>JAYESD010000008.1:159543965-160834770 GCA_036927565.1 Tuctoria greenei | reverse complement strand
CTGCTGGATCATCCAACGGTCATCCTGCTGCTCAAGCTGCCGGGTGCAATCCCTCCAATATGCAGCCACCAGCAGGGGCTTCAGCACCAGCAGGAGTCACACTGCCACCACCGCCGCCTCCACCAGCAAATCAAGCTGGACAACGCGATGGTGCACCGGCGTCAGTCACTACGTCAGAAAATCAAGACAACCCGGAGCACGCGCTCCATGCAGCGCGTGCTCTTCTCCAACGCCCACCACCTCTGGATGCATCCCGGGATGCACTGGAGCAGTGGAGGGCGGATGTAGAACATTTGGTTGCAGCAGTAGCTGACCGCATCAGCAACCAGGGTCCTCCTCCTTCAGGACGGGCCTCGTCGCAGCGACGGACCTTGTCTGGTAGACTTGGTCTGTGTGACGCCCAGTTCCGAAAATGAACCAAGCTAACGCATATGTGTGCCCAGGATGTTCAACACACATACACGAGTGCAATCACAAAAGAGTATACAGAAAATTGCCACAGAACAAGATTAATTAACCAAACTTTATTACACAAACCAAATTATCCTCGAATACAAGCTCTAATGAATATTAATGACAAGTTCAACTAATGTAGCGGAAATAAAATAATTAAGCAAACTAAGCAACTAAGCAGCATAAGCGATAGGGTATATATGCGCAGCTCCAATCAACACCACAAGCAAAGCTGACGGTAGACATGGCCTAGAACTCCGCATTATCGCTATTAAACTAACAATTCTGACCTGCAACTGTTGGGGGGGGGATTTCAAGAGTGAGTACATGTCGTACTCAGCAAGTGTGGAAAGTATGACATGTGGCTGATTCAAATGACGACAACAATAATGGCAAAGTGCTGAAAAGTACAGTAAAACATTTGAAAAGCAATATATTATATGTGTGTGAAGTCATCCCATCATAAACCATGTAACCATCATAATACCAATCCATAATTTACCATTGCCAATAACCATAATCAATGTCATAAACCATAATTCCATCCCACAACCATAACCATAATATCAACCATAACCATTACCAAACTATAACCATTCCAATAACCATCCCATTACCAAATTCCCACTAATCATGTAGGTCGTCCAGACGCTCATAACCGGGAGCACGGCTATCATGATAGTTTTAATACTCTGCAGAGTTTGTACCTCTTTACCCACGTGTTTGTGATTCCATCACCCGTCGGCGACTAAAGAACCTCCCTTATGCCAATTACACTTCCTTTGGTGTATGGCCAAGAGATCACAAAATAGCCTTTACAAAGGGATTACTATCCTATTTAGACCCCACTGAGGTTTCACCAGTGGCGATGCCTCCAACTGAGCACATCTTCAACCAAGGGCCCCCTCTTGAGCCATTCGGATCCCAGGGTAGTCCCGCCAATCATCAACAAACCCAATCCAACTACCCCTTCCCCGAGCATCCACAATGGTCCAAACAGCACTAGCAAAGCCCTAATTAATCAGCTACGCCGCACCCATACTTGGCCTCGTGGTGGCACTGTAGTCCTGGCTTATTCTCGCATGAACCGGCCCTTAGATCTAAAGCAAGCAAACCACCATAACATCCAACCCATCCACATACCAGGATTGCTTAGATCACCCATCGTATTGACCAGTTCACATTAACCAGAATATCATTGATGCATAATTAAATGTGTAGTGTTGTTTGCCATCCCAATTAATTAAGCGAAGCAAAAAGGTAAAAATCCTTCCCGACTCTCTACCATAAATTCCAGGTGACAAGGGTGGTCAACAAAACTAGTAAACTTCCTACCATAGGATTCCCATCAATTTGACACAAGCATGCAGTTTTGCAAACAAAACATTTATTTAAAAAACAGGATCAATATGCTTCAAGGACACTTGCCTTGCTCCGGCGGATAGGGTTGCTCAAGCGCTTCGAAATCTTGATTTTGAAAATCCTCGTACACGATCTCTTGAGCACTCCCCTCTACTCGTGATCACACATACAAGAATGTACATACAAATCAACACATTGCATACATACTAATCAACATGCGATGACATGCATGCATGCAAAGTACAATAATTTATTAACTACCGTTGTTTATTAATTAGATGCAACTAGTTCATACGTGTTCATACGAGTTTACGGGGGTTTTAGAGTGGATTAATGCTGCTGAAAATAAAATTATGGTGCAACTAAAATCAATTTACGTCTATTAGATCTAATACGTCGCTAAAATTCGCATTGGAAAAACGAATCCTACCGTAGATGCGATGGCTTGGAAGATCGAGGGACGAAGGTGACGCGTAGACGAAGTGGATGGCGCAGCAGTCTTCGGCGGCACTACGATGGTGACAACGATCTCCGGCACACGGTGGCACCCTCCTCTTTTTCTTCCTCTTCCTCCCCTTTTTTCCCTCTCCTTTTTTTCTTCCTGGCGGCGGCTCTGGTGCCTTTTTCTTTTCTGTACCGGTGGCAGGGCTTTTTATCGTGGAGGCGGCAGCACTATTTCCTGGGATCG
Organism: Tuctoria greenei; assembly: GCA_036927565.1. NCBI lineage: Eukaryota > Viridiplantae > Streptophyta > Magnoliopsida > Poales > Poaceae > Tuctoria > Tuctoria greenei. The sequence continues at coordinate 160,832,267 of JAYESD010000008.1, read as the reverse complement.
AGAAAACGAGGGCCTCGGTCCCTTTTATAACCGGCGGTCATGCGGTGCTAGGGCTGGCGCGGTGTAACCGACTCGGGGCGGGACGGGACGCGCGGTGCGGGGCCCAGGACGCACGAGCGGGATCGGGCGTCGCGCTGGGAGTCGGGCGCGTGCGGCTCGTGGGGCTGCGGGACCCAGCGGGGCACGCGGCAAGTGGGTGTGCGCGAGGAAACGGGCGGGTCGGTGCGGTCGCGGGGCAGGCGGGGCCCAGGCGGGGTGTCGGGGCGCATCGCGCGGTCGGGGGCAGACGGGGCGCGAGCGGGTCGCGCGCGCAGTCGAGGCGAGGCCGGGGCACTTGGGCAGCGCGGTCGGGTGGGGCCCGGCGACGGGGTGGTGTGGGCGCTGGCGCGTGGGAGGCGGGGTCGCGCGGGAGGCGCGACTGGCTCGGGAGGCGCGACACATGGGAGCGGGGCCCAGGCAGCACGGGATTCGCGCGTTGCGCGCGGGAGGGTGGCGGGGTGGGGCCCGGGAGCAGGTGGCGGGGCGTGGGAAGGCGGCACCGGGGCGCGCGGAATTCGCGCGTTGCGCGCGGGAACGCCGACTCGGCGCCGGGACGCTGCGGGCTGGGCCGGTTTGGCCTGGCCGGCAGTGGCCCCCTTTTTTTTCTTTTTTTTTCTTTTCTCTTTTTTTATAAATATATTACTATTTATTTATTATTTTTTATATTATTTATTTATTTTTATTTTTTATATATACAGTTATTATATATATTATTTATATATATATATTTACATATATTTTATTATTATTATTTTATACTTATTCCCTATTACAAGTTTTTGGCTATAATTATTATTTTCTCTTTCTTCTTTTTGCTACACCATATATGTATGTTTTATCATTTTTCTTTTATTCTAGTAATATTGAATGCATGCACATGTATGCAATGCATGATGTGAAAATTTGAGGGTGTTACAAACCTACCCCACTTAAAGTGAATCTCGCCCTCGAGATTCGATAGCGTGGAGAAAAGGTGAGGGAATTCTGCCTTCAAGTGTTCTTCACGTTCCCACGTAGCTTCGGCTTCTGTATGGTGTTTCCATTGCACTTTGCACCAACGGATCCTCTTATTTCTCGTGACCCTTTCCTTTACGTCCAAGATCTTGATAGGTTGCTCGACATAAGACAAATCCTCTTGAAGTTCTAATTCGTCCATCGGCAATTGTTCTTCCGGTAACCTGAGACACTTCTTGAGTTGAGACACGTGAAACACGTCATGTACATCGGAGAGATACGCCGGCAGCTCAAGTCGATATGCTACTTCTCCTCGCTTGTCCAAAATCTTGAACGGTCCGATGTAACGTGGTGCCAGTTTTCCTTTGACATTAAACCGTCGTTGACCTCTAATAGGTGACACTTTGAGGTATACAAAATCTCCAATTTCAAAGGCTAATTTCCTTCTCCTATTGTCCGCATAGCCTTTTTGTCTTGATTGGGCAGCCCTCAAGTTTTCACGAATTATCTGAACTTGCTTTTCGGCTTCTTGCAACACATCCGGACCAAATACTTGAGTTTCTCCTGCCTCATTCCAGAATAAAGGTGTCCTACACTTCCTCCCATAAAGCGCTTCATATGGTGACATTTTCAAGCTTGCTTGGTAACTATTATTGTATGAAAATTCCGCGTATGGCAAGCTTTTGTCCCAACTTTTCCCATGCTTTAAAGCACAAGCTCTTAACATGTCCTCCAAAATCTGATTGGTCCTCTCGGTTTGTCCATCCGTTTGAGGATGATATGCCGAACTGAAGTTCAACCTTGTTCCCATTGCTTCATGCAATTTCTGCCAAAATCTGGAGGTAAACTGAGAACCTCTATCCGAGACTATCTTCTTCGGTACTCCATGTCGACACACAATATGCTCCATATACAATTCTGCTAGCTTCGCGGTGGTATATGTGGTCTTGACAGGAATGAAGTGAGCTGATTTTGTCAATCGATCCACGATTACCCAAATCGAGTCATATCCGGACTGTGTACGTGGTAATCCAACTATAAAGTCCATACCAATCTCTTCCCACTTCCACTCCGGAATCTTTAATGGTTGCAATAATCCAGCTGGCCTTTGGTGTTCTGCTTTAACTCATTGGCACACATCACACAATGCAAAATATTCGGCTATGTCCTTTTTCATGTTGGCCCACCAATAGCATGTCTTCAAGTCCTTGTACATCTTTGTACAGCCGGGATGAATTGAGTAAGGTGAGTCATGTGCCTCCTTCAATATTGTTTCCCGAATATGCCTAACATTAGGTACCACAATCCTCTTTCAAAGCCATAAGGTATCCTGTTCGTCCTCATCAAATCTGCATTCTCTTCCTTCTTGGATCTTTTCCTTGATTTCCTGTATTTCCTTGTCCTTTGTCTGTCCTTCCCGTATTTCCTGCTCTAATGTTGGGTTGACTTCCATCGTTCCCATCTCATTTATGAATCCAAGGTTTAACCATTCAATCTCCTTGCATAACTCGGATGGCAGTTCCCGGACTGTGAGTTGGTGGCTTACTCCTTTTTGGCTCAAAGCATCGGCCACTACATTGGCCTTTCCCGGATGATAGTTGATCCCCAAATCATAATCTTTGATGAGCTCCAACCATCTACGTTGCCTCAAGTTCAGATCCGTTTGTGTGAAAGTATACTTCAAACTCTTATGATCCGTATAAATTTCACACCTATGTCCAAGGATATAGTGTCTCCAAATCTTCAATGTGTGTACCACGGCTGCGAGTTCCAAATCGTGTGTGGGGTAATTCTGCTCATGTTTCTTCAATTGTCTTGATGCATAGGCGACCGCTTGACCCTCTTGCATCAATACACATCCAAGTCCTTGTCTCGATGCATCACAATAAATATCAAAACTCTTGCTCACATCTGGCAGTACCAAAACTGGAGTTGTTTTCAACCTCTTCTTCAACTCCTCAAAACTGTTTTGACAAGCTTCAGTCCATTGGAAAGCCTTCCCCTTCATTAGCAATTCCGTCATAGGCTTGGCTATCTTGGAAAAATCCTTGATAAACCGACAGTAATATCCAGCCATCCCAAGAAAACTCCTTATTTCCTTGACATTTTGCGGCGGCTCCCAACACGTCTCTCACTTTTCCGGGGTCAACCGATACTCCTCCTCCTCCTGAGATTATATGACCCAAAAATGGCACCTCTTTCAACCAAAACTGGCACTTGCTGAACTTGGCATACAATTGATGCTCCCTCAATTTCTACAACGTAAGCCTCAAGTGTTCCTTGTGTTCCTTCTCATCCTTTGAGTATATCATAATATCATCAATGAATACCACAACAAACTTATCCAAGTACTCCATGAAGACCTTATTCATGAGGTACATAAAGTAGGCAGGTGCATTTGTCAATCCAAAAGATATCACGGTGTACTCATAAGATCCATACCGTGTCCTAAAAGCTGTCTTGGGTATGTCTGATGGTCTAATCTTCATTTGAAAGTATCCCGACCTCAAATCAATCTTGGAAAACACACAGGCGCCTTTCATCTGATCAAACAAATCCTCTATACGGGGCAAGGTGTACTTGTTCTTGATTGTTACCTCGTTGAGAGCTCGGAAATCCACGCACATCCTTTGGGATCCATCCTTCTTGTCCACAAATAGAACGGGCGCTCCCCAAGGTGAAGAACTAGGGCGAATAAAACCTTTCTCTAGTTGTTCTTGAATCTGCTTCTTGAGCTCCGCTAATTCCATAGGAGGCATCCTATACGGCCTCTTAGCTATAGGTGCAGTTCCAGGTATTAAATCAATAACAAACTCAATATCTCGATTAGGTAGCATACCTGGCAACTCATCCGGAAACACATCGAAAAATTCACACACTACCGGAATCTCCTCAATTGCGGCACCGTCCATATGATTCAGCTCCAATTGCTTTGGTGCGGTTTGAGATGCTTCAAACTCTACGGTGATCCCTTCCTCATTAGTCAACTTCACCGTCTTTGTGGCACACTCAATAACTCCATTGTGCTTCCTCAACCAGTCCATACCAAGTATAATATCCAACCCTTGAGAATCCAAAACAATGAGGTTGGCAGGGAAGTCTACCCCCCTTATTCTAAGGCTTACTTTTGGACATACTATATTTGTCCTCATCTCTCCTCCAGGAGACTTAACCGATAGAGTAAACTTCATATGAGAGATAGGCAAACTATACTTGGCAACATACTTCGATGCAATGAATGAATGCGATGCTCCAGAGTCAAATAACATAGTCGCGGGGTTGGAGTTGGCGAGAAACATACCAATGACCACGTCATCAGCTTGTTGAGCATCCTCCGTAGAGACATGATTCACATTGCCACGAGCAAAATTCTGCTGTCCACGGTTGCCTTGTGGTGCTCCTCCATTTGGTCGCGGGTGATTTGTCCTTGGTGCATTGTTCATAGGTCCATAGTTTCTTCTGGGGCATTGACTTGCAAAGTGCCCGGGCTCTCCACACACATAGCATGTCTTACCGCCCGTAGCATTAGGAAAGTTTGGGCGCAGCTGGTTTTGAGCATTTGTCGCCATGTTAGGACGCGGCGCAGGTGGCATAGGATAGCGAGGCGCTTGCATGGCGGGGCATTGCTGTGGTGCCTGATTTGGGCGGGGCGGATAAGCAGTGCGGTATGCAGGAGCAGATGGGTTGTAGTGTGGTGCAGTAGGTGGTGCATAGCGGGGGCGAACATTGCTTCCTTGCTGCGGTCGATGATGTGGCATCTTCCTCTTGTTGTCCTGCTCCATCTCACGAATCTTGTTCTCAACCACAATAGCCTTGTCAACCAGCTTTAGGAAGTTTGGATAATCAGTATTGAGCAACTGGACTTGAATTTCATTGTTGAGACCCCTCATAAACAGATATTGCTTCCTACTATCAGTTTTTGATATCTTCTGGAGCATATCTTGATAATTGAGTGAATTTGTTGAGATACTCACTCACGCTCATCCTTCCTTGCCTGAGATTTTCAAAATCTTGTCTTCTCAGTATCATAACTCCTTCAGGTACATAGTGAGAATGGAAGTTCTCTTTGAATTCTGCCCAACTGATCCTATCTTGATTCTCATGAGCATTGCAATAAGCATCCCACCAATCCGCAACTGATCCAACAAGTTGATGAGAAGCGAACAAGACCTTCTCCCGGTCACTGCATTGGACAATGGCTAGCTTCTTCTCCACGGACTTGAGCCAATCATCCGCATCTATAGGGTTTGCGGCTTGAGCAAAGGTTGGCGGTCTGGTCCTCATAAACTCTCCCAATCGGTTATGAGGAGGCAGGGGTAGCGGTGGAGGCATGTGGGGCTGATTGTTGATATTGCCAGCCTGCAGCTGTCCCATTGTCTGTATCATGGTCTGCATGAGCTGGTTTTGCATAGCCAAAAGCTGCTCAATGTTGACAGCTCCCTGAGCAGGTCCTTGCCCATTGTTGTTCTGAGGTGCTCCATGGTTCCCCTCCTCATCATTAGCATCCCTCTGGTTGCGAGTCCTCACCATCTGAAGAAAAGCAATAGGTAAGATTTAGAGAACGTCCCCAACTATATGCATCAAGGGTTATAAACTAAACACCTAGCTACACTAGCCTAGGTGGACATGGCAATGCTAAGGCATCCCAAAATCCTCTATTAAGCACACAATCAAGCAATATATATAGCAAACAGCACACGAAGCAAAAACACATCGATTCCTGAGTGCTCCTATGTGCTCTAAAGTGTCCATTCTATCTAGGCTGCGTCCTACGGTCAACCTGTGGCTCTGATACCAATCTGTGACGCCCAGTTCCGAAAATGAACCAAGCTAACGCATATGTGTGCCCAGGATGTTCAACACACATACACGAGTGCAATCACAAAAGAGTATACAGAAAATTACCACAGAACAACATTAATTAACCAAATTTTATTACACAAACCAGATTATCCTCGAATACAAGCTCTAATGAATATTAATGACAAGTTCAACTAATGCAGCAGAAATAAACTAATTAAGCAAACTAAGCAACTAAGCAGCATAAGCGATAGGGTATATATGCGTAGCTCCAATCAACACCACAGGCAAAGCTGACAGTAGACATGGCCTAGAACTCCGCATTATCGCCATTAAACTCACAATTCTGACCTACAACTGTTGGGGGGGGGGGGGATTGCAAGAGTGAGTACATGTCGTACTCAGCAAGTGTGGAAAGTATGACATGTGGCTGATTCAAATGACGACAACAATAATGGCAAAGTGCTGAAAAGTATGGTAAAACATTTGAAAAGCAATATATTATATGTGTGTGAAGTAATCCCATCATAAACCATGTAACCATCATAATACCAGTCCATAATTTACCATTGCCAATAACCATAATCAATGTCATAAACTATAATTCCATCCCATAACCATAACCATAATATCAACCATAACCATTACCAAACCATAACCATTCCAATAACCATCCCATTACCAAATTCCCTCTAATCATGTAGGTCATCCAGGCGCTCATAACCGGGAGCACGGCTATCATGATAGTTTTAATACTCTGCAGAGTTTGTACCTCTTTACCCACGTGTTTGTGATTCCATCACCCGTCGGCGACTAAAGAACCTCCCTTATGCCAATTACACTTCCTTTGGTGTATGGCCAAGAGATCACAAAATAGCCTTTACAAAGGGATTACTAGCCTATTTAGACTCCACTGAGGTTTCACCGGTGGCGATGCCTCCAACTGAGCACATCTTCAACCAAGGGACCCCTCTTGAGCCATTCGGATCCCAGGGTAGTCCCGCCAATCATCAACAAACCCAATCCAACTACCCCTTCCCCGAGCATCCACAATTGTCCAAACAGCACTAGCAAAGCCCTAATTAATCAGCTACGCTGCACCCATACTTGGCCTCGTGGTGGCACTGTAGTCATGGCTTATTCTCGCATGAACCGGTCCTTAGATCTAAAGCAAGCAAACCACCATAACATCCAACCCATCCACATAACAGGCTTGCTTAGATCACCCATCGTATTGACCAGTTCACATTAACCAGAATATCATTGATGCATAATTAAATGTGTAGTGTTGTTTGCCATCCCAATTGATTAAGTGAAGCAAAAAGGTTAAAATCCTTCCCGACTCTCTACCATAAATTCCAGGTGACAAGGGTGGTCAACAAAACTAGTAAACTTCCTACCATAGGATTCCCATCAATTTGACACAAGCATGCAGTTTTGCAAACAAAACATTTATTTAAAAAACAGGATCAATATGCTTCAAGGACACTTTGCCTTGCTCCGGCGGATAGGGTTGCTCAAGCGCTTCGAAATCTTGATTCTGAAAATCCTCGTACACGATCTCTTGAGCACTTCCCTCTACTCGTGATCACACATACAAGAATATACATACAAATCAACACGTTGCATACATACTAATCAACATGCGATGACATGCATGCATGCAAAGTACAATAATTGATTAACTACGGCTGTTTATTAATTAGATGCAACTAGTTCATACGTGTTCATACGAGTTTACGGGGGTTTTAGAGTGGATTAATGCTGCTGAAAATAAAATTATGGTGCAACTAAAATCAATTTACGTCTATTAGATCTAATACGTCGCTAAAATTCGCATTGGAAAAACGAATCCTACCGTAGATGCGATGGCTTGGAAGATCGAGGGACGAAGGTGATGCATAGACAAAGTGGATGGCGCAGCAGTCTTCGGCGGTACGACGACGGCGACAACGATCTCGGCACACGGTGGCACCCTCCTCTTTTTCTTCCTCTTCCTCCCCTTTTTTCCCTCTCCTTTTTTTCTTCCTTGCGGCGGCTCTGGTGCCTTTTTCTTTTCTGTACCGGCGGCGGGGATTTTTATCGTGGAGGCGGCGGCGCTGTTTCCTGGGATCGAGAAAACGAGGGCATCGGTCCCTTTTATAACCGGCGTTCACGCGGTGCTAGGGCCAGCGCGGTGTAACCGACTCGGGGCGGGACGGGACGCGCGGTGCGGGGCCCAGGGCGCGCGAGCGGGATCGGGCGTCGCGCTTGGAGTCGGGCGCGTGCGGCTTGTGGGGCTGCGGGACCCAGCGGGGCACGCGGCAAGTGGGTGTGCGCGAGGCAGCGGACGGGTCGGTGCGGTCGCGGGGCAGGCGGGGCCCAAGCGGGGCGTCGGGGCGCATCGCGCGGTCGACGGCAGGCGGGGCGCGAGCAGGTCGCGCGCGCAGTCCAGGCGAGGCCGGGGCGCTCGGGCGGCGCGGTCGGGTGGGGCCCGGCAGCGGGGTGGCGTGGGCGCTGGCGCGTGGGAGGCGGGGTCGCGCGGGAGGCGCGGCCGGCTCGGGAGGTGCGACACGTGGGAGCGGGGCCCAGGCAGCGCGGGATTCGCGCGTTGCGCGCGGGAGGGCGGCGGGATGGGGCCCAGGAGCATGCGGCGGGGCGCGGGAAGGCGCCACCGGGGCGCGCGGAATTCGCGCGTTGCGCGCGGGAACGCCGGCTCGGCGCCAGGGCGCTGCGGGCTGGGCCGGTTTGGCCTGGCCGGCAGTGGCCCCCCCTTTTTGTTCTTTTCTCTTTTTTTTTATAAATATATTACTATTTATTTATAATTATTTTTTATATTATTTTTTTATATATACAGTTATTATATATATTATTTATATATATTTTTACATATATTTTATTATTATTATTTTATACTTATTCCCTATTACAAGTTTTAGGCTATAATTATTATTTTCTCTTTCTTCTTTTTGCTACACCATATATGTATGTTTTATCATTTTTCTTTTATTCTAGTAATATTTAATGCATGAACATGTATGCAATGCATGATGCGAAAATTTGAGGGTGTTACAGTCTGCACGTCTCCAACAACAGGAGACGACCTGCATCACAGCAGGTGACGTCGTTGCCCTCCGGGGCACGACGCACCCATACGGTATCCAGGCTTTCGACTCATGACCTCCGGGCGGAGCTTGATCGCCGATACCGCCAACAGGACGGCCGAGTCCATATTGAGCGTGCTCGTGAAAGACGAGAAGCTCAGGCCGTTCTTGCTCCTGAAGGAGTGGGAGGAGGCTATTCAGCCCTGGCCATGCATCTGCGTATGGTCAGGTGGCCACAAAAGTTCTGGCCTCACCTGCCGGAGAAGTTCGATAGGACCGTCAATCCTATTGAATTTCTTTAGATCTACTCCACTGCTATCTTGGCAGCTGGAGGAAATGAGGCCGTGATGGCCAACTATTTCCCAGTGTCTTTAACTGGGACTGCCAGGTCCTGGTTTATGAGCCTTCCACCCAACTCTATCAACAGTTGGGAGGAGCTGTGCCAGCAGTTCACTGCCAACTTCGGGAGTTCATACACCCGGCCAGGCACTGAACTGGACCTTTTTGCAGTCGTGCAAAAAGGAGGAGAATCCCTGCGATCATTCATCCAGAGGTTCTCTCAGGTACGAAACACTATCCCTTCTATCTCTAGCGCCTCTGTCATTGTGGCATTCAGACAGGGTGTACGGGATAAGAAGATGCTGGAGAAACTGGCAATCAAGGGATCACCAGTGTCATGGAACTCTTCAGTTTGGCCAACAAATGTGCCAGAGCTGCGGAGGGCCGTTAAATGCACTCCAAACCAACTCCGGAGGATCACAAAAAATCCTCCAAAGAAGAAGCCGCTACCTCCGGGGGTGGCAACAAGAAAAAGAAGACCAACGGCAAGAAGAAGCCGTCGGCCGGCACATCCAACGTTGCAGCTGCTGCAGCTCCGGGTGGCCGGGGGCCAGGCCCCAAGAAGCGACCTCGACCATCTTCTGAAGACGGTGGCAAACCCAAAGTGTGGTGTCCCATTCACAAAACAGGCAGCCACAGTTTGGAAGACTGCCGGGAGGTCCAAAACCTTGCCGAGCGCTACAGCAAGCGCCGGGAAGAAGCTCCTTTCCGACAGAGGGAAGGAAAACAAAAAGTCGACGAAGCTCCTGCTGAGGAGGAGTTAGGTTTTTAGGATCCCAAAAAGGTCCTGAAGGCTGTCTACACCTCCGTCGACGACGATTCTGACGTCTCTGACAACGAGCGTCGGAAGACCATGAACACCATCTTTGGTGGATCATGGGACATCACCTCCCGTCGCGTCATCAAGATTATGCGTCGGGACATGGCTGCTGTAGCCCCTACAGCCAGACCGGAGCCTCATCGAAAGTGGATGGACACAACCATCACTTTTGATGCTTCGGACTGTCCTCGAAGCATGGTTGGAGCAGGCCAGCTACCTTTGATGGTATCTCCTACCATCAATAACATCCAGCTCCACCATGTCATGGTAGACGGAGGTTCGGGGCTTAACCTCATAAGCTTCGAAGCTTTCACCAAGCTTCAGCTCCGACCTTCGGATCTTCACCCCTCCCGACCTTTCTCCGGAGTAGGTCCGGGGGCCATTACCCCACTCGGGGCTATTACTCTCCCAGTTACCTTCGGGACACGGGAGAAGTATCACACCGAAAAGTTAGTCTTTGATGTCGCTCAGATCAACTTATCCTTCAACGCCATTTTGGGTAGGCCTGCCCTGTACAAATTCATGGCAGCTGCTCATTATGGCTATCTGGTGTTAAAGATGCCAACACCAGTAGGCGTTCTCTGGATCCGCGGAGATCGTACTGCTGGAGTAACTGCTCTGGAAGAACTCCATGCACTCACCATGGTGCAAGAGGAGGACTCCAGGCAGGAGCACGCTCCAAAACCACCGAGCATTCGTCAATGAGGCTTGACATCTGCACCTCGTGTGCAACCAAGCGGCGACACCGACATTCCCATCAAAGTCGTCCAAATCGGTTCTGATGTCGCTCAGACCACTCGTATATCGGGGGGATTGAACGACAAATAGGAACTCACGCTAATCACTTTCCTCCAGGCTAATGTTGACGTGTTTGCCTAGCAACCGTCACAAATGCCTGGGATCCCCAGGGAAGTGATTGAGCACAATCTGAAGATCTACCCCGATACCCGGCCTGTGCATCAGAAGCCTCGGAAGCAATCTGTGGAGCGACAGAACTTCATTCGACAAGAAGTGAAGAAGTTGCTCAAAGCTGGATTCATCCGAGAAGTCTTCCATCCAAAATGGCTAGATTATCACATGTAGAACAATGCAAATCATTTGTTGAACAAGAAGCATTTTTTAAGTGTTTAACATTAAAATCCGACAGCCTTTTGTTCTTTTCAATTTCATAATCAAGTCTATCTAGAGGGGAGGAGTGTGCACTTCTTAACGTGGACAATTGTTCATAGATTAAGTCACATGAGGGACATGAATCATCACTAGGAATCAAGAATTTCAACAGGTTGATTTCATATTCTAGTGATTCAATTTTAGCACCATTATCCCTAAGTTTTTTGTCCTTTTTGTTGACAATAATAGTTGCACGAGAAATTGCATCACACATTTCATTACATGTAGAACATACCTCATCGTCATCACTGTTGTGTTCTTCATCCTCCTAACTTGATCTTGATCGTGTTTTTCCCGTCATAAAGCATAAGTTGGCCAGATCGTCATCATCTTCATCACTTCCAAAGTCTACATCACTTGAACTGAGCTCTTGAAGTGCGATGATGAAGCTGTTTATCATCTTGCGTCCTATGGTACCCTTCTTTTTCTTGTTAGAGTTTCCAGAGATGGTCTTGACCTTATTTTGCTTCTCATCACGGGTAGTAGGACCTGAAAGATTAGGGCATTCTGTACAGAAGTGTCCTGTCTTACCACATTCAAAATAGCATTGTGGTCTGGAGCTTCCTCTCCTTCTAGTTATCACATTTTTCAATGCTTTTGAGAATCTAGTAGAGATAAGTGCTAGTTCTTCTTCTGGAAATTCCTCAAACTGTTTCAGGGTTAGTGAGGACAACAAAGCAAGAGTATTGCAAGATGATGATTGACCGAAGCTAGGCATATCACGTTGTGAGACAAATGCAATAGACTTATTTGGATTCTTATGTGATAAGATGTTAATTTCATGAGTTTTTAGTTTGGAGTAAAGCACACCTAATGTAAGATAACTCATGACAGTTGATTCACGAATAGATGTAACTTTCATCTCCCAGATTGACATGTCTAATGCACTAAGAAGTTGCCTAGCATTCTCAGCATCAGAAAAGTTAATATTGACACTATGTAGGTTGTTGAGAATTTTATTAAAACGAGCAAAAAGGTCATCGATAGAATCACCGGGTTGCATCTCGAAACGCATGTATTCCTTTTTGAACATATCTTGTCTCACCTCTTTGATCGTGTTGGATCCTTCGTGGTAGTCACAAAGCACTCTCCACACATCGTATGCCGATCGGAGGTGTGCAACGCGGTGAAAGTCGCTCTGAGTGAGTCCTTAGATGATCAAGTTTCGGGCTTTGTTGTTGTTGTCGACGTCCCGTAGGTTGGTAGACATAACTTGATCGTTTGGTGGCACTTCATAAGGTTTGTGTACCTCTTCCCATATGTTGAAGCCTTGCGCCTGAATAAAAGCTTCCGTACGTGCTTTCCAAACCTGAAAATCAATGCCAACAAACACACAAGGTTTTGCGGAGTACTTCTCCATGAGAATTAGTCAAAAACACGTGCAAATCACAAAGATTTAAGCAACCAGGCTCTGATACCAATTGTAGGATCGAAGAGCACCTGAAAAGCTACCATAGGGGGGGGGGGGTGAATGGTAGATTCAAAAATCTTACGCAGCGGAAACAATTAAATCCCAACCCCTTTGTAAGAAAATCAAACTATTGATAAACTGTGTGTGCACATGATGTTACGTTTTTAACAGTCACAAAAGTGATATATATCAGATAGAATCAAGTCACAAAGACGACACAACAAGATTCACTCAAATCCGTCGAGAGAAACTCAAGTTACGATCGAAAGATCGAACAAAGGTCAATCTGTTCTACCGAGTAAAAAACAGTTCTGTTTTTCGTCAAAGAAACTTGTGTAGATCAAAAACCACAAATCCAATAACAGTGAAACTTTTACAGATGATAGATAATCAAGTTGTGAAGACGACCCAAAAAAATCACGTCAATCGGATCAGTGAAACTCGAGTTATGATAAAACCACCAAATAAAGGTAGTGCTGTGCAGAAACTTGACGAGTAAAACTTGTCTTGAACAAGTCAGACAAAAAAGGCACAAAAGTTCCTTTAAACTACAATCTTTATTCAATATAACACAAGAGAAACAGCCCAAAAGTCGTCTATCATGAGCTATGGCCTCCCTTGCTTATATAACCAGCCCGAAGGCCAACTCAACTCAAACTAGGATTCTAATCCTACTCAAATCACGAATCGAAATTTTTCATAACTGCTCAAGATCTTTCTATTCAAAGATAGAAACAATCTCGAGATTTCCTAAAAAAAACAGGAACATATCCCACACTCCTAAACCAACTCATCTTCGTGTCCCACATGAAAATTACCATAACCAACTCGATACTTTTCATACCGAGTCATAACCGACTTCGCCGCAGCCGAAGTCATCATCCGATACGATCCGATCCTTCCAACCAGATATTTCCTTCCTTAGTCCATCTTCGGAACTATGTTGCCACGTCATGCACAACATGCATACGTGCGAACACCTTTCTTCGACATCCAGTAAACTTCATATGCACTGCCCTTGATTCAATCATCCTGCGCGACCTCCTGACCCACTCAACCACAATTCCTCCTGAATTTGGTTGTTGGAAACTCATCTCCTCCCTGAGACTAGTCCAAAGGATCCTGTCACCAGCCATGACTTGAACTTAAGCAATAACTGCACATGAACAAACAACCAATTCGTACGAGCCCAAGTCCGCGACTTGACTCAAAGTTAGTTCCGAACACAACACCTTACATGAGCACCTCACATAAGCATGTTGGAAAGCATAGAAAAACGATATCAGCCATATCAACCAAAATGCACCAAAAAAATAGCAAATGAATACTAAGCAATCTTTCAAAGAATATAAAGCAAGTTTGAAACATTACAAGTTAAAAGCAGGAACAATGTGATCAAGCTCCGAATCTTGCCAAAGCTAACCGGAGCTTGAGCTGGAGCTTACCAAAGCTAGTATAACCTAGCGCTGGAGCTTACCAAAGCTAGTACAACCTAGCGTCGGAGCTTATCAAAACTGGTCTGAACTAGTCAACCCAAAAGTCGGAGCTAGAAAAAACATGTCAGAGCTAACCAACATAAGTCGTACCTATCAAAACCAATCAGAGCTTAACAAAGACATGCCGGAGCTATCAAATACAAGCCGGATCTAAAGACAAAGCTCACTGGAGCTACCCAAAAACATGTTGGACCTTGACAAAGCTAGTCAGACCTATTGTCGGACCTTGCAGAAGCTCGGAGCTAGAGTCGGACCTTGCTAAAAAGGGTGTTTTGGCAGAATTTTAGAACTTATATCATCAAAGCCAATGTATTCAGTACAAGCCAAAGTATTCAGCACACGTAGATCTCACATAGAGGCGTGCACCGCTTCAATTGATCAAGACGAAATCAAAAGGCAACACGGAAAAGAAGGATAGGGCTCCACCCTCGGGCTCTGTAAGACCTATGTGTGCTAAATACATTGGCTTGTAGTGAATACACTTGGCCTTGATGATAAAAGTTTTTAATATCACCAAAACACCTTTTTATCAAGGTCTGACTCTAGCTTCGAGCTATAGCAAGGTCCGACGATAGGTCCGACTTGTTTTGGGTAGCTCCGGCTACGTTAGATGCTAGGTCCGGCTTCTTGGTAAGGTCCTACTAGCTTTGGTTAGCTCCGGTGAGCTTTATCTTTAGCACCGGCATGTCTTTGATAGCTCCGGCATATATTTGATAGCTCCGGCATGCTTTTGCTAAACTCCGACGTACTTTATCTAGCTCCGGTTTTGGGTTGACTAGTTTTGACTAGTTTTTGGTAAGCTCCGGTGCTAGGATCTACTAGTTTTGGTAAGCTCCGGCAGGTGCTTCATTGTACTAGTAAGCTCCGGGTCAAGCTCCGGCTTGCTGTGGGATGGTCCGGAACTTGACCGCAATACTTCTGATTTTCATTTGCAATGTTTCGTACTTGCTTTATATTATTGGAAAGTTTGCTTAGTATTCTTTTACTAAGTTTTTGGTGCATTTTGAATGATATGGCTGATATCGTTTTGCTATGCTTTGCAACATGCTTATGTGAGGTTCTCACGTAGGGTGTTGTGTTCGGAACTAACTTGAGTCAAGTCGAGGACTTGGGCTCGTATGGATTGGATGTTTATTCATGTGCAAGTGTTGCTTGAGTTCAAGTCATGGCTGGTGACAGGATCCATTGGACTAGTCTCAGGGAGGAGATGAGGTTCCAACAACCAAGTTCGAAAGGAACTGTGGTTGAGCTTATCAGGAGGTCGCGCAGGATGATTGAATCAAGGGCGGTGCATATGAAGGTTACTGGACGTCGTTGGAAGATGTTTGCACGTATGCAAGGAGTGCATGGACGTGGCTACATGGTTCCGAGACGTGATGAAGAGATGTGGACGTAAAGAATTGGTCGGAAATGTCCAACCGACTAGGTTATGGACTCAGGCTGCGGCTGAGTCGGGTTTGACTCAAATATGGAAAGATTTGAGTTGGTTATGATAGGATTTCATGTGGGTCACGAATTTGAGTTGTTTAGGAATGTGGGATACGTTCCTAAGGTATTTGGAAGTCTTAAGATTGCTTCTATCTGCGTATAGAAGAATCTAGAGCAGTTATGGAAAGTTACGATTCGTGATCTGAGTAGGATTGGAGTCCTAGTTGATATTGGGTTGGCCTAAGGGCTGGTTATATAAACAAGGGAGCCCAGAGCTCGTGGGGGACGACTTTGGGGCTGTTCCTCTTGTGTTCTATTGAATAAAATTCGTAGTTTGAAGGAACTTTTGTGCCTTGTTCGTCCGACTTGTTCCAGACAAGTTTTACTCGTCGAGTTTCTGGACAGCACTACCTTTCATCGGTGGTTTTATCATAACTCGAGTTTTAAAGATCCAATTGACGTGATTATTTTTGGGTTGTCTTCACAACTTGATTATCTATCATATATCAAAATTTCACGGTCATTGGATTTGTGGTTTATGATCTACACGAGTTTCTTTGCAGCGTTCAGAACTGTTTTTCCTCGGGTAGGGCAGTTTAACCTGTGTTTGATCTTTCGAACATAACTTGAGTTTTTCTCGACGGATTTGAGTGATTCTTTTTGTGTTGTCTTCGTGATTTGATTCTATCTGATATCTATCACTTTTGTCACGGTGAAACACGTTTAGATTAGTCTCACACACGATTTCTTCAAACAGATCGTTTTTCTGCTGAAAGGGTTTGGGGTTTAATTGTTTCCGCTGCGTAAGATTTTTAAATCTACCATTCACCCCCCCCCCTCTGGTAGCTTTTCACGTGATCTTCGATCCTACAGGCTCATCACCTCCCCCCAGGGTGGACCCATGGGCCACTATCAGTACCCGGTATTACCGGGTACCCTCGCACACAGGGTAAAAGCACCTAAGTGTCCTGCCTTTCTGGTGAGGCAGGGTCTGAGGGCGCCACGTGTCCACAAAGCCCGGACTTTTCCCTACCTCATATACGGGGTCTGGTGCTTCCACATGGACCTCAAGCCGGGGTCAGGCTCCCGAGCGGAGACGGGCTCCCAAGCGGCCACGTGTCTAGCCAGACGAAACCCCGATCCCCCATAGGAGTGGAGTCCGGTGCAGCCGCGTGGATTGAAGCACCAGGCCGGCTGCCTCTCGAGGAGGCGGGATCCGGCTCAACCACGTGTCTCGCGGCACTAGATCCCCCTCTCTACTCAAGAACGGGCACTAGGTCTGCCATGTGGTCCACGAATCGGGAGCTGGCCTCCCCCGTAGAGGCTAGCTCTCGAGCTACCATGAACCCTGCAACTTGCCCTCGGAGGTGTGTCGTGGGAGTTAAGAGGGCAGTGTGTCCTGTCTAAATCAAGCATTGAAGACACGTGCGTTCCCCAGGTGCATGACGCGGTGCACGCCTACTGTTAGATACCACTATGCCGAATTGCATCACAGTGATGACACTACAGGCCTACCCCACTCCACCAAGTGGGTAGCCTACGGCGATAGAGAAAGTTGGACGGGACATTCCCTGATATCATGAATGACTATGCATGGGCCACAGATGTATGAGGCGGCAGGGCGGTAGGTCTTCAAGCCACGGTTAGAGGAGGCTTATGCAAGAAGCCTTAGATCTTTAGGATAAGATCGCCTTGGTACCACCTGTTGGGCCCCAGACCCCACTTGTAAGGCGTTCGTCTTTTCTATAAAAGGATCGAACTTCCACTGTTACAAGGAGGCCCAATCTAACGCTTACACATGCTACACACTCATTCACACCAGCAATACAACCTCACCATGGAGAGGGTATTACACTCCGGCCGTCTGAACCATGTAAAACCCACTGTCTCACCACTGTCATACGTGCAATCTCCATTGAGGACTAATCCCTACCGATCAAGAACATCTGCGAGCTACTCTCATAGCAGGACTGGGGGAAGTATCGCAAGAACACTTCGATAACGTCAATATTAGCCTGCAGGAAAGCGATGAGTGCGTATTCCTACTTGTTGTCTATATTCCCCACTATGCGAGTAGTCAGGGCAGCATCGGAACTGATTTGGACAGCTTTGATAGGGACATCGTCGCTGTCGGAGGGCTGCACACGGGGTGCAGCGGCGGAGTCATGCTGGCACGAGCTCGACGGATGCTGACTTGGTCCAGCACCACCCGTGGCGGATGCTGGAGCTGCTGCAAGTGCTTGGAGCTTCTCTAAGGCTGACACCATAGTAGTGCAGTCTCTGCTGATCTTGAGGATGCCGGAAGGAGTTGGCATCTTCAAGACATGATAGCCATAGTGGGCTACGGCCATGAATCGGTACAGGGCTGGCCTGCTAATGATGGCGTTGTAGGGGAGGCTGACCTTCACGACATCGAACAGGATGTTCTCTATCTTGAAGTTCTCGGGTGTCCCGAAGGTCACCCAGAGGTGGACGTTGTTGTACAGGATGATTCCTTAGTCCTACACCCGAGAACAGCATCGAGGGGGTGAGCTTGGACACGGGAATCTGCATCTTGTCGAAGGCCACGCGGGTGATGAGGTTGAGGCTGGCCCCACCATCTATCAAGATGTGGTAGAGCTTGATGTTGGCGGTAGTGGGGGCGACAAGGAGGGGCAGGAGCCTGACTCCCGCCATGTTCTTGGGGCAGTCGGAGGCATCAAAGTTGATCAACATATAAATCCACTTGTCACCGAGGCCACCAACCTGCGTAGAGTCTTGATCGCCTTCCAGGACGCGGGATCCCAAGCCCCCCCATAGATGAAGTGGAATGTCTTGCAACGTCCGTGGTCGTGGCTGGAGTCGAAGTCCTCGTCCTGGTGGATCGCCTCGATGACCTGTTCAGACTATTGGTACTCCATTTCTGGGTCTTCGTCGACCTGCGGATCGACCTTCTATGGCTTGTTCTAGCTACCGTCCAAAGGCTTGATGTTCACCATTGTGATGAAAGCGCAACCACTTTTTAGAGGTAAAGCCCCTACCTAGCACATCAAATATCAAAGGGTTCTTGCGACACTTCCCCCGAACCTGCTTTGACAGCAGCACGCGGAGGTTCTTGATAGGCGGGGCTTAGTCCTCAAGTGAGGTTGCGCGTACGAGATTGGTGAGATGGTTGTTTTATGTGGTTCGGGCCGCTGGAGCGTAACACCCTACTCCACGATGTGTGTGTGTTGTATTGCTTGAGAGTCTAAGTTGCGTATGAAAAGTTTGTCTTGTAATGTTGGCTACCCAATCCTTTTTATAGTAAGGTCGGACACCTTACAAGTGGGGCCTGGGGTCCGACAGGTGGCCCCAGGGCGATCTTATCCTAAATATATAAGGCTTCTACACCATGCTGCCTCTGACCGCGGCTTGAAAACTTGTCATCTTGCCGCCTCGGACGCCAGTGGCCCATGCGTAGTTGTTGATGATGGCAGGAAATGTCCCGTCCAACTGTCTTGTTGTCGTAAGCTGCCCACCTGGCAGAGTGGTGTAGGCATGTGGTGCCTTCACTGCAATGCGATTAGATGCAACATTACCTGAAAGGGGGCCTACACCACGCCTTGCGCCTGGGGAAGGCGCTTGTATTCCATGCCCAACATGGACAAGGCACACCGCCCATTTACTCCCGCAACCTACTGGTTAGGACAAGTTGCAGGATGCATGGCAGCCCCAGAGCCAACCTCTGCGGGAGAGGTCGGGTCCTACACTACGGACCACGTGGCAGCCCTGGAGCCCTTCTATGAAGAGAGTCGGGGGTCCGGGACTGCTGGACACATGGCGGTTTTGGAGCCAGCCACTGCGAGAGAGGCATGCCCAGGTCTTCAAGTCACGTGGCGGCACCGAAGCCCACTTCTTTGGGGGAGCAGGGACCCGTCCCGCTGGACACGTGGCAGTCTAGGACCTCGTCTCTTCGGGGGAGTCGGGTCCCGTCTTGAGGTCCACGTGGTAGTCCTGGGTCCTGCTCCTGAGGGGGACAGGGTCCGGGCCTGCTGGACACATGGTGCCACCAGATCCTGCCTTAGTGAGGAGGCAGGGCACTTAGACATTTTTATCCTGTGCACAAGAGTACCTAGTATCTAGGGTATCGACAATGACATATCAAAATCAGCTTTGAAAACTCTTTCAAACCGAGACATGTTAAACATAAACTCAGCATTAGAATCTATGACCTAGCAGCAATTTTAAGTGAAAATAATTTCATGATTTTTATCTAACAATTGTGAAATGGAAAGCAAGTTGTATTTCAAATTTTTAACAATTTCCACATCTTTCAAAGTGTAGTGATTATTAACTCTAACCAAACCCTTAGCAATTATAGGAGTTGAAGAATTATCGGCAAAAGTAATATTCTCTACACGTGACACAAAAGAGAGGGGGAAGAACCATTATTTGTTACCTATATGCGGCGTTAGCAACCTGAATACACAAGCCAAAGGTTCTCCTTCATCAAGCGTATAACCTACATAAAAGCACAATACATCGATGACTCAATACTAGGGTTAGTCAAAAGTTGTTTAGGAATATAGTACTGAGTCACACGACATCCAACAGGAATAACACTCGAAAGCGGAGATAAAACAGTAGGTTTTTGAGCCAAAGTTTGAGGATTTTTGTACCCAACTACTGACTTATGAGGTTTTACATGTGTAGCACTAAAATCAGTAGGTTTGGGAGCAAACTTTGGAAGTTTTTGATTCGTCACAGCAGGTTGCAAGCTCCTAACATTCGGTTCAGCACGTGCAGCAAGTTTTGCTTGATTGTTAAGTGATCTAGCTAGCATTCTTTCCTTCAGTTCTTATTTACATAGTCTATAACAAAAATCTATGATATGACCATTTCTAACACAGTAGGTACAATGAAATCTTACTTTGTGTTCATGTCTAGATGATCAAGCAACATGTTTATTAGCAACCGAATGAGACAACGTTCATGCACCCTTAAAAACCACCTCTTTTTGTTTAGGGATTGTTTTAATCAAACCACTCCCTAATGACCTAACAACAAGTAGGTGGAAGTGCCTTAGCATGAGCATGAGAATAAAAACCTAAACCAGTTTTATCATTGCAATGTTTAGAAGAATTCAACAGCAAGTTTATGTTCTTATTTGCATTACAAAAATGCTCTAGTGTCCTATGCATGTCATCAAGTTTATTTAACAGATCAAGGCAATTTTCACATGATTTTTTCCTTTTTATTTTGCAATTAGAACAACAATTAACTTCATGAGAACGTAAAGCGTTGTTCAAGACAAAAAATGATTCAAAGAATCATATAGTTTCTTATCAAGCTTATGAAAGTTAGAACAATGCAAGTTAATCGTAGAATAGCTAGCATTTTTTATGTTTTTATCGTTAAGTGCAGCAAGCTTTTTATTCTTTTCAATTTCAGTTCAAGTTTATCAAGAGTGGAGGTGTGTGCACTTCATAATAAGGACAATTGTTCATATATTAATTCACATAAGGAACAAGAATCATCACTAGGAATCAAAGAAATTAACCGATTAATTTCATATTCTAGTGATTCAATTTTAATAGCATTGTTCCTAAGTTTTTTTATCCTTTTTCTTAATTATAACAACAGCACAAAAGAGACCATCAACAAGTTCTTCGTATGAGTGATTTACCTCATCATTGTCGTTGAACCCTTTGGCATCCTCCATACTTGAACTTGAGTCGCCCAACATGAAACACATAGTTGCCAAATTCTCTTCATCTGCATCACTTCTGGAGTCCACGTCACTTGAGTTGTTATCAAGGTGTGCGGAGAGAATGTGCCCTGCCACTTGCTATTTTTTAAAAGTCTTTTTTTTCTTATTGTTGTTGCCATAAGAGAACTTGAACTTGGTTTGCTTTTCATCACGAGAAGTAGGACCCGAAAGTTTAGAGCAATCTGTATGAAAATGTTCTGTCTTACAACATTCCAAGCATCGATGAGAACCACCACTTCCTCTCCTTCTAGTTCTCACATTTCGCAATGCTTTTGAGTACCGAGTAGAGAGAAGTGCTAGCTCCTCCTATGGAAACTTATCAATCTGTTCAAAGGTTAGAGAAGACAGCAAAGAGAATGTACCACATGATGAAGATGGATTAGAACTAGGCATGTCATGTTGTGAGAAAAATGGAAGAGACTTGTTGAGATTTTTCTGTGATATAATATCAAGTTCATGAGTTTTTAACTTGGAATATATCACATCTAATGTAAGTGTACTCATGATAGTGGATTCACGAATAGATGTAACTTTCATCTCCCAAATTGACATATCCAATGCACCTAACAACTACCTAGCATTTTTATCATATGAAAATTTAACATCGATGCTACGCAAGTTGCTAAGAATTTTATTAAAGAAAGCAAATAGATCATCGATCGACTCACCGGGTTGCATCTCAAAATGCATGTACTCTTTCTTGAACATATCTTGGTGTACCTCTTTGATTGTGTTGGATCCTTCGTGGTCATCGCATAGTGCTCTCCACATTTCATACGCAGATCGGAGGTGTGCAACACGATCGAAGGCACTTTGGGTCAATCCTTGTATAATCAGTTTGTGTGCCGTGTTATTGTTGTCTACGTCTCTCATGTACACCGGGCTCTGGCATCCCCACCCACCTCGACAGGCTGTGAGGCACCACCATCTCCATGCTCGAAGATGAGAGGCCCTTTTACGGGGTCGGGCATGATGCCCTTTGTATTTTAAGATTGGAGGCCATTCGCCCATCGGAAAATCAGCGTCTCCCAACCAAGGTATTTTTGTTTTCCTTGGATCACCACGTCGAGCGGAGGTCGATGGTCCCTGCAACTCGAGATCAGGAGCTGTCGGCCGTCGGGAGACCCGCACTTCTTGATTAGGGTGTTTTGGTTTTCAATGGATCATTTCCCCGCTGGAAGCCAAACATGCTTTGGAAGCAACAACGACCGGGAAGAGGAGCATGAGTCTACGAAAGGTATCTTCACGCTGATGGGGAGAAAAATGAAGTTGTTGGTCCTTCAAAGAGTAGGATAGGCTGGGTGAGAATCGAGTTCGGGGTGTAACCTCTTTCCCTTTTATATGTATGGGTTCAACCACGGTGTATGATGAATCCTTTGTAATTACCTTAAAGGTATTTGCGCTAGAATTTGTCTCTTTGTCTAAATCGAGCCATAGTACTCAGAACTTTCATCGTTGGTAAGTCGTGGGTCCTAGGACGTGTGCAGAACACTCGGACGAGGAGTGTTTATAAAGGAGAGGATTCAAGGACTCGGCATGACCCTTGGTCAGGCGGTAGCCCTCGAGCCCGACCATTACAGTTGGAGCTTGGTCTCTATCTCGGGATCTTACCCTCGCCGCGTATGTTTTCTGGTGCTGCGCCAGGTGCGGTCGATCGTCGATTGCTCTATTAGAGCGGATGCATCATGTATTCTCAAAATGACAAGGGTGTTGGTGGTAGGCCCCTCCTCTCAGGTCGGGACTTGGGCAGGCCAGGTACCCCGACCTAGGCATGCCAAGGGGTAAATACTGTTAGTAGTTGCATAGTTGTCACATACCATTGTCGGGTCCCATGTCTTCAGCACCCTAGGTATAGAACTCCATCAGTAGTCTTGAAGCATCTCTCAAGCTTTAGGAATGGATTGCTACAGCTCTTGCTAGAAACTTCAAATCCTTCCATAAAGAGCATCGGTTCTATCTAATGGGAATAACATCGCAAACAATGTCGTTGGACACTTTGGGTTAGGTAAAACCATTGGTTTTCTCTCCTGAGGAGAGAGAATGGAAACAATCAAAGACAGATGATATATTGGGTGACATCCTTCATCTTGAAAGTGCTGTAGATCTCCAAAAATTGTTGCAAATGGGTACTTACATCCTCATTGGCTTTCCACATAAGGGACTAGCCTACACCATAGTGACAAGACTTGTCTTGATCTCGAACTTCATGTCTCCCATTTTGACAGTGGGCCCAATGAACACATTGGTAGCAGAGAAAGCGGGGAACTGGCAAAGAGTCTTTTGAGCCCTTAGCTTGAATATTGATAATGCGGAAATGACAAGTTGGATTACCAGAAGGATTTTTTAAGGGGGAACAATACAAGGTCAAACTTCTCTCGTAAGTGTTTCATGGTCTTCAATGTAGTTTGTTGACGGATGGAAACCGTTCATACACTACCCTGTTTTTCACACCAAAGAATACGAAAACAGAGCATGATTGTCGAACAACTACTATAGCATCTATAATCTTAATCATAAAGGATAGTTATTCTATACTTATTCGTCATCCCTGGCAACAGCGCTGGAAATAATTTTTGACACTTGCTAAGCCACACAATTAAATAACGGTTATAATGGCACATAAACACTTTAATAATGAACCCAAGGGTCAATATAAGATAAAATCCGCAAGCGAACGGAGAACATTGTTGTATCATTTCACGCATAAGTATTCAGGTTATCGTATTTGTTTGTTCTAAAGGAACGCAGTAAATCACTATTCTTATTACTAAGGTACAAAATACTCTAGAAGGTATTTGACAAGGAAGATAAATTATATGATGGGATAGTGTGATACACACGAGAATCTACTCCAATAATAAAAACCTAATCCTAGTGGGAGTTAAACTTGAGAAAGAGTTATTCCTTATGTGCCTCTAGTATACAGGTGTATAACTTGACAATATGCACACAGACATGCAAGTTAAGAACCATAGGGCTTAGTGTTCCAACATATCAAGGATGGGTTTACATCAAACATGGAGTATTACAAATGACGAACAGGGTTGTCACGACCTGCGACATACCTCTGTAATCCGTGAGCATACAAGACATCCAACACTACTTGAGCATCTAAACACCATGTTTACATACGAAGTAGATACCCCAGATACTCGATATGAATGTAAGGAAATTTCTAACCAAAAAATTGTTGAACCAATTTTGGAGCTAAACAATACCCGATGCTAGCATGTTCATACCTTACATAACTAGACTATAATGGATGCCTACGATGTTTATGATAACATAACAATAGCATCATCATACTAACATAAAAACAACTAGTCTCACCACATATATGGAATCCACAAACACACAAGAAATGCTTCATACAAACATAAGTATAAGAGAGGACTAACTTCATTATAAGTGCAAAAGTCAACATAAGAAGAACTAGTATAAGAGACATACCAAGACTTCCTACCTCACTTGGGAACTCAGGAAGCTCTTCTCTAAGCCAAAACTTCACTAAAGGCTTGATGTGAATTGTACAAGAGAGTGATTGATCAATGATGTGTGTGTGAGTGTGAAGCACTCCCTCTATTTATACCCTCACGATGGAAGTTTGGCACCATTTCTTGCATGGGCATCATTCTCCACTGACTTTAATGGTTCAATGGGAGCTGTCACGTAGAAGCACATAGGAAATAGGGCCACAACCAGTTCGGTTGAGGTGGGGGTTCGACCAATGGGGGATGGCCTCACTAGGTTCCCGCTTGCTGCGGGTGGATGGCATGTGGCGCTTTCTTGACCATCTAGATGACTTGCCTTGAAAATCTTCCATGCATGCCTGTACACGAGCTATTATATCCACGGGAAGACATGTGGTGATGTCTCATTGGTCGAAAGTGTGTTTTTTGACAACATGAATATGCATTCACTTTAAATCTGCATAGAATTATCTACATGCATAATTTCTCCATGTACATGTGGAACTACATTATTCAGAAATGTAATGCATGTAAGAAATGTATAATCCATCATGTATATGATCTAGATTGTAATGACCGTCAACAGCAGGCCTCCTCCCCCATCATGCCGCCCCTTCGTGTTGGCCTCCTCTCCAATCGTTCCACCTACCTTTATGTTGGCCTCCTCGTCCACTTGCCCCTCTCCCCAGCACACCCTCGACCTCACCATCCAAAGGTCGCGCACCTCTGCTGCCTCGACCTTGCTGCCTGTGCTCCCGCCACCTACGACGTCTGTGCCACCACGAGCCTCCTCTCCAGCGTGTCGCTGCTCTATTTGACAGTACCCCTATAAATCGTCGTCGTCCTCCCTCACGGTGAAGGGAACCATGTTGAGATCATCTTCGCCATCGTTATGCCGCCATCACCGTCGTGTAAGCCATCGCACCCCCCCCCCCCGCAGCTTCAGCTCCATCATTCTAGCCTTGTTCCCATCGCTGGCCTCGTCCTCATCATGCCACACCCGTCTCCAACAGCCGCTGCACGCCTCACCACCTTCGTTGTCCATGGTGAACTAAGTGCAAGATACTTCAAGTAATACAAACCACAGACCTTTGACAAGAAGTTGTGCCAAAAAGTTACAACCACAGATGACTTAACTCCTAGCCGAATTCGATAATAATATAACTAAGAATTTTATACTACCTAAAAGTTCCATATTGGTGATGATTAGGTTCGCGCGACAATAACACGAAGAAAACCATGACGGTTTGCACTGTCTGAACTAGTTTGGACTGTTCGAACTGAGAAGTGTTACACTGTAGAAACTCCAACTTCACGTACAATTATATACCAACCTAACACATCCTATGCTGCATAGCACACATGGTGTGAAAGAATATAAAGTCTACTTTCTAACGCAACATATGGTGCATCATTTGGACTTTGCGACCAAAAGTAATGACAGTTTGGTCAGGAGGTGAAAGACGATGTGAGGTCCCTCGGAATGCATTTCGTGGTGGCTCTTTGAGTCATATAAACCCATCAACTGAAGGGCCCTTTCATACCTAAACTAGGAAGGTTGTTCCTAGTACAAATATGTAGCATTTCTCTGGATTCTACAGACTTGGAGAATGAGAAATTAGCTCTTGTATTTAGTTGTTTGCTAACAACTTCAGAGTGTGATCTCTACCTCTTTGCTCCTGGTCCATTGATTTCATGTTGTGTTGGATGATTCTTTCAGAGTGTGGTTGGGTGAATCCTCGATTCAAGTTGTCGATTAAAATGGTGGTTGACTTCGAGTTTTATTCGTCAGGTTGCACTAGTTATCTTGGCTTTTTGGAAGTTAGTTATCGTATTTGTAATCCTACGTCATGAAGATCGGGACTTTAATCCGTATCACTTCGGTGGATTCCTCATCATCCTCGTGAGCTAGCGGATCCCTGTAGCATCGGTGAGGGTAGCGGACGTTGTTGCGCTGACCAGTGCAGATCAAAAAATATCAATATCTGCCATACCGAGCGTAGCGGATGCTTTGGTGTCCATCGGTGTGCACAACCTAAGCACACGCTCCTATTGACACCCTCTGAACCCATAGAAGTTGTTAGACAATTTAGGAGAGGCCTTTGTTTGCGGTTGTTGTGGTATGTTTGTCATACTATGAAGTCTAGTTAATTAGAGAACTTTTTTCAGTGTGATTTCTGTTGTAATAGATTTAAATAAATGATCTTTCATAGAAATAACAATTAAAATAAAAAATAAATAATACTTTTAAAAAAACCACCACAATTTCAAACAGAAACAAAACCTCTCCCACAACCAATGAGATTAATAATAGCGAGATTGAATATTGTAAATTTAAAAAGGATGGACTGAAAAGTACTTGTGGGATTATGTGACATCTGCAGCTGCAGCTGTCATCGAGCCAAGCTCGAGCGTGCTTACCCTGTCATATGATCAAGCTCGATAAGAATTCGAAATAAGCTCGAGCTGAGATTGAAATCTGTTCAAACCTGCGGTCAAGGTTGAGTTCGTTTCGATAAACTTTGCTTAAACAGTTAGCCTCGATTAAAGTTCGTAAAAGCTCGAGTTCAAACTTGGTAAGCTCGCTTAAACAATAACAATAAATACTACTTAAAGAGAAAACAATAATAAATAATATTTATCCAACAAAAATTATCTCAGCGAGTCTTATCGAGCATGGGATTTGGATAAAGCTTGAGTTTGACTCATTTAACTTTAACTTGAGTAACTCAGCAATCTCCATCTTCACTCCTGTATTTAGCTCAACTTTGTCGTCCCTAGTAACTTGCATGAAGACCCCGACCAAGTAATTTGACCTTACACACAGATGCAGCGGTAACATTTCTTGCGTTTTCAGTTCTAACCATATGCTTTGAACTTACCAGACGGTCATTTGTTTGTTGACAGCTTTTGATTGCTTCACCGCATTAAAAGGTAGTCTTTGCCTGATCTTGTGTCAGCTGAAGTCTTTGGGCTGCTATTTTAAAAATCCGTACTACTACCCTACAGGAAATTTTAAAACTCCACTACTAGTGACAATCATTGCACACAGTTCAGTATTGAACTCGGCTTCTCTCGCAATGCTTCTTTTTCGCTACTTAGACAGTTCACACTCCTTTACTCTAAATACATAATTTATACTAGTTTATAATGATTTTCATGCTCAAATCAAATTCCTTCTTGTATAAGATCACATAGATCTAATACTAGACTTACTCGTTAAATTTACCTAGCCCACATTTGTGTGGCTCTCCGAGCGCGTCCCTTGCTGGATTTGAGTTCAAGGCACTTAGCTATGGCAACGGGTCAGATTCAGATCGGATGAAACGAAAACCCGTCCGAATTGAAAAAGTGTGTGGGTGAATTTCCAGACCCGAACCCGCACCTGCGGGTGAAAAATTGCACCCGAACCCGACGGATTTCGGGTACCCGACGGGTCTGATAAATGTAACAGATGTTTACAAATTAATATTCAAGGTCATGTGATTTATTTCTTAAACAGAAAAAAAACAATAAGAAGGTTCTATTATTCAATCAACAGATTCAGAACATAAGCACATTCAATCTGAACTCTGCATTGTTCAATCTTAATAGCTCATCAATATTGAATCTTCAATCTGAACAACACAACATGATTTTCAATCATCAGATTCAACAATCTTACTTACATAAATTTTTAATCTTCTAAAAAACAAGACATCCAAAAGAAAAATTTGGAGCAGCAAAAAAAAACGAAACAAAAATAGATTGGAGAGCAGATCAGCTCACCCAAAGTACAATATTCACTGTCCTCAAACCACGAAAGAATTCGGAGGCCAGAAGCGAAGGCACATGGGGGCGACCACAAGCACCGAGGTCCGTGGAGATGGCCGCGAGGGCGGTGGCCGAAGGAGGCGGCGGAAGGCCACAGAGGTGACGATGCGGGGGTGGCAGGCTCCGAAGGAATCCAGCGGCAGCAGGAATCGGCTGAAGGTTGGCGCCGACACTCGACGAGATCCAAGTGACGGGATTAAGAGGGGCGGTGGCTGCGAGATCTCGATGACCAGTAACGGGAGACGGAGGCAAGAAAGGGAACGGGAGACGGGACTCGTCTGGTGGGGGGGAGTAGTGGACGAGCGGTATTGCGGCTGGGGTTACCGGGAACTGGGATCCGATGATTTTGTACGTGGCTATTGGGCCGGAGCGCTCCGCCCTGGCCTATACTGGGCCAAATGATTTTGAGAAAGTTTTGGGTGCCCAACAGGCACCCGCGGGTGAAAAAATAAATCCGAACTCGCGAAATATCGGGTCGAGTGCAAGTCTAACTTGCAAGTACAAAATTGCACTTGAACTCCTGCCTGCCGGATGCCAAACCAGATGGGGATCCGAACCCGCGGGTCTTATTGCCATTCCTAGAGACACTCAAGTAGCTAGGAGGACTTGCTATATGCACATCTCGCGCTTGTTGCACCGTTACATTCTTTTAAGCTGCTGAACACTTTTGAATCACTACACCCACACTGGTTTTCGTAAAAAAAAAGTTTGTGTAGCTCGCCTGCCTTTTTTTATCTTGGTATGTTTTGCCAACCATTCTACTACTTAACATATATTTTTCTCTAAATATTTTAAAATTTAGCAGGCCTAATTTGTTGTCACAAAAGTGTGATAAAGTTAACCTTAATTAATATTTTAATGGCACACATTGCATAGCCAGCTCTAAGATCATCCGCAGAGACATATTGTAAAATTTATGAAATATGTATAAATTTAGAGAAAGATATTGAAAAATAGAAAAATAGTATATAGAAGTGTTTTAGAAGACACAGTTTGGATATCCTTAAAAATGGTGAAAATCAGCCTCCTGTGAAAGAGTCCAAAGACCGCTAGCGTGGCACTTATCCGCACACCATGGGCCCCACATGGCCCCTCTTCTCCTCCATCCCTGCGTGCTGCCGGCCGGCTGCAGCTCGCCTTCTCCCTCGCAGTCCACCCACCCCGCCCCACCAACTCCTCGCCTCCGATGTCCCGCCCCCATCCTCTCCCTGCGCTGCTGCTCCTCCTCCTCCCCGTTCCGCTGCTCTCCCAGCCCACCCCCGCCGCCTCGCCGCCGCAATGCGTGCTCAACTTCACCGCGCTGCGCCCCTTCCTCACGCCGCCGCTGCCGACCGACGACGCCTCCCGCTGCGCGCTCGCCACGCAGTCCCTCTCTTTCCTCCTCTCCCTTCACCTCGCCGCCACGGGATCCTTCGTCCTCCCGTCCAACGCCTCCTCCTGCCTTGCCCCGCTCCGCGCCGCGCTCCCCTTCCCGCTCCCAGCGGGATCTCGGACGGGATCGACGCCCTCCTCGCCGCCCCCGGCCGCGGCAACGTTTCCACGCTCTCCGACTTCGACGCGCTCGTCCCGCCCGCAGCGCGCGCCGACATTGACACCAGGTGCGACCGTGACCTCTCCGCCGTCCCCGACTGCACCGCCTGCACCACCGCCCTCAGCAATGCCGCCGCCGCCGCCTACCTCCAGCCTGGACCCCCTAACTCTGTGAACAACAACGTCACCGGGTGCGTGCAGTACCCCTTCATCTACGCCGGCGCCAAGGCCAGCCCGCACGGCCCCGCTGAGCCGGCCACGGCGTTTTGCCTCTTCCTCCTAAGGGCCAACTCTCCTGCCGCGACCCACTCCGGCACCGCCCCTTGGGTCTACGGCGTCGC
Source organism: Tuctoria greenei (assembly GCA_036927565.1). Classification (NCBI taxonomy): domain Eukaryota; kingdom Viridiplantae; phylum Streptophyta; class Magnoliopsida; order Poales; family Poaceae; genus Tuctoria; species Tuctoria greenei. Next base: position 160,801,845 of record JAYESD010000008.1, on the reverse strand, counting down.
GTTCGGGTGCCTCGGGGTGGTGCTGCTTGTCGCCGTTGCCTTCGGCGCCTGCTTGCTCTTGCGGCGAAGACGGTCCCGCGCAGCTGCCGCGGCACTGGCAGCTGCCGCGGCGGATGGTAGGAGCAACCACTCGCAGGCCATGGAGTCCATCAGCGCCAGCACCACGCTCGTCAGGTTCACCTACGACGAGATCAAGGCCGCTACAGGGGGATTTGCCAGGGAGAACATCATCGGCCGTGGCGGCTTCGGGAACGTCTACAAGGGGTACTCCTGTCACGTCCCCGTGGCGGCCGGCTCGCCACACCGTGACGTGAGGCGCGCGCAAGCCGTCTGAAGCGGGGCGATGGCGTCGCTGGAGCGAGACGAAGACGATAACGTCCACAATATTCTGTTCTATTGTTCTCCCGTGCACACAGCAGAAGGTTTAACCATTACAGTACACGGCCCACACACTGGCCCACACATTGGCCCACTCGACGCCATACTGAAAGTAACACTAATATATTGATTAACATAAGCAAATGATACTACTAATAATGCACGGACATGACACCTCCCCGGCCGCCAAATTGTGCTTGTCCTCAAGCACTCACCGTCAGAGGGAACCTGACCAACCATGCCAAGCATTCACTGTTGTTGAACTTGGTGAAGAACTGAACCACCGACGTTGCAAATTTCCCATCAGTCCTGCACCTGATCAAGAACCGGAATGCTCTGTGGAACAAGTCTGCTGTCAACAATCTATTAGACTCCTCGTAGTTTTTAGCGTTCTTTGGACCAGATTAACTGCAGTAGATAATGTAAAGAAAGTAGAATAGTCATCGAACATTAGATATGTCAGGACTTCTTCAGACAATGCCAACGTATGAGCCACTGCCACAATGATCTGTATCACTGTATATGGACCCGCAAACACGACCATGAAAGTAGGCATATGTTCCACTTGCAAGTGCTTGTCCACCCTGTTGATAATCACTTCGAACTTCATGTTACTCTGAGCTGGCGCCAAGCGGCTCCATAGTAGGACCATGTGAGCTGCCTTCTGTTGTAGTATTTGACACAACAATATTCCTAACAATTGATGAAGTCTGAAAGGAAGTACCAAAACTGAGTGAACAGCACCCCGAGACTGTAGCCATGTTGCACATGGCTGAATGAAATCAGTAACGATCTGCTGCAACTCGTGCCAGACAAACCACTGCTTAATGTTGTGATAATAAGGTTGTAATCCTGAATGTGTCCCCACCCAACATTTTTTTCCTGAAAAATGATGCCTTGATGAAACAGACCATCATGGTGCTCAGGATTGTGCAGACCCCAACTAGCAACCATTGATATAGATATCTGGTCTTGTGTCAGCCTCTGAACTGCAGATTGACTGTTCTGACTTCCATAATCAGTCAGCCAATATTTCTTTGTCCAATGATATGCCATAAGAATATGATCTCTCCGCCCATCATAGTCTACTATGCCCTCACAGGCTCCCAAAGTCAGCATTCTCATGTTGGTGTGAAATATATCACCATTGCTACACCACTGTATTACAAGTACCCAAGTTTCACTGATCTTCTGTACACCCTTCACAACCTTAATTCTGACTTTTAAACTCTGCATCGCTTGCCACCTACAGATAGCATGGAGGGGTATGCTCTGGTCCTGAAATTCCTCTGTCAGCAACACAGATTCATCACGCTCTACAGCTGCTGCTTCCTTATACCACCCCTTAGACAACTCAGCAACCAAAGCTACTGGTTTAAGTACCTTCCTTGCCCCCCCTTCAATCTTGGATCGCCTCATGAACCTTTTAGACTCAAGCAATTCATGTCCCCTGCCACAATGTGGCTTGTCCAAATCCATCTGCAATCTCGTAACAAACTTAATACCATAGTGCACCTCATCAAACCTTGCATCCTCCTCCCTGTGAGCTCCATATTTGGATTGCTTCAATAGACTATGACCCTCTGTCTTCCGCTCCTCCACTTCTTCAAATAGATGGCATGGTTCACCATTTGACACCATCTCTAACCCCTCCACAGAAAAATTATGCAGCTGAAATTGGACTCTCACTACTGAACATAGAATTGCTTTGATCGCAAACACCCCATTTGAAATCTCAAGAATAGAAATATCGACAGTTCCTCCTCCAGGATCAAAACTTGCTGTCGACTTAGTCTGCGGTGAAGAATTATCTCCAATGTAGATTTGATCCACTTTTCTTACGAGGCCTTGATGCAAGGCAAAATCATTTCTAATCGGACTGAACAGAGCTAACTTAGAAACCAACTGTTGAGCATTAACTGCTAACACATATGAGTTGAACACCTCCTGCTCTGAACCAGACAAAGTATGTACTAACTTGTGGTCACCAACTACTTCTAAGTTGCCTTCCTCGCCCCTCCGACTTAAAGCTTCATCATGACCATTGATATGCATCTCATCTGAAACATCTAGACAAAAATATGTGCCTCTGTAAGCAGGCAGGTTGTCCTCCACCTTGGCTGCTAAATGCACCTTCATGCTATCCAGGATCTTGCACACAATATGAGATCCTTCAGAAGCATTTTTAGGTCTGCCATCTGTTTCAGATATATCCTTCACAATGTCTTCCATTGAGAAATTCTCTCTGCCTCCAGCCTTGTAGATAGTATCCTCAGAACTATCCATCTCAGAACCATTATCTGACATGTCCTCTGATCCACCATCAGAGTTCATACTGGACTTCTCATTCAGTTCATATTTTTCAGCAGAAAAACTTGGGGTAACAGAGAAAACCACAGCTCCAGTAACAGCTTTTTCCTTTTCACGGCCTGGCTTCTCTCCTGTTCCTGCTGGAAATGTTTTTCTTCACTAGTACTCAAGTTGCTTTCAATGAAATTAAGCTCCTCACTGCTATATTGATCCTCCTCTCCAAACTGGTCATATACTGGTTTCCCGAAATCCTTTCTCACCACATCCTTCAACAGCTCAAAATCCTCTTCCCCACCTACACCCTTATCTTCAGTCAGCTTAGTCTTCTTTTCCTTCTCCTCACTACAGATACCTTCCTCCATCATACCATCAGATGGTGCTATCTCAAACTTCTAAAATGGACAATCACCCTCCAAAGTACCTCCCTGTACATTTGACACTTTTCCTACGGCTTCCTGATCTGGATTCTCTACTCTGCAAACAAAACTTTCTTGCTCCTTTTGTAATGTCACTGACTTGTCCTTATACTCCAACTGCAGATGCTTATCAAGCTCAACCTTCCTCCCTTCAGCCTTCAATGCAATTAGTGATGTCCTCTTCTCCCCCCTCACGTTTTCACACTCTTCTAGAGGCTTCTCCTTATCCACTTCAGTATCCCAAATAGGAAGCAATTCTGCAAACTCTTCTTCTTCAGTATCCCATATAGGGGCTCCCTCATATTTGTCTTGAGCTTCAACTGGTGACATTTCATCCTCAAGCTTCTGGATGGACTGATTGTACGACCTCAGGCCCTCACCATGACCAGAATCCAACCAATCTGATGCACCCCTAATTGAGGATTCAGCACTATCTCTCATGGTTCCTCTGCCTCCAACCTTCTGCACAACTTCCTTGTCCTTCTTCACCTCAGTCCAGAACCGATCAAGACCAATGGAATCCACCACCTGTTGTTTATCAAACTCAACATGTCTATCTATCTTGCTATTCCTCTCTAAAGCACTAGTAATGGCCTTGTGAGGATTAATCAGCATTCTACAAATTTGAGGACTCCTGTGATCAGCACCACTCCACACACCCCTCTCTGCTGATGAATAGCGGTCCTCCACTGACCGATTCATCTCTTTTCAGATAATTTTTTTCTCTATGTCAGAGCTGTCAACCTTCTGCCATTTTTAATCACTTGCATGAAGAGCAAATCCCTCTCCCACTGCCTGTCTACATTATGCCCAGCCTTTGTCATTACTACCAAAATCCACCACTCTTCCACTGCGCCCAAGTCAACTGCTACTTCGCCCAGGTCTGCACGATGGCTTGCTGGAATCGCTCTGACCCTCTACGACTCGGATCGATGAGGAGAGTATGCCCAGAGTGGATGAACAGCGCCAGATCAACCCACCACCCTTCCTCTGCACCGAATCATCAAATCCTAGCCAACTCCCGAGCAAACCAATTCCTGGCCGCCACCGAAATCCAAATCGATGCACAATCCTAGCTGCAACCAGAGATGTCGAGAAACCCAAATCCAGCTCTCCTTCAAGGAAATTTCGGGTTCTCACCTCCGTCGAAAGCTGTCACACTCGGGTCGTGGTTGACTTTCGCTTCCAATCTTCGCCTGAAAACCCGAACACTTCTCCGTCGAGCTCGAACCAACACCGCCATCAGTACCGGCGTGCTGACACCGTCGCCGAGAAAGACCTGGCTCTGATACCACTTGTCACGTCCCCATGGCCGCCGGCTCGCCGGACCGGGGCGTGAGGCGCGCGCAAGCCGCCGGAAGCGGGGCGATGGCGTGCCGGAGCGAGACGAAGACGATAACGTCCACAATATTCTGTTCTATTGTTCTCCCGTGCACACAGCAGAGGGTTTAACCATTACAGTACACGGCCCACACACTGGCCCACACATTGGCCCACTCGACGCCATACTGAAAGTAACACTAATACATTGATTAACATAAGCAAATGATACTACTAATGATGCACGGACATGACAACTCCGCGACAGCACCGAGGTTGCGGTCAAGAGATTCAAGAACTGCTCCGCTGCTGGGGACACCGTCTTTGCACATGAGGTAGAGGTGGTGGCCAGCGTGTGCCACGTCAACCTGGTCGCACTCCGTGGGTACTGCATTGCCGCCACGCAGAGGGAGGGCCACCAGCGGATGATTGTCTGTGACCTGATGCACAATGGCAGCCTCCACGACCATCTGTTCGGCTCGGGGGAGTGCTCGATGGCGTGGCCGGTGAGGCAGAGGATAGCCATCGGTATGGCGAGGGGGCTAGCCTACCTGCACAGTGGCGCACAGCCTGCCATTATCCATAGGGACATCAAAGCGAGTAACATCTTGCTTGATGATGAATTTGAGGCTATGGTGGCAGATTTTGGACTAGCCAAGTTTGCACCGGAGGGGATGACACATGTCAGCACACGAGTTGCTGGAACGCTGGGTTATGTTGCCCCGGAGTATGCACTCTATGGCCAATTGACTGAGAAGAGTGATGTCTATAGCTTTGGAGTCGTGCTTCTTGAGCTTCTGAGCGGTAAGAGAGCATTCATCTCTCTTGGTGAGGGCCAGAGCTTTGTGCTTACTGATTGGGCTTGGTCCTTCGTGCGGAGGGGAAAGACGATAGATGTGATCCAAGAAGGAATGGTTGACCCTGGTCCTATTGAGGTAATGGAAAAGTATGTTCTTGTCGGCGCTTTGTGCACACATCCCCAGCTTCACGCAAGACCAACCATGGAGCAAGCGCTGAAGATACTTGAGGCTGATTCAGCACCAAATCCACTAATTATTCCAGAGAGGCCGCTCCCTGTTGTCGCAAACCTTGGTGAGATTGAGAGGTCAACAAGCGGAAGTGGTTCAGGTCAGCTGTTTAGTCCCTCTGGTTTCCGGTCTTTTATTCGTAGAACTGAGGATACTACTACAGCGTCTTCGAATGAAACATCATGATTTTCTTAGCCAGTTTTTGAAAGTACTTATTAGAAGTTACTGTATATTTCTTTGATAGCTCGGTTTTCTTCTTATTGGATCATGTACATCAGGCAACTGTTCTGTATAGCAATTTGTGCTCTGTGCCCGCAGGAAAAACAACGTTTTTGTGTGACAGTTTAATTCATTGAAACATATCGATTGCATTCTCATTGCTACATATGTGAAGTCTTGCTCCAACGAGTCAGTTATGTCTGTGGCCCTGAAAATGACCATCGTACATAGCAGGGGATCAAAAGACGGTACAACAAAAATATTTCCTATGCCATTCTTAAATGCCTTAACATGGATTTAATTTCTGACGTATTATTTCCATCGTTTCCTTCCGGGCAATTGCTTCTGTTCCATGTATTATCTATTGCACAAAAAGAAGCATATTAGAACAGTATACATATATCTGTTATTTATTCAACAGTAATTGCATAAATTAGTTAGCACAAGAAAATGGCTAGACCTGATGCTCACGCTGGGAGTGACGGAGGAAGGCTCAGGCTTGGGACAGGGCTGTCCGGCCAATTTGTTGGGATGGCCTCATTCAGCATATTGAAGGTATCTTTTCTGTATGGGATGCCTCTATCCAACTTGACACTGAAACAAACATTGGATTGCACAAGTTCATTCAACTCAATCCAACACAAGTCAGGCAACGTTCATCCAACTCAATCCAACACAAGTCAGGCAACCAAACACACTCTTAGCTTCCAACTGGCTGAAAATAACACTGGGACTTATTTTGTGGATAAGAAATTCGAAACTCAAGGCATCATCCCAGATCAGTTAGATCTTCCCGCCCTTTTGTTGAGACATCAATGATAACTGACCATTCACAGTGACACGTTGTAAAACAATATTGTATACACTGTAGCGTAGTAGAAATTTAGAGTACATATTGTGAAAATAGGAGAATAGTGTATATAGTATGCTTTAGAGTACGTTAGTGCGGATGATCTTATACTTCGAGATACTAGAGCATACAATTTGGAGGAAAGACAAGTTTTGTGCAGAATATGTGAATGAAATACAGGATAAAAATATCGGAAATGTTCCCCTTCAGGTGCTTAAGGACCATTTAAGGTGACGATATCTATCTTTAGATTTGCATCAAGATTCTTCTCCCGACTCATCTTCGCAGAAACCCAACTCCTCGACACCCGTCTCCAGCAGCACAAAAAGGGTTCGGGCGGTGCTCGTCCGGCAACTCCCGGATCCGGCGGCGAAGCACTCGAACGGTGGCCCGTGGAGCCTCGACCGTGACGTGCTCGGGCAGCAGCGTGCAGCCACGGTGGCGGAGCATAGCCTAGGCGGTGGACAGGCGCGGCGCGGACGTGGAGCCCCGGCGGCAGCCCAGCGCGACGTGGGCGCGGAGCATGGCGCAGTGGCAGCGTCGCAGCCGGCGTGATCGCCAGAGACGAGGAAGAAGAGGAGTAATTAATTTGTTAAATTGTTAATCGTTATTATGTTTCTAGTAAGGGTTATCTTAATTGTAAAATAGCTAAAAATTAATTTTATGTTTGATTAACCTACATACCTTTTTTTTTATTTTTTGTTAATTATTAGAATTAATGGTCAATTACAAGAAATAGTAGTTCATGATAGTAATTTGATACTAACTACCAGGTGCTTGTAATTTTCTTGGATTTCAAGCGCCTGAAATATAGATAGATCCTAAAAATATCTACTAACTATATGATGGATATTACATACTAAGAGCATGTTTGGCATGACTCTACTCCTAAAAAGAGCAACTCTGCTCTAAAACTCCACAGTGGATCAACTCTGATGGGGAGTTGGAGATGGTTGTTGAGATGTTTGGCTAGAAAATTATTCTCGGCTCCATAAAAGGAGGGTTTTCAGAGTGCAATGCATTTTTGCTCTTAAGCAGGTTGATTATAGGTATATTGAAAATAATAAAATGTATATGACTATTTTTAGAATCATATCTAAATGATTGCCTTATGTTACAAATTCGCTATGTCAGCCCATAACAAAATGCAATTTGCATTCACGTCAGAGAAAAACACAATATTGCGTGTTTAGAAATACAACATTGGTCGAGGATCATTACAATCCAGCAAATTAACGATAAATAACACCATACACTTGATTGTGTGTTCAGGCACTGGAGATAGGAAAGCGGCAACACCCATGGCACAGTGCTCTCTGCTGTTCGATGGGCATCATGGGTGTCGGGGGCGGTGTGACGACGGCGTCAAGGGCGGCGTGCTGACGGACGTCGGGGGAGGCGGGCCGATGAGCGTCGGGGGTGGCGCGGCGATGGGTGTCCGGGGCAGTGGGGCCGACAGCGTCGGGGGAGGCGGCCCAACGGGCGTCGGGAGTGGCGCGCTGACGGGTGTCGGGGGGCGGCGCGCTGATGGGAGTCGGGGGCGGCGCGCTGACAGGTGTCGGGGGGCGGCGCGCTGACGGGAGTCTGGGGCAGCACGCTGACGGGCGTCGGGGGTGGCGCGCTGACGGGTGTCGGGGGGCAGCGCGCTGACGGGCATCGGGGGCGGTGCTCCGACGGGCGTCGGGGGATGGCGCGCCAAGGGGCGTCTTCAGCGACACGCCGACTGTCGTTGGCGAGTGCGGGGTGCTGCAGGCGATGCTGGGGTGGTGAGTGCGGGCGGTTCTGCGGCGGCGGGTCTTCATTCTCACAAGCGACAGACGGTAGTGGGCAGATGTATCGGGAGAGAAGACTCGGGAATAGAAAATATACCGATTCACTTTGTGTAATGGGTGGAAATGCAGGTAATTAACTTGCAACTCCATATCTACATCCAAATTAGTTGTTTCTGGAGTAAGAAAAGAGGTACTCTGAAAAAATGAACTAGAGCTCTATAAACTCCGCGGAGTTGGACCCCCTCGTGGAGTTTCAGAATTCAGGTGTTTGCCTCAATTTTTTCAGCTCTTCTGTGGAGTTCAGCTCTCATGTTGCAAATTATATAACTGATTCTATCTTAGTGAAACACGTATTACACATTTTATTGTCACTAATTTGAGATCTGAAGTTGAACAACCGTCTAATTTTACAAGACGTTCCTTAAATAAAATGTTTTGTTAGAAAGCTGTAGAAGAGCTTTTTAATATCTGCTAATTCTCCTGCCTGTTCCTACTAAACTTTTTTAGCCTTGCATTGTCATACTCCAAAGGATTGTAGAAATACTAAAGGAAATTCAAAGAGCAGCAATAAGCATTTATGCCCATTCGACTACCACGGCATGGATGGTGTTGCTACAACACCGTGCCGCTCCATAAAGATCTATGTATTACGCATAACATATGGTGGTTCATCCTGAGGCACAGATGCACCTGGCTCTTGGTGTGAGCACTGAGCAGGTTGCATTGCTCCCTTGAAATGTCCTGACAACTGTAGAGGAAGACTCAAACTCTACTTTAGCCTTTCATTTTCTCTTCTGCAGTGCAGCAGTGACATACGTGTTAGCAAATAATACGTAAACAAGAACGAACACGAGATATAAATTTTACGTGAAAAATCTTTACATGAAAAAAATTAAAAGCGCCGATCAGCAATCTTTACTACATGATGAGGGTTTATATGATGAGGGTTTACAGTAGAGATTACAATGAGTCCCTCTCTTATCTCTTGCTCTCGGGATTACAATGAGTCTCTCTTATCTCTTGCTCTACCTTAAGTGGTGGGTAACAAAGAAAATAAATCTTCAAAATAAATACAATCGATAATGTGAGAAGACTCCACTTATCATGTCTCCTAGACATCCCCAGCGAGATCAGAATTTGGATCATACTCTAACAAACTCTACCTTGAAATAAATTCCGTCTTGTTGCCAAAAGATCATCAATCAATTCTCTTCAATAATAAATAACACCACGCTCCAATAAATTACTAGGATTTAAACTCTAATACCAACTAATCTTGAGCATAGCTCAAACTTGTTAGTAGGAACTGACTTTGTCATCATATCGGCAGGATTATAGTGAATATTGATCTTGCACACTTTAATATCACCATGAGCTATAACATCTCGAATAGTGATACCTCACATCAATATGTTTCATTCTCTCATGAAACATCTTGATCCTTTATAAGATGAATAGCACTCTGACTATCAATAAATATAGCAGTGCAAGCACCATCTCCAAAAAACTCAGCATATAAACCTCTAAGTGAAATAGCTTCTTTACAAGCTTGAGAAAAATCCATATATTCAGCTTCATTAGTTGATAAAGCAACAGTATACTACAAACAAGCATTCCAACTAACAACACAACAATCAATGGTTAGAACATAACTTGTGAGAGACCTTCGTTTGTCCAAATATCCAACATAGTTTGAGTCAACATAACCAACAAGCCCATCACCAGATTTTCCAAACTGCAAATAAGCATTAAAAGGATTGCACACGTATCTCAAATTCTATTGAACTTCTTTCCAGTGTTTTCTACCAAATTATCCATGTATCTACTGACAATATTTAATGCATATGACAAATCAGGACGAGAGCAAACCATAACATACATCAGAGATCCAACTGTGATAGTATAAAGAACTCTAGACATGTACTCTGTATCATAATACGACTCATGACGTAAAGCTGAAGATAATCTGAAATGCGAAGCTAAAGGAGTATTCATTGAATTTACATCATGCATACCGAAACGATGACGGACCTTTTCAATATAACCTTGCTGAGTAAGACATAACTTACCAGCTTGTCCCTCTCTAATAATCTCTATGTCAAAAAATTTCTTTGCTGCATTCAAATCCTTCATCTCAAATTCATTACTCAATTGAGCTTTTAATTTGGTTATTTCTGACTGATCTTTTGCAGCAATCAATATATCATCGATATAGAGAACTAAATAAATAGCTGAATCCTTAAGAATCTTCAAATAAACACAACTATCATAGGAGGACCGCTTAAAGTTTTGAGAGAGAATAAAGGAGTCACATCCCTTATACCACTCTCTAGGAGATTGTTTCGAGCCATAAATTGACTTCTTTAACCTACAAACAAGATGTTCCAAGCCTGGAATAATAAGGCCTTAAGGTTGATCTAGTTTTAACATCTGGTTGCTCTAATTCATAATCATGCATAGCAACAATACTAAGTAAACTGCGAATATGCTTCACAACAGAAAGGCATCATTATAGTTAATACATGCAACCTTACTATACCCTTTAGCAACCAACCTTGCGTTATACCTTCTTATTGAAACTCCACTTATATCGAACAAGTTTCTTGTCTTTAGTCAATGGCACTAAATTCCACGTACCATTCTTTTCAAGTGACTGCAACTCATCTTACATAGCGGCAACCCAATTATTGCGGTCCGCGAAAGTGATAGCCTCAGAATAATTAAAAGTTTTTACACTACCTTCAACATCTTTTGTACAACTTAAAGCATAAGCAACAACATTGCACTCTCCAATTAACTTCTTTGTTCGAATATGAAGTCTCCTCGACCTGTCAAGTGTAATAGAATGTTATGGAGGCTGCACAACAAGAGAAGAATGTGGGACAACATATGAATCATCATGAATCGGTGCATCTGAGTCATCAATATCTGTTGTATATGATGAATCAATTAAATGCTCCACCTGCACACTAGAGTTCTAAGAACTCTAGAAATGAGCTTAATAGACATAACATTAGTAGTCATAGCAGACTCATTAAAGAAACACTTCTACCAGTTATAACTTTTTTTATTCAGGATCTCACAATTTATAACCTTTAAAACCAGAACCATAACCAAGAAAAATGCAATTAATAGCTCTAGGCTCCAATTTTCTATTATCAACATGAGCATAAGCAGGACAACAAAAAATCCTCAATTCAAAATATTTTGCTGGAGAAATACTAAATTTGAGTCTTCTTATCAATAGCAATATATGGTGAATGATTAATAAGATAACAAGCAGTGAAAGCAGCCTCAACCCAAAAATGTCTATTAAGACTAGCATTAGACAACATGCAACGGGCCTTAGAGATGATAGTCTAGTTCATACGCTCAGCCACACTATTTTGCTGAGGTGTGTGAGCAACAATGCGATTCTCACAATGCTATGAGACTTACAATAAGAATTAAATTCATTAGAACAGAATTTCATCACATTATCAGTACGAAGAACCTTCACCTTTTTATCACTTTGATTCTCCACCATAGTCTTCCACTCTTTAAATACAGAAAATATTTCTGATTTATGTTTCAATGAAATAAGGTCATACCTTTCTTGAATAATCATCAATTATAGTCAAAATAAAATGAGCACCTCCAATAGATGTATTAGGAGACGATCGCCATAAATTAGAATGCACATAATCAATACCTTCAGTTGTATGAACCGAAGTGTTAAATTTCACCCTCTTGTGTTTGTCAAACACAAGAGGGTGAATAAAAGTCCAATTTACTGATGTTTTGCACATCAAGAAGAACTCTCTTTCTCAAAATTGTCATACAAAGTTCACTCATATGACCAAGACGCATATGCCATAAACTTGTAGAGTCAGAATCAGGTGACATAGAAGAAACATCAACATTACTAATAAAACTAGCACCTTGAAGAATATACAAATTTGAGTTTAACAAGTCAACTTTCATGACAACAGGAGAGTCTTTAGTTACTTTCATAATTCCACCACCAACATAATACTTGTAAACTTTGAGATCAAGAGTACTCAAAGAATAAGATTTCTCATCATAGTTGAAACCTACCTCAAATCTGTCAATGTCGTGACAATACCATCAGACATCTTAATCTGAACGGATACTATTCCTACTACCTTGTGAGGTGTGTTATCACACATCAAACCAGAACCTCCATCCTGGACAAATGCATAAGTGGGCGACATCGGAGCAGTCAGCTCCGGCACCTCCTAGGGGGTTTGCTGTCGATGTTCCTCAACACGATGATGGTGGGCGACGCCGGAGCAGCCAACTCCGGCACCTCCCAGGAGACCTATCATCGACATTTTTCAACATAGTGATGGTGGGCGATGCCGGATGGTGGGCTTCAATGCATTCGACCAACAGGCCACCGGCTGCCCGCTTCAGTCACATATCTTAAAAACAAGCCGATGCCCCTGAAGGGGCCCGCTGATGACAAGTACTAAAGCCCCAACCCCCCCCCCCCCCCCCCCCCCCCCCCCGCATCACTCTGCTGGGGGCCCGTCAAAGGCATCCTACAATCAAGAGGTAGGCGTGCGCAACGAGTTGGCCATACCTACCAGAGGCCTCTAAGGGGGTTCCACAGGCAGGACGTCAACTGACGCAAATCGGCTATGTAAAATGTGCTATTGTTGGTTCCTAAGAAGCTGTCAAAGTCGACAAAGTTCTTCAGGCCCTTACGCTGCTAAGGACCCGAATGAACAAGACGGGAAGCACAGACACGGTCAAGAAGCCAAACATGAATTCAAATTCATTGAGATTTGCAAAATGGCGAGCCTTCGATACAAAAATGTCTCGCCTGGGGGACACCGGCTTCGACCGTGACCAAACTGTGCGACGACATGTTTGGCGGCGTCCTCGACATTTGCCTTTGCCGCCTCTTCACGCGTCATGACAGGGCCGTCGATTACCAGCGCTAGAGGTAGATCTGGGTACCAACTCCGGTAGCACACTAGAACATGGGACACCACTGTCTCTGCTACCGCTCTCCCCTCAACCTCTAAATGGTGGGCCAACTATAGCTCCTGCAGATCAAGCCCCCGTGCGCGACGCTTTGAAGCCTGCTCTTGAGCACTGACGTCAAGCTTTAACAGGATAAGTTCCCGATGTTCCGCTAGGTGCTGCTCCCGATCCCGCGCCAGGCTACTCTCGTGGAGCTCATGCTTTTCGAGGCAGGACTGCAGCCTGTCCCAACCTACCTCAACCTGAGTCTTCATCTTCTGGGCTGTCGCCTCTCTTTCATGAAAAGCGGCTTCTCGCTCGGCAATAGCGAACTCATGGCATCCCAGGGCCTCTGGAAGCTCTTCAAGGGCTTCAAGGCGGGTGTTAGCTACTTGGCCATTCGCCTTGGCTTCATCCATAATCTTGCGAGATTGCACGTCCAGAGCATTCGCCAAGCAGCGCCTCAACTCCAGTTCCTCAACCTCGCCCCGCTACCTCTCCCTTGCCTCATCGGTCCTGGACCTCAACAGGTTCTCCCAGTCTCAAAGGCATTCATCATCTGCATGCAGGCATTCACCCTCTACCTGCAGCTTCTCACACTCCGTGGTGAGACCATGTTGCGCTCGGTGAAGGCCAAACTGCGCCGAGTCAAGGACTTCAGAGAGGGATTCTGGTCCTCACGGAGTTTTGGAGGGCCGCCCGATGATCATGTCAGGCCCCCCTCCTCCTGCGGCAAGTGTAGTAAGGCCGCCAGCGTCAAGGACTTCATCGACGAAGGCCAAGCAGAAGTTGCAGCACCGCCTGGGGCGGCAGCACCACACTGCCTGGAATGCCACCTGCAGGAACAACAACCTCGGGGGCCAGACCCTTATCTTGTTTAGCGTGCTCTGGCACTCCATCCAGCACGAAATCCATGGGAGCTACGTTGCTCGCGCTAGGTGCGGGCGCCGGAGCAACACTCTCCTGGGTTGCCTTTCAGGCCTACTCCGCCGATGCGGCCGTGGCACCCTGAGTTGACTTGGGAGTATTCCCGATCACTATCCCCAACGGCAAGGGAGTCACTAGATCTGACAAAGCCTTGTAGGATAGAGTAAAGGTCTATCAAAACAAGGGAGCATATGGAACAGCGATGCAAGATTCAGTAAAGAATGCCTTACCGACTGTTGACGGTTCCTACACACTACTAATAATTCATTTCTAGCAGTGGTGCCAGAAATGCTTGTTAATAGATTTTAGATTATACATATAAATCCGCAAGCGCACGAAAACTATCAATGTAGCATTTCCTCTCTAAGAGTATCCCCAAAGGGTGTCATTTATATTCTCCCGAAGGAAGGCTAGATGGAAGTAAAACAATCCTCAAATGGAGAGGCTAGGTTGATCTAGGTAAGATTCTAGCGAGGATGGATAGATGATAAATGGGAGTAGTTTGACACACACAAGAGCATTCTATCCTAAGGGGATAAATGGGGTAAAGAGGGACTAGGCTAAGGGTTAGGTAGAGACTCCTACGATGCTTCTAATGTAGATATACATAGCCTAAGTTAGTTCCTAATGATCATGTCAATTATGAATTCTCATGCTAAGTGGATTAACACATCGGGCATGGGTTTACCCCTAGAAATACTAGGACGACTCCCGCCAAGAGTCTGTGGCATGGCTGAACGTGGACAGATAGGGCTATCACCACCGTGAGTCTACAAGACATTCAACGCTACTCTCTATGCTAGCACCATGCTAGCATATTAAGTAACTACCTTAAGAGCCTAGGCACAAGAAATCCTAAGGCAACGAACTAAATCATCATTGAACCAATGTTAATTCATAGCATAAGTGATTCATGTTAACATAATCATGTCATAGCTAATTAAACTATAGTGGGGGTTTGTAGTGTTTATGATGATATAATGATAATAGTATAGCATAATCATAAAAACTACTCCTACCGCATACACAGAATCCACAATCAAACAAGAAACACTGCATGCAAGTATATGAACAATAGAAGACCAAAGATAACATCTTTATTAAGAATAAAATCACAAATACCAATACGAATATGGAGCCATACCTTTCCCAATTAGGAATTGGGAAGAGACTTCTACTCCTCTCCTAATTGGACTATGGACTAGAGACTCTCCTCTCTACATCCTATACTCCTCTAAAACTATGGAGAGTAGTGGATACAATGGATGAATACTCTAGTGGTGTGTATTAAAGTGAGGGGTGAGGGGTCCTATTTATAGCTTGGAGAAGGGTGGTTCCTGCCACCAAAAGTGCATGAATCAGTCACCCATGACCTCTTCAAGCCAAGGGGATCCAACATGTGGCGTTTGACAGCATTTGGCGCCAGGACCTAGTCGACCGACTAGTGGGGTTGGTCGACCTGGTCTTGGCTCCTTTTGCGGTATGCTTCCTCCAGGTCTCTGCCAGGTGGGTCCCATTGATCGATATTGGTGCTACACTATTGGATGGCCTCAGATTCTTCTGTTTGTGGGCTATTTGATCCATGTGGAGCCACATGTCGTCTCTTGATTGCTGGAATGATATTTTATAGGATCCATCCCCTTGTTTCACTTCAATTATGCATAGAATCCCTGCATGCACTACTTTCTCCAAAGACAAGTGGAAATAGGTTAAATAGAAAGGTGATATGTGCAAGAAATGATATTTCCTTCACATAATTGAGTTATATTGACGGGTGAAATTGGTATATAACAACTGTCAACACCGACGCCCCCGGAAGGTCCAGCGGGCCTCAAGTGTCAGCAACTCCGAGGCTGTGGGCTCAACCATCGATACAGAAGGTGGGATCGATTCGACCGGGCCTCACCAGAATCGTGGGGGCTACTGTCGGTACGCATTGGTGTGTCACCACCGACTCCTACCTGACACGCCAAATGTAAAAATGTTCCTGCGACACTTCCCCCGGACCTGCTATGCGAGCAGCCTGCAGAGGTTCTTGATCGGCGGGGGCTAGTCCTCATGTGAGGTTGCGTGGGTGAGAGATGGTGGTTTTACGCTATTCGGGTTACCAGAGCATAACACCCTACTCCACTGTGTGAGTTTCATTGATCGTTGTGTATCTGAGTGGTGAAAGTTGCGTGTCTCGTAACGTAAGCTACCCTGTCTTTTTATAGTAAGGTCGAGCACTTACAAGTGGGGCCTGGGGCCCGACAGGTGGTCCCGTGATGATCTTATCCTAAAGGTGTGAAGCTTCCCCGATACGTTGCCTCTGGCTGTGGCTTGAAGAGTCATCGGCTTGCCACCTCGGTCGCCAGTGGCCCACGCGTAGTCATTGATGATGGCAGGGAATGTCTTGTCCACCTGTCTTGTCGCCGGAAGCTACCCACTTGGCGGAGTGGGGGTAGGCCTGCGGCGTATTCACTGTGATGTGATTGGGCGCATTTGTACCTGATTGTTGGCATCCGCCACATCGTGCATCGGGAGAGGGTGCGTGTCTTCAATGCTTTATTTAGACAGGGCGTGCTGCCCCTTTACTCCTACAACCCACCGTCAAAGACAAGTTGCAGGACGCATGGCAGCACGGAAGCAAGCCTCTGTGGGGGAGGTTGGGTCCTGTATTGTGGGCCACATAGCAGCCATGGAGCCCATCTCCGAGGCGAGCTAGGGGTTCTGGACGGCAGGAAACATGGTGGAGCCGGAGCCTGCTTCCTAGGGAGGGGGCCGGCCTGGTGTTCCAGGCCACGTGGCAGCACCTGAGCCCACTCATATGGAGGAGTGGGGTCCCGTCCCGTTGGGCATGTGACGAGCTCGGGAGCTTGTCTCTTTGGGGGATCTAGGTCCCGTCTTTAGGTCCATGTGTTAGCCTCAGAGCCCGCACGTGAGGAGACCGACAGTCCGGGCCTGCTTGACACGTGGCGCCTCTGGACCTTGCCTCAACCGGGAGGCAGGGTGCTTAGGAGCTTTTAGCTTGTGCACAAGGGTACCCAGTCTGGTGCGTACTGACGGTTACCTTCATAATTCCACCTCCCACAGCATACTTGTAACCATTGAGATCAAGAGTACTCAAAGAAATAAGATTTCTCATCATAGTTGGAACCTACCTCAAATCTGTCAATGTCCTGATAATACCATCAAACATCTTAATCTGAATGGATCCTATTCATACTACCTTGTGAGGTTTGTTATGACCCATCAAAACAGTACTTCCGTCCTGGACAAATTCATAAGTGGAGAACCAATCTCTATTAATACAAATATGAAATGTGCAGGTGGATTCAAGAATTCATTCATCATTAATTTTAGCACATCCAACAAAAGCAACAAGAACATCACCATTAGATTTGCTATCAGAAGATACAATAGAGGTACTACCATCATCATTGGATTTATTTGTGGTCTTTTAAGCAGCCTTTTTCTTTTTTCTTCCCGCAGCTTGTAACATTTAGAGAGTTCATGATTATCCCTCTTGCAATATTGCAAAATGTTTCTTTAACTTTGGATTTAGAGCAGTATCTCTGACCACTCAAACTTTTATTTGATTTCTTCTCCGTTCACCCAGGGACAAACAAACCTTCTCCATTAGAACTGGCAGCAGAATCACTAGAGACTATCTGTTTCCCTTTTATTTAGCATGCAAAGTAAAATAAACCTCTTGAAAAGTTAGAGTATCATAATTGTATAATATAATGTCTCCAAAATACGCTAGGTCCAAAATGATCTACTTGAAAGCCAGAACATGAGAGAACATTGAACCACCCTCTTGCAACCTGTAAGTAAACAATTTCATCTTCAAATGCATTTTGCTGGTTAGATCCTTAGATATGTAGATTGATTCCAGCTTGAGCCATAAAGCAATAGCAATTTTCTGTTCGAAAACCTCTTGCAAAATATTATTAAATAAATGTAGATGAATTTGTGAAAGAGTCTTACGATCACGATGCTTTTCATCATTGTCCAATTTTTTGCTTCTTGGAGAAGCCATCAAATGCATCATCTAGATCAGTATGTGCTAATATTGCTCGCATCTTGACTTGCCACAGAGTAAACCATGTATCACGATCCAGCAACAGAATATCATACTTGAGAGAAGCCATGTCACACCATGAGGCCATGAGTTAGAGCACGCCACCGCTAGCGGGCACCCTGCCTTCGGAGTCCATACCAAATCTGACTGACTCCCTATCTCTGCCTCCGGCGCCCATACCAAATCTGAATGACTCCCTATCCTCGGTGTCCAACCCACTCATGTCGGCCAAGCTTGCTCCGACGCACACCCAACCAATGTTGACGACTGTTATACACCAATTTCACCCGTCAATAGAACTCAATTATGTGAAGGAATATGTATTTCTTGCACACATCACCTTTCTATTTAACCTATTTCCACTTGTCCTTGGAGAAAGTAGTGCATGTAGGGATTCTATGCAGAAATGAAGTGAAATAAGAGGATGGATCATATAAAATATCATTCCAGCCAATCAAGCGAAGACATGTGGTACCACATGAAAATGGCCCACAAACACAAGTATTTGAGGACATCCAATGGTGTAGCACCCATATAAAGGAATGGGACCCACCTGGCAGAGACCTGGAGGAAGCACAACCCCAACGGGGCTAAGACTAGGTCGGCCGACCCCCCTAGTCGGCCGACTAGGTCTTGGCGCCAAACGCAGTCAAAAGCCACGTGTTGGCTCCTCCCAGCTTGAAGAGGTCACGGTTGACTGATTCTTGCGCTTTTGGTGGTGGGAACTGACCCTTCTCCAAGCTATAAATAGGACCCCTCACCCCTCACTTCAACACATGCTACTTGAGTATTCTTCCTTTGTATCCACTACTCTCCATAGGTTTAGATGAGTATAGGCTGTAGAGAGGAGAGTCTCTAGTCCATAGTCCAAGTAGGAAAGGAGTAGAAGGAGTGTCTTCCCCATTGGGAAAGGTATGTCTCCCATATTCCTATTTGTATTTGTGACTTTATTCATAATAAAGATGATATCTTTAGTCTACTGTTGTTCATATACTAGGATGAAGTGTTTCTTGTTTGATTGTGAATTCCATGTATGTGGCAGGAATAGTATTTATGATTGTGCTATACCATTCTTATTACATTATTATAAACACTATAAACCTCCACTATAGTCTAATTATCTATGATATGACTATATTAATATGAATCACTTATGCTATGAATTAACATTGGTTCAATGATGATTTAGTTTATTGCCTTAGGATGGCTTGTGCTTAGGCTCTTAAGGTAATTACTTACTATGCGAGAATGGTGCTAGGATAGAGAGTAGTGTTGAATGTCTCGTAGACCCACGGATTGAAGAGATAGGCAGTAGGTGGTGACAACCCTATCTGTCCTTTGTACCCCTCCATGTTCGGCTATGCCACATGCTCTTGGCAGGAGTCGCCTAGTGTTGCTAGCGGTAAACCCGTGCCCAATGTGTTAATCCACTTAGCATGAGAATTCATAATTAATATAATCATTAGTAACTAACTTAGGCTATGTATATGTAC
This sequence comes from Tuctoria greenei, assembly GCA_036927565.1. Classification (NCBI taxonomy): domain Eukaryota; kingdom Viridiplantae; phylum Streptophyta; class Magnoliopsida; order Poales; family Poaceae; genus Tuctoria; species Tuctoria greenei. The sequence continues at coordinate 160,782,098 of JAYESD010000008.1, read as the reverse complement.
ATTATAAGCATAATAGGAGTCTCTATCAAGTTCTTAGCCTAAATCCCTCTTTACCCTTTTTATCCCTTTAGGATAGGATGCTCTTGTGTGTGTCATACTACCACAATTACCCTTTTATCCATCCTTGCTAGAACCCTACCTAGACCAACCTAGCCTCTCCATTTGATGATTGTTTTACTTCTATCTAGCCTTCCTTTGGGAAAATATCAATGACATCCTTTGGGAATACTTTTTAAAGGGGAAATACTACATCGATAATTGTCGTGCGCTTGCGGATGTTCATTTAAGAATCAAAACCTACCAACAACCATTTCTGGCACCACTGCTAGGGATGAATTGTTAGTAGTGTGTAGGAAATATCAACAAGCATTTCTGGCGCCATTGTCGGGGAAGGCAGACGAAGTATTGCATCATTGAGTGAATAGGATAGGACCCTAGTAGGTTTTAGTAGGATGACCCTTCTTTGTTTTTGCATTCTATGTGAAAACATAATAGTGTAGGTCTGGTTTCCGCTTGCCAGAAAACTTTGTTGAAGATCCTAAATCCCATCTGAGAGATCAACTCCTCAGAAGCTTCGAGCAGCGAAGCAAGCCAGCACAACTGCACCAACAACCGAAACACTAATGGCCCAGAAGACCCTTCGTGAGTTTTTGGCTCCCTCAGCTAACAATGTGCCTATTGGGCCCACTGTTAACACGGGAGACGTAAACTTCGAAATCAAGACTGGCCTTATAACTGTGGTGCAAGCCAACCCATTTTGTGGGAAGGCTAACGAGGATGCAAGTGCCTACCTGCAATAGTTCCTTGAGATCTGCATCACTTTTAAGATAAATGATGTATCTCCTGATGTTGTCCGTCTTAGGATGTTCCCGTTCTCTCTTCTTGGGAGAGCTAAACAGTGGTTCTACGGGAACCGAAGTGCTGTATATACTTGGGATAAATTTTCTACGACATTCCTCGCCAAGTTTTTCCTGTTGGCCAAAACCAATTCCCTACGTGGAAGAATTTCTAGCTTCTAGCAAGATGCCAAGGAATCTATTCCCGAGGCTTGGGAAAGGCTTCAGGAGTACATCCTAGTCTGTCCCCACCATGGGATGGATGATTGGCTAATTATCCAAAACTTCTATTACGGGCTGATCCCTTCCGCCTGTGACCATGTTGATGCTGCTGCTAGAGGTGCCTTCTTCTCATTTGATCGAGAAGATGGTGCCAAACATGGGTTGGAGTGACGATCGTCTCCATACCCGCCAGCAAGGAATGCACACCTTGAAGGAGGTGGACATGATCGCTACCAAATTGGACCTCCTTATGAAGAAGATTGATGGACAAGGCAATGGTGAAGTATGCAGCAATGCCTACGCCTTAGACTCCCACATCACTTGTGAAATCTGTGGCAACACGGGCCATTTGGGCAATGACTGTCTAGAAACCAGTGAGGATGCCCTATACGTAGCTAAAAATGGAAACAACAATGGCTATCGTCCAGGAGGTCAAGGGTGGGGCCAACCACGCCCATTCTTTCAAGGAGGGTACAACAACAATGGCAAAAATGGAAATCAACCTAACTTGAGATAACTTGCCATTGGTGAGCTAAAGGTCAATGAGGCTATATCTAGGAAGATGTCGGCCAATGACAAGACCCTAGAGAGCATAAATGCCAAGATTGAAGGACGATCCTCAACCTTCAAGAATCAATTGAGCTTCAACAAGATGTTGGAAACTCAATTGGCTCAACTGGCTGCAGTTGTTCCTCCAATGGAGAAAGTGAGTGCGGTGGCTAGGAGAGGTGGCAAGACCACTCGTGACCCACCATATCCCACACAAGAGAAGAGGACAACTACAAAGGAGAAGGAGGATGTCCCAGTTGGCATAAATGAACCACTTAGTGAGAGAATGGCCAAACACTTTGAGGACACCAACTTATTGCCATTCCCTCACAGGCAAAGGAATCCAACAATGGATGAGCAATTCAACCGCTTTGTTGAGATCATCCAGAAAATCCACATCAATGTGCCCTTGATTGATGCAATGCAAGTATTCACTTATGTTTGCTATCTCAAGGACATATTAAATAACAAGCGGCCATTGCCCACCAGTGAGGTTGTCAAGCTTACGGAAGACTGCAGTGCAACCATCATAAATTGGCTTCCAGAAAAGAAGAAGGACCCTGGATGTCCTACAATCTCATGCTCAATTGGGGAACACCACTTCGACAAGGCCCTTTGTGACCTTGGAGCAAGTGTGAGTATGATGTCCAAGGTGGTTTTTGACCAGCTGAACTTCACAGAGCTTACTCCACACCAATGCAGCTCCAACTGGCTGATTCCTCAGTCTGTTTTTTGGCTGGTATTGCCGAAGATGTCCCGGTGAAAATCCAGGACTACTTCATACCCACGGATCTCGTGGTTCTCGACATGGAGGTCGAGAAGGATACGCTACTCATTCTTTGGTGTCCATTCCTAAGAACCGCGAAGGCTCGCATAGATGTGAGAGATGGAGAAATCCACTTCCATATCAATGGCAAGGAGGAGAAGTTTAACTTTCGCCCAATAGATGTGAGATGTGACACCCGGTTCCGAAAATGAACCAAGTGAACGCATATGTGTGCCTAGGACGTTCAACACACATACACGAGTGCATTCACAAAAGGATATACAGAAAATTACCACAGAACAAGATTAATTAACCAAATTCTATTACACAATTCAGATTATCCTCAAATACAAGCTCTAATGAATATTAATGACAAGTTTTAACTAATGCAACGGAAATAACTAAATATGCAACTATGCAGCTAAGCAAAAGGTATAGCGCAACTCCATGCAACACCACAGGCAAAGATGACGGCAGACACGACCTAGAACTCCGTGTTATTAACATAATACTCCCAATCCTGACCTGCAACTGTGGGTGGGGGGGGGGAGATTGCAAGAGTGAGTACATGTCGTACTCTGCAAGTGTGGGAAAGTATGACATGTAGCTCATACAAATGACAAAATGTAATAAATGTTAAGTGCTGAAAAGTACAGTAAAACATTTGAAAAGCAATATATCATATGTATGTGAAGTAAACCCATCATAACCCATGTAGTTATCATAATACCAGTCTATATCTCATTACCAATAACCATATTTATCACCATGAACCACAATACCATCCCAAAGCAAATACCAAACCATCCCAATACCAAAACCCTTCTAATCATGTAGGTCATCCAGATGCTCTTAATCGGGAGCACGACTATCATGATAGTTTTAATACTCTGCAGAGTTTGTACCGCTTTATTCACGTGTTTGTGATTTCATCACCCGTCGGCTACTAAAGAACCTCCCTTATGCCAATTACACTTCCTTTGCTGTATGGCCAAGAGATCACAAAATAGCATTTACAAAGGGACTACTAGCATGTACGGACCCAATGAGGTTTCACCGGTGGCGAAGTCTCCTACAGAGCACGTCTTCAACCAAGGGCCCCCTCTTGTGCCATTCGGATCCCAGGGAGTTCCTGCCACAAATCCAAACCCAATCCAACTCCCCTTCCCCGATGCACCAAATGATCTGTGCAATACCAGCAATACCCTAATTAATCAGCTACGCTGCACCCATACTTGACCTTGTGGTGGCATCGTAGTCCTAGCCTATTCTTGCATGAACCGCTCCTTAGATCTAAAGCAAGCAACCACCATAACATCCAACCCAATCCACCAACCACGCTTGCTTAGATCATTCATCATTTTAACCAGTTCATGTTAATCAATATATCATTAATGCATAATTAAATAATATAGTGTTTTCCCATCCCAATTAATTAAGCGATGCAAAAGGTAAAAACCCTTCCCTACTCTCTACCAGGTATTCTAGGTGACAAGGGTGCTTAAACAAAGATAGTCAACTTCCTATCATAGGATTCCCATCAAATTGACACAAGCATGCAATTTTGTAAACAAAACATTTATTTTAAAATCGGACCAATATGCTTCAAGGACACTTGCCTTGCTCCGACGGATAGGGTTGCCCAAGAACTTCAAAGTCTTGGTTCTAGAAATCCCCGTGCATGAACTCTTGAGCACTTCCCTCTACTCGTGATCACACATACAAGAAAATACATACAAATCAACATGATGCACACATATTAATCAACATGCGATGATATGCATGCATGCAAAGTTCAATTATTAATTAACTATGGTTGTTTATTGATTAGATGCAATTATTATATACTTGTTTATACGAGTTTATGAGGGTTTTAATGAGAATCAGGGTTGATGAAAATAAATAGATGTACGTGCATCTTATGATTAAATTCCGGGTATTAGATCTAATACTTCGCTAAAACTAGCATCGGAAAAACAAATCCTACCGTAGATGCGACGGCTTCGAAGATCACGGAACGAAGGCGTAGAGTAGATGAAGTAGATGGCGCTACGGTCCTCTGGCGGCACAACGATGTCGACGCGACGATCTTCGGCAGACATCACCTTCCTTCTCTCCTTAATTTTTTTCCTGGCGGCGCAGCCACTTGTCCCTTTTTTCCTATGGTGCTAGGGTTTTTCTGGGGCTGCAGTGCTTGTTTCTGTTGATGAAACTACGGGGTCTACAGTCCTTTATATAGGCGGGCGGCAGCAGAGCCTGGCTGCGGCACGGCAGCCGAAACAGCGGCCAACTGCGCCACGGCGCGAGGGCGGGGGGCGCGCTGGCCAGTGCAGTGCGGCACGGCCGCTGGGCGCGTTGACCCAGGCGGGCGCGCGAGCGGAGCAGGCTGCTCAGCCTGGCCTGGCTCGGTGTCGATTTGGCACTATTTGGAAGTGAAGCAAAGCTTCCGCTGAAAACTTTTGGAAGTTTCCGGAATAAATTTTCTTTTTTTTTCTTTCTTTAGGTTTCACATATTTTTTAATATATATATTATTATTATTTTTATATTTGTTCCCTAATACATGTTTTATATTATTATTGCATTTTTCTTCTTTTGCTACACATATTTTGTATATGTATGTTTTATCTTTTATTATTTTTCCTTTATTCTACTAATGTTTAATGCATGAACATGTATGCAATGCATGATGCAAAAATTGAGGGTGTTACATGAGAGCTGGAGAAATCCACTTCCATATCAATGGCAAGGAGGAGAAGTTTAACTTTCGCCCAAAGTTGGAGCAATGCTCCATGATCCATATCAAGTATGGGCCGAATGTTAAACACATTCAAGAGGTCGAAATCACACCTCCAAAGGTGGACCCACTCATTGAATTTATTAGGAATTTGATCTACATGGAAAAACCATCTTATCGTCCACAATGACACTCCAAGAAGACAGAGAAGTACGGGCCTCCCCAAAGGCCCAAGTCCACTATGCCGCCAAAGAAGGAATGGTGGAAGAAGCAAGACAAGCCGTCCGAGCCCATCCCTCCAGGCCCGAATGTCAAGAAATGAAGAAGGAGGAATGTCCATCTCATCGGACGGTGGTGAGACCTAGCCAATACACAAGAAGGATTCCGATTTATCGCAACGAAAAAATTTGTCGCAAGAGGTCATTTTTCGTCGCAATAGGTCACTGTTGCCACAAAAAAGAGTGTGGCGATAGTTTTTACGAATCGTCGTAATAATTCCTATGGCAATAGGTTATTGCAATGCCTTGACATCCGTGGCAAATAGTATGTTATCGCAACGATTTCACATCGGTGGCAAATAGTATGCTATTGCAATGATTTCACATATTTCGACGATTTAACGTATTGCAACGAATAGTACGGTATTGCAACGATTTCACAATCATGGCAAATAGTACTCAATTGCAACGATTTCATATTCGTGGCAAATAGTATGTTATTGCGATGATTTAGCGTATTACGGCGATTTAATGTATTGCAATGAATAGCGTGGTATTGCAACAATTTCACATCCGTGACAAATAGTATGGTATTGCAACGATTTCACATTCGTGGAAGATAGAACGGTATTGCAACGATTTCACATTCATGGCAAATAGTATGTTATTGCAAAGATTTAGCGTATTGCAATGATTTAACGTATTGTAACGAATAATATGGTATTGCAATGATTTCACATTCATGGTAACAGTATGTGATTGCAACAATTTCACATTTGTGACAAATACTACAATATTGCAACGATTTAGATAATTGTGATGATTTAACGTATTGCAACGGATAGCAGGGTATTGCAACGATTCCACATTCGTGGCAATAGCATGTTACTGCAACGATTTCACAGCCGTGACAAATAGTATGGTATTGCAACAAATTAAGGTATTGCGACGATTTAACATATTGCAATGAATATCATGGTATTACAACGATTTCACATTCGTGGCAAATAGTATGGTACTGCAACGATGTCACAGCCGTGGCAAATAGTATGGTACTGCGACCGTTTAACGTCCGTGGCAAATAGTATGTTATTGCAACGAGTTCACAAACGTGGCGAATAGTACTGTATTGCAACGATTTTAGATCTGTGGGAAATAGTATGGTACTGCCTATTTGGTTTTCTTTGTTTTTCTTTTCCTTTCGTTTTCCCCATTTAGTTTGATTTTCCCAACTGCATATTTGGTTTTCTTAGTAAGTTGAGAATCTTATATTCTCAACTATCATTTTTATTTCTTTATTTTTCACAAAAGAAAATTGTTGGGTTTTGAAAAAGAAATTTTTATTTGAAAATAATTTTTCTAAGCCGCAAAAGTGGTATTTCACCAACGGGCTTATTCCATAGCAGTTGGGGATCCACGAGCCAAAAGAGGGAACAGGGGTCCCACCTGTCAGGTCAGCCGACCCCCTGTTCGGCCGACTAGGGGAAAGAACCATTTTGGCTCTCTCTCCTCCAATGGCTACATTTGGTTCCCTAGTGACCGAAATGGTGGCCGTGAGGAGCTTTTCTCCTCACACTTCACCTCATTTCATACCTCCCCAAAGTCATTGTTGCTCAAATTGATTTTGTTGCTCTTCATTGAAACACTCTTGCTCAAAATCCAACTCAAAAAGATTTGCTTTTGTTTGCATTTGCAATTTGCTCTCAAAGTTGTTCAAGGGAAAATTCGCTGGGGTTTTGTTTTTCACTAACATCACCTCTTTTGATTTTTTGCTTTGTTGTGTTCTTGCTTGTTGTGGCCATGAAAGGAATGAAGAGGTTGTTTGGAAAGAGGAAGGAGGCTGCAAGCTCAAGCCATGGTGGAGACTTAAGTGCACGTCCCTCTTCTGTTGCTACACCAAGATCACGGAGGAGTGTAGGAGAGGACACTCCCATGGGTGAGAGGAGCAACCATCATCAACTTCTTCACAACGACGACCTTGACATCAAAAGTGAAATTGAAGATAAAGCACGCAAGCTTCTCCAAGATCGTGAGTTTTCTAATATGAAAGCTTATGATCCGGATTGGATCTCCAAAATAGGTATGGATTCCGAATTATTTTCCATTTGGCGTGCACTAGGACGGGGAAACTTTGCTCACATAGAGGAGAAAGGTTCACACCTTCTCTCCATACAATTCCTTTGCACACTCAAAATAGGATTTGAGGGTATTACTTTTAGATTAGTTCAAAAATAATAAAACATCCTATGGAAAGAATTGAGTGAAATCCTATGCTTCCATAAATGTTGTTTGCCAGTGTTGGTACCCGGCATACCGAGTACCCTGCTGCACAAGCTAGATCTGCCTAGTTACCCCGCCTTCTGCAGAGGCAGGGTCCATGGGCGCCATGTGTTTAGAAGACCCGGACCCATCAGCCACAGATATAGGGTCTGGGGTACCTGCAAGAGATCCCGAAGAAGAGTTCAGCTCCCCCTTAGAGAAGAGCTCCCAGGCAGCCACGTGACCAGCATCTAAGGATCCCTCTCCATCGTGAGACAGGGCTCCAGAGTTGCCACATGGTCCTGCAGCCCTAGAGTCCCCGTTCTACTTAGGAGCGAGTTACGGGGCTGCATCGTGGTCCGTAAGATGGGACGTGACCTCCTCTATGGAGGTGAGCTCCCGAGCCGCCACATGGTCCGTGAGACGGTACCTGACCTCCTCCGCAGAGATGACCTCCCAAGCTGTCATGTAGACCAATCACTTGCCCTGGACGGAGAGTTGCGGGAGGTAAGAGGGCGGTGTGCCTTGTCCCTGTCAAGGATTGAAGATACACGGCTTCCCAAGATCATGGCGCGGTGCACGCCTAATGTCAGGTACTGCTACAACCAATCGCATCGCAGTAATGATGCCACAGGCCTATCCCACTATGCCAAGTGGGTAGCTTACGGTGACAGAGATAGTTGGACGAGACATCCCCTGCCCTTGTTAGCAATGGCACATGGGCTACTAGCGACTCAGGCGGCAAGGTGGCGAGTCTTCAAGGCCATGGTCAGAGCAAGCTTATGCGAGAAGCCTTAAATCTTTAGGATAAGATCGCCCTGGGACCAACTATCAGGCCCCAGACCCCACTTGTAAGGAGTCCGACCTTATCTATAAAAGGACCGGAACGCCACCGTACAATGGACCAAACATCGAACCCTGGATACACACACACACACACACACACACACACATTCACACACCAACAATACAATCTACCATGGAGTAGGGTGTTACGCTCCTTGCGGCCCGAACCACGTAAAAACCACTGTCTCATATACTCTCATACGCGCGTACACTTGATTGAGGCCTGAGCCCTGCCAAACAAGAACCTCCGCAGGGTGCTGCTTAGCAGATCCGGGGGAAGTGTCGCATTAACACTTTGACATTTAGCGCGCTCGGTAGGGGGTTTTTCCCTAAAAAAAGTGGTAGCGTTCTCACCACCATGGTGTTCATCAGGCCCGTGGAAGGTGGTTTTTGCGGCCGTCGTCCAGTGACCAGATCCATCGCTCAAAAACGCTCTATGGTCCGTTACGCCCCCGTGCAGGTACGGTTGGCCAGGACGGTGCATCGGGACACATCCCGGCCCAGTCGGTTCCCCCGACGCCACCGACAGCAAGCCCAGGGAGCGCTCTGGCAGCGGCTAGGGCTCTTCTCCACCACCCACCGTTGCTGAATGCTTCCCAGGGAGTGGCTCAGCAGTGGGCCCAAGACATCGACCACTTCGTCGTCGCGGTCATCAACTCTCCCAACAGAGGGAGACGCCAGTGTCGCTATCGCGCACGTGTCCATCGACCGTTTCACCGCCAACTCCAGATCTACCAAGCCTACCAGCGCTAGCAAGACCCCCATGCAGGACCTGAGGGCTGAGAATGACAATAAACAAACTCAGTTAGATGGCCGCGTCATGATCGAGCGGCAGCAGGAGAGACACTGCAACCTTGATGCCGAGTACGGGCCTCGAGGGCCTGAGCAGGAGGAGTCCTCCGTCGAGGAGCACCTCAGGTAAACCCTCCGCCGCCGCTATCAAACCAGGACTACGTCGGGTCGACTGCACCCCTGCACTGCCCTGTACACTAGGTACCGCAGTAGTACTTGCCATAGCAGCAGGTCCCACAGCAGCCACACGTGGCGCAGCAGACCCCCCTGGCATATGCTGTCCTGTACGCCTCTTCAGTGAAGCCTATTGGAGGGTGCATGGCCTTGGAACCATACCTCTGACTGGCGACGTGGCTGCGCAAGTTCTGGCCACACCTGCTGGAAAGGTTCGATGGGAGCGTTAACCCGACAGAGTTCCTGCAGATCTACACCAAGACGCTCCTTGCTGCAGGAGAGGATGAGCCCGTCCTGGCAAACTACTTCCCCATCACCCTGGTCAGATCAGCCCGGTCATGGCTGATGAACCTGCCCGAGGGGTCCATAACCTCTTGGGATTAGCTTTGCCGATAGTTTACGGCAAAATTTGGCAACTCCTACACGCGACCTGGCACCGATCTCGACCCCCACGTCGTGCACCAGCAACTCAAGGAGACGCTGAGATCATTCATCCAACGCTTCTCCCAGGTATGTAACTCCACTCCCAACATCCCAAATGCTTCAGTCATAGTAGCGTTCTGGCAGGGAGTGCGTGACCGGAAGATGCTCGAGAAGCTAGCCATGCACAACATGCCAGATGTCTCCGAGCTCTTCTCCATCGTCACTGTAGTTCTAGACCCTTTTTTTTCAAATAAAGGAAGTGACAACATTTGCCTATTTGAGTTTACATTTATTCATTTGGAATCAACGAACGAATGATTTGAACCTTGTTTCTACACGACCTGATCAAATCGATCAGGCACTTGGGGTGTGCCCGCGCGGCCGAGGGCTGTGACTGGCGCCGTGCATGGGTCTCCCGTCAGCCACCTGCTACTGACGACGGCGCCGTGCCCTGCCCTATGCACAAGACTCGCGACCACACCGCGAGCGATTGTCGGGAGATCAAGAGATGCACCGAACGCTACCAAGAGCGGGCATAGCAGCGCCCGGACGGTGCCCCCTTCCACTAGAGGGAGGGCCAACAGAATGTCGACCCCAAGGTCAAGATGATAAGGAGATGGAGTACCAGAAGCAAGAGCAGGTTGTCAAAGTGGTCCACCAAGACAAGGACTCCGACGCTAGAAGCGACAACGATCGTCGCAAGACACTCCACGTCATCTTCGGAGGGTCTTGGGATCCCGTGTCCCGGAACTCGGTCATGACCCTTCCTCATGCAGTGGCTTCTATAGCCCCTGTCCCCACTCCTGCGCTGCACCACCGGTGGAAGGAGATGCCGATCAGCTTCGACGCCTCCGACTACCCCAAAAACATGGCCGGGGCAGGGATTCTACCTCTCCTGGTCGCCCCCACCATAGCCAACGTCAAGCTCCACTACGTCTTGATAGATGGCGGGGCCGAACTCAACCTCCTCAGCTGCGCAGCCTTCGAGCAGCTGCGGATCTAAGTGTCCAAGCTTACCCCCTCGAGCCGATTCTCTGGGGTGGGACCAGGGACCATCATCCCATACGGCAACATCCATCTTCGGGTGACCTTTGGGACACTGACAACTACAGGACGGAGAGCATCCTCTTCGATGTCGCGGATGTCAGCCTCCCCTTTAACGCCATCATTGGCAGGCCCGCCCGTTATCAATTCATGGCCATATCCTAGTACGGCTACCTTGTCCTGAAGATGCCAACCCCTTCCGGCATCCTCAAGATCCGCAGAGACTGCAGTGCTGCGGTATTAGCCTTGGAGCAGCTCCAAGCCCTCACAGCAGACCCTGCACCTATCCCAGGCGGCGCTGGATCAAGTCAGCCTCCTGTGAGCTTGCGTCAGTGCGGCACACCCGCTGCGCCCCGACTGCAGCCCTTCGGCAGCACCGACACCCCCGTCAAAGCTGCTGAGCTCAGTCGCACCTCTGCTCAGACCACTCGCAAGGCGGGCAACAAGGGTAGGAAGTAGGGACTCTCGCTCATCACCCCTCTAGTACCTGTAGACAGCAAGGTTGCCCCGCAACCATCACAGCTACCCTTGGAGCCTTGGGCACCCCTATTGTAAATATTAAGCTTAGTAGAACAGTGTAGAGGTTTCCATAGGACCTAGGAGCAGCATTAAGGACAACCGAGCTCCGGGAGGGTCAGGTCCAGAGTGTGCAGTCAGCTTGGCTTGGTACACCCTGCCTCCATCATCATCCGGAAGCAAGTCGTTGCCCTCTTCTGTAAAAAGCATGTCTCCCCATATGAACACTGATAAAAAATCACTGTTTTACTTAATGTTTTCTTAAAAAAATTGTTCATTTAATTATGCATTCATTTTATGATCATACCATACTAGACTTGTTTATTGTATATTACCTTTATATACACGGTTGTAGGCTCTGTAACTCACCCATGCAGGAGTCATGCAGTCCTAATGCAGGCGGGTTCACTTGAGGGACCTGTAGTGTGTGAGGGGTTCTTTCGGCTACTCTCGTCATTAGGGTATTGTGGTGCCAGAAGGCTTCCCAAGAAAGGCCTGTGCCGAGAAGGAGGTCTAGGGGGTGTAAACTACTTAGCCAGGTCTAGTACCATATGTATACACACCCTGCCCCCAGCACTACGACTGAGTACTGGGGCCAGAAAGCTCACACCTTAAGGACGACGGGAGCTTAACCCCAGAACACCAACGCATCAAATTACCAAAGCCCCGTGCGTCAGTCCAGGATAGTAAGACAAGACAAAGCTAAGGGAGAGGAACAGGTAAACTGACGAGCAGACTAGTCCCCCCTCTTTCTATCATATGTGCAGGACATACAACTCCGACACCTCCCAAGGGGCTGCCGTCGACGTCTCCACGACAATGGTGGGCGACGCCGTAGCAGCCAGCTCTGGCACCTCCTAAGGGGCCTGGTGTCGATGGTGGACGATGCTGGAGCAACCGGCTCCGGCACCTCGCAAGGGGCTTCCATCGACGCCTCAGCACGTCAAAGACAGCAACAAGCGCAAATAAGTGAGTAAACTCTCTTGGCTCCCTCTTGTTGCTAACAGGGTTCTATTGTGATAGCCTGTACACCAGGGGCCTACTGTCGATGACTCTACGACGATGGTGGACGACGCTAGAGCATCCAGCTCTGGCACCTTCCAAGGGGCCTACCGTCGACGTCTCTGTGATGATGGTGCATGACGCCGAAGCAGCCAGCTACGGCGCCTCCCAAGGGGCCTGCCGTTGATGCTCCTGCAAATATGGTGGACAACGCCAGAGCATCCAGCTCTAGCACCTCCGAAGGAGACCGCTGTCGATGTCTCTACGACGATGGTGGGCGACAATGGAGCATCCAGCTCCGGCACCTCCCAAGGGTCCTGCCGTCGATGTCCCAGCACGGCGACGACAGCAACAAGCGCGGATAAGTGAGTAAACTCTCCTGCTTCGCTCTTGTTGCTAACAAGGTTCTCTTGTGATAGCCTGTAAACTAGGGGCCCGTCATCGACACTCCTGTGAAGATGGTGGACGATGCCGGAGCAACTAGCTCTGGCACCTCCCAGGGGGCCTGCCGTCGACGTCTCTACGATGGTGGTGGGCGACGCTGGAGCATCCAACTCCGGCACCTCCCAAGGAGCCTACCATCGACGTACCTACGAAGATGGTGGACGACGCCGGAGTAGCTAGCTCCGGCACCTCCCAAGAGGCCTGCCGTTGACGTCTCTACAACGATGGTGGGCGACAACGGAGCAGCCAACTCTGGCACCTCCCAAGGGGCCTGCTGTCGACGATGATGGGCGACACTGAGGCAGCCCACTCCAACTCCCCTGCTCCGCTGGGGGCCCGTCAAAGACATCATGCGTTCAAGTGGTACATGTGCCCAGCCAACTAACCACATCTACCAAGGAGCCTCTAAGGGGGTTCCAGAGGCAAGAAGTCAACGAACAACACTTCTTCCATATCAATTGTGCAATCGTTGGTCCTCAAAAACTAATGAGCGGGCGAAAGGTTCTGCAAACCCTTACGCAGCTAAGGACTCAAAACAACAGTTGAGAAGCGTAAAGACAAGCTGTAGGATCGATGAGCATGTGAAAAGCTACCAGAGGGTGGGTGAATGGTAGATTAAAACTTTTTCAGCAGAAGCAATAAAAATCCCTTGGCAGAAAAATGATCTGCTAAAGAAATCGTGTGTGAGACTAATCTCAACATGTTTCATCATCACAAAAGTGATAGATATCAGAGATAATAAAGTCATGAAGACGACACAACAAGAACCACTCAAATCCGTCGATAAAAACTAAAGTTATGATCGAAAGATCGAACAAAGGTCAATATGTTCTACCGAGTAAAAAACAGATCTGTAATACTTCAAAGAAACTCGTGTAGATCAAAAACCACAAATCCAATGACCTTGAAATTTTGAAAGATGATAGATAATCAAGTTCTGAAGACAAAATAAAAAGAATCACGTCAATTGGATCTGTAAAACTCGAGTTATGATAAAAACCACCAAAGAAAGATAGTGCTATGAAGAAACTCGACGAGAAAGACTTGAAGAAAACAAGTCGGACAAACAAGGCACAAAAGTTCATTTCAACTATGAATTTTATTCAATAGAACACAATAGGAACATCCCCAAAAGTCGTGCACAATGAGCTCTGGCCTCCCTTGCTTATATAACCAGCCCGAAGGCCAACTCAACTCAAATGAGGACTCTAATCCTACTCAAATCATGAATTAAAACTTTCCATAGCTGCTCAAGATCTTTCTATTCACAGATAGAAACAATCTCAAGACTCCTAACAAACTAGAATATCCCACATTCCCAAACAACCTCATCTTCATGTCCCACATGAAAACTACCATAACCAACTCGATACTTTCCATACCGAGTCATAACCGACTCTGCCGTACCCGAAGTAATCATCCGATACGATCCGATCCTTCCAACCAAATATTTCCTTCCATAGCCCATCTTCTTAACCATGTTGCCACGTCATGCACCGCATGCATACATGCGAGCAGCTTCCTTCGACGTCCAGTAACCTTCATATGCACTACCCTTGATTCAATCATCCTGCGCGACCTCCTAACCCGCTCAACCACAATTCTGCCTGAATTTGGTTGTTGGAACCTCATCTCCTCCCAGAGACTAGTCCAAAGGATCTTGTCACCAGCCATGACTTGAACTCAAGCAACACCTGCACATGAACAAACAACCAATTTGTACAAGCCCAAGTTTGCGACTTGACTGAAGTTTGTTCTGAACACAACACCTTACGTGAGGACCTCACATAAGCATGTTGCAAAGCATAGCAAAACGATATCAGTCATATCAACCAAATTGCACCAAAAACTTGGCAAATGAATACTAAGCAATCTTTCCAAAAATGTAAAACAAGTTTGAAACATTTCACAGTAAAAGCAGGAACATTGCGATCAATCTCTGGATCTTGCTAAAGCTAATCAGAGCTTGAGCAGGAGCTTACCAAAGTTAGTATATCCTAGCGCTGGAGCTTACCAAAGCTAGTACAACCTAGCACCGGAGCTTACCAGAGCTAGTACAACCTAGCGCCACAGCTTACCAAAGCTAGTACAACCTAGCACCAGAGCTTACCAAAGCTAGTACAACCTAGCGTCGGAGCTTACCAAAGCTGGTCGGAACTAGGCAACCCAAAAGACGGATCTAGAAAAACATGTCGGAGCTCACAAACATAAGTCAGACCTAGCAAAACATATCGGAGCTTAACAAAGACATGTCAGATCTATGAAAGACATGCCGGAACTAAAGACAAAGCTCACCGGAGCAACCCAAAAACATGTTGGACCTTGACAAAGCAAGTCGGACCTATTGTTAAACCTTGCAGAAGCTCAGAGCTAGAGTCGGACCTTGCTAAAAAGGGTGTTTTGACATAATTTTAGAACTTATATCATTAAAGCCAATGTATTCAGTACAAGCCAATGTATTCAGCACACATATGTCTCACAATCCCCCCCTTGATGAATGGATTGGCAACACCACTAAAAATCCGAACATTGGCTTATTTACATTAAAATTTCTAAAATAATTTGTCCCCCAAAAACACTTGTGAATATGTGCAATGTGTAATCAATTTCTCCCCCTTGCATACTTCTCTTAAAAAATTCACATATTTTCTCTCCCCCTTTGACAATGTATTCAGCAAGGTTCAAAAGAGAATTGTTATGAGCATATTGTAACATATACATATAAAACAAAGCTCATCCAAGTCATACTATCAAGTAACTTACACTATCACATCAGTGAAATACATAAAGTAGTGTAAGCCATGCTAGAGCTCAAATGTAATTCTCAATTTAAGCAAGTCATGATCTCACAAACTTAACTATTTCAAAACCTGAAAGCATGACACTTGTTGCTGCAATTTTTTAAAGCACACGTTTTTAACATATGACATTTTCTAGAGATTGTATGCCGCATTTGCCTTATTCTAACCAACCAAGCCAAGCCTATGTCATTTGACATTCGGAAGCTTAAGGACATGATTTTAGTCATACACAACTTCTTCCAAGTTCATATCTAAGTGCAATGATAAGCCATCTCAAAAGAAGAAGTGCGATGCATACATATTCTCTTGATCTTTTCTCATTTCTTCATTTGTTCATAAAACTCAACATGTGAGTTGATTACTTAATTAATTCATTATGATTAAAAGCACTTGTGATCATGCAACAAGTTCAAAACAGCAATAAAGTTCGATCATGACTAGATTTAGTGTAAGTAATTATTACAATTACTAGTCATGGCAAAAACTACAAAATGTATAACACGAGTAATGTAGTAAGAACTTTCAGCATGTGAAAGGAATCACAAAGTCATATATGTATGAAATACTATGCTCATATTATTTTAATTTCAGATTAACACATAAACTTCTCAAGTTTCAAAACTCCCTCTCAATGTAAGCCATGAGGATGCATAACCCCTATCTCACTACGAATGAAACAAAAACGAGTGAAATCCAAAGGTTTTGTAAAAATGTCAGCCAATTGTTGTTCAGTATCTACATGGTGAAGCACAATGTTTCCTTTTTGAACATTATCACAGAGAAAGTGATACCTAATGTTAATGTGCTTAGTTCTAGAATGTTGCACGGGGTTTTTAGCAATGCAAATGGCACTAGTGTTATCACAAAATAGTGAAACACTATCCAGATCGACCCCATAGTCTTTAAGTGTTTGAACAATCCAAAGAATTTGTTAGCAATCACTAGCAGCAGCTACATATTCAAATTCAGGTGTGGATTGTGCAACTGAGTTTTGTTTTCTAGAGGACCAAACAACCAGTGAATTACCAAGAAAATGACAAGCACCAGAAGTACTTTTCCTATCAATCCTACAACCCCCAAAATCAGCATCCGAAAAAGCTTTCAAAGTAACGGTTGATGAAGAAGGAATAAAAATGCCAAATTCTTTAGTTCCATGTAAGTAACTGAGAATTCTTTTGATGGCTTGACGATGTGAAGCACGTGGGAAGGCTTGAAACCGTGCACAAAGACATACGCTGAATTTTATGTCCGATCTTGATGCCGTGAGGTACAAAAGTGATCCGATCATGCTTTTATATTCTTTTTGATCCACGAGTTCACCATCTTCATCAAGTTCAAGTGTTGTTGCTATTCCCATTGGTGTCTGAAGAGGCTTGCTCTTTTCCATGTTGAAGCGCCTTAGGAGGTCTTTTGTATACTTCGTTTGATGCACAAAGGTACCCTCCTTGGTTTGCTTGATTTGCAGCCCCAAAAAGTATGTGGGTTCTCCCATCATACTCATCTCAAATTTTGAACTCATCATAGCTGAAAATTTGGACACAAGATCATGAGAAGCACAACCAAAGATAATATCATCCACGTACACTTGAACGAATAATGATTCATTGCCATGCTTGAGCACAATAAAAGTTTTATAACCTTGCCAATGGTAAACCCCTTTTCAAATAAGAATGTTTTTAACCTATCATACCATGCTCTAGGGGCTTGTTTGAGACCGTACAATGCTTTGGACAGTTTGTAAACATGATTAGAAAAATCTGGATTTTCAAAACCCGGTGGTTGTTTGACATAAACCTCCTCATCTATGTAGCCATTAAGAAAAGAACTTTTAAAATCCATTTGATATATCTTAAAACCTTTAGATGCAGCAAAAGCCAACAAAATTCTTATGGCTTCTAATCTAGCAATAGGATCAAAAGTTTCATCAAAATCTAGACCTTCAACTTGAGTGAAATCTTGAGCAACCAACCTAGCCTTATTCCTAACCACAACCCCATCCTCACTTTGTTTATTTTTAAACACCCATTTAGTTCCAATTAAAGTGTGACCTTGAGGTGGAGGTACAAGTTTTCAAACATTATTTCTTTCAAATTTTCTAACTCTTCTTGGATGGCAATAATCCAGGATTCATTAGTGAGTGTGTGTGATATATCTTTGGGTTCAAAAGAAGCAACAAAAGCAGAATGAGCATGAGAGTTTGGATCGCAAAACCTGGACCGTGTGACTCGTTCGTGCAAGCTTCCAATAATTTGTTGTGGAGGATGACTTTTGAGAACCCGGAGGGGAGTGGACACTCCACAAGCTTCTTATTCTTCATGTTCATCACAAATTGATGAGCTTGTGACTTGAGGAGGATCTGGACCAGCAATGGTGGTCGTCGGTGCTGGCTGTGAATCAAAATCAGGAGCTGGAACAATGTCATTAGCTGCTGAATTTTCGGGCAGCAACACCACTTCTTCCTCATCCTCAACGAAAATGCTCTCCCCCTACGGATATGGATCCGGACCTGCAATGTTTGAGCTACTACATATGCTAGCTTCATCAAAAGACACCTGACAAGTCTCCACAATTTTGTTAGTGTCAAGTAAAAGCACATGATAGCCTCTAGTATGAGATGGATAACCAAGAAACATGCCATCTATGGATCTATGTTCAGATTTATCAAGATTACCATGTTTCTTAACAAAGCATTTGCAACCAAAGACCCGAAAGTGTGTAAAACCAGGCCTATGTCCAAAACGGAGCTCGTATGGTGTTTTACCTAGCTTAGCGCGCAAGAAAACACGATTTGAGACATAACAAGCAGTTGCAATCGCATCAACCCAAAATTTCCTAGGAGTTTGATATTCATCAAGCATAGTCCTAGCCATTTCAACTAAGGTTCTCTTCTTTCTTTCTACAACACCGTTTTGTTGAGGTACATATGGTGAAGAAAATTGATGATTTATTCCATTTTCAGCACAAAAGTGATCAAAAGATTGATTTTTAAATTCAGTTCCGTTATCACTTCTAATTGCTTTTAAAGATCCTGGGTGATCAATTGATAATCTAAGAAATAAAGTTCTAAAGTGACTAAAAGCTTCATTCTTATATACCATAAAGTAAACCCAAGAGTATCTAGAATAATCATCAACAATCATAAGAACATACCATTTACCTCCGAAGGATTGAAAACGCGAAGGTCCTACGGTGTCAAGGTGTAAAAGTTGACCCGGTTCAGTTGTCATGATTATTGTGAGAGGAGTATGTGAACCTGCAACCATCTTAGCATGTCTACCAGAAGAGCACACAATTTCTTTGTCCCCTTTAAGCTTAGGCAGGCCACATATGTGATCAAGAGCACTAACACGCGTTAGATGATCAAAGCCTACGTGACCAAGTCTACGATGCCAAAAATATAAGTATTTTGAATCATTAGCAACTATACACCTATGCTTAGAGGAAGACATATCAAAATCAGCTTTAAAAACTCTTCCAAACTGTGACATGTTAAAAATAAGCTCACTGTTTGAATTTACAACTTTGCAGCAATTTTTAGTGAAAATAATTTCTAGATTTTCATTTAGCAGTTGTGAAACAGAAGCAAGTTGTATTTCAAATTTTTAACAAGCACCACATCCTTGAAATTGTAGTGATCATTTTCTCTATCCGAACCCTTAGCAATTATAGGAGTTGAAGAATTATCGGCAAAAATAACATTCTCTACACGTGACACAAAAGAGAGGGAGGAGAACCATTCTTTGTTACCGGTCATGTGGCATGAGCATCCTGAATCCACAATCCAAATGTTCTTCTTCCTCAAGTGTGTAACCTACATAGAAGCACAATACGTCATCGACTCAATACTGGGGTTAGTCAAAAGGCATTTAGGAATCCAGAGTCACACGACGTCTAGCAGGAATAACATGCGAAAGATGAGATAAAACAATAGGTTTATGAGCCAAAGCTCGAGGATTTTTGTACCCAACTACTGTCCTACGAGATGTTACATGTGTAGCACGACAAACAGTAGGTTTGGAAGCAAACTTTGCATGTTTTCGACTCATTACAATAGATTGCATGTTCCTATCATTCGGTTTATCAAGTGCATCAAATTTTGCATGAAAGTTATGAGATCTAGCAATCATTCTTTCCTTTTTTTTGTTGTTTAGATAGTCTATAACAAAAATCTATGACATGACCATCTCTACCACAGTTGGTACAATGAAATTTAACTTTTGTTCATGTATAGATGAGCAAGCAACATTTTTATTTGAAACTGAATGAGACAACACTCCTGCAGATTTGAAAACCACTTCTTTTTGTTTAGGAACTGTTTGAATCAAACCACTTCCTAATGACCTTACAATTTTAGGTGGATGTGCCTTAGCATGAGCATGAGAATCAAAACCTAAAACAGTTTTATCATTCAAGACTTGGAAGAATTCAGCTGCAAGTTTAGGTTCTTATTCCCATTGGAAAACCGATCTAATGTCCTATGCATGCCATCAAGTTTATTGGACATATCAAGGCAATTTTCACACGAAGTTTTTCCTTTTAATTTGCAATTGGAATATTATTTAACTTCATGAGAACATAAAGCATTGTTCAACATAGATATTTCATTCATAGCATCTTGTAGTTTCTTATCAAGATCATCACAAGTAGAACAATGCAAATCAATTGTAGAACAGCTAGCATCTTTCAAGTTTTTATCATTAAGTGCAGCAAGCTCTCTGTTATTTTCAATTTCTAACTCAAGTTTATCAAGTGTGGAGGTGTGCACACTTCTTAATGAGGACAATTGTTCATATATTAAATCACATGAGGAACAAGAATCATCACTAGGAATCAACGATTTTAAATGATTAATTTCAGATTCTAGTGACTCAGTTTTAACAACATTGTCCCTAAGCTTTTTGTCCTTTTTCTTAACTATAATAGTGGCACGAGAAATAGCATCACACATTTCTTCGCAAGTAGCATCACACATCCTAATTAATTAAGTGAAGCAAAAAGGTAAAAAGCCCTTCTCGACTCTCTACCATGAAATCCAGGTGACAAGGGTGGTTAAACAAAGCTAGTAAACTTCCTATCATATGATTCCCATCAAATTGACACAGGCATGCAATTTTGCAAATAAAACATTTATCTAAGAAACATGATCAATATGTTCAAGGACACTTGCCTTGCTTTTGGGCTTGGTTTGGATCAAAGACTTCAAACTCCTGGTGCTGGAGATCCTCCGCAGCACTCTTTAGCGCAAATCCGTCTAAACCGCACAATAAACATACAAGACAAGAGTCACAATCAATAAGTGCACATATATTACTCAATATGTCATGACATGCATGATTAATGCAAATGCGAAGTAAAACTTGTTAATGATGTTTACTAACTAGTTCTAATAGTTTTTAACAAGTTTTGACAAGTTTGGAATTGATTCAAATCAATTTAGATTTAATTTAGCAGGGAACATATCGCAACATCGGACTAGTCCACTGCAGGGCCAGACTAGTCCGTCCTTCGCAGGAACAACAAACTAGGGTTTTCTAGATTGACGTGAATTTGGAGAAACGGGGTTGAATCAAAGTGAGAAAGAGGAAGTAGAAGGTGTACCAAGTGTTTAGAACTCCAATGAATCAAGGGTTTTGGAAGCAACACTTGGATCTTGGTGATGTAGGGTTGATGAAGAGCTTGATGGTGGATTGTTGATGGAGAATGAAAACTTGGTGGAGATCTTGATCCTCTTTCGTTTCCTCCTCTTCTTCTTCTTGCTCAGGATCTCCTTCTCCCTCCTTGATGGTATCTCTCCACGAAAAAGGATTTGTGGACTTCAATTGAGGCAAAAGGATGTAAAGTCAAGGGGTGGGGTTGCATATATAGAGGTGGAGGCTAAGGTTTGATGGAATTCGAGTTTAAGATGGGTAGAGGCCGGTTTGGGGTCCCACATGGGCTCCAAAAAGAGTTAAACACGACATCTTTAGGCCCACTTAAGGAAAAACCCAAAAACACGTTGTGAAACAAAAGATCAACTCGGAACCGCGATTTTTCGGACAAGTCCGAAGATTGACATAAGCAAAAACGAACAAGTTCGGACTTTATCGGACAAGTCTGAACTTTGTCAGAGGGAAATCAGACAAGTCTGGCCAAAACCAGACAAGTCTGATTTTAGTCAGAGGGGAAACGGACAAGTCTGCTGGAATATCGGACAAGTCTAGGGACTTAGCAAAATTTCAAGGATTCCTGGAATACCGTACTAGTTCGCAATGGACCGGACAAGTCCGAAACCATACAGAGGCAAAAACCGGAATAGTCTGCATGAGAACGGACATGTCCGATCGAGGTCAGAGAGAAATCGGACTAGTCCGCACCAAAAACGGACTAGTCCGCACTCCTCAAAACTTTTGAGTGCGATTTTGATCTAAATTCATTTTAAACTTGTTCCTTTTTAGGTTGCTTAATGTTAAACATGTATTAGAATGTATGCAATGCATGATGCATGAAAATGAGGGTGTTACAAACCTACCATCCTTAAAATGAATCTCGCCCTCAAGATTCGATGCGAAAGAGAAGAGATAGTGAAATTCCTTCTTTAGATCATCTTCCAGCTCCCAAGTTGCCTCTGATTCTGTGTGATGCTTCCATTGAACTTTACACCATCTAATAAGCTTGTTCCTTGTGACTCCCTCCTTGGTTTCTAGGATTTTGACCGGTTGTTCGGCATACATCAAATCTGTCTCTAATTCTAATTCTTCTATTGGAACTTGTTCCTCTGACACCCTTAAACACTTTTTGAGCTGGAAAACATGAAATACATCATGAACATCTGATAAGTGTGCTGGAATCTCCAACTTATATGCTACTTCTCCTCTTTTGTCCAAAATCTTGAATGGCCCAATGTATCGAGGTGCTAGCTTGCCTCTTATGTTAAACCTCTTATGGCCTCTCATTGGAGACACCTTGAGGTAAACAAAATCTCCCATTTCAAAGGATAATTTCCTTCTCCTATTGTCCGCATAGCCTTTTTGTCTTGATTGAGCAGCCCTCAATTTTTCGCGAATAGTCTGAACTTGCTTTTCAGCTTCTAGTAACACATTCGGACCAAATACTTGAGTCCCTCCTGTCTCATTCCAGAACAAAGGTGTCCTACACTTCCTTTCGTAAAGTGCTTCATATGGTGACATCTTCAAACTTGCTTGGTAACTATGTTGTATGAAACCTCTGCATATGGCAAGCTCTTGTCCCAACTCTTCCCATGCTTCAAAGCACAAGCTCTTAGCATATCCTCCAAAATCCGATTGGTCCTCTCAGTTTGTCCATCCGTTTGAGGGTGATATGCTTAGCTGAAATTCAACCTTGTTCCTAATGCTTCATGAAATTTTAGCCAAAACCTGGAGGAAAATTGAGAACCTATATCCGAAACTATCCTCCTTGGAATTCCATGTCAGCACACAATATGCTGCATATATAGGTCTACCAGTTGTATTGCAGTATAATTGGTCTTGACAGGGATGAAGTGAGCTGACTTGGTCAAACGATCTACAATAACCAAAATTGAGTCATAACCGGACGGGGTACGAGATAAACCCCTTATAAAATCCATACCAATTCCTTCCCACTTCCATTTCAGAATCTTTAATGGATGCAATAATCCAGCTGGTCTTTGATGTTCCGTCTTGACTCGTTGGCACACATCACACAATGCTACATATTCAACTATGTCCTTTTTCATGCTACCCCACCAATAACAAGTCTTCAAGTCCTTGTACATCTTCATACAACCGGGATGAATTGAGTATGGCGAGTCGTGTGCCTCTTTTAGTATTGTCTCTCGGATTTGCTTATCATTGGGCACAACAATAATTTTCCAAGCCATAAGGTACCATGATCATCCTCATCAAACCTGAACTCTCTCCCCTCTTGGGTCCTTCCCTTGATTTCTTGGATTTCCTCATCCTTTGTTTGGCCCTCACAAATTTCTTGCTCCAAGGTCAGATGTAACTCCATTATTCCAATCTCATTCACATATCCGACATTCAACAGTTCAAACTCCTTGCATAACTCAGATGGCAACTCTCGAACCGTGAGTTGGTGACATACTCCTTTCCATCTCAAAGCATCGGCCATGACATTAGCCTTTCCTAGATGATAGTTGATTCCCGCATCATAATCCTTGATGAGGTCCAACCATCTTTGTTGCCTCAAATTCAGATCCATCTGTGTGAATATGTACTTAAGACTCTTATGATCCGTTTAAATTTCACACCTATGTCCAAGGATATAGTGTCTCCAAATCTTCAATGCGTGTACCATGGCTGCAAGTTCCAGATCATGGGTTGGGTAATTCTGCTCATGTTTCTTCAATTGTCTCGATGCATAGGCAACCACTTGACCTTCTTGCATCAATACACATCCAAGTCCTTGTCTTGATGCATCACAATAAATATTGGAACTTTTGCTCACATCCGGCAAAACCAAAACTGGGGCTGTTGTTAACATTTTGTTCAACTCCTCAAAACTTTCTTAACAAGCTTCAGTCCATTGGAAAGCCTTCCCATTCATCAACAACTCGGTCATGGGCTTGGCTATCTTGGAAAAGTCCTTGATAAATCGACGGTAATATCCAGCCATTCCAAGAAAACTCCGGATCTCCTTTACATTCTATGGGGGTTCCCATTTCAATTGCGACATCGTCCTCAATTGCGACTTCGTCAAGGTGATTTAGCTCCATTTGCTTTGTGACACGTTGAGATGATTCAAACTCTACGGTGATCCCTTCCTCATTGGTCAACTTCACCGTCTTTGTGGCACACTCAATGACTCAATTATGCTTCCTCAATCAGTCCATACCAAGTATAATGTCCAATCCTTGAAAATCCAAAACAATGCGGCTGGCAAAGAAGTCTACCCCCCTTATTCTAAGGCTTACTTTTGGACATACTATATTTGTCCCCATCTCTCCTCTAGGAGACTTAACCAATAGAGTAAACTTCATATGAGAGATAGGCAAACTATACTGGGCAACATATTTTAATGTAATGAATGAATGCGATGCTCCAGAATCAAATAATATAGTCGCCCGGTTGGAGTTTGTGAGAAACATACCGAGACCATGTCATCCGCTTGTTGAGCATCTTCTGTAGAGACATGGTTCAAGTTGCCACGAGAAAAATTCTGCTATCCACGGTTTCCTTCCGGTTGTCCTCCATTGGGTATTGGGTTTTGTCTTTGAGCATTGCTTCCTTGACCAAGGCCTGACTTAGGACATTGATGTGCAAAGTGTCCTGCTTCTCCACAAGTATAGCACTTCCTATCAGCACCGGAATTTGGACGGACTTGATTCTGCGCATTGGCAGCAGGAAAGTTGGCACGAGGTGCATAAGGCATTGGAGGCATATGTGCTTGCATGATAGGGCGCTGCTGCACAAACTGTGCTGGGCGTGGTGCATAACTAGGGTGCTGTACTAGAGCGGAAGAGCTGTAATAAGGCACATTGGGTGGCGCAAAGCGAGGGCGCACATTACTTCCTTGTTGCTGTCCTTGATATGGCGCCTTCCTCTTGTTATCTAGCTCCATCACACGGACATTGTTCTTTACAACAATTGCTTTCTCCACTAGCTTCTGAAAGTTGGCATAATCACAATTCAGCAATTGCACTTGGATCTCATTGTTCAAGCCCCTCATGAACATGTATTGCTTCCGGCTGTCCCGGCTCACATCCTCAGGCGCATACCTTGAAAGTTGAGTGAATTTATTGAGATATTCACCCACACTCGATCTTCCTTGCCTCAGGTTCTCAAATTCTTGCCTCCTCAAAATCATAACACCCTCGGGCACATAATGAGAACGAAAGTTCACCTTGAATTCAGCCCAAGTAATCCTCTCTTGATTCTCATGGGCGTTGCATAGCGAATCTCACCAATCGGCAGCTGCTCCAACAAGTTGATGAGATGCAAATAGCACTTTGTCCCAGTCACTGCATTGGACTATTGCAAGTTTCTTCTCCATGGACTTGAGCCAATCATCAGCATCCATAGGGTCAGCAACTTGAGAAAAAGTCAGTGGCCTAGTCCTCATAAACTCTCCCAATCTGTGATGAGTGATGGGGGTGGCGGTGGAGGCATGTGAAGCTGATTGTTGTTGTTGTTGCCAGCCTACAGCTGTCCCATAGTCTATATCATGGTCTGCATGAGCTGGTTCTGCATTGCCAGTAGCTGCTCAAGGTTGATAGCTCCTTGGGCAGGTCCTTGTCCATTATTGTTCTCCTCCCCATCATTGCCATCCCTCTGGTTGTGAGTCCTCACCATCTGAAGAAAAGCAAGAGAGAAGAATTTAGAAAGCATCCCCAACTATATGGATCAAGGGATATAAAACTAAGCAACTACATATACTTGCCTATATGGACATGGCAATGCTAAAGCATCTCACAATCCTCTACTAAGCACACAAGCAGCAATACACACACCAAGCAAAAACTCATTGATTCCTGAGTGCTCCTATGTGCTCTAAAGTGTCCATTCCATCTAGCCTGCGTCCTATAGTCATCTTGTGGCTCTGATACCAATTTGTGACCCCCGGTTCCGAAAATGAACCAAGTGAACGCATATGTGTGCCCAGGACGTTCAACACACATACACTAGTACATTCACAAAAGGATATACAGAAAATTTCCACATAACAGGATTAATTAAGCACTTTTATTACACAATTCATTATATCATCGAATACAATCTCTAATGAATATGAATGACAAGTTTGAACTAATGCAGCGGAAATAAACTAAGTAAGCAAACTAAGCAGCTAAGCAGCATAAGCATAAGGGTATAGCGCAGTCCAATCGACACCAAAGGAAAATCTGACGGTAGACACAGCCTAGAACTCCGCATTATCATAGTTATACTCCCAATCCTGACCTGCAACTGTTGGTGGGGGAATTGCAAGGGTGGGTACATGTCGTACTTAGCAAGTGTGGAAAGTATGATATGTAGCTGATTCAAATGACGACAATAATAAAGGCTAAGTGCTGAAAAGTACATCAAAACATTTGAAAAGCAATATAATGTATGTATGTGAGTAAACCCATCATAAACCAAGTAGTTACCATAATACAAGTCCATATTTCATTACCATCATCATTATATCAGATTTCACCATTCCCATTAACCATATCCAATACCATAATTGAATCCATAACCAGCCATAACCATATTACCAACCATAACCAGTACCAACCATCCCAAATCCCAAGTTTTCCTTCTAATCATGGAAGTTGCCCAGGTGCTCATAACTGGGAGCACGACTATCATGATAGTTTTAAGACTCTGCAGAGTTCGTACCACTTTACCCATGTGTTTGTGATTTCATCACCCGTCGACGACTAAAGGAAACCTCCATTATGCCAAAACACTACCATAGGTGTATGGCCAAGAGATCACAAAATAGCCTTTACGAAGGGACTACTAGCATGTACGGACCCACAGAGGTTTCACCGGTGGCGATGTCTCCAACTGAGCACATCTTCAACCAAGGGCCCCCTCTTGTGCCATTCGGATCCCAGGGAGTCCCGCCAACCATATCCAAACCCAATCTGACTCCCTTTCCCCAGTGCGCCAAATGATCCATGCAATACTAGCAATACCCTAATTAATCCGCTACGCCGCACCCATACTTGGCCTCGTAGTGGCACTGTTGCCCTGGCTTATTCTCGCATGAACCGGTCCTTAGATCTAAAGCAAGCAAACCACCATAGATCCAACCCAATCCACATACCATGCTTGGTTAGATCACCCATTACCATATCATATTGACCATTTTATATTAATCATAATCTCATTAATGCATAATTATATGTGTAGTGTTGTTTTCCCATCCCAATTAATTAAGTGAAGCAAAAAGGTAAAAATCCCTTCCTGACTCTCTACCATGAAATCCAGGAGACAAGGGTGGTTAAACAAAGCTAGTAAACTTCCTATCACAGGATTCCCATCAAATTGACACAAGCATGCAATTTCGCAAAAGTAACATTTATTTAAGAAATAGGATCAATATGTTCAAGGATACTTGCCTTGCTTTTGGGCTTGGTTTGGATCAAAGACTTCAAACTTCTGGTGCTGGATATCCTCCGCAGCACTCTCGAGCGCAAATCCGTCCAAACCGCGCAATAAACATACAGGAGAAGAATCACAATCAATAAGTGCACATATATTACTCAATATGTCATGACATGCATGATTAATGCAAATGCAAAGTAAAACTTGTTAATAAGCTGTTAATGATGTTTAGTAACTAGTTCTAATAGTTTTTAACAAGTTTGGACAGGTTTGGATTTGATTCAAATCAATTTAGATTTAATTCAGCAAGAAACAGATCGCAAAATCAGACTAGTCCGCTGCAGGGCCGGACTAGTCCGCCCTTCGCAGGAACAACAAACTAGGGTTTTCTAGATCGACATGAATTTGGAGAAACGGGGTTGAATACACGTGAGAAAGAGGAAGTAGAAGGTGTATCAGGTGTTTAGAACTCCAATGAATCAAGGGTTTTGGAGGCAACACTTGGATCTTGGCGATCTAGGGTTGATGAAGAACTTGATGGTGGATTGTTGATGAAGAACGAAAACTTGGTGAAGATCTTGATCCTCTTTCATTTCCTCCTCTTCTTCTTGCTCGGGATCTCCTTCTCCCTCCTTGATGGTGGCTCTCCACGAACAAGGGTTTTGTGGACTTCAATTAAGGAAAAAGGATGTCAAGTCAAGGGGTGCGGTTGCTTATATAGAGGTGGAGACTAGGGTTTGATGGAATTCGAGTTTAAGATGGGTATAGGCCTGTTTGGGGTCCCACATGGGCTCCAAAAAGAGTTAGGCACGACATCCTTAGGCCCACTTAAGGTAAAACCCAAAAACACGTTGTGAAACAAAAGACCAACTCGGAATCGCGATTTTCCGGACAAGTCCGAGAAAGGGCCAGACTAGTCCGAAGATTGACAGAAGCGAAAACGGACAATTTCAAACTTTATAGGACAAGTCCAAAACTATACAGAGGCAAAAACCGGAATAGTCCGCATGAAAACAGACTTATCCGAGTGGGGCTAGTGAGAAATTGGACTAGTCCGCACTCCTCAGAACTTTTGAGTGCGATTTTACTCTAAATTCATTTTAAACTTGTTCCTTTTTATGTTGCTTTATGTTAAACATGTATTAGAATGTATGCAATGCATGATGCATGAAATTGAGGGTGTTACAATTGGCCACCTTGGTGTCGGCCAGGATCTTCTGGGACATTGCATTTAGGGCCTTCACCAAGCGGTGCCCCAACTTCAGCTCCTTGCCCTCCTTCTGGTACTTCGCCTTCACCTCGGCGATCCTGCACCTCATAAGGTCATCCCAGCCTTGGAGGAACTCGCCCTCAGCACACAACTTCTCCCATACGGCGGCGAGAGCCCCCTGCGCCCGACGGAGGCTAGATTGTACCAGGAAGATGTTGGACTGCATTGAGTCCATGATGTCGGAGAGGCGCTCTGGCTGCACCGAAGTTATAGAAGGCCGCCCGGCGATCATCTCGGGGACCTCTTCCTCCCAAAGCGACGAAGGCGAGGCCACCAGTACCAGAGATCATGTCCCTGGAGGCTGAGCAGGAGTGGCAGTGCAGCTCAAAGAAGCAACGTCACCATCGCCCAAGGAGCCACCCACTGGATCATCAGCAGCGAAGGCCAAGCCCTCAGCTCCCTGAGCTGACTCCGACATTTCCTCTAGTGCAACGGCCGAAGGTGCCTTCAACACGAAAGCCGGAAACAAAGCCGGAGAAGCTTCACTTCCCGCACGAGGTACAGACGCCGGATAAGCGCCCTCCTGAGCAGGCTTGGCTGTCTGCTCCACCGTAGCCTCCTGGGCAAACTTCAAAGCGCTCTGGGGCACTACCCCCTGTGGTAAGTGTGTCACAACAGCTGACGTGGCCCTGCAAATCAAAACCAAGTCCTGAACAATCAACAAAAATAGGCGAGATAATGAAGCAAACATTGGTAAGAATGCCTTACTGACGTCCCCAGAAGCTCCAGCAGGCCTCCACCTTTGGTGGCCCTGAAGTCGCAGGCCCTGACAACAACGTGGCAGGTGAGGTCGCCCCAGCTGGGCCTCCACTGAATCCACCAGCGACGACGCCACCCTGCATCGACGTACCTCCACTGGCTCCAATGGAGCCACTCTCGGAGCCTCCTCCCGAGCTGCCGCCGATGTCGACCTAAGGCCTCTTGGCCTGAGGCTCTGTAGGCATAACGCTCCCAGAGCCCCCTGTGGAACCTTGAACTGCGCCAGCGGTGGGGATGTTGAACGATGTGCCGATCACAAACGTCGGTGAAGCCACCGTTTGACGGACGGAGCCACCCCTTGAATAGTCACCGACACCAAATGTTGAGGAGGGGCGCACCGGAGGACATTGACTTGGGCAGAGGCCACCTGTGGCAGCGCCTTCAGCGGCGATCAAGGGCGTTGCTCCTTCACGACCTCAACCACTTACGACTTCCCCATTCTCGTGTCAGGGACTGGAGCCTTTCCCTTGCCTGCATCGGGGACCAGCGTCTTGCTCTTCCCTCTGATGGAGGGTGCGTCTTCCGCCCTTGAAACTCCAGATCCTGGAGTAGGTGCCGACTCCTGCGGAGGGTTGACGATGGCCAGCCCACAACTCTCATCACCTACCTACCGCGGTGCAAGACCGAGCACGTCCAGGTTTGGCATCTCCTTCAGAATCTTCTTTTGAAGGTCCCAATCCGTGCAAAGGGGTGGGCAAGACCGCGGGAAGACGAAGACGTCTTGCGACAGAAGGTCGTCGCACGCCTTGGACATTGCATTGAGCACCTCTTGTGGGGTCGACTTTGTGTCACAGCCCCGCACCAGCCAGGTGTCGTCCTGTGGCGCGAAGTAAAGCTATGCAGGATGACAATGATGCTGGAGGGGAGCCAAGCATTAATGAACAAAGTCCGCCATCACCGTCAGCTTCGACAGGCCATGATTCGCCAAGAATTGGATCCTCTCCATCACCAGGGTGTAGGCCTGCTCCAACTTTGGCTGCTCCTCCCAGGTCTCCTTTCTGATTATCGTCCATCTGGTGGGCATGACCATGTGATCGTGGGCGTCGACCTGTATGATCACCCAATCTCTCTTCCAATCGGCCCACTTCGCTGAGGAGAGCAGGGTGATGTACTTGAAGGGGCTGTTGGCCCGATGTTGGAAGCAGTAGCCACCGAGGAAGTTGGCTTTGTTCTTCTTCCCGGTCCACCTTAGCACGAAGAACTGTCGGAACACCAGCACAGAAGGGAACAACCCAACGAACATCTCGTAGAAGCGCGAGAACACCACCACCGCCACCAGAGAGTTCGGCGACAAGTGGTGAAGCTGGAGCCCGAGGACCTCCATGAGTGTCACCAGGAAGGAAAAAAATGGGAGAAACGAACTCGGAGTACGCATACGCCTAGAAGAAGACGATCTCCTTCTCCCCCAACTTACGAGGCAGGGGGCCCGACGGATCAGATCCCGTCGCTCCTTGTCCTCCCAGCCGAACAAGTGCCTCATGAGCGCTAAGTCAACTATGCGAGGAGGAGGCAACGCTGAGTTCATTGGGGCTGGAGTTGAGAATCACGAAGGTGGGAATAGAGTGGGTGCACAAGGAGGAAGACAAAGGCTCGAACGTTGGGTAGTGCGTAACGAAGAACCACCTTTGCTCCCAAAGGTTTCCTTTTAACTCCCTGTTAGGCATTCGAGCGCACTGAGCATATTGCTTGGGGTCAAAACTTGCTGCTCAACCCATTGCATCCCTAATGGCAGGGCCCAGGCCCCCTGTCAGAGAGATTGGACTTAAGGGGCATCAACCCGAGAAGGCAACCCGATGGTTCCCATAAAGGCGGGAGTAGAAGGAGCAGAAGTGCAGCAGCTGCATTGGGAGCCGTCGCTGTAAAAACTGCATCAAGCAAAGATCCCGTCACCACGAGCCCTCAACCACAAAGGGACGCATGGCCACAACAGCAGAGGTGTACACCGCTTCGGCTGATCAATACAAAATTAAAAGGCCGCATAGGAAAGCAAGATAGGGCTCCACCCTCGGGCTCGTCGCCCCCCCCCCCCCCCCCCAAGGTGGACCCAGGGGCCACTGTCGGTACCCGACATACCGGTTACCCTCGCGCATAAGCTAGAGCTACCTAGGTACCTTGCCTTCTGCACAGGAAGGGTCTGAGGGTGCCACGTGTTCTGAAGACCCGGACCCATCAGCCTCAAATACAGGGTCTGGGGTACCTATAAGAGACCCCGAAGAAGAGTTCAGCTCCCCCTCAGAGGCGAGCTCCCAGGCAGCCACGTGACAAGCAGGTAAGGATCCCTCTCCCCTGTGAGACAGAGCTCTAGAGCTACCACGTGGTCCGAGGCATCAGACGGGTCACCTCCCTTATAGGCGGGCTCTAGCGTTGCCACATCTCCCGCAGCCCTAGAGTCCCCGCTGTACTTAGGAGCGGGTTACGAGTCTGCCACGTGGTTCGTAAGACGGGACTTGACGCCCTCCGCGGAGGTGAGCTCCCGAGCTGCCATGTGGTCCTTGAGACGGTACCTGACCTCCTCCATAGAGAAATGAGCTCTCGATCTGTCACGTAGATTAGCCACTTGCCCTGGAAGTAGACTTGCGGGAGTTAAGAGGGCGGTGCGCCTTGTCCATGTCAAGGATTGAAGATATGCGGCTTCCTCAGACGCATGGTGCAATGCACGCCTAATGTTAGGTACCGCTACGACCAATTGCATCACAGTGAAGACGCTGCAGGCCTATCCCAGTCCGCCAAGTGGGTAGCTTACGATGACAGAGACAGTTGGATGGGACATCCTCTGCCATTGTCAGCAATGGTGCATGGACTACAGACGACTCAGGCAGCAAGTCGACGAGTCTTCAACACCACGGTCAGAGCAAGCTTATGCAAGAAGCCTTAGATCTTTAGGATAAGATCGCCGCGAGACCACTTGTTGGGCCCTGAACCCCACTTGTAAGGTGTCCAGCCTTGTCTATAAAAGGACCGAACCACCACCATTGCAAAGGACCCAACATCGAATCCCCGATACACACACACTAGCAATACAATCCACCGTGAAGTAGGGTGTTACGCTACTTGCAGCCCGAACCACTTAAAAACCACCGTCTCATATACTCTCATACGTGCGTACACTTGATTGAGGACTAATCCCCGCCGAAGAAGAACCTCCATGGGCTGCTCCTTAGCAGATCCAGGGGAAGTGTCGCATTAACACTTTGCCAACTAGATTTAGACACTTTTCCTATGTTTAACAAACAAAGTTTTTGGCAAGACATAACTGGTGACGTCAGGTGTAGTGCACCTAGTATAGCCACTTGCACAACACCACGTTATGCTTCATGCATAGATGTGTGGCTGTGACTATGTTCCCTAGAGGAGATGTAAGGATAGTGCATGATGATGAGCTGAAAATTCTATTTTCCATGATTAAAAAGATAAAAGTTGCACCAGTTATTGCCATGATGACATAATGGTTAGATTACATTCCAAGGGTAGGGCCAATTGAATGTACTTCATTGATTACCCACATTGCCACTAGGGCAGGAGAACTAGAATATTCTTCATTTGAATATATTGAAAATGAATGAGAATTTATTGATGAAGATTATTTAGTGCAAGGAAATACCCTTAAGCATGATCAAGATGGCCCTTTGATATTTTATTATCCCAGCTTTGTCAATAAAATTCGGTTACCTAACCCGGTTGATCATTTGTACAAATGCTGGAGGCTAACCATTGACCTACTTCCCATTGAGGAAGCCGGAAGAAGTAATGTCTCTGGCAGGGCAACTAGAAGCCGCAATGTGAGACCTATGTGTGTTGAATACATTGGCTTTGACAATAAAAGTTTTGAATGCTGCCAAAACATCTTTTTAGCAAGGTCCGACAATAGGTCCGACTTTCTTTGTCTAGGTCGAACATGTTTTTGGATAGCTCCGGTGAGCTTTGTCTTTAGCTTCGGCATGTATTTGATAGCTCCGGCATGTCGTTGTTAAGCTCCGATATGTTTTGATAGGTCCGACTTATGTTGGTTAGCTCCGACATGTTTTTCTAGCTCTGGCTTTTGGGTTGACTAGTTTTGACCAGCTTTGGTAAGCTACGGCGCTAGGTTGTACTAGCTTTGGTAAGCTCCGGCTCAAGCTCTGGTTAGCTTTGGCAAGATTCGTAGCTTGATCGCAATGTTCCTATTTTTACTATGAAATGTTTCGAACTTGCTTTACATTGTTTGGAAAGATCGCTTAGTATTCTTTTACTAAGTTTTTGGTGTATTTTGGTAGTTATGTTTGATATCATTTTGCTATGGTTTGCAACATGCTTATGTGAGGCGCTCACATAAGATGTTGTAGTTTTGGAACAAACAAGAGTCAAGTCGAGGACTTGTGCTTGGAAGTATTGGTTGTTTGTTCATGTGCAGGTGTTGCTTGAGTTCAAGACATAGCTGGTGACGGGATCCATTGAACTAGTCTTAGTGAGAAGATGAGGTTCAACAACCAAGTTCAGGAGGAATTGTGGTTGAGTTGATCGGGAGGTTGCGCAACATGTTTGAATCAAGAACAATGCATATGACAGTATCATGGACGTCATTGGAAGATGTTTGCATGTATGCAAGGAGTGCATGGACGTGGCTACATGGTTCTGAGGTGTGATGAAGAGATGTGGACGTAAAGAATTGGTCGAAAAGGTCCAACCGACTAGGTTATGGACTCAAGCTGCGGCTGAGTCGTGTTTGACTCAAATATGGAAAGATTTGAGTTGGTTATGATAAAATTTCGTGTGGGTAACGAATTTGAGTTGTTTTAGGAATATGGGATACGTTCCTAATGTGTTTGGAAGTCTTAAGATTGCTTCTATCTATGTATAGAAGAGTCCTAAGCAGTTATGGAAAGTTTCGATTCGTGATTTGAGTAGGATTAGAGTCCTAGTTGAGATTGGGTTGGCCTAAGGGCTGGTTAATAAGCAAGGGAGCCCAGAGCTCGTGGGAGACGACTTTGGGGCTGTTCCTCTTGTGTTCTATTGAATAAAATTCGTAGTTGAAAGGAACTTTTGTGCCTTGTTCGTCCGACTTGTTCCAGGCAAGTTTTTCTCGTCGAGTTTCTGCACAGCACTACCTTTCTTCGGTGGTTTTATCATAACTCGAGTTTTACAGATCCAATTGACATGATTCTTTTTGGGTTGTCTTCACAACTTGATTATATATCATATGTCAAAATTTCACGGTCATTGTATTTTTTGTTTCTTATCTACACGAGTTTCTTTGCAGCATTCCAAAACTTTTTTTCTCAGGTAGGATAGATTGACTTTTGTTCGATCTTTCAATCGTAACTTGGGTTTCTCTCAACAGATTTGAGTGATTCTTGTTGTGTCGTCTTCGTGACTTAGTTCTCTTTGATATCTATCACTTTTATCATGGTGAAATATGTTTAGATTAGTCTCACACATGATTTCTTGAACTGATTGTTTTTCTGCCGAAGGGGTTGGGATTTAATTGTTTCCGCTGCGTAAGATTGTTTAAATCTACCATTCACCCCCCTCTGGTAGCTTTTCACGTGCTCTTCGATCCTACAATTGGTACTAGAGCCACTGTGCTCTAGTCATTATGATTTGCACGTGTTTTTGACTAATAATCATGGAGAAATACTCTGCCAAACCTTCAGTGTTTGTTGGTATTGATTTTCAGGTTTGGAAGGCACGCATGGAGCCTTTCATCCAGGCGTACAAGCCTTACGAAGTGCCGTCAAACGATCAAGTTACAGCTACAAATCTGAGA
Source organism: Tuctoria greenei (assembly GCA_036927565.1). Lineage (NCBI taxonomy): Eukaryota > Viridiplantae > Streptophyta > Magnoliopsida > Poales > Poaceae > Tuctoria > Tuctoria greenei. Next base: position 160,746,667 of record JAYESD010000008.1, on the reverse strand, counting down.
GATGTTGACAACAACAACAACAAGGCTCGAAACTTGATCATACAAGGATTAACTCAAAGCGACTTCACCCATGTTGCACACCTCCGATCTTCATACGATGTGTGAAATGCACTTTGTGACTACCACGAAGGATCCAACATGATCAAGGAGGTAAGACAAGACATGTTCAAGAAAGAATACATGCGCTTCGAGATGCAACCCGGTGAGTCTATTGATGACCTTTTTTCTCGCTTTAATAAAATTCTCAGCAACTTGCGTAGTGTCAATGTTAATTTTTCAGATGCTGAAAATGCTAGGCAATTGTTAAGTGCATTAGATATGTCAATTTGGGAGATGAAAGTCACATCTATTCGTGAATCTACTGTCATGAGTACACTTACTTTATATGTGCTATATTCCAAGTTAAAAACTCATGAAATTGACATAATATCACGTAAGAACCCCAACAAGTCTATTGCTTTTGTTTCTCAGCGTGACATGCCTAGCTCCGGTCAATCTTTATCTTGTGGTACACTTGCTTTGTTGTTCTCTCTAACCCTTGAACAGATTGAAGAGTTTCCAAGGGAGGAGCTAGTACTTCTCTCTACTAGGTTCTTAAAAGCATTGCAAAATGTGAGAACTAAAAGGAGAGGAAGCTCCGGACCTCAACGATGTTTCGAATGTGGTAGGATAGGACATATTCATTCAGATTGCCCTAACCTTTCAGGTCCTACTTCCCGGGATGAAAAGCAAACAAGGACGAAGCACTCCTATACAAACGATAAGAAGAAAAAGAAGGGTTTTACAGGACGTCAATTGGTGAGCAGTTTTATCTCTCCACTCTAGGAACTTGGCTCAAGCGATATGGACACTGGAAGTGATGAAAATGAAGATGATTTGGCAAACTTGTGCTTCATGGCGGGCAAGTCAAGATCAAGTATGGAGGAGGCAGAACATAACAGCGACAATGAAGAGGTATGTCCTACTTGTGAAGAAATTTGTGATGCTATTTCTTGTGCCACTATTATAGTTAAGAAAAAGGACAAAAAGCTTAGGGATAGTGCTGCTAAAATTGAATTACTAGAATCTGAAATCAACCGTTTAAAAACTTTGACTCCTAGTGATGATGCATGTCCCTCATGTGATTTAATATATGAACAATTGTCCTCATTAAGAAGTGCGCACATCTCCACACTTGATAAACTTGAGTTAGAAATTGAAAAGAATAGAGAGCTTGCTGCACTTAATGATAAAAACTTGAAAGATGCTAGCTGTTCCACATTTTATTTGCATTGTTCTACTAGTGATGATCTTGATAAGAAACTACAAGATGCTATGAATGAAATTTCTATATTGAACAATGCTTTACGTTCTCATGAAATTAGATATTGTTCCAATTGCAAATTAAAAGGAAAAATTTCATGTGAAAACTGCCTTGATCTGTCCAATAAACTTGATAACATGCAGATGACATTAGATCAGTTTTGCTATGGGAATAAGAACCTAAACTTGCAGCTGAATTCTTCCAAGTCTTGCAATGATAAAACTGGTTTAGGTTTTGATTCTCATGCTCATGCTAAGGCACATCCACCTAAAATTGTAAAGTCATTAGGAAGTGGTTTGATTCAAAAAGTTCATAAACAAAAAGAAATGGTTTTCAAATATGCAGGAGTGTTGTCTCATTTGATTTCAAATAAAAATGTTGCTTGCTCATCTAGACATGAACATAAAGATAAATTTCATTGTACCTACTGTGGTAGAGATGGTCATGTCATAGATTTTTGTTATAGTCTAGCTAACAACAGAAAAATGAAAGAATGATTGCTAGATCTTATAACTTTCATGCAAAATTTGCTGCACTTGCTAAACCGAATGATAGGAACATGCAATCTGCTGTAATGAGTCGAAAACATGCAAAGGTTGCTCTGAAACATACTGTTTTCGTGCTACACATGTAACATCTCATAGGACAGTAGTTGGGTACAAAAATCCACAAGCCATGTCTCATAAACCTGCTGTTTTATCTCAGCTCTCGTGTGTTATTCTTGCTGGTATTGAGTCATCGACGTATTGTGCTTCTATGTAGGTTACACGCTTGAGGAAGGAGAACATTTGGATTGTGGATTCAGGTTGCTCATGCCACATGACCGGTAACAAAGAATGGTTCTCCTCCCTCTCTTTTGTGTCACGTGTAGAGAATGTTACTTTTGCCAATAATTCTTCAACTCCTATAATTGCTAAGGGTTCGATTAGAGTAAATAATGACTACACTTTGAAGGATGTGGCACTTGTTAAAAATTTGAAATACAACTTGCTTTCTGTTTCACAATTGCTAGATGGAAATTGGGAAATTATTTTCACTAAAAATTGCTGCAAAGTTGTAAATTCAAATAGTGAGCTTATTTTTAACATGTCTCGGTTTGGAAGAGTTTTTAAAACTGATTTTGATATGTCTTCCTCTAAGCATAGGTTTCTAGTTGCTAATGATTCAAAGTACTTATATTTTTGGCATCGTAGACTTGGTCACGTAGGCTTTGATCATCTAACGCGTGTTAGTGCTCTTGATCGCATACGTGGGCTGCCTAAGCTTAAAGGGGACAAAGGAATTGTGTGCTCTTCTTGTAGACATGCTAAGATGGTGTCAGGTTCACATACCCCTCTCACAATGATCATGAAAACTGAACCGGGTCAACTTTTGCACTTTGACACCGTAGGACCTTCACGTGTTCAATCCTTGGGAAGTAAATGGTATGTTCTTGTGATTGTTGATGATTATTCTAGATACATTTGGGTTTATTTTATGGCATCGAAGAATGAAGCTTTTAGTCACTTTAGAACTTTATTACTTAGATTATCTATTGATCACCCAAAATCTTTAAAAGCAATTAGAAGTGATAACGGAACCGAATTTAAAAATCAATCTTTTAATCGCTTTTGTGCTGAAAATGGAATAGATCATCAATTTTCTTCACCATATGTACCTCAACAAAATGGTGTTGTAGAAAGAAAGAACAGAGCATTAGTTGAGATGGCTAGGACTATGCTTGATGAATATCAAACTCCTAGGAAATTTTGGGCTGATGCGATTGCAACTGCTTGTTATGTCTAAAATCGTGTTTTCTTGCGCGCTAAGCTAGGTAAAACACCATATGAGCTCCGGTTTGGACATAGGACTAGTGTTACACATTTTTGGGTCTTTGGTTGCAAATGCTTTGTTAAGAAACATGGTAATCTTGATAAATTTGAACCTAGATCCATTGATGGCATGTTTCTTGGTTATCCATCTCATACTAGAGGCTACTGTGTGCTTTTACTTGACACTAACAAAATTGTGGAGACTTGTGAAGTGTCTTTTGATGAAGCTAGCATTGGTACTAGCTCAAACATTGCAGGTCCAGATCCATATCCGCAGGGGGAGAGCATTTTCGTTGAAGATGAGGAAGAGGTGGAGCTGCTCCCCGACAATTAAGCAGCTAATGACATTGTTCCAGCTCCTGATTTTGATTCACAGCCAGCACCGACGACCACCATTGCTGGTCCAGATCCTCCTCAAGTGACAAGCTCATCGATTTGTGATGATCATAAAGAAGAAGAAGCTTGTGAAGTGTCAACTCCCCTCCGGGTTCTCGAAAGTCATAATCCATGACAAATTATTGGAAGCTTGCACGAACGAGCCACACGGTCCAGGTTTTGCGATCCAAACTCTCATGCTCATTCTTCTTTTGTTGCATCTTTTGAACCCAAAGATATGTCACACGCACTCACTAATGAATCTTGGATTATTGCCATGCAAGAAGAGTTAGAAAATTTTGAAAGAAATAATGTTTGGAAACTTGTACCTCCACCTCAAGGTCACACTTTAATAGGAACCAAATGGGTGTTTAAAAATAAAAAAAGTGAGGATGGGGTTGTGGTTAGGAATAAGGCTAGGTTGGTTGCTCAAGGTTTCACTCAAGTTGAAGGTCTAGATTTTGATGAAACTTTTGCTCCTGTTGCTAGATTAGAAGCCATAAGAATTTTGTTAGCTTTTGCTGCATCTAAAGGTTTTAAGCCATATCAAATGGATGTTAAATGCTTTTCTTAATGGCTACATAGATGAGGAGGTTTATGTCAAACAACCACCAGGTTTTGAAAATCTAGATTTTCCTAATCATGTTTACAAACTGTCCAAAGCCTTGTACGGTCTCAAACAAGCCCCTACAGCATGGTATGACAGGTTAAAAACATTCTTACTTGAAAAGGGGTTTACCATGGGCAAGGTCAATAAAACTCTTTTTGTGCTTAAACATGACAATGACTCATTATTTGTTCAAGTGTATGTGGATGATATTATCTTTGGTTGTGCTTCTCATGATATCATGTCCATGTTTTCAGTTATGATGAGTTCAGAATTTGAGATGAGTATGATGGGAGAACTCACGTACTTTTTGGGGCTGCAAATCAAGCAAACCAAGGAGGGTATCTTTGTGCATCAAACGAAGTATACAAAAGACCTCCTAAGGCGCTTCAACAGGGACAAAAGCAAGCCTCTTCAGACACCAATGAGAACAGCAACAACACTTGGACTTGATGAATATGGTGAACCCGTGGATCAAAAAGAATATAGAAGCATGATCAAATCACTTTTGTACCTCACGACATCAAGACCGGACATACAATTCAGCGTATGTCTTTGTGCACGGTTTCAATCCTCCCCATGCGCTTCACATCGTCAAGCCCTCAAAAGGATTCTTAGGTACTTACATGAAAGTCAAGAATTTGGTGTTTTTCTTCCTTCTTCCTCAACCGTTGCTTTGAAAGCCTTTTCCAATGCTGATTTTGGGGGTTGTAGGATTGATAGGAAAAGTACTTCGGGTGCTTGTCATTTTCTTGGTAATTCACTTGTTGCTTGGTCCTCTAGAAAACAAAACTTAGTTGCACAATCCACAGCTGGATCTGAATATGTAGCCGCTGCTAGTGCTTGCTCACAAATTCTTTGGATTTTTCAAACATTGAAGGACTATGGGGTTGATCTAGATAGCGTTTCACTATTTTGTGATAACACTAGTTCCATTTGCATTGCTAAAAACCCCGTGCAAAATTCTAGAACTAAGCACATTGACATTAGGTATCACTTTCTCCGTGATAATGTTGAAAAAGGAAATATTTTGCTTCACCATGTAGATACCAAACAACAATTGGCTGACATTTTTACGAAACCTTTGGATTTCACTCGTTTTTGTTTTATTCGTAGTGAAATAGGGGTTATGCATCATCATGGCTTAAATTGAGGGGGAGTTTTCAAACTTGAGAAGTCTATGTGTGAATCTGAAAATAAAATAATATGAGCATAGTATTTCATACATATATGACTTCGTGAGTCCTTCTACATACTGAAAGTTCTTACTACATTACTCGTGTTATACATTTTGTAGTTTTTGCCATGTCTAGTAATTGGAATAATTACTTACACTAAATCTGGTCATGGTCGAACTTTCTTGCTGTTTCGAACTTGTTGCATGCTCACAAGTGCTTTTATTCATAAAGAATTAATCAAATAATCAACTCACATGTTGAGTTTTTATGTTCAAATAAAAATGAGAAAAGATCATGAGAATATGCATGCATCGCACTTCTTCTTTTGAGATGGCTTATCATTGCACATAGATATGAACTTGGAAGAAGTTGTGTATGACTAAAATCATGTCCTTAAGCTTCTGATTGTCAAATGACATAGGCTTGGCTTGGTTGGTTAGAATAAGGTAGATGTGGCATATAATCTCTTGCAAATATCATATGATCTAAATTTGTGCTTTGAAAAACAATAAAATTCAGCAACAAGTGTCATGCTTTCAGGTATTGAAATAGTTAAGTTTGTGAGATCATGACTTGCTTAAATTGAAAATTACATTTGATCTCTAGCATGGCTTACACAACTATATGTATCTCATTGATGTGATAGTGTAAGTTACTTAATAGTATGACTTGGATGAGCTTTGTTTTATATGTATATGTTATAATATGCTCATAACAATTAAAATTTCTCTTTTGTACCTTGCTGAATACATTGTCAAAGGGGGAGAGATAATAGATAATATGTGAACTTTTAAAGATAAGTATGCAAGGGGGAGAAATTGATTACACATTGCACATATTCACAATTGTTTTGGCACGATTCTTCTCAGGGGGAGAATTTGTTTTATTTCTATTTTACAAAGGTGGAGAAATTGTTTTCAAAACTTTTAATGTGAATTAGCCAATGTTCGGATTTTAGGTGGTGTTGCCAATGCATTCATCAAGGGGGAGATTGTGAGACCTATGTGTGTTGAATACATTGGCTTTGACAATAAAAGTTTTGAATGCTGCCAAAACATATTTTTAGTAAGGTCCAACAATAGGTCTGACTTTCTTTGTCTAGGTCGGACATGTTTTTGGATAGCTCCGGTGAGCTTTGTATTTAGCTCCGGCATGTCTTTGATAGCTCCGACATGTCATTGTTAAGCTCCGATATGTTTTGATAGGTCCGACTTATGTTGGTTAGCTCCGACATGTTTTTCTAGCTCCATCTTTTGGGTTGACTAGTTTCGACCAGCTTTAGTAAGCTCCGGCGCTAGGTTGTACTAGCTTTGGTAAGCTCCGACACTAGGTTGTACTAGCTTTGGTAAGCTCTAGCTCAAGCTCCAGTTAGCTTGTGCATGATTCGGAGCTTGATCGCAATGTTCCTGTTTTTACTATGAAATATTTCGAACTTGCTTTACATTGTTTGGAAAGATTGCTTAGTATTATTTTACTAAGTTTTTGGTGTGTTTTGGTGGTTATGGTTGATATCATTTTGCTATGGTTTGCAACATGCTTATGTGAGGTGCTCACGTAAGATGTTGTAGTTTCGGAACTAACGAGAGTCAAGTCGAGGACTTGTGCTCGGAAGTATTGGTTGTTTATTCATGTGCAGGTGTTGCTTGAGTTCAAGACATGGCTGATGACGGGATCCATTGAACTAGTCTTAGGGAGAAGATAAGGTTCAACAACCAAGTTCGCGAGGGATTGTGGTTGAGTTGATCGGGAGGTTGCGCATCATGTTTGTATCAAGAACAATACATATGAATGTATTGTGGACGTCGTTGGAAGATTTTTGCACGTATGCAAGGAGTGCACGGACGTGGCTACATGGTTCTGAGGCGTGATGAAGAGATGTGGACGTAAAGATTTGGTCGGAAAGGTCCAACCGACTAGGTTATGGACTCAAGCTGCTGCTGAGTCGTGTTTAACTCAAATATGGAAAGATTTGAGTTGGTTATGATAGGATTTCGTGTGGGTCACGAATTTGAGTTGTTTTAGAAATATGGGATACGTTCCTAATGTGTTTGGAAGTCTTAAGATTGCTTCTATCAATGTATAGAAGAGTCCTAAGCAGATATGGAAAGTTTTGATTTGTGATTTGAGTAGGATTAGAGTCCTAGTTGAGATTGGGTTGGCCTAAGGGCTGGTTATATAAGCAAGGGAGCTAGAGCTCGTGGGATACGACTTTGGGGCTGTTCGTGTGTTCTATTGAATAAAATTCGTAGTTGAAAGGAACTTTTGTGCCTTGTTCGTCCAACTTGTTCCAGACAAGTTTTTCTCGTTGAGTTTCTGCACAGCACTACCTTTCTTCGATGGTTTTATCATAACTCAAGTTTTACAGATCCAATTGATGTGATTCTTTTTGGGTTGTCTTCAAAACTTTATTATCTATCATCTTTCAAAATTTCACGGTCAATTGATTTGTGGTTTCTGATATTCACGAGTTTTATTGCAGCGTTCCAGAACTGTTTTTCTCGGGTAGGACAGATTGACCTTTGTTCGATCTTTCAATCGAAACTTGAGTTTCTCTTGATGGATTTGAGTGATTCTTGTTTTGTCATCTTCGTGACTTGATTCTCTCTGATATATATCACTTTTGTCACGGTGAAACACGTTTAGATTAGTCTCACACACAATTTCTTTAACAGATCGTTTTTCTGCCGAATGGGTTGGGATTTAATTGTTTCCGCTGCGTAAGATTATTTAAATCTACCATTCACCCCCTCCCCGCTGGTATATTTTCATGTGATCTTCAATCCTACACACACCAGGAGAGCGGCCATGCCCCTGACAACCTCCACGGTCCATGAGTACGAAGAGGAAGAGAACCCAACAGGTGATGCACCCGGATGGACTCAACCTCCTTTGTATGAGACTGAAGGTCCGTCTTGGCATGGGTGGCCAGGTGCTACATGGGAGACACCCCTATTCACTTCAAGCTCTAGCAGCTTGCCTCTAACATCTATGAGAAAATGTCAAACCACTTCGGCTAGAAGTCATCGTGACTATGGCCAAGGAATGACATACCACTCTAGTCATATGGAGAAGCTTGAAGTAAGGACGGTTGACATCTACAACACTCTCCAAGGGCATGTCCAAGGTACCCAAGACTGGTAACGACACTTGGATGCTCAATTCACCAACTTCAACTCTACGCTGCAACAACAACAAGCCGATCTCGCAGCATACTTCCGTCGTCAAGGGTTCAACCCTCATCATGGAGGTGAGTGAAGAACAAGCTTGGGGGAGGACCCCCATTTGAGGTAAATTGTATCAACCCCTTTGCATATTTATTTTGCATTTACCCATCATCCACCTTGCATTAAAAAAATAGGATAGATTTTTGTCGGTACCCGGCACACCGGGTATCCTCATGCACAAGCTGGAGCCGCCTAGGTAACCAAGAGACCCGGACCCATCAGCCTCATATGGGTGGTCCAAGGTACCCGCAAGAAGCCCCGAAGGAGAAAATCATCTCCCCCTTTGGAGACGAGCCCCCACGTAACCATGTGTTAGCAGGTAAGGATCCCTCCTCCCCGTGAGACAGGGCTTCGGAGCTACCGCGTGGACCAAGACATCAGACGGGACACCTCCCATAAGGGCAGGCTCTGGCACTGCCATGTGTACCACAAGGCGGGACCTAACATCCTCCGCGGAGGTGAGCTCCCGGCACTGCCACGTGTCCAGCTGGATGGGACCTAGCCTCCTCCGCAGAGGTGAGCTCCCGAGCTGCCACGTGATCCGCAAGGCAGGACCTGACCTCCTCCGCAAAGGTGAGCTCTCGAGCTATCACATGGTATAGCCACTTGCCCTGGATGGAGGGATGCGGGAGTTAAGAGGACGGTGCATCTTGTCCTTGTCAAGGATTGAAGATACGCGGCTTCCCCAGATGCATGGCATGCCACACGCCTAATGTCAGGTACTGCTGTGACCAATCACATCACAATGAAGATGTCGCAGGCCTATCCCACTCCATCAAGTGGTTAGCCGACATAGACAGTTGGACGAGACATCCCCTGCCAATGTCAGCAATGGCACATGGTCTGCTGACAACGCAAGCGGCAAGACGACGAGTCTTCAAGTCTACGGTCAGAGCAAGCTTACGGAATAAGTCTTAGATCTTTAGGATAAGATTGCCCTGAGACCACCTTTCGGGCCCCAAGACCCCACTAGTAAGGTGTCCGACCTTGTTTATAAAAGGCCCGGACCGCCAACGTTACAAGGGGAGACATCGAATCCCCACATCACACACACGCATACACACATACTAGCAATACCATCCACCGCGGAGTAGGGTGTTACGCTCCTTGTGGCCCAAACCACATAAAAACCACAATCTCATTCTCAACCTCTAGAACACTTGATTGAGGCCTAAGCCCCACCGAACAAAGAACCTCCGCGAGCTGCTCCTTAGTAGATCCGGGGGAAGTGTTGCACTAACACTTCGACATTTGGCGCGTCAGGTAGGGCCTTTTCCCTCAAAAATGTGGTAGCGTTTTCACCACCATGGTGTTCATCAGGCCCGTGGAAGGCGGTTTCTGCAGCCGTTGTTCGATGACTAGATCCATCGCTCGAGCGGTGCTCCCTGGTCCATCACGCCCCCATGCAGGTACAACTGGCTAGGACGGCACGTCGGGAGACATCCCGGCTCAGTTACGCCCACCAGAACCATCAACAGCAAGCCCGAAGAGCACTCTGGCAGCAGCCAGACCCCTTCTCCACCACCCACAGTCGCTGAACGCTTCTCAAGGAGCGGCTCAACAGTGGGTCCAAAACATCGACCATTTCGTCGTTGCAGCCATCAACTCCCCCAACAGGAGAATGCGCCTCGTGTTGCTGTCACAAATGTCGTCCATTGACCGCCGCACCACCAACTCCCGTTGCTCCAGGCCCACGTGCGTTGGTTGGCTCCCCACAGAGGACCTCAGGGCTGAGCTTGACCATCGTCAAGCTCATTTGGATGACCGAGTCATCATCGAGCGGCAGTGAGAGAGGCAGCGCAACCTTGATGCGGAATATGGCCCTCAATGCCCTGTTCACGAGGCGTCCTCCATCCAAGGTGCACCGCAGGAAAACCCTCCGCCACCTGACCAGGAGTATGTCGGCTCGACAGCCCTTTGCAGTACTCGATGCAATAAGACATGTAGCAACAGTACTTGGTGCAGCCAGTACCATTGCAGCAACGCATGGCACAACCAGTGCTCCAACCGCAGGTTCCATAGGCGCCGCACATCGTGCAGCAGACCCCCTTGGGGTATGCTACCCCGTATGCCTCTCTTACAAAACTTATCGGAGGCTGCGCAGCGTTGGCTCCGCACCTCCGCATCGCAACGTGGCCATGCAAGTTCTGGCCACATATGCCAGAGAGGTTCGACGGAAGCATCAACCTGGCTAAGTTCCCACAGATCTACACCATGATGCTCCTTGCTGCAGGAGCGGATGAGTTCATCCTAGCGAACTACTTCCCAGTCATCGTGACTGGATCAACCTGCTCGTGGCTGATGAACCAGCCTGAAGGGTCTATAACCTCTTAGGATGAGCTGTGCCAGTAGTTCACAGCGAACTTCAGCAGCTCCTACACTCGCCCTGGCACCAAGCTCGACCTCCACGCCATGCGACAACATCCCAAGGAGACGCTGAGGTCATTCATTCAACGTTTCTCCCAGGTACGCAACTCCATCCCCAATATCCTGAATGCTTTTGTCATAGTGGCATTCTGCCAGGGAGTGCGCGACTGCAAGATGCTCGAGAAGTTAGCCACGCACAACGTGCAAGATGTCTCCGAGCTCTTCTCCATCATTGACCGGTGCGCTAGGGCGGCAGAAGGCCGCGGCTGGCATGCTCAGCCCACCCCCGGGGCTGGTAGGGCCCACACAACCGAAGAAAGAGCTGCTACCCCTGGTAGCGGCAAAAAGAAGATCAAGAACCGGGGTGGCGGACAGAACAAGCCACTGCATGGGACCCCCATTGTGGCAGCAGCTGCGACCGGAGGTGGCAAACCCCCGTGTCCGGAGAAGCGCCCACGTTAGCCACCTGCCGCTGGTGAAGGCGTCGAGCCCTGCCCGATGCACAAAACTTGTGACCACATCGCGAGCGAGTGCTGGGAGATAAAGAGATGCGCTGAATGCTACCAAGAGAGGGCGCAACAGCGCCCACATGGCGTCCCCTTCCGCCAGCGGGAGGGCAAGCAGAAGGTCGGCCCCAAGGTCGATGATGACGAGGAGTACCAGAAGCAAGAGTGAGCCATCAAAGTGCTTTACCAAGATGAGGACTCCGATGCCAGCAACAACCACGAGCGTCACCAGACCCTCCACGTCATCTTTGGAGGGTCTTGGGATCCAGCGTCCCATAACATGGTCAAGACCCTTCGTCGTGCAGTGGCTTCGATAGCCCCTGTACCCACTCCGGCATTGCACCACCACTAGAAGGAGACGCCGATCAGCTTTGAGGCATATGACTGTCCCAAGAAGATGGCCGAGGTAGGGGTTCTACCTATCCTGGTCGCCCCACCATTGTTAACGTCAAGCTCCACTACATCTTGATAGATGGTGGGGCCGGCCTCAACCTCCTCAGCCGCGCAGCCTTCGAGCAACTGCAGATCTATGTGTCTAAGCTCAACCCCTCGAGCCCATTCTTGGGGGTGGGACCAGGGAGCATCATCCCATATGGCAACATCCATCTCCTGGTGACCTTCGGGACACCCGAAAATTACAGGATGGAGAGCATCCTCTTCGACATCGCCAATGTCGGCCTCCCCTTCAACGCTATAATCAGCAGGCCAACCCTGTACCGATTCATGGCCAGAGCCCACTACAACTACCTCGTGCTGAAGATGCCAACTCCCTCTGGCGTCCTCAAAATCCGTAGAGACCGCACCGTCGCGATGTTATCCTTGGAGTAGCTCCAAGCTCTCTCAGCAGACCCGACACCCACCCCGGGCGGCGCTTGATCAAGTCAGCCTCCACCGAGCTCACCTCAGCGTGGAGCACCCACTGCGCACCAACTGCAGCCCTCCGGCGGCACCAACATCCCTGTTAAAGCTGCTGAGCTCAGTCCCAACACTCGCTCATCGCCCCTCTAGGAGTTGTCGACAGCAAGGTTGCACCACAACCATCACAGCTGCCTTGGCGCCTTAGGCACCCCTATTGTAAATATTAAGTTTAGTAGGATAGTGTAAAGGTTTTCATAGGACCTAGGAGCAGCACTATGGACAACCGAGCATCAGGAGGGTCAGGTCCAGGGTGTGCAGTCAGCTTAGCTTGGTTCGGAACCCAAAGCCTGTACACCCTGCCTCCCTCATCATCCAGAAGCAAGTTGTTGCCCTCTTTGGTAAAAGCCTATCTCCCCCTATAGACTCCGATAAAAAATATTCACTGTTTTACTTAATGCTTTCTTAAAAACATCGTTCATTTAATTACATATTAATTCTATGATCACACCATACTAGACTCGTTTATTGCGTATTACCTTTATATGCATGGTTGTACACTCTGTAACTCACCCATGCAAAAGTCATGCAGTCCTGATGCAGGCGGGTCTGCTTGAGGTACCTGCAGTGTATAAGGGGTTCTTCCAGCTCCTCTCGTCATTAGGGCCCTGTGACGCCAGCAGGTTTCCCAAGAAAGGCCTGTGCCGAGAAGTAGGTCCAAGGGGTGTAAACTGCTTAGCCTGGTCCCGTACCCTAAGCATGCACACCCTGCCTCCTAGCACTATAGTCAAGTACTGAAGCCAGAAAGCTCACACCCTGAGGACGGCAAGAGTCGGACCCCGGAGCACCATTGCACCAAATTACCCAAGCCCCGTGCGTCAGTCAGGACAGTAATACATGACAGAGCTAAGGGAGAGGAACAGGTAAAACCACGAGCAAACTAGTCCACCCTCTTTTTCTCATATGTGCAGGACAACCTACTTCAACACCTTGCAAGGCGCGTGCCGTTGACGTCCCAACACATCAACGACAGCGACAAGCGAGAACAGATGAGTAAACTCTCCCACCTCGCCCTTGCAGCTAACAGGGTTCTCTTATGATAGCCCATGAACCAGGGGCATGTCGTCGACGTATCTACGAAGATGGTGGACAACGTTAAAGAATCCAGCTCTGGCGCGTCGCAAAGGGCCTGCCGACGATGTTCCAGCACGTCGAAGATAGCAACAAGCACAAATAAGTGAGTAAATTATCCTGCCCTGCTCTTGTCACTAACAGGGTTCTCTTGCGATAGCCTGTACACCAGGGGCCTGCTGTCGACATCTCCACGATGGTGGTGGGCTACGCTGGAGCATCCAGCTATGGCACCTCCCAAGGGGCCTACAGTCGACATCTCAATGACGATGGTGGGCAACACCAGAGCTCCCAGCTCTAGCACCTCCCAAGGTGCCTGCCGTCGATGTCTCCACAACGGTGGTGGGTGACGCCAGAGCATCCAGCTCCGGCACCTCGCAAGGGGCCTGCCGGTAACATCCCAACATGTCAACATAGCACCAAGCACATAAAAGTGAGTAAACTTTCCTCCCCCGCTCTTGTTGCTAACAAGATTCTCTTGCGATAGCTGATACACTAGGGGCCTGCCGTCGATGACTCTACAACGATGGTAGACGATGCCGGAGCATCTAGCTCTGGTACCCCCAAGGGGCCTACCGTCGATGTCTCAACGATGATGGTGGGCGACGCTGGAGCACCCAGCTCTGGCACCTCTCAAGGGGCCTGCCGTCGACGTCTTAATGATGATGGTGGGTGACGCTGGAGCACCCAGCTCTCACACCTCTCAAGGGGCCTACCGTCAACGTCTCCACGATGGTGGTGGGTGACGCCGAAGCACCCATCTTCAGAACCTCACAAATGGTTTGCCGTCGACGTCTCCACGACAGTGGTGGGCAACGACGGAGCATCCAGATCCGGCACCTCGCAAGGGGCCTGCCGACGACGTCCCAGCACGTCAACGACAGCACCAAGCGCGGGTAAGTGAGTAAACTATCCTGCCCTGCTCTTGTTGCTAACAAGGTTCTCTTGCGATAGCCTGTACACTAGGGGCCTGCCGTCCACGACTCTACGATGATGGTGGACGACGCCAGAGCACCCAACTTTGGCACCTCCCAAGAGGCCTGCCTCTAACATCTCAATGACGATGGTGGGCGACGCCGGAGCTCCCAGCTCTGGCACCTCCCAAGGGGCCTGCCGTCGAAGTCTCCATGACGGTTGTGGGCAATGCTGGAGCATCTAGCTCCGACACCTCGCAAGGGGCCTACAGGCAACGCCCCAGCATGTCAACGACAGCACCAAGCGTGAAAAGTGAATAAACTCTCCTGCCCTACTCATGTTGCTAACAAGGTTCTCTTGCGATAGCCTGTACACCAAGTGTCTTCCGTTGACGACTCTACGATGATGGTAGACTATGCCGGAGCATCCAGCTCCGGCACTCCCAAGGGGCCTACCGCCGACATCTCACTGATGATGGTGGGCGACGCTAGAGCACCCTGCTCCCGCACCTCCCAAGGGGCCTGCCGTCGACGTCTCAATGATGATGGTGGGCGACGTCGGAGCACCCAGCTCCGGCACCTCCCAAGGGGCCTGCCATCGACGACTCTACGACCATGGTGGACAACGCCAGAGCATCCAGCCCCGGCACCCCCCAAGGGGCCTGCCATCGATGTCTCAACAACGATGGTGGGCGACGCTGGAGCACCCAACTTCGGCACCTCCCAAGGGGCCTGCCGTTGACGTCTCCACAACTGCGATGGTTGATGCTGGAGTGTCCAGCTCCGGCAATTGGTGGCGCTCCGACACTCCAACTCCCCCGCTTCACTGGGGCCACGTCGAAGACATCTTGCAATCAAATGGTAGATGTGCCCATCCAACTAACCACATCTACCAAGGGGCCTCTAAGGGGGTTCCATAGGCAGGAAGTCAACAGACAACACCTCGGCCATATCCATTGTGCAACCGTTGGTCCTCAAAAGATAACGGGCTCAATAAAGGTTCTGCAAACCCTTACGCAACTAAGGACTCAGAGCAACAGTTGAGAAGCATAAAGACAAGCCAAGAAGCCAGACACACATTCATTTTCATTAAGGAATATTTACAAAGGGGCAAACCCCAGATACTAAGTTGGGCTGCCAGCCTCAGTCCCTGGTGAATTGCCCGACAACATGTTTCGCGACAATCTTGACCTCTGTCGCGGCTGCCTCCTCGCGCTCTTCAATAGGACCTTCAAAAACTGGCTCAAGGGGCAGCTCAGGGTATCGGCTTGACATTGGCTGCCATCGTCTCCTCCACCGCCCTACCCTTGGCTTCCAGGCGCTGAGCTAGCTGACACTCCTATAGATTGAGCTCTCGGGCGTGGTGCTCCATCGAGCACTCTCGGGGTTGGACATCAAGATCGCGCAGGAGAAGTTCCTGATGCTCAGCTGAGTGCTGCGCCTAATCCCACGACAAGTCCCTCTCCCAGAGCTTAAGATCTTCAATGCGAGACTGCAGCCTGTCCCGATCAGCCTCAGCCTAAGCCATCACTGCCTGGGTTGTCACCTCCTGCTCGGCTGCAGCAGCCTCCCTCTTGGTAACAGCGGCTTCATGGTGACTCAGGGCCTCTCGACCTTCTTCATGGGCACTCAGGCGGGCATCAGCCATGTCGTTGGCTACCTTGGCGTCGGCCTGAATCTTCTAGGATAGGGCATCTGTGGCTTTCACTAAGAGGTGCCTCAGCTCTAGCTGCTTGCTCTCCTTTTGGTACATCGCCTTCGCCTCGGTGATCCTGGACCTTAGAAGGTCCTCCCAGTCTCGAAGGCACTCGCCTTCGGCACACAACTTCTTCCACCCGCGGCGAGAGCCTCCTACGCCCGGTGGAGGTGTGATTGCACCTGAAGGATGTTGGACTGCGTCAAGTCCATGATGTCGGAGAGGCGCTCCGGCTGCGCTGAAGTCAGGGAAGGTTGTCTGGTGATCATCTCGAGGACCTCTTCCCCCCGTAGCGGTGAAGGTGAGGCCACCAGTACCGAGGATCTTGCCTCTAGAGACTCAGCAGGAGTTGCGGCGCCACTCAGAGTAGCAATGTCATCATCGCACAAGGAGCCGCCCGCCGGATCAGCAGCGGTGGAGGCCAGGCCTTCAGCCCCTTGGGTCGACTCCGACATTGCCTCTGCCACGACGGTCGGAGGTGCCTCTAGTGTGATGGCTGGAGGTGCCTCTGATGCAACGGACGGAGATGCCTCCGACGCGACAGCTGGAGACACAATGGGAGATGTTTCACTACCTGCGTTGAGCACGGACGCCAAAGCAGCGATCCCCTGAACAAGCTTGGCGGGCTGCCCGTCGGCGCAGCCATAGCCTCTTCAGCTGCCTTCGAAGCGCTTCGAGGCACTACCCCCGGCGGTAAGGGCGTTACAATAGCTGACGTAGCCCTGCAAATCAAGATCAAGACCTGACCAATCAACAAAGGCAGGAGAAATAACAAAGTAAGAATTGGTAATAATGCCTTACCAACATCCCCAAAAGATTTAGCGGGCCTCCACCTTAGGTGACCCAAAAGCTGCGGGTCCTAATGACAGCATGGTTGGTGAGGTTGTCCCGACCGGATCTCCACTAGAACCACTAGCGCCGCCGCCACCCTGCGTCGACGGGTCTCCACCAACTCCAAAGTAGCCACTCCTGGAGCCTCCTCCCGGGCTGCCGATGATGTCGGCCCGAGGTCTTTTTGCTTGAGGCTCCGTAGGCATGGTGCTCCCGGAGCCTCCTGTGTACCTAGGGCTACGCTGGCGGCGGGGATGCTGGAGGACGTGCTGACCATTGAAGTCGGCGGAGTGACCGCTTGACGGACCAAGCCTTCTCTTGATGAACCAATGACGCCCAAGGTTGAAGAGGGGCGAACTGGGGGATGATGACTTGGAGTGAAGGCCACCTGCGGCAGCGCCCTTGGTGGCGACCGAGGGCACTTCTCCTTCACGAACCTGACCACCGGTACCTTCCCCTTGCCCGTGTCGGGGACCAGTGCCTTCCCCTTACCTGCGGCAGGAACCGGCGCCTTGCCTTTACCCCTGATAGAAGGTGCCTCCTTCTTCTTGGAAGCTTTAGGGCCTAAAGAAGGTGCGGACTCCTACAGAGAGTCGACGATGGCCAGGCCCAAACTCTCATCACCAACCTGCCACGGTGCAAGACCAATCGTGTCCAGGTTGGGCATCTTCTTCAGAACCTTCGTCCGAAGGTCCCTATCCGTGCAAAGCAGTGGGCAAGCCCGCGGGAGGTTGAAGACGTCTAGCGACAGCGAGTCGTTGCAAGTCTCGAACATTACGTGAAACACCTCCTGCTGGGTCATCTCCTCAGCAACCTGGTGCAATCTTGGAGCCCGAAGTAGAGCCATGCAGGGAAGCAATGGTGTTGAAGGGGAGCTAGATGACGATGAACGAAGTCCGCCATCACCGCCAGCTCCGAAAGGCTATGGTCCACCAGGAATCGAATCCTCTTCATCACTAGAGTGTACACCGCCTCCAGCTCTGGGCGTTTCTCCTAGGCCGCCTTCCAAATTATCGGCCAGCCGGTAGGCAAGACCATGCGATCGTGGGCATCGGTACGTACAACCACCCAGTCACTCCTCCAGCCAGGCCACTTTGCCTAGGAGAGCGGAGTAATGTACTTAGAGAGGTTGTGCGCCTGACACTGGAAGTAGTAGGCGCCAAGGAATTACGTCTTGTTCTTCTTCCCGGTCTGTCTTAGTACGAAGAGCTGCCAAAAAACCAGCACGCTTAGATGTACTCCGACAAACATCTTGCAGAGATGCAAGAACACCGCCGCCACCACCAGCGAGTTCAGCGACAGATGATGGAGTTGGAGCCCGAGAACCTCCAGAAACATCACTAGGAAGGAAGAAATGGGAGGGACGAACCCGGAGTATGCGTATGCCTGGATGAAGATGGTCTCTCCCGCTTCCAAATCTAGAGGTAAGGAGTCAGGGAGGATCAAATCCCACCGCTCCTCGTCCTCCCAGCCGAAAAGCCGCTGCACGGATGAGACATCCTCCATCCGGGAAGGAGGCAAGGATGAGTCCATTAGGGCAGGAGTCGAGAACCTCGAAGCTGAGGAAGGAGTGGGCGCTCAAGAAGGAAGTTGAAGACTCAAATGCTAGGGGCGTGCGTAAGGGAGGAACCACCGTTACCCACAGAGGTATCCTTTTAATGCACCATACCGGCGTTTGAGCACACCTTGCAGATTTGGGCAGGCTAGGAATCAGTGACTCATGCCCCAACGTCCATGAGAAGCGGGCCCTGATCCCCTGTCAGAAAAATCAGCCTGGGTAGTTCTCCAACTGAGAAGGCAACCCGACGCTTCCCATAAAGGTGGAAGTGAAAGCAGCAGAAGAGCAGCAGCCGCATTGGGAACCGTCGCAATAATATTGCAGCAAGCAAATATACTTTTCCACGACCCCTCAACCAAAGAGGGACGCATGGAAACAGCGGCTGAGGCACGCACCGCTTCGGCTGATCTAGGGAAAATTAAAAGACCGAGTGGGAAATAAGGATAGGGCTCCACCCTTGGGCTCGTCGCCTCCCCCCAAGGTGGACCCATGGGCCACTGTTGGTACCCAGCATACCAGGTACCCTCACGCATAAGCTAGAGCCGCCTAGGTACCTTGCCTTCCAGCAGAGGCAGGGTCCGAGGGCGACACGTGTTCAAGAGACCCGGACCCATCAGCCTCAGATGGGTGGTCCAGGGTACCCGCAAGAAGCCCCAAAGGACAAATTCAGCACCCCCTTTGAAGACGAGCCCAAGGTAACCACATATCCAGAAGGTAAGGATCCCTCCTCCTCGTGAGACAGGGCTCCGGAGCTGCCGCATGGACCAGGACATCAGACAGGCCACCTCTCGTATGGGCAGGCTCCAGCGCTGCCATGTGTCCCGCAAGGCGGGACCTAACCTCCTCCACGGAGGTGAGCTCTCGGCACCTCCACGTGTCCAGCAGGATGGGACCTAGCCTCCTCCGCAGAGGTGAGCTCCCGAGCTGCCACATGGTCCGCAAGGCGGGACCTGACCTCCTCCGTAGAGGTGAGCTCCTGAGCTATCACATAGTCCAACCACTTACCCTGGATGGAGGGACGTGGGAGTTAAGAGGACGGTGCGCCTTGTCCCTATCAAGGATTGAAGATACGCGACTTTCCCAGATGCATAGCGCGGCGCACACCTAATGTCAGGTACCGATGCAACCAATTGCATCACAGTGAATATGCCGTAGGCCTATCCCACTCCGCCAAGTGGGTAACTTACGGTGACAGAGACAGTTGGACGGGACATCCCCTGCCAATGTCAGCAACGGTGCACGGGCTACTGACAGCGCAGGCGGCAAGACGACAAGTCTTCAAGTCTACGGTCACAGCAAGATTACGTAAGAAGCCTTAGATCTTTAGTATAAGATCGCCCTGGGACCACCTATCGGGCCCCGAGACCCCACTTGTAAGGCGTTCGACCTTCTCTATAAAAGGCCCAGACCGCCACCGTTATGGGGAGAGATATCGAATCCCCACATCACACACACGCATACACACATACTAGCAATACCATTCACCGTGGAGTAGGGTGTTATGCTCCTTGTGGTCCGAACCACATAAAAAACACTGTCTCATATTCTCATCCGTTGGAACACTTGATTGAGGCCTAAGCCTCGCTGAACAAAGAACCTTCGTGGGCTTCTCCTTAGCAGATGGGAAGTGTCGCACTAACACTTTGATAATTTTATTTTCAAATAAAATGAAAGATGTGCGGTCAGAATGACTTGGAATTCACATAGATGAAATGATGAATAGTTGCTCAATTTTGATTTTCCTAAGTCCCTAGTTCACATCTTACTACCCTCCAATATATATCTCTCATTGGCTAAAATTGCTTTTTCCTTGATTTGGAAATTGTGGGTAGCAAAAGCTTAATCCATTCTAAGTTGTTGTGATATGTGATATAGTGATAGGGCTGCTATTCCTAGTTTGATACTGTAACTTAGATTTCTGGAGAAATTCTAAAAAGATTTAAGTTATTCTCATTTGATTGGAAATACCTACCGTCGGTACCCTATAGACGGGGTACCCTCGCACACAGGATGAAGACTCTGAGGCACGTCCGGAGTTGCCACGTGAATGTGGCCTAGAGGGGGGGGGGGTGAATAGGCCTTATTGAAATTTTTCGGAACCTACAAAACTTAACAACCAGTTCAAAACCAGAGATATCAGACTAGTCCAGTAAAGTGCGGACCAGTCCGGTGTGTGCCGAATAGGTTGATTAGGTTTGATCGATTAATTTGATTCTTCGATGTATGCAGCGAAAATATACAATCAAATGAAGTGTTGCAAGATTATGGACTAGGGTATATCACAATTCAATCTTGTAATTAATGATTCAACGTAAAGTATGCAATAATGGTTGAAACCCTAGATTGTTGTAATGAATAAGAACGATGAACACCAAGAAAGACACAAGGATTTATCCCGTGGTTCGGCTCCCACAAAGGCAACCTACGTCCACGTTGAGGAGTCCACAAAAGGACTGGGTCTTCTCAAACCCTACCCTCGTCGGATCACCACGAAGGCCAATCCTCTTCCGCTTATCACAAAGGGGTGAATAACCAAATTCAAAGGGGCCTTCTCACACGTTGAGGGATCCCCTAGATTACAACACGAAATACCACCAAGAACACACTCAAAAGATTACCATGAAAATACAGGAGTGTGTTAGAGAATCAAACCAAGAGCTCAATGAGTGTTGAACGTTTCTCTACAATGATCTAGAGTGTATCCTCAAAGGATTGATCTTTGTTGCACTTAATTTCGTGGAGAGATGTGTTTTTGGAGGCTCTTGGGAGGTGTGACGGCGCTAGGGTTCGAGAGAGTTTAAAGTTGGGCCATGCACCTCTATTTATATGGGGTTTATAAAAGTGACCGTTAGGGTTTAGAAAGATCGGACTAGTCTGTGGTGGATACTGGACTAGTCCGGTGTGCTATGTGTAGCAAACCCTATGTTTCCCGAAATATCGGACTAGTGTGGCTATGGGCAGACTTGTCCGATTTCGCTTCTGGAAAATTTCGGACTAGTCCGATAGTCATCGGACTTGTCTGGACATGTGAAACCCTAAGTTAATTGGGTGACAAGTCCGCACTTGGAGGACTTGTCCGATTTAGGTCAGAGGGTTTTTCGGACTAGTCCGTGCTAACATCGGACTTGTCCGATTTAGATCAGAATGAATATCGGACTAGTTCAGTGGTGATTGAACTTGTCCGATTTTGTGTGACTTGTGATATGTTTTTGAGGACTAGTCCGCACTGGGGAGGACTAGTCCGATTCTAGTCAGAGAGATATCGGACTAGTCCAATGGATATCAAACTTGTCCGATTTTGTGCAGAGAGGATATCGGACTAGTCCGGTTGTAAGACCTATATGTGTTGAATACATTGGCTTGTAGTGAATACACTTGGCTGTGATGATAAAAGTTTTAAATATCACCAAAACACCTTTTTATCAAGGTCCGACTCTAGCTCTGAGCTACAACAAGGTCCGACGGTAGGTCCGGCTTGCTTTGGGTAGCTCCGGTTACGTTCGATGCTAGGTCCGACTAGCTTTGGTCAGCTCCGGTGAAGTTTTGTCTTTCGCTCCGGCATGTCTTTGATAGCTCCGACATGTTTTTGATAGCTCCGACATGTTTTTGCTAAGCTCCGAGTTGATTTTTCTAGCTTCGGCTTTTGGGTTTACTAGTTC
Source organism: Tuctoria greenei (assembly GCA_036927565.1). Taxonomy (NCBI): domain Eukaryota; kingdom Viridiplantae; phylum Streptophyta; class Magnoliopsida; order Poales; family Poaceae; genus Tuctoria; species Tuctoria greenei. Next base: position 160,724,652 of record JAYESD010000008.1, on the reverse strand, counting down.
CGACTAGTTCTGGTTAGCTCCGATGCTAGGTCCTGCTAGTTTTGTAAGCTCCGGCAGGAGCTTGGTTGTACTAGTTTGGTAAGCTCCGGCGCTAGGTTCTACTAGCTTTTGTTAGCTCCAGCTCAAGGTCCGGGTTGCTCTGGCAAGGTCCGGAACTTGACGGTAATACTTCTGTTTTTCATTTGCAATGTTTTGTACTTGCTTTACATTGTTGGAAAGTTTACTTAGTATTCTTTTACTAAGTTTTTGGTGCGTTTTGGATGATATGGCTGATATCGTTTTGCTATGATTTGCAACATGCTTATGTGAGGCTCTCACGTAAGGTGTTGTGTTCGGAACTAACTTGAGTCAAGTCAAGGACTTGGGCTCATATGGATTGGTTGTTTATTCATGTGCAGGTGTTGCTTGTGTTCAAGACATGGCTGGTGACGGGATCCATTGGACTAGTCTCAGGGAGGAGATGAGGTTCCAACAACCAAATTCAGGAGGAATTGTGGTTGAGCTGATCAGGAGGTTGCACAGCATGATTGAATCAAGAACAATGCATATGAAGGTATCGTGGACGTCATTGGAAGATGTTTGCACGTATGCAAGGAGTGCATGGACGTGGCTACATGGTTCCGAGACGTGATGAAGAGATGTGGACGTAAAGAGTTGGTCGGAAAGGTCCAACCGACTAGGTTATGGACTCAGGCTGCGGCTGAGTCGGGTTTGACTCAAATATGGAAAGATTTGAGTTGGTTATGATAGGATTTCGTGTGGGTCACGAATTTGAGTTGTTTAGGAATGTGGGATAAGTTCCTAATGTGTTTGGAAGTCTTAAGATTACTTCTATCTGCGTATAGAAGAATCCTAAGTAGTTATGGAAAGTTACGATTTGTGATTAGAGTAGGATTAGGTTCCTGATCTGAGTTGAGTTGGCTTTCGAGCTGGTTATATAAGCAAGGGAGCCCAGATCTCGTGGTGCACGACTTGGGGGCTGTTCCTCTTGTGTTCTATTGAATAAAATTCGTAGGTTGAAGGAACTTTTGTGCCTTGTTCGTCCGACTTGTTCCAGACAAGTTTTACTCGTCAAGTTTCTGGACAGCACTACCTTTCATCGGTGGTTTTATCATAACTCAAGTTTTACAGATCCAATTAACGTGATTCTTTTTGGGTTGACTTCACAACTTGATTGTCTATCATCTGTCAAAATTTCACGGTCATTGGATTTGTGGTCTATGATCTACACGAGTTTCTTTACAGCGTTCCAGAACTGTTTTTTCTCGGGTAGGGCAGATTGACTATTGTTTGATCTTTCGATCATAACTTGAGTTTTTCTCGACGGATTTGAGTGATTCTTTTTGTGTTGTCTTCGTTAATTGATTCTCTCTGATATCTATCACTTTTGTCATGGTGAAACATGTTTAGATTAGTATCACATACAATTTCTTTAACAGATTGTTTTTCTGCCGAAAGGGTTTGGGGTTTAATTGTTTCCGCTGCGTAAGATTTTTAAATCTACCATTCACCCCACCTCTGTTAGCTTTTCATGTTCTCTTCGATCCTACAATTGGTATCAGAGCCACGGTGCTCTAATCTTTGAGATTTGCATGTGTTTTTGACTAATCATCATGGAGAAGTACTCCGCCAAACCTTGTGTGTTTGCTGGTATTGATTTTCAGGTTTGGAAGGCACGCATGGAGGTCTTCATCCAGGCACAAGGCTTTGCAATATGGGAGAAGGTATACAAGCCTTAGGAAGTGCCATCAAACAATCAAGTTACAGCTACAAATCTGAGAGATGTCGACAACAACAACAAGGCTCGGAACTTGATCATACAAGGATTAACACAAAGCGACTTCGACCGTGTTGCACACCTCCGATCTGCATACGATGTGTGGAAAGCACTTTGTGACTACCACGAAGGATCCAACACGATCAAAGAGGTAAGGCAAGATATGTTCAAGAAAGAATACATGCGCTTCGAGATGCAACCCGGTGAGTCTATTGATGACCTTTTTGCTCGCCTTAATAAGATTCTTGGCAACTTGCGTAGTGTTAATGTTAATTTTTCAGATGCTGAAAATGCTAGGCAATTGCTAAGTGCATTAGATATGTCAATTTGGGAGATGAAAGTCACATCTATTCGTGAATCTACTGTCATGAGTTCACTTACTTTAGATGTGCTATATTCCAAGTTAAAAACTCATGAAATTGACATAATCTCACGTAAGAACCCAAATAAGTCTATTGCATTTGTTTCACAACGTGATATGTCTTGCTCCGGCCAATCATCATCTTGCAATACTCTTGCTTTGTTGTCCTCACTAACCGTGGAGCAGATCGATGAATTTCCAGAAGAGGAGTTGTCACTCATCTCTACTAGATTCTCAAAAGCATTACAAAATGTGAGAACTAGAAGGAGAGGAAGCTCCGGACCTCAACGCTGTTTTGAATGTGGTAAAATAGGACACTTTCGTACAGAATGCCGTAACCTTTCAGGTCCGACCACCCGGGAAGAAAAACAAAGCAAGGTTTGGACCTCCTCTGGAAATTTCAACAAGAAGAATAAAGGTACCATAGGACGCAAGATGATCAACAGTTTCATCACCGCGCTTCAAGAGTTTAGTTCAAGCGACGTGGACATTGGAAGTGATGAAGATGAAGATGATTTGGCAAACTTGTGCTTCATGGCGGGCAAGTCAAGATCAAGTATGGAGGAGGCAGAACACAACAGCGACAATGAAGAGGTATGTCCTACTTGCGAAGAAATGTGTGATGCCATTTCTCGTGCCACTATTATTGTTAAGAAAAAGGACAAAAAGCTTAGGGATAGTGCTGCTAAAATTGAATCACTGGAATCTGAAATCAACCGGTTAAAAACTTTGATTCCTAGTGATGATGCATGTTCCTCATGTGATTTAATATATGAACAATTGTCCTAATTAAGAAGTGCACAGACCTCCACACTTGATAAACTTGAGTTAGAAATTGAAAAGAACAAAGAGCTTGCTGCACTTAATGATAAAAACTTGAAAGATGCTAGCTGTTCCACAATTGATTTGCATTGTTCTACTTGTGATGATCTTGATAAGAAACTACAGGATGCTATGAATGAAATTTCTATATTGAACAATGCTTTACGTTCTCATGAAGTTAAACTCTGTTCAAATTGCAAACTAAAAGGAAAAACTTCATGTGAAAATTGCCTTGATCTGTCCAATAAACTTGAGACATGCATAGGACATTAGATCGGTTTTGTAATGGGAATAAGAACCTAAACTTACTGCTGAATTCTTCCAAGTCTTGCAATGATAAAACTTGTTTAGGTTTTGATTCTCATGCTCATGCTAAGGCACATCCACCTAAAATTGTAAAGTCATTAGGAAGTGGTTTGATTCAAACAGTTCCTAAACAAAAAGGAGTGCTTTTCAAATCTGCAGGAGTGTTGTCTCATTCGGTTTCAAATAAAAATATTGCTTGCTCATCTAGACATGAACACAAAGTCAAATTTCATTGTACCTTATGTGGTAGAGATGGTCATGCCATAGATTTTTGTTATAGACTAGCTAAACAACAGAAAAGGGAAAGAATGGTTGCTAGATCTCATAACTTTCATGCAAAATTTGCTGCACACATTGAACCGAATGTACAACCTGCTGTTTTGAGTCAAAAACATTCAAAGTTTACCTCTGGACCTTCTGTTTTTGCCTCCGGAGCTACTGATTTTTGTGCTACACAAGTAACACCTTATAGGTCAGTAGTTAAGAATAAAAAATCTCAAACTTTGACTCATAAACCTGCTGTTTTGTCTCAGCTTTCGCGTGTTTTTCCTGTTGCACGTCGCCTGACTCAGTACTGGATTCCTAAATGCCTTTTGACTAACCCCAGTATTGAGTCATCGACGTATTGTGCTTCTATGTAGGTTACACGTTTGAGGAAGGAGAACATTTGGATTGTGGATTCAGGTTGCTCACGCCACATGACCGGTAACAAAGATTGGTTCTCCTTCCTCACTTTTGTGTCACGTGTAGAGAATGTTACTTTTGCCGATAATTCTTCAACTCCTATAATTGCTAAGGGTTCAGTTAGAGTAAATGATCACTACACTTTGAAGGATGTGGCACTTGTCAAAAATTTGAAATACAACTTGCTTTTTGTTGCACAATTGCTAGATGAAAATCTAGAAATTATTTTCAATAAAAAATGCTGCAAGGTTGTAGGTTCAAATAGTGAGCTTATTTTTAACATGTCTCGGTTGGGAAGAGTTTTTAAAGCTGATTTTGATATGTCTTTCTCTAAGCATAGGTGTCTAGTTGCAAATGATTCAAAGGACTTATATTTTTGGCATCGTAGACTTGGTCACGTAGGCTTTGATCACCTAACGCGTGTTAGTGCTCTTGATCGCATACGTGGGCTGCCTAAGCTTAACGGGGACAAAGAAATTGTGTGCTCTTCTTGTAGACATGCTAAGATGGTTGCAGGTTCACATACTCCTCTCAAAATGATCATGACAACTGAACCATGTCAACTTTTGCATCTTGACACCGTAGGACCTTCACGTTTTCAATCCTTCGGAGGTAAATGGTATGTTCTTGTTATTGTTGATGATTATTCTAGATACTCTTGGGTTTACTTTATGGTATCTAAGAATGAAGTTTTTAGTCACTTTAGGACTTTATTTCTTAGATTATCAATTGATCACCCAGGATCATTAAAAGAAATTAGAAATAATAATGGAACTGAATTTAAAAATCAATCTTTTGATCACTTTTGTGCTGAAAATGGAATAGATCACCAACTTTCTTCACCATATGTACCTCAACAAAACGGTGTTGTAGAAAGAAAGAACAGAACCTTAGTTGAGATGGCTAGGACTATGCTTGATGCATATCAAACTCCTAGGAAATTTTGGGCTGATGCGTTAGCAACCGCTTGTTATGTCTCAAATCGTGTTTTCTTGCGTGCTAAGCTAGGTAAAACACCATATGAGCTCCGGTTTGGACATAGGCCTTGTGTTACACACTTTCGGGTCTTTGGTTGCAAATGCTTTGTTAAGAAACATGGTAACCTTGATAAATTTGAACCTAGATCCATTGATGGCATGTTTCTTGGTTATCCATCTCATACTAGAGGCTACCGTGTGCTTTTATTTGACACTAATAAAATTGTGGAGACTTGTGAAGTGTCTTTTGATGAAGCTAGCCCAGGTACTAGCTCCGGTGTTGCAGGACCAGATCCGTATCCTCAGAGGGAGGGTATTTTCGAAGATGAAGAAGAGCCGGTGATACTGCCTGGTAGTTCCGAAGTTGATGCGTGTCCAGCTCCAGACATTGAACAAGCTCCGGCTATCACCAATGCTGGTCCTGATCGTCCACAAGTCACAAGCTCATCAATCTACGATGAACCTAACGAAGAAGAAGCTTGTGAGACATCTGTTCCCCTACGGTTTTACAAAGATCATCCCCGACAACAGATGATTGGAAGCTTGCGACGAGTCACAGGGTCCAGGTTTTGCGATCCAAACTCTCATGCTCATTCTGCTTTTGTTTCTTCTTTTGAACCCAAAGATATATCACACGCACTCACTAATGAATCTTGGATTATTGCCATGCAAGAAGAGTTAGAAAATTTTGAAAGAAATAATGTTTGGAAACTTGTACCTTCACCTCAAGGTCACACTTTAATTGGAACTAAATGGGTAGTTAAAAATAAACAAAGTGAGGATGGGGTTGTGGTTAGGAATAAGGCTAGGTTGGTTGCTCAAGGTTTCACTCAAGTTGAAGGTCTAGATTTTGATGGAACTTTTGCTCCCGTTGCTATATTAGAAGCCATAAGAATTTTGTTAGCTTTTGCAGCATCTAAAGGTTTTAAGCTATATCAAATGGATGTTAAAAGTGCTTTTCTTAATGGCTACATAGATGAGGAGGTTTATGTCAAACAACCACCGGGTTTTGAAAATCCAAATTTTCCTTATCATGTTTACAAACTATCCAAAGCCTTATACGGTCTCAAACAAGCCCCTAGAGTATGGTATGATAGGTTAAAAACATTCTTACTTGAAAAGGGGTTTACCATGGGCAAGGTTGATAAAACTCTTTTTGTGCTTAAGCATGGCAATGACTCATTATTCGTTCAAGTGTATGTGGATGATATTATCTTTGGTTGTGCTTCTCATGATCATGTGTCCAAGTTTTCAGCAATGATGAGTTCCGAATTTGAAATGAGTATGATGGGTGAACTCACTTACTTTTTGGGGCTGCAAATCAAGCAAACCAAGGAGGATACCTTTGTGCATCAAACGAAGTATACCAAAGACCTCCTAAGGCGTTTAAACATGGACAAAAGCAAGCCTCTTCGGACACCAATGGGAACAGCAACAACACTTGAACTTGATGAAGATGGTGAACCCGTGAATCAAAAAGAATATAGAAGCATGATCGGATCACTTTTGTACCTCACGGCATCAAGACCATACATACAATTCAGCGTATGTCTTTGTGCATGGTTTCAAGCTTCCCCACGTATTTCACATCGTCAAGCCGTCAAAAGGATTCTCAGGTACTTACATGGAACTCAAGAATTTGGCATTTTTCTTCCTTCTTCCTCAACCGTTACTTTGAAAGCTTTTTCGGATGCTGATTTTGGGGGTTGTAGGATTGATAGGAAAAGTACTTCCAGTGCTTGTCATTTTCTTGGTAATTCTCTTGTTGCTTGGTCCTCTAAAAAACAAAATTCAGTTGCACAATCTACAGCCGAATCTGAATATGTAGCTGCTGCTAGTGCTTGCTCACAAATTCTTTGGATTGTTCAAACACTTAAGGACTATGGGGTTGATCTAGATAGTGTTCCACTGTTTTGTGATAACACTAGTGCTATTTGCATTGCTAAAAACCCTGTGCAACATTCTCGAACTAAGCACATTGACATTAGGTATCACTTTCTCCGAGATAACGTTGAAAAAGGAAACATTGTGCTTCACAATGTAGATACCAAACAACAATTGGCTGACATTTTTACAAAACCTTTTGATTTCACTCGTTTTTGTTACATTCGTAGTGAAATAGGGGTTATGCATCCTCATGGCTTAAATTGAGGGGGAGTTTTGAAACTTGGGAAGTCTATGTGTGAATTTGAAATTAAAATAATATGAGCATAGTATTTCATATATATATGACTTTGTGATTCCTTTTACATGCTGAAAAGTTCTTACTACATTACTCGTGTTATACATTTTGTAGTTTTTGCCATGTATAGTAATTGGAATAATTACTTACACTAAAACTGGTCATGGTCGAACTTTCTTGCTGTTTTGAACTTGTTACATGTTCACAAGTGCTTTTAATCATAAGAATTAATCAAGTAATCAACTCACATGTTGAGTTTTTATGAACAAATATAAATTGAGAAAAGATCAAGAGAATATGCATGCATCGCACTTCTTCTTTTGAGATGGCTTGTCATTGCACTTAGATATGAACTTGGAAGAAGTTGTGTATGACTAAAACTATGTCCTTAAGCTTCTGATTGTCAAATGACATAGGCTTAGCTTGGTTGGTTAGAATAAGGCAGATGCACATATAATCTCTTGCAAATATCATATGATCTAAATTTATGCTTTGAAAAATAATAAAATACAACAACTAGTGTCATGCTTTCAGGTTTTGAAATAGTTAAGTTTGTGAGATCATGACTTGCTTAAATTGAAAATTACATTTTATCCCTAGCATGGCTTACACTACTATATGTATTTCATTGATGTCATAATGTAAAGTACTTCATAGTATGACTTGGATGAGCTTTGTTTATATGTATATGTTATAATATGCTCATAACAACTAAAGTTGGAGAGATAATTTGTTTATATTCTCATGACTTGCTGAATACATTGTCAAAGGGGGAGAGATAAGCATGAAGAGAAACAGAATATGTGCATAAGGAGAGATAATAAAGGGGGAGAGATAATATCGGATAACTTTTCTTCTCTTTTACTTTTGATTTACAAAGGGGGGGAAATTGCCTTCAAAACTTTTATGTGAATAAGCCAATGTTCGGATTTTAAATGGTGTTGCCAATGCATTCATCAAGGGGGAGATTGTAAGACCTATATGTGCTGAATACATTGGCTTGTAGTGAATACACTTGGCTGTGATGATAAAAGTTTTAAATATCACCAAAATACCTTTTTATCAAGGTCCGACTCTAGCTCTGAGCTACAGCAAGGTCCGACGGTAGGTCTGGCTTGCTTTGGGTAGCTCCGGTTACGTTCAATGCTAGGTCCGACTAGCTTTGGTCAGTTCCGATGAAGTTTTGTCTTTAGCTCCGGCATGTGTTCGATAGCTCTGACATGTTTTTGATAGCTCCGACATGTTTTTGCTAAGCTCCGAGTTGATTTTTCTAGCTCCGGCTTTTGGGTTTACTAGTTCCGACTAGTTCTGGTTAGCTCCGACGCTAGGTCCTGCTAGTTTTGTAAGCTCTGGCGGGAGCTTGGTTGCACTAGTTTGGTAAGCTCCGGCGCTAGGTTCTACTAGCTTTTGTTAGCTCCAGCTCAAGGTCCGGGTTGCTCTGGCAAGGTCCGGAACTTGACCGCAGTGCTTCTGTTTTTCATTTGCAATGTTTTGTACTTGCTTTACATTGTCGGAAAGTTTACTTAGTATTCTTTTACTAAGTTTTTGGTGCGTTTTGGATGATATGGCTGATATCGTTTTGCTATGCTTTGCAACATGCTTATGTGAGGCTCTCACGTAAGGTGTTGTGTTCGGAACTAACTTGAGTCATGTCAAGGACTTGGGCTCGTATGGATTGGTTGTTTATTCATGTGCAGGTGTTGCTTGAGTTCAAGACATGGCTGGTGACGGGATCCATTGGACTAGTCTCAGGGAGGAGATGAGGTTCCAACAACCAAATTCAGGAGGAATTGTGGTTGAGCTGATCAGGAGGTTGCACAGCATGATTGAATCAAGAACAATGCATATGAAGGTATCGTGGACGTCATTGGAAGATGTTTGCACATGTGCAAGGAGTGCATGGACGTGGCTACATGGTTCCGAGACGTGATGAAGAGATGTGGACGTAAAGAGTTGGTCGGAAAGGTCCAACCGACTAGGTTATGGACTCAGGCTGCGGCTGAGTCGGGTTTGACGCAAATATGGAAAGATTTGAGTTGGTTATGATAAGATTTCGTGGGGGTCACGAATTTGAGTTGTTTAGGAATGTGGGATACGTTCCTAAGGTGTTTGGAAGTCTTAAGATTACTTCTATCTGTGTATAGAAGAATCGTAAGCAGTTATGGAAAGTTATGATTTGTGATTAGAGTAGGATTAGGTTCCTGATCTGAGTTGAGTTGGCTATCGAGCTGGTTATATAAGCAAGGGAGCCCAGAGCTCGTGGTGCACGACTTTGGGGGCTGTTCCCCTTGTGTTCTATTGAATAAAATTCGTAGGTTGAAGGAACTTTTGTGCCTTGTTCGTCCGACTTGTTCCAGACAAGTTTTACTCGTCAAGTTTCTGGACAGCACTACCTTTCGTCGGTGGTTTTATCATAACTCGAGTTTTACAGATCCAATTGACGTGATTCTTTTTGGGTTGACTTAACTTGATTGTCTATCATCTTTCAAAATTTCACGGTCATTGGATTTGTGGTGTATGATCTACACGAGTTTCTTTGCAGCGTTCCAGAACTGTTTTTTCTCGGGTAGGGCAGATTGACTATTGCTTGATCTTTCGATCATAACTTGAGTTTTTCTCTATGGATTTGAGTGATTCTTTTTGTGTTGTTTTCGTTACTTGATTCTATCTGATATCTATCACTTTTGTCATGGTGAAAAACGTTTAGATTAGTGTCACACACAATTTCTTTAACAGATCGTTTTTCTGCCGAAAGGTTTTGGGGTTTAATTGTTTCCGCTGCGTAAGATTTTTAAATCTACCATTCACCCCCCTCTGGTAGCTTTTCACGTGCTCTTCGATCCTACACTGGTGACATTTGGACTAGTCTGGTCCTGTGTAACTTTGTGCAATGTGTGTGTTTAATTGTGATTGAGCTCTTGGGGTGTGTTTCCTTAACACACTCCATATACAATGATCTACTATTCTTCTTCCTTGAGCTCATTTCCACTTTGCTTCTCATTCTCCCTTCTTTTTGGCACTTTGCTTATTTTGCTATTAAAACCTGTGCTCATCTCAACAAAGAGGTTAGGATCTCATTTGCTTGTCATAAATCATCCAAAACCCACAAGGGATTCCTAGATGCATTTTCAATCTCCCCCTTTTTGGTGATTGATGACAACCAATTGAGATTTCACAAAATATGATAAAAATTGAGATTTTCATAAAGTATGCACATATGAGTCTAAAATACATCAAGCAGTAAAAACATAATCCATATTTGCATTCTTTATGGTGGGATGCATAACTAAGTACATTTAAACAGTGAGAATGACATAATTGACATTGTTTAACCAAAAGCAAGCATATATGACATTATAGGAGCAAAATCACAGATTTCAACAAATACTTCTCAAATTGATCAAGCATTGCATCACAAAACCATAATTAACTTAAGAACATAGTTAAAGCTTTACAACCCACAAAATAGTCAGAAAGCATACAAGAGAGCTCTCTCCTTGCATCCTACAGCTAAGGCTAAGACTCCCCCTCAATCTCTCTCCCTTTGGCATCAAGACACCAAAAAGAAGGAGATGAGGGTCCTAAGGTCTTCACTTTTTGCTGCCAGTCCTCTCATCGTCGTCTTCGTCATCTTCATCTTCATCCTGATGAGGAGGAGGAGGAGGAGCGGAGCCACTCAAGCCCCCAATGCCAAAGTAGGCAAGCTCGGAGGGGGTCAAGGGCCCGAGCTCGGTGAAGTCTGAGAGTGAATCTTTAGAGATTACTGGAGACCCAATGGGTTCGATCTCCAGTTTCTGGCAAATTTGCTTCACATTTGCCTTCACATACTTCATATCTTCCTTTCTTCTCTTGTTGAGCTTATGGGCCTTCACTTCGGCCTTTTTGCAGGAAGCGAAGATGGCAGGTAGGTATTTGAAGATCCCACTGGCTAATCCCCTATGAGGGGCCGCCCTACTGGCAGGGGCAGATCTGGTATCTTTAGATCTTCTTGCCGGTGCCTCAGGACTAGAGGCCGACGAGGGAGCAGCCTGGACACTTGGCTTCTCTAAGGCATCTGAGGCCTCAAGGTTAGGTGCTCCACATCCTTGATGAATTCAATCCCAGTGACCTTCTCGATCACAAACATCAGATATGGAGCATACCCACAAGACCTGTTGGGTGTGCAAGATATGTTGACCATGTCATTCTATATGTAGTCCGCCACATCAAAATGGTGGTCCTTGCTTATCACTCTCATCAATGTCCGAAGATAACCCTGCACACTCCCGACATCTCCATCATTGGGAGCGATGGTCCTCCTTAAGACTCTATTGAGCACCACAAAGAACGACTTCATGTTCATTGTGGATGGAGGGTTGAACTTGGAGTTTGGCTCATATAGTAACTTCATCTTATCCTTCTTAATGACACCTATGTTGTGGATGATCAAGTAGTCAGATCTTGAGGTGTCAAGGTGAAGCAGGCTTGCAAAATCTTCTTGAGTTATACTGTACTTGGATCCGTGAGTCATCCAAGTAACACTTTCCTCATCTTCACTTGAGAAATGGCATGTTGCAAAGAATTGTGCTATGACCTCATCATTCCAGTTGTTCCTGAAGGCAAAGAGGTCATTCATGCCATGCCTCTCAATAGCTTCCACCACTTCAGTGAATGGGGAGCAGCCCTTCTTCTCAAAGTGTGCTCAATCAATCCATTGACTACGCACAACCGGTGTCTACATTGGGAGATACACAGATTTGTAGAGAACTGCATGGAAGTTGCACCAAAATCTTCCGTCGGCAGCTTGCTTCGGTCGACCATACCAATCAATGCTTCGAAACTTTGCCGCTGAATAAATGCCCATCCCGTTGAACTTCTCTTCAGTGGGGTCCCGGACCCCTTCCCTCAGAGCATGGAGCTTCAACGGGCTAACTGGACCTGTTGCTATCCCTTTCACTACAGGAAAAGCGATCATTTGCGACGGCTGTATTTATTTGCGACGGCCGGCCGTCGCAAATAGAGTGAATTGCGACGGCCCGCCTCTGGCCGTCGCAAATAAGTGGACCGTCGCAAATAAGGACTTATTTGCGACGGCCTTTGGACTGGCCGTCGCAAATAAGAACTTATTTGCGACGGCCAACCCTAAGACCGTCGCAAATAAATGCGCCGTCGCAAATAGATATTTATTTGCGACGGCCGTCGTACGGGCCGTCGCAAATAGGCTTTAATTGCGACGGCCGTAACTTGAGGCCGTCGCAATTAAGGAAGCCGTCGCAAATTAAGTCCTATACCGGGACAATCCGGCCCCGACTCTTTCATTCTCCCTTCTACCCCGCCGCCTACCGCGTCGCCGCCGCCCTGCCGCGCCCCCCGCCGCCGCGCCCCCGCCGCCGCGCCCCCGCCGCCACGCCCCCGCCGCCGCGCCTCCGGCCCGCCGCCCCCGGCCCGCCGCCCCCGGCCCGCCGTCGCCACCGGCGTCGTCGCCCGTCGCGCCGCCCGGCAGCCGCGACCGCGAAGGCCCGACCGGACCGCCGGCCCCCGGCCTTCGACGCCTCCGCCGGCCCGCCGCGCCACCGGCGTCGCCGCCGCCGGCCCGGACCGCCACGCCCCGCCCCGACGCCTTCGGTTCACTGCGCCCCCGACCCCTCAGTATGATTCCCCCTATTTTTGTCTATTTTTTTTCGATATTGCAAGCAATTTTGTTAATTGGATGATTAGCTAGCAATTGCAATCACGTGGATCATTGCAATTTCGTTAATTGGATGTCCGGTTTGAGATGAGAATTGAATGGGCGCCGCTCCAATGAGACGGTTCAGCCGTTCAGCTTCCTACCGCGATTGGGCGTCGATAGATGCATGTGGATCCCTCCTGCCGTGACGAATGCCTACCGTGTTGTGATGCGCTTATGCTGCACGCGCGCGGGAGTAGGCGCAAAGATCGAGAGTTGAACTCCGGATCGAAGCGCAGATCACGTACATGGCGATCGAGAGATTTCCATTTTTTGGACTTTCGGTTCCCAACAGCAGAATTGAAGTCGTCGTCCCTTCGGTTCCCATGCAATATTTAAAGTTCCCTTCATTCCCAACGCAGAGCACGGCGTGCAGTGACGGCATGCATGCAAACAGCACTCCAACAAAACATCGACCCCGACCCCCTCCCCCTAGCTCCCCCGGCCCTCACCGCCGGCGGCCCGACCCCGAGGAGCGCCGCCACACGGCTTCCTGGCCGACGGCACCGCCGCCTCCCCCTCCCCCTCCCCCTCCCCTCCACGGCGAGCGCCGCCCCGGCCCCTTCCCCTCCCCTCCCCGACCCCCTCCCCTGGCCCTCACCCTCCCTGACCGCCGGCCCGCCGCCGCTTCCCGGCCGACGCCACCGCCGCCTTCCCGGCCGACGCCACCGCCGGCTCCCCTCCACGGTGAGCGCCGCCCCGCCCCGGCCCCTTCCCCTCCCCTACTCCCCGACCGTCCCCTCCTCCCCTAGCTCCCCGACCCGGCCTCCCCTCCTCCCCGACCCCCTCCCCCTAGCTCCCCCTAGCTCCTCCCCGACCCCCTCACCCTCCCTGACCGCCGGCCCGGCGCCGATCGTCTCCCTCAGCAACGTAGACGACTAGATGACATGACATAGATATCTTGCAGCCCTTCCCGGCCGATGCCACCACCGCACCGCTGCCTCCCCCTCCCCCTCCCCTCCACGGCGAGCGCCGCCCCCCTTCCCCTCCCCTCCCCAACCCTCCCCGACCCCCTCCCCCTCACCCTCCCTGACCGCCGGCCCGGACCCGGAGCGCCGCCCCGCCATTCCCGGCCGGCCCCGGAGCTTAATTTGCTTATTTTTGCTTAATTTACTTAAATATGCATGAGTGGTTTATTTTATTATGATTAATTAGCTTCATGTTTGAGGACCATCGCATGTTTGAGGATGCGAGGCGAGTGTTTCACTTCAACGCTGCCAAGGCGCTTCGACAAGCTTTGTCGAACGCCCGTGTTCAAATTATTAATGAGCACTTGAAGGCGAACCAGCAGCACGTGTTACACTTCCGGCAGGAGAGCGAGAGGCACCTGACGGAGGAGGAGTACGCGCAGGTACGTGGAGTGTAGGAAGTATTTTTTTCTGATAATGTCCTCGATGGTACTTTTAACGACTTTCAACTATGTGCAGGGCCACGTGAGCTGGTTGCAGGGTCGGAACGATGCATTTCGGGCCCTTTGTCGCTACTGGGCTAGCGACGAGTTTAAAGCTAAGTCCGGGAAGGCTCGAGACTGCAGAGGGGTGGAGGGGAAGAGCAGGCACGGGCAAGATAACCACTTGCGTTTAGCTAAACGCATGGTAAGTGTGTGTAACTTATGTTTATATATTAATAATATATTGTTCGTACTAACATGTATTGACAGGAGCGCGAGACGGGGGTGCCGCCCACCCCTGCTGAGGTTTGGAAGAGAGGTCACAGGGACCCTTCTCAGCCGACGGGGTGCAGTCAGGCTGCAGCCGAGCGGTTGGTAAGTTTAGAAACCATTCATATTACATATAACTATATAGATTGTTGAACTTACACGATTTTATTGTTTTGCAGGCTAAGTACGGGGAGGAGGCTAGGAAGATACACGGCCAGGATTTCGATTGGGAACGTCAACCGATCGATCCTCAAGCCGCGTATGCAACCGGTGGTGGAAAAGCACACGGAAGGTGAGTTTGCAAGTCATTTTATCGTTTTCAATTCAAAGTATTCAAGATATTTTAATTTCATATTACTGACTCTCTTTTTTATAGGCTCGCCATATTCGACGGAGTTGTCGACTCGAGGGCGGGTAGACCTGCGAGAGGCAGCTCCACGCAGGCTTCGGGTACGGGAGGTCGCCGCTCGCAGAGGGACATTGAGATGCAGTCCCTCCGAGAAACTGTAGAAGAAAATGAAAGGCGACATGAGGAGGAAAGGAGGGCGATGGAGGCCACGATCCAAACCCAGGCAGCAGCGTTGGCGCAGATGCGGGAAGCAATGGAGGTAACAATCTAAAAATTAAAATTCTTATTAATTCAGCTTAAATGACTTACTAATAGGTAGCATTTAATGTTTGCAATGACAGGCCATCGCTCGGGCGCAGGGTCTGGGAATCCAGCTACCGGTACTACCACCGGTCCTCCCAGGCGATCCTTCTTCAGCGGGTCAGGTAAGTCTCTATGTAATCCTTCTTCTCCAGCGTAATAAGATTGAGATAGATGAAAGAGAGAGATAGTTAGATAGAAGAAAATGATTGAGATAGAAGAAAGAAAGAGATAGAAGAAAGGGAGACAGAAGAAAGAGTGAAAGATAGATAGAGTAGGATGGGAATGAAGAGAGAGTAAGATGTAGATGGAGATAGAGAGAGGGGAAGATAGAGGGAGGGAGATGTAGATGGAGATAGAGGGAGGAAGATAGAGGGAAAAGGATAGCAATAGAGAGATAGAGTGAGCAAGAAAGATAGAGTGAGAGACAAATAGAGAAATGAAAAGAGAGAGGAAGAGAGGGTGATCTAGATGAAGATAGAGGGAGAGGGAGGGAGAGAGATGTTGATGCATATATTCTAACTCTAAGTTTTATTAATTGCAGGGATCCGCGACGGCTGCACAAACGCCGTCGCCTTCGCTACCGCCGCCTGGATTGAGGCGCGACGACGACGACTTCGACTTCGGAGGTGGCTTCGGAGGTTAGATGGGCGAGTGAGCCCTTTTATTTACTTTGTTGATGACGATGTGACATGTATCGGAATTTGAGTTTGTGATTGTGATGATCTTTGTGTATATATTGTGTATGCTGTGTATGCTGTGTATATTGTGTTGTGAATCTGGCCATCGAGCCGGTTAGAGTTTTCTGTTTTTAAAAAAAAATAAAAAACCTTATTTGCGACGGCTTTTTATACAGTACCGTCGCAAATAAGGTACCTAGCCGTCGCAATTAAGCCACTGCTATTTGCGACGGCCAGGCCGTCGCAAGTAAGCTTTAATTGCGACGGCCTGGCCGTCGCAAATAGTGTCGTGGGCCCGGAAGAGGACACGTGGGCCCTGCCCTCTAAACTTTAATTGCGACGGCCCAGCCGTCGCAAATAACAGAACTTAATTGCGACGGCTCGGCCGTCGCAAATAAGCTTTAATTGCGACGGCACGGCCGTCGCAAATAAGGCCGCGGGTCCCACCAGCCCGCAGCAACAACTTGCGACGGCCTCACCTAGCCGTCGCAAATAAGTTTATTTGCGACGGTGGCCGTCGCAAATAAGCTTATTTGCGACGACATATTTGCGACGGCCGGAGGCCGTCGCAAATAAAGAAAGCCGTCGCAAATAGCTTATTTGCGACGGCATCTGGCTTATTTGCGACGGCTTCGGCCGTCGCAAATCGTCGGGATTCCTGTAGTGTTTGACCTTGCCCTGGCTAGGCAGGCACTCGCCGAGCTAGGGCCACCACCGGTGGTAGCCCTAGAAGTTGGAACGTTGGAGGCCGGCTTCTTCGCTAGCACTTTCCTCCGAGCGTTTGGAGGAGACGGAGCTGGCTCGGAAGGTATCTCTTGGCGCTTCTTGCCAAGACCCGTCGAGGTCCGAGGTGCCACCTCGTGGTCCATCTCGGCCTCAAAGTCGGAAACTTCATTGTTCGAGCTCGACATGACCTGAGAATGAGTGGAATGAATGATACAAGGCATAGGTGTGAAATGGATAGCAAGGAATTGCATTGAGGAATTGAAAATTTAGGTTTTGAGTTTAGAAAAATCAGACTTGTTCGATGTACAGGCATGGACTAGTTCGGGGCACCGGACTTGTCCGTGCATGGATCGGACTAGTCTGGTATTCATCCTAAAAAACCTAACCGACTGGACAAATGTTGATTCCTAATGCAGAACTAGCTAAGCATAAACATAATACATCAAGGAGGCACATATATAGTGAAATATGCTAGGCTATTCGATCAACAATGAAGAAATTTGGAATTTCTAGGGTTTGAGTGAAAATTACCGAAGAAATCGTTTGGAACTTGGAGATGAGGGTGTTGAAGGCCGGACTTGTCCGAGAACTTCAATCCCGATGCGATGACGATCAAATTCCACCCAAACTTGCGAAGTTCCGATGGAGAAATCAAGGAATCGCCTTGGGAGCTCGAGTGGAAGAGAGAGAACGCATGAGGCAAGAGTGGAGGTGAAGAAATTAGGGTTTGGCGGCAGCTAGGGTTATGGACACGAAAAATCGGACTAGTCCGGAGATGACCGGACAAGTCCGAACTTTTCCAGAGGCTATATCGGACTAGTCCGTTATCTGCCGGACTAGTACGGCCTAACCGCCACTCCGTGGACTAGTCCATGATCACCAGGCAAGGATTTCTTAGCCCATTCATATATATTTGAAGGTACATATTTAGAAAATAGGGAGACAAATCAAATCAAATATTCTTGATGAATATGATCAGTAAGCATACAACAACACAAGCAATGATCATAATTTACTAAGATCTAATAATTAACATAGTTTTTGAAAGAAAATTGAGAGAGATGATTTTCACAATCCAATCTTCATATTTTGAAGAATTCATACAGTTATGCAACATTTCAAGCCACACTCCGAGCATCAAGGATATTTAGTGAATGTAGGCCTAGAGGGGGGGTGAATAGGCCTTCTTGAATTTTCTCGGTTCCTGTAACACTCAACAACAAAGTCAATACCAGAGATATCGGACTAGTCCGGTAAAGTGCGGACTAGTCCGGTTTTCACGGGCTAAGTTGATCAAGTTCAGTCAATTTGATTGATTCGTTAATGTTTGCAGCGGAAATATAAACTTGAATGACAGTTTAATAGTTGTATGTCAAATTCTATTACAATTAAGGCTCTTGTTCAACAATTTAACTCAAATTGAACAAAGTGAATCAAACCCTAGATTAAGTTGATCAATTAAGATGAAGAACGCAAAAGGACAAGACACACGATTTATCCCGTGGTTCGGCTACCACGAAGGCAACCTACGTCCACGTTGAGGAGCCCACAAAATGACCGGGTCTTCTCCAACCCTTCCCTCATCGGATCGCCACGAAGGCCAATCCTCTTCCACTAATCACAAAGGGTAAATAACCAAGTTGAAGGGGCGTTCTCACACGTTGAGAGCTCCCTTGATTACAACTTACAAAGCCACCAATAACACACTCGAAAATTACAAATTGAAACGCAAGAGTGTGTTAGAGAATCAAACCAAGAGCTCAATGATGTGTGCCAAGTGTCTCTCCAATGATCTAGAAGTGATCTTCAATAGATTGATCGATTTTGCACTTAATTTCGTGGAGATAGGTGGTTTTTGAGTCTCTTGGGAGGTGTGACAGCGCTAGGGTTCGAGCAATTGTAAAAGTGGGCCGTGCACCTCTATTTATATGGGGTTTCTAAAAGTGACCATTAGGGTTCAGAAAGATCGGACTAGTCCGTGGTGGTCACCGGACTAGTCCGGTGTGCTGTGTGTAGCAAACCCTAAGTGTCCAGGAATATCGGACTAGTCCGATCGAAAACGGACTTGTCCGATTTCACTACTGGAAATCTTTGGACTAGTCCGATTGCCATCGGACTTGTCCGGACATATGAAACCCTAAGTGTTTAGGATGACAAGTCCGCACTTGGAGGACTTGTCCGATTTAGATCAGTGTGTATATCGGACTAGTCCGTGTAGACACCGGACTTGTCCGAAGTGGATCAGAAAGAATATCAGACTAGTCTGGATCACAACGGACTTGTCCGATTTTGTGTGACTTGTGCATTGTGTTGAGGACTAGTCCACATTGGGGAGGACTAGTCCTAAGTGGATTAGAAAGATATCGGACTAGTCCGGTGGATACCAGACTTGTCCGATCTAGTGCAGAAAGTGATATCGGACTAGTCCGGCTGATATCGGACTAGTCCGGTCCTGTATAACTTTGTGCATTGTGTGTGTGTGCTTGAAAGTGATTGAGCTCTTGGGTGTGTTTCCTTAACACACTCCATACATAATAATCTACTATTTTCTTCTCCTTGAGCTCAAATTCACTTTGCTTCTCATTTCCCTTCTTTTTGGCATTTTGCTCATTTTTCATTATTTGCCTACATTCATCTCAACAAAAGGATTAGGATCCCAATTGCTTGTCATAAATCATCCAAAACCCACAAGGGAGTCCTAGATGCACTTTCAATCTCCCCCTTTTTGGTGATTGATGACAACCAATTGAGATTTCACAAAATAAGGCAAAGAATGAGATTTTCATAAAGTATGAACATATGACTCAAAAATACATCAAGCAACAAGAGAATTATCCATATGTGCATTCTTTATGGTGGGATGCATACTAAGTGCATGAATACATTTAGAATGACAAAATTTACATTAATCAACCGATACCAA
The DNA here is from genome assembly GCA_036927565.1 of Tuctoria greenei. Lineage (NCBI taxonomy): Eukaryota > Viridiplantae > Streptophyta > Magnoliopsida > Poales > Poaceae > Tuctoria > Tuctoria greenei. The sequence goes on along the minus strand of JAYESD010000008.1, from coordinate 160,705,198 downwards.
GTGCATATGACATTCCAGGAGCAAAAATGCAGTTTTCATCACATACTCGCAAATAAATTGAGCAATTCATCACAAGACCAAACTTAATATGAAAACAGTGTTAAACTATTACAATCACAAATAAAAGTATAGAGAAGGCTCTCTCCTCGCATCCTATTACAGCTAAAGATAAGACTTGACTCCCCCTCAATCTCTCCCCCTTTGGCATCAAGACACCAAAAAGTAAGAGAGGAAGGTACTAGGTTCTTCACTCTTTACTGTCTGTCCTCTCGTCATCTTCTTCGTCTTCTTCGCTCTCCGCTTGACGAGGAGGAGAGGGAGGAGGAGGAGCGGAGCTGCTCGAGCCCCCAATGCCAAAAGAGGCAAGCTAGGAGGGGGACAAGGGCCCGAGCTCGGAGATGTCAAGATCAGAATCTTCAGAAATTACTGGAGATCCAATGGGGTTGATCTCCAACTTTTCACTCAGTTGCTTCACATTGGCTTTGATATATCTCATATCCTTCTTCCTCTTCTGATTGAGTTTATGAAGCTTTACTTCAGTCTTCTTGCAGGAGGAGAATATCGCGGACAAGTATTTGAGGATCCCACTGGCGGATCCTCTCTGAGGGGCTTCCCTGGAGGGGAGAGGAGCCCTAGCAGCATCTCTTTCTGTTGCCGGTGCCTCAGGACTTGAGGCCGGCGAGGGAGCAGCCTGGACACTCACAGGCTGAGGCTTCTGAGGCCTCAGGGATGTGTGCTCTACATCCTTCACGAATTCTATTCCTGTGACCTTCTCAATCATGAACATCAAGTAGGGAGCATAGCCACAGGACCGGTTGGGGGTGCTTGAGATGTTGACCATGTCGTTCCATATGTAATCTGCAACATCAAACTGTTTCTTCTTGCTTATGACCCTCATTAGAGTCCGGAGGTAGCCCTGTACACTCCCTGCACCCCCATCCTTGGGGGCAATGGTCTTCCGGAGAACTCTGTTCAGAACCACAAAGAAGGGCTTCATGTTCTTTGTGGAGGGAGGAACATACTTAGAGTTGGGATCATACAAGAACTTCATTCTGTCCCTCTCAATGACCCCTATGTTGTGGATGATCAGGTGGTCATGTCCAGCAGATTCTAAATGGAGCAAGCTTGCAAAATCCTCCTGAGTGATGGAGTACTTGGATCCATGGGTCATCCAAGTCACACTCTCTTCATCTTCACTTGAGAAGTGGCACGTTGCATAGAATTGTGCAATCACTTCATCATTCCAATTGTGTCTGAAGGCAAACAGATCCTTCAGACCATGCCTTTCTGCTGCAGCAGTGACCTCATCAAAAGCTGAGCACTTCTTCTTATCTAGGTGGGCCCAGTCAATCCACTGACTGCGCACCACCGGAGTCTTCATCGGCAGGTAAACCAGCCTGTAGATATCTGCATGGAAGTTTGACCAAAACCTTCCATCAGCTGCCTGCTTTGGCCTTCCATAGCAATCAATGCTTCTTAGCTTGGCTGCCACATCGCTGCCTTTCCCATTGAATTTCTCTTCATTGGGGTCCCGGACCCCTTCTCTGGGAGCATGAAGCTTCAAGGGCCCAACTGGCCCCGTTGCGACTCCCTTGCCCATTCCCTTTGCTTGACGAAGGCCGCTTGAAGACGTAGCAGCCTTCGAGGCGGGCTTCTTGACACAGACCTTCCTCCGAACCTGGGGAGGGGAGGTAGCAGGCTCAGAAGGTTTTTCTTGGCGTTTCTTGCCAAGACCCGCCGAGGACCGAGGTGCCACCTCGTGGTCCAACTCGGCCTCAAAGTCGGAGATCTCGTTGTCGGAGCTCGACATGATCTGAGAATGATTGAGCAAGAATAATGACAAGTTATACAAGGCATAGGTAAGACAAGATAGCAATGGATGGCATTAAGGAATTAAGGAATTAGGTTTCAGGTTCAGAAACATCGGACTTGTCCGGTGCTCAGGCACGGACTAGTCCGGGGTACCGGACTTGTCCGTGCATGGACCGGACTAGTCCGGTGTTCATCCACAAAAACCTAAAAGATTGGACAGGATACAATCCCTAATGCAAATCTAGTCTAGCATACACGTAGTACATCAACTAAACATGTAACTAGTGAAGGGTGCTAGGCCAAACGATCAACAATTGAGAAAAACATGATTTCTAGGATTTTGAAGATTTTTACCGAAGAAATCGATGGAGGCTCGAAGTTTTGGGGGTTGGAGGCCGGACTAGTCCGCTAGCTTCAATCCCCAAGTCTTCAAGCTTGATCTCCGCCCAAATGAGTGGCTTTTCGACGGAGAATGCAACAGATCGCCTTGGGAGCTCGAGCGCAAGAGAGAGGAAGCCTAGAGCGAATGTGAGGGTGAGGATACTAGGGTTTGGTGGTGGCTAGGGTTATGGACACGAAAAAACGGACAAGTCCGGACATGACCGGACTAGTCCGAAGTCATGCAGAGACCTATATCGGACTAGTCCGTGGTCTATCGGACTAGTCCGGCCTAACCGGCATTCTGCGAACTAGTTTGCATGGGCGAACTAGTCCGGGTAACCACGAACTAGTCCGTGGTCACCAGGAAAGAATTGCATAGCCCATTCATATATATTTGAAGGTTCAATAATAGAGAATAGAGAGGCAAAAAAATTCAAGTAATCTTGATGAATTTGACCAGTAAGCATACAACAATCATACAATGATCAAAATTCATCAAGATCTAATAATTGACATAGTTTTTCGAGAGAAAAATGGAGAGGGATGATTTTCACAATTCAATCAACATTTTTGAAGCAATCATACAGGTGTGCAACTTTTCAAGCCACACTCCGAGAATCAAGAATATTTAGCTCATTTTGGAGTTCGCAAAAACGCTTTTCATCAAGTGGCATGGTGAATATGTCGGCCAATTGTTTTTGGGTGTTGACATGTGAGATGGTTATGTCTCCTTTCATGGAATGGTCTCTCAAGAAATGATGTCTTGTGTCTATGTGTTTAGTCCTAGAGTGCTCAACTGGATTGTGGGCTATTTTAATGGCACTCTCATTATCACAAAGGAGAGGAATACGGTTCATGTTGTAACCGTAATCCCTTAGAGTTTGTCGCATCCAAAGGAGTTGTGCACAACAACTCCCGGCAGCAACATACTCCGCTTCGGCTGTGGATAATGCAATGGAATTTTGTTTCTTAAATGACCAAGAAACCAAAGATCTTCCTAGGAATTGGCATGTGCCAGAGGTGCTTTTTCTATCAACTTTGCACCCGGCATAATCTGCATCGGAGTAACCAATGAGATTGAATTTGGAGCCTTTTGGGTACCAAAGACCAAGGTTGGGTGTATGAACTAAATATCTCAAGATTCTTTTTACGGCTGTCAAGTGACATTCCTTAGGGTTGGCTTGAAATCTTGCACACAAACATACACTCAACATAATATCCGGCCTAGATGCACATAAGTAGAGTAAAGATCCAATCATGGAGCGATATACCTTTTGGTCGACGCTCGGTCCATCTTCATTGAGATCCTTGTGGCCATTCGTAGCCATGGGAGTCTTTATGGGCTTTTCCTTGTCCATGCCAAACTTCTTGAGTATGTCCTGCGTGTACTTGGTTTGGCTTATGAATGTTCCTCCCCTTTGTTGCCGCACTTGGAATCCCAAGAAGTACTTCAATTCTCCCATCATTGACATTTCAAACCCGTCTATCATTATTCTACTAAATTATTCACAGAAAGATTGGTTAGTTGACCCAAAAATTATATCATCAACATAGATTTGGCAAATAAAAAGATCATTATCTAGATTCTTTCTGAATAATGTATAATCTACTTTGCCAATTTGAAAACCATTATCAATTAAGAAATCTCTAAGACACTCATACCATGCTCTAGGAGCTTGTTTGAGGCCATAGAGAGCCTTACGCAGTTTATATACGTGGTCGGGGAACTCTTCGTCTTCAAACCCGGGTGGTTGCTCCACGTACACCTCTTCCTTGATCGGTCCGTTGAGGAAGGCGCTTTTCACGTCCATTTGATACAGCTTGAAATCATGGTGAGTAGCATATGCAAGTAATATTCTAATTGATTCAAATCTAGCTACTGGAGCAAAAGTCTCATCGAAATCCAAACCTTCGACTTGTGAGTAACCTTTGGCCACAAGTCATGCCTTGTTTCTTGTCACCACTCCGTGTTCGTCTTGCTTGTTGCGGAAGACCCACTTGGTGCTCACTATATTTGCATTGGGTCTTGCCACAAGTTCCCAAACCTCGTTTCTCTTGAAGTTGTTCAACTCTTCTTGCATTGCCACCACCCAGTCCGGATCCTTCAATGCATCCTCAGTCCTGCGTGGTTCCAAAAAGGAGACAAACGAGTAATGCTCACAAAAATTAGCTATACGAGATCTAGTGGTTACTCCCTTTTGGATGTCACCGATGATGTTGTCAATTGGGTGATCCCTTTGAATGCATTGGTGTACTCTTGGGTGTGGCACTTGGAGAGTTGTGTGTTGGTGATCATTTTCTTGTCCCCCTGAGTGGTTGCCCTCGTTGATTTGTTGATCATCTTCATATTCTTGTGATTGATCTTGTATCGAAGCTCCCCCTTGATTGTTGATCTCCTCTTGTGGTTCACTTTCCTCTTGTATTTGTGACGATGACTCTTGTGGTCGAACTTCGCCTAGAGCCATTCTCTTCAATGCTTGATAAGGAGCTTCTTCTTTACCTCATTCACATTGATCAACTTGCTCCTTTTGGGAGCCATTAGTTTCATCGAACACTATGTCACGTGCCACTTCAACAAGTCCAGAGGCCTTGTTGAAAACACGATAGGCGTAAGTGTTCGAATCATAACCAAGCAAGAAACCTTCATCGGACTTCGAAGCGAACTTTGAAGTCCTGGGATTCTTATTCAAGATATAACATGGAGAGCCGAAAACTCGAAAATATGAAATGTTTGGTTTTTTACCGGTGAGTTGCTCATAAGGAGTCTTCTTGAGTAGTCGATGAAGGTAGAGTCGATTTGCGGCGTAGCAAGCGGTGTTAATTGCTTCCGCCCAAAATCGATCTGAAGTCTTGTATTCATCGAGCATTGTTCTTGCCATCTCTATGAGCGTTCGGTTCTTCCTTTTGGCAACTCCATTTTGTTGTGGAGAGTATGGTGCTGAAAATTCGTGCTTGATTCCCTCCTCATCAAGGTACTCCTCCACTTGTATGTTCTTGAACTCCGTGCCATTGTCGCTCCGAATACTCTTGATCGATAGTGAGAACTCGTTTTGCGCTCGCTTGAAGAATTTGTTGAGTGCCCCTTGTGTTTCTGACTTGTCATGCAAAAAGAACACCCAAGTAAAGCGGGAAAAATCATCAATAATGACTAAACCATATTTATTACCGCCGATGCTTATGTAAGCAATTGGACCAAACAAGTCCATATGAAGTAGTTCGAGCGGTCTTGTCGTAGTCATGATGTTCTTTGCGGGATGATGTGCTCCAACTTGCTTCCCGGCTTGGCACGCGCTACAAGGCCTGTCTTTCTCAAAAACAACATCTTTCAAACCTCGGATGTGATCGCCCTTGAGGAGTTTTTGAAGATTCCTCATACCAACATGTGCTAGCCGTCTATGCCACAGCCAACCCATGTTGGTTTTTGCAATCAAGCATGTGTCGAGTTCGGCTTTATCCTTGTTGAAGTCAGCAAGGTAAAGCTTTCGCTTCAACATACCCTTGAATGCAACGGAACCATCACTCCTCCTTGAGACGGTCACACCCTCGTTAGTGAACAAGCAATTATAACCTTTGTCACATAATTGAGATATGGACAGCAGGTTATAATCTAAAGATTCAACATGTAAAACATGAGAAAGAGTGTGTTTAGAGGATATTGCTATTTTACAGGTACCGAGCACCCTTCCTTGACTATTATCTCCGAAGTAGATGCCTTCGTTTGGGTCCTCGTTTTCTTCATATTCCACGAACATCCTCCTTTCGCCGGTCATGTGGTTGGTGCATCCACTGTCTAGCACCCATTTGGATCCACCGGAGGAATAGGCCTGCAGAAACAAATTATGCCTTGGTTTTAGGTACCCAAGCTTGCTTGGGTCCTTGGAGGTTTGTTACAATACATTTGGGCACCCACACATGGGATTTTGTGTTCCCATGGCGTGGCCCAGCATAATAAGCATAAACTTTACCAAGATTGTTTCTCATTAATACATAAGAGGCATCAAAGGTTTTGAACAAAAGTTGCTGTTGTTTATGGATCGGACTAGTCTGGGTGACCGGACTTGTCCGGATGACCGGACTTGTCCGGACCACAACCTGACTAGTCCGGTGTTCATGAGAGTTCGGGTTCTTAATTTTCGAGTTTCCAGGTTGTGAGGGTCCTCCCTTCACAAAGGTAATCCTTCCCTTGTTATTCTTATGACTTCCAGCATTTTGCTTTCCATCATAAGAGTAACCAATGCCATACTTGACATTTGGAGGTCTTTGGACCAAGTATGCACTACGTGCATAGTTGATCCTCTCCTTGTCAAATATTCCACATTGGGTATGATTTTTATCCTTTGTGGAGGTAGACTTTTCCTTCAAACTGGTGTTGATTTTACCACATTTGCACATATGAACAAGATTAGTTAAAGTGGGTTGAGAAGGTAGACTTGAAGAGGAGGAAGATTCACTTAGCTTGAGTGACTCAACTTGCACTTCAAGGATCTTGTTAACCTTGATCAGGTCATCAAGTTGATCCTTGATTGCAACATTTGAGTTGGTTAACTCCAAGCAAGTTTTCTTGCTTGAAGCTAGCTCAAGCTCTAGTGAGCTGTTTTTCTCCTTTTCAAGAACTAGAAGATTGTCAAGTTCGACATACTTATCCTTTTGGGAGATAATCATGTCCTCTTGACGATCAATTAGCCATTCCTTCTCAACAAGTTGGTCAAGTAAAAATTTCATTTTAGCAGCAATTTTTCTATCTAATCCAATTAACATATCTTCATCATCACTATCTAGTTCATCATTACTTGAGTAGGAATGCATGGAAGGAGTTTTGATGTTTACCTTGCGTTTACCTTCCTTTGCCATGAGACAAGTGCCATTTTCCTTCTTTGTACCGAGCGTGGGGAAGAGTGTGGGTTTCTTGGACGTGCTTTCAATGGCTATGCTAGCCATCTCTTCTTCATCGGATGATGAGGACTCATCGTTTGAGTCCCACTCCTTTCCAATGTGTACTTGTTCAGCTTGTTTCTTCTTCTTGAAGAATTTCTTCGGTTGAGGCTTGGCTTCTTTATTCTTCTTCTTGTTGTCCACATACGGGCAATCGACTATAAAGTGGTTATACTCACCACAATTATAGCACGCCCGCCTCATCTTCGGCTTTTTCCTCTCCTTGTACTTGCCTTCACTTGATTTTGTTCCTTGTCTTTTCTTCATTATTCTTTTGAACTTTTTCATGAACAAAATCATATCCTCTTCGTCCAGCTCACTGCTTTCATCATCGCTGTCCTCCTCAAGCTGTGCTTCTCTTGCTTCTTTGGATAGAGGCTTGAGGGTGGACTTTAAAGCAACTCCCTTCTTCTTGGCCGATGTGAGGTCGGCTATTTCTTTGACATGCTTGGCTTGTTTCTCCATCATTTCAAAGTTGATGATTTTGCCAAGCAATTCATCTGGAGTCATCCTCTTGTACCCGTGACTTTCTCTGATCATAGAGCATAATGTGACATTGCGAGGCATAAAGGCTCTATGGATGAGCTTTACAACCTCGTGGTCATTCCACTTCTTGCTCCCATATGATCGAACCTTGTTTACAAGTGTCTTCAATCGGTTGTACATGTCCTGGGGAGACTCGTATTCCTCAATTGCGAACCTTCCTAGCTTGCCTTCGATCATTTCAATTTTCGCCTCCCGCACATGCCGATCACCTTCATGGGCTGTTTGTAGTGTGTCCCATATTTCCTTGGCAATCTCCAGTCCGTCCACCTTTGTGAATTCATCTCGACTTAGAGAGGAGGTGATTACGGCTGCGGCTTGAGCGTTTCTGTGGATGGCTTGCTCTTGACTTGGGGTGAGCTCTTTGTCGTCATCTGGGATGTCTATTCCTGTGCACACAATATGCCATAAACTTGGGTTAAGGGAAATCAAGTGCATCTTCATATTTTGCCTCCACATGGAGTAATCACTCCCATCGAAGTGTGGGGCTTTTCCAAGAGGAATATATAGGTAATGGCTATTGTTTGAATTTAAACGATCATAGTTAAAAGGATATCGGGAGTAGTCGGTGTGACTACTCCCCTTCTTCTTTTCTTCAACTTTAGCTTTCCCTTTGGAAAGTGCTTTCTTTCTGAGGAGTGCTTTCAGCTCCAGCGTCTCCTCGTCATCATCATCGAAGTCTTGAATTGCTTCGAGATACTTTTCCAGCTTTTGGTTCTTGTCGTTGTTCACTTCTTCCTGGTTGTTGATTTTCTGAACTTCCTTCATGTCCGACATGATCTCTTCGAGTGGTTGCACTCTTTCTTGAAGAACCTGCTCTGATACCAATTGAATGTAGGCCTAGAGGGGGGGGGGGTGAATAGGCCTTCTTGAATTTTCTCGGTTCCTGTAACACTCAACAACAAAGTCAATACCAGAGATATCGGACTAGTCCGGTAAAATGCGGACTAGTCCGGTTTTCACGAGCTAAGTTGATCAAGTTCAGTCAATTTGATTGATTTGTTAATGTTTGCAGCGGAAATATAAACTTGAATGACAATTTAATAGTTGTATGTCAAATTCTATTACAATTAAGGCTCTTGTTCAACAATTTAACTCAAATTGAACAAAGTGAATCAAACCCTAGATTAAGTTGATCAATTAAGATGAAGAACGCAAAAGGACAAGACACACGATTTATCCCGTGGTTCGGCTACCACGAAGGCAACCTACGTCCACGTTGAGGAGCCCACAAAAGGACCGGGTCTTCTCCAACCCTTCCCTCGTCGGATCGCCACGAAGGCCAATCCTCTTCCACTAATCACAAAGGGTAAATAACCAAGTTGAAGGGGCGTTCTCACACGTTGAGAGCTCCCTTGATTACAACTTACAAAGCCACCAATAACACACTCGAAAAGTACAAATTGAAACGCAAGAGTGTGTTAGAGAATCAAACCAAGAGCTCAATGATGTGTGCCAAGTGTCTCTCCAATGATCTAGAAGTGATCTTCAATAGATTGATCGATTTTGCACTTAATTTCGTGGAGAGAGGTGGTTTTTGAGTCTCTTGGGAGGTGTGACGGCGCTAGGGTTCGAGCAATTGTAAAAGTGGGCCGTGCACCTCTATTTATATGGGGTTTCTAAAAGTGACCGTTAGGGTTCAGAAAGATCATACTAGTCCGTGGTGGTCACCGGACTAGTCCGATGTGCTGTGTGTAGCAAACCCTAAGTGTCCAGGAATATTGAACTAGTCCGGTCGAAAACGGACTTGTCCGATTTCACTACTGGAAATCTTCGGACTAGTCCGATTGCCATTGGACTTGTCCGGACATATGAAACCCTAAGTGTTTAGGATGACAAGTCCGCACTTGGAGGACTTGTCCGATTTAGATCAGTGTGTATATCGGACTAGTCCGTGTAGACACCGGACTTGTCCGAAGTGGATCAGAACGAATATCGGACTAGTCCGGATCACAACGGACTTGTCCAATTTTGTGTGACTTGTGCATTGTGTTGAGGACTAGTCCGCATTGGGGAGGACTAGTCCGAAGTGGATCAGAAAGATATCGGACTAGTCCGGTGGATACCGGACTTGTCCGATCTAGTGCAGAAAGTGATATCAGACTAGTCCGGCTGATATCGGACTAGTCCGGTCCTGTATAACTTTGTGCATTGTGTGTGTGTGCTTGAAAGTGTTTGAGCTCTTGGGTGTGTTTCCTTAACACACTCCATACATAATAATCTACTATTTTCTTCTCCTTGAGCTCAAATTCACTTTGCTTCTCATTTCCCTTCTTTTTGGCATTTTGCTCATTTTTCATTATTTGCCTGCATTCATCTCAACAAAAGGATTAGGATCCCAATTGCTTGTCATAAATCATCCAAAACCCACAAGGGAGTCCTAGATGCACTTTCATTTAGTTCATTTAGGAGTTTGCAAAAGCGTTTTTCATCAAGTGGCTTGGTGAATATGTCGTCCAATTGCTTTTGGGTGTTAACATGGGAAATGGCTATGTCTCCTTTCATGGAATGATCTCTCAAAAATTGATGTCTTATATCTATGTGTTTAGTTCTAGAGTGCTCAACTGGGTTAAGGGCAATTTTAATGGCACTCTCATTGTCACGAAGGAGTGGAATACGGTTCATATTGTAACCGTAATCCCTTAGAGTTTGTCGCATCCAAAGGAGTTGTGCACAACAACTCCCGACTGCAACATACTCCACTTCGGCTGTGGATAAGGCAATGGAATTTTGTTTCTTGGAGGACCAAGAAACTAAAGATCCCCCTAGGAATTGGCATGTACCGGAGGTACTTTTTCTATCTACTTTGCATCCGGCATAATCTGCATCGGAGTAACCAATGAGATTGAATTTTGAGCCATTTAGGCACCAAAGGCCTAGGTTGGGTGTATGAACTAAATATCTCAAGATCCTTTTTACGGCTGTCAAATGACACTCCTTAGGATTGGCTTGAAACCTTGCACACAAACATACACTCAACATAATGTCTGACCTAGATGCACATAAATAGAGTAGAGATCCAATCATGGAGTGATATACCTTTTGGTCGACACTAGGTCCATCTTCATTGAGATCCAAGTGGCCATTTGTTTCCATGGGAGTCTTTATAGGCTTCGCCTTGTCCATACCAAACTTCTTGAGTATGTCTTGCGTGTACTTGGTTTGGCTTATGAACATCCCTTCCTTTTGTTCCCAAGAAGTACTTTAGTTCTCACATCATTGACATTTCAAACCTATCTGTCATGATTTTACTAAATTCCTCACAAAAAGATTGATTAGTTGATCCAAAGATTATATCATCAACGTAAATTTGACAAATAAAAAGACCATTGTCAAAATTCTTTGTAAATAGTGTATAATGTACTTTGCCAATCTTTAAGCCATTTTCAAATAAGAAATCTCTAAGACACTCATACCAAGCTCTAGGAGCTTGTTTGAGGCCGTAGAGAGCCTTACACAATTTAAATACGTGGTCCGGGAACTCTTCGTCTTCAAACCCGGGGGTTGCTCCACGTACACCTACTCCTTGATTGGTCCGTTGAGGAAGGCGCTTTTCACATCCATTGGATACAGCTTGAAATCATGGTGAGTAGCATATGCAAGTAATATTCTAATGGATTCAAGTCTAGCTACGGGATCAAAGGTCTCATCGAAATCCAAACCTTTGATTTGTGAATACCCTTTGGCCACAAGTCGTGCCTTGTTCCTTGTCACCACCCCATGTTCGTCTTGTTTGTTGCGGAAGACCCACTTGGTGCCGACAATATTCGCATTGGGTCTTGCCACGATTTCCCACACCTCGTTCCGCTTGAAGTTGTTCAATTCTTCTTTCATTGCCACCACCCAATCCAGATCTTTCAATGCATCCTCAACCCTGCGCGGTTCTAAAAAGGATAAGGATACAAACGAATAGTGCTCACAAAAGTTAGCTATACGAGATCTAGTGGTTACTCCCTTTTGGATGTCACCGATGATATTGTCGATTGGGTGATCCCTTTGGATGCATTGGTGTACTCTTGGGTGTGGCACTTGAGGCGTTGTATCTTCATGATCATCTTCTTCTCCCCCTAAATGGTTGCCTTCGTTGACTTGTTGATTGTCTTTGTATTCTAGTGGTTGATCTTGTGTGGAAGCTCCCCCTTGATCGTTGACCTCCTCTTGTGGTTCATCTTCCTCATGTACGTGTGGAGGTGACTCTTGTGGTCGAACTTCATCTAGAGCCATTTTTTTCAATGCTTGACAAGGAGCTTCTTCTTTACCTAGTTCACATGGATCAACTTGCTCCTTTTGGGAGCCATTAGTCTCATCGAACACTATGTTATGTGCTACTTCAACAATTCCGGAGGTCTTATTGAAAACACGATAGGCGTAAGTGTTCGAATCATAACCAAGCAAGAAACCTTCATCGGACTTCGAAGCGAACTTTGAAGTCCTGGGCTTCTTGTTTAAAATATAACATGGAGAACCAAAAACTCGAAAATATGAAATATTCGGCTTGTTACCAGTGAGTAGCTCATAGGATGTATTCTTGAGTAGTCGATAAAGATAAAGTCGATTTACGGCGTGTCAAGCGCTGTTAATCGCTTCCGCCCAAAATCGATCCGAGGTTTTGTACTCATCGAGCATTGTTCTTCCCATCTCTATGAGAGTTCGGTTCTTTCTTTCGGCAACTCCATTTTGTTATGGAGAGTACGGAGCTGAAAACTCGTGCTTAATGCCTTCTCCATCGAGGTACTCCTCCACTTGTGTGTTCTTGAACTGCGTGCCGTTGTTGCTTCGAATGTTCTTGATTGTCAATGAGAATTCGTTTTGAGCTCGCCTGAGGAACTTCTTGAGTATTCCTTGTGTTTCTGACTTATCATGCAAAAATAAAACCCAAGTGAAGCGAGAAAAATCATCAACAACTACTAAACCATATTTGTTACCGGTGATGCTTATGTAGGCAATTGGACCAAACAAGTCCATGTGAAGTAGCTCGAGCGGTCTTGTTGTAGTCATGACGTTCTTGGCGGGGTGATGTGCTCCAACTTGCTTCCCGACTTGGCACGCGCTACAAGGCCTGTCTTTCTCAAATACAACATCCTTCAAACCTCGGATGAGATCGCCCTTGAGGAGTTTTTGAAGGTTCCTCATACCAACATGCGCTAGCCGTCTATGCCACAACCAACTCATGTTGGTTTTTGCAATCAAGCATGTGTCAAGTTCAGCTTTATCCTTGTTGAAGTCAACAAGGTAAAGCTTTCCCTTCAACATACCCTTGAATGCAATAGAATCATCACCCCTCCGGTATCGAGCACCTTTCCTTGACTATTATCTCCAAAGTAGATTCCCCCGTTTGAATTCTCATTTTCCTCATATTCAACGAACATTCTTCTTTCTCCGACATATGGTTGGTGCAGCCACTGTCTAGCACACATTTAGATCCACCGGAGGAATAGGCCTGCAAAAACAAATTATGCTTTGGTTTTAGGTACCCAAGCTTGCTTGGGTCCTTGGAGGTTAGTTACAAGACATTTGGGCACCCACACATGGGACTTGGTGTTCCCATGGCGTGGCCCAACATAATGAGCGTAAACCTTTCCATAATTATTTCTCATTAAGACATACGAGGCATCGAAAGTTCTAAACTATAACTGTTGTTGTTTATATATAGGACTAGTCTGGGAGGTCGGACTTGTCCGGAGGACCGAACTTGTCTGAACCACGACCGGACTAGTTTGAAGTTTTTTCAGTTTCAGAGGGTCTTCCCTTTACAAAAGCAATCCTCTCCTTGTTATTCTTATGAATTTTAGCATGGTGCTTTTCACCATAAGAATAACCAATGCCATATTTGATATTTGGAGGTCTTTTGACCAAGTATGCACTACGTGCATAGTTGATCTTCTCCTTGTCAAATATCCCACTTTGGGCAAGATGTTTATCCTTTGTAGAGGTTGGCTTGTCCTTCAAATTGGTGTTAACTTTATTACATGTACAAGCATAAGCAACCTCAGTTTTAGTGGGTTGAGAAGGTGAACATGAAGAGGATGAAGGTTCACCTTGCTTGAGTGACTCAAGTTGCACTTCAAGGATCTTGTTTACCTTGATCAGGTCAGCAAGTTGGTCCTTGATTGTAGCATTTGAGTCGGTTAACTCCAAGCAAGTTTCCTTGCTTGAAGCTAACTCAAGCTCTAGTGATTTGCTTCGTTCCTTTTCAAGTTCTAGAAGCTTGTCAAGTTTGACATATTCCTACTTTTGGGAGATGATCATGTCCCCTTGACGATGTATTAACCTCTCCTTCTCAACAAGTTGATCAAGCAAAAATTTCATTTTTGTGGTTGTTTTCCTATCTAGTACAATAAGCATATCCTCATTATCACTATTGATTTCATCATCACTAGAATAGGAATGCACGGAAGGGGATTTAATGGTTACCTTGCGTTTACCTTCCTTTGTAATAAGGCAAGTGCCAACTCCCTTCCATGTGCCAAGTGTAGGGAAGAGAGTAGACTTCTTGGATGTCTTCTCGATGGCTATGCTAGCCATCTCTTCTTCTTTGGATGATGAGGACTCATCATTTGAGTCCCACTCTTTCCCAATGTGCGCTTGTTTGGCTTGTTTCTTCTTCTTGAAGAATTTCTTGGGTTGAGGCTTGACTTCTTCGGTCTTATTCTAGTTCTCCTCATATGGGCAATCAACTATAAAGTGGCTATACTCACCACAATTATAGCATGCCCGCCTCAACTTTGGCTTTGTTCTTTCCTTGTACATTCCTTCGGTTGGCCTTGTACCTTGTCTCTTTTTTATTATTCTCTTGAATTTCTTCATGAACAATATCATGTCTTCTTCGTCTAATTCACTGCTCTCGTCGTCACTGTCTTCTTCTAGTTGTGCTTCTCTAGCTTCCTTAGATAGGGGCTTGAGGGTGGACTTCAAAGCAACCCCTTTCTTCTTTGCCGAGGTGATTCCGTCAACTCCTTGACATGCTTTGCTTGTTTTTCCATCATGTCGAAGTTGATGATCTTTCCAAGCAATTCATCCAGAGTCATCCTTTTGTATCCAAGGCTTTCTCTGATCATGGAGCATAGGGTGACATTGCAAGGCATGAAAGCTCTAAGGATGAGCTTTACCACCTCGTGGTTATTCCACTTCTTACTTTCGTATGATCTGAACTTGTTGATGAGTGTATTCAATCGGTTGTACATGTCTTGGGGTGACTCATCTTCTTCAATTGTGAATCTTCCTAAGTCGCCTTCGATCATTTCGATCTTTGCTTCACGCACATGACGATCACCATCATGTGCAGTTTGCAGTGTGTCCCAAATCTCCTTAGCGATCTCGAGTCCATCCACCTTGGTGAACTCGTCCCGACTGAGCAAAGAGGTAATTACTACCGCAGCTTGAGCATTTCGATGAATAGCCTACTCTTGGCTTGGTGTGAGCTATTCGTCGTCGTCTGGGATATCTATCCCTGTGCACACAATATGCCATAAACTTGGATTGAGGGGAATTAGATGCATTTTCATATTTTGCCTCCACGTTGAGTAATCACTTCCATCGAAATGTGGGGCTTTTCCAAGTGGGATAGACAAGTAATGATTATTGTTGGAATTTACGCGATCATAGTTAAAAGGATATCGGGAGTAGTCAGTGTGACTACTCCCCTTATTTTTTTTTCAATCTTCACTTTCCCTTTGGAGAGTGTCTTCTTTCTTAGGAGCGCCTTTAGTTCTAGCGTCTCCTCATCGTCGTCCTCGAAGTCTTGAATGGCTTCGAGGAGCTTCTACACCTTTATATTCTTGTCATCATCAACCTTATCTTAGTTGTTGCTCTTGTGGATGTCCTTCATGTCCGACATGATCTTCTTCGAGCGATTAGTCTCTTTCTTGAAGAACCTGCTCTGATACCAATTGAATGTGGCCTAGAGGGGGGGTGAATAGGCCTTTTTGGAACCTGCAACACATAACAACCAGTTCAAAACCAGATATATCGGACTAGTCTGGTAAATTGCGGACTAGTCCGGTGTGTACCGACTAGGTTGATTAGGTTTGATCGATTAATTTGATTCTTCGATGTATGCAGTGGAAATATATAGTCAAATGAAGTGTTGCAAGATTATGAACTAGGGTATATCACAATTCAATCTTGTAATTAATGATTCATCATAAAGTATGCAATAATGGTTGCAACCCTAGATTTTTGTAATGAATAAGAACGATGAACACCAAGAAAGACACAAGGATTTATCCCGTGGTTCGGTTCCCACAAAGGCAACCTACGTCCACGTTGAGGAGTCTACAAAAGGACCGAGTCTTCTCCAACCCTACCCTCGTCGGATCGCCACGAAGCAAATCCTCTTCCACTTATCACAAAGGGGTGAATAACCAAATTCAAAGGGGCCTTCTCACACGTTGAGGGCTCCCCTAGATTACAACACGAAATACCACCAAGAACACACTCAAAATATTACAATGAAATCACAAGAGTGTGTTAGAGAATCAAACCAAGAGCTCAATGAGTGTTGATCATGTCTCTCCAATGATCTAGAGTGTATCCTCAAAGGATTGATCTTTGTTGCACTTAATTTCGTGGAGAGATGTGTTTTTGGAGGCTCTTGGGTGGTGTGACGGCACTAGGGTTCGAGGGAGTTTAAAGTTGGGTCGTGCACCTCTATTTATATGGGGTTTCTAAAAGTGACCATTAGGGTTTAGAAAGATCGGACTAGTCCGTGGTGGACATCGGTCTAGTCCGGTGTGCAGTGTGTAGCAAACCCTAAGTGTCCCGAAATATCGAACTAGTCCAGCTAGGGGCGGACTTGTCCGATTTCGCTTCTGGAAAACTTCGGACTAGTCTGATAGTAACCGGACTTGTCCGGACATGTGAAACCCTAAGTGAATTGGGTGACAAGTCCGCACTTGGAGGACTTGTCCGATTTAGGTCAGAGGGTTTTTTGGACTAGTTCGTGCTAACATCGGACTTGTCTGATTTAGATCAGAATGAATATCGGACTAGTCCGGTGGTGCTCGGACTTGTCCGATTGTGTGTGACTTGTGAAGTGTTTTTGAGGACTAGTCCATACTGGGGAGGACTAGTCCAATTCTAGTCAGAGAGATATTAGACTAGTCCGATGGATATCAGACTTGTCTGATTTTGTGCAGAGAGGATATCGAACTAGTTCGGTGACATTCAGACTAGTCCGGTTCTGTGTAACTTTGTGCAATGTGTGTGTTTAATTGTGATTGAGATCTCGGGGTGTATTTCCTTAACACACTCCATACACAATGATCTACTATTCTTCTTCCTTGAGCTCATTTCCACTTTGCTCCTCATTCTCCCTTCTTTTTGGCACTTTGCTTATTTTGCTATTAAAACCTGTGCTCATCTCAACAAAGAGGTTAGAATATCATTTGCTTGTCATAAATCATCCAAAACCCACAAGGGATTCCTAGATGCACTTTCACCACGTCTACTGTAGGCACCAAGGCCTTTGCCTCCCTCAAAGATTGAGATGTGGCCCTGCCACGTAAGCCTTGAAGGTAGGACTTGGCCCCTCCAATATGACGGGCTCCCAAGATGCCACGTGTAGGGACGGGACCTCACCCAACCTTGGGGGAGAGCACCCGGTAGCTACGTGGCACAGAGTGCAAGGACCAACACCCCCAAGGGGAAGGGCCCGGAGCTACCTTGTCCCCTGAACGAGCCCCGGAGCTGCCACACGGCACGGAGGATCAGGTCTGACCTCCCCAGTAGAGACCAGCCCCGGTAATTCCCCAGGACCTGCTATGCGAGCAGCCCGTGAAGGATCTATATCGGCAGGGCTTAGTCCTCGGGAGAGATTTCCCGTATGAAAGATGGTGAGGCGGTCATTTTACGTGGTTCGTGCCGCTAGAGCGTAATACCCTACTCCACAGTGTGAGATGTATTGCTGGTGTGTATGCGTGTGTTTTGTGTGTATGAGTTCAGATCCTTTGTACCAGTGGTGGTCTGCTCCTTTTATAGACAAGGTCAAATACCTTACAAGTGGGGTTCGGGGCCCAACAGGTGGCCCCGGGGCGATCTTATCCAAAAGATCTAAGGCTTCTCCGCTACGCTGTCTCTGACCTCGTCCTGGAGACTCGTCGTCTTGTCGCCTCCGATACCAGTGGCCCATGCATAGTTGCTTATGGTGGAAGGGGGTATCCTGTTTGTCTGCCTTGTTGCCGTAAGCTACCCCATTTGGCAGAGAGGGATAGGCCTACAATGCCTTTACTGTGATGCGATTGAGCGCAGTGGTCCCTGACCTTAGATGTGCGTCGCGACATGCGGCGGGGGTGGGTGCATGTCTTCAATGCTTTATTTAGAAAGGGCGCACCATCCCTTAACTCTTGCAAACCACTGTACATGGCAAGTTGCAGGACACGTTGCAGTATCGGTGCTGGCCACTTCGGGGGAGGCCAGGTCCGGTACTTCAGAGCACGTTGCAGCCTCGGAGCCCTTCGGGGCACTTGGCAGCCCCGAAGCCCTTCTCTGAGGTGAGATGGGAATCCGAGACTGCAGGACACGTGGTGAAGTTGGTGCCCGCCTCCGCGGGAGGTGTCCGGCCTGGTGCTTCGGGCCACGTGGCTGTACTGAGCCCACTCCTACAGTGGAGTGGGGCCCCGTCCTGCTAAACACATGGCAGCTCGGGAGCCTGTCTTATCGGGGGACCTGGGACCTATCTTTGAGGTCCACGTGGCAGTGCCAGAATCCTTACTTGAGGAAGGCTAGGGTCCGGTGCCTTCTGGACATGTGGCACCATTGGACCCTACCACGGCAGGGAGGCAGGGTATTTAGGTGCTTTCAGCCTGTGTGCAAGGGTACCCCGTATGCCGGGTACCGACAGTGGCCCCTAGGTCCATCCTGGTGGGAGGTGATGAGCCCGAGGGTGGAGCCCTATCCGTGCTTTCCTGCACTGCCTTTTGAATTTGTCTTGGTCAGCCGAAGCGGTGGGTTCCTCTGCCTACGCAGCCACGCGTCGTCTGCTGGTTGAGAGATTATGGTGACGTGATCTTTGCTTGCGTTGGTATCTTTGCCTTCTGTGGTGCCATTAATCGTGACAGTTCCAAATGTAGCTGTAGCACCTTCGCTTGTTCCGCCTTTATGGGAACCGCTCTAGCTGTCTTCTTAGGTGGCTGACCGCTTTGGCCAGTTCTTCTAACAAAGGACATGGGCCCCATTGTCATGGATGCAGTGGGTTGAGTAGCGCGAGCTGGGCCTTGGCAATCCGCACGGTGTGCTCAGTCATCGTGAGGGTGATAAAAATGGAAACCTTTGCTAGAGAGGGCGGTTCCTTCCCTACTCACACCCCACCGCCCGAGATTTTGCCTCCTGTCTTGAGCACCCGAGCCTCCACCACTTAGCAAAAGCTCCCATTCTTGCTTGCTCTTATGGCCTCTATGCTGCCTCCTTGTCATTATCAGATGGCAGAGGATCTAATGCTGATGAGGCGACTGCTTGGTTGGGCGGCAGCAGAGCAAGAATGGGTGATTCGCTGCTGTCGGTGGTTTTGATCCGGCAGATCTCCCGACACTACTAAAGTGTTAGAGGAGTTTGAGGTTCGGTGTGGGCGCGCGAAGATTCAAGAAGGTGAAGTGTAAATGACACATTAGACACGAAGATTTACGTGGTTCGGGCCGCCTGAGCGTAATACCCTACTCCACAGGGTGTGTTGGTGTTGTATTGGATGTATGGGCTCAACGTCAGTTCGGAGTGTAAAGTCAGCGTGTCAATGGAGAGTGTGTTCTATGTATCGTCGGCCTGTCCTTTTATAGTACAAGGGCAGGCCGTTACAAGTTAGCCTGGCCCAACATGAGGTCCCAGCGGTTACTGATATTGATACACATTCAATCATGTTTAATTACCCTTAATGACCGAGTTATGGGCTTTGACAGCACCGTTACTGGTTATTAAGGTCGTCCGATCGTGTGTCATTAATATAGTATTAATGATACTTGATCGGATCTTGAAGTCCTTGATTCCACTTTGAAGATCCGGAGCCGTTGTGGGGTCTTCCGGAGGTTAGAGGCTAAAGATCCGACGGTTGGACACGTGGCAGCTCCGGAGCATACTGTGGGAAACAGATAGGTCCAGAGCTGCCTAACATGTGTCAGTTCTAGAGCTTCCCTCGGTCTGGGGTTAGGTCCGGGGGTGCTATTTCGGTACATAGCCCGGAGCTTCCCCCTTGTGGGCGGTAGCTCCGGTTTGATAGTACACGTGGCGACCCTGGGACAAACCATGTTGGAGAAGCGGGTCTGGTTATGTCTGACATGTGGGCCTCCGAAGGTCTTCAAATCAAGTAGATGACCTTCCCTCGAGATCTTTGTAATCTCAAGGGGTGTACGGTTCCCAGAGTACCGACAGTGGCCCCCTGGGCCCACCTCTGGGGAAGACTCCTTGGGTGAAGTCATTTCGTTGGAGGTGGGTCCATCCTCGCAACTTTTGAACTGAGTCTTCAAAGGTCTTCGGATGTACCGTTGGCGATGGTTTGGAGTTAAATCCTCGCCGTGTGGCGTATCCCGTGTGCGGCAGATGAGATCTTTGGCGTGCGGATCTCACGCAATTAAAGGTCGTCGATTCCCAATACAAAAATCGTATCAGTTCCACGTGCCTTGTCAGGCCGCCGCCTTTGGGCTTCCCGCCTCATGATGACAACCGTTCGCCTGGGTAAGAACCTCGACTTGATCGTCGGAGTGGTCCCGGGCCCTCTTGTCATCGACAGGGTAGGATTTTTGAGTAGTATTTTCGACTTCCTTGCGGTTTCCATCCAAGCATTGCGAGGGCTTATTTAAGAAGGAAGGCGCGCACCGTCTGGAGTTTTTTATGCCTCTCATCTGATCTTGCGCTCAAACTCCCAACTTGTGCTCGCTTTTCCTCTCTTGCCTTGCTGTGCTGCGATGGAGTTGGGTCTCCGCGAGAGCCATTTGAAGACCGACGGTGACCTGAAGAAGGTCCGGGCCCTCATGGGATGGTCCCCGGACTTCTTCAACCATCTGGTGCGCGCCGGGGGAGAGCTCCTATTTGAGAAGGAGCACACTGGCGAAATGGTGTACTTCTCTTCGTATGCCATGGTGGGGTTGATCCCACCTTTTTCCTCCTTTTTCTTGATGCTGCTAGACTTTTATGGTCTGCAGCTATACCACCTTGTCCCCCACTCCATTCTTCTTGTGTCTATCTTCATCAACTTCTGTGAGATGTGGGTGGGCATCCCTTCCTGCATTGAACTCTTCCGGACCTTCTTCACCGTCCATACCACCGGTAGGAGCAATGAGTACCTTGGCTTCTACTACTTCGTGAAGCGCAAGAAGTTACCATTCAAGTACCTTCGGTCGTTTCCCTCTGGGAAGTGGGATGATTGGAAGAAGGACTGGATAGTCATCCGAGTGGAGGAGCACGAGAAGCTGGAGCTGCCCGAAGGCCTCCCCAACATTGACACTACAGTTTGGAGTGAAGCTCTGGTGCTGGCGGACGCCTTGAATCCTGCTCTGACCAGGATCCGCCGGTGCGTGGAGGGAGGATTAACTCCTCAGGCGGTGTTTTGCAACTTCCTGGTCAACAGGTGGGCACCACTGAAGAGGAGAGAAAAACTCGCTTGGGCCCTCAACAGTGTGATGGACGACGACCGGGTCGAGACCGGGCTGAAGTCCAACATGGCGGTGACAACCTTGGAGTTTCATCTCAAGAAGTTCCAGCACGACATCGATGTCGCGGGTGACGACTTGACTCTGCCATCATCTTTTCTCCCTATGAACATGGAAGTAGAGTTCAGCAGGGAGCTCTGGCGGAAGATGCCCGTGCTTGACGGCCTTGGTGTCGTCGAGAGAAGGTCGACCTCCAGGGTGGTGATCCCTGGAGCTTCCGAAGGTGGCTCCGACCCTGCCCCGAAGCCAAGGGTCGAGGTCGTCGGCAAGGGCAAGGAGCCAGCAGACGAACCCTTGAGCCGAAAGAGGAAGCTGCAGCATGCCGACGGAAGGTCCGTCAGGCCTGCCACCTCTGCATCGGCTCCTTCTCCCCGGAGGGGGAGGTCTTCTACAACCGCGACGACTATACCCGCAGCGGCGTCCTCCCGGGGTGCTAGCTCCGGGCATGCGACTCCAGCACCAGAGCTGGTTGAGGCCTCTAGGTTCGGAGGTTCTTCTCGATCGAGGGGGGCCTCGACTAGGGAAATGCCCGTGGCTGCAACGAGTTCCGGGGGGCCTTCTGGAGCTTCCACGCCGGCGGCGGCTATGACCAGCCCAGAACGCCCAGGAAAGAGGTTCCGCGCAAGCTGGTGCGGAAGCCTCCCAAGGTAATTTTTAATCTTTACCTTGGACAGTTGTTTTGTTGTAGTAACTTATTTTTAAGTTTCTTCGTCCATCATCTGCAGCGTTCCCGAGAAGAGGAGTGAGAACCCACCCTCAGCCACAGCAGCTGAAGCTGTGATGGCTGAAGCTTCTGCTCCTGTCCCGGTGCCGCCCCAAGTGGTGGCTGAAGCTGCGACAGCTCCGGCGCCAGCTGTCGTGGACATGGACCTCGACTCATCCCCAGAGACTCCCGTGGTAGCGCCGGACCGCGGGAGAGAATATGCGCCAGCGGCACCTGCCCCGGAGGTTGAAGCTCCGGGTCCTGGTGCAGAGATGATGGAAGCTCCGGCCGTTGAGCCGGAGGAAGCAGTAATTCTGGCCCCAGAGCTGGAAATTGTCGAAGCTCCGGCGGTTGAGCCGGAGGTAATTGAAGTCCCGGCGTGCGCGCCGAATGTTGAGGAAGTGTCGGCGGTTGGGCCGGCTACCTCTGAAGCACCGGCCGCAGAGCCTGTCGTTGTTGAAGCTCCGGCCGCAGGGCCGGTTGATGTTGAAGACCTTCCGGCTTCCGAGCTAGTAATTTGTAGAGGCGTAGGCACTCGAGCCCCCAGTAGAGGAGGTGCCCAGGCCGGAGCCAGAAGCAACCCCTGCTCCGGGAATGATGACGTTGGAGGTTCCCGCGGCCGAGCTGGAGTGCCCAGAAGAGGTTGCTGGCCCCCTGCCTGAGGGGGCAAATGAAGACCTGGCGGCTGGGCCTTCGGAAGCACTTCCGGAGGTCGGAACTTCATCAGCGGGACCTTCCTCGAAGGCGACTGAGGCCATCCCGGAGGATAGCCCTAGTGCCATAGAGGCTCAGGGGACCACTCTTGTGGAGTGGGACCCAATTTTTGTAACTGAAAACTCGCTGGAACCAGCGGAGGAGACCCCAGTAGGTCCGGAACCTATCCCGTTGTCATTGTCTATTGACAACGCCTGCTCCAGTCTGCGTCAAGTTCAGCTGGCATTATTCCACGACAGCAAGGCTCTTGAAGAGGAGCGCCAAACCCTTAGGAGGTGGCGTAACCGGCTCTACTTCGAGGCCAAACTGGCGCAGTCGAGGCTAGCAGATGACAAAGAATGGATTAAGCGGGTGAAGGTCCGCCTGGAATACTGGGGCAAATTATTGGATGACAGGAAGAGCATGACTCACGCCCTCGACGCTCAATCCCGGACCATTTATGAGCAGGCCAAAGTAGCTAATAGTGCGGCTGATGAACGCCAAGAAAGGCTGGAAGCCATTAACACTACTCTCATCAAGCGCTGGGAGGCACTTGTGGAGAGGGAGAAGAGGCTCGAAGATGAAGAGCAGAAAATCCTTGAGCTGCGGGATGACGTCCTGAAGAGGGAGGAGGAGCTAACCGAAAAGGTGGCTCTGGCTGACAAGGGCCTCGAGGAGCGCGCCAAGAAATTGGAAGAGCGCTGCACTGAGGAGGAGGAGAAGACCTGGGTGCAGGGGCAGGAACTCTACGAGCAAGAGTGTGCCATCGCAGCCAGGGAGAAGAAAGTGAGGGGCAGGGAGAAGGACCTGGTTGACCGCCGGAACAAGATCCACCTCCGGGAGGAGGAGCTCGGAAAACTCGAGAAGCGAGTTGCTGAAAAGATTCAGCAAAACACCAAAGAAGTTGAGCGCCTCGCTCGCGAGAATTCTGAACTGGTGGCGGCCAGAAGATCCATGGAAGAATTGAAGGGCTTGAGGACTGCGGACTCCCAACAGATTTGGGAGTTCCTGGGCAAGGCCAACGACGCGCTGACACCGATGGGCTTCAGTCCCGTGCGTTCGGATGATCCGGAGCCGGAGCCGGACCTGGCGTTGCAGGCGTTGAGCTCGGCAGGTAGCAAACTCTCCAAGGTGGGCGACGTCATTGCGGACCAATTGGAGGTTGAGGGGCAATCCCTGGCGAAGAACGTCGCAGAGTATGTGCTGACGTGCTACACCAGCTGGAATCCCCAATTCCCTCTAGACCCGGTGCTTGAAGGTCCCGTTGAAGGAGAAGGTGAAGCTGCCCGAGCCAACGTGTCGGAGGTTGCCCAGAAGGTCGCCCAGTTCTTCCATAGGGTCTAGGACCATCTCCGTAGCTCCCACTTGTATTCTCTCTTTTTCTTCCTCAATTTTGTAATCCCTTGTCTCCAGATGAATGAAATCCCCAAATTTTTGTGAATTTCACTTTTTGTCTTCAACACTTTTGTCTTCACTTGGCCCCCTGGTAGATGTACACAATTTGATTGTGAACATGTACCAAGAGGATATTGTGTTTTGTTGAAGACTCATTTGCTTCGAACTTGTAGAGTGTAGGTCCGAAGTCTTCGATAGTGAAGGCCCCCTGAGGTTGTCGGAGCTTAGAAGCTCTGGCATTGTCTATCGTCAGAGCTTAGTAGCTTCGACAATAGTCCCTATCAACGCGTAGAGCATCGATAGTTAATCCTCTGGGGTGTCGGAGCTAGTAGCTCCGGCAGTGACCTTTGCCAACACGCAGTTTGTCGGTAGCAGACTCCGTTTGTGGGGTCTTCTAACCATCTTTTATTTAGCGTCGACGGCTGGCCCCCCCTAGCTCTACCGGAGCTTGGTTGCTCCGGTGATGCTCGTTTTCAATGCTTAACATCGATTACAAGCCACCTAGGGGAGTCGGAGCTTTGTGAGCTCCGGCTTTTCTCCATCAACGTAGATTTTTTTTATTTTTCCTGCACTCTGAAGCCAAGAAAAATAGTAAAATTCGTTTCTTGCCTATAACTTCGTTGCGGCTTATGATTCTCAAGAAAATTTTAGGTCAAACGCGATTCTACATACAACCGAATGCGTTGTCTTTTCTTCTAGATTCAATTGTACTTGGACCCGCCTTACTTCGGCCTGCCGGGGTGTAGGTAGCGTGGCATACTTAGGGTGCTTGACCAGGCTAAGTCGATAGCACACTCCGGCCCTAGGTTGACTTGGCGGCATTCAGGCGAGTGGGTCATGAACAATATTTGAATCCAAAAGAATCGACAATACAACTCGAATCGTATATGAACCGGTCGAACTAAAATTTCTTAAGAATTGCACAACTTTGTTATAGACAAGAAAGAGAAAAATAAAAAATGTTGAGCCTGTACAAAATAAATGCATGTGGAGTCTGTTTCACATGAAGATGTCTTTCATTATAGGTTCGGGGTACAGGGGAAACAAGTACACTCTTAGGGTACGAAACCAGGCTAAGCGTGTTTCATTTCTCGTTTGACCCAAGGTAGCTAGCCACACTTTTAGTCCTGAGACTGTGACAAGTGTTGCATGAACTTTGCGGACCTTCCGGGAAAGGTCCGACTGTTCTCCCGGAGGAACTACCCGACTCTGTACAATGACTCTATAACATACACCTCAAGTTATTACAGACTCACCTCTGTGATATTAAGTGTAGAACTTACGGAGGTGCTCAATGTTCCAAGGATTTGGGAGAGGTGTCCCATCCTTGGTAGCCAAGCGAATGCTTCCGGGACAGAATACTTTAATCACTCGGAAGGGTCCCTCCCAGCTGGGGGAGAGTTTGTTTAACCCTTCTCTGGATTGTATTCTCCGTAACAACAGATTGCCTTCCTCGAGCTGTCGGTTGTGTACATGCCGCTGATGATACCGCCGAAGGGCTTGGCGGTATCGGGCATTCCGAACAGCTGCTTGGCACCTTCCCTCCTCAAGGAGGTCTAGATCTTCACGCCGGAGCTGGTCCTGCGTGGCTTCGTCAAAGGTCCGGACCTGGAGTGACCCCAAGGTGATTTCCGGAGGAAGGATTGCTTCAGCTCCATACACCAGGAAGAAGGGTGTCTCTCCAGTTGACCGGTTTGGAGTTGTCCTGTTGGCCCATAAAGTGGGCGGAAGCTCTTCAATCTAGTTGGCTCCATGTTTTTTCAAGCGCTCATAGGTGCGCGTTTTGAGTCCTTTAAGGATTTCAGCATTTGCTCTCTCGGCTTGGCCATTGCTTGCTGGGTGAGCTAGGGAGGCGTAGCAAACTTGAATGCCGAGGTCTTCGCAATATCCTTGAAATGCAGAGCTTGTGAATTGGGTCCCATTATCAGTGATGATTTTGTTTGGGACTCCAAATCTGCATACAATGGACTGCAAAAAGTTGATAGCAGATTGCTTGTTGATTGTCACAACTGGAGTTGCTTCCGGCCACTTGGTGAACTTGTCAATGGCAACGTACAGGAACTTGTAACCTCCGATGGCTCTTGGGAAAGGTCCCAAGATGTCCATCCCCCACACAGTGAAGGGCCATGTAGGAGGTATCATTTGTAGGGGCTGAGCCTGTGTGTGAATTTGCTTTGCATGAAATTGACATGCTTCACATTTCTTCACCAGCTCAGTTGCATCCTGGAGTGCTGTAGGCCAGTAGAAACCATGCCGAAAGACTTTACCAACCAGCGTGCGGGAAGACGCGTGGTTCCCACACTCGCCTCCATGGATTTCTGCGAGGAGCTCGCAGCCTTCTTCCCTTGTGATGCATCGCATTAGGATGCCATTGGCACCGCGCTGGTAGAGATCCCCTTCTACCAATGTGTATCTTTTAGCCAATCTAACTACCCGGTCAGCGGATATATTATCGTCAGGAAGGATGTTGTCTTTCAAGTAGTCCCGGATCTCCGAGATCCATGCATCGGAACTAACTTGAGCATTTGAGTCTTGCGTGCTGGGTTGCTCGGAGCTTCCGGCAGCACCTACGACCCTTGATGGCTGCCATGGTAACAGGGCCATCGGGACCGTCAGCTTCAGGATGCTGATCTCGCCCCCTTCGCTCAGTTCGGCAGGCTGAGCTGTGGGTTTTGACAACCTCTGGACAAAAGTTCCGTCAGGAGCCGGAGCTCCGGTTGACGCTTTCGTCGAGAGTTCGTTGGCTTCAGCATTATGGGCACGCTGGACATGGTGGAGATCTAGGACTTCGAAGTCCTTCTGAAGCCTCTGGACTTCAAGGAGGTAAGCAGCTAGCTGGAGATTGTTGCAGGAGCATTCACCCTTCACTTGCTTAATTATGAGCTGCGAGTCTCCCTTGACCAGCAGTTGCTTGACACCATATGATAGTGCCACCTTTAGTCCGTAGATGAGTGCTTCGTACTTCGCCATGTTGTTGGTCGCCTTGAAGTCAAGGTGTACCATGTATTTTACCTTCTCCCCGGTTGGTAGGAGGAGAAGGATTCCAGCTCCGGCTCCCTGCTTTTGCATGGAGCCGTCGAAGTAGAGGGTCCAGTGAGGCTCGGTGAAGACTGGAGCTTTGTGTTCCGGCTTCTGCTCACTGGGGCCCCCAGGGTTTGATAGAGAGGGAGTCCATTCCGCCACGAAGTCCGCCAATGCTTGACTCTTCACTACTTGCCTTGAAATGAATTCGAGATCGAATTAGGCCAATTCCACTGCCCACTTTGCAATATTCCCAGTTGAATTGGGATTATGCAAGATTGCTCGAAGTGGGTAAGAAGTCACCACTGAGATTTTGTAAGCTTGGAAGTAATGGCGAAGCTTCCTGGAGGCAATAAGAACTGCATAGAGCAGCTTATGCACCTCTAGGTATCGAGTCTTGGCATCATGTAGTACTTCACTGATGAAGTACACTGGGCGCTGGATGGTCCGGACCCTCCCGGAGGGGCCCGAAGCTTCCTCTTCATTGATCCGGATCCTCCCGAAGGGGTCCAGATTTTCTTCGGGGACCTCCGGGTCCTTGCTGGAGGAACCCGGAGCTTCTTCAGAATTGACCTGGACCCTCTCGGAGGGGTCTGGGTCTTCTGAAGTAACTTCTTGTGGATTCAAGTCTGGGAGTTGGGACCCAAACTTGCTTTCAGGATCCTTCAGACCCTCCCAAAGGGGTCTGGATTCCTGAGTATGGGGTAGTTTTGGTCTCTCCGCAACCAGGACCATACTGACGACTTCGTCAGTTGCTGAAATGTAAAGCAACAAAGGCTCACCAGGGTTCGGAGCTACCAGAGTTGGTAGGGTGGTGAGGAACTGTTTTAGCTCCTGGAACGCCTTTTCTACTTCTTCAGACCATTGGAATGGTCCGGACTTCCTTAATAACTTGAAGAAGGGGATTCCCCATTCCGCCAGTCTTGAAATGAACCGGCTGAGGGCTGCTAGACATCCAGTTAGCTTTTGGACATCTTTGATGCGGGCTCGTGGCCGCATGTCTTCAATGGCCTTGATCTTTGCCGGATTAGCTTCTATGCCCCGGTGACTTACCAGGAAACCAAGAAGTTTTCCGGAGCTAACCCCGAAGACACACTTGTCTGGGTTTAGCTTTGTGCGGGTGACCCACAGCTTATCGAAGACAGCCTGCAAGGTGTCAAGGAGTGACTCCTTGTTCTTGACCTTGACCACGATGTCATCGACGTACACTTCCACTATGTCTCTAATGAGTTCTTCAAAGGTTTTGTACATAGCTCGTACAAAGGTTGAGGCTGCATTCTTGAGACCAAATCGCATGGCTGTATAACAGTACAATCCATCTTCTGTGATGAAAGAGGTATGCTCTTCATCTTTCCTAGACATTTTGATTTGATGATACCCAGAATATGCGTCTAGGAAACACAGTAATTCACACCCGGAGGTGGAATCCACTATCTGATCTATTCTAGGTAGTGGGAATGGATCTTTTGGACATGCCTTATTTAGTGTTGTGTAGTCGATACACATCCGAAGCTTCCCGCAGGCCTTGGGCACAACGACTGGGTTTGCCAGCCATTTTGGATGGAAGACTTCTCGGATGAATCCAGCATTGAGCAACTTCTTCACTTCTTGTCGAATGAAGTTCTGTCGCTCTACGGATTGCTTCTGAGGCTTCTGATGCACAGGCCGGGCGTCGGGGTAGATCTTCAGATTGTGCTCAATCACTTCCCTGGGGATCTCAGGCATTTGTGACGGTTGCCAGGCAAACACGTCGACATTAGCCCGGAGGAAAGCGATGAGCGCGAGTTCCTATTTGTCGTTCAATCCTCCCGATATACGGGTGGTCTGAGCGGCATCAGAACCGATTTGGACGACTTTGACGGGAATGTCGGTGTCGCCGCTTGGCTGCACACGAGGTGCAGAAGTCGCACCTCGCTGACGAATGCTCGGGGGTTTTGGAGCTTGCTCCTGCCTGGAGTCCTCCTCTTGCGCCGTAGTAAGTGCATGGAGTTCTTCCAGAGCAGTTACTCCGGCAGTACGATCTCCGTGGATCCAAAGAACGCCTACTGGTGTTGGCATCTTTAACACCAGGTAACCATAATGAGCAGCTACCATGAATTTGTACAAGGCAGGCCTACCCAAGATGGCATTGAAGGGTAAGTTGATCTGAGAAACGTCAAAGACCAACTTCTCGGTGTGATACTTCTCCCGAGTCCCAAAGGTAACGGGGAGGGTAATAGCTTCGAGTGGGGTAATGGCTCCCGGACCTACTCTGGAGAAAGGTCGGGAGGGGTGGAGATCCAAAGGTCGGAGCTGAAGCTTGGTAAAAGCTTCGAAGCTTATGAGGTTGAGCCCCGAACCTCCGTCTAACATGACATGGTGGAGCTAGATGTTATTGATGGTAGGAGATACCATCAAAGGTAACTGACCTGCTCCAACCATGCTTCGAGGGCAGTCCGAAGCATCAAAAGTGACGGCTGTGTCCATCCACTTCCGATGAGGCTGCGCCCTGGCTGTAGGAGCTACAGCAGCCATGTCCCGACGCATAGTCTTGATGCCACGGCGGGAGGTGATGTCCCATGATCCACCAAAAATGGTGTTCATGGTCTTCCGACGCTCGTTGTCGGAGACGTCGGAATTGTCGTCGACAGAGGTGTAGACGGCCTTCCGGACCTTTTTGGGATCCTGAAAACCTAACTCCTCTTCAGCCGGAGCTTCGTCAACTTTTTGTTTTTCTTCCCACTGTCGGGAAGGAGCTTCTTCCCGGCGCTTGTTGTAGCGCTCGGCAAGGTTTTGGACCTCCCGACAGTCTTCCAAACTGTGGCTGTCCGTTTTGTGAATTGGACACCACACCTTGGGTTTGCCACCGTCTTCAAAAGACGATCGAGGTCGTTTCTCGGGGCGTGGCCCCTGGCCACCCGGAGCTGCAGCAGATGCAGCATTGGATGCACTGGCCGACGGCTTCTTCTCGCTGTTGGTCTTTTTCTTCTTCTTGCCACTCCTGGAGGTAGCGGCTTCTCCTTTGGAGGATTTCTTGTGATCCTCCGGAGTTGGTTTGGAGTGCATTTCACGGCCCTCCGTACCTCTGGCACATTTGTCGGCCAAACTGAAGAGTTCCGTGACACTGGTGATCTCCTTGATCGCCAGTTTCTCCAGCATCTTCTTATCCCGTACACCTTGTCTGAATGCCACAATGACAAAAGCGCTAGAGATAGAAGGGATAGTGTTTCGTACCTGAGAGAATCTCTGGATGAATGATCGTTGGGATTCTCCCCCTTTTTGCACAACTGCAAAAAGGTCCAGTTCAGTGTCTGGTCGGGTGTATGAACTCCCGAAATTGGCGGTGAACTGCCGGCACAGCTCCTCCCAACTGTTGATGGAGTTGGGTGGAAGGCTCATAAACCAAGACCTAGTGATCCCAGTTAAAGCCACTGGGAAATAATTGGCCATTACGGCCTCATTTCCTCCAGCTGCCAAGATAGCAGTGGAGTAAATTTGAAGATATTCGACAGGATTAACGGCCCCGTCGAACTTCTCCAGCAGGTGAGGCCGGAACTTCTGTGGCCACCTGACCATATGCAAGTGCATGGCCAGGGCTGAACAGCCTCCTCCTACTCCTTCAGTAGCAGGAATGTCTTGAGCTTCTCGTCTTTCACGAGCACGCTCAATATGGACTCGGCCGTCTTGTTGGCGATATCGGCGATCAAGCTCCGCCCGGAGGTCATGAGTTGAAAGCCTTGATACCGTGTGAGTGCGTCGTGCCCCGGAGGGCAATGACATCACCTGCTGTGATGCAGCATGTCTCCTGTTGTTGGAAACGTGCAGACCAAGTCTGCCAGACAAGGTCCATCGCTGCGACGGGGCCCGACCTAAAGGGGGAGGACCCTGGTTGCTGACGCGGTCGGCTGCTGCTGCAACCAAATGTTCCACATCAGCCCTCCACTGCTCCAGAGCATCCCGGGATGCATTCGGAGGTGGTGGGCGTTGGAGAAGAGCACGTGCTGCATGGAGCGCGTGTTCTGGGTTGTCAAGATTTGCCGACGCAGTGATTGATGCCGGTGCACCATCGCGTTGTCCAACTTGATTTGCTGGTGGAGGCGGCGGTGGTGGAAGTGTGACTCCTGCTGGCACTGAGGCTCCTGCTGGTGGCTGCATATTGGAGGGATTGCCTCCAACAGTTTGAACAGCAGGATGACCGTTGGATGATCCAGCAGCTGAGTTCACCATTCTTGAAATATCAGGTGCCCCTACCTAGCGCGCCAACTGTCGGTGGTTTTGATCCGGCAGATCTCCCAATACTACTAAAGTGTTAGAGGAGTTTGAGGTTCTGTGTGGGCGCGCGGAGATTCAAGAAGGTGAAGTGTAAATGACACAGTAGACACGAAGATTTACGTGGTTTGGGCCGCCTGAGCGTAATACCCTACTCTACGGGGTGTGTTGGTGTCGTATTGGATGTATGGGCTCAACGTCAGTTGAGAGTGTAAAGTCAGCGTGTCAATGGAGAGTGTGTTCTATGTATCGTCGGCCTGTCCTTTTATAGTACAAGGGCAGGCCGTTACAAGTTAGCCTAGCCCGACATGTGGCCCCGGCGGTTACTGATATTGATACACATTCAATCACGTTTAATTACCCTTAGTGACTGAGTTATGGGCTTTGACAGCACCATTACTGGTAATTAAGGTCGTCCGATTGTGTGTCATTAATATAGTATTAATGACACTTGATCGGGTCTTGAAGTACTTGATTCCCCATTGAAGATCCGGAGCCGTTGTTGGGTCTTCCGGAGGTTAGAGGCTGAAGATCCGACGGTTGGACACGTGGCAGCTCTGGAGCATACTGTGGGAAACAGATAGGTCCGGAGTTGCCTGACATGTGTCAGTTCCTGAGCTTCCCTCGGTCTGGGGTTAGGTCCAAGGGTGCTATTTCGGTACATAGCCCGGAGCTTCCCCCTTGTGGGCGGTAGCTCCGGTTTGATAGTACACATGGCGACCCTGGGACTAACCATGTTGGAGAAGCGGGTCCGGTTATGTCTGACATGTGGGCCTCCGAAGGTCTTCAAATCAAGTAGATGACCTTCCCTCGAGATCTTTGTAATCTCAAGGGGTGTATGGTTCCCAGGGTACCGACAGCTGCGGATCTCCCACTCTTCAAGACTTGCACAAAGACGAGACTGTCCTCTTCGTCGCCTATGTGTCTGCGGGGCACGAGCTCCTGTTGTTGGGTTTCTTCCTCAGATTGCTGGAGGATTGCGAGCTGCAGCTACACCACCTGTCGCCAAACTCCATTGCCATGGTTTCCATGTTCATCCACTTCTGCGAGGCGTTCATGGGCACTCCACCGACGGTGGAGTTGTTCTGGTTCTTCTTCGTGATGAAGACCATCGGAAAGAAGCACGACGAGCCAGGTAGGATACTACTACTTCTGGCATTGGGAGGAGACCTCTGGGATCTAAATTGCTTCCATTAAAGGGGGAAGTGGAGCCGCTGGAGGGAAGACTGGGCGATTGTGCGGACCGAGGCCTACGCCATGCTGATGATGCCCTCTCAAGACCCGACCTCTGATCCCACCACCTGGAAAGCGTACCAAGGGTTCATGAAGGAGTACAAGCAGGTGCTGAAGAGGATCCAACTCCTGGCAGATAAGGGCTTGACCTCCCTGATGGTGTTGGCAGACTTCTTGCACTTCCGCATCACCCCTCTTTAGCGGCACCTGTACGGGGTCTGGTTCTACTCCAGTGCATTCGACCAGTGCCAGCTGGACCAATACGACCCAACCCCCAAGATGCTAGAGGAGATGCTGAAGGTGGTGAC
Source organism: Tuctoria greenei (assembly GCA_036927565.1). Classification (NCBI taxonomy): domain Eukaryota; kingdom Viridiplantae; phylum Streptophyta; class Magnoliopsida; order Poales; family Poaceae; genus Tuctoria; species Tuctoria greenei. Next base: position 160,672,295 of record JAYESD010000008.1, on the reverse strand, counting down.
TTGCGACATGATTGATGATGAGCACGTATCCATCCCAGATTCATGCTAGCCGCTTTTCATGACACCTGACTTGAGGAACGAAGTGTGGAGCTTGATGCCAAAGGTCAATGCATTTGGTCTTGCTCATCTGCACCCAAAGAGACTACCGGAGCTTTGCCGATACTGAAACAGTGCCATGCTGTGATGCAGCATGGACCGGGGTCTACCCCACGCCCTTCTGAAAGGGTGGAGGTAGGGACCTTGACAACCTCTGACACGGTGGGGGACAATCAGCCAGCATCAGTTCCTGCATCGGGGAAGCGTTCCTGTACTTCAGTCGCAGGTGTCGCCGCCCCCGTGTCGAAGAGGCGGAAGTTGACACAGGGGACGGTTCCATAATCTCATATCGCAAGGGAGCCAGAGCAGCCGATGCTTCAATCATTGATATGATCTCTGATTCCAGTAGCGGCTCTGGAGGTATCGTGTCCGCATAGCCCTCGACAAGTGAGCCTCAAGCTCCCGGTGTCCAGGCGATAGGTGGAGAGGAAAGTGGCAGTGGTAGTTCTATAGGAGGCACAGAGGGATCTGTGCTGATGGTCGCATCATCACAAGTCATCCAAGAGCAGGTGCTAGAGGATGTGGCACCAGCCTTGGTGTTGGGTCCAGCGGGCCTCAATCCGCTGTTCGAGCTGGGAGGCCAGGGTCTCTAGAGCCGCTAGGCGTGCCGGTAAGGCATAGTTTCTTCCTTTTCTATTTTTCATTGCTTCTTCGCGCTAACGGGGTCAAGTTTGCCTTTTAAGGGCATTGTCGATCGACATAGTACCCTTGCTGCTTTCGAGAGTGAGCTTGATGGTTCTTGCCCCTCCTGGAATTGGAACCGGGCCCATTCTGAAGCATCCCGCGCTTGAGGGTGCACCAGCCTCCAGCAACGCTACTATCCCTGTGGCTGTTCCTTGTTCTCCTTCGTCCGTCGGGGCGGATAGGGCTGAGGCATTGCTGGGTGAGGAGGTGGCCACCTTGGCCGTCACAGTTACCCCTGGTGGGGCAGACCCGCCAGCCGCTAACACTGCGCCAGTGCCAGATGTCATTGGTGTGCAAGATGGCGACTTGCCACTGGTGGCTAGCAACACCCTTATGGTAGGGGAGAGTTCTTCGACACCGGTCGATGATGTGCTCATTCCAGAAGCTCCATCCAGGGAGCCATCACGTTCCCAGGCGCTGGTGTCTGCAATGGAGTCGGCAAAAGAGGGGGAGAGGCAGTCATCTGTGGCGACGACCATGCCGATCCCCCTCTCTGAGGCTGTTGCTGCATCCCAGTCCATCTTGCTCTCGCCCGAGAGTGGGATCAACTTGCTGAAGAGCGGCGTCTGGTGAAGTTGGTTGACGCAAAGGCGAAGGCCCTGAAGGCCCACACCGACGCTGAAGCCTTCCTTAGGTTGTGCGTGGATAGGCGGCTAGAGTTGGTCCGTCGCGAGGTTGTCGTTGCTGATCAGGAATGGGACTTGGCGGTGAGGGAAGAAGAGGTCGACGTGTGACACCCGGTTCTGAAAATGAACCAAGCATAATGCACATGTGTGCCGAGGATGTTTAACACACATACACAAGTGATTCACAAATGATAAACAGATAAAATCATGTCTCGAATAATAACACTAAAAATAGTACCTTATTACAACCCAAATAGTCTTGAATACAAGCTTTAAATACCTGTAGCAAAAAACACTAAACACTAAAGACTCCAACTCCACAGGCAAGCTTGACGGTAACATGCACGCCTAGAACTTCTCAAAGACCTCTTGGTACTCCACGTTGACGCCTGCGTCTGAATTTGTTGGCGGAATAGCAAGGGTGAGCACATGTCGTACACAACAAGTGTGGGAAAGTATGACATGTAGCTTAAACAAGGTATGATAATAAACAATGGCTAGTTGCATAAAAGTACATTCAAAACATTTGAAAATGCAATTATGTGATCATAAGTGTGGTCCTTCCCAAAATAACAAAAAAAACATTAATTCCAACTCAATTAACCAATACCAACCATATTAATTCATAATCAACTCGTAACTGCATATCTGTCTCAATTTCATCAATTTCATATACCAAAGCCAATTAATTAACCAATACTAACTCCAATTTAATTCCAGCCATTAAACCAAGTTAAAGGACCAAATCTCAAATCATGTGTTGGTCCAGGTTGCTCATAACTGGGAGCATGGCTATCATGATAGTTTTTAACACACTCTGCAGAGGTTGTACCACTTTACCCACAAGTCTGTGATTTCATCACCTTTCAATGACTATGAAATCTCAATTATGCCGTCTCACACTTCCTTAGGTGTGTGGTCAAGATATCACAAAATAGCCTCTACAAAGTGATTAACAGCTTATTTAGACCCCACTGAGGTTTCACCGGTGGTGATGTCTCCAACTGAGCACATCTAACCAAGGGCCCCCTCTTGAGCCATTCAAATCCCAGGGTAGTCCTCCCATCACTACAAACCCATCCAACTACCCCTTCTCTGAGCTTTCCAAATGGTCCAAATAATACTAGCAATACACTAATTAGTCACCTAAGTCACACCCATACTTGGCCCTGTGGTGGCACTGTAAATCCTGGATGGTCGCTCTACGAACCTGTCCATAGATATAAATCAAGCAAAACCATAAAAACAGTCCAACCCATTCCACATAATCGGCTTGCTTAGATCCCTTGGCACCATGTTGCTAAAGGGTCATTAATATCAAATTCCATCATTAAAGTGTTCAATAGTTCATAATTAAGCAATATGATTGTTTCCCAAACCCAATTGAGTATAGCAAAGCAAAAGTGTAAAATACCCTTTCTGACTCTCTACATTGTGTTTATGCAACAAGGGTGGTCTTACAGGACTAGTAAACTCCTACAATTGGGATTTCCCATCAATTTTACACAAGCATGCAATTTTGCAAACAAAACATTTAAGAACCTAGATAAAAATGATCAAGGACACTTGCCTTGCTCTTGAGCTTGGTTTGCCTCAAAAGCACTCTCTGCAACGGCACCTTCTAATTCGCGCCACAAACATGCAAAACAAACATTACATTCTAATAATGCTCATATATTAATCAATATGCAATGATATGCATAATTAATCCAATAGTGTGGTAAATCTAGTTAATGAGTTGCTATTAATGTTTACTAACTAGGTACAATGGTTTTTAACTAGTTTGAACAAGTATTGAATCAATTTAGATCAATTTGGGATTAATTCAACTTGAAACAGATTTAGATACCAGACTAGTCCGCTACCAGGACCGGAGTAGTCCGCCCTGTCCAAGAACTACAAAAAAGGGTTTTCTAAACAGCAGGATCAAGGGATGAATTGACATGGAAAAGTGAATGTAGAGGGTGCACTGTGTGTTTAGAGATCCAAGGATCAAGAATTGGGCGTGAAACTTGAATCTTGACGGTTTGGGCTTGATGAGAAGTGATGAGGATAATTTAGTGATGAAGAATGTTGATGTCAAGAATTTGATGAAGATCGTGCTTGATTGATCTTCCTCCTTCTTCTCCTCCTTCTCCTTGCTGTTGTGTTTCATCTTGATGGTGGCACATGATCAGAGACGATAGCAAGGGGGTTTTCCAACATGTGGAGAGGTGTGGGGGTATTGGGTTATTTCTATAGGGGTGGAGAGGTAACGTTTTGGGGTGAATTCCAACAAGAATTAGGTGGCGGATGAGTAGGGGCCGTGGTGGGGTCCACTTTGGCTCCTCCGAGGTTGGGCACCAAGTTCTTGGGTCTAATTAAGGCAATTACCCAATAACCAATCGTGGAAGAAAAATAGAATCTGAGTTGAATTCTGCAAGCCGAACTAGTCTGCAATAGGACCGGACAAGTCCGTTTCGGAACAGAGAGGTTCTCAGACAAGTCCAGTATAGAAGGCTGGACGAGTGTGGGGTTGGCTAGAACAGGCTGATCCAGACTGAAAACCGGACAGAATCGGACTAGTCCGCTCTAAATCGGACATGTTTGGAAAAACATCAGAACCATCAACTGGACTAGTCCGTGCAATGTGCTGGACAAGTCCGAGCTCTGAAGAAATCTAGATTAATGAAATAGAGGAGGAATGCCGGACTACTACGGGTTGGAGGCCGGACAAGTTCGTACCCTGACAGAAATAAATTGATGATTAGACCTAAATTCATTTTAATCTTGTTCCTTTTTAGGTTGCTTAATTTTAAACATGTATGAGGATGCATGCAATGCATTATGCATGAAAATGAGGGTGTTACAAACCTACCCCCTTAAAATGAATCTCACCCTCGAGATTCGAAGCGAAGGTAAAGAGAGAGGCAAATTCCTTCTTGAGATCATATTCTCGCTCCCAGGTTGCTTCCAATTCTGTATGATGCTTCCATTGCACATTGCACCACTGAATCACTTTGTTCCTTGTGACCCTCTCCTTAGTTTTCAGAATTTTGACAGGTTGCTCGGCAGAGGTCAAATCTTTCTCAAGCTCCAATTCTTCCATTGGTACCTGCTCTTCATGAACCCTCAAGCACTTCTTGAGCTGAGAAACATGAAACACATCATGAACATCGGAAAGATGTGCAGGCATTTCCAACTTATACGCTACTTCTCCCCGTTTGTCCAGAATCTTGAATGGTCCAATATAGCGAGGTGCCAACTTGCCTTTGACCTTAAATCGCTTATGACCTCGCATGGGTGACACTTTGAGGTATACAAAGTCTCCCACCTCAAAAGATAGGCTTCTCCGTCTAGTATCCACACAACCTTTTTGTCTTGACTGGGTAGCTCTCAAATTCTCGCGGATTGTCTGAACTTGCTTTTCAGCATCCTTGATTACATCAGGTCCAACCACTTGAGTCTCCCTTATCTCATTCCAAAACCAAGGTGTTCTACACCTTCTCCCATACAATGCTTCATATGGTGACATCTTCTAACTTGCTTGGTAACTATTGTTGTAGGAGAATTCGACATAGGGTAGACTTTTGTCCCAACTTCCTCCATATTTTAGCGCACAAGCTCTCAGCATGTCCTCCAATATCTGATTTGTCCTCTTAGTTTGTCCATCCGTATGAGGGTGATATGCAGAACTGAAATTCAATTGAGTCCCCATATATTCGTGTAGCTTTTCCCAAGACCTTGAGATAAATTGAGAACCTCTATCGGACACTATTTTCTTCGGCACTCCGTGTAAGCACACTATTTTTCCCATATACAATTCTGCCAGCATCGCTCCACTATAGGTAGTCTTGACAGGAATGAAATGCGCTGATTTCGTTGACCGATCCACAATAACACATATTGAATCATATCCCGCGGAAGTGCGAGGCAAACCAACTATAAAATCAATACCAACCTCTTCCCATTTCCATTCTGGAATCTTTAACGGCTTCAATAATCCAGCTGGCCTTTGATGTTTAGCTTTGACTCATTGGCATACATCACACAATGCGACATATTCTGCTATGTCCCTTTTCATGCCATCCTAACAATAGCGCATATTTAGATCCTTGTACATCTTCGTGAGCTGGTGGCTTGCTCCCTTTTGACTCAAAGCATTAGCCACTATGTTGGCTTTTCCCGGATGATAATTGATTCCCACATCATAATCCTTAATGAGTTCCAGCCATCGTCGTTGCCTTAAATTCATATCTGTTTGCTTGAATATGTACTTGAGACTCTTATGGTCCGTATAAATCTGGCATCTATGGCCAAGAACATAATGTGTCCAAATCTTCAACGCATGCACTACGACTGCAAGTTCGAAACCATGAGTAGGATAATTATGCTCATGCTTCTTCAATTGCCTGGATGCATAGGCTACTACTCGGCCCTCTTGCATCAATACAAAACCAAAGTCCTTGCCTTGATGCGTCACAATAGATATCAAAGCTCTTGTTCACATCTGGCAATACCAGCACAGGTGCTGTTGTTAACCCCTTCTTTAGCTCCTCAAAACTATCCTGACAAGCTTGAGTCCACTTGAAATGCTTCTCACATTAACAATTCAGTCACGGGCTTCACTATCTTAGAAAAGTCCTTGATGAACCGACGATAATATCTAGCCATTCCAAGAAATCTCCTTATTTCCTTCATATTCTGCGGCGGTTCCAACTTTAGCACATCTCTAACCATTCCTGGTTCGACTAACACTTCTCCTCCGGAGATGACATGGCCTAGGAATGATATCTCTCTCAACCGGAATTGGCACTTGTTAAACTTGGCATAGAACTGGTGCTCTCGTAGTTTCTGCAACGTCAACCATAGATGCTCTTTGTGCTCCTCTTCACTTTTTGAGTAGATCATGATGTCATCAATGAACACTACCACAAACTTATCCAAATACTTCATGAAAACCTTATCCATAAGATACATGAAGTACGCGAACGCATTAGTCAATCCAAATGACATGACCGTATACTTATAGGATCCATACCATGTCTTGTAAGCTAACTTAGGTATGTCTGACGGTCTAATCTTCATTTGGAAATATCCTGATTGAAGATCAATCTTAAAGAATATTATGGCCCCCTTCGTCTGGTTGAACATATCCTCTATGTGGGGTAGTGTGTACTTATTCTTAGTTGTGACCTCGTTGAGAGACCGGTAATCCACACACATCCTTTGGGATCCATCTTTCTTATCTACGAAAACCACTGGGGCTCCCCATGGTGATGATCTTAGGCGTATATAACCCTTCTCTAGGTGCTCTTGAATCTGCTTCTCGAGCTCTGCTAGTTCCTTAGGGGGCATCCTATATGGCCTCTTTGCTATAGGTGCAGTTCCTGGTATTAAATCAATGACAAACTCGATGTCATGATCAGGTGGCATACCTGGCAACTCTTCAGGAAACACTTCTGGGTACTCACGAATGTTTGGTATTTCTTCCAAAGTTACTTATTTTGCTTGATTTATCATTGCTTCTCGACTATCGGCTGAACTGCCTTGGATTCTATACTGACTCCTTCCTCATTTATCAATTGCACTATTCAAGTGGCACACTAAATTACTTCGTTATGCTTCCTTAGCCAATCTAGTCCAAACCTTGCGAATTCAGGACTATAAGGTTGGCGAGGAAATCTACACCCTGACGGATATACTTGCTTTTGGACATACTATATTTGTCCTCATCTCTCCTCTAGGAGATTTAACCAACAAAGTATACTTCAGGTATGATATAGGCATGTTATGCTTTGCAACCAACTCCGATGAGATGAAGGAATGGGATGCTACTGAATCAAATAATATAGTAGCGGGGTTGGAGTTTGCGAGAAACATACCAATCACAACATCTTCAGCTTGTTGAGCCTCTTCTGCAGATACATGGTTGACCTTTGTTGACGGCTGTTATATACCAATTCCAGCCGTCAATATGACTCAATTATGTGAAGGATTGATCATTTCTTGCACACATCACCTTTCTACTTGACCTATTTCCACTTGTACTTGGAGAAATATGTGTATGCATATATTTATACAGGAATTGAGGAAAAGTATGGGGAGCAATCCTAGAAAATATCATCCCAGCCAATCAGGCGACGACATGTGGCACCACATAGATTAAATGGCCCACAAACAGAAGTAGCCGAGGCCATCCAACGGTGTAGCACCAATATCAGTCAATGGGACCCACCTGGCAGCCACCTGGAGGAAGTACGGGCCGTTTGGAGCCCTGACCAGGTCGGCCGATCCAGGACGTCGGCCGACCTGGTCTTGGCGCCAAACGCGGTCAACTTCCACGTGTTGGCTCCTCCCGGCTCCCTGAAGTGAATGACGACTGATTCGCGTGCTTTTGAAGACAGGAACCGACCTCAACACTAGTATAAATAGGACCCCATACCTCTCACTTGAACACACACCACTTGGGCATCATTCTATTGTATATACTATCTTCCATAGTCCTTAGAAGAGTTAGGATGTAGAGAGGAGAGCCTCTAGTCCCAAGTCCAAATTGGGAAAGGAGTAGGAGTCTCTCTTCCCAATTCCACATTGGGAAAGGTATGTCTCATGTATTCCTTCTTGTATTTGTGACTTTGTGCTCAATAAAGATATTATCTTTAGTCTTCTTTTATACGTATACTTGGACAAAGCATTTCTTGTTTGATTGTGGAGTCCATGTAAGTGGAAGGTATAGTCTTTATGATTGTACTCTCATGATCACATCTTATGGTCATAAACACTAAAGACCCCCACTATAGTCTATGTAGTTATGATATGATTATGTTAATATGAATAACTATGCTATGCAATCAACATTGGTTCAACGATGATTTAGTTCATTGCCTTAGGATGGCTTGTGCTGCAGCTCTTAAGGTATTTGCTTAGTATGCTAGCATGGTGCTAGGGTATTTATGTAGCATTGGATGTCTCGGAGACCCATGGATTGAAGTGGTAGGCTGTAGGTGGTGACAACCCTATCTGTCCTTTGTAATCCTCAATGTTCGGCTATGCTACAGGCTCTTGGTGGGAGTCGCCCTAGTATTGCTAGAGATAAGCTCGTGCCCGATGTGTTGAATATCATTGCATAGGAATTCATCATTGACATGACCACTAGTTTCTACCTTAGGCTATGTATATGTATTAGGAGCATTGTAGGAGCAACTTTCTAACTCTTAATCCAATCTCCCTCTAGGACCCAAGTAACCTTTAGAGTAGATTGCCTATGTGTGTGTCACACTACCCCTATTATCAACTTACCCCTTGTCCGGATAATTGATTAGTATCCCATAGCTTGACCGTAAGAGTACTATATACTTTACTCCATTGCCTTCCTTTGGGATAAATACGATACCCTTGGGAATACTCATGGGTGAAATGCTACAACGGTATCTTGCCTGCGCTTGCGGATCTCATCTCTTTACGGGAGATGATCTGTGGTGTTAAGAAATACCAACAAGCATTTCTGGCGCCGTTGCCAGGGATGATTTGTTAGTATATCTTAGGAGCCGTCAGCAAGAATTTCTGGCGCCATTGCCGGGGAAGGCAAAGGAAGTGAAGTATAGCTATCAGTTGTGATTAAGCTATAGGTACTAATAGTTATTAGATAGGATTACCCTTGTTTGTTTTCTCCTTTGTGTGAAAACAGGGTAGTCTTGGCCAACCCATTGTATGGGATGGCCAACGAGGACGCAAGTGCTAAACTGCAAGATGATTCAAGGCGTACATCAAAAAATGTCCGCTAGGCAACACCATTGCCTTTTGTGGGAGAATTTCAGCTTTCAATAGGAGCCAAAGTCATCCATACCCGAGCTTGGGGAAGGATCCAAGAAGTTCTTCTTGGTTTGCCTCCACCATGAGGTGGATAGTTGGCTCTTCATCCAACACTCGTGTCATGGGTTGGCTCCACCAATCCATGACCACATTCATGCTGGAGCTGAAGGAGTCCTATTCTCATTCATCATGGATGAGAAGAAGGTCTCCACTCAAGGGGTGGATTGAAGAATGCTCGAGCTCCCATAGCTTGTCATGCACACCACTTCACAAGGTGGATATGCTAGTTATGGAACTACACCTCCCATTGAAGTGTCATGAATATCCAAGTCGTTGGATATTTGTTTGGATAATCCAAGTCGTGGATATTCACATGATTTGTGAAAATCCATGTCATCATGGGACACGTGGGAATTATTTCCCTAGGACCCATGAGGACCTTTTTCAAACAACAACTCCAATGGCTACCATTCACAAGGAGGTCAAGGGTGGAATTAACATCACCCTTGTATTCAAGGAGGCTATGGCTTTTCAAGGGATTTAAGTTCAACTAGCCTACCTTGAAGTATCTTGGCCAAGCAGAAATCAAGACAACATTCACATGATAATCTTGGCCAAGGACAAGAACTTAAGGAGCATTCAAAGTCCAAGATATCCCACATCACTTGTTGGGATACCCACACTTCGACCAAACCAATTCAACCTAGGGCAAGTGACATTGTGGATGAAGCGTTTCTTGTTTGATTATGCAGTCCACATGTCATCATGCCCAATGAAGCCTTTGATCCATGATCAAGGTATGAGTTGATTCAATGGAATATCAAAATGGTCAGAGTGGCACCCCTAAGAAGGACAAAGCCTCACCATGCTCATGAAGGAATACATTCAAGAGGGAGAACCCATCGCTACAACAACATGTCTATATCAATACAACGGGGAGAGGCTAGGGCCACCATGTGGCCCACATGTCCAAATGACAGCCAAATGAGTTTGCCATGTGAAAACGGAAGAAATCGTCAACATATTCAACTCTGGGATTGGACAACAAATCATCACGCTGAACAGAATGGAGGTAAGTCCTACTCATCGGACTTAAAAAATTCGGTGAGTCCTCGCCAATAGGTTAATTGGTAGTTATCACTCAGCGGACTTCAAAAATTCGATGAATGCTTTCCAATAGGTTAATTGGTAGTTATCTCATATTTATTTTCCAAATTGCATCAACCCTTGCATTTGCATGTTTGAAATTCCACACTTGCATGTTGGAAAGTAAAATTTCCAACCATCATAAAACTAAAAATTTGAATTAGGGGAGAAATTTATTTGGATATGAACTACGTGCATGACCACTTGAATTTATCTTCCTAGTTCAAACCAAAAAGATTTGCTTTGACCCTCATTGAATTTACAAGTTATTTCAAGCTGGGCAAGACAATTTGAAAATTGGGTTCAATTTGCATTTGGCTAATGCAACCCGTTTTTGAGTTGTTTTGTGTGTTCTTGATTAAAGTGCAGCTAGGTCAAAATTGTGAAGAGGTGGTATGGCAATAAAGTGGAATGTTTCATCAAGCTCAAGTCACCATTGGGACGATTTGAGAGCACTTCTCTCCTTCAAACTCATTTTGAGTCTGAGGAAGATAAATGTTCAAGATGATGATCCAATGGAGGAGCCATAACTAAATCCATTGCCAAATCCAATCTCAACTTGGAATTTGACATCAACCATCAAGCCTACGCCGAAAATCAAGGTTGTGAGTTTCTCACACAAAGACCTTCGTCACCAACTGCTCTTCAAATGAGGTATGAGTTTAGAATTTTTCATTGTTTGGTTTGCCATAGAATTGAATTTATTTGCTTGCATTTGTGAGGAAGGTGTGGGGACCGGAGTCCACACATCCGAGGATCTCATTGGGTGGTGCCGTGCGATGCGGCACCTAACAGCACACACGAAAAGGATACGAAAACATATAAAGTTTTCATTTCATAATATGAAGAGTTTACAAATGAGTGTACAACAGGGGTACACACGCAGCGGAAAATACATACTCATAATCTCCCCTAACTAAGCAGGAGAGAAGCCGTCCATGCCCTAGGACGATACTCACTTGCAACATGAAGAACATTCAGCAGCGGCGTGGTTCACATGAGATTTATCTCGACACCTCGAGTCTCATGTACAACCTGTACAATAGAAATAAACTAATACCTGCAAAAATCGTTAAAGCGCAAACGTGAGGATAAGGCTCAGTAAGACTGACCCATCTCACTAGACATATGCAGGGGTAAGTACTAAGCATAGGTAAGTAATAGCATAAATAGACTCGCCTACAAGTGGATCCTTATATTCATATTTTAAGTAGCAAATGACATTCTTCAGGCACGACACATCATAGACTCCACACATACGCCCGCTCGGAAGTACATTTCACTGTACTCCTCTCCCACATCGTATGTGGCCACCTTTCACCCGTCATCCCGATGTCAAACCAGTTCTACCGTCCCAAAAGTAAGGTCCCTAACCGAGCATGTCGAAGTTGCTCCTTAGAGGTTCCCACCTTACGATCATCTTCCCCCGAAGGACGGCGGTATAAGTTTTGACACGAGGGTGACTGAGCTACATCAGTTTAATGGACCCCATTAATCCATTATGTAACCGGTACTGTTCAAACTTGCTCAACAGGGCCACACACGAGACGGTCCTTAACCGACACAGACTACAAACCAACTTCCACATTTGCCTAACCCTTACCGACCCAGGCCCAAATGTGGTCGCAAGCATTGTCTCCCTCATTCGGGCTCAGACAACCTTGCGCGTCCCGTCCTACAGGAACATCCTCGTCCACATCTCCAATTATTAAGAGTGAAAATTTTGGTAACATCTCGCGGGTAGATTCCCCTACTCGACACCTCTAGCAAGTAGAATAAACTACTTGACTTGTGGTCAATAAAATGTGACCCTCTCGCGAGTAGATTCCAACTACTCAACTTCTACTGGTGTATCTACACTATTAGCATTGGCAGTTCTACACGTCAAGCTGTAAACCGTTCCAACCAACCCCTCAGATTTGTGGTCATGCAAGTGGAGTATAGATCACCCTAGACGTAATGCACTTATGAAACTTAAGACGTAATGTAAGAAATATTGCAAAACTCTGTAAAGCTTTTAAACGCAAATCGGGGCTTGCCTTAGTTTGCGATTCGATTAAATGTCAAGGGTCAGTGGTCTTCTTTCGGGACTTCGCCAAGTAACTTCACAACGGGCACCTTGGCCTTCTCCTCTAAGCAAAGCTCCTCATCGGTCACCTACCATCACGTGCCTACCGACATGATATGCATATAAGTACATAATGTAATATACATTAGATTAAACAAGTTAAACAACTCTAAGACTGGTGAGACTAACTAGAAGGAAGAGGTATGCCTCTGTTGTGTGGATAAACAAAGGATGGAGTCAAGTGGCCATAGTATTATCGAGATGTGAATTGAAAGGTATAATGTAAGCACACATTGCAACTTGGCACTTAACACTCGACGCTATGCCACGCAAGGACGATAAAGCTGAATGGTGTGGTAGTGTTGGACTGAATAGTGTAAGAATGACCAAGGACTCAAGGTGGAGCATTGAAAGCTTAAGGCATGAGTGAACTGTGCAACAAGAGGTCACGACTCAGAAGGCGACCAATGAAGTTACACAAACTCATTAAAGAGTAAACCTAATTAAGTGACCAGTGTGGTCGCAGGGTTCTAAATTAGGATGAATCGATGTGAAACCCTAGCGACACTTGGAAAAGAAGTGAGATCGACATTGCTTGGACTCAAAGAGTCATCACAAGCACTGTTAACCCTACATGAGTACCAAGACACTTTAAAAGGACCTTTAGGTAAATCAATCGCTACGACAATCTTTGCAAACACCGTCCAAGTTCTTACATGACACTATTGCAGTGTACTTTGCAAGATTGTCCAGAAGAGCTCGGTGAACTCCTGGAACTCAAACATAAGGCATTACTAGGTCACGACGACGTGCCTTGTCACCTCGGGAAGATCATCTCATCGACATTCACATCGACCCGGACTCATCCATGGTGGTGAGCGGAATCCCGAACACCACCTTATGAGTCACAAGGTTAGTGATGTCGACTCGATCGTCGGCAAGCGACTCGACGAACCTGTCGTCGATGAAACGACACACCTAGTTAAGAATTTCTGCTGATGGTTAGGAACCATCATCGACACGAACAAGAAACTCTTTATCCAAGGTTCCTCTTGGTCTAGTTTTCCTTGTCGGTCGCAATGTTCTCGCATTACTCAACCGTTGGTCATCGGTGATCACCAACCTCTGTGGTTTGCCCTAGAAGGCATGTTCTCAAGCACCTTGGCTACACCTAGGACTCGATCACCCTCACATCGACTAAAACCTAATTTGGCTTGACAACCATTGTCCAATGAGTCGTGCTTGTGTTTCAGCACCACACTCATCACAGGCATACTCCATCTCAATGCCAGGGCATGATGATGGCTCGGAACGTCACGACGACGTCATGTGGTCAACGGCGTCGACGCGCTCATGGTGGAGCATCACGAGCACACACGGACAAGTTAACATGATTCAAAAGACAAAGAAGGTCAACTTGGGGATTTCTAAAGGAATGATATTATGGTGGAAAACGGACGTACGGCTTGATGACACATGAGTACCATTAGCGACCACGACGAACGGACTTCGATGACGTCAAGCAAGGCATTTCAGGGCAAGGCTCACCTTGTAGGCATTTCGCCAAACATCTTGGGTATGTACTTGATTCTGTCGCTTCATCACCATTCAAAGGTATCTTGGCACATGTCCTTGTCGATTTGCCACCCCACAATAGACCTGCATCCATAGACCAGCATGGAACGACAACACACTTAGTTTTGCCTTGTAACCATTTCATCGAACACCTTGGCAGCAGCACTGATCCGACCAATCTTAGCACAAATCAGAGCTAACCTTGGACCAGTTGTCGATACTATTGTGTCAAAGGCATGTTCCCGATTTTCATCCATCACACTAATCATTCGCCTTGCTTCCAAAACATAGCCACAGCACGGAACGTCGCAACGATGTCGAGGGGGAGCAGACAGGCACGGCCACAGCACACGGGCGAGCAGTAAAGTGCAGCAAGGAGCTCGACCAAGGTGGCAATGGTGAGCGGTAAAGTGCGGCCAAAGCGCGAACAGCGGTCACTGTGGTGCTGGAGGTGCTACGGCGGGGAACGCGGCGATGATGGCCGAGCATCGGCTACAGTTGGTGTCACGGATGGCAATGAGGTGCTGCAGCTCGACGGACATCAAAGAACCATTGGCAGCCAAGGCGCGGAAATGGCGAGCGAGGGGAGCACCAAGAGTGTCATAGACGGAGCGGCGTGCAGCAGCGGCACGGCAGCCATAGCGTGTGACCAGAGGGCATGGCAAGAGGTGTGCAGCCGCGAGGAGTGAAAGGACCCAACATGCTAGAGCTGGAGGAGGGCCGGAGGATGCCGAGGCAGCGGCATGAACGTACATCGCAAAGAGACAACACTTGAGGGAGCCAAGACAACGGTGGCGTCGCGCATGTGTCCGGGCAGCGGGGCGCCAAGAGACGCAGGGCGCGTCGGCATCTATGCTTGGATGGTGGGCTTGGATGGCGGCGAGGGCGGACGTCGTAGGGAGCTGGGCCAATGGCGCGGAAGCGACACGGAGAAGAGGCCGATGCATGGCGAGTGGGTGCAGCAAGAACGAGCGCGGCCAGGGCATCCAACTGATGGGGAGGCACGCATGGCGGCAGTTGAACGGGAGGATGGCGAGCCGATGGGGATGGGGCAGCGCTGCAGGCGGCCGGGGCAGCTGGTGTGGGGACCGGGGTGAGCGGCGGCTGGCGCTGGCGCGAAGGAAGAGGGCGAGCCGGCGTACCGTGGCGGCCGGAGGGAAGCGGATGGCGAGGAGTCCGTGGGGGCGGTGGAGCGCGACGATGAGGAGCTGGGGAGCGGCCAAGCGAGCAGGCGCGGGGCGACGGCTAGGGACGCGACCAGGCCAATGGCCGTTGGGTGGGAGGCGGGGTGCCGTGGAGCAGGAAGGAGTCGGACGTGCGTGAGGTAGAAGAAGAAAAGTTCGTTTTCTACCTCTGGATGGGAGAAGCGCTGGCAACATGCATACTTCGTGGTGGCACACTGGGAATGAAAGTACAAAGGCGTTTCAACCTTTGAGTAGCTGACAGGGTGGGCCCACAACACCCTCCTCCCTTATCCTTTATTCTGCTGATTTTAATCATTACCAAACAAGCTCCAAATTTAGTAAAAGTTGTCAGCTAGCCTAAAACAAATATGTAGGATTTGATTCTGAAGTCTAATTCTTGTTTTGATCAAGTTTCATTTGAAATTCAAATTTGAATTTGACTTCAAAGGCATTTCAATCTACATAGTGTATTAAATAGTAATCGTGCTTCCAAAATTCTTAAATTTTGCAGGGGGGCTATTTGATATATGGGGCATCAATTGGGAAGCTCAAATCTTCATGTGAACCTAGTTTGAACAGTAGCTTGATTTGAATTTTTGAATGTCCCATTTTTAGGATTGAATAATTCCTTTTTCTTTCTCTCGATTTTGTTTTCTTTTCTCCTTTAATTTTCATTGAAAATGTGAATACTTGGAAATTAAGGATTTTACACATTATGTTCTAATATACATTAGCAACCATGTTCTATATGTAAAATTTTAACAAGTTCCTATTTTGAGTGAACATTGGTTAACTCATATGGTTCATGTGAGTTTGGTTTTCCAAGTCCACCTTCAAAATTTTTAAGTTCCTATTTTGCGTTTTTGTTTTCCCGAAAAGTGGGCTTTTACAATCCTTCCCCTTAAAGGAATCTCGTCCCGAGGTTCTAACAAGTAGAATAACAGAACCGACGAGGGGACGATCCGTAAAGGAGGGTCATTGACTAAGAAAAATGACAATGCCCTTAAAGACTTGGGTTATACGAAATAGTTATTATCTTCAGGCATCTTAAGAATTTCTAAAGTCTGCTTCAAGTGATTCTAGTCTTTAAGTTGATAACCTTGACAGGATGCTCGACATGACCATATCACGTCGTAAAACTTTCACGGTTGTTACTGAACTTTTATCGCTGTCCTCTTACACTGGCATGACATGTTGTCCTGTCCTAGTCTTGACTTGAAGAATCAGGACTTGTTCTTTGCTTCTCTGGGTTACCAGGACAATTTGAAACTATCTTTGCATTGATTCTTGGTTGCTTGCTTGGTTTTTGCATAGGTCCTTATAAGTTACTGTGGTATTTTCCTTGACATGAGTTAAGATGGTTTACGAGGTTAAACAACAATCATTAACCTTGTTTGATGTTTAGTCAACCATAGGATTTCTTAGCTGTAGCATAAGAGTGGCAAGGCACGCAACATTCTTATGTGGGCAAAACAGCAGAAATACTGAAGGTATGGTGACTACAAGGTTTATGGGCGCTTCAACACCTTCAATTAATAATAGTAGAAGACGAGGACTCTACGCGGTGGCATATGAGGATTTAAGGATTCAGCATCCTCATATGTTTCCAACACAGCAAAGAACTCAATCATATGATAACTACAAGGTAATTTGTGTAGCAAGGTTACCATATAACAACGCAAGATCTTATATGGACCTAAAGAGTTTCACGAGGTTGACAATCGAACGGTACCCTCACGAGTAAGGAGATTTCATGGATTTTACAAGGTTGATCATCAAACTGATGACCATTCGATGACGAACGGTATAGTTGCAACAATCAAGGTACTTGAACATAACAAGTCAAGGATGGAAGTTCAAGTGTTTTTTTAATTGCAAGTGAGGTTGAGTAATTGGTCTCCCAAGTATTACTCAATGGAAAGGAGATCACTAATGTAAGAAGTCAAATGAAGATGGTGAAATGACCATAGTCATTAGACACCTTAGAATAGTTTGAATGGGGTACACAATCTTGCTCTAAATTTTAGTATTACCATGCATTCTATCATTGGTGTTACATTGGTAATGATGCTTCATGATGCATCATATGTTGTATGGTGCAATGAATATGCACATGGTATGGTGCAAATGGTGCATATGTATGGTGCAAATGGTGCATATGTATGGTGCAGTAGCTTTTATAGTTTGAGCAAGACTAAATGAAACACACCCACAAAACTCAAGTACTGTCTGATGATTTGCAAGGATTGGATACCGTGGACGTGAAAGACACTCAATGAGTAGCGTTCCTTTCATGACTCGACCACAATTAATGAATTTATAATAGAACGACGGATGAGGAATATGGAAAACATACCACGTTACCTAGACCTTTCGAAAGCATATTCATGTACTACTACACTTGCTTGTATCTTCAACTAGGTCTTAGAGTTACCAGTTGACTTGAGGAGTATCTTCATCAGAAGAAAAACAACTAACTATGTGTCGAATGTTATCCCTAGACACCTGGTCGAGATCACTAGACACATCTCTAGTGATACTTCACTTAACCTTCGCTTCAATCAGTCAGGAGAAACGGATATCCTTCTCGATCACTTTAGTGGAGTTGAAGTCACACTCTTCTTAGAGTAACTCAATCTGGTGGTGGATGTTGGATCCTCTTGAAGATGTAATCTTAATTGATCGTCTTCTTGTTGACACGACTCGTTGTAACCAAGGTTGATGGTTGAACACCACTATTACTTGAGTGCTCGCCTTCCCCCTTAAAGTTCCAAACCAGGATGTCGAAGCTTACTTCAAACAATCCTCATGGGAAGATGAGATGCAACTCGAGTAATTGCGACCTGCGTTCAACATCACAAAATGTGATGTGGCAAGTCACATAAATTAGACACTAGTATGCCTATCCAAGGAAAAAAAGCTTCAATGAGTTTAACACTCCATTCAACTTGGTAAATAGTTGAGTTCTAACTTTTGGTTGGTTACGACACTCCTCTAATTGAAGTCGAGAACCGAATGCCTAACAAAAACCAAAAGGTTCAAACTGGCCAGGCTATGGTGACAAACAACCAGCCTGGACGCAAACTCGATTTTGATCCAGTTAATGGCAAAATCAGATCATGAGATGAGTAACAAAGTTAAAGTACACTTCATGACCTTTCCAAATAGTATTGGTTTGACTCTAGATCATCTCTGGTTTGCATGTTATGCTATTTTAAAATTAGCAGAATTTTCTGCACTTTCAGCAGAACCTGCTTAAAAAGTACCAGTTTTGATCTAAAGTCTTCAGGCTGTTCTGATGGAAATCTGGAAATATTATTATTTACAAAGTTGTAGCCAATGTAATAAGATTTCCATAATGTACTTTATTGTCTTCATATCAGTCCTGGTTTAAAGATATGAATTTTTGAAGTTGGGTAAAATTTCAGCATTCAGAATTTGAACTCAGTTCAGATTGACCACTCTGCATTCAAACTCAATTTGGAATAGGTAGATTACCGATTCAGGTCTGGAGCCAATTTCAAATATTGTAGCTGACTCTCTAAACTTTCCAACGGTTACTCGTGCAACACCACTGGATCAAGGGTCTACGAGTTATGGATTAAATTCAGAGGTGTACTGATTGCTGTCCAGTTTGGGTGTGCCTGGACAGTCTCTACGATTATCCAAATTTCACCCACATAGAAAATTATTTTGGTCTTGAGCTGAATAGATAACTTGTAAAGTATTTCCAAAACTTTCCAAAAAGTTTTCATTTGCTCTCATAGCACTTATGGTTGAGGTGATATGGATTTTTAAAGTTCAGTTATGTCACCAGATTTTTAATAAAAATTTCGACAGAACTTTCTTTGTTTGTTGTTCATTTTTTCCACAATTTTCAGATAGTTAAACATTGATATATGCAGAAACAATGTATTACAAAATTGTTACATACATTCACAGGATTCCATAAATGAATCACATGAAGGCATTTGACAATTCTACAGCGAGTTATGCCAGAAATAGTAACTGTATACAGGACTGTCCACTCGCTGTCCAGATTTGATCAAGTTTAGAAATTTGAAATTTTGAGTATGTTAGAGATGGATTGTGCTCTGGAGTTCTATAGAAACGTTGTAGAGGACTCTCTACACTTTCCAAACACGTAAATTAGGCCCGCAGAGGTGATTTCTACAAAAAGTTATGATTCAATTGGTGAAGAGTTCAGATTCTGTCCTCCCTTCCGGGCTGCCAGAACCTCTTAAATGACATTTCAATTTAGACCTTGTTAATGTGAGTTTCAGACTCAGATTTGAACAGAAACTCGTTAGAGGATTCCTTAAGCTTTTCAGGCATGTATATATATGCCTATGTTGCTGTTCTAATTTAAAAGTTATGGCTGTTCAAAGTTTAACAATTTTCCAAGTTGGTTCAGGTGGTACATATAGACTTGTTCCAGTTTTTAACTCAAGTGTTTAAATACTTCTTATCTGAATTTGGGGCAATATTGAATTACAAAGTTGTAGTCTAGCTCCTCACCTTTCCAAAAATTTATCACAAAGGCATGGAAGAGCTTTCTACGAAGAGATAGGGCAAAACACTAAAGTTGGTCCAATGTTTCAAAGAAATGGGATTAGTGTTGATTTTTGGTGATGGGAATTGACTCAAAAGGCTTTCATGCGCAAACTGTTCAAAGAACAGTCGTAGAGGACTTGAAGATCTTCTTAACCATATAGCATACTACTAGGTTCTACGAAGTTTCACTAAAAGCACCTCTTGACATAATCGAGCTAGATTCCGTCAAGAGCGAACAACAACCTTAATCTTCATCCTTCTTCCCATTGCACTCTATAAGTCAAAACTTTGACCCAAAAATTTCCAGCAACTGGGAGTTGGATCTTATAAGATGATAATGAAGCCATTCTTTCGTAGGGGATGGTCAAAGTATCAATTGTGATACTAACGGTACTACGTGCCTTACCAAAAGAAAAGTCTAACCCGGTATATCCGGATACGTCTATAGGTGGTTCTAATACCGATCACTCGCAAACGTATGCTACACAGGTCGCTATCGTAGTTAGTGTATCTGCAGAAGACAAACAATCCCCTTTCAAACCTTCACACCTTAAGGGCGGCACAGGGAAACACGACAGGCAGTCACAATAATATATATGAAAGTAAATGCATACAACTCTGGTGTGAGTCACCCTCGAGCGAAGTCATATCTCGAGGTACATGGCTGTACTATGTCTGTACAGCAAAGACTCCCGCACGAACCAGCTTATACATGCTCGGGCATACGTGTTTCGCATGCTCCCATAGAAGATGAATGGTTCTAGAGATGCATACTATCGGGTTATACACCACTTGACGGGGGCTCCCACTAATTTTGTGTCACGCTGGGGTATCGCGTGTCATATGTTCTCAGAAACATGGATAAGTTTAAGAGACTCATATTGACTTTCCGTGCAAAGCCACAGAAATTTCACATACCACATCTCGTATGCAGAGTTTACCAAGATTGATCTTCTCTCGGTGGCGTACCTTACCTCTTACCTTGAAGACGGGGCATCATTACAGGATAATATAACAAGTTAGTTCACCACCTTTATAACTTATACTAGTAATAGTCCTTAATGGGCATATAGCTAAACCTCACTCGACTACTTCGGAGTTTTCGGAAATAGGCTCTTTTCGAGCGTGATATTCCCAATGAAGCTCTGATACCATGTCTGTGGGGACCGGAGTCCACACATCCGAGGATCTCATTGGGTGGTGCCATGTGATGCGGCACCTAACAGCACACACGAAAAGGATACCAAAACATATAAAGTTTTCATTTCATAATAAGAAGAGTTTACAAAAGAGTGTACAACAGGGGTACACACACAACGGAAAATACATACTCATAATCTCCCCTAACTAAGCAGGAGAGAAGCCGTCCATGCCCTAGGACGATTCCCACTAGCAACATGAAGAACATTCAGCAGTGGCGTGGTTCACATGAGATTTATCTCGACACCTCGAGTCTCATGTACAACCTGTACAACAGAAATAAACTAATACCTGCAAAAATCGTTAAAGCGCAAACGTGAGCATAAGGCTCAACAAGACTGACCTGTCTCACTAGACATATGCAGGGGTAAGTACTAAGCATAGGTAAGGAATAGCATAAATAGACTCGCCTACAAGTGGATCCTTATATTCATATTTTAAGTAGCAAATGACATTCTTCAAGCACAGCACATCATAGACTCCACAATCAATCAAGAAGCGCTTTGCCGATGATATGACATGCCCAAAGCACATAATGCTATTATAGGTAAAGTATGGAGAAACTGTAAACTTTTAATTGTACTATCTCTAATCCATACAAGGTTGCAAAGCAATTATAATTCAGTACATCATATTCTTCTCACTTCTTCTGTATTTACTACGTCACAACTCAGTGAACAAGTGGTACTCTATTACCGCGAGGGACAGTGATTGCAATCAGGACACACCCAGAATACACGACACATACGCCCGCTCGGAAGTACCTTTCACTGTACTTATCTCCCACGTTGTATGTGGCCACCTTTCACCCGTCATCCTGATGTCGAACCAGTTCTATCGTCCCAAAAGTAAGGTCCCTAACCGAGTACGTCGAAGTTGCTCCTTAGAGGTTCCCACCTTACGATCATCTGCCCCCGAAGGACAGTGGTATAAGTTTTGACACGAGGGTGCCCGAGCTACATCAGTTTAATGGACCCCATTAATCCATTATGTAACCGGTACTGTTCAAACTTGCTCAACAGGGCCGCACACGAGACGGTCCTTAACCGACACAGACGGGGCTACAAACCAACCTCCACATTTGCCTTACCCTTACTGGCCCAGGCCCAAATGTGGTCGCAAGCATTGTCTCCCTCATTCGGGCTCAGACAACCTTGCACGTCCCGTCCTACAAGAACATCCCCGTCCACATCTCCAATTATTAAGAGTGAACATTTTGGTAACATCTCACGAGTAGATTCCCCTACTCGACTCCTCTCGCAAGTAGAATAAACTACTTGACTTGTGGTCAATAAAATGTGACCCTCTCGCGAGTAGATTCCAACTACTCAACTTCTACCAGTGTATCTACACTATTAGCATTGGCAGTTCCACACGTCAAGCTGTAAACCGTTCCAACCAACCCCTCGGATTTTTGGTCATGCAAGTGGAGTATAAATCACCCTAGACGTAATGCACATTAAGACGTAATGTGAGAAATATTGCAAAACTCTGTAAAGCTTTTAAACGCAAATCGGGGCTTGCCTTAGTTTGCGATTCGATTAAATGTCAAGGGTCAGTGGTCTTCTTTCGGGACTTCACCTAGTAACTTCACGACGGGCACCTTGGCCTTCTCCTCTAAGCGAAGCTCCTCATCGATCACCTACCATCATGTGCCTACCAACATGATATGCATATGAGTACATAATGTAATATACTTTAGATTAAACAAGTTAAACAACTCTAAGACTGGTGAGACTAACTAGAAGGAAGAGGTATGCCTCTGTTGTGTGGATAAATAGAGGATGGAGTCAAGTGATAATAGTATTATCAAGATGTGAATTGAAAGGTGCAATGTAAGCACACATTGCAACTTGGAACTTAACACTCGACGCTATGCCACGCAAGGATGATAAAGCTGAATGGTGTGGAAGTGTTGGACTGAATAGTGTAAGTATGACCAAGGACTCAAGATGGAGCATTGAAAGCTTAAGGCATGAGTGAACTGTGCAACAAGAGGTCACGACTCAGAAGGCGACCAATGAAGTTACACAAACTCATTAAAGAGTAAACCTAATTAAGTGACCAGTGTGGTCGCAGGGTTCTGAATTAGGATGAATCGATGTGAAACCGTAGCAACACTTGGAAAACAAGTGAGATCGACGTTGCTTGGACTCAAAGAGTCATCACAAGCACTGTTAACCTGACGTGAGTACCAAGACACGTTCAAAGGACCATTAGGTAAATTAGTCGCTACGACAATCTTTGCAAACATCATCCAAGTTCTTACATGACACTATTGCAGTGTCCTTTGCAAGATTGTCCAGAAGAGCTCGGTGAACTCCAAGAACTCGAACATAAGGCATTACTAGGTCGCGACGACGTGCCTTGTCACCTCAGGAAGATCATCTCATCGATGTTCACATCGACCCTGACTCATTGATGGTGGTGAGCAGAATCCCGAACACCACCTTATGAGTCACAAGGTTAGTGATGTCAACTCGATTGTCGGCAAGCGACTCGACAAACCTGTCGTCGATGAAATGGCACACCTAGTTAGGAAATTCTGCGGACAGTTAGGAAACATCGTCGACATGAACAAGAAACTCTTTATCCAAGGTTCCTCTTGGTGTAGTTTTCCTTGTCGGTCGCAATGTTCTCGCATTACTCAACCGTAGGTCATCGGTGATCACCAACCTCCGTGGTTTGACCTAGAAGGCATGTTATCAAGCACCTTGGCTACACCTAGGACTCGATCACCCTCACATCGACTAAAACCTAATTTGGCTTGACAACCATTGTCCGACGAGTCGTGCTTGTGTTTCAACACCACACTCATCACATGCATACTCCATCTCGGTGCCAGGGCACGATGACGGCATGGAACATCACGACGACGTCATGTGGTCAACGACGTCGACGCGGCTCATGGTGGAGCATCACGAGCACGCACGGACAAGTTAACACGATTCAAAAGACAAAGAAGGTCAACTTGCAGATTTCTAAAGGAATGATATTATGGCGGAAAAGGGACGTACGACTTGACGACACATGAGTACCATTGGCGACCACGACGAACGGACTTCGATGACGTCAAGCAAGGCATTTTAGGGCAAGGCTCACCTTGTAGACATTTCGCCGAACATCTTGGGTGTGTACTTGATTCCGTCGCTTCATCACCATTCAAATGTATCTTGGCACATGTCCTTGTCGATTTGCCACCCTACAATAGACCTGCATCCATAGACCAACATGGAACGGCAACACACTTAGTTTCGCCTTGTAACCATTTCATCGAACACCTTGGCGGCAGCACTGATCCGACCAATCATAGCACAAATCAGAGCTAACCTTGGACCAGTTGTCAACACTATTGTGTCAAAGGCATGTTCCCGAATTTCATCCATCACACCAATCATTTTCCTTGCTTCCAGAACATAGCCACGGCACGGAACATCGCAACGATGTCGAGGGGGATCAAAAAGGCACGACCAAGGCACACGGGCGAGCAGTAAAGCGCAACAAGGAGCTCGACCATGGTGGCAATGGCACGCGGTAAAGTGCGGCCAAGGCACGGATAGCGGTCACTGTGGCGCTGGAGGTGCTACGGCGGGGAATGCGACGACGATGGCCGAGCATCGGCTACAGTTGGTGTCACGGATGGCAATGAGGTGCTGCAGCTCGGCGGACATCAAAGAACCGTTGGCAGGCAAGGCACGGAAATGGAGAGCAAGGGGAGCACCAAGAGCAGCATAGACGGAGCGGCGTGCAGCAGTGGCACGGCAGCCATAGCGTGCGACCAGAGGGCATGGCAAGAGGTGTGCAGCCGCGAGGAGTGAAAGGACCCAACATGCTGGTGCTGGAGGAGGGCCGGAGGATGCTGAGGCAGCGGCATGAACATACGTCGTAGAGAGCCGCCACTTGAGGGAGCCAAGAAAAAGACGGCGTCGCGCACGTGTCCAGGCAGTGGGGCACCGAGAGACGGAGGGCACATCAGTATCTGCGCTTGGATGGTGGGCCTGGACAGCAGCGAGGGCGGACGTCGTCGGGAGCTGGGCCAACGGCAGGGAAGCGACATGGAGCAGAGGCCAGTGCACGGCGAGCGGGCGCGGCAAGAACGCGCGCGGCTAGGGCATGCAGCTAATGGGGAGGCGCGCATGGCAGCATTTGAACGGGAGGATGGCGAGCCGACGGGGATGGGGCGGCGCTGCAGGCAGCTGGGGCAGCTGGTGTGGGGACCGGGGCGAGTGGCGGCTGGCGCTGGCGCGGAAGGGAGATAGCGAGCCGGCGTACCATGGCGGCCGAAGGGAAGCGAACGGTGAGGAGGCTGTGGGGGCGGTGGAGCGTGGCGATGAGGAGCTAGGGAGCGGCCAGGCGAGCAGGCGCGGGGCGGCGGCTAGGGACGCGACCAGGTCGGTGGCTGTCGGGAGGGAGGCGGGGTGCCGTGGAGCAGGAAGGAGTCAGGCGTGCATGAGGTAGAAGAAGAGAAGTTCGTTTTCTACCTCTGGATGGGGGCAGCGCTGGCAACATGCAGACTTCACGGTGGCACACTGGGAATGAAAGTACAGAGGCATTTCAACCTTTGAGTAGCTGACAAGGTGGGCCCACAACACTCTCCTCCCTTATCTTCTATTCTGCTGATTTGAATCATTACCGGACAAGTTCCAAATTTAGTAAAAGTTGGCAGGTAGCCTAAAACAAATATGTAGGATTTGATTCTGAAGTCTAATTCTTGTTTTGATAAAGTTTCATTTGAAATTCAAATTTGAATTTGACTTCAAAGGCATTTCAATCTACACAGTGTATTAAATAGCAATCGTGCTTCCAAAATTCTTAAATTTTGCAGGGGGGCTATTTGATATATGGGGCATCTATTGGGCAGATCAAATCTTCATGTGAACCTAGTTTGAAGTAGCTTGATTTGAATTTTTGAATGTCCCTTTTTAGGGTTGGAATAATTCCTTTTTCTTTATCTCAATTTTGTTTTCTTTTCTCCTTCAATTTTCATTGAAAATGTGAATACTTGGAAATTAAGGATTTTACACATTAAGTTCTAATATACATTAGCAACCATTTTCTATATGTAAATTTTTAACAAGTTCCTATTTTGAGTGAACATTGGTTAACTCATATGGTTCATGTGAGTTTGGTTCTCCAAGTCCACTTTAAAAATTTTTAAGTTTGCATATTGCATTTTTGTTCTTCTGAAAAGCGGGCTTTTACAAAAGGTTGACACTTCCTCATCATTTAATTCTCATGCATCCACACAAGAGTAAGTGTGGCTATTGACTTTTGGATCTCCAAAAGGAAATCCCACCTTACTTGGAAAAATCTAAAACAAGTACCTAGAATCCTTTAAGCATTGTTTTGTAGACTTAGTCATTTTTGTCTAGGTTTAGAAAATAAAACTTTTGGGCATGACTTAATTGGTGAATTGGCATATAGAAGCTTGGGCATAGTGACAACCATAATTTTTAATTGAGCTTCATGCATAGATGGTGTCACTAGATTTCAAACTCCTAGGAATAAGTGATATCCTTGCTCTAAAATTGAATTGCATTTTTTTGGAGGAGTCACTAAATTTTAAATTCCTAGTGAAGTTTAGGAGGATAAAATTGAGAATCTTATTTGTCATGGTCTAAATGATAAAATTTGCTCTTGAAAGCTAAGATGGTTAGAAACTATAAAAGATGTAGGGATCCATATAGTATATTTCTATCACATGCATTGCTATGAGAAGGAGCTTTAGAAAATATGCAACATGAATTATCCATAAAGCTCCACTCTTATCAATGAATAACACATTGATCATGGATACACCTTACATTGGAACCAATGCATCTTTGATTTTGTTCTTCCCCGTATGTACAAATGAAAGTTCGGTTACCTAACCCGAACATTTATTTGTACAAGTATTCGGGAGCTAACCATCCCTCTCTGTTCAAGAGAGGATGTTTGCAGGAGTAATATTACTATGCATGCATTCAAGAATTTGATTGTTGGGATCCCTAGAGGATCCCATTTCAACATCTCTTGGCCAAGGAGTAAATGAGGATGGTTGCTACCTATCGGAAATTATGCCCGAAGGTCAATCATAAGTATAGGAGCCTAGAGATTAGAAATGGGAACCCTCCATGAGCAACCAATGGGCTGCCACGAATGGGTGAGAGCATTATGCTCTCAACTATTCTAAGTACTCAATCAAGCTCAAGGGATTTGCCACCATCATTGGGTGCAAGATGTTCCTATGTGGCTAGAAGGTATGTTGTACCTTACCCAAGGAACAACTGATCATACCCAATGCATGTTGAGCACATGTCACTCCCTTATGGCAAAAAGATATGATACACCTTAGCCAAAGAATGATGAAACATACTCATTGTATGTTGAGTGCACGTCATTCCTTTGGATCTAAAGGTTATCAATATCCTAGCCAACGAATGACAAATCACACCCAACACATGGAGACCCTGATGTGCGGACGATCAACATCGAAAACACTCTATTCAACCACACTCATGGTGTCCATGGGAGGCAACACAACAATCAACACTCAACCCTCCATTGTCAAAGCCACGCTGCAACAAGGATATGCCAACTTATGGCCTACCTCTGTCGTTAGGGTTTCAACCCCTATCACGGACCTTGATCAAGAATAAGCTTGGGGGAGGACCCCCACTTGAGGTAACTTGTATCACACCCACTGCATTTTTATTTCAAATCATCTATTGCATATTTACTTTCCATTCATCCACCATGCATATAAAGAAACATAAAAATAGGAACTTAGATTTGCTTTGCTTATCAAATAAAGATGTGCGGTAAGAATGATTTAGAATTCACATATATGAAATGATGAATAGTTGCTCTGTTTTTTTCCTAAGTCCCTAGTTTACAACTTGCTACTCTCCGAATATTGCTTAAATTGGCTAAAATTAACTTTGCTTTGATTTAGAAATTGTGGGTAGCAAAAGCTTAATCTACTTCTAGGTTGTTGGGAGATTTGAATTAGTAATAGGGCTGCTATTCCTATTTTGAAAGTGAAACTTGGATTCCCGGAGAAATTCTATCAAGATTTAAGTTTCCCTCATTTGATTGGAAATATCTACCAAAGCCATATGATATTCATACATAGACAACATCTTATGCATATGCTATTTGCTTTCACATTGAGCCTAGTCAAACTAGTATAGACCTATGTGAGAAATCATTCAATTCTTTTTGAATTCAAGTCTTCACTTGAACATGCTATACTTCTACACTAGAAGGAAGCAAAATTCCATCATATCTACCATTCCACAATAAAAAGAGAAACTCCATGCTATTCATAGTTAGCACTCTCTTCAAGTTATTGCATAAAAAGGAGTAGAAGACATGGCTACAAGAAAAAGAAAAAGAAAATGCATGCTTATATCATAAGCATGAGAAAAAAATACTATGCTTACTCCATAAGCATAAAAAAAAGGTAGCCATGTTTAATCCTTGCAATAAAGAGAGTCCACATCAAAAGGAGTCATCTCAATGTTTCCACATCCACCTCCATTCCATCACACATGCACAAGTCTTGATTCAAAAGTTTGAATTGATTTCTCCTAAGGCTTGCTCTTTTGACTTAGCAATATTATGTGTTGCAAATATGCATACTTACTTTCCCTACCAAGCTCCACATACAAGCCATATTCAAAGAGTAGGAATAGTATAAGAATAATGCCTTGGTGAGGACATATTTCCACTATACAGAAAGGAGTGATTGAGAGAATCAATTGAGGTACTTATAATATAATTTGAATCTCTCCAGAATTTATGTGGAACTTGATATCTAGGCTATGCTTGCTCAATTTGCTGTTCTATCTTTAATTACCCATGAATAGGAGAAGGCATAACTCCCATAATGACTTAAGAAGGGCGAAGTACCATAGCCACTTTTTGCAATACTAGGTAGAGTATTTTGTTCTCCACTTGGTACTTTCGAAAGGTAGAACATTGTAGCAACTCGTAATCATCAACCTAAAGTCTTGACTTTGCTCGGGACGAGCAAAGGATAAGCTTGGGGGAGTTTGTTGACGGGTGTTATATACCAATTTCAGACGTCAATATAACTCAATTATGTGAAGGATTGATTATTTCTTGCACACATCACCTTTCTACTTGACCTATTTCCACTTGTACTTGGAGAAATATGTGAATGCAAATATTTATGCAGGAATTGAGGAAAAGTACGGGGAGCAATCCTATAAAATATCATCCCAGCCAATCAGGCGACGACACGTGGCACCACATAGATCAAATGGCCCACAAACAAAAGTATCCGAGGCCATACAACAGTGTAGCACCAATATCAGTCAATGGGACCCACCTGGCAGCCTCCTGGGGGATGTACGGGCCGTTTGGAGCCCTGACCAGGTTGGTCGAACCAGGGGGTCGGCCGACCTGGTCTTGGCGCCAAACGCGGTCAACTTCCACGTGTTGGCTCCTCCCGGCTGCCTGGAGTCAATGACGACTGATTCACGCACTTTTGGTGGTGGGAACCGACCTCAACACTAGTATAAATAGGACCCCATACCCCTCACTTCAACACACACCACTTGGGCATCATTCTATTGTATACACTATCTTCCATAGTCCTTAGAGGAGTTAGGATGTAGAGAGGAGAGCCTCTAGTCCCAAGTCCAAATGGGAAAGGAGTAGAAGGAGTCTCTCTTCCCAATTCCACATTGGGAAAGGTATGTCTCATGTATTCCTTCTTGTATTTGTTACTTTGTGCTCAGTAAAGATATTATCTTTAGTTTTCTTTTATACATATACTTGGACAAAGCATTTATTGTTTGATTGTGGAGTCCATGTAAGTGGAAGGTATAGTCTTTATGATTGTACTCTCATGATCAAATCTTATGGTCATAGACACTATAGACCCCCACTATAGTCTATGTAGTTATGATATGATTATGTTAATATGAATAACTATGCTATGCAATCAACATTGGTTCAACGATGATTGAGTTCATTGCCTTAGGATGGCTTGTGCTGCAGCTCTTAAGGTATTTGCTTAGTATGCTAGCATGATGCTAGGGTATTTAAGTAGCATTGGATGTCTCGTAGACCCACAGATTGAAGAGGTAGGCAGTAGGTGGTGACAGTCCTATCTGTCCTTTGTAATCCTCCATGTTCGGCTATGCCACAAGCTCTTGGTGGGAGTCGCCCTAGTATTGCTAGGGGTAAGCCCGTGCCCGATGTGTTGAATAGCATTGCATAGGAATTCATTATTGACATGACCATTAGTTTCTACCTTAGGCTATGTATATGTATTAGGAGCATTGTAGGAGCAACTCTAACTCTTAATCCAATCTCCCTCTAGGACCCATTTACCCTTTAGAATAGATTGTCTAGGTGTGTGTCACACTACCCCTATTATCAACTTACCCCCTGTCTGGATAATTGATTAGTATCCCATAGATTGACCATAAGAGTAGTATATACTTTACTCCATTGCCTTCCTTTGGGATAAATACGATACCCTTGGGAATACTCATGGGTGAAATGCTACCACGATATCTTTCCTGCGCTTGCGGATCTCATCTCTTTACCGGAGATGATCTGTGGTGTTAAGAAATACCAAAAAGCATTTATGGTGCCGTTGCCGGGGATGATTTGTTAGTATATCTTAGGAGCCGTCAACAACCTTACCACGAGAGAAATTCTGTGGTCCTCGAGTTCCTTGAGTTGCTCCGCCATTAGGCCTAGGATTCTGCCTTGGAGCATGGTTCATCTGTCCTTGACCTGATCTTGGGCATTGATTAGCAAAATGTCCCACTTGACAACAATTAAAGAAAGTATTTGCACCAGTGGTGCCAAATAAGTTTAGGGCGAGGTTGGTTCTAAGCGTAGGTAGACATATTTGGGCATGGCGCAGGCTGCATATGTAAGCGAGGTGCTTGCATGGGATGGCATTGCTGCATTGGCTGTTGCGATCGCGGTGGATAAGCAGGGCGGTATGCGGCTGCAGACTGGTTGAAATATGAGGCAGCAGGTGGTGCATAGCGAGGACGAACGTTGCATCCTTGAGGCTATCCATGATATGTCATCTTCCTCTTGTTATCTAGCTCCATCTCACGAATCTTGTTCTCAATCACAATGGCTTTGTCAACCAACTTTTGGAAATTTGCATAGTCAGTATTAAGCAACTGGACTTGAATTTGATTGTTGAGACCTCTCATGAACAAATACTTCTTCCTTCTATCAATGTCGATGTCCTCTGGAGCATATCTAGACAGTTGGGTGAATTTGTTGAGATACTCACTCATACTCATCCTCCCTTGCCTGAGGTTTTCAAATTCTTGCCTTCTCAGTATCATGACTCCCTCGGTTACATAGTGAGAACGAAAACTTTTCTTGAATTCAGCCCAGGTGATTCTTTCATGATTAGCATGGGCATTGCATAGAGATTTCCACCAATCTGCAGTAGCTCCAACCGACTGGTGTGAGGCAAAAAGAACCTTCTCTCTGTCACTGCATTGGACAATAGCGAGTTTCTTCTCAACAGATTTCAGCCAATCATCAGTTTCCATAGGGTCTGTAGCTTGAGCAAAGGTAAGCGACCTGGTCCTCATGAACTCTCCCAAACGGTTGTGGGGTGGGGGGGTGGTGGTGGTGGTGGTGGTGGCATGTGGGGCTGGTTGTTGTTGCCATCTTGCAGTTGTCCCATGGTCTATATCATGGTCTGCATGAGTTGGTTCTACATAGCCAACATCTGCTCAAGGTTGATAGCTCCATGTCCAAGTCCATTGTTGTTCTGAGGTGCTCCATTGTTCTCCTCCTCACTATTAGCATTCCTCTAGTTACAAGTCCTTGACATCTGTTGGTTAAAGAATAGTAGAGACGGAAGAATTTAGAGTTTGAAAAGAAATGCACCAACTATGTGCATCAAGGTATATGTAACTAAGCAACTCTCTTATTAAACTAAAAACCCTATTAGAGGATGTAGACAAGGATCTCACAACTCTTTGCTACGTGCGGATGTGGACAAAATACTAAGCATTCCACAGCTTGCACCAAGCACACAACAAAAAAATTTAGCACACAACCCAACGCAACCAAAACGATCTAAACACTTTTCTAACTTCTAGGCAGGAGACCTAAACTTAATTATGTGAATCGTGGCTGTCCTGGCCATGAGGCGGCGAAGGCAATGGCGACGGCGAAGCATACATGGGCGCACGCCAAGGTGAGTTGGTCGTCCATGTATGCGCTGGAGAGGTTGCTACACCATTGACTTCCATGGTGGCATAGACTTCCTCTTGCTTTTCCATGATGAACAACTTCTTACGAAGGTAACAGATTTCTTCCATTGCATCGACATAGCGATTTCCCAAAGTCACCAATACTTCTTGAGATCGGTCAAAAGCACAAGAACTAATTTGAGCTCCATCTTGCAGCCTTAAGACTTCCCTTGTTCCCTTCTTGCGTTGCGAGTGCAGTGCGAAACTAGTACCTCCAACTTGCTCTCGATAGATCCGACACGATCTAGTAAGTGCATCCAAAGCGACATCATCAATAGCTTGTGTGACACCCGGTTCCGAAGATGAACCAAGTGAACGCATATGTGTGCCCAAGACGCTCAACACACATACACGAGTGCATTCACAAATGGATATAAAGAAAATTACCACAAAACAAGATTAATTAATCACTTTTATTACACAATTCATAATATCCTTGAATACAAGCTCTAATGAATATTAATAACAAGTTCGAACTAATGCAACAAAAATAAACTAAATAAGCAACTATGCAGCTAAGCAAACTAAGCATAAAGGTAGCGCAGCTCCAAGCAACACCACAGGCAAAGCTGACGGCAGGCACAGTCTAGAAATCTGCATTATCATCGTTATACTCCCAATCCTGACCTGCAACTGTTGGTGGGGGAACTGCAAGGATGAGTACATGTCGTACTCATCAAGTGTGGAAAGTATGACATGTAGCTGAGTCAAGTAACGAATATAATAATGGCTAAGTGCTGAAAAGTACATTAAAACATTTGAAAAGCAATATATTGTATGTATGTGAATTAAACCCATCATAAACCATGTAGTCATCAAAATACCAGTCCATATTTCATTACCATCATCCATATTCCAGATTTCTCATTACATTTAACCATATCCACTACCATAAACCATAATACCATCCGATAACCAATGTCAAACCACAACCAAACAATCTCAAATCCCAATTTCCCACTAATCATGTAGGTCATCCAGGTGCTCCTAACCGGGAGCACGGCTATCATGATAGTTTTAATACTCCACAGAGTTGGTACCACTTAACCCACGTGTTTGTGATTTCATCACCCGTCGGCGACTAAAGAACCTCCCTTGTGCCGATTACACTTCCTTTGATGTATGGCCAAGAGATCACAAAATAGCCTTTACAAAGGGACTACTAGCATGTATGGACCCACGGAGGTTTCAACGGTGGCGATGTCTCCAACTGAGCACATCTTCAACCAAGGGCCCCCTCTTGTGCCATTCAGATCCAAGGGAGTCCCGCCTCAAATCCAAACCCAATCCAACTCCCCTTCCCTGGTGCGCCAAATGATCTATGTAGTACTAGCAATACCCTAATTAATCAGCTATTCCGCACCCGTACTTGGCCTCGTGGTGGCACTATTGTCCTCACATATTCTTGCATGAACCGGTCCTTAGATCTAAAGCAAGCAACCACCATAGCATCCAACCCAATCCACATATCATGCTTGCTTAGATTACCCATTACCATATCATATTAACCACTTCATATTAACCATAGTATCATTAGTGCATCATTAAATAGTATAGTTGTTTTCCCATCCCAATTAATTAAGCGGAGCAAAGGTAAAAAGCCCTTCCCGACTCCCTGCCATGTATTCTTGTGAGACAGATGTGTGCTGAATACATTGGCTATGGCGATAAATGTTTTGAATACTACCAAAACACCTTTATCATCAAGGTTCGGCTCTAGGTTCAAGCTCCAGCAAGGTCCGATGATAGGTTCGGTTTGTTTTGGGTAGCTCCGGCAAGGTCCAAAGCTAGGTCCCACTTCTTTGTCTAGGTCCGACTAGCTTTGGTTAGCTCCAGCGCTAGGTCCAACTAGCTTTGGATAGCTCTAGCGCTAGGTTCTGCTAGCTTTGGTTAGCTCCAGTGCTAGATCCTGTTAGTTTTGGTAAGCTCCGGTTCAAGGTCTGGTCAGCTCTGGCAAGGTTCGGAGCTAGATCGCAGTGGTTCTGCTTTTAACTTGCAATGTTTTGAACATGCTTTTTGGATTATGGAAAGTTTTCTTAGTATTCTTTTACTAAGTTTTTGGTGTGTTTTGGTGGTTATTGCTGTTATCAATTTGCTATGGTTTGCAACATGCTTATGTGAGGTGCTCACGTAAAGTGTTGTGGTTTCAGAACTAACGAGAGTCAAGTCGAGGACTTGTGCTCAAAAGTACCGCTTGTTTATTCATGTGCAGGTGTTGCTTGAGTTCAAGACATGGATGGTGACGGGATCCATTGAACTAGTCTTAGGGAGAAGATGGGGTTCAACAACTAAGTTTAGGAGGAATTGTGGTTGAGTTGATCGGGAGGTCGCGAAGCATGTTTGAATCAAGAACAATGCATATGAAGGTATCGTGGACGCCGTTGGAAGATGTTTGCACGTGTGTAAGGAGGGCATGGATGTGGCTACATGGTTCCGAGGCATGATGAAGAGATGTGGACGTAAAAAATTTGTCAAAAATGTCCAACCGACTATGTTATGGACTCAGGTTGCGGCTGAGTCGGGACTCAAATATGGAAAGATTTGAGTTGGTTATGATAGGATTTCGTGTGGGTCACGAAGTTGGGTTGTTTCAGGAATGTGGGATATGTTCTTAATGTGTTTGAAAGTCTTAAGATTGCTTCTATCTGCGTATAGAAGAGTCTTGAGCAGTCATGGAATGTTTCGATTCATGAATTGAGTAGGATTAGAGTCCTAGTTTGAGTTTAGTTGCCCTTCGGGCTGGTTATATAAGCAAGGGAGGCCAGAGCCCGTGGTAGACGACTTTGGGGCTGTTCCTATTGTGGATTGATCAATAAAATTCGTAGTTTGAAGGAACTTTTGTGCCTTGTTCATCCAACTTGTTTTCATCAAGTCTTTCTCGTCGAGTTTCTGCACATCACTACCTTTCTTCGGTGGTTTTATCATAACTAGAGTTTTACAGACCCGATTGACGTGATTCTTTTTGGGTTGTCTTCAAAACTTGATTTTATATCATCTATTAAAAATTAACGGTCATTGTATTTGTGGTTTTGGATCTACACGAGTTCCTTTGTAGTGTTTCAACACTATTTTTCTTGGGTAAAACAGATTGATCTTTGTTTGATCTTACGATCGTAACTTGAGTTTTTCTCAACGGATTTTCGTGATTCTAGTTGTGAAGTCTTCGTGACTTGATTCTACAAAATATATACTTATTTAGTTACAATTGTGTAAGACCTATGTGTGCTGAATACATTGGCTTGTAGTGAATACACTTGCTTTGATGATAAAAGTTTTGAATATCACCAAAACACCTTTTTATCAAGGTCCGACTAGTTTTGTAAGCTCCGGTGGGAGATTGGTTATACTAGTTTTGGTAAGTTCCGACGCTAGGTTCTACTAGCTTTTGTTAACTCTAGCTCAAGGTCCGGGTTGCTCTCGCAAGGTCCGAAACTTGACCGCAATGCTTCTGTTTTTCATTTGCAATGTGTCGTACTTGCTTTACATCTCTGGAAAGATTGCTTAGTATTCATTTGCTAAGTCATTGGTGCGTTTTTGTTTGACATGGATGATATCGTGTTACTGTGGTTTTGCAACATGCTTATGTGAGGTTCTCACGTAAGGTGTTGTGTTCAGAACTAACATGAGTCAAGTCGATGACTTGGGCTCGTATGGATTGGTTGTTTATTCATGTGCAGGTGTTGCTTGAGTTCAAGACATGGCTGGTGACGGGATCCATTGGACTAGTCTCAGGGAGGAGATGAGGTTCCAACAACCAAATTCAGGAGGAATTGTGGTTGAGCTGATCAGGAGGTTGCACAACATGATTGAATCAAGAACAATGCATGTGAAAGTATCGTGGACGTCATTGGAAGATGTTTGCACGTGTGCAAGTAGTGCATGGACGTGGCTACATGGTTCCGACACTTGATGAAGAGATGTGGACGTAAATAGTTGGTCAGAAAGGTCCAACCGACTCGGTTATGGACTCAGGTTACGGCTGAGTCGGGTTTGACTCAAATATGGAAAGATTTGAGATGGTTATGATAGGATTTCGTGCGGGTCACGAATTTGAGTTGTTTAGGAATGTGGGATACGTTCCTAAGGTGTTTGGAAGTCTTAATATTGCTTCTATCTGCGTATAGAAGAATACTAAGCAGTTATGAAAAGTTACGATTCGTGAACAGAGTACGATTAGGTTCCTGATTTGAGTTGAGTTGGCTTTTGAGCTGGTTATATAACCAAGGTAGCCCAGAGCTCGTGGTGCACGACTTTGGAGCTGTTACTCTTGTGTTCTATTGAATAAAATTCTTAGTTTGAAGGAACTTTTGTGCCTTGTTCGTCTGACTTGTTCCATACAAGTTTTACTCGTCGAGTTTCTGGACAGCACTACCTTTCGTCGGTGGTTTTATCATAACTCGAGTTTTACAGATCCAATTGACGTGATTCTTTTTGGTTTGTCTTCACAACTTGATTATCTATCATCTGTAAAAAATTCACATTCATTGGATTGTGGTCTATGACCTACACGAGTGTTTTTCAGCGTTCCAGAACTGTTTTTTGTTCTCGGGTAGGGCAGATTGACCTTTGTTTGATCTTTCGATCATAACTTGAGTTTCTCTCGACAGATTTGAGTGATTCTTCTTGTGTTGTTTTCTTGACTTGATTCTCTCTGATATCTATCACTTTTGTCACGGTGAAACACATTTAGATTAGTCTGACACACGATTTCTTTAACAGATCGTTTTTCTGCCGAAGGGATTGGGGTTTAATTGTTTCTGCTGCGTAAGATTTTTAAATCTACCATTCACCCCCCTCTGGTAGCTTTTCACGTGCTCTTCGATCCTACAATTGGTATCAGACCCACGGTGCTCTAATATTTGTGATTTGCGCGTGTTTTTGACTAATCATCATGGAGAAGTACTCTGTCAAACCTTGTGTATTCGCTGGTATTGATTTTCAGGTTTGGAAGGCACGCATGGAGGCTTTCATCCAGGTACAAGGCTTTGCAATATGGGAGAAGGTATACAAGCCTTATGAAGTGCCATCAAACGATCAAGTTACAACTACGAATCTGAGAGATGTCGACAACAACAACAAGGCTCGAACTTGATCATACAAGGATTAACACAAAGCGACTTCGACCGTGTTGCACACCTTCGATCAGCATACGATGTGTGGAAAGCACTTTGTGACTGCCACGAAGGATCCAACACGATCAAAGAGATTGAGGAGTTTCCAGAGGAGGAGCTAGTACTTCTCTCTACTAGGTTCTCGGAAGCATTGCAAAATGTGAGAACTAGAAGGAGAGGAAGCTCCGGACCTCAACAATGCTTCGAATGTGGTAAGACAGGACACTTTCATACAGATTGTCCTAACCTTTCAGGTCCTACCTCCCGGGAAGAAAAACAATCAAGGACAAAGCACTCCTCAACAAATAATAAGAAGAAAAAGAAGGGTTTTACATGACGTCAATTGGTTAGCAGTTTTATCTCAGCACTCCAGGAACTTGGCTCAAGCAACGTGGACATTGGAAGTGATGAAGATGAAGATGATTTGGCAAACTTGTGCTTCATGCCGGGCAAGATCAAGTATGGAGGAGGCAGAAAACAACAGCGACAATGAAGAGGTATGTCCTACTTGCGAAGAAATGTGTGATGCTATTTCTCGTGCCACTATTATTGTTAAGAAAAAGGACAAAAAGCTTAGGGATAGTGCTGCTAAAATTGAATCACTAGAATCTAAAATCAGCCGTTTAAAAACTTTGATTCCTAGTGATGATTCATGTCCCTCATGTGATTTAATATATGAACAATTGTCCTCATTAAGAAGTGCACACACCTCCACACTTGATAAACTTGAGTTAGAAATTGAAAAGAACAAAGAGCTTGCTGCACTTAATGATAAAAACTTGAAAGATGCTTGTTGTTCTACAATTGATTTGCATTATTCTACTTGTGATGATCTTGATAAGAAACTACAGGATGCTATGAATGAAAATATTGAACAATGCTTTACGTTCTCATGAAGTTAAATTTTTATCCAATTGCAAACTAAAAGGAAAAACTTCATGTGAAAATTGCTTTGATCTGTCCAATAAACTTGATGACATGCATAGGACATTAGATCAGTTTCGTAATGGGAATAAGAACCTAAACTTGCTGCTGAATTCTTCCAAGTCTTGCAATGATAAAACTGGTTTAGGTTTTGATTCTCATGCTCATGCTAAGGCACATCCACCTAAAATTGTAAAGTCATTAGGAAGTGGTTTGATTCAAACAGTTCCTAAACAAAAAGGAGTGGTTTTTAAATTTGCAGGAGTGTTGTCTCATTCGGTTTCAAATAAAAATATTGCTTGCTCATCTAGACATGAACACAAAGTTAAATTTCATTGTACCTACTGTGGTAGAGATGGTCATGTCATAGATTTTTGTTATATACTAGCTAAACAACAGAAAAGGGAAAGAGTGGTTGCTAGATCTCATAACTTTCATGCAAAATTTGCTGCACATATTGAACCGAATGTACAACCTGCTGTTTTGAGTCAAAAACATTCAAAGTTTACCTCCGGACCTTCTGTTTTTGCCTCCGGTACTACTGATTTTTGTGCTATACAAGTAACACCTTATAGGTCAGTAGTTAAGAATAAAAAATCTCAAACCTTGACTCATAAACCTGCTGTTTCGTCTCAACTTTCACTTGTTTTTCCTGCTGCACATCACGTGACTCAGTACTGGATCCCTAAATTCCTTTTGACTAACCCCAGTATTGAGTCATCGACGTATTGTGCTTCTATGTAGGTTACACGTTTGAGGAAGGAGAACATTTGGATTGTGGATTCAGGTTGCTCACACCACATGACTGGTAACAAAGATTGGTTCTCCTCCCTCTCTTTTCTGTCATGTGTAGAGAATGTTATTTTTGCCGATAATTCTTCAGCTCCTATAATTGCTAAGGGTTCGGTTAGAGTAAATGATCACTACACTTTGAAGGATGTGGCACTTGTAAAAAATTTGAAATACAACTTGCTTTCTATTTCACAATTGCTAGATGAAAACCTGCAAATTATTTTCAATAAAAACTGCTGCAAAGTTGTAAGTTCAAATAGTGAGCTTATTTTTAACATGTCTCGGTTTGGAAGAGTTTTTAAAGCTGATTTTGATATGTATTCCTCTAAGCATAGGTGTCTAGTTGCTAATGATTCAAAGGACCTATATTTTTTGCATCGTAGACTTGGTCACGTAGGTTTTGATCACCTAACGCGTGTTAGTGCTCTTAATCGCATACGTGGGCTGCCTAAGCTTAAAGGGGACAAAGAAATTGTGTGCTCTTCTTGTAGACATGCTAAGATGGTTTCAGGTTCACATACTCCTCTCACAACGATCATGACAACTGAACCATGTCAACTTTTGCATCTTGACACCGTAGGACCTTCACGTGTTCAATCCTTCGAAGGTAAATGGTATGTACTTGTGATTGTTGATGATTATTCTAGATACTCTTGGGTTTACTTTATGATGTCTAAGAATGAAGTTTTTAACCACTTTAGAACTTTATTTCTTAGATTATAAATTGATTACCCAAGATCTTTAAAAGCAATTAGAAGTGATAATGGAACTAAATTTAAAAATCAATCTTTTGATCACTTTTGTGCTAAAAATAGAACAGATCATCAATTTTCTTCACCATATGTACCTCAACAAAACGGTGTTGTCGAAAGAAAGAACAGAACCTTAGTTGAGATGGCTAGGACTATGCTTGATGAATATCAAACTCCTAGGAAATTTTGGGCTGATGCGTTAGCAACCACTTGTTATGTCTCAAATCGTGTTTTCTTGCGTGCTAAGCTAGGTAAAGCACCATATGAGCTCCGGTTTGGACATAGGCCTAGTGTTACACACTTTCGCGTCTTTGATTGCAAATTATTTGTTAAGAAACATGGTAATCTTGATAAATTTTAACCTAGATCCATTGATGGCATGTTTCCTGGCTACCCATCTCATACTAGAGGCTACCGTGTGCTTTTACTTGACACTAACAAAATTGTGGAGACTTGTGAAGTGTCTTTCGATGAATCTAGCCCAGGTACTAGTTCAAACATTGCAGGTCCAGATCCATATCCGCAGGGGGAGAGCATTTTCGTTGAAGATGAGGAAGAATTGGAGCTGCTGCCCGAAAATTCAGCAGCTAAAGACTTTGGTTCAGCTCCGGATGTTAATTGTCAACCAGCACCGACAACCATCAATGCTGATTCAAATCATCCTCAAGTCACAAGCTCATCGATTTGTGATGAACATGAAGAAGAAGAAGCTTGTGAGACATTTGTTCTCCTACGGTTTTACAAAGATCATCCCCCACAACAGATGATTGGAAGCTTGCACGAACGAGTCACACGGTCTAGGTTTTGCGATCCAAACTCTCATGCTCATTCTGCTTTTGTTGCTTCATTTGAACCCAATGATATATCACACGCACTCACTAATGAATCTTGGATTATTGCCATGCAAGAAGAGTTAGAAAATTTTGAAAGAAATAATGTTTGGAAACTTGTACCTCCACCTCAAGGTCACACATTAATTGGAACTAAATGGGTATTTAAAAATAAACAAAGTGAGGATGGGGTTGTGGTTAGGAATAAGGCTAGGTTGGTTGCTCCAGGTTTTACTCAAGTCGAAGGTCTAGATTTTGATGAAACTTTTGCTCCCGTTGCTAGATTAGAAGCCATAAGAATTTTGTTAGCTTTTGCAGCATCTAAAGGTTTTAAGCTATATCAAATGGATGTTAAAAGTTCTTTTCTTAATGGCTACATAGATGAGGAGGTTTATGTGAAACAACCACCGGGTTTTGAAAATCCAGATTTTCCTAATCATGTTTACAAACTGTCCAAAGCCGTATACGGTCTCAAACAAGCCCCTAGAGCATGGTATGATAGGTTAAAAACATTCTTACTTGAAAAGGGGTTACCATGGGCAAGGTTGATAAAACTCTTTTTGTGCTTAAACATGGCAATGACTCATTATTCGTTCAAGTGTATGTGGATGATATTATCTTTGGTTGTGTGTCTCATGATCTTGTGTCCAAGTTTTCAGCAATGATGAGTTCCAAATTTGAAATGAGTATGATGGGTGAACTGACTTACTTTTTGGGGCTGCAAATCAAGCAAACCAAGGAGGGTTCCTTTGTGCATCAGACGAAGTATACAAAAGACCTCCTAAGGCACTTCAACATGGACAAAAGCAAGCCTCTTCGGACACCAATGGGAACAGCAACAACACTTGAACTTAATGAATATGGTGAACCAGTGGATCAAAAAGAATATAGAAGCATGAACGGATCACTTTTGTACCTCACCGCATCAAGAACAGACATACAATTCAGCGTATGTCTTTAGCACGGTTTAAAGCTTCCCCACGTGCTTCACATCGTCAAGCCGTCAAAAGGATTCTCAGGTACTTACTTGGAACTCAAGAATTTGGCATTTTTCTTCCTTCTTCCTCAACCATTACTTTGAAAGCTTTTTCCGATACTGATTTTGGAGGTTGTAGGATTGATAAGAAATGTACTTCCGGTGCTTGTCATTTTCTTGGTAATTCTCTTGTTGCTTGGTCCTCTAGGAAACAAAATTCAATTGCAAAATCCACAGCCGAATCTGAATATGTAGCTGCTGCTAGTGCTTGCTCACAAGTTCTTTGGATTGTTCAAACACTTAAGGACTATGGGGTTGATCTAGATAGTGTTCCACTATTTTGTGATAACACTAGTGCCATTTGCATTGCTAAAAACCCCGTGCAACATTCTAGAACTAAGCACATTGACATTAGGTATCACTTTCTCTGAGATAATGTTGAAAAAGGAAAAATTGTGCTTCACCATGTAGATTCCGAACAACAATTGGCTGACATTTTTACAAAACCTTTGGATTTCACTCGTTTTTGTTACATTCGTAGTGAAATAGGGGTTATGCATCCTCATGGCTTAAATTGAGGGGGAGTTTTGAAACTTGGGAAGTCTATGTGTGAATCTGAAATTAAAATAATATGAGCATAGTATTTCATACATATATGACTTTGTGATTCCTTTTACATGCTGAAAGTTCTTACTACATTACTCGTGTTATACATTTTGTAGTTCTTGCCATGTCTAGTAATTGGAATAATTACTTACACTAAAACTGGTCATGGTGGAACTTTCTTGCTGTTTTGAACTTGTTACATGTTCACAAGTGCTTTTAATCGTTAAGAATTAATCAATTAATCAACTCACATGTTGAGTTTTTATGAACAAATATAAATTGAGAAAAGATCAAGAGAATATGCATGCATCGCACTTCTTCTTTTTAGATGGCTTATCATTGCACTTAGATATGAACTTGGAGGAAGTTGTGTATGACTTAAACCATGTCCTTAAGCTTGTGATTGTCAAATGACATAGGCTTGGCTTGGTTGGTTAGAATAAGGCAGATGCGCATATAATCTCTTGCAAATATCATATGTTCTAAATTTGTGCTTTGAAAAATAATAAAATGCAGCAACAAGTGTCATGCTTTCAGGTATTGAAATAGTTAAGTTTGTGAGATCATGACTTACTTAAATTGAAAATTACATTTGATCTCTAGCATGGCTTACACTACTTTATGTATTTCATTGATGTGATAATGTAGAGTACTCAATAGTATGACTTGGATGAGCTTTGTTTATATGTATATGTTATAATATGCTCATAACAACTAAAGGGGGAGAGATAATTTGTTTATATGCTCATGACTTGCTGAATACATTGTCAAAGGGGGAGAGATAAGCATGAAGAGAAAGAGAATATGTGCATAAGGAGAGGATAATAAAGGGGAAGAGATAATATGGGATAATTTTTGGATTTTCTTCTCATTTTATTTTTTATTTACCAAGGGGGAGAAATTGCCTTCAAAACTTTTATGTGAATAAGACAATAATCGGATTTTAAATGGTGTTGCCAATGCATTCATCATGGGGGAGATTGTAAGACCTATGTGTGCTGAATATATTGGCTTGTAGTGAATACACTTGGTTTGATGATAAAAGTTTTGAATATCACCAAAACACCTTTTTATCAAGGTCCGACTAGTTTTATAAGCTCCGGCGGGAGCTTGGTTATACTAGTTTTGGTATGTTCTGGCGCTAGGTTCTACTAGCTTTTGTTAGCTCCGGCTCAAGGTCCGGGTTGCTCTCGCAAGGTCTGGAACTTGACCGCAATGCTTCTGTTTTTCATTTAAAATGTGTTGTACTTGCTTTACATCTTTAAAGATTGCTTAGTATTCATTTGCTAAGTCTTTGGTGCGTTTTTGGTTGACATGGATGATATCGTGTTACTGTGGTTTTGCAACATGCTTATGTGAGGTTCTCACGTAAGGTGTTGTGTTCGGAACTAACTTGAGTCAAGTCGAGGACTTGGGCTCGTATGGATTGGTTGTTTATTCATGTGCAGGTGTTGCTTGAGTTCAAGACATGGCTGGTGACGAGATCCATTGGACTAGTCTCAGGGAGGAGATGAGGTTCCAACAACCAAATTCAGCAGGAATTGTGGTTGAGCTGATGAGGAGGTTGCGCAGCATGATTGAATCAAGAACAATGCTTGTGAAAGTATCATGGACATCATTGGAAGATGTTTGCACGTGTGCAAGGAGTGCATGGACGTAGCTAGATGGTTCTGAGACGTGATGAAGAGATGTGGACGTAAAGAGTTGGTCGGAAAGGTCCAACCAACTAGGTTATGGACTCAGGTTGCGGCTGAGTCGGGTTTGACTCAAATATGGAAAGATTTGAGATGGTTATGATAGGATTTTGTGTGGGTCACAAATTTGAGTTGTTTAGGAATGTGGGATACGTTCCTAAGGTGTTTGGAAGTCTTAAGATTGCTTCTATCTGCGTATAGAAGAATCCTAAGCAGTTATGGAAAGTTACGATTCGTGAACAGAGTAGGATTAGGTTCCTGATTTGAGTTGAGTTGGCTTTCGAGCTGGTTATATAAGCAAGGTAGCCCAGAGCTCGTGGTGCACGACTTTGGGGCTGTTCCTCTTGTGTTCTATTGAATAAAATTCTTAGTTTGAAGGAACTTTTGTGCCTTGTTCGTCTGACTTGTTCCAGACAAGTTTTACTCGTCGAGTTTCTGGACAGCACTACCTTTCGTCGGCGGTTTTATCATAACTCGAGTTTTACAGATCCAATTGACGTGATTCTT
Organism: Tuctoria greenei; assembly: GCA_036927565.1. Taxonomy (NCBI): domain Eukaryota; kingdom Viridiplantae; phylum Streptophyta; class Magnoliopsida; order Poales; family Poaceae; genus Tuctoria; species Tuctoria greenei. The sequence goes on along the minus strand of JAYESD010000008.1, from coordinate 160,627,921 downwards.
TTTGGGTTGTCTTCACAACATGATTATATATCATCTGTCAAAATTTCACAGTCATTGAATTTGTGGTCTATGATCTACACGAGTGTTTTTGCAGCGTTCCAGAACTGTTTTTTTTTCTTGGGTAGGGCAGATTGACCTTTGTTTGATCTTTCGATCATAACTTGAGTTTCTCTTGACAGATTTGAGTGATTCTTCTTGTGTTGTTTTCGTGACTTGATTCTCTCTGATATCTATCACTTTTGTCACGGTGAAACACGTTTAGATTAGTCTCACAAACAATTTCTTTAACAGATCATTTTTCTGCTGAAGGGATTGGGGTTTAATTGTTTCCGCTGCGTAAGATTTTTAAATCTACCATTCACCCCCCCTCTGGTAGCTTTTCACGGGATCTTCGATCCTACAAATTGATGACCTTTAGATTAGTCGCACACACGATTTATTTAACAAATCATTTTTCTACAAAGGTTTTTTTTGTTGCATCCGCTGAAAAGTTTTAATCTACCATTCACCCCCTCTGGTAGCTTTAAACATGATCTTCGATCCTACAGTTGGTATCAGAGCCACGATGCTCTAATATTTGTGATTTGCACGTGTTTTGACTAATCATCATGGAGAAATATTCTGCCAACCTTGTGTGTTTGCTGGTATCGATTTTCGGGTTTGGAAGGCACGCATGGAAGCCTTTATCCAGGCACAAGGCTTCGCCATATGGGAAAATGTATAAAAACCTTATGAAGTGCCACCAAACGATCAAGTTAAGGTTGCGAACCTAAGGGATGTCGACAACAACAACAAAGCCTGCAACTTGATAATCCAAGGACTAACTCAAAGCGACTTCGACCGTGTTGCACACCTCTGATCGGCGTACGATGTGTGGAGAGCACTTTGTGACTACCACGAAGGATCCAACACGATCAAGGAAGTAATGCAGGATATGTTCATAAAGGAATACATGTGCTTAAAGATGCAACCCGGTGAGTCTATTGATGACCTTTTTTCCCGCTTTAATAAAATTCTCAGCAACTTGCGTAGTGTCAATGTTAATTTTTCAGATGCTGAAAATGCTAGGCAATTGTTATGTGCATTAGACATGTCAATTTTGGAGATGAAAGTCGCATCTATTCGTGAATCTACAGTCATGAGTACACTTACATTAGATGTGCTATATTCTAAATTGAAAACTCATGAAATTGACATAATCTCACGTAAGAACCCCAACAAGTCTCTTGCATTTCTCCCTCAACATGATATGCCTAGATCTGGCCAATCTTCATCTAGCAATACAATTGCTTTGTTGTTTTCACTAACCCTGGAACAGATTGAAGAATTTCCAGAAGAGGAGCTAGCACTCATCTCTACTCGGTTCTCAAAAGCATTGCAAAATGTGAGACCTAGAAGGTGAGGAAGCTCCAGATCTCAACTATGCTTTGAATGTGGTAAGACAGGACACTTTCGTACAGACTTCCCTAACCTTTCAGGTTCTTCTACCCGTGATGAAAAGCAGAATAAAGTCAAGTCCTCTTCTGGCAACATCAACAAGAAAAAGAAGGGTTTTTAGGACGCAAACCAATAAACAGTTTCATTACTGCACTTCAAGAACTTGGCTCGAGTGATGTAGACATTGGAAGGGATGAAGATGAAGATGATCTGGCAAACTTGTGTTTCATGGCGGGCAAAACAAGATCAAGTATGGAGGATGCAGAACACAACAGTGACAACAAAAGAGGTATGTCCTACTTGTGATGAAATGTGTTATGCTATTTCCCATGCAACTATCATTGTTAAGAAAAAGGACAAGAAGCTTAGGGACAATGCTGTTAAAATTAAGTCACTAGAATCTGAAATTAATTATTTGAAAACCTTGATTCCTAGTAATGATTTTTGTTCCTCATGTAATTTAATATATGAAAAATTTTCCTCCTTAAGAAGTGCACACTCCTCCACTCTTTATAAACTTGAGTTACAGATTGCCGCACTTAATGACAGAAACTTAAAAGATGCTACTTGTTCTACAATTGATTTGCATTGTTCTACCTGTAATGATCTTGAAAAGAAACTGAAAGATGCTATAAATGAAATTTTAATACTGAACAATGCTTTACGTGCTCATGAAGTTAAATATTGTTCTAATTGCAAATTAAAAGGAAAAACTTCAGGTAAAAACTTCCTAGAATTGTCTAAGAAACTTGATGACATGAATGGGACACAAGAGCTGTTTTGTATTGGGAACAAAAATCTAAACTTGCTACTGAATTCATCCAAATCATGCAATGATAAAACTAGTTTAGGTTTTGATTCTCATGCTCATGCTAAAGCACATCCACCTAAAATTGTGAAGTCATTAGGAAGTGGTTTGATTAAAATGGTTCCTACACCAAAAGAGGTGGTTTGTAAATCTGCAGGAGTGTTGTCACGTTCGGGTTCAAATAAACATACTGCATGCTCATCTAGACATGAACACAAAGTTAAATTTCATTGTACCTATTGTGGTAGAGATGGTCATGTCATAGATTTTTGTTATAGACTAGCTAAACAACATAAAAAGGAAAGAATGCAAGCTAGATCTTATAACTCTCATACAAAATTTGCTGCACATACTAAACCGAATGTCAGGAACATGAAACCTACTGTTATGAGTCAAAAATATTCAAAGTTTACCTCCAGACCTTCTGTTTTAACCTCCGGAGCCACTGATTTTTGTGCTACACAAGTAACACCTTATAGGCCAGTAGTTAAGAACAAAAAATCTCAAACTTTGACTCATAAACCTGCTATTTTATCTCAGCTTCCGTGTGTTTTTCCTGCTACACGTCGTGTGACTCAATACATGATTCCTAAATGCCTTTTGACTAACGCCAGTATTGAGTCATCAACGTATTGTTCTTCTATGTAGGATACACCCTTGAGGAAGAAGAACATTTGGATTGTGGATTCAGGCTGCTCACGCCACATGACCGGTAATAAAGAATGGTTCTCCTCCCTCTCTTTTGTGTCACGTGTAGAGAATGTTACTTTTGCCGATAATTCTTCAACTCCTATAATTTCTAAGAGTTCGGTTAGAGTAAATGATCACTACACTTTGAAGGATGTGGCACTTGTTAAAAATTTGAAATACAACTTGCTTTCTGTTTCACAACTGCAAGATGAAAATCTGGAAATTATTTTCACTAAAAATTGCTGCAAAGTTGTAAATTCAAATAGTGAGCTTATTTTTAACATTTCTTGGTTTGTAAGAGTTTTTAAAGCTAATTTTGATATGTCTTCCTCTAAGCATAGGTGTCTAGTTGCTAATGATTCAAAGGACTTATATTTTTGGCATCATAGACTTGGTCACATAGACTTTGATCATCTAATGCGTGTTAGTTCTCTTAATCGCATACGTGGGCTGCCTAAGCTTAAAGGGGACAAAGAAATTGTGTGCTCTTCTTGTAGACAAGCTAAGATGGATGCAGGTTCACATACTCCTCTCACAATGATCATGACAACTGAACCGGGTCAACTGTTGCACTGTAACAACCTAGGTGAAAGTGCATCTAGGCATCCCTTATGGGTTTTGGTTGATTTATGACAAACAAATAAGATCCTAACCGAATTTTTGAGATGAGCAAAGGTTTTAATGAAAACATGGAGTAAGCGCAAAAAAAATGGAGAGTGAGGAATCAAGCTGGATAGAGCTCAAGAGACGAAAAGGATAATAATTGTGTATGGAGTGTGTTGGAGAAACACAACCCAAGAGCTCAAGCACTTTTAATCACTCTCACATCAAAAATTTATACAGGTACGGACTAGTACGATATGCCTCGGACTAGTCCGATAATCCCTCTGTTTAAAATCAGACAAGTCCTCCCAGTGCGGACTTGTCTGCACAGCCCAAGTCTACACAGACCGAACTAGTCCAGTATCACCACAGACTAGTCTGTTATCTTTCTAACTAAGATCAGACTAGTCCTCCCTAGTGCAGACTAGTCCTCAACACTTCATGACTTTGCACAACATCGGACAAGTCCGATAATATCCGGACTAGTCCGATAATATCTGGCCTAGTCCGATAACCTCTTTGACTAAAGTCGGACAAGTCTTCTAAATGCGGACTTGACCCAATTCACTAAGGGATTCACCACAGCCGGATTAGTACGATAAGAACCGGACTAGTACGAACTTTTCCAGAGCCTAAATCGGATTAGTCCGCCCTAAGTCGGACAAATCCGATCTTCCTTAGAACTTAGGGTTTCCTACACACCACACACGGACTAGTCTGGACTCCACCCCGGACTAGTACAGATCCTCTAAACCCTAATGGTAACTTTCAGAAACACCCTCTAAATAGATGTGCACTACCCTACTTTCAACTCTCTCGACTCCCTGCGCCGTCACACCCTCCAAGAGCTTAGAAAACAGATCTCTTCACGCAATACAACGCAAGAAAGATCAAATCCTTGAGGATTTACTTTGGATCAAAGGAGAGACACGATTCCACACGTCTGAGCTCTTGGGTTTGAATCTCTAACACACTCCTCTTATTTCACTGTTGATCTTAAGTGTGTGTTCTTAGTGGTGTTTGATTTGTAATCTTGGGGAGCCCTCAACTTGTGATAAGGCCACTTGAACTTGGTGATTTAGCCTTTGTGATAGTGGAAGAGAATTGGCCTTTGTGGCGATTCGACGAGGTTAGGGTTAGTGAAGACCTGGTCCTTTCGTGGGCTCCTCAACGTGGATGTAGGTTGCCTCTGTGGGAATCGAACTACGGGATAAAATCATGTGTCAAATTGTTCTTAAGTTTTTCATATCTTATTCTAGGGTTTACTTGATCTTGTCCATCTTACGTTAAAACATTGAAATCTTACGTCAATCCTTGTACCTGTGCTTAAGATCACTTTAGCTCATTAGCCTCTTAATTGTCGTCATCAATCATCGAAAACCCACGGGGATGCCTAGATGCACTTTCAAAATCAAAGTTAATTTGTGTTACACTTAACTTCATTGACTCAATACTTTCAAGTTACATACTATATTCCGCTGCGTACTGTGCTTGTATTGAAATCATTGATCTAACTTGATCAATCTAGTCCAAACGCACCGGACTAGTCCGCACACTACAGGACTAGTCCAATTTCCTGGTATTTGATCAAGTTGCTAAGTGTTGCAGGTTCCGACTAAAATTCAAAAAGGCCTATTCACCGCCTTCTAGGCCACATTCAATTGGTATTAGAGCAGGACTCTTCGCAAGAGACTAATCGCTCAAAGAGAACATGTCGGACATGAATGTGTGCACAAGAGTCTCTACCAAGAGAAGGTTGAAGATGAAAAAGCTCAAAAACTGGAGAAGCTCCTCAAGGCCATTCATGACTTCAAGGATGACGATGAGGAGACGCTTGAACTCAAGGTTCTCCTAAGGATGAAATCCCTCTCCAAAGTGAAAGTGGAGATCGAGGACAAGAAGAAGGGGAATAGTCACACCGACTACTCCCAATATCCTTTCAACTACGATCGTCTAAATTCTAACAATAGCCATTTTTTTGTCTATTCCTTCAGGGAAAGCCCCACACTTTGACGGCAATAATTACTAAATGTGGAGGCAAAACATAAAAATGCACTTAATCTCACTCAATCCTAGCCTGTGGCATATTGTGTGTACAGGAATAGATATCCCGGATGTCGGTACCATGGGTACCATATACCCCTTGGGATTGCAAAGATCTCAAGGGAATATCATCTACTTGATTTGAAGACCTTCGGAGGCCCACATGTCAGATATAACCGGACCCGTTTCCCCAACATGGTTAGTCCTAGGGTCGCCACGTGTACTATCTAACCGGAGCTACCGCCCACAAGGGGGAAGCTCCGGACTATGTACCATAGCGGCACCCCCGGACCTAACCCCAGACCGAGGGAAGCTCCGGAACTGACACGTGTTAGGTGGCACCGGATCTATCTGTTCCCCACAGTATGCTCCGGAGCTGCCACGTGTCCAACCATCGGATCTTCAGCCTCTAACCTCCGGAAGATTCCACAACGGCTCCGGATCTTCAAAGGGAATCAAAGACTTCAAGACCCGATTAAGTGTCATTAATGCTATATTAATGACACACGATTGGACGACCTTAATTACCAGTAACGGTGCTATCAAAGCCCGTAATTCGGTTATTAAGGGCAATTAAGCGCATCAAATGTGTATCAATATTAGTAACCGCTGGGGCCACATGTCGGGCCAGGCTAATTTGTAACAGCCTGCCCTTGTACTATAAAAGGACAGGCCGACGATACATAGAGGACACACACGGACTCCAGGCGCTGAATCTACACTCTCAACTCACGTTGAGCTCATACATACAATACAACACCAACACACCCCGTGGAGTAGGATATTACGCCCATGCGGCTCGAACCACGTAAATCTTCATGTCTCTTGTGTCATTTTACACTTCACCTTCTTGAATCTCCGCGCGCCCACACCGAACCTCAAACTCCTCCAACACTTTAGTAGTGTCAGGAGATCTGCCAGATCAAAACCACCGACACCGGACGACGATGAAGAACATACAGCAAGCCAAGAGCAAGCAATTCATTAGATAGCTCAAGCTACATGAGTCATCACATCTTCACTAAGTCGGGACGAGTTCACCAAGGTGGATGGACTCAAGATTGCAAAGGAAATCTGGGACACATTGCAAACTGCACATGGAGGCGATCGTCATGTGTGAGAGGCGAAGATCAAAATGATTGAATGTGAATTGGGAAAGATTTGCCATAGAAGAAGATGAGTCGCCACAGGACATGTACAACCGGTTAAAGACTCTCATCAACAAGGTTTGAGCATACGGAAGTAAGAAGTGGAATGATCACGAGGTAGTGAAGCTCATCCTTAGAGCTTTCATGCCTCGCAATGTTACTCTATGCTCGATGATTAGAGAAAGCCCCGGGTAAAAGATAATGACCCCAGACGAACTACTTGAAAAGATCATCAACTTAGAGATGATGGAGAAGCAAGCTAAACATGTCAAGGAGATTGCCGAACTCACCTCAGCAAAGAAGAAAGGGGTCACCCTCAAATACACTTGTAAGCCCTTGTCAAAAGAAGCTCGAGAAGCTCAACAAGAAGAGGACAGCGATCATGAGAGCAGCGATATTGACGAAGAGGATATGATCCTCTTTATGAAGAGATTGAAGAAAATGATGAAGAGAAGACAAGGGGGCAAATCAAGTGAAGGAAAACACAAAGAAAAATCAAGACCAAAGATGAGGCGGGCGTGCTATAACTGTGATGAATATGACCACTTTATAGTTGATTGCTCGTATGAAGAAAACAAGATGAAGACGAAGGAAACAAAGCCTCAACCCAAGAAATTCTTCAAGAAGAAGAAGCAAGCTAGGCAAGCGCACCTAGGAAAGGAGTGGGACTCAAAGATGAGTCCTCACCCAAAGAGGAAGAGGAGATGGCTAGCATAGCCATCGAGAAGACAACTAAGAAGTCCACCCTCTTCCCAAATCTCGGCGCATGGAAGGGCAACGACACTTGCCTCATGGCGGAGGAAGGTAAATGAAAGCTAACAACAAAATCTACCTCTTCGCGTTCTTTTGATAGTGATAGTGACAACTATAGTGATGATGAGGACATGCTAGCTGGCTTAGACAAGAAAACTGTCACCAAAATGAAATTCTTGATGGATAAGCTTGTTGATAGGGAGGGGCTGATTGATTGTCAAGAAGATATGATCATCCTCCAAAAGGAGGAGTATCTCAAGATCAATGAGCTCCTTGAACTTTAAAAGGAGCAAAGCAAATCACTTGAACTTGAGTTAGCTTCAAGTAAGGAAGCTTGTTTGAAGTTAAGTGACTCCAATGCAATCATCAAGGAAGAACTTGTTAACTTAACCAAAGTTAACAAGATCCTTGAAGTGCAAGTTGAGTGACTCAAACAAAGTGACCCTTCATCCTCTTCACGCTCCCCCTCTCAATCCCTTAAAACTGACACTAGCTTGAAAGACAAGTTAACCTCTACCATGGACAAGCATCCTTCCCAAAGTGGCATAGTTGAAAAGGAGAAGGTCAAATATGCACGTAGTTCATACTTGGCCACAAGACCTCCTAATGTCAAATATGGCATTGGGTATTCCTATGGTAAAAAGCAAAATGCTAGAAACCATAAGAATAACAAGGAGCGCATTGCCTTTGTGAGGGAAAACTCCTCTCAAGCTAGAAAGACTAATGATACTAATAAGTCCAAGATAGTTAACACATATGAAAACCGGACTAGTCCGGTCCCTACACGGACAAGTCCGGTCCTCCGAACAAGTCTGGTTTCCCGAACTAGTTATGTTCATAAACAACAACAACTACTGTTTAGAACTTTAGATGCATCATATGTTCTTATGAAAAGTTTTGGTAAGGTGTATGCTCATTATGTAAAGACACGCCATGGGAACACCAAGTCTCGTGTGTGGGTGCCCAAATATCTTGTAACTAACCTCCAAGGACCCAAGCAAGCATGGGTACCTAAAACCAAGGCATGATTTGAGGGCCTATTCCTCCGGTGGATCGAAATGGGTGCAAGACAGTGGATGCACCAACCATATGACAGAAGAAAGAATGATGCTCGTTGAGTATAGAGAAAATGAGGATCCAAGCGAGGGCATCTATTTTGGAGACAATAGTCAATGAAGGGTTCTCGGTACCGGTAAAATTGCAATATCATCTCAACATACTCTTTCTCATGTTTTACATGTCAATTCCTTAGATTATAACCCGTTATCCATATCTCAATTATGTGACAAAGGTTATAATTGCTTGCTTACTAATGAGGGTGTGAGCGTCTCTAGAAGGAGTGATGACTCGGTTGCATTCAAGGGTGTGTTGAAGGGAAAGCTTTATCTTGTTGACTTCAACAAAGATAAAGTCGAACTTGACACATGCTTGATTGCAAGGACCAACATGGGTTGGATGTGGCATAGATGGCTAGCACATGTTGGTATGAGGAATCTTTAAAAACTCCTTAAGGGCGATCACATCTGAGGTTTAAAGGATGTTATTTTTGAGAAAGATTGGCCTTGTAGCGCGTGCCAAGCCGGGAAGCAAGTAGGATCACCCCATCCCACGAAGAACGTCATGACTACAATAAGACCACTCGAGATACTTCACATGGACCTATTCGGTCCAATTGCTTACATAAGCATCAGTGGTAACAAATATGGCTTAGTAATTGTTGATGACTTTTCTCGCTTCACTTGGGTTTTCTTTTTGCATGATAAGACAGAAACTCAAGGAACCCTCAAGAAGTTTCTCAAGTGTGCCCAAAATGAGTTCTCATTGGGGATCAAGAACATACGAAGCGACAACGGTACAAAGTTCAAGAACACTCAAGTTGAGGAGTACCTAGACGAAGAAGGGATAAAGCATGAGTTTCCTGCACCTTATTCCACTCAACAAAATGGAGTTCCCAAAAGGAAGAACCGAACCCCCATAGAGATGGCTAGAATAATGCTCGATGAATACAAGACCTCAGATTGGTTTTGGGCGGAAGCGGTTAACACTTTTTGCCACGCCATAAACCGACTCTACCTTCGTCGACTACTCAAGAAGACATCGTATGAGCTACTCACGGGTAACAAACCAAATATTTCCTATTTTCGAGTTTTTGGTTCTAAGTGCTACATTTTGAACAAGAATCCGAGGACTTCAAAGTTCATTTCAAAGTTCGATGAAGTTTCTTGCTTGGTTATGATTCAAACTCTTACGCCTATCGTGTCTTCAACAAGACCTCCAGACTTGTTGAAGTAGCACGTAACGTAGTGTTCGATGAAACTAACATATCTCAAGAAGAGCAAGTTGATCCATGTGTGCTAGATATAGAAGAAGCTCCATGTCAAGCATTGAGAAGAATGGCATTGAGCGATATTCGACCACAAGCGCCACCTCCAAATGCAAATGGAGAAGATGAAACACAAGAGGAGGTAAATGATCAAGGGGGAGCATCCACACAAGATAACATAAAGAAGATGAAGATGATCAACAAGTCAATGAGGGCAACCATCTAGGGGGAGTAGAAGATGATCATGAAGACTCAAGACCACAAGTGCCACACCCAAGAGTACACCATTGCGTCCAAGGCGATCATCCCGTCGACAACATAATCGAGGACATTCAAAAGGGAGTAACGACTAGATATCGCATAGCTAATTTTTGTGAACATTACTCCTTTGTATCCTTTATGTAACCGCGTAGGATTGAGGATGCATTGAAGGATCCATATTGGGTGGTGGTGACGGAAGAAGAACTCAACAACTTCAAATGGAATGAAGTGTGGGAACTCGTCGAAAGACCCAAGTTCAACGTCGTCGGCACCAAATGGGTCTTCCGCAACAAACAAGACGAACACGAGGTGGTGACAAGGAACAAGGCGCGACTTGAGGCCAAAGGGTATTCACAAGTCGAAGGTTTGCATTTCGATGAAACCTTTGCTCCCGTAGCTAGGCTTGAGTCTATTAGAATATTACTTGCATATGCTACTCACCATGATTTCAAGCTCTATCAAATGGATGTGAAAAGCGCCTTCCTCGACGGACCAATCAAGGAGGAGGTGTATGTGGAGCAACCCCCCCCCCCCCCCCCCCCGGATTTGAAGATGAAGAGTTCCCCGACCACGTCTTTAAATTGCGTAAGGCTCTCTACGGCCTCAAACAAGCTCCTAGAGCTTGGTATGAGTGTCTTAGAGATTTATTAGTTGAAAATGGTTTTAAGATTGGTAAAACAGATTATACGTTATTCACAAAGCACTTTAACAATGATCTTTTTATTTGTCAAATTTATGTTGATGACATTATCTTTGGTTCAACTAACAAATCCTTTTGTGAAGAATTCAGTAAGATTATGATAGATAGGTTCGAGATGTCTATGATGGGAGAGCTCAAATACTTCTTGGGATTCCAAGTGAGGCAACAAAAGGAAGGGACATACATAAGCCAAACCAAGTATACTCAAGACATACTCAAGAAGTTTGGAATGGACAAGGCGAAGCCCATAAAGACTCCCATGGCAACAAATGGACACTTGGATCTCAATGAAGATGGACCAAGCGTGGATCAAAAGGTATACCGCTCCATGATTATATCTCTACTTTACTTATGTGCATCTAGGCCCGACATTATGTTGAGTGTATGTTTGTGTGCAAGGCTTCAAGCCAACCCAAAAGAGTATCATTTGACAGCCGTAAAGAGAATATTGCGGTATTTAGTTCATACACCCAACCTAGGCCTTTGGTATCCTAAAGGTTCCAAGTTCAATCTCATTGGATACTCCGATGCAGATTATGTTGGATGCAAAGTAGATAGAAAAAAAGGACCTCCGGTACATGCCAATTTCTAGGTAGATCCCTAGTTTCTTGGTCCTCCAAGAAATAAAACTCCATTGCCTTATCCACGACCGAAGCGGAGTATGTTACAGCCGAGAGTTGTTGTGCACAACTCCTTTGGATGCGATAAACTCTAAGGGGTTACAGTTACAATATGAGCCGTATTTCACTTCTTTGTGATAATGAGAGTGCCATTAAAATTGCCCATAACCCTGTTGAGAACTCTTGGACCAAACATATAGACATCTGACACCACTTTTTTGAGATACCACTCAATGAAAGGAGACATAGCTATTTCCCATGTCAACGCCGAAAAACAATTAGCTGACATTTTCGCCCAGCCACTTGATGAAAAACGCTTTTGCGAGCTCTGGAATGAACTAAACATCCTTGATGCTCGGAATGTGGATTGAAAACTTGCATACCTGTATGGATTCTTCAAAATATGTTGATTGTGTTGTGAAAATCATCTCTCTCAATTTTCCCCAAAAAACTATTTTAGTTACTTGATCTTGATGATTTATGGTCATTGCTTGATTGTTGTATGCTTAGTGATCATATTCATCAAGATTACTTGATTGTTTTGGCCCCTACTTTCTCTATAAGAACCTTCGAATATATATATGCGAATGGGTTATTCAATTCTGTTCTTGTGACCATGGACTAGTCCGTGGTTATCCGGACTAGTCCGCACAATGCAGACCAGTCCGTAGAGTGTCCGGTAGTCCGAACTAGTCCAGTGGACCATAGACTAATCTGATTTTTTGACTCCATACCTAGCCGCCACCAAAACCTAATCTTCTACATCCTCACAACTCACCTCACACTCTCTCTCCTCGCTCGAGTGCTCCCAAGGCGATTTCTTTTGTTCTCCATCAAATCCCTCCGAGTTCTGGTGGAAAATGATATCCATCGCATAAGTATTGAAGACCATGGACTTGTCCGCACCTTCAACCCCTTCATCTCCAAGAATCGAGGAATTTCGGTAAAATTTCCTCCCAAACCCTAGAAATCGTGATTTTCTTCATTGTTGACCAAATAGCCTAGTTCCTTTCGGTAAATTCATGCCTCCTTGTTGTATTACATTTACCTTGAACTAGTTTTGCATTGGGAATCACCATTGGTCGTCTAGTTAGGGTTTGAGGTGATGAACACCGGACTAGTCCGGTCCATGTACGAACAAGTCCGGTCCCCCAGGCTAGTCTGTACCTGTACACCGGACAAGTCTGATTTTTAACTGAACTCAACCCTAATTTCTCATTCCTCAATGCACTTCCTTGTCATCAATTCTTATCCATTCATTGTGCAATGCTCTCTCAGGACAATGTTGAACGAGAACATCTCCGACTTTGAAGATGAGATGGAACAAGACTTGTTGCCACGTGCTTCGGAGTCTCGCGCTCAAAAGAGGCAATAGCGTTCCTCAAATCCTGCATCTTCTCCACCTCAGGTGCGTCGCAAGGTGCTCGCCAAGAAGCCTGCGTCCAAGGCCAAGGACGCAGCTGGCTCCAGCTAGGCGGCTCTTTGCCAAGTGAAGGGCAAAGGAAAGGGAATTGCTTCGAGCCCCGTCGGCCCTCTGGAGATGCATGCTCCGAGGCAGGGAAACAGGGATCGCTCCGAGGAGAAATTCAACGGCAAGGGAAGCGATACGGCTTCTAAACTCAGATTTGTTGATTGCTATAGCAGTTCCAAGAAAGCTCCCGATGCCAAATTTTGGAGCAACTTTCATTCAGATTTCTACAGCTCGGTGTACCTCACCATGAAGACCCCAGTTGTCCGTAGCCAGTGGATTGACTGGAATCATTTTAAAAGAAAGAGTTGTGGTGCATTTGATCAGGTGGTGGAGGCTGCAGTGAGGCATGGACTGGAGGACCTTTGCCTTTAGATATCACTGGGATGATGAGGTTATCGTTTAGTTCTATGCAACTTGTATCTTTGCTAGTGATGAGGAGGAAAGGGTGACTTGGATGAATCATGGATCCAAGTACACCATTACTTATGATGATTCTGCAGGACTTCTTCACCTTGAAGACACCGACAACAATGAGTTGACTATTCACAACATTGGTGTCCTGGGCAAGGATAAGATGGACTTCCTCTATGACACTAGCCTGATGTTCAATCCCCCCTTGACCAAGAACATGAATCCCTTCTTCATGGTTCTCAACAGGGTGCTTAGGAAGACAATAACACCAAAAGATGGGGATGCAAGAAGTTTCCAAGGTTACTTGAGGACCTTGATGAAAGTGATAAGCAAGAACAGGATGTTTGACATCTTTGACTATATCTGGAATGTATGGTCAACATCTCCTGCACGCCGAACAGATCCTGTGGCTGTGCCCCCTACTTGAGGTTCATGATTGAAAAGGTCACAGGGATCGAGTTCGTGAAGGATGTGGAGCACACTCCTTTGAGGCCCCAGAAGCCTCCCCAAGCCACTGTCCAAGCTGCTCCATCTCCGATGTCCAGTGAAGAGGCTCCGAGGAGAGCTCGAGGAGATGAGAGGACTACTCCCACCCCTAGTGGAATCTTGAAGTACTTGGCAGCCATCTTTGGCTCATGCAAGAAGGCCAAAGTGAATATTCACAATATGAACAAGGCAAGGAAGGCAAATATGAGATATGTGAAAGAAAATGTCAAACATATTTGTCAGAAGCTAGAGATCTAGCCTATTGGATCCCCAGTCATCTCTGAAGATTCAGCCTCTGATTTCACTAAGCTCGGACCTTTGATTCCCTCCGAGCTCACTTACTTTGGCATTGGGGGCACTTCGAGTTGATCCGCTCCTCCTCCTCCACAGCCTGAAGATAAAGATGAAGATGAGGAAAGGACTGACAGCGAGGAATGAGCCACTAGATTCCCACTCTCCTTCTTTTTTGGTGTCCTGATGACAAAGGGGGAGAGATTGAGGGGGAGTCACTAGATCCTAGCTGTAGGTTGAGAGATGAGTGCTTCATTTGTGTATCTCTTTATGTCTCTTTTGGGTTGTAAAACTTTAATTCTATTATCTTTACCTTTAGCATTGTGGTGTGATGGAATGACTATGTTTATACTTATGCTTATGAAATTTGTGATGATAATTTGAGATAATCTGTGTTTTTGGTTTGGAATTGTCATACATGCTTAATATTAGTATCCTCATGTCAACCATTTCATTATCATCACGATTATTGCTCACACTCACGTAGTTTTACACCCCACCATAAAGAGTGCACATATGACTTGTGTCTTCATTGCTTAACTTGTACCAAACTCATATGTGCCCACTTTATGAAAATTCAGTATTTTTATCATATGTTGTGAAATCTCAATTGGTTGTCATCGATCACCAAAAAGGGGAAGATTGAAAGTGCATCTATGCATCCCTTGTGGGTTTTGGTTGATTTATGACAAACAAATGAGATCCTAACCAAATTGTGGAGATGAGCGCAATTTTTAATGAAAACATGGAGTAAGCGCAAAAAGAATGGCGAGTGAGGAATAAAGCTAGATAGAGCTCAAAAGACTAAAAGGATAATAATTGTGTATGGAGTGTGTTGGAGAAACACACCCCAAGAGCTCAAGCACTTTTAATCACTCTCAATGCAAAAATTTATACAGGTCCGAACTAGTCCGATATACCCTGGACTAGTCAGATAATCCCCCTGTGCAAAATTGGACAAGTCCTCCCAGTGCGGACTTGTCTACACAGTCCAAGTATACACAGACCGGACTTGTCCGATATCACCACGGACTAGTCCGGTATCTTTCTGACTAAGATCGTACTAGTCCTCCCCATTGCAGACTAGTCCTCAACACCTCATAACTTTGCACAACATCGGACCAGTCCGATAATATCCGGACTAGTCCAATAACCTCTCTGACTAAAGTCGGACAAGTCTTCTAAATGCGGATTTGTCCCAATTCACTAAGGGATTCACCACAGCCGGATTAGTCCAATAATAATCGAACTAGTTCGAACTTTTCCAGAGCCTAAATCGGACTAATCCTCCCTAAGCCGGACAAATCAGATCTTCCTTAGAACTTAGGGTTTCCTACACGCCGCACACCAGACTAGTCCGGACTCCACCACAGACAAGTCCGGACCCTCGAAATCCTAATGGTAACTTTTCGAAACACCCTATAAATAGATGTGCACGGCCTTACTTTCAACTATCTCGACTCCCTGCGTCGTCACACCCTGCAAGAGCTTAGAAAACACATCTCTCCACGCAATCCAACGCAAGAAATATCAAATCCTGGAGGATTCACTTTGGATCAAAGGAGAGACACGATTCCACACATTTGAGCTCTTGGGTTTGAATCTCTAACACACTCCTGTTATTTCACTATTGTTCTTAAGAGTGTGTTCTTGGTGGTGTTTGATTTGTAATCTTGGGGAGCCCTCGACTTGTGAGAAGGCCCCTTGAACTTGGTGATTTACCCTTTGTGATAGTGGAAGAGAATTGGCCTTCGTGGTGATTCGAGGAGGTTAGGGTCAGTGAAGACCCTGTACTTTCGTGGGCTCCTCAACGTGGACGTAGGTTGCCTTTGTGGGAACCGAACCACGAGATAAAATCTCGTGTCAAATTGTTCTTAAGTTTTTCATATCATATTCTAGGGTTTACTTGCTCTTGTCCATCTTATGTTAAAACAATGAAATCAAAGTTAATTAGTGTTACACTTAACTTCATTGACTCAAAACTTTCAAGTTACATACTATATTCCGTTGCGTACTGTGCTTGTATTGAAATCATTGATCTAACTTGATCAATCTAGTCCGCACGCACCGGACCAGTCTGCACACTACCGGACTAGCCCGATTTCCTGCTATTTGATCAAGTTGCTAAGTGTTGCAGGTTCCGACTAAAATTCAAAAAGGCCTATTCACCCCCCCCCCCCTCTAGGCAACATTCAGTAGGACCTTCACGTGTTCAATCCTTCAGAGGTAAATGGTATGTTCTTGTGATTGTTGATTATTATTATAGATACTCTCGGGTTTACTTTATGGCATCTAAGAATGAAGCTTTTAGTCACTTTAGAATTTTATTTCTTAGGTTATCAATTTATCACCCAGGATCTTTAAAAGCAATTAGAAGTGATAATGGAACCAAATTTAAAAATCAATCTTTTGATCACTTTTGTGCTGAAAATGGAATAGATCATCAATTTTCTTCACCATATGTACCTCAACAAAATGGTGTTGTAGAAATAAAGAACAGAAACTTAGTTGAAATGGCTAAGACTATGCTTGATGAATATGAAACACCTAGGGAATTTTGGGCTGATGTGATTGCAACCACTTGTTATGTCTCAAATCGTGTTTTCTTGCGCGCTAAGATAGGTAAAACACTATATGAGCTCCGGTTTGGACATAGGCCTAGTGTTACACACTTTTGGGTCTTTGGTTGCAAATGCTTTGTTAAAAAACATGGTAATCTTGATAAATTTGAAACTAAATCCATTGATGGCATGTTTCTTGGATATCCATCTCATACTAGAGGCTACCGTATGCTTTTACTCGACACTAACAAAATTGTGAAAACTTGTGAGGTGTCTTTTGATGAAGCTAGCCAAGATACTAGCTCAAACATTGCAGGTCTGAATCCATATCCTCACGAGGAGGGTATTTTCGAAGAAGAAGAAGAGTTGGTGATATTGCCTGATAGTTTCAAAGCTGACACGTGTCCAGCTCTGAACTTTGAACAAGCTCCAACTACCATCTCTATTGGTCCTGATTGTCCACCATCCACAAGCTCATCAATCTACGATGAACCTGATGAAGAAGAAGCTTGTGAGACATCTGTTCCCTAAGGATTTAAAAGAATCATCCCCCACAACAGATAATTGGAAGCTTGCATGAGCAAGTTACAAGATCCAGGTTTTCTGACACCAATTCTCATGCTCATTCTGTTTTTTTTTTGCTTCTTTTGAACCTAAAGATATATCACACGTACTCTCTAATGAATCTTGGATTATTGCCATGCAAGAAGAGTTAGAAAATTTTAAAAGAAATAGTGTTTGGAAACTTGTACCTCCACCTCAAGATCACACTTTAATTGGAACTAAATGGGTTTTTAAATATAAACAAAGTGAGGATGTGGTAGTGATTAGGAATAAAGCTAGATTGGTTGCCCAAGGTTTCACACAAATTAAAGGTCTAGATTTTGATGAAACTTTTGCTCGTGTGGCTAGATTAGAAGCCAAAAGAATTTTGTTAGCTTTTGCTGCATCTAAAGGTTTCAAGTTATATGAAATGGATGTAAAATGTGCTTTTCTTAATGGCTACATAGATGAGAAGGTTTATGTTAAGCGACCACTTCGTTTTGAAATTTCAGATTTTCCTAATCGTGTTTTCAAACTGACTAAAGCCCTGCATGGTCTAAAACAAGCTCCTAGAGCATGGTATGATAGGTTAAAAATATTCTTACTTAAAAAGGGGTTTACCATGGGCAAGGTTGATAAAACTCTTTTTGTGCTTAAGCATGGCAATGACTCATTATTCGTTCAAGTGTATGTGGATGATATTATCTTTGGTTGTGCTTCTCATGATTTTGTGTCCAAGTTTTCAGAAATGATGAGTTCAGAATTTGAAATGAGTATGATGGGTGAACTCACTTACTTTTTGGTGCTGCAAATAAAGCAAACTGAGGAAGGTACCTTTGTGCGTCAAACGAAGTATACAAGGGACCTTCTGAAGCGCTTCAACATGGACAAAAGCAAGCCTCTTCAGACCCCAATGGGAACAACATCAACACTTGAACTTGATGAAGATGGTGAACACGTGGATCAAAAAGAATATAGAAGCATGATCGGATCACTTTTGTACCTCACGGCATTAAGACCGGACATACAATTCAGGGTATGTCTTTGAGCACAGTATCAAGATTCCCCACATGCTTCATATCATCAATCCGTCAAAGGATTCTCAGGTATTGACATGGAACTCAAGAATTTTGCATTTTTCTTCCTTCTTCCTCAACTGTTACTTTGAAAGCTTTTTCAGATGCTGATTTTGGGGGTTGTAGGATTGATTGGAAAAGTACTTCCAATTCTTGTCATTTTCTTGGTAATTCACTTGTTGCTTGGTCCTCTAGAGAAAAAAACTATGTTGCACAATCCACAACCGAATCTGAATATGTAGATGCTGCTAGTGCTTGCTCACAAATTCTTTGGATTGTTCAAACACTTAAGGACTATGGGGTTGTCTAGATAGTGTTCCATTATTTTGTGATAACACTAGTGCTATTTGCATTGCTAAAAGCCCCGTGCAACATTCTAGAACTAAGCACATTGACATTAGGTATCACTTTCTCTGTGATAATATTGAAAAAGAAACATTGTGCTTCACCATGTAGATACCGAACAACAATTGGCTGACATTTTCACAAAACCTTTTGATTTCACTCGTTTTTGTTACATTCGTAGTGAAATAGGGGTTATGCATCCTCATGGCTTAAATTGAGGGGGAGTTTTGAAACTTGGGAAGTCTATGTGTGAATCTGAACTTAAAATAATATGAGCATAGTATCATACATATATTACTTTGTGATTCCTTTTAGATGCTGAAAGTTCTTACTACATTACTCATGTTATACATTTTGTAGTTTTTGCCATGACTAGTAATTGGAATAATTACTTACACTAAATCTGGCCATAATCAAACTTTCTTGTTGTTCTGAACTTGTTGCATGATCACAAGTGCTTTTAATCATAATGAATTAATCAAGTAATCAACTCAAATGTTGAGTTTTATGAACAAATATAAATTGAGAAAAGATCAAGAAAATATGCATGCATCGCACTTCTTCTTTTGAGATGGCTTATCATAGCACTTAGATATGAACTTGAAAGAAGTTGTGTATGACTAAAACCATGTCCTTAAGCATCTGATTGTCAAGTGGCATAGGCTTGGCTTGATCGGTTAGAATAAGGCAGATGCACATATAATCTCTTGCAAATATCATATGATCTAAATTTATGCTTTGAAAAATAATAAAATGCAGCAAAAAGTGTCATGCTTTTAGGTTTTGAAATAGTTAAATTTATGAGATCATGACTTGCTTAAATTGAAAACTACATTTGATCTCTAGCATGGCTTAGACTACTTTATGTATCTCATTGCTGTAATAGTGTAAGTTACTTGATAGTATGACTTGGATGAGCTTTGTTCTATATGTATATGTTATAATGTGCTCATAACAAATTAAAATTTCTCTTTTGTATCTTGCTGAATACATTGTCAAAGGGGGAAAAGTATGCAAGGGGGACAATATGTATAGGGGAGAAATTTATTTCTATCTCATCTCATTTAATTTTCAAAAAGGGGGATAAATTGTTTTCAAAACTTTTCATGTGAGTAAGCCAATGTTCGGATTTTAAGTGGTGTTGCCAATGCATTCATCAAGGGGGATATTGTGAGACCTATCTGTGCTAAATACATTGGCTATGGCGATAAAAATTTTGAATACTACCAAAACACCTTTATCATCAAAGTCCGACTCTAGGTCCAAGCTCTAGCAATGTCCGAGATAGGTCCGGCTTGTTGTGGGTACCTCCGGCAAGGTCCGATGCTAGGTTCGACTTATTTTTCTAGGTCCGACTAACTTTGGTTAGCTCCGGCGCTAGGTCCGACTAGCTTTGGTTAGCTCCGGTGCTAGGTTCTGCTAGCTTTGGTTAGCTCCGGCGCTAGATCCTATTAGTTTCGGTAAGCTCCAGTTCAAGGTCCGGTTAGCTTTGGCAAGGTTCGGAGCTTGATCGCAATGGTTCTGCTTTTAACTTGCAATATTTTGAACTTGCTTTTTTATTATGGAAAGTTTACTTAATATTCTAATACTAAGTTTTTATGTGTTTTCGTGGTTATTGCTGTTATCAATTTGCTATGGTTTGCAACATGCCTATGTGAGGTGCTCACGTAATGTGTTGTGGTTTCAAAACTAACAAGAGTCAAGTTGAGGACTTGTTCTCGGAAGTATCGCTTGTTTATTCATGTGCAGGTGCTGCTTGAGTTCAAGACATGGCTGGTGACGGGATCCATTGAACTAGTCTTACAGAGAAGATGAGGTTCAACAACCAAGTTCGGGAGGAATTGTGGTTGAGTTGATCGGGAGGTCGCACAACATGTTTGAATCAAGAACAATGCATATAAAGGTATCGTGGATGTCTTTGGAAGATGTTTGCACGTGTGCAAGGAGTGCATAGACGTGACTTCATGGTTCTGACGCGTAATGAAGAGATGTGGACGTAAAAAATTTGTCGGAAAGGTCCAACCGACTCGGGCATGGAATCAGGTTGCGATTGAGTCTGGTTTGACTCAAATATGGAAAGATTTGAGTTGGTACTGATAGGATTTCGTGTTGGTCATGAAGTTGATTGTTTTAGGAATGTGCGATATATTCCTAAGGTGTTTGGAAGTTTTAAGATTGCTTCTATCTACGTATAGAAGAGTCCTGATCAGTCATGGAAAGTTTCGATTCGTGAATTGAGTAGGATTAGAGTCCTAGTTTGAGTTGAGTTGGCCTTCCTGCTGGTTATATAAGCAAGGGAGGCCAGAGCTCGTGGGACACGACTTTGGAGTTGTTCCTCTTGTGTTCTATTGAATAAAATTTGTAGTTGAGAGGAACTTTTGTACCTTGTTCGTCCGACTTGTTTTCATCAAGTCTTTCTCATCGAGTTTCTGCACAGCACTACCTTTCTTCGGGTGTTTTATCATAACTCGAGTTTTACAGATCCGATTGACGTGATCCTTTGTAGTATTCCAGAACTGTTTTTCTTGGTTAAAACAAATTGACCTTTGTTTGATCTTACAATTGTAACTTGAGTTTTTCTCGACAGATTTTGTGATTCTTATTGTGACATCTTCGTGACTTGATTATCCAAAATCTATACTTGTTTAGTTACAATTGATCAACTTTAGCTTAGTCCCACACACGATTTCTTTAACAGATCATTTTTCTGCCGAGGGGTTTTTCGTTGTTTCCGCTGAAAAGTTTTAATCTACCATTCACCCCCCCTCTACTAGCTTTACACTTGCTCTTCGATCCTACAATTCCAAGTGACAAGGGTGGTTAAACAAAGCTAGTAAACTTCCTATTATAGGATTACCATCAAATTGACACAAGCATGCAATTTTGAAATCAAAACATTTATTGTAAAAATTGGATCAATATGTTCAAGGACACTTGCCTTGCTTTTGGGCTTGGTCAGGATCAAAGACTTCAAATTCCTAGTGCTGGAGGTCCTCCACAGCACCCTCTAGAGCAAATCCGTCTAAACCATGCAATAAACATACAAGACAAGAATTACAATCAATAAGTTCACATATGTTACTCAATATGTCATGACATTCATGATTTATGCAAATGCGATTAAAAACTAGTTAATAAGTTGTTAATAATGTTCACAAATACTTCACAATGGTTATTAACTATAGGATCGAAGAGCACGTGTAAAGCTACCAGAGTGGAGTGAATGGTATATCAAAACTTTTTCAGCGGAAGCAATGAAAACCCCTCGGTAGAAAAACAATCTGTTAAATAAATCGTGTGTGAGACTAATATAAACGTGTTTCACCGTGAAAAAAGTGATATATATCCGAGAGAATCAAGTCAGGAAGATGACACAATAAGAATCACTCAAATCCGTCAAGAGAAACTCAAGTTACGATCGAAAGATCAAACAAAGGTCAATCTGTTCTATCGAGTAAAAAACAGATCTGCAATACTGCAAAGAAACTCGTTTAGATAAAAAATGCTAATCCAATGACCGTGAAATTTTTACAGACGATATATAATCAAGTTTTGAATACAACCCAAAAAGAATGACGTAAATTGGATCTGTAAAACTCGAGTTATGATAAAACAACCAAAGAAAGGTAGTGATGTGCAGAAAACTCGACGAGAAAAACATGTCTGGAACAAGTCGGACGAACAAAGAACAAAAGTTCCTTTAAACTACAATATTTATTAAATAGAACACAAGAGGAACAGTCCAAAGTTGTCTTTCATGAGGTCTAGCCTCCCTTGCTTTTATAACCAGCCACGAGGCCAACCCAAACACAACTAGGACTCTTATCCTACTCAAATCACGAATCGTAACTTTGCATAACTGCTCAAGACTCCTCTATACGCAGATAGAAGCAATCTCAAGACTTCCTAACAAATTCAAGAACGTATCTCACATTGCTAAAACAACCCAACTTCGTGTCCCATACGAAAACTATCATAACCAACTCAATACTTTCCATACCGAGGCATAACCGACTCAGCCGCAGCTGAAGTCATAATCCAGTACGATCTGATCCTTCCAACCAGATCTCTCTTCCATAACCCGTCTTTGGAACCATGTTGCCACATCATGCACTGCATGAATACATGCGAACACCCTCCTCTGGCGTCCAGTAACCTTCATATGCACTGCCCTTGATTCAATCATCCTGCGTGACCTCCTGACACATTCAACCACAATTCCTCCTAAACTTGGTTGTTGGAACCTCATCTCCTTCTAAGACTAGTCTAAAGGATCCTGTCACCAGCCATGACTTGAACTCAAGCAACACCTGCACATGAACAAACAACCAATCCGTACGAGCACAAGTCCTCAACTTGACTCTCATTAGTTCTGAAACTACAACATCTTACGTAAGCACCTCACATAAGCATGTTGTAAACCATAGCAAAATGATATCAACCATAACCACCAAAACACACCAAAAACTTATGAAATGAATACTAAGCAATCTTTTCAAGAATATAAAGCAAGTTCAAAACATTTCACAAGAAAATTAGGAACATTGTGATCAAGCTCCGAACGTTGCAAAAGCTAACCGGAGCTTACCAAAGCTAGCAGGACCTAGCGCCGGAGCTTACCAACATAAGTCAGACCTAACGTCAAACCTTGCCGGATCTACCGAAAACAAGTCGGACCTATCGTCGGATCTTGCAAAAGCTCGGAGCTAGAGTCGGACCTTGCTAAAAGGTGTTTTAGTAGTATTTCAGAACTTTTATCAACAAAGCCAATGTATTCAGCACACATAAACCTCACAATCTCTCCCTTGATGAATGCATTGGCAACATCATTTAAAATCTGAACATTGGCTTATTCACATTTAAAGTTTTGAAAAAAATTTCTCCACCATTGTAAAACAGAAATAAAAAGAGAAGAAAAACATGTTCTCCCCCTGAGAAGAATCGTGCCAAAACAATTGTGAATACGTGCAATGTATAATCAATTTCTTCCCTTTGCATACTTATCTTTAAAAATTCACATATTATCTCTCCCCCTTTGACAATGTATTCAGCAAGGTTCAAAAGAGAAATTTCAAATGTTATGAGCATATTATATCATATAACTATAAACAAAACTCATCCAAGTCATACTATCAGGCAACTTACACTATCACATCAATGAGATACATAAAGTAGTGTAAGCCATGCTAGAGATCAAATGTAATTTTCAATTTAAGAAAGTCATGATCTCACAAACTTAACTATTTCAAAACCCGAAAGCATGACAATTGTTGCTGCATTTTATTATTTCAAAGCACAAATTTAGATCATACGATATTTGCAAGAGATTATATGCGCATCTGCCTTATTCTAACCAACCAAGCCAAGCCTATGTCATTTGACAATCAAAAGCTTAAAGACATGATTTCAGTCATACACAACTTCTTCCAAGTTCATATCTAAGTGCAATGATAAATAAGCCATCTCAAAAGAAGAAGTGCGATGCATGAATATTCTCTTGATCTTTTCTCAATTTATATTTGTTCATAAAAA
This sequence comes from Tuctoria greenei, assembly GCA_036927565.1. NCBI lineage: Eukaryota > Viridiplantae > Streptophyta > Magnoliopsida > Poales > Poaceae > Tuctoria > Tuctoria greenei. Next base: position 160,603,819 of record JAYESD010000008.1, on the reverse strand, counting down.
CTCAACATGTGAGTTGATTACTTGATTAGTTTTTTATGATTAAAAGCACTTGTGAGCATGCAACAAGTTCAAAACAGTAAGAAAGTTCGATCATGACCAGCTTTAGTGTAAGTAATTATTCCAATTACTAGTCATGGCAAAAACTACACAATGTATAACATGAGTAATGTAGTAAGAACTTTCAGCATGAAAAAGGAATCACAAAGTCATATATGTATGAAATACTATGCTCATATTTTTAAGTTCTGATTCACATATGTTGACATTCAAAATTTTAAAATCAACCCCCCCCCCCCTAAATTTAACCCTTGTGGATGCATTACCCCAATTTCACTATGAATAAAGCAGAAACGTGTAAAATCCAAGGGTTTGGTAAAAATGTCAGCCAATTGATGTTCGGTATCTACATGGTGAAGCACAATGTTTCCTTTTTCAACATTATCATGGAGAATGTGCTACCTAATGTCAATGTGCTTAGTTCTAGAATGTTGCACGGGGTTTTTAGCAATGCAAATGGCACTAGTGTTATCACAAAACAGTAGAACACTATCTAGATCAACCCCATAGTCCTTAAGTGTTTGAACAATCCAAGGAATTTGTGAGCAAGCACCAGCAGCAGCTACATATTCAGATTCAGCTATGGATTGTGCAACTGAGTTTTGTTTTCTAGAGGACCAAGCAACAAGTGAATTACCAAGAAAATGACAAGCACCCAAAGTACTTTTCCTATCAATATTACAACTCCCAAAATCAGCTTTCGAAAAAGCTTTCAAAGTAACGGTTGAGGAAGAAGGAAGAAAAATGCCAAATTCTTGAGTTCCATGTAAGTACCTGAGAATCCCTTTGACGGCTTGGTGATGTGAAACACGTGGGGAGGCTTGAAACCGTGCACAAAGACATACGATGAATTGTATGTCCGTCCTTGATGCTGTGAGGTACAAAAGTGATCCGATTATGCTTCTATATTCTTTTTGATCCACAGGTTCACCATCTTCATCAAGTTCAAGTGTTGTTGCCGTTCCCATTGGTGTCTGAAGAGGCTTACTTTTGTCCATGTTGAAGCGCCTTAGGAAGTCTTTTGTATACTTCGTTTGATGCACAATGATACCCTCCTTGGTTTGCTTGATTTGCAGCCCCAAAAAGTTTGTGAGTTCTCCCATCATACTCATTTAAAATTCAGAACTCATCATTGCTGAAAACTTGGACACAAGATCATGAGAAGCACACCAAAGATAATATCATCCACATACACATGAATGAATAATGAGTCATTGCCGTGTTTGAGTACAAAAAGAGTTTTATCAACCTTGCCCATGGTAAACCCCTTTTTAAGTAAGAATGTTTTAAACAATCATACCATGCTCTAGGAGCTTGTTTTAGACCATACAGGGCTTTAGTCAGTTTCAAAACATGATTAGGAAAATTTGGATTTTCAAAACCAGATGGTTGCTTAACATAAAACTCCTCATCTATGTAGCCATTAAGAAAAGCTCTTTTAACATCTATTTGATACAACTTGAAGCTTTTAGATGCAGCAAAAGCTAACAAAATTCTTATGCCTTCTAATCTAGCAATAGGAGAAAATTTTTCATCGAAATCTAAGCCTTCAATTTGTGTGAAACCTTGAGCAACCAATCTAGCCTTATTCCTAATCAGAACCCCATACTCACTTGTTTATTTTTAAACACCCATTACTTCGAATTAAAGTGTGACCTTGAGGTGGGGGTACAAGTTTCCAAACATTATTTCTTTCAAAATTTTCTAACTCTTCTTTCATAGGAACAATCCAAGATTCATTAGTGAGTGCATGTGATATATCTTTGGGTTCAAAAGAAGCAACAAAAGCAACATGAGCATGAGAATTGGGGTCGGAAAACATGGATCTTGTAACTCGTTCATGCAAGCTTCCAATTATCTATTGCAGGGGATGATTCATGTAAATCCGTAGGTGAACAGATGTTTCACAAGCTTCTTCTTCATCAGGTTCATCACAGTTTGATGAGCTTGTGGCTTGTGGACAGTCAGGACCAGCAGAGGTGGTAGTCGGAGCTTGTTCAAGGTTCGAAACTATCAAGCAATATCACCGACTCTTCTTCTTCTTCGAAAATACCCTCCCGGATATGGGTCTGATCCTGCAATACCGGAGCTAGTACCTGGGCTAGCTTCATCAAAGGAAACTTCACAAGTCTCCACAATTTTGTTAGTTCCAAGTAAAAACACACAGTATCCTCTACTATGAGATGGGTAACCGAGAAACATGCCATCTTCAGATCTAGCTTCAAATTTATCATGATTTCCATGTTTCATAACAAAGAATTTGCATCCAAAGACTCGAAAGTGTGTAACACTAGGCCTATGAGCAAACCGGAGCTCATATAGTGTTTTACCTAGCTTAGCACGCAAGAAAACACGATTTGAGATATAACAAGCTGTTGCAATTGCCCCAACCCAAAATTTTCTAGGAGTTTGATATTCATCAAGCATAGCCTAGCCATCTCAACTAAGGTTCTGTTTTTTCTTTCTACAACACCATTTTGTTGAGGTACATATGGTGAAGAAAATTGATGATCTATTCCATTTTCAGCACAAAAGTGATCAAAAGATTGATTTTTAAATTCAGTCCCGTTATCACTTTTAATTGCTTTTAAAGATCGTGGGTGATCAATTGATAATCTAAGTAATAAAGTTCTAAAGTGACTAAAAGCTTCATTCTTAGATGCCATAAAGTAAACCCAAGAGTATCTAGAATAATCATCAACAATCACAAGAACATACCATTTACCTCCGAAGGTGGAAAGTTGACCCGATTCAGTTGTCATGATCATTGTGAGAGGAGTATGTGAACCTGCAACCATCTTAGCATGTCTACACGAAGAGCATACAATATCTTTGTCTCCATTGAGTTTAGGCAAAACACGCATGCGATCAAGAGCACTAAAACGAGTGAGGTGATCAAGGCCTACGTGACCAAGTCTATGGTGCCAGAAGAATAAATAGTTTGAGTCATTTGCAACTAGACACCTATGCTCAGAAGTTGGCATATCAAAATAAGCTTTAAAAAATCTTCTGAAATGAGACACGTTAAACAAAAGCTCACTATTCGAATTTACAACATTGCAATAATTTTTAGAGAAACTTATTTCTAAATTCTCATCAAGCAATCACTACAGGAACCCGTCGATAGGGCGTCGGCCATATAAGTGTCGGTTGCCTACATAAACCGACACTCATAAGGTAAAGGTGTCGGTGAACCGACGCACTTAGCCGACGAAGTATATTGGACGCCTTTAACGTCTAAGTGTGTCGGGGCCGACACATATATAATCTACGTGCGTCGGTTTCCAATAGCTGACGCACTTAAAGTTAAATGTGTCGGCCACGATGACTGACGCACTTAATAAGTCACTTATATGTGTCGGTTTCGATAGAACCGACACACATAAGTCGACACGTGGCGGATTCACCGAGCGCGTGTGTGTGCGACGGTCCAGTAGAAACTAACGCATATAATCAACTTAAGTGTGTCGGTTTGCAGGGACCGACGCATATAATGTGCCGCGTGGCCGTCCTCCAGTAGCCATCTATGGGAGTCGGTTTAGACAAAACCGACGCACATAACGTGTTTTTTTTAATGTTTATTTTCTCTCCCTCCCCGGATGGGGAGCCTCCATTTTACACACAACAGCAACATATATACAGCATAACAGTTTTCAAACATATGACCATACACAAGTTCTCAAACATAGCACCGTACACAAGTTTTGAAACATTTTGAACACAAGCACAACAAAACACAAGGACAACAGTTTGAAAATGAGTAAGCGAAATTCAAATTTCGTCGTGGGAGCCTCCACTCGCATGTCCTCCGCTCCCATCATCTCCACTCGCACCTCCGTCGTTGATGTTAAAGAAAGCATCAGCACCTTCAGGTGTTCCATGACGAGATCCCTGCAATAGATCACAAATAAAATAGAAACTTAATAACGTAACATGTTAACTCCTACTTAATTAATAACATAACTTTAAAAAGGAGAAGCATATTGGTTTGAACTAAAACTTATCAACACACTCTCGTATTTCCTCTCACTCTCTCGCCCTCACTCGCTCTCCTACTCTCTCTATCTCTTCTCCTCTCCGCCTATCTCTTTCTCTCAAGCTCCCTCTCCATATATCTCTTATTTTCTCTCTATCTCTTCCTCTCTCCCTCTATATGTTTCTCTCCCTCTCTATGTATCACTTCTTTTCTTTCTCCATGTCTTCCTCTCCCTCTTGATCTATCTCTGCCTCTCTCGCTCTCTCACTTGTTCCCTCTTTCACTTCATCTCTCCGCTAGTATTTCCCTTTTCTTTTTAATATTGTGGTGATTAATATGTGATGTTATAATGAAAATATTGTAACAAGTATGCAAGTCATACATACCGCTGCGTCTTCTTGTGATGGGTGAGTCTGCACCGGAGGGAAAGGCATCAGTGGGAAAATTGCTTGAAGTTGTGAGATTATATTTAGAATCACTGTGGAATCAAATAAAGTGGTCAAATGCGAAAATTACAGTTTACCTGGATTATTTTGCTGCAATCCAGAAGCCAACAGTGACATAAATCTGTAAGGTTGTGGAACATACGATTGACCACTCTCAGAACCTTGCAACACAAATGGTCACGATATTGCATTATATAACTGAAGTCAATAAGATAAGTAGTTTTACCTGTGAGGAGTCAATCTGTGGTAGTGCTGGCTGCATTGGTCGAGGACCAAACTGAGGACTGGAGCTACCTTGACCCATGAACTGCATCAAGTAAATTAGTTGTGATATCTTGAGTAGATACATTTGTAAATCAAATAATATTTTCAAATAAGAAAATTACATGTTACCTGAGACATATACAAATAATGCATCTGTTGCTGCAACATCATTGTCTGTTGTTGTTGTTGTTGCAACAACATCTGTGTCTCTTGTTGTTGTTGTTGCATCTCCTACTTGGTGTGTCTCAATTCTTCTCGTAATTCGGCCTCTGTAGATGATTGAAATCGACTACCACTAACATTGGACGGTCGTCGTCTAGCATAAGCCTCACGCTCTACATATCCTTCGCCTAACCCAAGTCTACAAAAAATACAAGTGTGAAGAATCGGCATTCTTTAACGTACAAATCATTATTATCTTTACACATACCTCCCATGCGGTAGACCTCCGCCGACATCGTATGCTGCAGCGACATCCAACGGCTCTCTCAAATAGTTTGAATAAGGTCCATGATTCTTCTTGAAACACTCAACATACTTTTGATGTGATACATTTAGTTAACAGATTAATGTAATACAAGATAAATTGAGTTGATGAATAAAAGCAACAAAGAATCAACATACGTACCAATTTCTGCATTGATGCCTCGTCACACAACACCTCCGGGCGATTCGGGTCTGGACCTTTGTGCCCCTTAAGATAAACCCCAAAAAACGTAGGAGGCGTACCAATTTCAGCTGTCTGCAATATCAAAATCAATAATTTAATCAATGCAATTAATTTAAGCAATCTAAGTATGAATATTAGAATTCATACCATCCTTTGTTCCATCCGAACATAACCATCCGACCCGAAGAAATGCTTTCCTGGCTTGCTCTTCCGGTTTCTTTGGTGTCTATCAAAAATATTTCTGAACTCAGCTGAACTGCAATACCTGCATAACCATTCCCAAGCCTCCATATTGGCACAAATCCAATCCACATGACTTTGCATGTACTCCTCCCTAGTGAGGTGAATTTTGGTTGCTTCTTTGTTTGTCATAGGCTAGAACATCACCATCTTGTAGTAGACGGTCACAGCCTTGATCTATGCCTTAGAGAAGGAGTCCTTGACACGTCTCATTTCTGCATTATGAAAAACTGAAGAAGCATACGCTTGACTCACACCCTCCTCCAAACGAAACCTACCCTGCACGCCCAAAAATGGTGCAATAGAGAACATCAGGGTTATATCGTTGAAATCTCGTCCAAATCCTAACTCGCGTCTCGTCACAAGTCACGGCCCCCCGATCCACTCCCAGGCTGTCCAAAAAGGGACAATTCCGAACCTTCACGTCTCACATGCCAATAGCATGTGATACGTGCCAATTCGAAATGGGTAATCAAATTCTATAGGTTACGTTCCTCATTTTCATTTTTTAATAATTCACGAGAGAGGAAAGAACAAGACAGAGGAGGAAGGTTGGTCATAGTTGAAAGTTCTAAGTCTGAATCCATCGTTCAGGCACGGTTAATTAGTCCTCCTCATTGTCGCCCTACGCATATGTGCTCGTCTTAACGCATACTTCACAACTAGAATCATCTTTCACTACAATCCTCTAAAGATACCATAATTATAAAAATATTTACTATATTACAAACACATAATTAGTCATCATATCACAAATTCTAAAAAGAAGCAATCACATGCATGATACGAACTTTTAATCACATTCAAATCATATCGCATAATGAATATGAATCACATTCACGAGTTAGCAACTATATAAAATGAATCACATTCACGAGTTAACACTAATCACATATTATGATAAAGCATTACTTTCACAATTTAGCAACTATATGATATAACATTCAACTCTAATAATGTACTTGCAATGCACCTAATATGTTACCTTCGCACTTAGGGTTGAACCGACAGGCGAGGTGGACGGGGGCGCCGGCGGCCGTGGTGAACGGGGCGCTGGACAGGAGCCGTAGGAGGGCACCAGACAGGGGGAGGCGGAGGGGATGCCGGCAAGGCGGTGGGCAGGTGGCGGTCGAGGCGAGACGGGGGCGGCACCGGCGGCCGAGCCGGACAGAGGGGGCGGACAGGGGGGCAGACTGGGAGAGGGACAGAGAGGCAGAGGGGACGCCGGCCGGTGGGCCGATGGGCAGGGGCACCGGCGAGGCGGTGGGGTGGCGGCAGGCTGGCGGCGGCAGCGGCGGGCGAGTTGGGTGCTCCCGGGCGCGCGCGGAAGAATTGAGTACGTGGGGGAAGAGAGTAGGCGAGAAGGGATTAGGTTTCGAGTGGGGCCTGCTTAAGAGCGTCGGTTACTACCCGGCCGACGCTCTTAGAGACGGAGCCAGCCAGGCCCGCCATATGAGCGTCGGTTTAACTGATGCATATATTATAAGCGTCATTATTGCTGACACATTTAATATGTGCATCCGTTGGATCCAGAAAACCGACGCCTCTAACTTATGGGTGTCGATTTCCATAAATCGACACCCCTAGACGTGTTAAATGCGTTGGGGCCGACGCATATAGATAAACCGACACCCTATTCATCATTTCATGTTGTGAATTGAGAAACAGAAAGCAAGTTGTATTTCAAATTTTTAACATGTGCCACATCTTTTAAAGTGTAGTGATCATTTACTCTAACCGATCCTTTAGCAATAATAGGAGTTGAAGAATTATCGGCAGAAGTAACATTTTCTACACGTGACACAAAAGAGAGGAGGAGAACCATTCTTTGTTACCCGGCATGCGGTGTGAGCAACCTGAATCCACAATCTAAATGTTCTCCTTCCTCAAGCATGAAACCTACAAAGAAGCACAATACGTCGATGACTCAATACCGGGGTTAGTCAATAAGCATTTGGGAATCTAGTACTGAGCCATGCGACGTCTCGTAGGAACAACACGCGAAAGCTGTCACACAACAACAGGTTTATGAGTCAAAGGTTGAGGTTTCCTGTTCTTAACCACTGATTTAAAAGTTGTTACACGCTCAGCACGAAAACCAGTAGCTCTGGAGATAAAAGCAGAAGTTCCAGAAGGAAAGGTTGAAGTTCCGGATGCAAAAACTGAAGTTCCGAAGGGAATAACAGAAGGTTCGGGAGCTCTTGGAGCTATCGGAACTACCGGAGCTGCCTTTGCAAATTTCATACCAGAAGGTCCGGAGGCTACCTTTTCAAATTTCTGACTCAATAAAAGAGGTTCAATGTTTCTAATTTTCTTTTTAGCATGCATAGCAGATTTAGCATGAAATTTATGAGATCTAGCAGACATTTTATACTTTTAAATTTGTTTAGTTAGTCTAAAACAAAAATATTTGTCATGACCATCTATGCCAAATAGGTACAATGAAATTTGACTTTGTGTTCATGTCTAGATGAGCATGTAGTATGTTTATTTGAACCCAAACGTGACAATACTCCTGCAGATTTAAAAACCACCTCTTTTGGTTTAGGAACTGTTTTAATCGAACCACTTCCTAATGAATTTACGATTTTAGGTGGATGTTCTTTAGCATGAGCATGAGAATCAAAACCTAAACCAGTTTTATCATTGCATGATTTGGATGAATTCAGTAGCAAGTTTAGATTTTTGTTCCCGATACAATACTACTCTAGTGTCCTATTCATGTCATCAAGTTTTTTAGACAATTCTAGGAAGTTTTCACATGAAGTTTTTCCTTTTAATTTGCAATTTGAACAATATTTAACATCATGAGTACGTAAAGCATTGTTCAAGACAGAAATCTCATTCATAGCATCTTGCAGTTTCATATCAAGATCATCACAACTAGAACAATGCAAATCATCTGTAAAACAAGAAGCATCTTTTAAGTTTTTAACATTAAAATTAGACATGTTGTTGTTCTTTTCAATTTCTTCATCAAGTCTATCTAGAGTCGAGGAGTGTGCACTTCTTAATGTGGACAATTGTTCATAGATTAAGTCACATGAGGGACATGAATCATCACTAGGAATCATGGTTTTCAAACAGTTGATTTCAGATTCTAGTGATTCAATTTTAGTAGCATTATCCCTAAGCTTTTTGTCCCTTTTCTTGACAATAATAGTTGCACGAGAAATTTCATCACACATTTCATTACAAGTAGAGCATACCTCATCGTCGTCACTGTTGTGTTCTGCATCCTCCTGACTAGATCTTGATCTTGTTTTGCCAACCATGAAGCATAAATTGGCCAGATCATCATCTTCCTCATCACTTCCAAAGTCTACATCACTTGATCTGAGCTCTTGAAGTGCGATGATGAAGCTGTTTATCATCTTGTGTCCTATGGTACACTTATTTTTCTTGTTGGAGTTTATAGAGATGATCCTGACCTTGTTCTGCTTCTCATCACGGGTAGTAGAACCTGAAAGATTAGGATATTCTGTACGGAAGTGTCCTGTCTTCCCACATTCAAAGTAGCGCTGTGGTCCGGAGCTTCCTCTCCTTCTAGTTCTCACATTTTGCAATGCTTTTGTGAATCTAGTAGAGATGAGTGCCAACTCTTCTTCTGGAAATTCCTCGATCTGCTCCAGGGTTAGTGAAGACAACAATGCAAGAGTATTGCAAGATGAAGATTGGCCAGAGCTAGACATATCACATTGAGAAACAAATGTAATAGATTTATTTGGGTTCTGTCGGTGGTTTGGAACCGGCAGATCTCCCTACACTGCTAAAGTGATTGGGGAGTTTGATGTTCGGTATGGGCGCGCGGAGATTCAAGAAGGTGAGTAGGAAATGACACACGAGACACAGGAGTTTACATGGTTCGGGCCGCCTGAGCGTAATACCCTACTCCACGGGTGTGTTGGTGTTGTATTAGCTGTATGGGCTTGTGTTGAGTGTCAATGGCCTGTGTCCCCTGAACGTGTCGTCGGCCTGTCCTTTTATAGTACAAGGGCAGGCCGTTACAAATTAGCCTGGCCCGACATGTGGCCCCGGTGGTTACTAGTATTGATACACGTTTAATTGCCCTTAATGACCCTGTAACGGGCTTTGACAGCACCATTACTGGTGTTAAGATCGTCCGTTTAAGTGTCATTAATATGGTATTAATGACACTTAATCGGGTCTTGAAGTCCTTGATTCCCCTTGTAAGATCCGGAGCCGTTGTGGGGGTCTTCCGGAGGTTAAGTGTTGAAAATTCGACGATTGGACACGTGGCAGCTCTGGAGCATACTGTGGGAAACAGGGAGCTCCGGAGCTACCTGACACGTGTCAGGTCCGGAGCTTCTCTCAGTCTGGGGTTAAGTCAGGAGGTGCCATTTCGGTACATGGCCCGGAGCTTCCCCCTTGTGGGCGGTAGCTCCGGTTTGGTAGTACACGTGGCGAGCCTAGGCTTAACCATGTTGGAGAAGCGGGTCCGGTTATGTCTGACATGTGGGCCTCCGAGGTTCTTAAAATCAAGTATATGACTTTCCTTTGAGATCTTTGTAACCTCAAGGGGTGTACGGTTTCTAGGGTACCGACAGTGGCCCCCTGGACCTACCTCTGGGGAAGACCACTGGGGTGAAGTCATTCCGCCGGAGGTGGGTCCATCCTCGTGACTTTTGAACTGAGTCTTCAAGGGTCTTTGAAGGTGCTTTTGGCAAGGACTTGGAATTAAATCCTCGCCGCGTGGCGTATCCCGCGTGCGGCAGATGAGATCTTTGGCGTGCGGATCTCACGCAATTGAAGGTCGCCGGATCCCGATACGAAAACCGTATCGGTTCCGCGCGCCTTGTCAGGCCGACTCCTTTGGGCTTCCCGCCTCTTGATGACAACCGTTCACCTGGGTAAGAACCTCGACTTGATCGTCGGGGTGGTCCCAGGCCCGCTTGTCATCGGCTGGGTGGAATTTTTGGGTGGTACCTTCAACTTCCTTGCGGTTTCCATCCAAGCGTTGCGAGGGCTGACTTAAGAAGGAAAGTGCGCACCGCTGGGAGTTCTTTACGCCTCTCATCTGTTCTTGCGATCAAACTCCCAACTTGTGCTTCGCTTTTCTTCTCTTGCCTAGCCGTGTCGCGATGGAGTTGGGTCTCCGCGAGAGTCGCATGAAGACCGACGGTGACCTGAAGAAGGTCCGGGCCCTCATGGGGTGGTCCTCGGACTTCTTCAAACGTTCGGTACGCGCCGGTGGAGAGCTCCCATTCGAGAAGGAGCACACCGGCGAAATGGTGTACTTCTCCTCGTACGCCATGGTGGGGTTGATCCCACCTTTTTCTTCCTTTTTCTTGATGCTGCTAGACTTCTATGGTCTGCAGTTATACCACCTTGGCCCTCACTCCATTCTCCTCGTGTCTATCTTCGTCCACTTTTGTGAGATGTGGGTGGGCATCCCCCCTGCATTGAACTCTTCCGGACCTTCTTCACCATCCACACCACCGGCCGGAGCAATGAGTACCTTGGCTTCTACTACTTCGTGAAGCGCAAGAAGTGCCCATTCAAGTACCTCCGGTCATTTCCCTCTAGGAAGTGGGATGACTGGAAGAAAGACTGGATAGTCGTTGGGGTGGAGGAGAACGAGAGGTTGGAGCTGCCCGATGGTCTTCCCGGCATCGACACGACAATCTGGAGTGAAGCTCCGGTGCTGGCGGAAGCTTTCAACCCTGCTTTGACGAGGATCCGCCAATGCGTGGAGGGAGGATTGACTCCTCAGGCGGTATTTTGCAATTTCTTGGTCAACAGGTGGGCACCGTTGAAGAGGAGGGAGAAACTCGCTTGGGCCCTCAACAGCGTGATGGACGACGACCGGGTTGAGACCGGGTTGAAGTCCAACATGGTGGGGAAAACCTTGGAGTTCCAACTCAAGAAGTTCCAGCACGGCATCGATGTCGACGGTGATGACTTGAGTCCCCCATCAGCCTTTCTCCCTATGAACGTGGAAGTGGAGATCAGCAGGGAGCTTCGGCGAAAGATGCCCGTACTTGACGACCTGGGTGTCATCGAGAGAAGATCAACCACCCGGGTGGCGATCCCCGGAATGCCCGAAGATGGCTCTGTCCCTGCCCCAAAGCCGAGGGTCGAGGTCGTCGGCAAGGGCAAGGAGCTAGCGGATGAACCCGAGAGTCGGAAGAGGAAGCTGCAGTATGCCGACGGAAGGTCCGTCAGGCCCGCTACTTCCGCCTCGGCTCCTTCTCCCCGGAGGGAAAGGTCTTCTACAACCGTGGCGAATGTTCCCGTAATGGGGTCCTCCCGGAACGCGACCGTTCCCGCAGTGGGGTCCTCCCGGAGCGCGTTTGTTCCCGCAGTGGGGTCCTCCCGGGGTGTTAGCTCCGAGCGCGCGACTCCAGCACCTCGGCCGGTGGAGGCCTCCAGGTCCGGGGGTTCTTCCCGATCGAGGAGAGCCTCGACTCGGGAAACGCCCGTGGCCGCGACAAGTTCCGGGGGCCCTTCCGGAGCTTCCACGCCGGCTATGACCAGCCCAGAACGCCCGGGAAAAAGGTTCCGCGCAAGCTGGTGCGGAAGCCTCCGAAGGTAATTTTTGATTTCTACCCTGGATAATTGTTTTAATTGTAACAACTGTTTTTTAACTTTCTTCGTTCATCATCTGCGGTGTCCCCAAGAAGGGGGGTGAGGCTCCACCCTCAGCCACAGTGTTTGAGGCCGTAAGGGTGGGAGCTTCTGCTCCTGTCCCTGTGCCGCCCCAAGTGGTGGCTGAAGCTGCGACAGCTCCGGCGCCGGCTGTCGTGGTCATGGACCTTGACTCATCCCCAGAAGTTCCCGTGGTAGCGCTGGACCACGGGAGTGAAGATGTGCCAGCGGCACTTGTTCTGGAGGTTGAAGCTCCGGGTTCTGGTGCTGCGATGATGGAAGCTCCGGCTATTGAGCCGGAGGAAGCAGTAATCCCGACCTCTGAGCTGGAAATTGTTGAAGCCCCGGCGGTTGAGCCAGAGGTGATTGAAGCTCTGGCGTGCGTGCCGGAAACTGAGGTAGTTCCGGCAGTTGGGCCGGCTACCTCCGAAGCACCGGCCATTGAGCCGGTCATTGTTGGAGCTCCGGCCACAGGGCCAGACGATGTTGAAGATCTTCCGGCTTCTGAGTCGATTGTTGAAGAGGTGACGGAGCTCGAGCTCCCATCAGAAGAGGTGCCCAGGCCGGAGCCAGGAGCAGCTCCTGCTCCGGAAGTGACGACGTCGGAGGTACCTGCGGCCGAGCTGGAGTGCCCAGGCGAAGTCGCTGGCCCCCTGCCTGAGGGGGTGAACGAAGACCTGGCGGCAGGGCCTTCCTCGATGGCGACTGAGGCCATCCCGGAGGACGGCCCTAGTGCCATGGAGACTCAGGGGACCACTCTTGTGGAGTGGGACCCAATTTTTGTATCTGAAGACCCGCTAGAACCAGCGGAGGAGACCCCAGCAGGTCCGGAACCCATCCCGTTGTCACTGTCTATTGACAACGCATGTTCCAGTCTGCGTCAAGTCCAACTGGCCTTCTTCCACGACAACAAGGCTCTTGAAGAGGAACGCCAAACCCTTAGGCGGTGGCGTAACCGGCTCTACTTCGAGACCAAGCTGGCGGAGTCGAGGCTAGCAGATGACAAAGAATGGATCAAGCGGGAGAAGATCCGTCTGGAGTACTGGGGCAAGTTGCTGGATGACAGGGAGAGTATGACTCGTGCCCTCGACGCTCAATCCCGGGAGATCTACGATCAGGCCAAAGTAGCCAATAATGCGACCGATGCACGCCACGAACAGCTTGAGGCCATTAATACTGCACACATCAAGCGCCGAGAGGCACTTGAAGAGAGGGAGAAACGGCTCGAGGATGAAGAGCATAAACTCCTAGAGCTGCGGGATGATGTCCTGAGGAGGGAGGAGGAGCTCACCGAGAAGGTGGCTCTGACTGACAAGGGTCTCGAGGAGCGCGCCAAGAAATTGGAAGAGCGCTGCCAAGAGGAAGAGGAGAAGGCCTGGGTGCGAGGGCAGGAACTCTACAAACAAGAGTGTGCCCTTACTGCCATGGAGAAGAAAGTGAGGGGTAGAGAGAAGGACCTGGTCGACCGTCGGAACAAGATCCACCTCCGGGAGGAGGAGCTCGGAAAACTCAAAAAGCGGGTTGCTGAGAAGATTCAGCAGAACGCTAAAGAAGTTGAGCGCCTTGTCCGCGAGAATTCTGAACTGGTGGCGGCCAGAAGATCCCTGGAAGAGATGAAGGGCTTGAGGGCTGAGGACTCCCTACAGATTTGGGAGTTCTTGAGCAAGGCCAACGATGCACTGACACCGATGGGTTTCAGCCCTGTGCGCCCGGATGATCCGGAGCCGGAGCCAGACCTAGCGTTGCAGGCGTTGAGCGCAGCAGGTAGCAAGCTCTCCAAGGTGGGCGATGTCATCGCGGACCAACTGGAGGTTGAGGGGCAATCCCTGGCGAAGAACTTCGCAGAGTATGTGCTGACGTGCTACACCAGTCGGAACTCCCAATTTCCTCTGGACCCGGTGCTTGAAGGTCCCGTCGAAGGGGAAGGCAAAGCTACCCGAGCCAACGTATCGGAGGTTGCCCAGAAGGTCGCCCAATTCTTCCATAGGGTCTAGGACCATCTCTATAGTTCTCACTTGTATTTTCTCTTCTTCTTCCTCAATTTTGTAATCCCTCGTCTCCAGATGTAATCCTTTGTCTCCAGATAAATGAAATCCCCAAAATTTTTGTGAATTTCAATTTTTGTCTTCAACAACACTTTTATCTTCACTTGGCCCCCTGGTAGATGTACACAATTTGATTGTGAACATGTACCAAGAGGATATTGCGTTTTGTTGAAGACTCTTTTGCTCCAAACTTGTAAAATTTAGGTTCGAAGTCTTTGATAGTGAAGGCCCCCTGAGGTTGTCGGAGCTTAGAAGCTCTGGCATTGTCTATTGCTGGAGCTTAGTAGCTCTGGCAATAGTCTCTATCAACGCAATGAGCATCGATAGTTAGTCCTCCGGGGTGTCGGAGCTTAGTAGCTCTGGCAGTGACCTTTGCCAACACTCAGTTTGTTGGCAGCAGACTCCATTTTCGGGGTCTTCTCACCATCTTTTATTCAGCGTCGACGGCTGGGCCCCCTAGGGGAGTCGGAGCTTAGTTAGCTCCGGCCTTTCTCCATCAACGTAGATTTTATTTTTCCTGCACACTTAAGCCAAGAAAAATAGTAAAATTCGTTTCTTGTCTATAATTTCGTCGCGGCTTACGATTCTCAAGAAGATTTTAAGTCGAACGCGATTCTAAATACAACCGAATGCGTTGTCTTTTCTTCCAGATCCAACTGTACACGGACCCGCCTTACTTCGGCCTATCGGGGTGTAGGTAGAGTGGCGTACTTAGGGTGCTTGACCAAGCTAAGTCGATAGCACACTCCAGCCCTAGGTTGGCTTGGCGGCTTTCAGGCGAGTTGGCCATGAACAATATTTGAATCCAAAAGAATTGACAATACAACTCGAATCGTATATAAATCGGTTGAACTAAAATTTCTTAAGAATTGCACGTCTTTGTTATAGACATAAAAGAGAAAAATAAAAATATTGAGCCTGTACAAAATAAATGCACGTGGAGTCTATTTCACATGAAAATGTCTTTCATTATAGGTCCGGGGTACAGGGGAAACAAGTACACTCTTAGGGTACGGAACCAGGCTAAGCGTGTTTCATTTCTCGTTTGACCTAAGGTAGTTAGCTACACTTTTAGTCCGGAGATTGTGACAAGTGTTGCATGAACTTTGCGGACCTTTCGGGAAAGGTCCGGCTGCTCTCCCGGAGGAACTACCCGACTCTGTACAATGACTCTATAACATACATCTCAAGTTACTCAAGACTCACCTCAGTGGTATTAAGTGTAGAACTTACGGAGGTGCTCGATGTTCCAAGGATTTGGGAGAGGTGTCCCATCCTCGGTAGCCAAGCGAACGTTTCCGGGACGAGATACTTTAATCAATCGGAAGGGTCCCTCCCAGCCGGGGGAGAGTTTGTTTAACCCTTCTCTGGATTGTATTCTCCGTAGCACCAGGTCGCCTTCCTCGAGCTGTCGGTTGTGTACACGCCGCTGATGATAACACCGTAGGGCTTGAAGATATCGGGCATTCCGAACAGCTGCTTGGCACCTTCCCTCCTCAAGGAGGTCTAGGTCTTCACGCCGGAGCTGATCCTGCGTGGCTTCGTCGAAGGTCCGGACCCGGAGTGAACCCAAGGTGATTTCCGGAGGAAGGATTGCTTCAGCCCCGTACACCAGAAAGAAGGGTGTCTCTCCAGTTGACCGGTTTTGGGATGTCCTGTTGGCCCATAAAGTGGGCGGAAGCTCTTCAATCCAGTTGGCTCCATGTTTTTTCAAGCGCTCATAGGTGCGCGTTTTGAGTCCTTTAAGGATTTTAGAATTTGCTCTCTCGGCTTGGCCATTGCTGGCTGGGTGAGCTACGGAGGCGTAGAAAACCTGTATGCCGAGGTCTTCGCAATATCCTTGGAATGCGGAGCTTGTGAATTGGGTCCCATTATCAGTGATGATTTTGTTTGGGACTCCAAATCTGCATACAATGGACTGCAAAAAGTTGATAGAAGATTGTTTGTTGATTGTCACAACTGGAGTTGCTTCCGGCCACTTGGTGAACTTGTCAATAGCGATGTACAGGAACTTGTAACCTTCGACGGCTCTTGGGAAAGGTCCCAAGATGTCCAACCCCCACACAGCGAAGGGCCATGTAGGAGGTATCATTTGTAAGGGCTGAGCTGGTGTGTGAATTTGCTTTGCATGAAATTGGCATGCTTCACATTTCTTCACCAGCTCAGTTGCATCCTGGAGTGTTGTAGGCCAGTAGAAGCCGTGCCGAAAGGCTTTACCAACCAGCGTGCGGGAAGACGCGTGGTTCTCACACTCGCCTCCATGGATTTCTGCGAGGAGCTCGCAGTCTTCTTCCCTTGTGATGAACTGCATTAGGATGCCGTTGGCACCGCGCCGATAGAGATCCCCTTCTACCAACGTGTATCTTTTAGCCAATCTGACTACCCTGTCAGCAGATACATAATCATCAGGAAGGATGTTGTCTTTCAAGTAGTTCCTGATCTCCGAGATCCATGCATTGGAACTAACTTGAGCATTTGAGTCTTGCGTGCTGGGTTGCTCGGAGCTTCCGGCAGCACCTACGACCCTTGATGGCTGCCATGGTAACAGGGCCATCGGGACCGTCAGCTTCGGGATGCTGATCTCGCCCCCTTCGCTTAGTTCGGCAGGCTGAGCTGTTGGCTTTGACAACCTCCGGACAAAGATTCCGTCAGGAGCCGGAGCTCCAGTTGACGCTTTGGTCGAGAGTTCGTCAGCTTCAGCATTATGGGCACGCTGAACATGGTGGAGATCTAGGACTTCGGAATCCTTCTGAGGCCTCTGGACTTCAAGGAGGTAAGCAACTAGCTGGAGATTATTGCAGGAGCATTCACCCTTCACCTGCTTAATGATGAGCTGTGAATCTCCCTTGACCAGCAATTGCTTGACACCATATGACAGTGCCACCTTTAGTCCGTAGATGAGTGCTTCATACTCTACCATGTTGTTGGTTGCCTTGAAATCAAGGTGTACCATGTATTTCACCTTCTCCCCAGTTGGTGCAAGGAGAAGGATTCCTGCTCCGGCTCCCTGCTTCTGCATGGAGCCGTCGAAGTAGAGAGTCCAGTGAGGCTCGGTGAAGGTTGGTGCTTGATGCTCCGTCTTCTGCTCACTGGGGCCCCCAGGGTTTGATGGAGAGGGAGTCCATTCTGCCACAAAATCTGCCAATGCTTGACCCTTGACTGCTTGTCTTGAAATAAATTCAAGATCAAATTCAACCAATTCCACTGCCCACTTTGCAATATTCCCAGTTGAATTGGGACTATGCAAAATTGCTCAAAGTGGGTAGGAGGTCACCACTGAGATTTTGTGAGCTTGGAAGTAATGGCGAAGCTTTCTGGAGGCAATAAGGACTGCATAGAACAGCTTATGCACCTCTAGGTATCGAGTCTTGGCATCATGTAATAATTCACCAATGAAGTACACCGGGAGCTGAATGGTCCGGACCCTCTCGGAGGGGTCCAGAGCTTCCTCTTCGCTGACCCAGATCCTCTCGGAGGAGTACGGATTTTCTTCGGGGACCTCCGAGTTCTGGCTGGAGGAACCCGGAGCTTCTTCAGAAATGACCTGGACCCTCCCGGAGGGGTCTAGGTCTCCTGAAGCGACTTCTTGTGGATTCGGGTGTGGGAGCTAGGACCCAGACTTGCTTTCAGGAACCTCCGGACCTTCCCGAAGGGATCTGGATTCCTGAGTGTGGGGTAGTTCTGGTCTCTCCGCAACCAGAATCATAATAACGACTTCGTCAGTAGCTGAAATATAAAGCAACAATGGCTCACCAGGGTTCGGAGCTACCAGAATCGGTAGAGTGGTGAGGAACTGTTTCAGTTCCTGGAATGCCTTCTCCGCTTCTTCGGACCATTGAAATGGCCCAGACTTCCTCAATAGCTTGAAGAAGGGGAGTGCCCGTTCCGCCAGTCTTGAAATGAACCGGCTGAGGGCTGCTAGACATCCAGTCAACTTTTGGACGTCTTTGATGCGGGTTGGTGGCCGCATGTCTTCAATAGCCTTAATCTTCGCCGGATTAGCTTCTATGCCCCGGTGACTTACCAGGAAACCAAGAAGTTTTCCGGAACTAACCCCGAAGACACACTTGTCTGGGTTTAGCTTTGTGCAGCTGGCCCGCACCTTGTCGAAGATAGCTTGCAAGGTGTCAAGGAGTGACTCCTTGTTCCTGACCTTGACCACGATGTCATCGACGTACACTTCCACTATGTCTCTAATAAGTTCTTCAAAAGTTTTGTACATAGCTCGTACAAAAGTTGAAGTTGCATTCTTGAGACCAAAGGGCATGGCTGTGTAACAATACAATCCATCTACTGTGATGAATGAAGTATGCTCTTCATCTTCCCTAGACATCCTGATTTGATGATATTCGGAATATGCATCTAGGAAACACAGTAATTCACACCCGGAGGTGGAATCCACTATCTGATCTATTCTAGGTAGTGGGAATGGATCTTTTGGACATGCCTTATTTAGTGTGGTGTAGTCGATGCACATCCGAAGCTTCCCGCCGGCCTTGGGCATAACGACTGGGTTTGCCAGCCATTTTGGATGGAAGACTTCTCGGATGAATCCGGCTTCGAGTAACTTCTTCACTTCTTGTCGGATGAAGTTCTATCGCTCTACGGATTGCTTCCGAGGCTTCTGATGCACAGGCCGGGCGTCGGGGTAGATCTTCAGATTGTGCTCAATCACTTCCCTGGGGATCCCAGGCATTTGTGACGGTTGCCAGGCAAACACGTCGACGTTAGCCCGGAGGAAAGTGGTGAGCGTGAGTTCCTATTTGTCATTAAATCCCCCCGATATACGGGTGGTTTGAGCGGCATCGGAACCAATTTGGACGACTTTGACAGGAATGTCGGTGTCGCCACTTGGCTGCACCCGAGGTGCAGAAGTCGAGCCTCGTTGACGAATGCTCGGGGGTTTTGGAGCTTGCTCCTGCCTGGAGTCCTCCTCTTACGCTGTGGTGAGCGCATGGATTTCTTCCAGTGCAGTTACTCTGGCAGTACGATCTCCGTGGATTCGAAGAACGCCTACTGGCGTTGGCATCTTCAACACCAGATAGCCATAATGAGCAGTTGCCATGAATTTGTACAGGGCAGGTCTACCCAAGATGGCATTGAATGGTAAGTTGATCTGAGCAACGTCGAAGACCAACTTCTCGGTGCGGTATTTCTCTCGTGTCCCGAAGGTAACGGGGAGAGTAATAGCTCTGAGTGGGGTAATGGCCCCCGGACCTACTCCGGAGAAAGGTCGAGAGGGGTGGAGATCCGAAGGTCGGAGCTGAAGCTTAGTGAAAGCTTCAAAGCTGATGAGGTTAAGCCCCGAACCTCCGTCTACCATGACATGGTGGAGCTGGATGTTATTGATGGTAGGAGATACCATCATAGGTAACTGACCTGCTCCAACCATGCTTCGGGGACAATCCGAAGCATCAAAAGTGATGGCTGTGTCCATCCACTTCCGATGAGGTTCCGGCCTGACTGTAGGAGCTACAGCGTCCATATCCCGACGCATAGTCTTGATGACACGGCGGGAGGTGATGTCCCATGATCCACCAAAAATGGTGTTCATGGTCTTCCGACGCTCGTTATCAGAGATGTCAGAATCATCGTCAACGGAGGTGTAGACGGCCTTCAGGACCTTTTTGGGATCCTGAAACCCCAACACCTCTTCAGCCGGAGCTTCGTCGACTTTTTGCTTTACTTCCCTCTGTCGGAAAGGAGATTCTTCCCGGTGCTTGTTGTAGCGCTCAGCAAGGTTTTGGATCCCCCGACAGTCTTCCAAACTGTGGCTGCCCGTTTTATGAATGGGACACCAAACTTTAGGTTTGCCACCGTCCTCAGAAGACGGTCGAGGTCGCTTCTCGGGGCGTGGCCCCCGGGCACCCGGAGTTGCAGCAGCTGCAACGTTGGATGTGCCGGCCGACGGCTTCTTCTTGCCGTTGGTCTTCTTTTTCTTTTTGCCACTTCCGGAGGTAGCGGCTTCTTCTTTGGAGGATTTTTTGTGACCCTCCGAGGTTGTTTTGGAGTGCATCTCACGGCCCTCCGCAGCTCTGGCACATTTGTCAGCCAAGCTGAAGAGTTCCGTGACACTGGTGATCTCCTTGATCGCCAGTTTCTCCAACATCTTCTTGTCCCGTACGCCCTGTCTGAATGCCACAATGACAGAGGCACTAGAGATAGAAGGGATAGTGTTTCGTACCTGAGAGAACCTTTGGATGAATGACCGCAAGGATTCTCCCCCTTTTTGCACGACCGCAAAAAGGTCTAGTTCAGTGCCTGGTCGGGTGTATGAACTCCCGAAGTTGGCAGTGAACTGTCAGCACAGCTCCTCCCAATTGTTGATAGAGTTGGGCGGAAGGCTCATAAACCAGGACCTGGCAGTCCCAGTTAAGGCCACTGGAAAATAATTGGCCATCACAGCCTCGTTTCCTCCTGCTGCTAAGATTGCAGTGGAGTAGATCTGAAGAAATTCGACGGGATTGACAGTCCCGTCGAATTTTTCCGGCAGGTGAGGCCGAAACTTCTGTGGCCACCTGACCATACGTAGATGCATGGCCAGGGCTGAACAGCCTCCTCCCACTCCTTCAGGAGCAGAAAGGTCCTGAGCTTCCCGTCTTTCACGGGCACGCTCAATATGGACTCGGCCGTCCTGCTGGCGGTATCGGCGATCAAGCTCCGCCCGGAGGTCATGAGTCGAAAGCCTAGATACCATGTGAGTACGTCGTGCTCCGGAGGGCAATGACGTTACTTGTTGTGACGCAGCACATCTCCTGCTATTGGAAACGTGTGGACCAAGTCTACCAGACAAAGTCCGTCGCTGCGACGGGGCTGAAGGAGGAGGACACTGATTGCTGAGGCGTTCGGCTGCTGCTGCAACCAAATGCTCCACATCGGCCCTCCACTGCTCCAGTGCATCCCGAGATGCATCCGGAGGTGGTGGGCGTTGGAGAAGAGCACGCGCTGCATGGAGTGCGTGTTCCGGGTTGTCATGATTTGCCGACGCAGTAATTGACTCCGGCGCACCATCACGTTGCCCAGCACGATTTGATGGAGGAGACGATGGTGGTGGAAGTGTGACTCCTGCTGGTGCTGAGGCTCCTGCTGGTGGCTGCCTATTGGAGGGATTGCCCCCAACAGCCTGAGCAGCAGGTTGACCATTGGATGATCCAGCAGCTGAATTCACCATTCTCAAAATCTCAGGCGCCCCTACCTGGCGCGCCAACTGTCGGTGGTTTGGAACCGGCAGATCTCCCTACACTGCTAAAGTGATTGGGGAGTTTGATGTTCGGTATGGGCGCGCGGAGATTCAAGAAGGTGAGTAGGAAATGACACAGGAGACACAAGAGTTTACATGGTTCAGGCCGCCTGAGCATAATACCCTACTCCACGGGTGTGTTGGTGTTGTATTAGCTGTATGAGCTAGTGTTGAGCGTCAATGGCCTGTGTCCCCTGAACGTGCCATCGGCCTGTCCTTTTATAGTACAAGGGCAGGCCGTTACAAATTAGCCTGGCCCGACATGTGGCCTCGACGGTTACTAGTATTGACACATGTTTAATTGCCCTTAATGACCCTGTAACGGGCTTTGACAGCACCGTTACTGGTGTTAAGATCGTCCGTTTAAGTGTCATTAATATGGTATTAATGACACTTAATTGGGTCTTGAAGTCCTTGATTCCCCTTGGAAGATACGGAGCCGTTGTGGGGGTCTTCCGGAGGTTAAGTGTTGCAAATTCGACGATTGGACACGTGGCAGCTCCGGAGCATACTATGGAAACAGGGAGCTCCGGAGCTACCTGACACGTGTCAGGTCTGGAGCTTCTCTCGGTCCGGGGTTAAGTCCGGAGGTGCCATTTTGGTACATGGCCCGGAGCTTTCCCCTTGTGGGCGGTAGCTCCGGTTTGGTAGTACACGTGGCGACCCTAAGATTAACCATGTTGGAGAAGCGGGTCCGGTTATGTCTGACATGTGGGCCTCCGAGGGTCTTAAAATCAAGTATATGACTTTCCTTTGAGATCTTTGTAACCTCAAGGGGTGTACGGTTTCTAGGGTACCGACAGGTTCTTACGTGATAAGATGTCAATTTCAAGAGTTTTTAGCTTAGAGTAAAACACATCTAATGTAAGAGAACTCATGACAGTTGATTCAAGAATAGATGTTACTTTCATCTCCCGAATTGACATGTCTAATGCACTAAGAAGTTTCCTAGCATTCTCAGCATCAGAAAAGTTAACATTGACACTACGAAGGTTGCTAAGAATTTTATTGAAGCGAGCAAAGAGGTCATCGATAGACTCAACGGGTTGCATCTCGAAACGCATATATTCCTTTTTGAACATATCTTTTTTTTACCTCCTTGATTGTTTTGGAGCCTTCATGATAATCACAGAGAGCTCTCCAAACATCGTATGCTAATCGAAGGTGTGCAACACGATCAAAGTTGCTTTGAGTGAGTCCCTAAATGATCAAGTTTTGGGCTTTGTTATTGTTGTCGATGTCCCGTAGGTTTGTAGCCATAACTTGATCGTTTGGTGGCACTTCATAAGGTTTGTATACCTTTTCCCATATGCCGAAGCCTTGCGCTTGGATAAAGGCTTCCATGTGTGCCTTCCAAACCTTAAAATCAATGCCAGCAAACACACAAGGTTTTGTGGAGTATTTCTCCATGAAGATTAGTTGAAAACACGTGGAAATCACAAAGATTAGAGCACCATAGCTCTGATACCAATTGTAGGATTGAAGAGCACGTGTAAAGCTACCAAAGGGGGTGAATGGTAGATTAAAACTTTTTCAGCGGAAGCAATGAAAACCCCTCGGTAGAAAAACGATATGTTAAAGAAATCGTGTGTGAGACAAATATAAACGTGTTTCACCATGACAAAAGTGATATAGGCAGAGATAATCATTTCACGAAGACGACACAATAAGAATCACTCAAATCCGTCAAGAGAACTTCAAGTTACGATCGAAAGATCGAACAAAGGTCAATCTGTTCTACCGAGTAAAAAACAGATCTACAATACTACAAAGAAACTCGTGTAGATCAAAAACCGCTAATCCAATGACCGTGAAATTTGACAGATGATAAATAATCAAGTTTTGAAGACAACGCAAAAAGAATCACGTCAATTAGATCTGTAAAACTCGAGTTATGATAAAACCACCGAAGAAAGGTAGTGCTGTGCAGAAAATTCGACGAGAAAAACATGTTTGGAACAAGTCAGATGAACAAGGCATAAAAGTTCTTTTAAACTACTATCTTTATTCAATAGAACACAAGAGGAACAGCCCAAAGTCAACCCAAACACAACTAGGACTCTTATCCTACTCAAATCACGAGTCGTAACTTTCCATAACTACTCAAGACTCTTCTATACACAGATAGAAACAATCTCAAGAGTTCCTAACAAACTGAGGAACGTATCCCACATTCCTAAAACAACCCAACTTCGTGTCCCATATGAAAACTATCATAACCAACTCGATACTTTCCATACCGAGGCATAACCGACTCTTCCAACCAGATATTTCTTCCATAACCCTTCTTCGGAACCTTGTTGCCACATCATGCACCGCATGAATACGTGCGAACACATTCCTTCGATATCTAGTAACCTTCATATGCACTGCCCTTGATTCAATCATCCTGCACGACCTCCTGACCCGTTCAACCACAATTCCTCCTGAACTTGGTTGTTGGAACCTCATCTCCTCCTGAGACTAGTCCAAAGAATCCTATCACCAGCCATAACATGAACTCAAGCAACACCTGCACATGAACAAACAATTAATCCGTACAATCACAAGTCCTAGACTTGACTCTCGTTAGTTCCAAAACTACAACATCTTACGTGAGCACCTCACATAAGCATGTTGTAAACCATAGCAAAATGATATCAACCATAACCACCAAAACACACCAAAAACATAGAAAATGAATACTAAGCAATCTTTCCAATAATATAAAACAAGTTCAAAACATTTCACAAGAAAATTAGGAACATTGCGATCAAGCTCCAAACGTTGCAAAAGCTAACCGGAGCTTGAACCGGAGCTTAACAAAGCTAGCAGGACATAGCGCCGGAGCTACCGAAAGATAGTCGGACCTAGCGCCAGAGATAACCAAAGCTAGTACAACCTCGCGCTAGATCTTACAAACATAAGTCAAACCTAACATTAGACATTGTCGGATCTACCCAAAACAAGTTGATCCTATCATCAGATCTTGCAAAAGCTCGGAGCTAGAGTCGGACCTTGCTAAAAGGTGTTTTAGTAGTATTTCAGAATGTTTATCAACAAAGCCAATGTATTCAGCACACATAGGTCTCACATTAACATGTCTACATAGGTTTAGAGTTGATTCGAATCAATTTAGATTTAATTCAGCAGAAAACAGTCAGCAAAATCGTACTAGTCTGTTGTAGGGCCGGACTAGTCCGCCCTTCGTAGAACCAGCAATTAGGGTTTTCTAGATCAACATGAATTTGGAGAAACGGGGTTGAATCCACGTGAGAAACAGGAAGTAGAAGGTATACCAGGTGTTTAGAACTCCAATGAATCAAGGGTTTTGGAGGCAACACTTGGATCTTGGCCATCTAGGGTTGACGAAGGAACTTGATGGTGGATTGTTGATGAAGAACGAAAACTTGATGGAGATCTTGATCCTATTTCATTTCCTCCACTTCTTCTTCTTGCTCGGGATCTCCTTCTCCCTCCTTGATGGTGGCTACCCACGAGCTAGGATTTCTGAACTTTCAATTGAGGCAAACGGATGTAATGTCAAGGGGTGGGGTTGTTTATATATAGGTGGAGGGCTAGGGTTTCGTGGATTTAGAGTTTGGGGTGGGTGGAGGCTGGTGTGGGGTCCCACATGGGCTCCAAAAAAAGTTAGACATGACGTCCTTAGGCCCACTTAATGTAGAACCCAAAAACACGTCGTGGGACAAAAGATCAATTTGGAATCGCTATCACCGTACAAGTCCACAAGAGGCCGGACTAGTCCGAAGTTAGTCACAGAGATATCGGACAAGTCCGAACTTAGTCAAACAGACAAGTCTGGCCATAACTAGACAAGTTTGATTTCAGTCAGAGGGGAAAACAGACATGTCCGCTAAATGTCGGACAAGTCCGGACAAGTCTAGGGACTTGGCAAAATTTCAAGATTGGGATGACCGGACTAGTCCGCATTGGGTCGGACGAGTCCAAAAATTGTAGAGAGACGAAACTGGTCTAGTCCGCAGCAAGAAAGGACAAGTCTGAAGAAGGTCTGAGAGAAATCGGACTAGTCTGCACCAAAAATGGACTAGTCCGCACTCAGATCTTTTGAGTGCGATTTTGCTTCTAATTTGTTTTAAACTTGCTCATTTTTATATGGATTAATGTTAGACATGTATATGAACTTATGCAATGCATGATGCATGAAAAATGAGGGTGTTACAAACCTACACCCCTTTAAAATGAATCTTGCCCTCAAGATTCGACGCAGAAGAGAAGAGAGATGGAAAATCCTTCTTGAGATCATCTTCCAGATCCCAAGTAGCCTCTGATTCTGTGTGATGCTTCCATTGCACTTTACACCATCGAATCACCTTGTTTCTTGTGACTCTCTCCTTGGTCTCCAAGATTTTGACCGGTTGCTCGGCATAAGTCAAATCTGCCTCTAGTTCCAATTCTTCCATTTGCACTTGTTCTTCTAGTAACCTTAAACACCTCTTGAGGTGGGAAACATGAAACACATCATGTACATTAGAAAGATGAGCCGGCATCTCCAACTTATATTCTACATCTCCTCTTGTGTCCAAAATCTTGAATGGCCCAATGTATCAAGGTGCTATCTTGCCTCTTATGTTAAACCTCTTATGACCTCTCATTGGTGACACCTTAAGGTAGACGAAGTCTCTCACTTCAAAGGCTAATTTCCTTCTCCTATTGTCTGCATAGCCTTTTTGCCTTGATTGAGCAGCCCTGAAGTTTTCACGAATAATCCGGACTTGTTTCTCAACTTCTTGCAACGTATCTGGTCCAAATATTTGATTTTCTCCTGTATCATTCCAGAACAAGGGTGTCCTACACTTCCTTCCACATAGTGCTTCATAGGATGATATTTTCAATCTTGCTTGGTAACTATTGTTATATGAGAATTCCACATACGGCAAGCTCTTGTCCCAACTTCTTCCATGCTTTAAAGCACAAGCTCTTAACATATCCTCTAAATTCTGATTGGTCCTCTCAGTTTGTCCATCCGTTTGAGGGTGATATGCAGAGCTAAAATTCAACCTTGTTCCCAAT
This sequence comes from Tuctoria greenei, assembly GCA_036927565.1. Classification (NCBI taxonomy): domain Eukaryota; kingdom Viridiplantae; phylum Streptophyta; class Magnoliopsida; order Poales; family Poaceae; genus Tuctoria; species Tuctoria greenei. The sequence continues at coordinate 160,577,241 of JAYESD010000008.1, read as the reverse complement.
GCTTCATGCAATTTCTGCCAAAACCTGGAGGTAAATTGAGAACCTCTATCTGAGATTATTTTCTTCGAGACTCCATGTTAACACACAATGTGCTCCATATATAGCTCTGCCAGCTTCGCGGTGGTGTATGTGGTCTTGACAGGAATAAAGTGAGCTGACTTTGTCAACCGATCCACAATTATCCAAATTGAGTCATAACCGGTTTGGGTATGCGGTAAACATACTATAAAGTCCATACCAATTTATTCCCACTTCCATTCCGGGATCTTCAATAGTTGCAATAATCCAACTGGCCTTTGGTGTTCAGCTTTTACTCATTGGCACACATCACACAACGCCACATATTCAGTTATGTCCTTTTTCATGCTAGCCCACCAATAACACGTCTTCAAGTTCTTGTACATCTTCGTACAACCGGGGTGAATTGAGTATGGTGAGTCATGTGCCTCTTTTAACATTGTTTCTCGGATATAATTCACATTAGGCACGACAATCCTCTTTCCAAGTCCTAAAGTACCATGGTCATCCTCATCAAATCTGAATTATCTCCCCTCTTGGGTTCTTTCCTTGATTTCTTGGATTTCCTCATCCTTTGCTTGACCCTCTCGAATCTCATGTTCCAAGGTCAGATTTAACTCTATTATCCCCATCCCATTGTCAAATCCGAGATTCAACCGTTCAAACTCCTTACATAACTTGGATGACAATTCTCAAACCGTAAGTTGATGACTTACTCCTTTCTGACTCAAAGCATCAACCACTACATTAGCCTTCCCTTGATGATAGTTGATTCCCATATCATAATCCTTGATGAGCTCCAACCATCTTCGTTGCCTCAGATTTAGGTCCGTTTGTGTGAATACGTACTTGAGACTCTTGTGATCCATGTAAATCTCACACCTATGTCCAAAGATATATTGTCTCCAAACCTGCAATGCATGTACCATGGCTGCAAGTTCCAAATAATGTGTTGCGTAATTCTGCTCATGTTTCTTCAATTGTCTTGATGCGTAGGCAACCACTTGACCTTCTTGCATGAGCAAACATCCAAGTCCTTGTCTTGATGCGTCGCAATAGATATCAAAACTTTTGCTTACATCCGGCAATATCAAGACTGGGGCTGTACTTAACCTCTTCTTCAACTCCTCAAAACTTTCTTGACAAGCTTAAGTCCATTGGAAGGCTTTCCCCTTCATTAGTAACTCTTTCATGTGCTTGGCTATCTTGGAAAAGTACTTGATGAATCAACGATAATATCCAGCCATTCCAAGAAAACACCGGATCTCCTTTACATTCTGTGGGGTTTCCCATTTCAGCACACCTCTCACTTTTCGTTGGTCAACCGATACTCCTCCTCCCGAGATGATATGACCCAAAAATGACACCTCTTTCAACAAAAACTGGCACTTGCTGAACTTTCAACCAAAACTGGCACTTGCTGAACTTGCCATACAATTGATGCTCCATCAATTTCTGCAATATAAGCCTCAAGTGTTCTTCATGTTCCTCCTCGTTCCTCCAGTAGATCATAATATCATCAATGAACACCACAATAAAATTGTCCAGGTACTCCATGAAGACCTTATTCATGAGGTACATAAAGTAGGCAGGTGCGTTTGTCAATCCAAAGGACATCACGATGTACTCACAACATCCATACCGTGTTCGAAAAGCTGTCTTGGGTATGTCCGATGGTCTAATCTTTATTTGAAAGTAATCTGATCTCAAGTCAATCTTGGAGAAAACACAGGCACCCTTCATCTGATCAAACAAGTCTTCTATGCATGACAATGTGTACTTGTTCTTGATGGTCACCTCACTGAGAGCTCAGTAATCCACACACATCCTTTGGGATCCATCATTCTTATGCAAAAAAGAACGGGCGCTCCCCAGGGTGAAGGGCTTGGGCGGATAAAACCTTTCTCTAGTTGCTTTTGAATCTGCTTCTTGAGCTCCGATAACTCCTTAGGAGGCATCCTATATGGCCTCTTAGCTATAGGTGCAATTCCATGTATTAAATTAATAACAAACTCAATATCGCGATCAGGTGGCATACCTGTCAACTCGTCCGGAAACACATCCAAGAACTCACACACCACATGAATCTCCTCAATTGCGGCACTGTCCATGTGATTCAACTCCAATTGCTTCAGTGCATGTTGAGACACTTCAAATTCTATGACGATCCCTTCCTCATTGATCAACTTCACTGTCTTTGTGGCACATTCGATGACTCCATTGTGTTTCCTCAACCAGTCCATACCATGTAAAACGTTCAATCCTTGAGAATCCAAGACAATGAGGTTGGCAAGGAAGTCTACCCCCCTTATTCTAAGGCTTACTTTTGGACATACTATATTTGTCCTCATCTCTCCTCCAGGAGACTTAACCAATAGAGTAAACTTCATATGAGAGATAGACAAACCATACTTGGTAACATATTTTGATGCAATGAATGAATGCAATGCTACAGAATCAAATAACATAGTCGTCGGGTTGGAGTTTGTGAGAGACATACCAATCACCATGTCATCCGCTTGTTAAGCATCCTCCATAGAGAAATGGTTCACGTTGCCACGAGTAAAATTCTACTATCCATGGTCCCCTTGCGGTTTCCTCCATTAGGTCTTGGGTTTTGTGTTTGAGCATTGCTTCCTTGACCAAGGCCTAACTTAGGACATTGAATTGCAAAGTGTCCTGCTTCTCCACATGTATAACACTTCCTAAATGCACCAGAATTTGGACGTACTTGATTCTGCACATTTGCACCAGGAAAATTGGCACGAGGTGCGTAAGGCATTGGAGGTCTAGGTGCTTGCATGACAGGGTGTTGTTGCACAAACTGAGATGGGCACGGTGTGACCAGGGCGCTGTACAGGAGCAAAAGAGATGTAATAAGGCGCATTAGGTGGTGCAAAGCGAGGGCGCACATTGATTCCTTGCCGTTGTCCTTGATATGGCGCCTTCCTCTTGGTGTCTTGCTCCATCTCACGAACTTTGTTTTCCACAAAAGTTACTTTGTCCACTAGCTTCTGGAAGTTGGCAAAATCACAACTCAGCAATTGTACTTCGATCTCATTGTTCAAGCCCCCCATGAACAAGTATTGTTTCCGGCAGTCCCGACTCACATCCTCATGCGCATACCTTGAAAGTTGAGTGAATTTACCGAAGTATTCACCCACACTCAATCTTCCTTGCCTCAAATTCTCAAACTCTTGCCTCTTCATGATCATAACACCTTCTGGAACATAATGAGAATGTAAGCTTTCCTTGAATTCAGCCCAAATAATCCTCTCATGGTTCTCATGGGCATTGCACAAAGAGTCCCACCAATCGGCGGCTGCTCCAACAAGTTGATGAGACGCAAATAGCACCTTCTCCCTGTCACTGCATTGGACAATACCTAGCTTATTCTCCACATACTTGAGCCAATCATCGGCATCCATAGGGTCAGTAGCTTGAGCAAAAGTTGGCGGCCTGGTTCTCATGAATTCTCCCAACCGGTTATGAGGAGGTGGGGGTGGCGGTGGAGGCATGTGGGGCTGATTGTTGTTGTTGTCTGTATGTAGCTATCCCATAGTCTGTATCATGGTCTGCATGAGCTGGTTTTGCATACCCAATAGTTATCATGATTGATAGCTCCCTGGGCAGGTCCTTGTCCAATGTTGTTCTGAGGTGCTCCATTGTTCTCCTCCTCATCATTGCCATCCCTATGGTTGCGAGTCCTCACCATCTAAAGAAAAGCAAGAGATAAGAATTTAGAAAATGTTCCCAACTATATGCATCAAGGGACATGAAACTAAGCAACTACCTTACTAGCCTATGTGGACATGGCAATGCTAAAGCACCCCAAAATTCTCTACTAAGCACACAAGCAACATATATAGCAAACAGCACACCAAGCAAAAACACATCGATTCCTGAGTGTTCCTATGTGCTTTAAAGTGTCCATTCTATCAAGGTTGTGTCCTAAAGTCAACCTGTGGCTCTGATACCAATTTGTGACACCCAGGTCCGAAAAGGAACCAAGTCAATGCATATATGTGCCCAAGACGTTCAACACACATACACGAGTGCATTCACAAAAGGATATACAGAAAATTACCACAAAACAAGATTAATTAACCACCTTTGTTACACAATTCATAATATCCTCGAATACAAGCTCCAATGAATATTAATGACAAGTTTGAACTAATGCAGTGGAAATAAACTAAATAAGCAACTATGCAGCTAAGCAAACTAAGCATAAAGGTAGCGCAGCTCCAAGCAACACCACAGGCAAAGTTGACAGCAGGCACGGCCTAGAACTCTGCATTATCATCGTTATACTCCAAATCCTGACCTGTAACTATTGGTGAGGGGAATTGCAATGGTGAGTACATGTTGTACTCAGCAAGTGTGGAAAGTATGACATGTATCTGATTCAAATGACAAATATAATAGTGGCTATGTGCCGAAAAGTACATTAAAACATTTGAAAAGCAATATATTATATGTATGTGAATTAAACCCATCATAAACCATGTAGTCATCAAAATACCAGTCCATATTTCACTACCATCATCCATATTCCAGATTTCTCATTACCATTAACCATATCCACTGACATAAACCATAATACCATCCCATATACAATGTCAAACCATAACCAAACCATCCAAAATCCCAATTTCCCTCTAATCATGTAGGTCATCCAGGTGCTCTTAACTAGGAGCACGGCTATCATGATAGTTTTAATACTCTGCAAAGTTTGTACCACTTTACCCACATGTTTGTTACTTCATCACCCGTCGGCGACTAAAGAACCTCCCTTATGCCAATTACACTTCCGTTGGTGTATGGCCAAGAGATCACAAAACAACCTTTACAATAGGACTACTAGCATGTACAGACCCACTGAGGTTTCACTAGTGGTGATGTCTCCAACTGAGCACATCTTCAACCAAGGGCCCCCTCTTGTGCCATTTGGATCCTAGGGAGTCTCACCTCGAATCCAAACCCAATCTGACTCCCCTTCCCCGGTTCGCCAGGTGATCCATGCAGTAGATCCCGGGGAGTCCCGCCTCAAATCCAAACCCAATCCGACTCCCCTTCCCCGGTGCGCCAGGTGATCCATGCGGTACTGGCAATAGCCTAATTAATCAGATACACCACACCCATACTTGGCCTCATGGTGGCACTATTGTCTTGACATATTCTCACATGAACCGGTCCTTTGATCTAAAGCAAGCAACCACCACAGCATCCAACCCAATTAACCAGTTCATATTACCCATAGTCTCATTAGTGCATAATTAAATAGTATAGTTGTTTTCCCATCCCAGCTAATTAAGCGAAGCAAAGGTAAAAAGCCCTTCTCAACTCTCTGCCATGTATTCCAGGTGACAAGGGTGGTTAAACAAAGCTAGTAAACTTCCAATCATAGGATTCCCTTCAAATTGACACAAGCATGTAGTTTTGAAATCAAAACATTTATTGTAAAAACAGGATCAATATGTTCAAGGACACTTGCCTTGCTCTTGAGCTTGGTTATGATCAAAGACTTCAAATTCCTGATGTTGGAGGTCCTCCGCAGCACCCTCTCGCGCAAATCTATTTAAACCGCGCAATAAACATATAATACAATAATTATAATCAATAAGTGCACATATGTTACTCTATGTCATGACATGCATGATTTATGCAAATGCATTTCAAAACTAGTTAATAAGTTGTTAATAATGTTCACTAATACTTTACAATGGTTATTAACAAGTCTACACAGGTGTGGAGTTGATTCAAATCAATTTAGATTTAATTAAGTACAAAACAGTCAGCAAAATCGGACTAGTCCCTGTAGGGCCGGACTAGTCCGCCCTTCGCAAAACCGACACATTAGGGTTTTCTACATCGACTGAATTTGGAGAAACGGGGTTGAATCCACGTGAGAAAAAGGAAGTAGAAGGTATACCAGGTGTTTAGAACTCCAATGAATCAAGGGTTTTGGAGGCAACACTTGGATCTTGGCGATCTAGGGTTGATGAAGGAACTTGATGGTGGATTGTTGATGAAGAACGAAAACTTGATGGAGATCTTGATCCTCTTTCGTTTCCTCCTCTTCTTCTTCTTGATCGGGATCTCTTTCTCCCTCCTTGATGGCAGCAACCCACGAGCCAGGGTTTGTGAACTTTCAATCAAGGCAAAAGGATGTAAAGTCAAGGGGTGGGGTTATTTATATAGAGGTGGAGGGCTAGGGTTTGGTGGATTTCGAGTTTGGGGTGGGTGGAGGCCGGTGTGGGGTCCCACATGGCCTGCAAAAAGATTTTGACATGACGTACTTAGGCCCACTTAAGGTAAAACCCAAAAACACGATGTGGGACAAAAGATCAATTCGGAATCGCGATCACCGGAAAAGTCCGCAAGAGGCCGGAGTAGTCCGAAGTTTGTCAGAGAAATATCGAACAAGTCTGGACTAGACATCGGACAAGTCTGAACTTAGTCAGAGCAAAAACAGACAAGTCTTGTCAAAACCAAACAAGTCCGATTTAGTCAGAGGGGAAAATGGACAAGTCCGAGAGATGTCGGACAAGTCTAGGGACTTGGCAAAATTTCAAGGTTGGGATGACCGGACTAGTCCGCATTGGGCCGTACAAGTCCGAAAATTGTACAGTGACGAAACCGGACTAATCCGCAGCAAGAAAGAACAAGTCCGAAGAAGTTCAGAGAGAAATCGGACTAGTGCGCACCAAAAACAGACTAGTCAGCACTACTCAGAACTTTTGAGTGCGGTTTTTCTTATAATTCATTTTAAATTGCTCATTTTTATATGGATCAATGTTAGACATGTATATGAACTTATGCAATGCATGATGCATAAAAAATGAGGGTGTTACAATTTGCTCCTCGGTAGATCACTATGTGGATGCAAAATGTCGGGTGACCACCTCATATTTAGCAAGAACACTAACTTGAGCTCTCCATTCTTCACGTCCATGGCGAGGAATCCTCTTAACATAGTATTCTAGGTGCATCTTGCATAGATTATGGAGCTCTTCAATTGCTTAGCCGCAAATCCTCCATTAGTGCCGTCAGAAAAAAATTCTTGGGCATCTCGTTAAACTAGGCATTTGTCCTCCTTCCTGGCTTCACTAGGTTGTAATGCATTCCTTTGTACTTCAGGTACTTCTTCTTGTGCAGAGGTTTCCTCCTCTTGTGGTTCCTCTTCATCTTGCATTCATATTCATTCTCCTCATGTGCTTCACCTTCCTCTTCCTCACTATCATAGATTTCCACCATCTCAGGGTCTTCCTCCTTATCATCATAGAGTTCCACCTCCTCAGGGTCTTCCTCCGTCGTCGTGTTGGAGTGTTCATGCTCAACTTCCTTGGCGGGAGAACTCACTTCTTCCTCCTCTTGGGGTTATTCCATTCTCGGCTCCTCGTCAGGCCTAAGCTTGCTTTCAAGGGATGGCAATCAAGCTCTCTTGCGGGCTGTCATTTTGGTGTGAGCAATCTATAAGAGAACATGAGAATATTAGAGGAGAACTTAAATATCAGTTCTGAAATTTCAGCAGCCATAAATCAAGATGAGAGGACGTGCATTTGCTCAAAAAGATGGAAAATGGCGAAAATTGCAGCAGCAGCAAACACACAATTTTTTCCACATTATATAGCTAGTGGAAGGCAAAATAAGGCAAAACCTGCAAATATTGAATAGGGAAGAAGTCCTAAGTAATTTGTGATGTCCATTCTACCTAGGCTTACGTCCTACGATCAAACACGGCTCTGATACCGATTTGTGACAACCGATTCCAAAAATGAACCAAGCGTAATGCATATGTGTGCCCAGGATGTTTAACACACATACACAAGTGATTCACAAATGATAAACAGGTAAAACTATGTATCCAATAATAACACTAATAATAGTACCTTATTATAAACAAAATAGTCTTGAATACAAGCTCTAAACAACTACAGTAGAAAGCACTAAACACAGAAGACTGCAACTCCACAGACAAGCTTGACGGTAATGCGCACGCCTAGAACTCCTCAAAGACCTCTTGGTACTCCATGTTGATGCCTGCGTCTGAATTTGCTAGGGAATAGCAAGGGTGAGTGAATGTAGGCCTAGAGGGGGGGTGAATAGGCCTTCTTGAATTTTCTCGGTTCCTGTAACACTCAACAACACAGTCAATACCAAAGATATCGGACTAGTCCGGTAAAGTGCGGACTAGTCCGGTTTTCACGGGCTAAGTTGATCAAGTTCAGTCAATTTGATTGATTCGGAAATGTTTGCAGCGGAAATATAAACTTGAATGACAGTTTAATAGTTGTATGTCAAATTCTATTACAACTAAGGCTCTTGTTCAACAAATTAACTCAAATTGAACAAAGTGAATCAAACCCTAGATTAAGTTGATCAATTAAGATGAAGAACACAAAAGGACAAGACACACGATTTATCCCGTGGTTCGGCTACCACGAAGGCAACCTACGTCCACGTTGAGGAGCCCACAAAAGGACCGGGTCTTCTCCAACCCTTCCCTCGTCGGATCGCCACGAAGGCCAATCCTCTTCCACTAATCACAAAGGGTAAATAACCAAGTTGAAGGGGCGTTCTCACACGTTGAGAGCTCCCTTGATTACAACTTACAAAGCCACCAATAACACACTCGAAAATTACAAATTGAAACGCAAGAGTGTGTTAAAGAATCAAACCAAGAGCTCAATGATGTGTGCCAAGTGTCTCTCCAATGATCTAGAAGTGATCTTCAATAGATTGATTGATTTTGCACTTAATTTCGTGGAGAGAGGTGGTTTTTGAGTCTCTTGGGAGGTGTGATGGCGCTAGGGTTCGAGAGAGTGTAAAAGTGGGCCGTGCACCTCTATTTATATGGGGTTTCTAAAAGTGACCGTTAGGGTTCAGAAAGATCGGACTAGTCCGTGGTGGTCACCGGACTAGTCCGGTGTGCTGTCTGTAGCAAACCCTAAGTGCCCAGGAATATCGGACTAGTCCGGTTGAAAACGTACTTGTCCGATTTCACTACTGGAAATCTTCGGACTAGTCCGATTGCCATCGGACTTGTCCGGACATATGAAACCCTAAGTGTTTAGGATCACAAGTCCGCACTTGGAGGACTTGTCCGATTTAGATCAGTGTGAATATCGGACTAGTCCGTGTAGACACCGGACTTGTCCGAAGTGGATCAGAAAGAATATCGGACTAGTCCGGATCACAATGGACTTGTCCGATTTTCTATGACTTGTGCATTATGTTGAGGACTAGTCCGCATTGGGGAGGACTAGTCCGAAGTGGATTAGAAAGATATCAGACTAGTCCGGTGGAAACCGGACTTGTCCGATCTAGTGCAGAATGTGATATCGAACTAGTCCGGCTGTTATCGGACTAGTCCGGTCCTGTATAACTTTGTGCATTGTGTTTGTGTGCTTGAAAGTGATTGAGCTCTTGGGTGTGTTTCCTTAACACACTCCATACATGATAATCTACTATTTTCTTCTCCTTGAGCTCAAATTTACTTTGCTTCTCATTTCCCTTCTTTTTGGCATTTTGCTCATTTTTCATCATTTGCCTGCATTCATCTCAACAAAAGGATTAGGATCCCAATTGCTTGTCATAAATCATCCAAAACCCACAAGGGAGTCCTAGATGCACTTTCAATCTCCCCCTTTTTGGTGATTGATGACAACCAATTGAGATTTCACAAAATAAGGCAAAAAAATGAGATTTTCATAAAGTATGCACATATGACTCAAAAATACATCAAGCAACAAGAGTATTATCCATATGTGCATTCTTTATGGTGGGATGCATACTAAGTGCATGAATACATTGAGAATGACAGAATTTACATTAATCAACCGATACCAAGTGCATATGACATTCTAGGAGCAAAAATGCAGTTTTCATCACATACTCGCAAATAAACTGAGCAATTCATCACAAGACCAAACTTAATATGAAAACAGTGTTAAACTATTACAATCACACATAAAAGATAAAGAGAACTCTCTCCTCGCACCCTACCACAGCTAAAGTTAAGACTCCCCCTCAATCTCTCCCCCTTTGGCATCAAGACACCAAAAAGAAGGAGAGGAGGGTCCTAGGGTCTTCACTCTTCACTGTCGGTCCTCTCGTCATCGTCTTCATCTTCTTTGCTTTCCGCTTGACGAGGAGGAGAGGGAGGATGAGGAGCGGAGCTGCTCGAGCCCCCAATGCAAAAGTAGGCAAGCTCGGAGGGGTTTAGAGGCCCGAGCTCGGTGATGTCAAGATCAGAATCTTCAGAAATTACTGGAGATCCAATGGGGTTGATCTCCAGCTTTTCACTCAGTTGCTTCACATTGGCTTTGATATATCTCATATCCTCCTTCCTCTTCTGATTGAGTTTATGAAGCTTTACTTCAGTCTTCTTGCAGGAGGAGAATATTGTGGACAAGTATTTGAGGATCCCACTGGCGGATCCTCTCTTAGGGGCTTCCCTGGAGGGGGGAGGAGCCCTAGCAGCATCTCTTTCTCTTGCCGGTGCCTCAGGACTTGAGGCCGGCGAGGGAGCAGTCTGGACACTCACAGGCTGAGGCTTCTGAGGCCTCAGGGGAGTGTGCTCTACATCCTTCACAAATTCTATTCCTGTGACTTTCTCAATCATGAACATCAAGTAGGGAGCATAGCCACAGGACCGGTTGGGGGTGCTTGAGATGTTGACCATGTCGTTCCAAATGTAATCTGCAACAGCAAACTGTCTCTTCTTGCTTATGACCCTCATTAGAGTCCGGAGGTAGCCCTGTACACTCCCTGCATCCCCATCCTTGGGGGCAATGGTCTTCCGGAGAACTCTGTTCAGAACCACAAAGAAGGGCTTCATGTTCTTTTTTGGAGGGAGGAACATACTTACAGTTGGGCTCATACATGAACTTCATTCCGTCCCTCTCAATGACCCCTATGTTTTGGATGATCAGGTGGTCATTTCCAGCAGAGTCTAAATGGAGCAAGCTTGCAAAATCCTCCTGAGTGATGGAGTACTTGGATCCATGGGTCATCCAAGTCACACTCTCTTCATCTTCACTTGAGAAGTGGCACGTTGCATAGAATTGTGCAATCACTTCATCATTCCAATTGTGTCTGAAGGCAAACAGGTCCTTCAGACCATGCCTTTCTGCTGCAGCAATGACCTCATCAAATGCTGAGCACTTCTTCTTCTCTAGGTAGGCCCAGTCAATCCACTGACTGCGCACCACCGGAGTCTTCATCGGCAGGTAAACCAGCCTGTAGAAATCTGCATGGAAGTTTGTCCAAAACCTTCCATCAGCTGCCTGCTTTGGCCTTCCATAGCAATCAATGCTTCTTAGCTTGGCTGCCACATCGCTGCCTTTCCCATTGAATTTCTCTTCATTGGGGTCCCAGACCCCTTCTCTAGGAGCATGAAGCTTCAGGGCCCAACTGGCCCCGTTGCGACTCCCTTGCCCTTTCCTTTTGCTTGACGAAGGCCGCTTGTAGACGCAGCAGCCTTCGAGGTGGGCTTCTTGACACAGACCTTCCTCTGAACCTGGGGAGGGGAAGTAGCAGGCTCGGAAGGTCTTTCTTGGCGTTTCTTGCCAAGACCCGCCGAGGACCGAGGTGGCACCTCGTGGTCCAACTCGGCCTCAAAGTCGGAGATCTCGTTGTCGGAGCTCGACATGATCTGAGAATGATTGAGCAAGAATAATGACAAGTTATACAAGGCATAGGTAAGACAAGATAGCAATGGATGGCATTAAGGAATTAAGGAATTAGGTTTCAGGTTCAGAAACATCGGACTTGTCCGGTGCTCAGGCACGGACAAGTCCGGGGTACCGGACTTGTCCGTGCATGGACCGGACTAGTCCGGTGTTCATCCTCAAAAACCTAACAGATTGGTCAAGGGATGATTCCTAATGCAAATCTAGTCTAGCATACACGTAGTACATCAAATAAGCGTGTATCTAGTGAAGGATGCTAGGCTATACGATCAACAATGGAGAAAAACAAGATTTCTAGGGTTTTGAAGAAATTTACCAAAGAAATCGATGGAGGCTCGAAGTTTTGGGGGTTGGAGGTCGGACTAGTCCGATAGCTTCAATCCCCAAGAGGTCAAGCTTGATCTCCGCCCAAATGTGGACTTTTTCGACGGAGGGAGGAGAAAATCGCCTTGGTGGCTCGAGCGCAGGAGAGAGGAAAGCGTGAGCAAAAGTGGGGGTGAGGAGATTAGGGTTTGGTGGCGGCTAGGGTTATGGACACGAAAAATCGGACAAGTCCGGACATGACCGGACTAGTCCGAAGTCATCCAGAGACCTATATCGGACTAGTCCGTGGTCTATCGGACTAGTCCGGCCTAACCGGCACTCTGCGGACTAGTCCGGGTAACCACGGACTAGTCCGTGGTCACCAGGAAAGAATTGCATAGCCCATTCATATATATTCGAAGGTTCAATAATAGAGAATAGAGAGGCAAAAAAATTCAAGTAATCTTGATGAATTTGACCAGTAAGCATACAACAACCATACAATGATCAAAATTCATCAAGGTCTAATAATTGACATAGTTTTTCGAGAGAAAAATGGAGAGGGATGATTTTCACAATTCAATCAACATTTTGAAGCAATCATACAGGTATGCAACTTTTCAAGCCACACTCCGAGAATCAAGAATATTTAGCTCATTTCGGAGTTCGCAAAAACGCTTTTCATCAAGTAACATGGTGAATATGCCGGCCAATTGTTTTTGGGTGTTGACATGTGAGATGGTTATGTCTCCTTTCATGGAATGGTCTCTCAAGAAATGATGTCTTATGTCTATGTGTTTAGTCCTAGAGTGCTCAACTGGATTGTGGGCTATTTTAATGGCACTCTCATTATCAAAAAGGAAAGGAATACGGTTCATATTGTAACCGTAATCCCTTAGAGTTTGTCGCATCCAAAGGAGTTGAGCACAACAACTCCCGGCTGCAACATACTCCGCTTCGGCTGTGGATAATGCAATGGAATTTTGTTTCTTAGATGACCAAGAAACCAAAGATCTTCCTAGGAATTGGCATGTGCCAGAGGTGCTTTTTCTATCAACTTTGCACCCAGCATAATCTGCATCGGAGTAACCAATGAGATTGAATTTTGAGCCTTTTGGGTACCAAAGACCAAGGTTGGGTGTATGAACTAAATATCTCAAGATTCTTTTTATGGCTGTCAAGTGACATTCCTTAGGGTTGGCTTGAAATCTTGCACACAAACATACACTCAACATAATATCTAGCCTAGATGCACATAAGTAGAGTAAAGATCCAATCATGGAGCGATATACCTTTTGGTCGACGCTTGGTCCATCTTCATTGAGATCCAAGTGGCCATTCGTAGCCATGGGAGTCTTTATGGGCTTTGCCTTGTCCATGCCAAACTTCTTGAGTATGTCATGCGTGTACTTGGTTTGGATGTCTGTCATAATTCTAGCAGTTTATATACGTGGTCGGGGAACTCTTCGTCTTCAAGCCCGGGTGGTTGCTCCACGTACACCTCTTCCTTGATCGGTCCGTTGAGGAAGGCGCTTTTCACGTCCATTTGATACAGCTTGAAATCATGGTGAGTAGCATATGCAAGTAATATTCTAATTGATTCAAGCCTAGCTACTGGAGCAAAAGTCTCATCGAAATCCAAACCTTCGACTTGTGAGTAACCTTTGGCCACAAGTCGTGCCTTGTTTCTTGTCACCACTCCATGTTCGCCTTGCTTGTTGCGGAAGACCCACTTGGTGCCCACTATAATTGCATTGGGTCTTGCCACAAGTTCCCAAACCTCGTTTCTCTTGAAGTTGTTCAACTCTTCTTGCATTGCCACCACCCAGTCCGGATCCTTCAATGCATCCTCAGTCCTGCGTGGTTCCAAAAAGGAGACAAACGAGTAATGCTCACAAAAATTAGCTATACGAGATCTAGTGGTTACTCCCTTTTGGATGTCACCGATGATGTTGTCGATTGGGTGATCCCTTTGAATGCATTGGTGTACTCTTGGGTGTGGCACTTGGAGAGTTGTGTGTTGGTGATCATTTTCTTCTCCCCCTGAGTGGTTTCCCTCGTTGATTTGTTTATCATCTTCATATTCCTGTGATTGATCTTTTATCGAAGCTCCCCCTTGATTGTTGATCTCCTCTTGCGGTTCACTTTCCTCTTGTATTTGTGACGATGACTCTTGTGGTCGTACTTCGCCTAGAGCCATTCTCTTCAATGCTTGATAAGGAGCTACTTCTTTACCTAATTCACATTGATCAACTTGCTCCTTTCGGGAGCCATTAGTTTCATCGAACACTACGTCACATGCCACTTCAATAAGTCCGGAGGCCTTGTTGAAAACACGATAGGCGTAAGTGTTCAAATCATAACCAAGCAAGAAACCTTCATCGGACTTTGAAGCGAACTTTGAAGTCCTGGGCTTCTTGTTCAAGATATAACATGGAGAGCCGAAAACTCGAAAATATGAAATGTTTGGTTTGTTACCGGTGAGTAGCTCATAAGGAGTCTGCTTGAGTAGTCGATGAAGGTAGAGTCGATTTGCGGCGTGGCAAGCGGTGTTAATTGCTTCCGCCCAAAATCGATCCAAAGTCTTGTATTCATTGAGCATTGTTCTTGCCATCTCTATGAGCGTTCGGTTCTTCCTTTCAGCAACTCCGTTTTGTTGTGGAGAATATGGTGCTGAAAATTCGTGCTTTATTCCCTCCTCATCAAGGTACTCCTCCACTTGTATGTTCTTGAACTCCGTGCCGTTGTCGCTCCGAATACTCTTGATCGATAGTGAGAACTCGTTTTGCGCTCACTTGAAGAATTTCTTGAGTGTCCCTTGTGTTTCGGTACCGAGCACCCTTCCTTGACTATTATCTCCGAAGTAGATGCCTTCGTTTGGGTCCTCGTTTTCTTCATATTCCACGAACATCCTCCTTTCTCCGGTCATGTGGTTGGTGCATCCACTGTCTAGCACCAATTTGGATCCACCGGAGGAATAGGCCTGCAGAAACAAATTATTCCTTGGTTTTAGGTACCCAAGCTTGCTTGGGTCCTTGGAGGTTAGTTACAATACATTTGGGCACCCACACATGGGATTTTGTGTTCCCATGGCGTGGCCCAGCATAATAAGCATAAACTTTACCAAGATTGTTTCTCATTAATACATAAGAGGCATCAAAGGTTTTGAACAAAAGTTGCTGTTGTTTATGGATCGGACTAGTCTGGGTGACCGAACTTGTCTGTATGATCGTACTTGTCCGGACCACAACGGGACTAGTCCGGTGTTCATGAGAGTTCAGGTTCTTAATTTTCGAGTTACCAGATTGTGAGGGTCCTCCCTTCACAAAGGTAATCCTTCCCTTGTTATTCTTATGACTTCCAGCATTTTGCTTTCCATCATAAGAGTAACCAATGCCATACTTGACATTTGGAGGTCTTTGGACCAAGTATGCACTACGTGCATAGTTGATCCTCTCCTTGTCAAATATTCCACATTGGGTAGGATTTTTATCCTTTGTGGAGGTAGACTTTTCATTCAAACTGGTGTTGATTTTTACCACATTTGCACATATGAATAAGATTAGTTGAAGTGGGTTGAGAAGGTAGACTTGAAGAGGAGGAAGATTCACTTAGCTTGAGTGACTCCACTTGCACTTCAAGGATCTTGTTATCCTTGATCAGGTTATCAAGTTGATCCTTGATTGCAACGTTTGAGTTGGTTAACTCCAGGCAAGTTTTCTTGCTTGAAGCTAGCTCAAGCGATAGTGAGCTGTTTTTCTCCTTTTCAAGAACTAGAAGATTGTCAAGTTCGACATGCTTCTCCTTTTGGTAGATAATCATGTCCTCTTGACGATCAATTAGCCGTTCCTTCTCAACATGTTGGTCAAGTAAAAATTTCATTTTAGCAGCAGTTTTTCTATCTAATCCAATTAACATATCTTCATCATCACTATCTAGTTCATCATCGCTTGAGTAGGAATGCATGGAAGGAGTTTTGATGTTTACCTTGCGTTTACCTTCCTTTGCCATGAGGCAAGTGCCATTTCCCTTCTTTTTACCGAGCGTGGGGAAGAGTGTGGGTTTCTTGGACGTGCTTTCAATGGCTATGCTAGCCATCTCTTCTTCATCGGATGATGAGGACTCATCGTTTGAGTCCCACTCCTTTCCAATGTGTGCTTGTTCAGCTTGTTTCTTCTTCTTGAAGAATTTCTTCGGTTGAGGCTTGGATTCTTTATTCTTCTTCTTGTTGTCCTCATACGGGCAATCAACTATAAAGTGGTTATACTCACCACAATTATAGCAAGCCCGCTTCATCTTCGGCTTTGTCCTCCCTTTGTACTTGCCTTCACTTGATTTGTTCCCTGTCTTTTCTTCAATATTCTTTTGAACTTTTTCATGAACAAAATCATATCCTCTTCGTCCAGCTCACTACTTTCATCATCGCTATCCTCCTCAAGCTGTGATTCTCTTGCTTCTTTGGATAGTGGCTTGAGTGTGGACTTTAAGGCAACTCCCTTCTTCTTGACCGATGTGAGGTCGGCTATTTCTTTGACGTACTTGGCTTGTTTCTCCATCATCTCAAAGTTGATGATTTTGCCAAGCAATTCATCTGGAGTCATCCTCTTGTACCCGGGACTTTCTCTGATCATAGAGCATAGTGTGACATTGCGAGGCATAAAGGCTCTAAGGATGAGCTTTACAACCTCGTGGTCATTCCACTTCTTGCTCCCATATGATCGAACTTTGTTTACCAGTGTCTTCAATCGGTTGTACATGTCCTGGGGAGACTCGTCTTCCTCAATTGTGAACCTTCCTAGTTCGCCTTCGATCATTTCCATTTTCGCCTCCCGCACATGCCGATCACCTTCATGGGCTGTTTGTAGTGTGTCCCATATTTCTTTGGCAATCTCCAGTCCGTCCACCTTTGTGAATTCATCTCGACTTAGAGAGGAGGTGATTACAGCTGCGGCTTGAGCATTTCTGTGGATGGCTTGCTCTTGACTTGGGGTGAGCTCTTCATCGTCATCTGGGATGTCTATTCCTGTGCACACAATATGCCATAAACTTGGGTTAAGGGAAATCAAGTGCATCTTCATATTTTGCCTCCACATGGAGTAATCACTCCCATCGAAGTGTGGGGCTTTTCCAAGAGGAATAGATAGGTAATGGCTGTTGTTTGAATTTAAACGATCATAGTTAAAAGGATATAGGGAGTAGTCGGTGTGACTACTCCCCTTCTTCTTTTCTTCAACTTTAGCTTTCCCTTTGGAAAGTGCTTTCTTTCTGAGGAGTGCTTTCAGCTCTAGCGTCTCCTCGTCATCATCATCGAAGTCTTGAATTGCTTCGAGATACTTTTCCAGCTTTTGGTTCTTGTTGTTGTTCACTTCTTCCTGGTTGTTGATTTTCTGAACTTCCTTCATGTCCGACATGATCTCTTCGAGTGGTTGCACTCTTTCTTGAAGAACCTGCTCTGATACCAATTGAATGTAGGCCTATAGGGGGTGTGAATAGGCCTTCCTGAATTTTCTCGGTTCCTGTAACACTCAACAACACAGTCAATACCAGAGATATCGGACTAGTCCGGTAAAGTGCGGACTAGTCCGGTTTTCACGGGCTAAGTTGATCAAGTTCAGTCAATTTGATTGATTCGTAAATGTTTGCAGCGGGAATATAAACTTGAATGATAGTTTAATAGTTGTATGTCAGATTCTATTACAATTAAGGCTCTTGTTCAACAAATTAACTCAAATTGAACAAAGTGAATCAAACCCTAGATTAAGTTGATCAATTAACATGAAGAACACAAAAGTACAAGACACACGATTTATCCCGTGGTTCGGCTACCACGAAGGCAACCTACGTCCACGTTGAGGAGCCCACAAAATGACCGGGTCTTCTCCAACCCTTCCCTCGTCGGATCTCCACGAAGGCCAATCCTCTTCCACTAATCACAAAGGGTAAATAACCAAGTTGAAGGGGCGTTCTCACACGTTGAGAGCTCCCTTGATTACAACTTACAAAGCCACCAATAACACACTCGAAAATTACAAATTGAAACGCAGGAGTGTGTTAGAGAATCAAACCAAGAGCTCAATGATGTGTGCCAAGTGTCTCTCCAATGATCTAGAAGTGATCTTCAATAGATTGATCGATTTTGCACTTAATTTCGTGGAGAGAGGTGGTTTTTGAGCCTCTTGGGAGGTGTGACGGCGCTAGGGTTCGAGAGAGTGTAAAAGTGGGCCGTGCACCTCTATTTATATGGGGTTTCTAAAAGTGACCGCTAGGGTTCAGAAAGATCGGACAAGTCTGTGGTGGTCACCGGACTAGTCCGGTGTGCTGTGTGTAGCAAACCCTAAGTGTCCAGGAATATCAGACTAGTCCGGTTGAAAACGGACTTGTCCGATTTCACTACTGGAAATCTTCGGACTAGTCCGATTGCCATCGGACTTGTCCGGACATATGAAACCCAAGTGTTTAGGATGACAAGTCCGCACTTGGAGGACTTGTCCGATTTAGATCAGTGTGAATATCGGACTAGTCCGTGTAGACATCGTACTTGTCCGAAGTGGATCAGAAAGAATATTGGACTAGTCCGGATCACAACGGACTTGTCCGATTTTGTGTGACTTGTGCATTATGTTGAGCACTAGTCCGCATTGGGGAGGACTAGTCCGAAGTGGATCAGAAAGATATCGAACTAGTCCGGTGGAAACCGGACTTGTCCGATCTAGTGCAGAATGTGATATCGGACTAGTCCGACTGTTATCGGACTAGTCCGGTCCTGTATAACTTTGTGCATTGTGTATGTTTGCTTGAAAGTGATTGAGCTCTTGGGTGTGTTTCCTTAACACACTCCATACATAATAATCTAGTTTTTTCTTCTCCTTGAGCTCAAATTTACTTTGCTTCTCATTTCCCATCTTTTTGGCATTTTGCTCATTTTTCATCATTTGCCTGCATTCATCTCAACAAAAGGATTAGGATCCCAATTTCTTGTCATAAATCATCCAAAACCCACAAGGGAGTCCTAGATGCACTTTCAGTGAGCACATGTCATACTAAGCAAGTGTGGGAAAGTATGACATGTAGCTTAAAAATGAATGCTAATAAACAATGGCTCGTTGCATAAAAGTGCATTCAAAACATTTGAAAATGCAATTATATGATCATTAAGTGTGGTCCTTCCCAAAATAATCCAAAAAACATTAGTTCCAACTCAAATAACCAATACCATCCATATTATTTTATAATCAACTCATAACTGCTCATCTGTCTCAATTTCATCGATTTCATATACCAAAGCCAATTAATTAACCAATACCATCTCCCAATTCAATTCCAGCCATTAAACCAAGTTAAAGGTCCGAAACTCTAATCATGTGAGGGTCCACGTTGCTCATAACCAGGAGCATGGCTATCATGATAGTTTTTAACACACTCTTCAGAGGTTGTACCACTTTACCCACAAGATTGTTATTTCATCACCTTTCGATGACTACGGAATCTCAATTATGCTGTCTCACACTTCCTTAGGAGTGTGGCCAAAAAATCACAAAATAGCCTTTAAAAAATGATAACTAACATATTTAGACCCTACTGAGGTTTCACTGGTGGTGATGTCTCCAACTGAGCACATCCAACCAAGGGCCCCCTCTTGAGCCCATACTTGGTGTGACACCCTGTTGTGAAAAACGAACCAAGTGCAGTGTATGTGTGCCCAGGATGTTGCTTCACACATACACATCAACATTACAAATGATAATCATAATTTAACAATGTCAAGAACAATATAAATACCTTGATTCTATTGCAGCGAAAAATAATCTAGCATAGGGGACTCCAACTCCACAGACAATCGACGATAGTACGCATGCCTAGTGCTCCACGTTGTCTTCCAAAATATTGCTTGTAGCTAAATTAATTTGAGAATAGCAAGGGTGAGCACATGTCGTACTCAACAAGTGTGAGAAAGTATGACATGTAGCTAAAAATAAGGATGATAATAAAATGCTAATTGCAGAAAAAGTACATTCAAAACATGTAAAAAGCATCCTAAAATGTCTATGTGAATTTAATCCCATCATAACCCAGTAATTACCATATCACATATTCAACATCCTCATTTAATATCATATTTCATTAATAACCAGGCAACAATTAATATCATAATCATATGCCAAATTCATAACTTCTCATAACCAACAATATCCGTATGACATAACCAGTCCCATACCAAACCATCCCAAAACCCAAATCCAATTCTAATCATGTAGGTCATACAGGTGCTCTTAACCGGGAGCACGACTATCATGATAGTTTTACACTCTGCAGAGGTTGTATCACTTTACCCACATGTTCGTGATTTCATCACCATTTGGTGACTAAGGAGTCTCCATTATTCCATCTCACACTACCGTTGGTGTGTCGCCAAGATATCACAAAATAGTCTTTCAAAAGGGACTACTAGTATGTACGTGCCCACTAAGGTTTCACTGGCTGGCTTGATTCTCCATTCTCCCAGACACGGGCCCCCCTTGCGTGCCATGCAGATCCCAGAGTAGCCCTACTTAACTCCCATTCCCTGCGCCATCCAATGGTCCATAAATACTAGTGGCACACCTAATTATTCAGCTACGCCGCACCCATACTTGGCCTTGCGGTGGCTATATTGTCCTGGCATATTCTCGCATGAACAGGTCCATAGATCTAAGGCAAGCAAACCACCATCTTGTCCAACCCAATCCACAAACCGTGCTTCCTTAGATCACCCAAATCCCATGTTACCAAAATGATTCACCATTATTCCATCATCATTAATCCACATAATTCGAGTGTTCAATAGTTCATAATTTAGTCATTTGGTTGTTCCCAATCGCAATTTAGTAAGCGGGGGAAAAATGTAAAATACCCTTCCCGACTCTCTACACCATAAACCGAGCGACAAAGGATGGCAGACTATACTAGTAAACTCCTACGAATAGGTTTCCCATCAAGTTGACACAAGCATGCAATTTTGCAAACAAAACATTAATAACATAGGTTCAATATGGTCAAGGACATTTGCCTTTATATCCCGCAATTCAATACTCAAACAATTCAACAACTTGCGCATAAAGACCCTCACATATTCTCCTCACGATAGTAAGCACTTGCGCGTACCCGTCTACTGACAATCTAGCACATACAAAAGAAGACATACGCAATAATTGCATTGCAAATACTAATCAATATGCAAAGTATCAATGCATGCGGAAAATATGTTTGTATTTGTTGAAGGTCCTTAAGTTCAATATTTAGACCGTTAATTCACCTCATAATGTGCACAAAAGAGAACACAACGTAGTGGTAGGGTTAAAAACTTACCAATTCCACAAGTGTTGGTGTTTATTTGTATGTAGGTGAATTTAGACCCAAAAATACGAAGACATGCAGGGAGTAATCCATAAAATTAGATTTCGACGAATCAAGCGGCACCACGTGTCATCACATGGATCAAATGGCCCACAAACAGAAGTATCCGGGGTCATCCAACGGTGTAGCACCTATATAAAGGGATGGGACCCACATGGCAGAAACCTAGAGGAAGCACAGGCCCAACGGGGCCAAGACCAGGTCGGCCGACCCCCCCCCCCCCTCCCCCCCCCCCCCTAGTCGGCCGACTAGGTCATGGCGCCAATTGCAGTCAAGCGCCACGTGTTGGCTCCTCCCAGCTTGAAGAAGTATTGGGTGACTGATTCGCGCGCATTTTGTGGTGGGAACCGACTCTTCTCCCCCCTATAAATAGAACCCCACACCTCACTTCTCACACACACCAATAGTTGAGAATATAATATCATTCCAAAGGTTTAGGGTAGTCTTAGAGGCTTCCAAGTAGAAGGAGAGTGTGGTGAAGAGTTTGGGAGAAGGAGGCTTGGGCTTGTCAAGTCCCTCTTCTACACTTGTACCCCTACAAGGGTGTTATTCAAATCAAGTAAGCCTTTGTGAATTCAATTCAAGTTTTATTCTCAATTCATCATAGTTTGCACAAGTAGTTACTTGTGGGTTTGTTGCTTTAATCTATTAGAGGCTCAAGTTGTAGCTTTGTGTTCAAAACAACTAGAGTTGTGATTCAAAACGTAAGCGTGGTGCTTAAGTTAGAAATCACCAGTGAATATCTCGTACACCCACAGATTGAAGAGGTAGGCAGTAGGTGGTGAAAGCCCTATTTGTCCTTTTTAATCCTCCATGTTCTGCTATGTCACAGGCTCTTGGCGGGAGTTGCCTAGTGTTGCTAGGGGTAAACCCGTGCCTGGAGCAAGCAACTACTGCAAATTCCTTTGAATTAGAATCAATACTTTCAATTCCTCTCTCTTCCTTACCTACCAAACAACTTTGTGTCCTTGGATAGATTAGTTCCTAAGATTACAAACATGATCCTTGGATTCGATACCCTTGGAATACTCTCTTAAGGGGATGTGCTACATGATACTTTTTGTGCGCTTGCAGATTTTTATCTGTGACATAAGAAATGTCAACACAAGAATTTATGGCGCTGTTGCCAGGGAACGGTTGCTTTTAATCTTCAAACCTTGTTCACCCTCGCATCTATCTTCTCATCTTATCTTTCCTTTTCTTACCACCACCACATATATGGAGCAGCCCACCATTCTTTCATATTCTGCCCCAAAGGGCAAGTTCTATGAGCGATCGCCTTTGGCAGAACCCGTTTGTTCTACTAGCTATGAACTTTGCCCTAGCTTCATAGCCATGGTTCGGGAACAATCCTTCTTAAGAACGGATTGTGAAAACCCTTACCACCATTTACGATAGTTCGAACAATTGTGTTCATGCCTTCTAATCAAGGTTATGACACAAGAGAATCTCAAATGGAAGTTGTTTCCTTGTTCCCCTAAGGAAAAAACCAAACAATGGTAAGACCATAATAATGGGAAGACAAACGAAAATTGGAATGAATTACGAGATATATTTTGTCTTGCTTTCTTTCCAATTGCCTGAATTGTGTCCTTACGGAAGGAAGTACTATGCTTCCAGCATATTGACAAGGAATCCATAGGTGTAGCCTGGGATAGATTCACTCTTTTGAGAAATTCCAGCCCAGATTTGTCTATCCCTGATCTGGTGATCTTGCAACACTACTACATGGGATTGAACAAAGAGTTTGCCCTACATCTTGACATTACGTCTGGATGATCTTTCCTCCATGAGACACTGGAAGAAGGTAAGGATCTTCAAGACCGAATTCTAGAAAATTCTTCCTTCATTATGGGTCTTAATGAGCCCTCTCGAGAGGAAATAGTGTCAAGATACGAGGATAAATCCATGTACAAGGAAGAACCCATCTCTTTCTTATCCCACACCTTAATGGAGGAATCCTCTCCTGAACCCGAAACTACGAAGGAAGAATAAATTCAATCTTCAGAGTTTCCATCCTACTTCGAGGAAGAGATATTTGATGATTTTGGAAATATCTCAAACTATTATTGCCATAGTAAACCATCATTGCCATTAACTCCACCTGACCCACCTGATGGAGTGTTCGTACAATAGACAGTCAAGGAGTTAACCTCTATTTTAAGCAGGAAATGGACTGCAAAAGTTGAGCTGTCACCCAAAATCCTTTGGATGACCTCACATTTGGCAACTATTTTATGTTACATAAGAGGTACACCAATGAAGGTCCTATACGACCCCACTGTTGGAGAAAATCTCATTTCTGATTCTTGTGCTTTCGCCATTCTTGGCGATGTGCCATTGGCACCAACATGTCAATCTTTTCAAGACTCTTTCAGAAATATCCTTGAATGATGCAGGATTTTGCAACAGGTGTCTTTAAGACACGATGATATTGAGGCAATCCTTTATTTCCATGTGTTTGAAATACAAGATTTCAACATTATGATTGGAATTCCCATTGAGAAATTTCTCATAGAAATTCTTTTGGAAGGAAACCTCAATGTCAACCTTGGAGGGAGAAAGTTTTCTATTCTTGTCCTGCATTCCAAGAACACATATGCAGAATCTCCCATCCAAGATGAACCATTAGAGGAGGTTATAACTCTTAAATTCTTGGCTCCTCCCGAAATAGAAGGAGAAGAAGATTTCATCCAAGAGGAGGATAATATTCAGGGGGCAATTGAATTGCCAAAAATAGAGTTCTTCCCAAAACCTCCCGTTGAGCTAAAAATTCTACCTCCAGGCCTACGTTATACCTTTCTAAATGGCGATTTGGAAGCCCCTTTCATCATAAGTGACAAGCTTTTAGATGATGAGACACTCAAACTCATTGCCATGTTAGAAAAGTATCGAGCTGTTTTTGGCTATTCCTTAGAGGATCTTAAGGGGATTAGCCCGGCGCTATGCACCCATTGCATTCCCATTGACCCCAAGAGTGCCCCCTTAAGGGAACCTCAAAGGCGATTGAATAATGCAATGCGAGAAGTTTTCAAGAAGGAATTCTTGAAACTTCTGCACGCCGGGATTATCTACCCTGTTCCTCATAGTGAATGGGTAAGCCCAGTTCAAGTAGTGCCCAAGAAGGGAGGTATGACGGACGTTCAAATGAGAAAAATGAATTAATTACTTAACGAACCATGACGAGATTGAGGATGTACATTGATTACCGAAAACATACCAAGGCTACAAGGAAGGATCATTTTCCACTGCCCTTCATTGATGAGATGTTAGAGCGGTTGGCAAAACACTCCTACTTTTGTTTCCTTGATGGGTATTCGGGTTATCATCAAATCCCAATCTAGCCCGACAATCAAAGTAAGACCACATTCACATGTCCCTATGGAACTTATGCCTACCAGTGTATGTCTTTTGGATTGTGCAATGCTCCTGCCTCTTTTCAAAAATGCATGATGTCTATCTTTTCCGACATGATTGCGGAGATCATGGAAATTTTTATGGACAATTTCTCCATCTATGGGAAAACTTTTGATCATTGTCTAGAAAATTTAGACAAGGTCTTACAAATATGCCATGAGAAGGACCTAGTACTTAATTGGGAAAAGTGCCATTTCATGGTCCTTGAAGGCATCGTTCTTGAACACTTAGTGTCTGAGAGAGGGATAGAGGTGGACAAAGAAAATATTGAAGTCATTGAAAAACTTCCGCCTCCTATCAATGTTAATGGAATCCACAACTCTTTAGGTCATGCGGGGTTCTATCGACGATTTATCAAAGACTTCTCAAAGTTGCTAGACCCCTCGCTGACCTACTATCTAAGGAAGCACCCTTTGCTTTCGATGATGAATGTCTTAAATCATTTGAAACACTCAAAAAGGCACTCATCTCAGCTCCAATCATTCAACCTCCTGATTGGACGCTGCCATTCGAAATCATTTGTGATTCTAGTGATTTTGCTGTTGGTGCGGTCCTAGGCAAAAACAAAGATAAAAAGCATCATGCAGTAGCCTACGCTAGCAAAACTCTAACGGGAGCTAAATTATGCCACAACTGAAAAAGAGCTCTTGGCTGTGGTTTTTTGGAGCCAAGGTCATAGTTTACACAGACCATGCTGCCTTGAAGTACTTGCTCACCAAAAAGGATGCTAAACCAAGGCTAATCCACTGGATTCTTCTACTCCAAGAGTTTGACTTGGAAATCAAGGATAAGAAGGGGCTAGAGAATTCCGTGGCAGATCATCTCCCACGTATGGAATTCACCCAAACCATAGACATTCCTATCAATGACTTCCTATGAGATGATATGCTTCTTGAATGTGGCCTAGAGGGGGGGGGGGGGTGAATAGGCCTTTTTGAATTTTGTTGGAACCTGCAACACTTAACAACCAGATCAAAACTCGAGATATCAGACTAGTCCGGTCAAGTGCGGACTAGTCCGGTGTGTACTGGGTAGGTTAATTAAGTTTGATTGATTAATTTGATTCTAGGATGTATGCAGCAGAAATATACAGGTAATTGATGTGTTACACGATTATGAACTAGGGTATACCACAAGTTAATCTTTTGTTCAACGTTTCAACGTAAAGTAAGCAAGATTGAATGAAACCCTAGTTTTATATGATGTATAAGAATAATGAACGCAAAGCAAGAACACAAGCAATTTATCCCGTGGTTTGGTTCCCACAGAGGCAACCTACGTCCACGTTGAGGAGTCCACAAAAGGACCGGGTCTTCTCCAACCCTACCCTCGTCGGATCGCCATGAAGGCCAATCCTCTTCTCTTATCACAAAGGGTAAATAACAAGATTCAAGGGGCCTTCTCACACGTTGAGAGCTCCCCTAGATTACAACAAGAACTCCACCAAGAACACACTCGAAAGATTACAATGAAAATCACAGGGGTGTGTTAGGGAATCAAACCAAGAGCTCAAGAGTGATGAATCGTGTCTCTCCGATGTTCCAAAGTGTATCATCAAGGGATTAATCTTTGTGGCTTTTGATTTCGTGGAGAGATGTGTTTTTGAGGTTCTCGGGAGGTGTGACGGCACAGGGGGTCGAGAGAGTTTAAAGTTGGGCCGTGCACATATATTTATATGGGGTTTCTAAAACTGAACGTTAGGGTTTAGAAAGATCGGACTAGTCCGTGGTGGACACCGGACTAGTCCGATGTGTCGTGTGTAGCAAACCCTAAGATTCCTGAAATATCGGACTAGTCCGGCTAGGAGCGGACTTGTCCGATTTTGCTTCTGGAAATCTTCGGACTAGTCCGATAATCATCGGACTTGTCAAGATCAATGAAACCCTAAGTGAATTGGGTGACAAGTCCGCACTTGGAGGACTTGTCCGATTTAGGTCAGAGGGTTTTCCGACTAGTCCGTTCCAATATCGGACTTGTCCAATTTACATCAGAACGATATCGGACTAGTCCGTTGTGTGATCGGACTTGTCCGATTTTGTGCAGCTTGTGAAGTGTTTTGGGGACTAGTATGCACTAGGGAGTACTAGTCCGATTCTAGTCAGAGAGATATCGGACTAGTCCATGGTGATATCGGACTTGTCTGATCTTGTGCAGAGAGATATCAGACTAGTCCGGTGTCAGTCGGACTAGTCCGGTCCTGTATAAATTTGTGCAATGTGTGTGTTTATTTGTGTTTGAGCTCTTGGGGTGTGTTTCCTTAACACACTCCAAACACAATGATCTACTACACTTGTTCCTTGAGCTCTTTTCCACATTGCTCCTTATTCTCCCTTCTTTTTGGCACATTGCTTATTTTCCCATTAAAACATGTGCTCATCTCAACAATGTAGTTAGGATCTCATTTGCTTGTCATAAATCATCCAAAATCCACAAGGGATTCCTAGATGCACTTTCAATCTCCCCCTTTTTGGTGATTGATGACAACCAATTGAGATTTCAGAAAATATGATAAAAAGTTTAGATTTTCATAAAGTATGCACATATGAGTTTAAAATACATTAAACAATGAAAACATGATCCATATGTGCACTCTTTATGGTGGGATGCATAACTAAGTGCATTGAAACATAGTTGACATTAATATACCAATCAACAAGCATATATGTCATTCTAGGAGCAAAATCACAGATTTCATAGATTAATTCATAAGTAGTTCAAAACATTGCATCACAGGACCATTAAGTAACATAAGAGCATATCAAAATTTTTACAACCCAGAAAGTAGACAAAAAGCATAATAGAAGCTCTCTCCTCGCATCCTACAGCTTAAGACCTAAGACCTAAGACTCCCCCTCAATCTCTCCCCCTTTGGCATCAAGAAACCAAAAAGAAGGAGAGGAGGGACCAAAAGTCTTCAAGCCTCGCTGTCGGTCCTCTCATCGTCTTCATCTTCGTCTTCGGGCTGATGAGGAGGAGGAGGAGGTGTGGAGCCTCTCGAGCCCCCAATGACAAAGTAGGCAAGCTCGGAGGGGGTCAAGGGCCCGAGCTCGGTGTAGTCGTAGTCGGAATCATCAGAGATTACTGGAGATCCAATGGGCTTGATCTCCAGTTTCTAGCAAATCTGCTTCACATTTTCCTTGACATATTTCATGTCTTCTTTTCTTCTCTTGTTAAGCTTGTGGGCCTTCACCTCGGCCTTTCTGCAGGAAGCAAAGATAGCAGCCAAGTATTTGAAGATGCCACTTCCAGATCCCTTTTGAGGAGCTGCCCTAGTGGCAGGGGTAGCCCTGGCATCTCCACTTGCTCTTGCTGGAGCCTCAGGACTGGAGGCCGGAGATGGAGCAGCCTGTATGCTTGGCTTTTGAGGCATATGGGGCCTCAAGGGAAGGTGCTCCACATCTTTGACGAATTCAATGCCAGTGACCTTCTCAATCATGAACATAAAATACGGAGCATAGCCACATGACCTGTTGGGTGTGCAAGAGATGTTGACCTTATCATTCCAGATATAGTCAGCCACATCAAAACTTGCGGTCCTTGCTTATGACCCTCATTAAGGTTCGGAGATAGCCGTACACACTCCCAGCATCCCCATCCTTGAGGCAATGGTCTTCCTCATGACTCTGTTCAAGACCACAAAGAAAGACTTCATGTTCTTTTGTGGAGGGAGGGTCGAACTTGGAGTTGGGCTCATAGAGGAATTTCATCTTGTCCTTCTCAATGACACCTATGTTGTGGATGGCCAAGTTGTCATGGCTTGCGGTGTCAGGGTATAGCAGGCTTGCAAAGTCTTCATAATTATATTGTACTTGGATCTGTGAGTCATCCAAGTAACACTATCTTCATCATCACTTGAGAAATGGCAAGTTGCAAAGAACTGCGCGATGACCTCATCATTCCAATTGTTCCTAAAGGCGAAGAGATCCTTCAGTCCATGCCTCTCAACTGCCTCCACCACTTCAACAAACGGTGAGCAGCCCTTCTTCTAAAAGTGTGCCCAATCAATCCATTGGCTGCGCACTATAGGTGTCTTCTTGGGGAGGTACACAGACTTGTAGAAATTGCCATGGAAATTGCTCCAAAATCTGCCATCGACAACTTGCTTCGGACAGCTGTAGCAATCAACATTGCAGAACTTAGCCGCTGAGTCACTGCCCTTCCCATTGAACTTTTCTTCTGTGGGGTCCCGAGCTCCTTGCTTCGGAGCTGACATCTTCAGGGGGACAATCGGGCCCGTTGCGATCCCCTTGCCCTTACCCTTGGCAAGGCGGGCACTTGCCGAGCTAGGGCCACCAGCAGCGGAAGCCCTGGAAGCAGGCACCTTTCATCGAGCCACCCTCTTTTCATACTGAGGAAGAGAGGGGGCTGGCTCGGAAGGTCGTGTCTTGCTTTGGTCCGTCGAGGACCAAAGTGGGGCTTCTTGTTCCATCTCAGCTTCGAAGTTGGAAACATCGTCGTGAGAGTTTGACATGCCCTGAGAATGGATTATACAAAGTATGGGTGAGAAAGAATAACAAGGAATTGCATTGAGGAACTGAAAGGTTTGGTTTTGAGTTTAGAGAAATCGGAAAAGTCCGGTGTACAGGCACGTACTAGTCCGCGTGACTGGACTTGTCCGTTCATGGACCGGACTAGTCTGGTATTCATCCTCAAAAACTAAGCAACAAGACAAATGGTGATACCTAATGCACAACTAGCTTAGCATCAATGTAATACATCAGGGAAGCATGTATATAGTGAGAGATGCTAGGCTATTCGATCAACAATGAATAAAATAGAGATTTCTAGTGTTTGGGGGAAAATTACTGAAGAAATCGCTTGAATCTCGAAGAGGAGGGTGTTGAAGGCTGAACAAGTCTGCGAATTTCAATCCCCGAGCGAGGAAGCTTGATTTCCACCCAAATGTGGAGCTTTTTGATGGAGGAGATGCAAAATCGCCTTGGGGAGCTCGAGCGTGGAGAGAGGAAGCTTGAGGCAAGTGTGGGGGTGAGGAAATTAGGGTTTAGCGGTGGCTAGGGTTATGGACACGAAAAATCGGACAAGTCCAAAAATGATCAGACTAGTACAAACTTTTCCAGAGGCTATATCGGACTAGTCTGTGATCTACCAAACTAGTCCGTCCTAACCGGCGCTGTGCGGACTAGTCTGCATGGGTGGACTAGTCTGGGTAACCACGGACTAGTCTGTGGTCACCAGGCAAGAACTTCTTAGCCCATTCGTATATATTCAAATTTACTTATTTACAAAATAGGGAGGCAAACCAAATCAAATAATATTGATAAATATGATCAGTAAGCATAAAACAATCAAGCAATGACCATAATTCACCAAGATCTAGTAATTGACATAGTTTTTGAGAATATTGAGAGAGATGATTTTCACAATCCAATCAACATATTTTGAAGAATTCATACAAGTATGCAAATTTTCAAGCCACATTCCAAGCATCAAGGATATTTAGTTCATCTCGAAGCTCGCAAAAGTGTTTTTCATCAAGTGTCTTGGTGAATATGTCGGCTAATTGCTTTTCAGTGTTGACATGGGGAATGGCTATATCTCCTTTCATCGAGTGATCTCTCAAGAAGTGATGTCGGATGTCTATGTGTTTGGTTCTAGAGTGCTCAACTGGATTATGGGCAATTTTAATCGCACTCTCATTATCACAAAGGAGTGAAATACGGTTCATATTGTAACCATAATCCCTTAGAGTTTGTCGCATCCAGAGGAGTTGTGCACAACAGCTCCCGGCTGCAACATACTCCGCTTCACCTGTGGATAAGGCAATGGAGTTTTGTTTCTTGGAGGACCAAGAAATTTGGGATCTACCTAGGAATTGGCATGTATCGGAGGTATTTTTTCTATCTACTTTGCATCCGACATAATCTGCATCGGAGTAGCCAATGAGATTGAATTTGGAGCCTTTTGGATACCAAAGACCAAGGTTGGGTGTATGAACTAAATATCTCAAGATTCTTTTTACGGCTGTCAAGTGACACTCCTTAGGATTGGCTTGAAATCTTGTACACAAACATACGCTCAACATCATGCCTGGCCTAGAGGCACATAAATAGAGTAGAGATCCAATCATGGAGCTATATACCTTTTGATCGATGCTAGGTCCATCTTCATTGAGATCCAAGTGGCCATTCATTGCCATGGGGGTCTTTATTGTAAAATCCCGCTTTTCGGAAGAACAAAAATGCAAAAATGCGAACTTAAATTTTTGAAAATGGACTTGGAAATCCAAACTCACATGAACCATATGAGTTAACCAATGTTCACTAAAAATAGGGACTTGTTAAAATTTCACATATAGAACATGTTTACTAATGTATTGAAACTTTAGGTGTAAAATCTTTAATTTCCAAGTATCACATTTTCAATGAAAAATTAAAAGAGAAAAGAAAACAAAATAGAGAGAAAGAAAAAGGAATTATTCCAACCCTAAAATGGGACACTCACAAAAATTCAAATCTACGGCTGTAAAATTTTCCATGACCTTTTAATATTCCTAAAAGACTCTCGGTAAAGTTTCAAAATTTTTGAAGCACGTTTTCCATTTATTGGACACGTACTGAGAGTTAATCAGAGTCGACTTCAAATTTAAACTTTGTACTTAATCTTGTGCAAATCAACTCCAAATTTTTCCCGAGGTCCTTTATGGTTCAAAAAGGGTAACTTCAAAGTTTCAGGATTTTTGAACCTAATCTACTATTTATTTCCTTGAGTCAAGTATCACCACTTGAATTCAAATTCAAACTTGAGTAAAAATTCAACTTGCTCAGTTCTGAAATCTGATTGCACCATAAAATTCTTCACATTTTATTTAGTCATTGGGCCAAAGTTGACTATTTTTGAAGCATGTTTGCTAGCCCTAATTGAAATTAGAAAGAGGAATGAGGGAGGTGGGTCCCACAAGTGGTCCCCACAGGTCAGGTCGGCACCTCATGTCTCTTTCCTCCCCTGCCTCCACGAAGATGCATGCATGTGCCACCGCGATGCAAATCGGCCCTTACATTCGTACCATGAACCCAAGGCAAGAGAAAACCCGTTCGTTCTCTCCCCTGCTCGCTCGTGCCCAGCCACGGCGACGGCCGCCCGCTCCTCCCGTCGGCCACTGGCAGCGCCGCTCCACGCCGGTCGCGCGTCCCCCCCCCCTCACCGCCGCGCTGCTTTGGCTCCTCCCCAGCTCCTCCCTGCCGCGCCAACGCCCGCCGCGACATCGCGCCTCCTCTTCCGGCCTGGTCGCCGTCCGCCTGCCTCGGCCGCACGCCGGCGCTAGCCACCTCCATCGCGTCGCGCCGACCGCCTTTTCACCGGTACTGCCCCGTGCCTCCTCGCCTGGCCGCGTCACAGCTCTGCCCGGCGCGCTCCCCGCTGCTCAGCGCCGTGCGCCACTCCACCTGGCCGCTCGCTCGCCCTGCGCGCCTCTGCGTCCCTCCGGGCCATCGAACGCCTGTGCTCCGACGCCCAACACCGGTCGCCTGCCCGTCCGTCTGCTCGCCTGGCCGCCGAGCCTGCCGGCTCACCGTCCTGCCGTTCAACCGCTGCCATGCGTGCCTCCCCATCAGCCGCATGCCCTGGCTGCGCGCGTTCTTGCAACGCCCGCTCGTCGTGCACTGGCCTCTGCTCTATTTCACTTCCCCGCTGTTGGCCCAGCTCCCTACGACGTCCGCCCTCACCGCCGTCCAAGCCCACCATCCAACTGCAGATGCCGACACGCCCTGCGTCTCATGGCCGCCCTTGCTGTTTCCCTTGCACTGGTTCCTTTGTTGGCGTCCTGCTCGCGCTTGTGCTCAGCCTCACGTCGCGTCGTCCCGCGTCTTGTCGTGCTGCACCATCAACGGCGACAGATGTCCACCACTGCTCGTGTCTCTCTTGGCCACGCTCCTTGCTGCTCCGCAGCACTGGCCACACCTCAACGCTCGTGGCCACGGCTCCAGCTGCATCGTTCGCGAGCGTCTCTTCTGCCACTGGCACCCATGGCACTTCGTCTGCACATCTGCCGGCGAGACTCCTTGCTGCCCACCGTGCCGTCCCTGCTCACGCTCATCGCCCTCGGCACATCGTCGCGATGTTCCGCACCATGGCTATGTTCTGGCAGCAAGGCAAGTGATGTGTGGGATAGAGGATATGCAGAAACACGTCGTTGACACACCAGCATCGACAATTGATCCAAGGTTAGCTCTGATTTGTGCAAAGATTTTTCGGATCAGTGCTGCAACTAAGGTGTTCGATGAAATATTTATGAGAGAAGAACCAACTTGTTGATGTTCAGAGCTGGTATGTGATGCAGGGGTAGAATGATGTTGCAACCAACAAGCCTAAGTGCCAAGATGCTCTTTGAATGGTGATGAAGCGACGAAAATCAAGTACACACCCAAGATGTTCGGCGAAATGCCTACAAGGTGAGCCTTGCCCTGAAATGTCTTCCTTGACGTCATCAAAGTCCGTTCGTGGTGACCGCTAATGGTACTCATGTGTTGCCAAGCCATACGTCCATTTTCCGCATTAATATCATTCCTATAGAAATCCCCAAGTTGACCTCCTTTGTCATTTGTATCACGTTGTCCTATTCGTGCGTGCTCGTGATGCTCCACTATGAGTCGCATCGATGTCGTTGACCACATGATGTCGTCGTGATGCTCGAAGCCGTCGTCGTGCCCTGGCATTGAGATGAAGGATGCTTGTGATGTGTGTGGTGCTGGAACACAAGCACGACTCGTCGGACAATAGTTGTCAAACCAAATTAGGTTATAGTCGATGTGAGAGTGATCGAGTCCTAGGTATAATCTAGATGCTCGATGAAATTCCTTCTAGGTCAAACCAGGTGGGTCGGTGATCACCGATGACCGGGGGTAGAGGTATGCAAGAACATTGCGACCAACAAGGAGAACTAGATCAAGGGGAACCTTGGATAAGAGTTCCTTGGTTGTGTCGAGGATGTTTCCTAACTGATCACAGGATTGGTTAACTTGGTGTACCACTTCATCGACGGCAGGTTCGTCGAGTCGCTTATCAACAACCGAGTCGACATCACTAGCCTTAAGACTCACCAGGTGGTGTTCGGGATTCCACCCACCACCATGGACAAGTCCGGGTCGATGTGAACGTCAATGAGATGATCTTCCCGAGAGGGCAAAGCACATCGTCTTAACATAGTAATGCCTTATGTTCGAGTTCCAAGAGTTCACCGAGCTCATTTGGACAATCTTGTAACGGACACTGCATTAGTGTCACGTAAGAACTTGGACGATGCTTGCGAAGATAGTCGTAGCGACTGATTTACCTAAAGGTCCTTTGAACGTGTCTTGGTACTCATGCTAGGTTAACAGTGCTTGTAATGACTTCTTATGTCCAAGCCATGTTGATCTCAATTCAGTACCAAGTGTCGTTAGGTTCCATCATGGTTCATCCTAAGTCAGGACCCTACAACAGCACTACTCACATAACTAGGTTTACTCCTTTATGAGCTAAGTCAAGTTCATTGGTCGACTGCTGAATCATGACCTTCATCTTTTACACTCCACTCTTAATCAAGCTTTCGATGTACCAACTTGATTTTTTTTGGGTCGTCCTTACACTTCTCCGCCCAACACTTCTTCACCATTCAGAATTGTCAATCTCGCATGGCATGGCTTGAAGTGTGGTATGCTAAGTTGCAATGTAGATTTATGTTGTACCTTTCAGTTCATACCGACACTAGTATGTCCACTTTGACTCATCCTCTGGTTATACACACAACAGAGGCATATCTGTCCTTCTTAGTCAAACTCCTCGTTCTTAAAGTTTACACAACCCCGTGGAGTCTATTATTAAATTACTTAATTACTTAATTACTTATATGGATATCATGTCGATAGGAACATGATGATAGGTGATCAACAAGAAGTTTCTCTTGGAGGAGAATGCCGAGGAGTTCCAACTTCAAGATTCCATGGCAGATTCCATGGTGGAAGACCAAGCCCTAACAACTGACATTGTTATAGAGTCGCAAACAAGGCAAGCCCCATTTTGCATTTAAGAGCCTTTTAGAATTTTTCAAGTTTTATTCACTTACGTCTTCAGTTGATATTGTGCATTACGTATAAGGTGTTTGATACTCCACTTGCATGACCACAAATCCCAGGGTTTGATTGGAACGGGTTACAGTTTGACCTGTAGTAACTGCTTTGCTAATGTATAGGAAATCCGGTAGAAGTCGAGTAGTTGGAATCTACTCGTGAGATAGGAATAACAGTTCACATGAGGGTGGAAGATGAAAAATGGCTTATGAAATGAGTACGAGACCGGGCAGGGGGAATAGGAGTCGACGAGATGGAATCTCGGGCGCATATCCCTGCCTGTGTCGCTTGAGGACCGTGCCGTATGCGGCACCATTGGGCAAGCTTGAATTGTACCGGTTGCATAATGGTATATGGTCCCATTAAACTGATGTAACTCCATACTGTAGTGTCGAGACTCCTCGGTTGTCCTTGAATGGAGATGCGAAGGCATAAAGGTGTAAATCTTCTAGCGGGCAAATTCGACATGTCCGTGTAGGGGACCTTTTGCTCGGGATGAAGAGGTTTGTCGACATTGGGGTCTTGGGTGAAAGGTGGCCACGTATGACGCAGGGAGGAGAGCACGTATGTGTCTCTCATGCGGGTGTGCGTGTCGTGTAGTCCGGGTGTGTCCTGATTGCAATCACCGTCCCTCGCGATAATAGAGTACCACTTGTCCGTCGCTGTCGTGACGTAGTAATTCCTAAAGAAGCCAGAAAAATATGTTGTATTGAATTATAATTGCTTTGCAACGTTGTGTGGCTTAGAGATAGCACAATTAAAAGTTTACAGTTTCCAAATACTTATCCTGTAATAGCATTATGTGCTTTGGGCATGTCATATCATCGGCAAAGCGTTTCTTGTTTGATTGTGGAGTCTATGATGTGCCGTGCCTGAAGAATGTCATGTGCTACTTAAAACTTAATTATAAGGATCCATTTGTAGGTGAGTATTTTATGATATTCCTTACCTATGTTTAGTATTCACCCCTGCATATGTCTAGTGAGACGGGTTAGTCTTGCTGAGCCTTATGCTCACGTTTGCGCTTTAACGATTTTTGCAGGTATTAGGTTTATTGTTGCTGTTCAGGTTGTACATGAGATCTTGAGGTATCGAGATAAATCTCATGTGAACCACGCCGCTGCTGAATGTTCTTCTTGTTGCTAGTGAGAAGCGTCCTAGGGCATGGACGTCTTGTCTCCTGCTTAGTTAGGTGAGATTATGAGTATGTATTTTCCGCTGCGTGTGTACCTCTGTGGTACACTCTTTTGTAAACTCTTCTTATTATGAAATGAAAACTTTATATGTTTTGGTATCCTTTTCGTGTGTGCTGTTAGGTGCCGCATCGCATGGCAGCACCCAATGAGATCCTCGGATGTGTGGACTCCGGTCCCCACATTTATGGGCTTCGCCTTGTCCATCCCAAACTTCTTGAGTATGTCTTGAGTGTACTTAGTTTGGCTTATGAACATCTCTTCCTTTTGTCACCTCACTTGGAATCCCAAGAAGTACTTTAGCTCTCCCATCATAGACATCTCAAACCTATCTATCATAATTTTACTGAACTCCTCAAAAAAAGATTTGTTAGTTGAACCAAAGATTATATCATCAACGTAGATTTGACAAACAAAGAGATCATCGTCAATGTTCTTTGTAAACAATGTATAATCTACTTTACCAATCTTAAAGCCATTTTCAATTAAGAAATCTCTGAGACACTCATACCAAGCTCTAGGAGCTTGTTTGAGGCCGTAGAGAGCCTTACACAATTTAAATACGTGGTCGGGGAACTCTTTATCATCAAACCCGAGGGTTTGATCCACATACACCTCCTCCTTGATTGGTCCGTTGAGGAAGGCTCCTTTCACGTCCATTTGATGGAGCCTAAAATCATGGTGAGTAGCATATGCAAGTAATATTCTAATGGACTCAAGTCTAGCTACGGGAGCAAAGGTTTCATTGAAATCCAAACCTTCGACTTGTGAATACCCTTTGGCCACAAGTCGTGCCTTGTTCCTCGTCACCACCCCGTGTTCGTCATGTTTGTTGTGGAAGACCCATTTGGTGCTGATGACATTGGATTTGGGTCTTTCGACTAGTTCCCACACCTCTTTCCTTTTGAAATTGTTGAGTTCTTCTTGCATGACCACTACCCAATCCGGATCCTTCAATGCATCCTCAACCCTACATGGTTCCAAAAAGGACACAAACGAGTAATATTCACAAAAATTAGCTATGCGAGATCTAGTAGTTACTCCCTTTTGGATGTCACCGATGATGCTGTCGATTGGGTGATCCCTTTGGATGCATTGGTGTAATCTTGGGTGTCGTACTTGCTGTCTTGAACCTTCATCATCATCTTCTTCTCCCCCTAAATGGTTGATCTCATTGACTTCTTGATCATTTTCTCTTTCTTGAGGTTGTCTTGTATGGAAGCTCCCCCTTGATCAATGGTCTCCTCTTGTGGTTCATTTTCCTCATGCATATGTAGAGGTGGCTCTTGTGGTTGAACTTTGCCTAACGCCATTCTTCTCAATGCTTGACAAGGAGCTTCTTCTTTATCTATCACACATGGATCAACTTGCTCCTTTTGGGAGCCATTAGTTTCATCGAACACTACGTCACGTGCTACTTCAACAAGTCCGGAGGTCTTGTTGTAGACACGATAGACGTAAGTGTTCGAATCATAACCAAGCAAGAAACCTTCATCGGACATTGAAGCGAATTTTGAAGTCCTAGGCTTCTTGTTCAAAATATAACATTTGGAACCAGAAACTTGAAAATATGAAATATTAGGCTTGTTACCTGTGAGTAGCTCATAGGATGTCTTCTTGAGTAGTCGATGAAGGTAAAGTCGATTTATGGTGTGGCAAGCGGTGTTGACCGCTTCCGCCCAAAATCAATCTGAGGTCTTGTACTCATGGAGCATTGTTCTCGCCATCTCTATGAGCGTTCAGTTCTTTCTTTTGGCAACTCCGTTTTGTAGAGGGGAGTACGGAGCTGAAAACTCATGCTTTATGCCTTCTTCATCTAAGTACTCCTCCACTTGTGTGTTCTTGAAGTACGTGCCGTTGTCGCTTCGAATGTTCTTGATTGTCAATGAGAATTAATTTTGAGATCGCTTGAAGAACTTCTTTAGTATTCCTTATGTTTCTGACTTATCATGTAAAAAGAAAACCCAAGTGAAGAGAGAAAAATCATCGACAACTACTAAACCATATTTGTTATCGCCGATGCTTATGTAGGTGATTGGACCAAATAAGTCCATGTGAAGTAGCTTGAGCGGTCTTGTTGTAGTCATGACGTTCTTTGCGGGATGTGGTGCTCCAACATGCTTCCCAGCTTGGCACGCGCTACAGGGCCTGTCTTTCTCAAAAACAACATCCTTCAAACCTTGGATGTGATCGCCCTTGAGGAGTTTTTGAAGATTCCTCATACCAACATGCGCTAGCCGTCTATGCCACAGCCAACCCATGTTGGTCTTTGCAATCAAGCATGTGTCAAGTTCAGCTTTATCCTTGTTGAAGTCAACAAGATAAAGCTTTCCCTTCAACATACCCTTGAATGCAATGGAACCATCACTCCTCCTAGAGACAGTCACACCCTTGTGAGTGAACAAGCAATTATAACCATTGTCACATGATTGAGATATGGACAGCAGGTTATAATCTAAAGAATCAACATGTAATACATGAGAAAGAGTGTGTTGTGGTGATATGGCAATATTACCGGTACCGAGCACCTTTCCTTGACTATTGTCTCCAAAATAGATGCCCTCGCTTATTTCCTCATTTGCTTCATATTCAACGAACATCCTTCTTTCTCCGGTCATATGGTTGGTGCAGCCACTGTCTAGAACCCATTTGGATCCACCAGAGGAGTAGGCCTGCAAACACAAATTATGCCTTGGGTTTAGGTACCCAAGCTTGCTTGGGTCCTTTTAGGTTAGTCACAAGGGATTTGGGCACCCACACATGAGTCTTGGTGTTCTCATGGCGTGGCCCAACATAATGAGCATAAACATTTCCATGATTACTTTGCATTAAGAGATAAGATGCATTGAAAGTTCCAAATACCAATTGTTGTTGTTTATACACAGGACTAGTCTGGGAGACCAGACTTGTCCGGAGGACCGGACTTGTCTGGATCGCGACCGGACTAGTCCGGTGATCATGCGTGTTGGGTTCATTGATTTTGGATTTTCAAGATTGAGAGAGTCTTCTCTTTACAAAGACATTGCTCTCCTTGTTATTCTTATGGCTTTTAGCTTGTTGCTTTTCACCATAAGAGTAACCAATGCCATATTTGACATTTGGAGGTCTTGTGACCAAGTATGCACTACATGCATATTTGATCTTCTCCTTGTCAAATATGCCATTTTGTGCAGGATGCTTGTCCTTGATGGAGATTGACTTGTCTTTCAAACTTTTGTCAACTTTACCACATGTACAAGTAGAAGCAACTTCAGTTTTAATGTGTTGAGAAGGTGAGCTTGAAGAGGATGAAGGGTCACCTTGCTTGAGTGACTCAACTTGCACCTCCAGGATCTTGTTAACCTTGATTAGGTTAGCAAGTTCTTCATTGATTGCAGCATTTGAATCGCTTAACTCCAAGCAAATTTCCTTGCTTGAAGCTAATTCAAGCTCTGGTGACTTCCTTCGCTCCTTTTCAAGTTCTAGAAGCTTGTCAAGTTCGACATATTCCTCGTTTTGGGAGATAATCATGTCTTCTTGACGATGTATCAACCTCTCCTTCTCAACAAGTTGATCAAGTAAAAATTTCATTTTTTTGGCAGTTTTCTTATCTAGTCCAGTGAGCATGTCTTCATTATCGCTAGCAATTTCACTATCACTAGAATAAGAATGTACAGAAGAGGGTTTTGTCGTTACCTTGCGTTTACCTTCCTTTGCCATGAGGCAAGTGTCATTTCCCTTCCATGCGCCGAGTGTAGGGAAGAGAGTGGACTTCTTGGATGTCTTCTCGATGGCAATTCTAGCCATATTTTCTTCTTCTTCCGATGAGGACTGTGACACCCAGTTCCAAAAACGGACCAAGTGAACGCATATGTGTGCCCAGAACGTTCAACACACATACACGAGTGCATCACAAAAGAGTATACAGAAATTACCACAAGACAAGATTAATTAACCAAATTTTATTACACAAACCATATTATCCTTAAGTACAAACTCTAATGAATATTAATGACAAGTTCAACTAATGCAGCGGAAATAATCTAAATAAGCAAACTAAACAGCTAGGCAGCATAAGCGATAGGGTATAGCGCAGCTCCAATCAACACCACAGGCAAGCTGACGGTAGACGCGGCCTAGAACTCCACATTATCACCATTAAACTCCCAATACTGACCTGCAACTGTTGGTGGAATTGCAAGAGTGAGTACATGTCGTACTCATCAAGTGTGGAAAGTATGACATGTGGCTGATTCAAATGACGACAATAATAATGGTTGAGTGCTGAAAAGTACATTAAAACATTGGAAAAGCAATATATTATATGTATGTGAATAAACCCATCATAAACCATGTAGTAATAATAATAACAGTCCACAATTCATGTCCAGCATCCATAATACCATGTTTCACCACTAGCATTAATCATGTCCAATACCAGAAATTAATCCATAACCATCCATAACCATAATACCAACCATAACCATCCCAAATACCATCCCAATACCGAGTTCCCTCTAATCATGGAAGTTGTCCAGGTGCTCATAACCGGGAGCACGGCTATCATGATAGTTTTAGACACACTCTGCAGAGGTTGTACCGCTTTACCCACATGTTTGTGATTTCATCACCTTTTGGTGACTAAGAACCTCCCTTATGCCCATGATCCGTCGGTCACATTACACACTTCCGTTGGTGTGTGGCCAAGAGGTCACAAAATAGCTTTTACAAAGGGATTACTAGCCTATTTAGACCCCACTGAGGTCTCAGCGGTGGCGATGCCTCCAATTGAGCACATCCTCAATCAAGGGCCCCCTCTTGAGCCATTCGGATCCCAGGGTAGTTCCACCAATCATCAACAAACCCCATCCGACTACCCCTTCCCTGAGCATCCTTAATGGTCCAAATAGCACTGGCAAAGCCCTAATTAATCAACTACACCACACCTATACTTGGCCTCGTGGTGGCACTGTAGTCCTAGCTTATTCTCGCATGAACCGGTCCTTAGATTTAAAGCAAGCAAACCACCATGGAATCAAACCCATCCACACACCAGGCTTGCTTAGATTGCCCATTACCATATCATATTATCTAGTTCATGTTAATCATAGTCTCATAAATACATCATTAATGTGTAGTATTGTTTTCCCATCCCAATTAATTAAGCGAAGCAAAAAGGTAAAAAGCCCTTTGCCGACTCTCTACCATATATTCCATGTGACAAGGGTGGTTAAACAAAGCTAGTAAACTTCCTATCATAGGATTCCCATCAAATTGACACAAGCATGCAATTTGCAAACCAAAACATTTACTTTAAAAACAGGATCAATATGCTTCAAGGACACTTGCCTTGCTCTTGCGGTTGATCAGGGTCAAAGCCTTCAAACTCTTGGTGCTATAGATCCTCCGCGGCGCTCTCTAGAGCAAATCCATCTAATCCGCACAATAAACATACAAGACAAGAAACAAAATCAAAGAGTGCACAAATATTACTAAATATGACATGCCATGCATGATTAATGCAAATGCAAGGTAGAACTTGTTAATAGATTTCATTCAATGATCACTAACTAGTTCTAATAGATTTTAAAAAGTTTATACATGTTTGCATTTGATTAGATCTAATTTTAGAATCAATTCAACACAATTTAGCTTGGAAAATTGGACTAGTCTGCAGAAGGCCGGACTAGTCCGCACTTCGCAGAACTAGCGAACAAGGGTTTTCTAGATCGACATAAATTTGGAGATTATGGGTTCAATTCTCGTAAGGAAAAGAGAATAGAAGGTATACCAGGTGTTTATAACTCCAATGAATCGATAAACTTGGAGGTAACATTTGGATCTTGATGATCTAGGGTTGATGAACTTGAAGATGAATTGGTGATGAAGAATGAAAGCTTGGTGGAGATCTTGATCCTCTTTCGTTTCCTCCTCTTCTCCTTGCTTGGGATCTTCTCCTCCCTCCTTGGTGGTGGCTCTCCACGAACTAGGGTTTGGGTGGGGTGGAAAAGTGGCAAATAGATCTCAAGCCAAGGGGTGGGGTTGTTTATATAGAGGTGGAGGCTAGGGTTAGATGGATTCGAGTTTGAGAGGAGTAGGGGCCAGTTTAGAGTCCCACATGGTCTCTAAAAGAGTTAGGCACGACATCCCTAGGCCCACTTAATGTGAAACCCAAGAAACAAGTCATAAAACAAAAGATCAACTCAGAGTCGCGAAATATCAGAAAAGTCCGAAAAGGACCAGACTAGTCCGAAGTTGTCTAGAGAGAAAATTTCACAAGTCTAGCCAAAAATTGGACAAGTCCATCTTTAGTCAAAGAGGAAAACGGACAAGTCCGATGAACACCGGACTAGTTCGGAAAAGTCTAGGAACCTAGCAAATTTTTCAAGGATTCTTGGAATATCGGACTAGTCCGCACAAAATCGGACAAGTCCAAAAGTTTCAAGAGGCAAAATCGGACAAGTCCGCAGCAAAAACGGACAAGTCCGTTTTTAGTCAGAGAGAAATCGTACTAGTCCTCAGAAAAATCAAACTAGTCCGCACTTTCCTGCATTTTACGTGCGGTTTTGCTACAAATCAATTTTAACCTCGTTCCTCTTGTTGTGGGTTAAGGTTAAACATGTATATGAGTGTATGCAAGGCATGATGCATGAAAATGAGGGTGTTACAAACCTACCCCCCTTAAAATGAATCTCGCCCTTGAGATTCGATGCGGAAGAGAAGAGATAGGGAAATTCCTTCTTGAGATCATCCTCCAATTCCCACGTTGCTTCTTTTTCTGTGTGGTGCTTCCATTGAACTTTAAACCATCGAATCACCTTGTTCCTTGTGGTTCTCTCCTTGGTTTCCAAGATCTTGACCGGTTGCTCAGCATAAGTCAAATATTCCTCTAGTTCCAATTCTTACATTGGCACTTGTTCTTCTAGTACTCTCAAGCACTTCTTGAGCTGGGAAACATGAAAGACATTATGGATGTGTGAAAGATGAGCTGGCATCTCCAACTTATACGCTACTTCTCCTCTCTTGTCCACAATCTTGAATGGTCGAATATAACGAGGTTATAGCTTTCCTCTTATGTTAAACCTCTTATGACCTCTCATTGGTGACACCTTGAGGTAAACAAAATCTCCTATTTCAAAGGCTAATTTCCTTCTCCTATTGTCCGCATAGCCTTTTTGTCTTGATTGGGCAGCCCTCAAGTTTTCATGATTTACTCGGACTTGCTTTTCGGCTTCTTGCAACACATCCGGACCAAATACTTGAGTTTCTTCTGCCCCATTCCAGAATAAAGGTGTCCTACACTTCCTTCCATAAAGCGCTTCATATGCTGACATTTTCAAGCTCGCTTGTTAACTATTGTTGTATGAAAATTCCGCGTATGGCAAGCTTTTGTCCCAACTTTTCCCATGCTTTAAAGCACAAGCTCTTAACATGTCCTCTAAAATCTGATTGGTCCTCTCGGTTTGTCCATCCGTTTGAGGGTGATATGCTGAACTAAAATTCAACATCGTCCCCAAAGCTTCATGCAATTTTTGCCAAAACCTGGAAGTAAATTGAGAACCTCTATCCGAGACTATATCCTTCGGTACTCCGTGTCGACACATAATATGCTCCATGTATATTTCGGCCAATTGTGCAGCTGTATATTTGGTCTTCACAGGGAGAAAATGAGATGACTTGGTTAAGCGATCCACAATTACCCAAATTGAGTCATACCCGGACTGGGTACGCGGTAAACCAACTATGAAGTCCATACTGATTTCTTCCTACTTCCATTCCGGGATCTGCAATGGTTGCAATAATCCAGCTGGCCTTTGATGTTCCGTCTTGACTCGTTGACACACATCACACAATGCCACATATTCAGCTATGTCCTTTTTCATGCTATCCCACCAATAGAAAGCCTTCAAGTCTTTGTACATCTTTGTACAACCAGGGTGAATCCAGTACGGCGAGTCATGTGCCTCCTTTAATATTTTCTCTCGGATATTCTTTACATTAGGCACAACGATTCTCTTTCCAAGCCATAAGGTACCATGTTCGTCTTCATCA
Source organism: Tuctoria greenei (assembly GCA_036927565.1). Lineage (NCBI taxonomy): Eukaryota > Viridiplantae > Streptophyta > Magnoliopsida > Poales > Poaceae > Tuctoria > Tuctoria greenei. Next base: position 160,533,123 of record JAYESD010000008.1, on the reverse strand, counting down.
AATCTGAATTCTCTCCCTTCTTCGGTCCTTTTTTTTATTTCCTTGATCTCTTCATCTGCGTCCTGTGCTTCTCGAATTTCTTGCTCCAGGGTTGGGTTTAACTCCATCATCTCTATCTCATTTACAAATCCAAGGTTCAACCATTCAAACTCCTTACATAACTCAAATGGTAACCCTCGAACTGTGAGTTGATGACTTACTCCTTTCCTACTCAATGCGTCGGCCACTACATTGGCTTTCCCCGAATGATAGTTGATCCCCAAATCATAATCTTTGATGAGCTCCAACCATCTTTGTTGCCTTAAGTTCAGATCAATTTGTGTGAAAATATACTTCAAACTCTTATGATCCGTATAAATTTCACACCTATATTCAAGGATGTAGTGTCTCCAAATTTTCAATGCATGTACCACGGCTGCACGTTCTAAATCATGTGTTGGGTAATTCTGCTCACGTTTCTTCAGTTGTCTTGATGCATAGGGGACCACTTGACCTTCTTGCATCAATACACATCCAAGTCCTTGTCTCGATGCGTCGCAATAAATATCAAAACTCTTGCTCACATCCGGCAGTACCAAAACTGGGTTTGTTGTCAACCTCTTTTTCAGCTCCTCAAAACTGTTTTGACAAGCTTGAGTCCATTGGAAAGCCTTTCCCTTCATTAGCAATTTTGTCATTGGCTTGGCTATCTTGGAGAAGTCTTTGATGAACTGACAGTAATATCCAACCAATCCAAGAAAACTCCTTATTTCCTTTACATTTTGCGGAGGTTCCCAATTCAACACGTCTCTCACTTTTTCGGGGTCAACCGATACTCCTCCTCCTAAGATTATATGACCAAAAAATGACACCTCTCTCAACCAAAACTGTTTAACTTGGCATTCAATTGATGCTCCCTCAATTTTTGTAGTGTAAGCCTCAAGTGTTCCTAATGTTCCTTCTCATCCTTCAAGTAGATCATAATGTCATCAATAAACACCACAACGAACTTATCCATGTACTCCATGAAGTCCTTATTCATGAGGTACATAAAGTAGGCAGGCGCATTTGTCAAACCAAAAGACATCACAGTGTACTCATAAGATCCATACCGTATTCTAAAAGCTATTTTGGGTATGTCCGATGGTCTAATCTTCATTTGAAAATATCCCGACCTCAAATAAATCTTAGAGAAGATACAAGCACCCTTCATCTCATCGAACAAGTCTTCTATGTGTGGCAAGGTATACTTGTTCTTGATTGTTACCTCGTTGAGAGCTCGATAATCCACACACATCCTTTGGGTTCCATCGTTCTTGTCCACAAACAGCACGGGTGCTCCCCAAGGTGAAGAACTAGGGCGAATAAAACCTTTCTCTAGTTGCTCTTGAATTTGCTTCTTGAGCTCCGCTAATTCCATAGGAGGCATCCTATACAGCCTCTTAGTTATAGGTGCAGTTCTAGGTATTAAATCAATAACAAACTCAATGTCTCGATCAGGTGGCATACCTGGCAACTCATCCGGAAAAACATCCAAAAATTCATACACCACCGGAATCTCCTCAATGGCGGCACTGTCCATATGATTCAGCTCCAATTGCTTTGGTGCGGTTTGAGATGCTTCAAATTCTACGGTGATCCCTTCTTTATTGGTCAACTTCACCATCTTTGTGGCACACTCAATAACTCCATTGTGCTTCCTCAACCATTCCATACCATGTATAATGTCCAATCCTTGAGAATCCAAAACAATGAGGTTGGCGCAGAAGTCTACCCCCATTATTCTAAGGCTTACTTTTGGACATACTATATTTGTCATCATCTCTCCTCCAGGAGACTTAACCAATAGAGTAAACTTCATATGATAGATATGCAAACTATACTTGGCAACATACTTCGATGCAATGAATGAATGCGATGCTCCAGAATCAAACAACATAGTCGCGGGGTTGGAGATGGCGAGAAACATACCAATGACCACGTCATCCGCTTGTTGAGCATCCTACTGGAGACATGGTTCACGTTGCCACGAGCAAAATTTTGCTGTCCATGGTTCCCTTGTGGTTGTCTTCCATTGGGTCTTGGGTTTTGTCTCGGTGCATTACTTCCTTGACCAAGGCCTAACTTAGGACATTGATGCGCAAAGTGTCCAGCTTCTCCACAAGTATAACACTTCTTAACTCCACCAGAATTATTGGGACGAGCTTGGTTTTGAGCCTTGGCACCAGGATAGTTGGAACGAGGTGCATAAGGCATTGGAGGCCTAGGAGCTTGCATAACAGGGTGCTGCTGCACCAACTGAGTTGGGCGCGGTGCATAACCAGGGAGCTGTATAGGAGTAGAGGAGCTGTAATATGGCGCATTAGGAGGCGCAAAGCGAGGGCGCACATTACTTCCTTGTTTCTGTCCTTGATAGGGCACCTTCCTCTTATTCTCTTGCTCCATCTCACGAATCTTGTTCTCAACTGCAATTGCTTTGTCCACAAGCTTCTGAAAGTTGGCATAGTCACAATTGAGCAATTGCACATGAATTTCATTGTTGAGACCTCTTATGAACAAGTATTGTTTCCGGTTGTCTCGGCTCACATCCTTAGGCGCATACCTTGAGAGTTGAGTGAACTTGTTGAGATATTCACTCACGCTTGATCTTTCTTGCCTCAAGTTCTCAAATTCTTGCCTCTACAAAATCATAACTCCCTCCGGCACATAATGAGAATGAAAGCTCTCTTTGAATTTGGTCCAAGTGATCCTCTCTTGATTCTCACGAGCATTGCAATAAGCATCCCACCAATCTGCAGCTGCTCCAACAAGTTGATGAGAAGCAAATAGCACCTTGTCCTGGTCACTACATTGGACAATAGCGTTTCTTCTCCACGGACTTGAGCCAATCATCGGCATCCATAGGGTCAGCAGCTTGAGCAAAGGTTGGTGGTCTAGTCCTCATAAACTCTCCCAATCAGTTATGAGGAGGCGGGGGTGGCGGTGGAGGCATGTGGCGCTGATTGTTGTTATTGCCAGCCTGCAGCTGTCCCATAGTTTGTATCATGGTCTGCATGAGCTGGTTTTGCATAGCCAATAGCTACTCAATGTTGATAGCTCCCTGAGTACATCCTTGTCCAATGTTGTTCTGAGGCACTCCATTGTTCTCCTCCTCATCATTGCCATCCCTCTGGTTGCGAGTCCTCACCATCTGGAGAAAAAGCAATAGGTAAGATTTAAAAAACGTCCCCAACTATATGCATAAAGGGATATGGAACTAAACAACAGCTACACTAGCCTAGGTGGACATGGCAATGCTAAAGCATCCCAAAATCCTCTATTAAGCACACAAGCGACCAATATATAGCAACAGCATACCAAACAAAACACATCAGTCCCTGAGTGCTCCTATGTGCTCTAAAGTGTCCATTCTATCTGGGCTGCATCCTACAGTCAACCTGTGGCTCTGATACCAATCTGTGACACCTGGTTCCGAAAATGAACCAAGTGAACACATATGTGTGCCCAGGACGTTCAACACACATACACGAGTGCATCACAAAAGAGTATACAGAAAATTACCACAAGACAAGATTAATTAACCAAATTTTATTACACAAACCATATTATCCTCGAGTGCAAACTCTAATGAATATTAATGACAAGTTTAACTAATGCAGAGGAAATAAACTAAATAAGCAAACTAAACAGCTAGGCAGCATAAGCGATAGGGTATAGCGCAACTCCAATCAACACAACATGCAAGCTAACGGTAGACACGGCCTAGAACTCTGCATTATCACCATTAAACTCCCAATCCTGACCTCCAACTATTGGGAGAATTGCAAGAGTGAGTACATGTCGTACTCAACAAGTGTGGAAAGTATGACATGTGGTTGATTCAAATGATGACAATAATAATGGTTGAGTGCTGAAAAGTATATTAAAACATTGGAAAAGCAATATATTATGTGTATGTGAATAAACCCATCATAAACCATGTAGTAATCATAATAACAGTCCACAATTCATGTCCATCATCCATAATACCAGATTTCACCACTACCATTAACCATGTCGAATACCAGAAATTAATCCATAACCATCCATAACCATAATACCAACCATAACCATTCCAAATACCATCCCAATACCGAGTTCCCTCTAATCATGGAAGTTGTCCAGGTGCTCATAACCGGGAGCATGGCTATCATGATAGTTTTAGACACACTCTGCAGAGGTTGTACCGGTTTACCCACGTGTTTGTGATTTCATCACCATTCGGTGACTAAGAACCTCCCTTATGCCCATGACCCGTCCTCACATTACACACTTCCGTTGGTGTGTGGCCAAGAGATCACAAAATAGCTTTTACAATGGGATTACTAGCCTATTTAGACCCAACTGATGTTTCACTGGTGGCGATGCCTCCAACTGAGCACATCTTCAACAAAGGGCCCCCTCTTGAGCCACTCGGATCCCATGGTAGTCCCACCAATCATCAACAAACCCCATCTGACTACCCCTTCCCTGAGCATCCTTAATGGTCCAAATAGCACTGGCAAAGCCCTAATTAATCAGCTACGCCGCACCCATACTTGGCCTTGTGGTGGCATTGTAGTCCTGGCTTATTCTCGCATGAACTAGTCCTTAGATATAAATCAAGCAAACCACCATGGCATCCAACCCATCCACATACCAGGCTTGCTTAGATCACCCATTACCATATCATATTATCCATTTCATGTTAATCTTAGTCTCATAAATACATCAGTAATGTGTAGTATTGTTTTCCCATCCCAATTAATTAAGCGAAGCAAAAAGGTAAAAAGCCCTTTCCCAACTCTCTACCATATATTCCAGGTGACAAGGGTGGTTAAACAAAGCTAGTATACTTCCTATCATAGTATTCCCATCAATTTGACACAAGCATGCAATTTGCAAACCAAAACATTTACTTTAAAAACAGGATCAATATGCTTCAAGGACACTTGACTTGCTCTTGCGGTTGATTATGGTCAAAGCCTTCAAACTCTTGGTGATGTAGATCTTCTGCGGCACTCTCTAGCGTAAATCCGCCTAATCCGCACAATAAACATACAAGACAAGAGACACAATCAAAGAGTGCACAAATATTACTCAATATGACATGACATGCATGATTAATGCAAATGCAAGGTAGAACTTGTTAATAGATTTCTTTCAATGATCACTAACTAGTTCTAATAGATTTTAATAAGTTTATACAGGTTTGGATTTGATTAGATCTAATTTTAGAATCAATTCAACACAATTTAGCTAGGAAAATCGGACTAGTCTGCAGAAGGCCGGACTAGTCCACACTTCAAAGAACTAGCGAACTAGGGTTTTCTATATTGACGTAAATTTGGAGATTAGGGGTTGAATTCTCGTAAGGAAAAGAGAATAGAAGGTATACCAGGTGTTTAGAACTTGAATGAATCAAGAAACTTGGAGGTAACACTTGGATCTTGATGATCTAGGGTTGATGAACTTGGAGATGAATTGGTGATGAAGAACGAAAGCTTGGTGGAGATCTTGATCCTCTTTCGTTTCCTCCTCTTCTCCTTGCTTGGGATCTTCTCCTCCCTCCTTGGTGGTGGCTCTCCATGAACTAGGGTTTGGGTGGGGTGGAAAAGTGGCAAATAGATGTCAAGCCAAGGGGTGGGGTTGTTTATATTGAGGTGGAGGCTAGGGTTAGATGGATTTCGAGTTTGAGAGGAGTAGGGGCCGGTTTAGAGTCCCACATGGCCTCTAAAAGATTTAGGCACGACATCCCTAGGCCCACTTAACGTGAAACCCAAGAAACAAGTCGTAAAACAAAAGATTAACTCAGAGTCGCGAAATATCGGACAAGTCCGAAAAGGACCTGACTAGTCCAAAGTTGTCCAGAGAGAACATCGGATAAGTCTGTCCAAAAATCGGACAAGTCCAACTTTAGTCAAAGAGGAAAACAGACAAGTCTACTGGAACACCGGACTAGTCCGGAAAAGTCCAGGGACTTAGCAATTTTTTCAAGGATTCTAAATCGAACAAGTCTGAAAGTTTCCAGAGGCAAAATCAGACTAGTCCGCAACAAAAATGGACAAGTCCGTTTTTAGTCAGAGAGAAATCGGACTAGTCCTCAGTAAAATAGGACTAGTCCGCACTTTCCTGCATTTTAAATGCGGTTTTTCTCCAAATCAATTTTAAACTCATTCCTCTTGTTGTGGGTTAATGTTAAACATGTATATGATGTATGCAAGGCATGATGCATGAAAATGAGGGTGTTACAAGGACTCATCATTTGAGTCCCACTCTTTCCCGATATGCGCTTGTTCGGCTTGTTTCTTCTTCTTGAAGAATTTCTTCGGTTGAGATTTGGCTTCTTTGGTCTTCTTCTTGTTCTCTTCATATGGACAATCAACTATAAAGTGGTTATACTCACCACAATTATAGCATGCCCGCCTCAACTTTGACTTAGATCTTTCCTTGTATTTTCCTTCACTTGATTTGGCACCTTCTCTCTTCTTCATCATCTTCTTGAATTTCTTCATGAATAGTATCATGTCATCTTCATCCAAATCACTACTCTCATCACCACCGTCTTCTTCTAGTTGTGCTTCTCACGCTTCTTTTGATAAGGGCTTGAGGGTGGACTTCAAAGCAACCCCTTTCTTCTTGGCCAAGGTGAGGTCGGCAATTTCCTTGACGTGCTTCGCTTGCTTTTCCATCATCTCGAAATTGATGATTTTTCCAAGTAGCTCATCCGGAGTCATTCTCTTGTATCCGAGGCTTTCTCCAATCATTGAGCATAAGGTGACGTTGCGAGGCATGAAAGCTCTAAGGATGAGCTTCACCACCACGTGGTCATTCCACTTCTCGCTTCTGTAAGATCGAACCTTGTTGATGAGCATTTTTAGTCGGTTGTACATATCTTGAGGCGACTCATCTTCTTCGATTGCGAATCTTCTCAATTTGCCTTCGATCATCTCGATCTTCGCTTCATGCACATGACGATCACCTTCATGTGCAGTTTGCAATGTGTCCCAGATCTCCTTTGCAATCTCGAGTCCATCCAACTTGGTGAACTCGTCCCGACTGAGCGAAGAGGTAATTACTGCTGCGGCTTGAGCATTTCGATGAATTGCCTACTCTTGGCTTGGTGTGAGCTCTTCGTCGTCGTCCGGGATATATATCCCTGTGCACACAATATTCCACAGACTTGGATTGAGAGAAATTAGACGCATTTTCATATTTTGCCTCCACATTGAATAATCACTTCCATTGAAGTGTGGGGCTTTTCCTAGAGGGATAGACAAATAATGATTATTGCTAGAATTAAGGCGATCATAGTTAAAAGGATATCGGGAGTAGTCAGCGTGACTACTCCCCTTCTTCTTCTTCTCGTCTTCGACCTTCACCTTCCCTTTGAAGAGGGTTTTCTTCCTTAGGAGCGCCTTGAGTTCCAGCGTCTCCTCATCATCATCCTCGAAGTCTTGAATGGCTTTGAGGAGCTTCTCCAATATCTGGTTCTTACCTTCATCAACCTTCTCTTGGTTGTTGCTCTTGTGTACGTCTTTCATGTCCAACATGATCTCTTCGAGTGATTAGTCTCCTTCTTGAAAAACCTTGCTCTGATACCAATTGAATGTGGCCTAGAGGGGGGGGGTGAATAGGCCTTTTTGAATTTGGTCGGAACCTGCAACACTTAACAACCAGATCAAAACTCGATATATTGGACTAGTACGATGAAGTGCGGACTAGTCCGGTGTGTACCAACTAGGTTAATCAAGTTTGATCGATTAATTTGATTATAGGATGTATGCACCGGAAATATACAGGTAATTGAAGTGTTACACAATTATGAACTAGGGTATACCACGAGTTAATCTTATGTTTAATGTTTCAATGTGAAGTAAGCAAGATTGATTGAAACCCTAGTTTGATATGATGTATAAGAATAATGAACGCAAAGCAAGAACACAAGCAATTTATCCCGTGGTTCGGTTCCCACAGAGGCAACCTACGTCCATGTTGAGGAGTCCACAAAAGGACCGGGAGAACCTCGTTAGATCGCCACGAAGGCCAATCCTCTTCTCTTATCACAAATGGTAAATAACCAAATTCAAGTGGCCTTCTCACACGTTGAGGGCTCCCCTAGATTACAACAAGAACTCCACCAAGAACACACTCGAAAGATTTCAATGAAAATCACAGGAGTGTGTTAGGGAATCAAACCAAGAGCTCAAGAGTGATGAATCGTGTCTCTCCGATGTTCCAAAGTGTATCCTCAGGGGATTGATCTTTGTTGATTTTGATTTCATGGAGAGTTGTGTTTTTTAGGCTCTTGGGAGGTGTGACGGCGCAGGGGGGTCGAGAGAGTTTAAAGTTGGGTCGTGCACATCTATTTGTATGGGGTTTCTAGAAGTGACCATTAGGGTTTAGAAAGATCGGACTAGTCCGTGGTGGACACCGGACTAGTCCGGTGTGTTGTGTGTAGTAAACCCGAAGAGTCCCGAAATATCGGACTAGTCCGGCTAGGAGCGGACTTGTCCGGTTTCGCTTCCAGAAATCTTCGTACTAGTCCGATAATCATCGTACTTGTCCAGATCAGTGAAACACTAAGTGAATTGGGTCACAAGTCTGCACTTGGAGGACTTGACCGCTTTAGGTCAGAGATTTTTCGGACTAGTCCGTGCCAATATCAGACTTGTCCGATTTACATCAGAACGATATCGGACTAGTCCATTGTGTGATCGGACTTGTCCGATTTTGTGCAGCATGTGAAGTGTTTTGGGGACTAGTCCGCACTGGGGAGGACTAGTCCAATTCTAGTCAGAGAGATAGCAGACTAGTCTGTGGTGATATCGGACTTGTCTGATCTTGTGCAGAGAGATATCGGACTAGTCTGGTGTTAGTCGGACTGGTCTGGTCCTGTATAAATTTGTGCAATGTGTGTGTTTATTTGTGTTTGAGCTCTTTGGGGTGTATTTCCTTAACACACTCCACACACAATGATCTACTACACTTGTTTCTTGAGCTCTTTTCCGCATTGCTTCTCATTCTCCCTTCTTTTGGACACTTTGCTTATTTTCCCATTAAAACCTGTGCTCATCTCAACAAAGTAGTTATGATCTCATTTGCTTGTCATAAATCATCCAAAACCCAAAAGGGATTCCTAGATGCACTTTCACTTCTCAAGGTGACTGACTCTCACCCTTGGTATGCACTACAGGAAACGAGATCATTTGCGATAGCCAACTTTATTTGTGCTGGCCTGCCGCTGCAAATAAATTAAATTGCGACGGCCAGCCTCCGGCTGTCGCAAAAAGGGAGGTCGTCGTAAATAACGCCCTATTTGCGAGGCTGCCGACAAAGCCGTCGCAAATAACACAGCCGTAGCAAGTAGGTCGTTATTTGGGACGGCTAAAAAAATAACCGTCACAAATAAATTTAATTGTGACAGCTTAGACCTAAGGCTGTCGCAATTAAGGGAGCCGTCGCAAATAAAGGGCTATATCGTGCCCCGTCAGCCCTCTATAGACTCACTCTCAAAAAAACATCACCGCCGTCGTCGTCGTCCCTGCCGCCGCCGTCGCACCGCCCCCTCCGCGGCCCCCATGCCGCCGCCTTCACTATAAGTTCCCCCCTCCCCTCCCTATTACCTCCATGGCCACCCCCCTCTCCATGGCCTCCCCCCTCCCCCCTCCATGTCCTTTCTCCTCCATAGTCGCCCCCCTCCTCCATGGCCGCCCCCCTTCCTCCTAGCCACCCCCTCCCCCTCCATGGCTGGCCCCATCCCCCTCCATGGCTGGCTCCCCTCCTCCTACATGGCCTCCTCCCCTCACCCATCCATGCCCCCTGCTCCATGGCCACCCCACCTCCCTCCCCCATGGCTGGCCCCTCCCCCCCTCTATGGCCGCCCCCCTCTCTGCCTGCTCTCCTCCATGGACACCCCATGTAGGATCGAATTAGTTGATTAGAGCATTGAATTGATTAGTTGATTAGAGGATTGGTGATTAGGTTATTAGAGGATTGAATTGTGTATTTTGTTGGTTAAATTGGTGATTAGTTGATTGAATTGTGTAATTTGTAGATTAAATTGTTGATTAGTGGAAGAATTGTTCTATTAAATTGATAATGCTTATGGCTATGTTAATCATGCTTAGCTAGGTTTAGATTTAATTATGTTTAGGTTTACTTATGCCAATTTTTTTAATTGCAATTAAGTTTGCTAAGCTAGGTTTAGATCAATGCTTATGTCTATGTTTATGATAAAATTTTTTATGTTTAGGTTTATGTTTATTAATTGATAAGTTACAATTGAATAATTGTTATGTTTGAAATTACTTACGTTTAATTGAATTTCTTTGTTTTTTAGATTATGGTTATAATTTTTAATTTGATTGCTTGAGTGTCACTATATGTACAAAATTGGGATTCGGTATAGGGGGTTTCTTCAATCAATGCAACATCTTCTTATCCATCTTCCATTCGAAGCTAAAGTTGGCGGTCCTGTGCAATACACGTGGATGTACCACATTGAAAGAGCGCTACGATATCTGAAACCAATGGTTGGCAATAGGGCAAGGGTGGAAGGGTGCATCGCTGAAGCATATGCTCTTAAGGAAGTACAATACTCTTCAAGTGTCTACTTTGCAAGAGAAAAGCAATATCAAACTTCGGCGATGCGGTACAATGTGGACGAAGCACCCCCTTTAAGCGACCTCTCCATTTTTCAAATGAGAGGCACTACCGTTGGTAGCTACACGACCTACATGCTATCCGAACGTGACATGACTGTTGCTTTACTCTACGTGTACGCAAATATAGATGGCATGCAGCGATACTTCGAGTAAGTGTTTGTCCTACATTTGTGCTAATCGACATATTTTGCTACACATGTATTCTAAAAGATGTTTTTTCTCGTTCAGCGCCTTCCACAGACAATGTTGACCACATAGGCATCAACCTACGGCCAAACAAGTAGAAGGGATGCGAAAAGAAGGAAGAAATGGAGGGCCGGGTTTCCTATCATGGTTTCGAGATTATGTAATACTCTCTCGTCTTCTATATATTATAAGTTACTATTATTAAAGAAGTATTATTTTAACTTATGATCATTTTTGACAGTGTCGGACTCACAATGTCCATTTAGATTTGCGGCAGCTATCTTATGGATTGGTGAATGTTATAAGATATGGTCGATATGACGTAAATGGCTTTCGATTCCGTACAACTCCTTTTGGCGCTCTTCGTCCTCTCGAAGCAACATCAAATTCTGGTGTTAGACGAGAGCAATTGACACTCAAGGGAATGTAACCGATTATTATGGGATCATTAACAAAATCCTTGAATTTACTTTTACCAGAAATAAGACCGTTTGAGTTGCCTTCTATGACTGTGACTGGTTTGATCGCACTCATGGAACTCGAGAAAACCAATTTGGAATGGTGGAAGTGAAATATAAGGACCGACTACAAGGTTACAATACATTTGTTCTTGCACATCAAGTGGAACAAGTGTGTTATCTACCTTATCCATGCACGAAGCTTAGTGCTTGGTGGGTGGTATATAAGGTGAATCCTCGTGAGCGGTTATATACTCCTCGTGGGGAGCGGAATCTCGACATCCAAGGATCTCATTGGGTGGTGTCGTGCGATGCGACTCCCAACAGTATACAAGAAAAGAACGAGAACAGAATACAATACCAAGTCTTTATTTATAAACACAGCGGAAGTTTTACAATACTAAGCGAAAAGGAGAGATAATTATACATCATAGCTATGCTCTCGGCACTAGCTATGCAAAAGCAAAGTCATCCATGTCCTGTATGCTTTGCACTAGCAACACCCAACTTACGGAGGTGTGCAGGGTTCTCACTCGGCTGTAAACCCTGGAGGGGGTGCAGCCTCATCATCGAACCCGTCATCAGTCGTATAATCTGCAAAAACTTGTTAACTGCAAACGTGAGCTTAAGGCTCAGCAAGACTAACCCGTCTCATTAGACATATGGAAGGATAAATACTAAGCATAGGTAAGGAATAGCATAAGGGACACGCCTACAAGTGGATCCTTATAATCAAGTTTTAAGTGTCACATGACATTCTTCAGGCACGACACATCATAGACTCCACGATCCAACAAGAAACGCTTTGCCGATGATATGACATGCCCAAAGCACATAATGCTATTACAGGTAAAGTATGGGGAAAATGTAAACTTTTAATTGTGCTATCTCTAAGCCATACAAGGTTGCAAAACAATTATAACTCAATACATCGTATTCTCCTGCCTTCTTCAGTATTTACTACATCATGACACAGTGAACAAGTGGTACTCTATTACTGCGAGGGAAGGTGATTGCAATCAGGACACACCCGGTCAACACGACACACACACTTTCAGAAATGCTAGCGAGTACTTACAGCAGTACCTACCTAGCACTTCAGTACTAATCATATATGGCCACCTTTCACCCAACACTAGAATGTCAAACTAGTCGATCCGTCACGAGCAGGAGGTCACTGCGTGGAGCGTACTCTGACGTGCCCACCAGCTGATTTACGCCTTGCTACCCTGAACCTACGCCTATAAAACGGAATGGTATGCCTCAACAAACCAGTATGAAGCTACGTCAGTTTACTGGAGCCCATTTCTCCAGTATGTCGCCGGTACAATTCAAGCTTGTTAAGCAGGGCCGCACACGGCACGGGCCTTAATCGACAAAGTCAAAGCTATGCAACCAAGACCACCTCTTGTCGCTTCCTACTCATCTCTGACCGGTCTCAATTTCATATTTATAAAGCATTTCTTGATACAATTCATCCCGTGTGATAAAATCCTATCTCGCGAGTAGATTCCAACTACTTGACTTCTACTGGATCTTATGAATATAACCATGGCAGTTACTACACGAGTCTATGAGCTATTCTAACCACTCCATGGGTGATTTGGTCATGCAAGTGGATGTCAAACACCTTAAACATAATGCACAAACCTCTGAAGACGTAAGGTGAATGAAAAATGCAAAGACACTATAAGGAACTTAAATGCAAACCGGGGCTTGCCTGGATGCGAGTCCAAGTCTATGTTAGTATCTGGCAGCTAGAGTTCCAAAGCTTTTGGCTGCTCCTCGACTTCAGTTACTACCCATTATGCATATACTATATATGAATGATTTTGAAAAATAATAATATGCTTAAGGTCACAAGCTAATATCATGTGATCAAAATAAGATAAGGATGTTATTTGGCTTTGGGACTTTTATTGTAGATATTAGGGACTATAGTGGAGACTCTTGCAAAGAACAGGAGATGATTAAGGAAGTTTGTTGTCCCTAATATTCCTACAAGTATAAACATTCTCTAAATTTTGGTTTAAATTCTGGAGGTCTATCATGACTACCAGTAGCTGTACCATGTACAGGGGGTCTCACTGATTCTAGGAAATTTTGTTTCACAATTGTCTAAGCTTCCTACAAGGAGAAACTAATTTTACAAGTTTGGGGAAAAAGCTAAAATTGATTTTGTATTTTTCTCAATTTTCAACTACATAGAGATTTTGAACACTGATCAACCCAGTAATTGAAGTCCAATGAACTTGAAATTTTACTGGAGATCAAGTGTATTAACGAGATTGTTCTGACCAAAATTAGGAATTTTCCAATTAACAGAACATGAGTAATTAATTTCCCAATCAGATAGCTCAAAGGAATTAATTATAAAAATTCTGGGAGTTTCATGCCCAATAAATTGCATCACTGCATATTAGAGATTGAGATGAGTCTACCAGAATTTATTTGGAAAATTTTGAGCAAATCTACTAGGAGTAATGAATTTTAGAAGTTTGGTTGAATTCTGGAATTATTTTCCAAAGGGAAACATTTAAAAAAGCAGCCGGGCCCACTGGTTTAAAATCAACCAATCGCAGCTGGGCCGCACCAAGGGCCACGGGGTTAACCCGCATAGCCGCACTGTATCCGGAGCCGCAGCTGATCTTGCGAGAGTGAATCGGTCGCTGACCTGTGGGACCCTCGAGTCATCTCCTACCTCCCAACGCGCGACGCGGCCGCAGTGGCGCTGCGCCGGCGAGCTCGGCACGATGGCCGCGTCAACCTCCATTTGACTCGGTCCTGACTGCCTAGCCATAGAATCGACCGCACAACACGATGGTGAGGTCCAATCGCGGCGGCGACGACCGGAGATGGCAGCGCGACGACGGCGGCAGAGCTAGGGTTTTGGCTATCGTCGGAATCGCCAAGGAATGGCGCAAATGGATCGGGAAAAAAGGTCGCGGAGGCTTCTGGGATCACGAGGAAGACTCCTAGGTGTTGTAAACAGTGTGGAACCGCCGGGAATCACAAGTTCGTCGTTGAACAGGGGAGGTTTCAATGGCGGAGGGGAAAACATGAATATCTCAGACTCTACTCGATAGCGTCCACTGATTCGTGGCTGATGGGTGCGCTAGGAGGTACGGAGTATAATCCTTACTTGGATTAAAGAATCATTACACGTAGAAACAAAATCAAACCGAGAAGTGAGCTAGTTCATGGGCTACGGACAAAAACAAAATCTGTATTATTTGCACGATACGGAATGAAACGAAGAACGGTTTGTACCATGAGAAACGTCGTTTCTTTGCGATCCTAGTTGCTTCTGTGAGCAGCCCGAGAGAGGGGTTGTACCGTCGGTGCGACAGGGAGGCAGTAGCGTCCTCACGACGGCTGGACAGAGGCGTCGGTAAAACTGCAAAAATGCTGCCTTGTAGACGACGAAACAAGGAACCAAAAGATTGAGAAGGTAGAGGGAAGGCTTAGGTACCACTTTGCTGTTGGGAGGACGACGGGATTCGGCAAGACTTCGAGCTCATCGGGCGCACAGGGAGGCGGCGGTGGTTTGTGCTCGGGAGTGACGAAAGAGCTGGTGCCTTTCCCTTCGGCCAGAGATGTGAAGATTAGGAGGAGGAGAGGGGAGGGGGAACACGCAACTGGGGTGCCACGCAGCTGCTTGCTGACGGTGAGCTGTTTGCCGCACCGGGCGTCAAACGGCGGGGAGTCAGAAAAGAGCACTCACGGTAAACGTCTCCCTTACTAGTTGGTCCCACCATTCTTATCCTCATCTCTTCTCTGCAACTTAAATTCTCTAATTAAACTTGACCAAAAAATCCTAGATCTTTGTGGAGAAGCCAAATCAAATGTGTAGAGTCAGATTCTGAAATTATATTTCAAATTTGGACAAGTTTCAATTGGAATTCAAATTTGAATGTGAATTTGAATGAAATTCAATGGAGTCACTGAATTAAATAGCAAGTGAGCTTCAAAATTTTTGAAAAATTCGTGGATAAGTCATGCAAGTCATTCTGATCATGATGGTGTGTTTAAATTTTATGTTCAAATAAGTTTGAACAGAATTCAAAATTTGAACTTAAATATGGCTTGAATTTGCTAAGCGTCTCAAATAAAATAGCAAGTGGAATTCACAAATCTTGAGACTAGGCCGGAAGGCTATTTGGAATATTATGAGACCATGGAAAAATGTATAGCCTCAGATTTGAATATTTTGATAGGGCCTAAATGTACAGTGCTATATTCAAAATAATTTGAATATATTTAGTACTGCATAGTGTTTTGCCCTAGCAAAATCCATTCAATAAAACCCAAAATTTGCAGCAAGGTCACTTGAATTATCCTAGGGTCATTGGTGAAGTCCATCCCTTATGTTAATAAATTTTAAGTATGAGGGAAAGAAATATTCTTGATGATATCAAGATCATGTGTACAACCATAATTGATCCTTACTATGGTTGAAAATAAACTGGTAATTGAACTTCATATTAAGGAAAAGATGGGATTTTACATTCCTCCCCCCTTAAAAGAATCTCGTCCCGAGATTACAAAAGGAAGGATAACTAAACAAGATCTAATGAACATATGCCGCTTACAAGTCCGGATAGTTCATTCTAAGGTATTCCTCGCTTTCCCACGTTGCTTCTTCAGCGATGTGGTTGCCCCACAAGACCTTGTAGAAGTGTAAGGTGCGGCTTCTTGTGGTGCGAATCTTCTCATCGATTTTTTGGGTTGGATGCTCAGAGTAAGTAAGACCTGGTTGGAGAGCTTCCAAATCTTCCATACGGACGGTAGCTGGGGCCATGAGACATTTCCGCAACAGTGAGATGTGAAACACATTGTGGACCCCTGAAAGCAACGATGGTAGCTCTAGCCGGTAGGCCACCAGTCCGCATTGTTCAATTATTGCGAATGGCCTAGTGATGTGTGAAGCTAGCTTCCTTTTTACTCTGAAGCGATGAATCCTTTTCATTGGGGATACACGAAGATAAACGTGATCCCCGACATCGAAGTAAAGAGGTCGTCGTCATTTGTCCGCATAGCTTTTCTGATAAGATTGAGCAGTCTTGAGGTTGGCTTTAATAACTCGCACTCGTTCTTTGGCTTCATTTACCAAATCGATATCATATATCACTCGTTCACTGGATTCATGCCAGTTAAAAGGTGTGTGACACTTCCGACCATACAGAGATTCATATGGTGCCATCTGGATGCTAGCCTGATAACCATTGTTGTAGGAAAACTCCACCAATGGTATGTGATCATACCAATTCTTACCATGGTGGATGGCACAGGGGCGAAGCATATCCTCTAGCACTTGGTTTATTTGCTCTGTTTGACCATCAGTCTAAGGATGGTAAGCTGAGCTTCCAATCAACTTGGTACCCAGAGATGCGTGGAGCTGCTCCCAAAACCGAGCAACAAATAAGGTTCCACGATCTGATATGATAGTGCGGGGTATTCCGTCTAGGCACAGGATCCTGGTAATATACAACTCTGCATATTGTTGTGCCACATAATTGACATTTACTAGAATAAAGTGAGCCGATTTGGTGAGTCGATCGACTATCACCTAAATCAAGTCATGCTTGCGAAGGTGAGAGGAAATCCAACAATGGAATCCATTTTGATGTCCTCCCATTTCCAGGCCGGTATGCTCAAAGGTTGAAGCTAGTCGGGTGTCTTCAGATGGTCGGCTTTCACCCGCCGACACATATCACATTCGGAAATGTACTTCACTATCTCCCTCTTCATCCGAGTCCACCAAAAAATTTTCTATATGTCTTGGTACAATTTTTTACTTGCCGGATGAATTGAATACTTGGACAAATGAGTTTCGTCCAATATCTTCTTCCGACGTTCTGCATTGCGAGGCACCACGATGCAATTTTTGAACCAGATGGTACCATCATCGTCACATCGGAAACACTTCATCTCCCCCTTCTTCATTCTTCGGCGAATATGCGATATGCCCTTGTCTTTCTTCCGAGCCTCTACAATATCTTCCCTTATGGTAGGAATGAGAGCTAGATTGTAGAGCGACCCATATGGAACCAAGTAAAGACTCGGTTCTTCTTCTTCTATTGAGGTGATAGAAAGATTATTGGCATGGGACTTGCAACTTAGCACATCTACAACTACATTGGCTTTGCCAGGATGGTAGTGGATCTCAATCTCGTAGTCTTTGATCAATTCCAACCATCTTCGATGTTGCATATTCAATTCCTTTTGGGGTGAAGATGTACTACAAGCTTTTGTGATCGATGTAGAGATGCACTAGGTTGCCCAATAGATAATGTCTCCACATCTTTAATGCAAGTACGATGGCAGCAAGCTCAAGATTATGAGTTGGATAATGCTGCTCATGGTTCTGAAGCTGCCGTGATCCATAAGCGATCACCCTTCTGTCTTGCATCAACACACAACCCAAACCAATCCCAGATGCATCGCAATAAACATCAAATGACTTGGTTGTGTCCGGTTGTGCTAATACCGGTGCTGTTGTGAGGTGTTTCACTAATGCTTGAATACCTTCCTCACATTCCTTCATCCATACACACTTCTTCCCTTTCTTAAGAAGTTCCGTCATTGGTTTAGCTATTTTGGAAAAACTTGGAATGAACCTCCAATAATATCCTGCTAAACCCAGGAAGCTTCAAACTTCATGTACAGACTTTGGAGACTCCCATTTGTGTACTTGCTTAATACTGCTTGGATCAACTACAATCCCCTAAGCAGAGATGATGTGCCCTAGAAATGGCATTTGGCTGATCCAGAACTCACATCTGCTAAACTTGGCATACATCTTGTGGTCTCGCAATCGTTGAAGCACGATGCGCAAAGGTTGAGCATGTTCTTCTTCAGATTTCGAATACACAAGGATGTCATCGATGAAGACCACAACAAACTTGTCCAATTTTGGCATGAACACCGAATTCATGATATACATAAAATGAGCCGGTGCATTGGTCAATCCAAAGGACATGACAAGATACTCATACAATCCATACCTCATCAAGAATGTCGTCTTACGTATATCCTCTGGTCGAATCCTGATCTGATGATATCGAGAACAAAGATCCATCTTTGAAAATACCTTAGCACCCACCAATTGATCGAACAGAATATCGATGCGTGGTAGTGGATACTTATTCTTGATCGTGACAGCATTGAGTGGACGATAGTGCACACATAGTCTTAATGTCTTATCCTTCTTCTCCACAAACAATGCAGAATAGCCCCAAGGTGAGGATCTTGGACGAATGAAACCCTTGTCCATAAGTTCCTTCAGCTGCTCTTTCAGTTCTGCAAGTTCCTTAGGTGCCATCTTATACGACTTCCTCAAGATCGGCACTGTTCCCGATACAAGTTCAATCTTAAACTCGACATCTCTTTCTGGTGGCATACTAGGAAGATCTTTGGGAAATATGTCCATATACTCACGTACCACCTGAATGTACTCAAGTTTAAAGGCCTCGGTGTTGTAAGTAGTTGGAGTTACTTGTATGATACCTTCAAGAATGAAAGTTTGGGGAGGGTGGAGTGGAGAATTCAGATACACTCTCCGAGGAATGATTTCGATAATAGCACCATTATGTTGCAACCATGCCATCCTAAGATGACATCTTACTTCTGATGTGCCAGTAATATAACAGGGGTAGGGTATATATTCCCACCAAGATTAAGAGGTACCCTATGGACCATCTCATCTACAACTACTTTCCCACCTAGAGAACAAATCATATATGGGGTTTTTGTGGAAACATAGGCAACTGATATTGAATGACATAAGACTTGCTAATAAAGTTGTGTGAAGCACCAGAGACAAAGAGGATGACTACGGGATGACCAAGGAGAGAGAACGTACCCGTGAGTACGGGTGCGCCTTCCGGAACGTCCTCAATGGCGAGGTGGTCGATGTTGCCGGTTTGCGGGGCTGGTTTGCCCTCTGGAACGATGACTGTCCTCTGCTCTACAAACAGTCCTTGGTGCCCCGTACGACCATACGTGAAACACGTGTACGGGGTTTGACTGGCACGAAAGGGAGGACAAAATCTCGATGCACGCAGTGGAGGTGGAAGTGCACGCGAAACCATCCCCTGCTGCTGTTGCGGACGGGAACCAGCGTTGTTGAACTGGCGACCACAAAACATTGGTGGTCGCGATGGCGGATGCCACCTCCGGACGGATGGTGATCGATACACCATTCAGTACTTCTGAGGAACACCAGCTCCGCTGCTCCGCATAGCACTCGTTTTCTTCTTGTCAGAGAACAGCTCCCTAGTAGCATCCTCTTGCACGATCGCGGTGTTGACAATGTTGTTGAAGCTACTGCTGTTGAACAAGGCAAGCTTGTCCTTCATCTTGGGGTTCAAACCCCAGTAGAAGCATTCACGCTTCCGATCTTCAGTACTCACTTGGTCCTGAGCATACTGGGCCAAGTGGTTGAATACCTTGGAGTATTCGTAAGCACTCCTTCCTCCTTGCTTCAGCTCCAAAAACTATTGAAGCTTCCTCCTCATAATACTAGGAGGTATATTATAGGGGCGGAACGCCTCTCGGAGCTCCCAGCTCACGACATAGTCTGCTGGTCATGCGACGAGATAGTTCGCCCACCATGCCCCTGCAGAATCCTGCAACTGTTGTGCCGTGAATAGGGTCTTCTGTTGTTCGGTCATCCGCAGCAAACCGAACTTTCCTTCGATGGAGCGGAGCCAGTTGTCCACCTCCAAAGGTTCATCAGCATCAATGAAGTTCGGCGGGTGCGTTGACATGAAGTCCGAATATGAACTCGGAGAGGGCTGTCGTGGACCCACAACTGGTCACCCCCCTTGACGGGACGAATGTAGAACCAAAGTCCGCAGCAACTCAGTTAGCTCATCGCGCGAGCCGAGCACTACGGTGAGAACCTCCGCTAGACTCCTTGGAAGTTCAGGAGGTGGTGGTGATGAAACTTGTTGCTGCAGTGTCGCAGCTGGCTCCTGGGTCAAAGATTCATCCTGACGACCACGACTTGAACCTCCCGTCTCAGGCGTCGAACATGTACACACCATTTGGCAGCCATATGTTAAAAATCAGCAACATGTTTGTTTTGCCTTCATCCATTTGATATTACAGTTGTGCGAATATTGGCAAGAAAATAAGTGCATAACATCCACATATATTGATAAAGCATAACTTTATACAACATATATTATCTCTTGGCCAAGTTTATAGCAGTGAACTCCAAAATGACGGACTCCCACTACGGAAGTGCTTCTCCACCATACTTGGTCCCCATGAGACGTCATACACACCTTGTCATCTTATACACACCCACTACTATTTTTAATATGACACAAACATGGCCACAAAACAAACACGAGCAACTACTAAACTATACATTGCCCCGTGATGGCAGGAGTGCTGCCCCATCCTACTCTGATACGTCCTATTCGACGTACTCGCATTCCTCAGGATCTTCTTCTTCCTCTTTGTCCTCAGAAATTTTTGCCACAGGTGCGGGTGCTGGAGCAGGAGTTGCTACCTCACCCGCCACCAATGATGTCGCGGCAACTAATGACTGCACATCAGCCTGTAGACGAAACATCTTATAGTCTTCCAATTCCATTCGTGCATGCTCGCAACTGGCTTTCTAATTCTGAGTCTCCTCCCTGGATTGATCCTGTTCTTGAGTTATCGTACCCAACTGATCATCCAGCAGCTGTACCTCAAGTTGACTCGCCTCCAATGTGCTTTCTGCGCATTGCGCTTCCTGGCGAGCTTCTGATAGGTCTTGAACAGCTCGATGCCACTGATTCTCCCTAACGTTTAAACGTCGATTGAGAGGAGCAATCATGGCTCTGAGTGAGTCATTGGCCCACTCAAAATGATCTCCTCGAATCAAAGCTTGCTTCAGATCACCCAGCAACCCTTCAATGCCAATATGTTGTGTAACGCTCACTTGGCACGATGATGCTGCATATAATGCCAAGAATATCTTGGGTACCTCTCCGTGAATGCCATAATCTGCACTCATTCGACTTGCCCACTCCTCACTAGCTCTGCCATCGACTGGAAAAAGCGCGAACGGGGTGCCCGCCAAATGACGAAAATGAAGCTTGCAAAACCTTGCAATAGCAACAATCGCGGCCAAACACCATGTGTCTTCCAACTGAGTCCCTTTCACCCGGATGGAGAAAGGATCCCATCCAATATATGACGGACCAGCAGGCACATCAACATAGATGGTGCATCTTGTCACACCTCCGTCATCGAATTCCCTGCCCCAATAGCTCGGTATGTCGCGATACCCAAACCGTTGAAGCAGCGCTATGAACAACTCCGGAAAACCTTTTCGATGAGCACACATCGCCAACACCCATCCGTTCTGTAAGTGTACCATAAATTCCGCCATCTGTGCAAAGGATACTTGAGTAATGAAAAAGTTTTCAACTTCCAATAATTCAAGGAAAATTTAAAGCTGGATTAGTGATCACAGTCTGTTCCAGCTGACCTTCCTGTATAAATTCAAAATTTTTATACAGGAAACGTCAGAACAAGACGTTAGGTTGAATACAAAAGTTGTAGTAAACCTTACAGCCATTCCAGATTGTACTCATACAGCTCCAGGTGAGCTAGGAAGCAGAATCTATACAGGTTTAAAGTTGACCCATGTTTTCTGGAAATTTTGACAGAACCTCCCCTGTATATGTGGTGATTTCCACAATTTATACAGGTATATCCAAACAATATATTGAGGTAATGAAAAAATAAACATTGTATAACATCAAGTTAACAATACAGAAGTAAAATATCTCAGCCATGAAACATTTGTTATACAGGTATAACGCGCAATTTTGAAACTATGTGCAAACTGTTTCAAGTCCTGGTCTGCCAGAACCAAGTTTGCGACCATAGGAATTAAACACTGTTACACCAAGATTCAGGCCATGAGTGCAACATGAAGTTGAGAGAGGACTTCCTAATATTTCCATAAATTGATATATGTGACCATGTCTCTATTCTGGATTAAAAACTAAAGCTATCCAAACTTAACAGATGAACTGACTGTTTTTCAACAGCAGCCCTGCAGTTCACTGTTTTGAACTCAAAATATGATTTGACTAAAATTTGAATCAGGAAAAACTTTGAATAGAAAAACTGTATATCCCCTTCTACCCTTTCCAGATATGTATCACAATAAGGCAGAAGATTGTTCTACCGTGAGTTATGGAAAAAATACAGAGACTGGTACAATGGTATGGTCATCTGGAGCAGTTTTAGTATACTCCAAATTTCAACAGATTATCAAGCTCTTCTGCATCGAGAGTCAACATAGAAGTTGTAGAGGTCTTCATGAGCTTTCAATCCATATAGCATAACCATATGTTATTTTTCAACTAACCAAGATTACAACCTAGCAAATTTGAGCAAACTTCTGCCAGAAATCAATAATCTTCGTTCTAACCCTTTGTGGACTCGAAACCCATTTTGCGGAGTCCAAACATACCAGCATCAGATGGTCGGACATTCCAAAATGTAATGCAACCATTCTATCATTGGGGATGGTAAAGTATCAAATTTGATACTGATGGTACTACGTGCCTCACCAAAGAAAATTCGAACTGGCATATCCGGATACGTTTATAGGTGGCCCTAGTATCGTTCACTCGCAAACGTGTTCTATACGGGTTGCTACCGTAGTGAGTGCTGCAGAAGACAAACAATCCCCTATAACACCTGCACACCACAAGGGCGGTTCGGGGAAACACAACAGACAGTCACAATACACAGATATATATTTGAAAGTAAATGCATATGACTCTGGTGTGAGTCGCCCTCGAACGAGGTCATGTCTCGAGGTACATGGTTGTACTACGTCTGTACAGCAAAACTCCTGCACGAACCGACTTATACACGCTCGGGCATACATGTTTCGCATGCTCCCATAGAAAATGAATAGTTCTAGAGACGCATACTATCGGGTTATTCACCACCCGATGGGGGTTCCCACTAACTTTGAAGCACGATGGGGTACCGCATGTCATAGGTTCTCAGAAACATGAAAAGTTTCAGAGACTCCTATTAACATTTCCATGCCAAGCCATAGAAAGACTTCCATGCTACCTCTCGCATGGTGAGCTCACTGCAATTTGCCCGCTTGCGGTGGCGTACATTACCTCTTACCTGACATCGGAGCATCGTTACAGAATATAATAACACATAGTTAGATTACCACCTTTATATCATATACTAATTCCTCACTCATATAATCCTTAGTTTTTGGAAATATGCTCTTTTCAAGCACACTGTTCCCAATGATGCTCAGATACCATGTTGTGGGGAGCGTAATCCCGACATCTAAGGATCTCATTGGGTGGTGTCATGTGATGCGACACCCAACAGTATACAAGAAAAGAACAAGAACAAAACACAATACCAAGTATTTATTTATAAACAAAACGGAAGTTTTACAATACTAAGAGAAAAGGAGAGATACTTATACATCATAGCTACGCTCTCGACACTAGCTATGCAAAAGCAAAGTCATCCATGTCCTGGATGCTTTGCACTAGCAACACCCAATTTACGGTGGTGTGCAGGGTTCCCACTCGGCTGTAAACCCTGGAGGGGGTGCAGCCTCGTCATCGAACCCATCATCAGTTGTATAATCTGTAAGTAACTACAAATGTGAGCTTAAGGCTCAGCAAGACTAACCCATCTCACTAGACATATGCAGGGATAAGTACTAAGCATAGGTAAAGAATAGTATAATGGACACGCTTATAAGTGGATCCTTATAATCAAGTTTTAAGTAGAACATGACATTCTTTAGGCAATGAACATCATAGACTCCACAATCAAACAAGAAATGGTTTGCCGATGATATGACATGCCCAAAGCACATAATGCTATTACATGTAAAGTATGGGGAAATTGTAAACTTTTAATTGTGCTATCTCTAAGCCATACAAGGTTGCAAAACAATTAACATTCAATAAATCGTATTCTCCTGACTTCTTCAGTATTTACTACGTCACGACACAGTGCACAAGTGGTACTCTATTACCGTGGGGGACAGTGATTGCAATCAGGACACACCGAGTCAACAAGACACATACACACATTTGAAAATGCCAGTGAGTACTTACAGCAGTACCTATGTAGCACTTCAGTACTAGTCGTATATAGCCACCTTTCACCCAACACTAGAATGCCGAACCGGCCGGTCGATCCGTCACGAGCAGGAGGTCACTGCATGGCGCATACTCTGACGTGCCCACCAGCTGATTTACAACTTGCTGCCCTCAACCTACGCCTATAAAATGGAACGGTATGCCTCGAAAAACCAATATTAAGCTACGTCAGTTTACTGGAGCCCATTTCTCTAGTATGTCACCGGTACAATTCAAGCTTGTTCAGCAGGGCCGCACACGGCACGAGCCTTAATCGACAGGGTCAGAGCTATGTGATCAAGACCACCTCTTGTCGCTTCCTACTCGTCTCTCACTGGTCTCAATTGCATATTTATAAAGCATTTCTTGATCCAGTTCATCCCGTGTGATAAAATCCTATCTCACGAATAGATTCCAACTACACGATTTCTACCGGATCCCTATGAATATAAGCATGGAAGTTACTACATGAGTCTGTGAGCTATTCTAACGACTCCTTGGGTGATTTGGTCATGCATGTGGATGTCAACTACCTTAAACATAATGCACAAACATCTAAAGACATAAGGTGAATGAAAAATGCAAAGACACTATAAGGAACTTAAATGCAAATTGGGGCTTGCCTGAATGCGAGTCCGAGTCTTTGTTAGTCTCTGGCAGCTGGACTTCCAAAGCTTTCAGTTGCTCCTCGACTTCAGTTACTACACGTTATGCATATACTGTATATGAATGACTTTGGAAAATAATAATATGCTTAGGGTCACAAGCTAATATGATGTGATCAAAATAAGATAAGAATCTTATTTGGCTTTGCGACTTTTATGGTAGATATTTGGGACTATAGTGGAGACTCTTGCAAAGAACAGGAGATGATCAAGGAAGTTTGTTGTCCCTAAAATTCCTACAAGTATAAACCTTCACCGAATTTTGGTTGAAATTCTGGAGATCTATCATGGCTACCAGTGGTTGTACCATGTAGAGGGGGTCTCACTTATTCTACGAAAATTTGTTTCACAATTTTCTAAGCTTCCTACAGGGAGAAACTGATTTCACAAGTTTGGGGAAAAAGCTGAAATTGATTTTGTATTTTTCTCAATTTTCAACTACATAGAAATTTGGAACACTGATCAACCAATTAATTGAAGCCCAATGAACATGAAATTTTTACTCGAGATCAAGTGTATTAATAAGAGTGTTCTGACAAAATTGGGAATTTTCCAATTAACAGAACAGGAGTTATTAATTTCCCAAGTAGTTAGCTCAAAGGAATTAATTATAAAAATTCCGGGAGTTTCATGTCCAATAAATTTCATCACTGCATCGTAGATATTGAGATGAGTCTACCAGAATTTATTTCGAAATTTTTGAGCAAATCTACTAGGAGTAATGATTTTTAGAAGTTTGGTTGAATTCTGGAATTATTTTCCAAAGGGAAACATTTAAATAAAGCACCCGGGCCCACTGGTTTAAAATCAACCAATCGCAGCTAGGCCGCACCGGGGGCCACGGGGTTAACCCGCGCAGCCGCACTAGATACGGAGCCGCAGCTGATCCCTACGAGGGATCGATCGCTGACCTGTGGGACCCTCGAGTCATGTCCTACCTCCCGACGCGCTAAGCGGCCGCGGCGGTGCTGCGCCGGCGAGCTCGCCGCGGTAGCCGCATCGACCTCCATTCGACTTGGCCCTGACCGCCTAGGCATAGAATCGACCGCACAACACGATGGTGAGGTCCAATAGCAGCGACGGCCAGAGATGGTGGCGCGACGACGGCGGTGGAGCTAGGGTTTTGGCTATGGTCGGAATCGCCCAAGATGGCGCAAACGGCTTGGGAAAAGGTCGGGGAGGCTTATGGGATCATGAGGAAGACTCCTAGGTGGTGTAAGCGGCGTGGAACCGCCAGGAAACACAAGTTCATCGGTCAACAGGGGAGGTTACAATGGCAGAGGGGAAAACTTGAATATCTCAGACTCTATTTGATGGCGTCCACTGATTCTTGGTAGAGGGGTGCGCTAGGAGGTATGGAGTATAATACTTACATGGACTGAAGAATCATTACATGTAAAAACGGAATCAAACCGATAAGTGAGCTAGTTCATGGGCTACGGCAGAAAGCAAAACCCGTATTATTTGCATGATACGGAATGAAATGAAGAACGGTTTGTACCATGAGAAATGTCGTGTATTGGTGATCCTAGTTGCTTCTGAGAGCAGCTCGAGAGAGGGGTTGTAGCGTCGGCGCGGCGGGGAGGCAGTAGCGTCCTCACGACGGCTGGACAACGGCGCTGGTAAAGTTGCAAAAATGCCACCTTGTAGCCAACGAAACAATGAACTAAAAGATTGAGAAGGTAGGGAAGGCTTAGGTACCACTTTGCTATTGGGAGGATGACGAGATTCGGCAAGACTTCGAGCTCGTCGGGCGCACAGGGAGGCGGTGGTGGTTTGCGCTTGGGAGTGACGAAAGAGCTGGTGCCTTTCCCTTCGGCCAGAGATGTGAAGATAAGGAGGAGGAGAGGGGAGGGGGAACATGCAACTGGGGTTCCATGCAGCTGCATGCCGACGGTGAGATGTTTGCCACACCGGGCGTCGAAATGCGGGGAGTCAGAACAGAGCACTCACGGTAAACGTCTCCCTGACTAGTGGGTCCCACCCTTATCCTCATCTCTTCTCTGCAACATAAATTCTCTTACCAAACTTGATCGAAAAATTCAAGATCTTTGTGGAGAATCAAAATCAAATGTGTAGAGTCTGATTTTGAAATTATATTTCAAATTTGGACAAGTTTCAATTGCAATTCAAATTCATATTTGAATGAAATTCAATGGAGTCACTGAATTAAATAGCAAATGAGCTTAAAAAATTTTGAAACTTCGTGGATAAGTCAAAGAATTCATGCTGATCATGATGGTGTGTTCAAATTTTATGTTCAAATAAGTTTGAACAGAATTCAAATTTTGAACTTAAATATGGCTTGAATTTGCTATGCATCTCAAATAAAATAGCAAATGGAATTCACAAATCTTGAGACTTTGCAAGAAGGTTGTTTGGAATATTATGAGGCCATGGAAAAATGTATAGCCTCAGATTTGAATATTTTGACGGGGCCTAAATGTACTGTGCTATATTCAAATTAATTTGAATATATTTAGTACCGCATATTGTTTTGCCCTAGCAAAATCCATTCAATAAAACCCAGAATTTGCAGGAAGGTCACTTGAATTATCCCAGGGTCATTGGTGAAGTCCATACCTTATGTTAATAACATTTTAAGTATGAGGGAAAGAAATATTCTTGATGATATCAAGTTCATGTGTACAACCATAATTGATCTTTACCATGGTTGAAAATAAATTGGTAACGGAACTTCATATTAAGGAAAAGATGGGATTTTACACTCTTGGGGATGATGGTTACCATGATAGTGAAGACGTTGAAGAAGTGTACCAAGAAGAAGAGTTGCGAGACACTTCTATAGTCGAGCTTGGTGCAGGACTCGATCAATTAGTTGGAGGTGTTGAAGATGTTGAAGATGTAGAGCTAGATTATATGCGAAAACAGAAATTAGAACAGGCCACAATGGAAGATTGTTGGGCTATTTTAAGGAGTAGGGCACATGATAATGATGTTGATGAATTTTGAAAGTGATTACAAGTAATGTTTTCTTGAAGATAGTAATATGAATTTTGTATATCTTATTTGCATATTTACTTATTATCTATTAAAATAGGATGGCATCAAAGAAGGGTAAGATGGCGCCACCGACGTGGGGGTTCTACCCCTATAGACCTGAGCACACTTTCGCTAGTGCCTCGTTGACCGGGAGCAGATGCTCTCAGCTGCTGGGACACGTTATGAGCAGCTCTAGAGCTTCGTCACAGGCAAATTTCACTCGTTTGAACAAATTCTTCAAACTCAATTTCCAATAAAACTTACTTATGAATCATTTGAATGTTGTAGTCCTCACCGACTGACTTAGAGGCTACGGCGCCAGTTGAGATTGGCTACCCTTCGGTGAGCCAGCCCTGGCCAGCCAGTCCTCAGCTGGCGAGCCTTCTGTTCCTGAGCCCTTTCATCGGTTGGTGACGAGCCTTCTGGGTCATCTGACATGGCGCCCCAGCAGACGCGGGGGACGAGGAGGACTTATTTTGTTAGTCCTCCTGCGGTCCCTTCACATAGGACCGTGATTCGTCTGGTCGGAGACAAGTAATAAAATCGTAGTGTTCAATTCTAGTTTTTTTTTGTTACTTAAGTAACGAACCAATAAATATCTTGCAGGGTTTGGTACCACACGTCTTTCACCGGTGAGAGAAACCACAGACTGGTGAACGGTGTCCTCGGGTCCTTAATGCATTTGCACTATCCCGGGGTCATCGACGGCGTGCCTGCTCTTTTGTGGGAGGACTACGCACAAGTCCATAGGAGCACCACAACCTTCAGGAGGCCGTATGGGCCGATTTCATGGTATGTATGTTAAAACAAAGTTTCTAAGTTTTAACTCTTAAACTCTTTTAATGAACATCTCTTCAATATATTCCTTATCACAGGCAAGGTATATTTTAGAGGACCCGAACGACCCTCGCATGTTTGAGGATGCAAGGAGAGTGTTACAATACAATGCTGCCAAGGCGCTTCGACAAGCTTTGTTGAACACTCGTACTCAAATTATCAATAAGCATTTGAAGGCGAACCAGCAGCACGTGCTACACTTTCGGCAAGAGAGGGAGAGGCACCTGACGAGGGAGGAATACGCGCAGGTACGTGGGGTGTAGTAAATATTTTTTCTGATAATTTCCTCAATGATATTTTTAACGATCCACAACTATGTGCAGGGCCACGTGAGGTAGTTGCAGTGTCGATCCGATGCATTTCAGGCCCTTTGTCGGTACTGGGCTAGCGATGAGTTTAAGGCTAAGTCCGAGAAGGCTCGAGAGTGCGGAGCGGTCAAGGGGAAGAGCAGGCACGACCAAGATAACCACTTGCGTTTACCTAAACGCATGGTATGTGTATGTAACTTATGTTTATATATTCATAATATGTACTAACACATATTGACAGGAGCGCGAGACGGGGGTGCCGCCGACCCCTGCTGAGATCTAGAAGAGAGGTCACAGGGACCCTTCTCAGTCTCAGGGTTGCAGTCAGGCTGCAGCCGAGCGATTGGTAGTTTAGAAATCATTTATATTAAATATAACTATATGGATTTTTGAACTTACAAGATTTTCTTGTTTTCCAGGCTAAGTACGTGGAGGAGGCTAGGGAGATACACGGCGAAGATTTCGATTGAGAACATGAACCAATCGATCCTCAAGCCGCCTATGCAAGCGGATGTGGAAAAGCACACGGAAGGTGAGTTCATAAGTCATTTTATAATTTCCAATTCAATGTATTCAAGATATTTCAATTTCATATTATTGACTCTTTTTTTTAGGCTCGCCATATTCGATGGAGTTGTCGACTCAAGCGCAGCGAGACTTGCGAGAGGCAGCTCCACACAAGCTTCGTCGGTGGGCACGTTAGATCGCCGTGTCTTGTAGAGAGATATCGAGATGCAGTCCCTCCGACAAACCGTAGAAGAGAACATCAGGCAACAAGAGGAGGAAAGGAGGGAGGCAGAACAACAAAGGATCACAACGGAACAACAAAGGATCACGTTGGAGGCCACGAGCTCTTCCCAGGCAGCCTGGATGGCGCAGATGCGGGAGACAATGGAGGTAACAAAATGAAAACCGAAGTTCTTATTAACTCAGTGTAAATGACTTACTAATAGGTAACATCTAATGTTTGCAATGACAGCTCATGGCTCAGACGCAAGGTCTGGGGATGCATCTACCGCCACTACCGGTCCTTCGAGGCGATCCTTCTTCTGCGGGTTAGGTAATTTTCTATATCAACTTAACAATTCTAGTTTTACCTAAACTTTACCAAAATAAAGCGAGGAAATAGAGTGAGAGTGAGAGATAGTTAGATAGAGTGAGAGATAGGGTTAGAAGGGGGGAAGATAGAGAGAAAAGGATTGAGATAGAAGAATGAGGGAGATAGTTAGATAGAAGAAAAGTATTGAGATAGAAGAAAGATGAAGATAGAAGAAAGAGTGAGAGATAGTTAGATAGAGTGGGAGAGGAATGAAGAGAGAGAGGTAGGTGCAGATGGAGATAGAGGGAGAGGAAGATAGAGGGTGAGAGGGAGATGTAGACGGAGATAGAGGGATGAAGATAGAGGGAAAAGGATAGGAATAGGAGGATAGAGTGAGGGAGAGAGATAGATTGAGATAGAGAGAGAGAGAGGAATGAAAAGAGAGAGGGCGAGAGGGAGATGTAGATGGAGATAGAGGGAGAGAAAGGGAGGGAGAGAGATGTTGATGCATCTCTATTCTAACTATAACTTTCATTAATTGCAGGGATCTGCGACGGCTGCTTACACTCTGTCGCGGTCGTTACCTCCACCAAGAATGAGGCGCGACGATGACTTCGATGGCTTCGGAGGTCAGACGGGTGAGTGAGCCCTTGTTTGCTTTGTTGATGGTGATGTGTGATTTATCGATAATACATTGTGATGCTGTTTTGTGACCGCTATATATTGTGATGTGTTTTGTCTGTTCTGTGTTTCTGGCCATCGAGTCGGGTAGCATTTTTTGTTTTTTTTAATAAAAAACCTTATCTATGACGGCTTTTTATACAGTACTGACACAAACAATGCTCCTGGCCGTCGCAAACTAGCCTCTGTAATTTGCGACGGCCCGACCGTCACAATTAAGGTCCTATTTACGACAGTCAGGCTGTCAATGTCCACGTGGGTCCCATCAAATGGCCGCGTGGGTCCCATCAGCTAGTATTATTTGCGACGGTCAGGCCTTCGCAAATAGGAACTTAACTGCGATGGCTAGGCCATCGCAAATAGCCGCATGGGGCCCACCCCCATCCTGGCCATAACTTGCGACAGCTGCAGCAAGCCGTCGCAAATAGCATTTTTTGTGACGGTGGTCATCGCGAATAAGCTTATTTGTGACGAATAACTTGCGATGGCCAAAAATCATCGCAAATAAGAAAGCCATTGCAAATAGCTTATTTGCGACAGTTTTCCCTTATTTGCGACGGACCTGGCCGTCGCAAATCATCAGGATTCTTGTAGTGATGTGGATATCATGAACTTCATGGTCACAGGATATGTACATCCAGGGGAAAACAAAAAGGAACTCATCTATGAGAGTTGTAGACACCTTTGGGATGACCCATATCTCTATCAAGTTTGTGCCGATGGCATTTTTTGAAGGTGCGTCCCGTCAATTGAAAGCACCAAGATTATTGAGAAATGTCATGCTAGCCCCTATGGTGGCCATTACGGTGTTTAATGTACCTAGGCAAAGATCTGGCGAAGTGGATTATATTGGCCTTCTATGTATGAAGATACAAAAGAATTCATTCGTAGATGATGAAAATGCCAAAAGTATGGAGGAATATCAGCTTGCAATGCGATGCCCCTAACCTATAATATACAAGTGAAGTTATTTGATGTATGGGGTATTGATTTCATGAGACCTTTCCCTAGGTCTTATGGTTGCGAGTATATCCTGGTGGCTGTAGATTATGTGTCAAAATGGGTAGAAGCTTTGCCATGCAAGAATGCTGAGTCTAAGCAAGGTAGAAAAATTTTCCATGAGATCATTTTTCCGGCTTTGGCACTCCCTGTATGGTCATAAGTTATGGAGGGTCTCATTTCATAGATAAGACCTTCCGGAGCTTTTTGAGGGAGCTTGGTGTCCAGCATAATATTGCTACCCCATACCACCCACAAACAAGTGGTCAAGCAGAAACATCTAATAAGCAAATTAAAAATATTCTGCAAAAGACCGTCTTGGAAATGCGAACGGGATGGAAGCATAAGCTAACCGACGCATTGTGGGCATACCGTACTGCCTACAAAACTCCCATCGGCATGTTTCATTTCCAACTTGTCTATGGGAAGACTTGCCATCTTCCTGTAAAGTTGGAACATAGAGCCTATTGGTCCATCAAGAACATGGACTTTCACGAAGCAGGAAAGCACCGATTGAAGCAACCCTCCAAGTTGGAAGAGTGGAGGGATAAGGCGTACCACAGTGCCAAAATCTACAAGGAAAGAACTAAAAGATGGCACGATAAAAGGATTATGGCTAAAGAGTTCAAACCTGGAGATAAAGTTATACTCTTCAATTCTAGGGTTAAACTCTTTGGACATGGGAAGCTTAGAAGTAAATGGGAAGGACCCTTACTGTAGTAGAAACCTCATCTCATGTAGCAATCACACTCCAAGGTGATGATGATCATTTATTTAAAGTGAATGGGCACCGACTCAAATTATTTATTGAATCCCTAGAGGATGAGACGGAAAAAGAAATAGACGTGATAAATCTTATTGATTTTCACGCTGTTTCTTTAAATTCTGTCTAAATTCTCCACATCAAATTAATGGGCCCATCCAATTATTCATCTATGGGTTCCATCAAGCCAACCCATAGAAACTTGGACCAAACAGAGCCAGGAAGGGGTCGGCCGAACCCTAGGGTCGTCCGACGCCCCCCTTGCGCTGGCAACCTTCTGTTTTCACGTGCAGACTCTTCCGATGTATCTCAATAATACTATCAGTGCTATCATACTTCTCCCGCCTATTTATTGATTGGAACGGATATGGGAACCTTGCACTGTATAGAAAAATCCATCTCCTATTCCAAAGTCATGGCCGACAAGAAGATTGTGCCTCATCCCCACTCCAGCTCATCCTTCAACCTGAGCGGAGACATCACACCAGCCAATGACAAGCCCCCCTCGCTTTGGAGTCTGTCATGGCATTGGATGTCGTGCCCCTCGCCATGATCCCACCACCGACGAAGATTCTGCATGGGCATAGCACCACACCTCGCGGTGCTGAACAGATGCTCTCCCCTCGGAGGACGCCTATAAAGTCGACAACACCTGCACGTCATCCGACTATGGCTGGCCTTAAGTCAGTCAAGACTCATATTTTTTCTGAAAAAAACGAGTCTCTCCCAACGCTGAAGCCTGGCAAGGAGTTCATGTACACTCCGAAGACCAAGGACGGTGACGTAGTGAGCCACCACTACAAGTCACCTACGCATACCTCGCTTGAGCGTGTGAAAGACCGCCTCATTATACACAGGGTGCGCGATACTGATGGAGGCTATGCAAAAGGCCTTTTCGATCAAGTGGATAATTAGGCAATGGAGGAATTGACGGGTTCGTCACCCTCCAAGATTAGGCGTCACCTCTCGCCGCCTACTATCAATGGGCCACCTGGCCAATTTGAGGACAATGACGGGAAATCTCCCCGTGCCCCTAAAGTGGCACAGCTTACTAAGGAGTTAGCTCCTCTTGTTTGCAGAACAAGAAGCTATCGGACATAGTGGCTAAAGGGCACATCGAGAGGGCGGAACTGAAGGATGAACTCGTATCCCTCAAGGAGGAGACTGATGGTATTCGCTGTGGCATGCGCGCCAAGCTACAGCGCATATGCAATGTCGTCGGGAAGCCCGTCATCTACAATGCTCATTAGTGTAGATGTCCCGACCGCATAGGATGCTTACTAGTTTCATTAAGTTTTATTTCAATATTTTTTATTTCATTCAGTTTATATTTAATCATGTAAGCATCCCCATACTTGAGTTCAATAAAAGGAACTTACCGAATCATCTAACCTGATAAAGTTCCATCTTTAGTTTATTCTGTATGAATAAAGAATTCAGGGAACAAGTGTGGGGGAGGTACCCCCAAATTCGTGAAATCCCAACATACAAAATTAGTGTTGCCTCTCAAATACGTCTCAACCGATTATAAGACCCAACATGTCAAAACAGAGCTACAGAGGGGCCAGAAGGGGGTCGACCGAACCCCTTGGTCGGCTGACCTGGTATGGGCCCCACACGGCTTCGTTTCGCTTCAAAAATTTGATTTGGATCACCTACCCCTAAATATGCATGCTAAGTTATTGTTTGATTTGATTTGATATTTAATACTCAATATATGAAGGCAATTCAACTCAACAAATAACATTTAAAACTTGGTAGTCAAAAATTTGCTTGAGCTGCAAATTTTAATACTTTATATTTTGATTTATTGCCCTATTCATGATTCCCACAAGCATAATAGGAAAATATGTCACCTAAGTATTTTACTAGTGTGATATGGTAAATGAGTTACTTAACGAGATATTTCCTTGCATGAAATTGATTTTTGATTTTTGCACAATTTGGAGTCTTGAACTTTGCCTGATTCTCTCATTGGAAATTTACATACCCACCACGGCCATATGATACAAGGTCTTGAAAACCACATTCATATGTGTAAAAGCCCTAAATTTCTTAGTGCAAAGTTCATATGGGAGATGTAAAGATTTGAATGGGAAAAATAAACCAAATTGGAAATTAAAAATTAAACCAATTCAAACTTTAATGGAGGGAATTCAAATATTAAAAACTTGCTTCTGTTCAAACATTGCCAAAATAAAAATCTGAGTTCACCATTAAATTTCAAATTTTCCAATTAGTCTCCCTGCAAAGTTTCAAAATTTTTGAAGCTCATTTGCTATTTAATTCAGTGGCTCCGTTGAATTCATCCAAATTCAAATTCAAATTTGAATTTCAATTGAAACATGATCAATTTGAAGTTTAGATTTCATAATCAGATCCCAGATATTTAGTTTAGCCTATCCACAAATTCTCATGAATTTTTGACATCAGTTGATTGGATATTTGTTTAACCAGAGAGGATTGACTTGAAGGGGCAGTGGGGCCCACTAGTCAAAGAGGCAAATACGTGAGTGCTCTGCTTCGACTCACCGTGGTGACACCGCACGGCATGCAAGCTCCTGCGAGCTGCTTGCCCTCTTGCTGCATGGCCTCCCTGGCGTGCTCCTTACACTCCTCATCCCTATCTTCGACTCCAGCCCCAAGTAGATGAGAACCAGCGGTCACCTCTGTTCTTCCCTCACGAGCGCACCACCTCGCCACTCTATCCACTGAATAGCTCAAGAATTCGGCCGAGTCTCTCCATCTCCTCAACAGAAAATGTAAAGAAAACTTCTCCCTCTATCATCTCCATCAAGTAGTTCGTTGATTCCTCAATTGGTTGCGTTGTATTTTGAAGCGCCGCGGAAGGCCACCGTTGAGGCCGACGGTCGCCCCCCTCTGTTCAACGACCCAGGACGAAGCAGACCTTCTCGAGACCTCACACAAACATCAAAGTGGTGCGTATTTGATCACTGAATATGCCTGCAAATTTTGGCGGCTTGTCTTAGTGTATAGAGTTAGTAATCCCCGTTCCTCCCGACGGCAAGACCGAGCATCGGGTTTAGATCATCGGTTTAATTCTGTCTCTATGTGCAACGATTCTTCAATCCAATTAAGGATTGTCTTCTAGGTCTCTACGCGCAGCATCTCACCAAAAATTAAACGAAATCATCGAGAGACGAAGTTGGATTTTGAGTTTTCATGGCCGCCGAGGAAAAATCCCGTTGGTCCACCATCGAAGTCGACTTTGCCAGTGATACCATCTCTTTTTATCCCCATGGTCACCTTCCTCATGCTCCCAGGAACGTTCCCAGCTTTCCACGAGCTTCATGCGCCATTCCCTAGCTGCCGCTGCCGTCGTCGCACTGCCATCTCCGTCCGTTGCCGCCACGATTGGACCTCACCATCGTGTTGCGCGGCTGATTCTAAGGTCAGGATTCCAAAACCGTGCCAAGAGGTGGTATACACAGCAAGCCGGTGGAGAGCAGCCACGGTTCCGGTGAGGAACGCCGCCGCGTCGCGAGGTAGACGAAGACTGGTGGGCCCCGCATGTCAGACACTCGGCGAGAGGAGAAGGATTGGCTGTGGCCTTCAGATCTGGTGCAGCTGCACGGGTTAACCCCGTGGCCCTCGGTGCGGCCTAATTATGATAGACCCATTTTAAATGAGTGGGGCCGGGCTGATTTATTTAAACTTTCCAATGGGAAAATAATTCCAGATTTCAATCAAACTTCAAAAATCCATTACTCCTACTATATTTTCTCAAAATTTTCCACTTAAATTCTGGTAGACTCATCTTGTTCTCAAATTTTCAGTGGTCCAATGTTTTGAACATGAAAATCCCAGAATTGTCATAATTAATTACTTTCATCTAATTGATGGGGAAATTAATTACTCGTGTTCTGTTAATTGGAAAATTCTCAATTTTGGTCAGGACGCTCATAAAAATACACTTGACTTCCAGTAAAAATTTCAAGTTCACTGGACTTTATTTACTGGGTTGATCAGTGTTCCAAATCTCTATGTAGTTGAAAATTAAGAAAAGTACAAAACCATTTTCAGCTTTTTCGCCAAATTTGTAAAATTTATTTCTTCCTGTAGGAAGCTTATAAAATTATGAAACAAATTTTAATAGAATCAGTGGAACCTCCTCTAACATAATCACTTAGTGGTAGCCATGACAAAGCTACATATTCAGTACCAAAATTCAGAGAATCCATTTTTTGTTAGAATTTTAGAGACAACGAGCTTCCTTGACCATCTCCAATTTTTGGTTCAGATCATACTCATAGATCCTAGTGTTCACTGTGAAAATCCCAAGGCCAATTAAAATCATTTACATACCTGATCAGTATTTATAATATATCTTCTATAGTTTCTATATCACTCATGTATTTTATATATGGCATATCATATAGTGACCGAGATCGAGGAGGACCCGGAGCCCTTGGAGACTCTACTTACAGAAGCTAACTTCCCCTCTGACTTGCAGCCAGGCAAGGCCCGGTTTCCATTTAAGTGCTATTTCAAATTTTATATTTGTATCACTTATGTCTAGGATGAGTTTTGTGCATTAGGGCTAAGGTGCTTGTTACTCCACTTGCATGACCCACAAATCCCATGGAGTATTGGGTAGTTCTAGAGTTTGACGAGTAGAAAATGTCATGCTAATGTTTATAGGAATCCAGTAAAAGTCGAATAGTTGGAATCTACTCGCGAGATAGGATTTTATCACACGGGATGAATTGGATCAAGGAATGGTTTGTGAATATGAAATTGAGACCGAGCAGCAGGTAGGATGCAGCGATACGTGGTCTCACGTGCGTAGCCCTTCTTGTGTGATTGTGGATCGATCCGTGTGTGGCCCTGCTGGACAAGTTTGAACAGTACCGGATGCATACTAGGCATATGTAACCCAAGAAACTGATGTAACTTGATAACTTGGATGTCGAGGTATAGCCCATTGTAGATAGGATTGGGCTGAGGGTAGTAAGGTGTAAATTCGCCGGCGGGCACATACATGCTCCGTGCGGGAACCTTATGCCCGCGATGGTGGGACCGCTTTGGCGTTTGAGTTCTCCTGTGAACGGTTGCTGTGTATGACTTGGTGGGGAGCACGAAACGCTCCTTAGGCATGGGTGTACGTGACATGTTATTCAGGTGTGTCCTGATTGCAAACACCGTCCCTCACGGTTATTTGAGTACCGCTTGTTCACTGCGCTGTGACGTAGTAAATACAGAAGAAGTCAGGAGAATACAATGTATTCAAATATAATTGCTTTGCAACTATGATTGCTATAGATTAGGCTCACTAAATTTATTGTTATTAAACATTTAAGCTGCTGCTATTAACTTGTAAAATGATAATCAATTTATATGCGAGTCATTTATTGCTATATCCATCCCTATGTTAAGTATCCTTGTATGTAGAGTTCCATGTTTGGATGAGATGGTTAAGTCTTGCTGAGCCTTCGTGCTCTCGTTCGCTATATTAAGTTGTTTCTGGTGAGACGAATGAGGAAGAGCCCGAGGATGAGGTGACGCCACCGTCGGGGTATACTGCCGAATGGGAGCCCTACACGCCGTAGTAAATTTGTGTGTGGCTAGTCTGCACCGTCCGCCCGCTGGACGGCTGTACTTTTGCATAGCTAGGCTGAGAGTTTAGTTATGAATATTATCTTCCGTTGTATATTAAGTATTGTAAAAGACTTCCGCTTTTTATATAAATAAAACTTTGTATTTTGTCGTATTCTTTTCGTGTGTGATGTTGGGTGCCGCATCGCACGGCACCACCCTCTGCGATTCCTGGAATGTGTGGACCCGATCCACACAGCCTGGCATCAGAGCAGCATTAGGAATAACACGCTCAAAAAGAGCCTATTTTAAAAACTTTAGAGTATTCGAGTGAGGATTAGTTACTATGCCCACATAAGGTCTATTATAGTATTAGTTACTTAAGGTGGCAAGCTAAGTTATGTGTTATTAAATTCCGTAACGATGCTCCGACGTCAGGTAAGAGGTAAGGTACGCCACCGCAAGCTGATCAATTGTGGTAAGCTCACCATGCGAGAGGTAGCATGTGGTTGTTTCCGTGGCTTCACACGGAAATGTTAATATGAGTCTCTGAAACATTCCATGTTTCTTAGAACATATGACACGCGGTACCCCAGCGTGCTACAAAATTAGTGTGAGCCCCCGTCTGGTGGGACATAACCCGATGTGCCCCCTACTGGTGCAGCACTATGCAAAGATGTGGGACCCCGTCGGGTGGTAGAAAACCCGGTCATGTACCTCGAGGCGTGGCTTAACTCGGGGCGGCCCGTATGGAATGATACGGGACAAATGTTTTTACTTTCATATATATTATTGTGAACTTTTTGCCCATGCGGGTTGTGCCGTACGCCACCATATGTTTGACCTATAGTTTGTGTGTAGATGCAGTACACTAACCACGTTAGGTAGCTCGAGTAGAAAACATTTGCGAGTGAACGTCATTACTACCACCATTGAGACGTATGCCGAAATACCGACTTAGGATTTTCTTTGGTGACGGCGTAGTACTGACATTGCATTCGAGATTCATCAGGCACATCGACGACGCTATCCGTGCTGGTGTTTTGACTCGACAACAAGTAAAAATCTCCAACTTAGGACTAAGTTTGAATGTGTAATCTCTGTTTTGGAGCGTACTGGTCAGATTTAAAATTGATCGTGTGGTCGCTTGAACAAGCGGACATATGGTTTGGGATCTTGAGGAAGTCATCCACAAGTTTCATTTTCAGCTCAAAGGAAGATTTCAAGATTTAAAACTTGAAAACTTCATTTGAACTTAAATTGCTCGGTTCCTGGTTCAAACTGTGAACTGGACAGGAAATTGACTAAGTTTGGAAGAGCATAACATCTTTTATATTTCACCCCTGAAGTTATACCACACATGGTGGGAAAAATTTAGAGAGTCCTCTAAAACTCCTATGTTCAACTCAAAATCAGAATCCCCCTGTAAACTAATGAAAAATTCATATTTCCAAACTCTGTTAAATCTGGACAGAGACTGAACAGTTTTTGTACTCTGTTACTGTCTTGATCATATCTCTTTGTTGAATCAATGAATGACTTCATATAATGCATTTATGTAATCCTGAGGATGTATACAACAATGTTGTAATTTATTATTTTTGCATATATTGCTGTTTTGTATCTAGAAAAATGTGGACAAAATCAGCCTTAAACAAGGGAGATGCTGTCAAAAATTTTCCAGAAAACTATCAACTTGGAAAAATCATATCTCCTTATAAAGAAATGATCTGGAGGTAAATAAATACATTCTGGAAATATATTTGAGTTTATTACAATTTTATAGTTTAACTCAAGTCCTGAATGTGCCTCTAACTGGATGAAACTTTCAAATTTCTCCAGAATGGTCAGAATGAACAGAAACTGAAACAGAATTCCAGTGTATGCTTCATTTGGCATGTGAATTTGAATTCACATTCATAATTGATTTTTCAAATCCATGATATGTTTATCAACAAAGTTTATTGAATTCTAGTATTTGACTCCTTCAAGTACTTCTTTTATAGATGATGGATGTGATGTTATTACCGGACGGATGGGTGTTCTACACGTGCGCTAACCGGCCGGGCTTCCCGAGGATGCTGCGGTAGGTGCTCCAACACTTTGGCTTCATCGAGATGCCATGATATTGGGGTCAAGAGACAGTTTACATAGGTGTACTGTCATGTACCGTCCTGGTCGATATCCCGGCGAGTCCGCCTTTTTATGGATGGGCTCCTTTTTCGGTCAAGATCCAGGGAGCTTGTTTGGAGGACACGTGGGCCATTGCCGTGGGCGAAGCGCTTATGAAGCTTTGCGAGCTTCATCAAAATGTCATGGCTGGGACACAATTTTCTCTTCTCCTGGTCCATGGTGCTGCTGGTTTTGAGTGGCAACATCGTATGGTTGAGTCCTATCAACCATATGGCGATACAACCTCGACAACACTTGGGACTTATGCCGCTGCATCCAGCATGGTGGTGCTCGCACAGGGTGTAATTCTTCGGGAGCAGATCAATGCCTTGAGGCAAGCAATGGAACGGGGTGACACTCTTGATTATATTAATGAGAACCTATGTTCGTTCCTGGCCCCGACGAATCACCGGCTGAATCGATGCGAGGATCAGCTAAATCACACTTGCACGAGACTGCGAAAATCTCGCGCCGAACTGAGGCAAACTCGCATGGAACTGCAGAAAGCTCGTGATGGACTGCAGGCGAGTCAGTTGGAGGTGCAACAACAGCAAGAGCAGCTGTTGGTAGTCACCGAGGCACGAGATGAAGCCATCGAGGAAGCTCAAAATTTGGAGTATGAGGTAGAGCAACTTCAGGATAATTTGATTGAGGATGAAGCGTAATTGCAACCAGTTGTGTATCCACCGGCTCATGACATACCGCTGAATATGGGAGAGCAAGTGCCTTCAGATCCTGAGGAGGAAGAAGATCCAGAGATACTCGAGTACGCCGATGATGATGCATCGGAGTCGGATGGGGCAGCACTACTGCCATCACGGGGCAACGTATAGTTAGTGGTTGCTCGTGTTTATTTTCTAGCCATGTTTGTGTCATATTATAAATAGTAATAGGTGTGTATGAGATGACAAGATGTGTATAACATCTCATGTAGACCAACTATAGTTGAGATGCACTTCCGTAGTGGGAGTCCGTCATTTTTGAAATCAATATTGTAAACTTGGTCATGAGATAATATATCTTGTATAAAGTTTGTACTTTATCAATATATGTCAATGTTATGCAATTATCACATTGTCAACAACCGCACTACTATGGTATGGAATTGATCAAGCAAACAAACATGTTGCTGATTTTAATTCATGTGGATGCAGAATGGTGCGTACACGTTCGACTCCCGAGATGGGATGCTCGAGCCGGGGTCGTGAGGATGAATCTTCGACCCGGGAGCAAACCGCGACACCACGCCAACAAGTCCCTCCACCACCACCACCTGAACCTTCGAGAACACTAGCAGAGATTCAAGCCGCAGTACTCGGGTCGCGCGACGAGCAAACCGAGTTACTGCAGATGTTGGTTCAAAATTTGTCCCATCAAGGGGGACGACAAGACAATGGGAAATGCCAGCCCCAACAGATTTCGTATTCGGACTTCTTGGCGACACATCCACCGGTCTTCACGGAGGCCGAGGAGTGTCTGGAAGCGGACAACTTTATCCGCACTCTTGAGACGATGTTCGGTTTGCTGCGATGCACCGAACAGCAGAAGGTGCTATTTGTAGTGCAACAGCTTCAGGCATCTGCCGGTGCTTGGTGGGCGAACTACATCGCCTCACTGTCGGCTGGTCATGCGGTCACCTGGACCAAATTCCGGGAGGCATTCCGTGCCTACCATATACCTCCCGGAATAATGAAGAGGAAGCCTCAAGAATTTTTGGAGCTAAAGCAAGGCGGGATGAGTGCCCACGAATACTCCCGCTCTTTCAACCATCTAGCGCAATATGCGCCAGAGTATGTGAGGACGGAGGATAGGAAGTGAGATATTTTCTTCTGGGGTTTGAACCCCAAGATGAAAGTCCAACTTGCGCAATGCAACTGCGGCACCTTCAACGACATCGTCAATGCTGCGATTGTACAAGAGGACGCTCAGCGCGAGCTCGTTTCTGGTAAGAGGAAACACAGCGCGCTGTCAAGCAGCAACGGGGGTGGTTCGCAGAAGTACCGTGTGGTGTATCGCTCACCATCCGGTCAGCGATGGCAGCCACTGGCGCGACCGCAGCAATTCCGCGGTCGATCTTGTAACGCGCCACGTTTTCAACCGCCATCCCCACAATAACAGCAGCAGCAAAGGATGGTCCCGCGTGCATATCCACCACCACCACGTGCACCGAGATTCCGTCCACAGATTGGAGGGAACCCGACATAGTACACATGCTATACGTGTGGTTGTGCCGGGCATTTTGCGAGGGACTGCCCCGTGCAGCGTCAAGGCAGCGGGAAAGCACCATATCGCGGTGCCGTTCAACCCCGCAACCAGCCCAAGAAACCAGCACCAAAACCCGGCAACGTCCACCACTTAGAACTCGAAGACGTGCCGGAAGGCGAACCCATTATCGTAGGTACGTTTTCTCTACTCCAAAATCCTGTAGTCATATTATTTGACTCTGGTGCCACCCATAATTTCATTAGTCTATCTTGTGTTGTCAAGCATCAATTACCTATCACTCCCACAGAAAGTCCATATTTTATTTGCTCTCTGGGTGGGAAAATAGCAGCAGACATGAAAGTCCATAAAGCACAACTTAAGATGGGTGGGAGTATCTATCCGACTTCTCTAATTATATTAGAGGGTCAAAAGCTCGATGTCACCTTAGGAATGTCGTGGCTGCACCGACATGGTGTTGTTCTCGACATTATCCCACGTGTGGTCCACTTGAACTCTCCACTATATGAACCACACATTCTCATTCTAGACCGCCTTATTCAGA
The DNA here is from genome assembly GCA_036927565.1 of Tuctoria greenei. Taxonomy (NCBI): domain Eukaryota; kingdom Viridiplantae; phylum Streptophyta; class Magnoliopsida; order Poales; family Poaceae; genus Tuctoria; species Tuctoria greenei. The sequence goes on along the minus strand of JAYESD010000008.1, from coordinate 160,489,871 downwards.
AAATTCCAGCCACATACAACACGGAAGCCACAAAGCTTGAGGACATTCGTGTGGTCCGTGAATATCCGAACGTGTTTCCCAATGACCTTCCGGGTATGCCACCGGATAGGGACATCGTGTTCAAAATTGAACTTACTCCGGGAACCACACCTATTTCTCGAAGGAAGTACAAGATGGCCCCAAATGAATTGGTGGAATTAAAGGAGCATTTGAAGGACCTGCTGGACAAAGATCTCATCCGCCCAAGTTCATCACATTGCGGCTGCTCTGCATTATTTGTAAAGAAGAAGGACAAGACATTATGTCTATGTGTGGATTATCGTCCGCTCAATGCCGTGACGATCAAGAACAAGTATTCACTACCACACTTCAATATTTTCTTTGAACAATTAGTGGGTACTAAAGTATTATCGAAGATGGATCTTCGGTCCAGATATCATCCAATAAAAATCCGACCGGAGGATATACCGAAGACGGCATTCTCAACGAGATACGGGCTCTATGAATATCTCGTCATGTCGTTCAGACTTACCAACGCGCTGGATCACTTCATGTATTTGATGAATTCAGTGTTCATTCCAAAGTTTGACAAGTTTGTCATGGTATTCATCGATGACATTTTGGTTTATTCAAAATCAGAGGAAGAACACGCTAAACACTTGCATATCATGCTCCAACGATTGCGAGATCACAAGCCTTATGCAAAATTCAGCAAGTGTGAATTTTTGATCAGCCAAGTGCCTTTCTTGGTCACATTTTTTCAGCAAAGGGTATCGCTGTTGATCCAAGCAAAATTGTGCAGGTGCTGAAATGGAAGTCTCCAACGTCCGTACACGAAGTTTGCATCTTCCTTGGGTTAGCGGGATATTATCGGAGATTCATTCCTAGCTTCTCAAAAATTGCTAAGCCAATGACGGAGCTGCTGAAAAAGAGGACTAAATATATTTGGTGCAAGGCATGTGAGGATGCATTCCAAGCATTGGTGAAACATCCCACAACAGCCCCGGTGTTAGCTCAGCCGGATACGACCAAATCTTTCGACGTTTATTGTGATGCGTCTGGCATTGGTCTCGGCTGCGTATTAATGCAAGACGGCCGTGTGATTGCATATGGCTCACGGCAGCTCTGAAATCATGAACAGTATTATCCAACTCATGACGTTGAACTCGCTGCCGTGGTACTCGCTTTGAAAATGTGGAGGCATTATTTGCTCGGAAATTTGGTGCACATGTACACCGATCACAAGAGTATGAAATATATCTTCACTCGGAAGGAGCTGAATATGCGGCAGCAAAGATGGTTAGAACTGATCAAAGATTATGAGATTGAAATTCATTACCGTCCCGGCAAGGCAAATGTGGTTGCCGATGCACCGAGCCGCAAGTCTCACGTCAATAATTTGTCCATCACTCAGATGGAAGAGGACGAACCGAGTTTATACATGGTTCCATATGGTGCATTATATAATCTTGCTCTCATCCCTACCATACGAGAGGAGATTATGGAAGCTCTAAAGAAAGACGTGGGTATGTCACACATTCGAGGGAGAATGAAGTATGGGGAAATGAAGTGCTTCCCAAGTGATGAACATGGTACCCTGTGGTTCAAGGATCGTATCGTGGTACCCCGTGACACAACACTATGGAAGAAAATCTTGGATGAAGCTCACTTATCCAAGTACTCTATTCATCCGGGCAGCAACAAGATGTACCAAGATTTTAAAATCAGATTTTGGTGGACACGGATGAAGAGAGAAATTGCAAAGTATGTATCGGAGTGTGATACATGTCGGTGGGTGAAAGCTGACCAAATGAGAAAGGCCGGACAGCTGCAACCATTGAAAATTCTGGCTTGGAAATGGGAGAACATTAGAATGGATTTTATTGTCGGATTACCTCTCACATTCCACAATCATGATTAAATTTGGGTGATAGTCGATCGACTAACCAAATCAGCTCATTTTATTCCGGCACATACAAAGTACATTGCCAAGAAATATGCGGAGTTATATATTGTAAGAATCATGTGCTTGCACGGAGTTCCCTGGACGATTATTTCAGATCGCGGTGCGCTGTTCGTTGCTCGTTTTTAGGAGCAGCTGCATGCGTCATTGGGGACAAAACTGATACGAAGCTCCGCATATCACCCGAAGACTAATGGTCAAACTGAACGGGTGAATCAAGTTTCAGAAGATATGCTATGCGCTTGTGCCATCCACCACGGTATAATTTGGGATGATCATTTGTCGTTGGCGGAGTTCTCTTACAACAATGGTTATCAAGCTAGCATCAAGATGGCGCCGTATGAAGCTCTCTATGGCTGGAAATGTCGCACACCACTCAACTGGTGTGAATCCAGCGAGCGAGTTATATACGGAATTGATCATGTAAATGAAGCCGAGGAACGAGTGCGAGTGATCCAAGCCAATCTCAAGGCTGCTCAATCTCGGCAGAAAAGCTATGCGGATAAAAGACGTCGACCTCTCCACTACAACATCGGGGACCACGTTTATCTCCGTGTATCTCTGATGAAAGGGATTCATCATGTCAGAGTGTGGGGAAAACTTTCTCCAAGATTCATTGGTCCGTTCACCGTCATGGAAAAATGCGGACCCATGGCCTACCGTTTGGAGTTACCAGCGTCACTCTCTAGAGTTCACAATGTATTCCGCATTTCTCAGATGCGGAAGTGTCTTAAATCTTCAGCTGATATCCGCACCGAAGACATCGAAGTTCTCCAACCGGATCTCACTTATTCTGAGTATCTGATCTGGATTATTGATGAAAAGACTCGCACCACAAGAAACCGGACTCTATAGTGCTACAATGTCTTGTAGAGCAACCATACCGTTGAGCATGCGACATGGGAAAGCGAGGATTATCTCCGCTCAAACTATCCGGATTTATTATCAGCTCATATCCGGTAATCTTTTTACCTCCGTCTCTTCTACTTGTAATCTCGGGACGAGATTCTTTTAAGGGGGGGGATGTAAAAGCTCTAAATTTCATAGTGCAAAGTTCAGATGGGAGATGTAAAGATTTGAATGGTAAAAATAAATCAAATTGGAAATTAAAAATCAAACCAATTCAAACTTTAATTGAGGGAATCCAAATATAAAAAACTTGCTTCTGTTCAAACATTGCCAAAATAAAAATCTGAGTTCACCATTAAATTCCAAATATTCCAATTAGTCTCTCTGCAAAGTTTCAAAATTTTTGAAGCTCATTTGCTATTTAATTCAGTGGCTCCATTGAATTCCATTCAAATTCAAAATAAAATTTGAATTTCAATTGAAACTTGATCAATTCGAAGTTTTGATTTCAGAATGAAATCCCAGATATTTAGTTGAGCCTATCCACAAATTCTCATGAATTTTGGACATCTTTTGGTAGGATATTTGTTACCAGAGAGGATTGACTTGAAGGGGCAGTGGGACCCACTAGTAGAGGCAAATACGTGAGTTCTCTGCTTCGACTCACCGTGGCGACACCGCACGGCATGCAAGCTCCAGCGAGCTGCTTGCCTGCTTGCTGTGTGGCCCCCTGGCGTGCTCCTTACACTCCTCATCCCTATCTTCGACTCCAGCCCCGAGTAGATGAGCACCGGCAGTCACCTCCGTTCTTCCCTCCCGAGTGCACCACATCGCCCCTCTGTCCACTGAATAGCTCAATAATTCGGCCGAGTCTCTCCATCCTCCCAACAGCAGAAGTAAAAAAAACTTCTCTCTCTATCATCTCTATCAAGTATTCGTTGATTCCTCAATTAGTTGCGGTGTATTTTGAAGCGCCGCGGAAGGCCACCATTGAAGCCGACGGCCGCCCCCCTCTTTTCAACGACGCCAGGACGAAGCAGACCTTCTAGAGCCCTCACGCAAACATCAAAGTGGTGCGTATTTGATAATTGAATATGCCTGCAATTTTTGGTGGCTTGTCTTGGTGTATAGAGTTAGTAATTCCCGTTCCTCCCGACGCAAGACCGAGCATCGGGTTTAGATCGTCGATTTAATTCTGTTTCTATGTGCAACGATTCTTCAGTCCGGTTAAGGATTATCTTATAGGTCTCTAGGCGCAGCATCTCACCAAAAATGAAAGGAAATCATCGAGAGACGAAGTTGGATTTTTAGTTTTCGTGGCTGCCATGGAAAAATCTCATCGGTCCACCGTCAAAGTCAACTTTGCCGGCGATTCCATCTCTTTTTCTCCCCATGCTCACCTTCCTCATGCTCCCAGGAACGTTCCCAGCCTTTCCCCGAGCTTCATGCGCCATTCCCGATCAAGTTCGACATAGCCGAAACCCTAGCCGCCGCCGCCGTCGTCGCACCGCCATTTCCAGTCGTCACCGCCGCGATGGGACCTCACCATCGTGTTGTGCGGCCGATTCTAAGGTCAGGCGGCCAAAGCCGTGCCGAGAGGAGGTCGATGCAGCAAGCCCGGTGGAGCGCCGCACGGTTCCGGCGAGGAACGCCGCCGCGTCGCAAGGTAGACGAGGACTGGCGGGCCCCGCATGTCAGTCACTCGGCCAGAGGAGAAGGATCGGCTGTGGCCTTCGGATCCGGTGCGGCTGCGTGGGTTGACCCCGTGGCCCTCAGTGCGGCCTAATTCTGATAGGCCCATTTTAAATGAGTGGGGCCGGGCTGATTTATTTAAACTTTCCAATGGGAAAATAATTGCATATTTCAATCAAACTTCAAAAATCCGTTACTCCTAGTATATTTGATCAAAATTTCCAAATATATTCTGTTAGACTCATCTTGTTCTCAACTTTGCAGTGGAGCACTTTTTTGGACATGAAACTCCCATAATTTTTATAATTAATTCCATTGAGCTAATTACTTGGGAAATTAATTACTCCTGTTCTGTTAATTGGTAAATTCCCAATTTTGTTCAGGACACTCATAAAAATACACTTGATATCCAGTAAAAATTTTAAGTTCATTGGACTTTATTTACTGGGTTGATCAGTGTTCCAAGTCTCTATGTAGTTGAAAATTAAGAAGTACAGAACCATTTTCAGCTTTTTCCCCAAACTTGTAAAATTAATTTCTTCCTGTAGGAAGCTTAGAAAAATATGAAAAAAAAAATTTCGTAGAACCAGTGGAACCTCCTCTACCATAAGCACCTACTGGTAGACATGACAAAGCTACCCAAAATTCGGAGAAGACATTTTCTTGTTGGAATTTTAGAGGCAACAAGCTTCTTTCAACATCTCTGATTTTTGGTCCAGATCTTCCTCATAGATCCCAGTGTCCACTGTAAAAATCCCAAGGCCAATTAAAATCATTTACAAACCTGATCAGTATTTATAAAATCTCTTCTATAGTTTCTATATCACTCATGTATTTTATATATGGCATATCATATAGTGACCAAGATCGAGGAGGACCCGGAGCCCTTGGAGACTCTACTTCCAGAAGCTAACTTCCCCTCTGACTCGAAGCCAGGCAAGGCCCGGTTTCCATTTAAGTGCTATTTCAAATTTTATATTTGTATCACTTATGTCTAGGATGAGTTTTGTGCATTAGGGCTAAGTTGCTTGTTACTACACTTGCATGACCCACAAATCCCATGGAGTATTGGGTAGGTCTAGAGCTTGACGAGTAGAAAATGCCATGCTAATGTTTATAGGAGTCCAGTAGAAGTCGAGTAGTTGGAATCTACTCGCGAGATAGGATTTTATCACAAGGGATGAATTGGATCAAGGAATGGTTTGTGAATATGAATGTGACGCCCGGTTCCGAAAAATGAACCAAGCTAACGCATATGTGTGCCCAGGATGTTCAACACACATACACGAGTGATTCACAAATGATAAATAGATAATTACCACAGCTCAAATTATTAAATAAGTACTCTTATTACATAATTCATTATATTCTCGAATACAAGCTCTAATAGATATTAATGACAAGTTTGAACTAATGCAGCGGAAATAAACTAATAAGCAACTAAGCAATTAAGCATAAGGGATAGCGCAGCTCCATGCAACACCACAGGCAAAGCTGACGGTAGACACGGCCTAGATCTCCACATTATCGCCATTAAACTCACAATTCTGACCTGCAACTGTTGGTGGGGGATTGCAATAGTGAGTACATATCGTACTCAGCAAGTGTGGAAAGTATGACATGTGGCTGATTCAAATGACGACAATAATAATGGCTAAGTGCTGAAAAGTACAGTAAAACATTTGAAAAGCATTATACTATGTCTATGTAAAACAATCCCATCATAACCATCATATTAACAAAATATAAACCATATCCAATTATTGCCAACATCATCATTATCCATGTCTAGATACCATAACTCAAATTCATATCCATGACCATAATCCATAAACCATCCATAACCATTACCAACCCATAACCATAGTCCAACCATCCCAATACCAAAATCCTCTAATCATGTAGGTCATCCAGGCGCTCATAACCGGGAGCACGGCTATCATGATAGTTTTAATACTCTATAGAGTTTGTACCACTTTACCCACGTGTTTGTGATTTCATCACCCGTCGGCGACTAAAGAACCTCCCTTATGCCAATTACACTTCCTTTGGTGTATGGCCAAGAGATCACAAAATAGCCTTTACAAAGGGATTACTAGCCTATTTAGACCCCACTGAGGTTTCACCGGTGGCGATGCCTCCAACTGAGCACATCTTCAACCAAGGGCCCCCTCTTGAGCCATTCGGATCCCAGGGTAGTCCCGCCAATCATCAACAAACCCAATCCAACTACCCCTTCCCCGAGCATCCACAATGGTCCAAACAGCACTAGCAAAGCTCTAATTAATCAGCTACACCGCACCCATACTTGGCCTCGTGGTGGCACTGTAGTCCTGGCCTATTCTCGCATGAACCGGTCCTTAGATCTAAAGCAAGCAAACCACCATATCATCCAAACCATCCACATACCAGGCTTGCTTAGATCACCCATTACCATACCATATTGACCAGTTCATGTTAATCCATATACCATTAATGCATAATTAAATAATATAGTGGTTTCCCATCCCAATTAATTAAGCGATGCAAAGGTAAAAAGTTCATCCCGACGCTCTACCATAAATTCCAGGTGACAAGGGTGGTTTAACAAGTCTAGTAAACTTCCTACCATAGGATTCCCATCAAATTGACACAAGCATGCAGTTTGCAAACAAAACATTTATTTTCAAAACAGGATCAATATGCTTCAAGGACACTTGCCTTGCTCCGGCAGATAGGGTTGCTCAAGCGCTTCAAAATCTTGATTCTGAAAATCCTCGTACACGACCTCTTGAGCACTCCCCTCTACTCGTGATCACACATACAAGAATATACATGCAAATCAACATGATGCACACACATTAATCAACATGCGATGATATGCATGCATGCAAAGTACAATAATTGAATAACTACGGTTGTTTATAAATTAGATGCAACTAGTTCATACGTGTTCATATGAGTTTACGGGGGTTTTAGCGAGAATTAATGCTGCTGAAAATAAAATTATGGTGCAACTAAAATCAATTTACGTCTATTAGATCTAATACGTCGCTAAAATTCGCATCGGGAACGAATCCTACCGTAGATCTGACGGCTTGACGGTCGCGGAACGAATGCGTCGCGTAGTCGAAGTGGATGGCGCAGCAGTCCTCCGGCGGCACGACGACGGTGACGATCTCTGGTGGACGACGGCGCTCTCTCTTTTTTCCTCCTCTTCTTCCCCCTCTTTTTTTTCTTCCTTTTCTTCCCCTAGTGGCGCAGCCTCTGGTCCCCTTTTTTTTCCGGGGCGTGGCTTTCTGGGCGCTAGGGATTATGATGTCTCAGTGGCTTTTTATAGCCAGCGGCTAGGGCGTACGCGTGCGGGAGTCTCGGGCGGAGGTTGTAGTGCGCGGCGCGTTCGAGGGCGGCGCGGGAATTGCGCTGGGCGCGCAGCCATGGGAGCGGGGGAAAACGGGCGGCAGGCGGTGCGGGGTGGGGCCCAGGGCGCGGGGAGGTGGGGTCCAGGCAGAGCGGGATTCGCGCGTTGCGGTTGCGGGGACGAGGCGCAGTGCGGGGTGGGGCCCGTGCGGTGCAAGGGAGGCGGGAGGGCGCGCGGTTCGGGCAAGCGGGGCGCTGGCTGGGTCGCGTGTGCGCGGGGGCACGCGCTGGAGGGCGGCGGGGTGGAACCCCGGGGCGAGGCGGGGAAATCGGGCGGGGCGGGCGTGGGAGTGAGGCGGTCGGGGTGGGGCGCGTGGAGGCGGGGGGCCCAGGCGGCGGGGCCAGCGCAGGCGGCATGGCGGGGCGTTACGCGCGCGGTGCTGGGGCCTCGGGGTTCGCGCGCGGCAAGTGGCGGGGCCGGGGCGCTCGGCGAGCGTGGCCAGCGGGGTGGGGCCCGGGAGGCGCGGGTGAATCGGCCGGCTGCCTGGCTGGGCCGGTCGGGCAGCCTGGCCGGCGAATAGATTTTCTTTCTTTTTTTTCACTATATTATTTATTTACTTTTTATATATATTTCTTTATTATTATAATTTTTATACTTATTCCCTATTACAAGTTTTAGGCTATAATTATTTTCCTTTTATCCTACTAATGTTTAATGCATGATCTTGTATGCAATGCATGATGCGAAAATTGAGGGTGTTACAAACCTACCCCCCTTGAAGTGAATCTCGCCCTCGAGATTCGATAACGTGGAGAAAAGGTGAGGAAATTCTGCCTTCAAGTCTTCTTCACGTTCCCATGTAGCTTCGGTTTCCGTATGGTGTTTCCATTGCACTTTGCACCAACGGATCCTCTTATTCCTTGTGAATCCAAAACAATGAGGTTGGCGGAGAAGTCTACCCCCCTTATTCTAAGGCTTACTTTTGGACATACTATATTTGTCCTCATCTCTCCTCCAGGAGACTTAACCAATAGAGTAAACTTCATATGAGAGACAGGCAAACTATACATGGCAACATACTTCAATGTAATGAATGAATGCGATGCTTCAGAATCAAATAACATAGTCGCAGGGTTGGAGTTAGCAAGAAACATACCAATGACCACGTCATCCGCTTGTTGAGCATCCTCCGTAGAGACATGGTTCACGTTGCCACGAGCAAAATTCTGCTGTCCAAGGTTCCCTTGTGGTTGTCCTCCATTGGGTCTTGAGGTTTGCCTCGGCGCATTGCTTCCTTGACCAAAGCCTGACTTAGGACATTGATGCGCAAACTGTCCAGCTTCTCCACAAGTATAACACTTCTTAACTCCACCAGAATTATTGGGACGAGCTTGGTTTTGAACATTGGCTCTAGAAAAATCAGCACGAGGTGCATAAGGCATTGCTTGCATGACAGGGCGCTGCTGCACAAACTGAGTTGGGCGTGCTGCATAACCAGGGCGCTGAGCAGGAATAGAGGATCTGTAATGAGGCGCATTGGGCGGCGCAAGGCGAGGGCGCACATTACTTCCTTGTTGCTGTCCTTGGTATGGCGCCTTCCTCTTGATTTCTTGCTCCATCTCACGAACCTTGTTTTCCACCACAATTGCTTTGTCCACAAGCTTCTAAAAATTGACATAATCACAGTTGAGTAGTTGCACTTGGATCTCATTGTTCAAGCCTCTCATGAACAAATATTGCTTCCGGCTGTCCCGACTAACATCCTCAGGCGCATATCTTGAGAGTTGAGTGAACTTATTGAGATATTCACTCACCCTTGATCTTCTTTGCCTTAAGTTCTCGAATTCTTGCCTCTTCAAGATCATAACACCTTCTGGCACATAATGAGAACGGAAGTTCTCCTTGAATTTGGCCCAAGTGATTCTTTCTTGGTTATCATGAGCACTACAATAAGCATCCCACCAATCTGCAGCTGCTCCAACGAGTTGATGAGAAGCAAATAGGACCTTCTCCCGGTCACTGCATTGGACAATAGCAAGTTTCTTCTCCACGTACTTGAGCCAATCATCGGCATCCATAGGATCAGCAGCTTGAGCAAAGGTTGGCGGCCTAGTCCTCATGAGCTCTCCCAATCGGTTATGAGGAGACGGGGGTGGCGGTGGAGGCATGTGGGGTTGATTGTTGATATTGCCAGCCTGCAGCTGTCCCATAGTTTGTATCATTGTCTGCATGAGCTGGTTCTGCATAGCCAGTAGCTGCTCCATATTGATGGCTCCATGAGCAGGTCCTTGTTCGTTGTTGTTCTGAGGTACTCCATGGTTCTCCTCCTCACCATTGACATCCCTCTGATTGCGAGTCCTCACCATCTGAAGAAGATCAATAGGTAAGAATTTAGAAACGCCCCCAACTATATGCATCAAGGGATATGAAGCTAACCAACTAACTATACTAGCCTAGGTGGACATGGCAATGCTAAAGCATCCCAAAGTCCTCTATTAAGCACACAAGCAAACAATATATATAGCAAACAACACTCCAAGAAAAAACACAACGATTCCTAAGTGCTCCTATGTGCTCTAAAGTGTCCATTCTATCTAGGCTGCATCCTACGGTCAACCTGGCTCTGATACCAATCTGTGACGCCCGGTTCCGAAAAATGAACCAAGCTAACGCATTTGTGTGCCCAGGATGTTCAACACACATACACGAGTGATTCACAAATGATAAACAGATAATTACCACAGCTCAAATTATTAAATAAGTACTATTATTACATAATTCATTATATCCTCGAATACAAGCTCTAATAGATATTAATGACAAGTTTGAACTAATGCAGTGGAAATAAACTAATAAGCAACTAAGCAATTAAGCATAAGGGATAGCGCAGCTCCATGCAACACCACAGGCAAAGCTGACGGTAGACACGGCCTAGATCTCCACATTATCACCATTAAACTCACAATTCTGACCTGCAACTGTTGGGGGGGGGGGGGGATTGCAAGAGTGAGTACATGTCGTACTCAGCAAGTGTGGAAAGTATGACATGTGGCTGATTCAAATGAAGACAATAATAATGGCTAAGTGCTGAAAAGTACAGTAAAACATTTGAAAAGCATTATACTATGTCAATTACACTTCCTTTGGTGTATGGCCAAGAGATCACAAAATAGCCTTTACAAAGGGATTACTAGCCTATTTAGACCCCACTGAGGTTTCACCGGTGGCGATGCCTCCAAGTGAGCACATCTTCAACCAAGGGCCCCCTCTTGAGCTATTCGGATCCCAGGGTAGTCCCACCAATCATCAACAAACCCAATCCGACTACCCCTTCCCCGAGCATCCACAATGGTCCAAACAGCACTAGCAAAGCCCTAATTAATCAGCTATGCCGCACCCATACTTGGCCTCATGGTGGCACTGTAGTCCTGGCCTATTCTCGCGTGAACCGGTCCTTAGAACTAAAGCAAGCAAACCACCATATCATCCAACCCATCCACATACCAGGCTTGCTTAGATCACCCATTACCATACCATATTGACCAGTTCATGTTAATCCATATACCATTAATGCATAATTAAATAATATAGTGGTTTCCCATCCCAATTAATTAAGCGATGCAAAGGTAAAAAGTTCATCCCGACGCTCTACCATAAATTTCAGGTGACAAGGGTGGTTTAACAAGTATAGTAAACTTCCTACCATAGGATTCCCATCAAATTGACACAAGCATGCAGTTTGCAAACAAAACATTTATTTTAAAAATAGGATCAATATGCTTCAAGGACACTTGCCTTGCTCCGGCGGATACGGTTGCTCAAGCGCTTCAAAATCTTGATTCTGAAAGTCCTCGTACACGACCTATTGAGCACTCCCCTCTACTCGTGATCACACATACAAGAATATACATACAAATCAATATGATGCACACACATTAATCAACATGCAATGATATGCATGCATGCGAAGTACACATAATTGATTAACTACGGTTGTTTATTAATTAGATGCAACAAGTTCATACGTGTTCATACGAGTTTAGGGGGGTTTTAGCGAGAATTAATGCTGCCGAAAATAAAATTATGGTGCAACTAAAATCAATTTACGTCTATTAGATCTAATACGTCGCTAAAATTCGCATCGGGAACGAATCCTACCGTAGATCTGACGGCTTGACAGTCGCGGAACGAATGCGACGCGTAGTCGAAGTGGATGGTGCAGCAGTCCTCCGGCGGCACGACGACGGTGACGATCTCCGGTGGACGACGGCGCTCTCTCTTTTTTCCTCCTCTTCTTCCCCCTCTTTTTTTTTCTTCCTTTTCTTCCCCTGGCGGCGCAGCCTCTGGTCCCCTTTTTTTTTTTCCGGCGGCGTGGCTTTCTGGGCGCTGGGGATTACGATGTCTCGGTGGCTTTTATAGCCAGCGGCTAGGGCGTACGCGTGCGGGAGTCTCGGGCGGAGGTTGCAGTGCGGGGCACGTTCGAGGGCGGCGCGGGAATCGCGCTGGGCGCGCGGCCGTGGGAGCGGGGGAGAACGGGTGGCAGGCGGTGCGGGGTGGGGCCCAGGGCGCGGGGAGGCGGGGTCCAGGCAGCGCGAGATTCGCGCGTTGCGGTTGCAGGGACGAGGCGTGGTGCGGGGTGGGGCGCGTGCGGTGCGAGGGAGGCGGGAGGGCGCGCGGTTCGGGCAAGCGGGGTGCCGGCTGGGTCGCGTGTGCGCGGGGGCGCGCGCTGGAGGGCGGCGGGGTGGGACCTCGGGGCGCGGCAGGGAAATCGGGCGGCGGGGAAATCGGGCGGGGCGAGCGCGGGAGCGAGGCAGTCGGGGTGGGGCGCGTGGAGGCGGGGGGCCCAGGCGGCGGGGCCAGCGCAGGTGGCGTGGTGGGCCGTTACGCGCGCGATGCTGGGGCCTCGGGGTTAACACGCGGCAGGTGGCGGGGCCGGGGTGCTCGGTGAGCGTGGCCAGCGGGGTGGGGCCCGGGAGGCGCGAGCGAATCGGCCGGCTGGCTGGCTGGGCCGGTCGGGCGGCCTGGCCGGCGAATAGATTTTTTTTCACTATATTATTTATTTACTTTTTATATATATTTCTTTATTATTATAATTTTTATACTTATTCCCTATTACAAGTTTTAGGCTATAATTATTTTCCTTTTAACCTACTAATGTTTAATGCATGATCTTGTATGCAATGCATGATGCGAAAATTGAGGGTGTTACAATGAAATTGAGACCGAGCAGCGGGTAGGATGCAGCGAGACGTGGTCTCACGTGCGTTGCCCTGCTTGTGTCGATTGAGGACCGATTTGTGTGCGGCCCTACTGGACATGTTTGAACAGTACCGGATGCGTACTGGGCATATGGAACCTAGGAAACCGATGTAACTTGACAACTTGGATGTAGAGGCATAGCCCATTGTCAACAGGGGTGGGATGAGGGTAGTAAGGTATAAATTCGCCGGCTGGCGCAGACACACTCCGTGCGGGAACCTTATGCCCATGATGGTGGGACCAGTTCAACGTTTGAGTTCTCTTGTGAAAGGTTGCTGCGTATGACGTGGTGAGGAGCACGGCACGCTCCTTAGGCACGGGTGTATGTGACGTGTTATTCGGGTGTGTCTTGATTGCAATCACCGTCCCTCGCGGTTATTTTAGTACCACTTGTTCACTGTGTTGTGATGTAGTAAATACTGAAGAAGTCAGGAGAATACGATGTATTGAAATATAATTGCTTCTCAACTATGATTTCTATAGATTAGGATCACTAAAGTTATTGTTATTAAACATTTAAGCTGCTGCTATTAACTTGTAAAATGATGATCAATTTATATGCGAGTCATTTACTGCTATATCCATCCCTATGTTAAGTAACCCTGCATGTAGAGTTCCATGTTCAGGTGAGACGGTTAAGTCTTGTTGAGCCTTCATTCTCACATTTGCTATATTAAGTTATTTGCAGGTGAGACGTATGAGGAAGGGCCAGAGGATGAGGCAATGCCCTCGTCGGGGTATACCACCGTATGGGAGCTCTGCACGCCCTAGTAAATTTGTGAGTGGCTAGTGTGCAGCGTCTGTGAGCTGGACAACTGTACTTTTGTATAGCTAGGCTGAGATTTTAGCTATGAATATTATCTTCTGCTGTATATTAAGTATTGTAAAAGATTTCCGCTGTTTATATAAATAAAACTTTGTATTTTGTCGTATTCTTTTCGTGTTGTTGTTGGGTGCCGTATCGCACGGCACCACCCTCTGCGATTCCTGGAAAGTGTGTACCCAGTCCCCACAATATGCCACTTTGCCTTTCATCGAATTTTGACAAACTCATGACCCAATTGAGTGACATGCATGAACCTTTGACTTAGAAATTCTCATGCACCCTATTCATGCAAAAATTTCACACATTAAGAATTTGCATCCACCATTCATCCATCCAAGAAAGAAAACTCTATACATTATGGTCATCAAAATCTATCTAGAAAAATAAAAAGAGGTAGAAGACATGACTACGGAATTAAAAAAAGAGGAGAAAAAGAAAAAGAGAGTAGCATGTTTCATCCTTGAGAGAGAAAACGATGGAGTTCACATAGATCCATCCCATTCATTTGCACAAGGATTTATTTTGTCAATTTGTTTGTTGCATAAGTCTCTCATAGGATCAAGTTTTTGACTTAGTAATACATGAATTGCAATGTGTGCCACATTTATCCCTACCAAGCTCCAGATATAGCCATATTTAGTATAGGGACAAAATTGGCACAACATGCCAAGGTGAGGATAAAAACACTTTGAGAAACTTGAGAAATGCCAATTGAGAGATAAGGGCAATTGTTTCTTTGACTTTCTGAATATAGCAAAACGTCAGATCATTTTGGCAGGGGAAGATTCAGAAGAACTACATTCTAATAATTCCACTGTTCAAACACCCAAGATTTATGTGGTAGCCACATTCCTCAGAAAGGGAATTCATGAATTGAGGTATGAGTTGAAGTATCTAGTATCCTCATTTTCTAACTTATAAGCAAATTTATGATAGCACCTTAGTTTTTTTCTAGCCTTCACTCGAGGACGAGCAAAGGACTAGGTTTCGGGGAGTTTGTTGATGGTCCTTAAGTGCCATATGTCGACCGTCAATTCACCTCATAATGTGCACAAAAGAGAAACACAACGTAGTGGTAGGGTTAAAAACTAACCAATTCCACAAATATTGATGTTTCTTTGTATGCAGGTGAATTTATATCCAAAAATACTAAGACATGCCAGGAGTAATCCATAAAATTGGATTTCAACAAATCAGGCGACGCCACGTGTCATCACATGGATCAAATGGCCCACAAACAGAAGTATCCGAGGCCATCCAATGGTGTAACACCCATATAAAGGGATGGTACCCACTTAGTAGAGACCTGGAGGAAGCACAGCCCCAACGGGGCCAAGGCCAGGTCGGCCGACCCCCCTAGTTGGCCGACTAGGTCATGGCTCCAATTGCGGTCAAACGTCGTGTGTTGGCTCCTCCCAGCTTGAAGAAGTCATGGGTGACTGATTCACGTGCATTTTGTGACAGGAACCGACTCTTCTCCCCCCTATAAATAGAACCCCACACCTCACTTCACACAAAAACCAAAAGTTGAGAATAGAATATCATTCCAAAGGTTTAGAGTAGTCCTAGAGGCTTCCAAGTGAAGGAGAATGTGGTGAAGAGTTTGGGAGAAGGAGGCTTGGGCTTTTCAAGTCTCTCTTCTACACTTGTACCCCAACAAGGGTGTTATTAAAATCAAGTAAGCCATTGTGAATTAAATTCAAGTTTGATTCTCAATTCGTAGGAGTTTGCACAAGTGTTTACTTGTGAGTTCATTGCTTTAATCTATTAGAGGATCTAGATGTACCTTTGTGTTTGAAACAACTAGAGTTGTGATTTAGAACGTAAGCGTGGTGCTTAGGTTAGAAATCACTAGTGAATATCTCGTAGACCCAAAGATTGAAGAGGTAGGCAATAGGTGGTGACAACCCTATCTGTCCTTTGTTATCTTCCATGTTCGGCTATGCCATAGGCTCTTGGCTGGAGTCACCTAGTGTTGCTAGGAGTAAACCCATGCCCGAAGCAAGCAGCAACTGCAAAATCCATTGAATTAGAATCAATACTTTGAATTTCTCTCTCTTCCTTACCTACCAAACAACTTTGTGTCCTTGGGTGGATTAGTTCGTAAGATTACACACATGTTCCTTGGATTCGATACCCTTGGAATGCTCTCTTAAGGGGAAGTGCTACACGTTAGTTTTCATGCGCTTGCGGACTTTTATCCGTGACGTAAGAAACGTCAACAGTATTAATGTTACATAAATTTCTATGGATTTTTAATAATTTTTAAAATTGTTTTCCTATTTATTTTGGCAAGATCAGAATTAATTACACTAATTCAGAGGCAAAATAATTATTTCAAAACATAAAATATGCTGAAAATATTTTTATATCTTACTAGAATTTATTATAAATTTTGAGGAATTTTGCTGGATTTAACTTGATACTTTATGAAATAACGAGGCTTAATCTTATGTATCAAATCTGAAAAACAGATTAAATAATACTGAAAATATAAAATTCGGTTAAATCTAGAATAACATATTTATCTTGTACGATTTAATCTAACTTGCAAGTTTCAGATTGATTTATGATGATCTCATGATGTTTCATGGACGTATGAATAAATTAAACTCTACACATTGTTTAATACGAGTATTAAATCAACTGTGTCATTTGGATCTAAACCGTAAAACCTACTGTGTGCGTGTCTAGTCTGGACGGTCGTGGAACGATGGCATGATGTGTGTCTTTGGGATCTAGGGTTTTGTTGACGAAGAGGAGGACAACATGACGTTAACGAAGAAAACGGCAATCACGTAGCGATCTCCCGCGAAAAACAACGACAATACGACGATCTCCAACGGAACGGTGACTCCTTCCTTTTCTTCCTCCTCTTTCCTTCTTCCTCTCTTCCTTTTTTTCTCCCAGGCGACTGGCCTTCTCTCTCGTCTGCTAGAGTCGCTAGGGCTTTTTTCTACTGTGAGCAGCAATTTACTAGCCTTGACTAAATCTTACGTGAGCAGCATACTCACCGTGCAGGCGCGCAGGAGAGCCCCCCTCGGCCCCGTCGCTAGACCATTTTAGATGATGGAATGTTCCGACCTTCCCCTCCGAGGAGGTTATCACCAATTTATTACAAGTGAGTACACATGCAGACACTCATAACCTATTGTCTATAACAAGGCGACAATAACCGAATAACTAAGCATACTACTGTGGACCGGACTTCGTAGGCCAATATTGCGGCACGTTCATCCCTTCACATTTTTCGTAAGTGCACTCCAGATCTAGTACTCAAGACTTCCTCTATAGAGTAACTGCATGTAATATTATAAAATTCAGTCTGAAATTTGCTCCCATCAGAAATCGAACTCAGGACCTGAGTAATGCTACTCAGAGTACTTAACCACTAAGCTAAACACCTTTTGACAACCCATCGCTAGACCTGGCAGGCCGAGTTGACTTTATTTTTTCTTTTGCCTTTTTTTTTGTTTTTATTTCTTCTTTTTTATATTCCTCTGGGGGTGTGTGCCGGCTGCCAAATTGGTACTTCAGTCCCGTTCGGCGGTGCACGCCTGGAAGCTTCCGGGCAGAGGAACGGTGCTGGGCGCGTTACTCTCGGTTCCTGGCCTGAGTGCCAGGCCGAGTTGACTTTTTTTTTTTCCAGCGGTAGATTCTTTATTTTCCATGTTTGTTGTTTTTTTCATAGCTGTGGCCAAGGCTGTGCAGCCATGGCTCTGGCCAGTCGTTAACCCCTTTTTTTTGTTTTCTCTTTTTTTTCATATTACTTGTTTATTATTTATTTCTTTTATGTAACTTTCATTTTTTTCTTTGTAAATTTTGAATTATTATTTCTTTATATGTATATATATATATATTAGTATATTTTTTCTGATATTTACATATAAATTCTTTCTATTTATTTACTTAGTTATATTTATATCTTCTATTTTTCTTATTTATTATTTGTTTTTTATTTGTTTATATGTTTATTTATTATTTTTAGTATTTCTTTATGAGTTATTATTTCTTTCTATATAGTTCTTTATTAATTGTTATTATTATATTTTTCTATATTTTTATTTTCTTATTTAATTTCCATTATTTCTTTTCTTCTATAATCTTTTGACAAAAAAGTTACTTTTAATGTACTTATTTTGGCTGATGAATTTCAATAGCGGAGGATGAATGCAAATGCAGGATGAGATGCATATATTTATATTTTTCTTTTATAAAGTAATTTTATTCCTATTATTTAAATTTCAACTTCTTATTCAAAATTTAATTTGCCAAAATCCGGAAATCGGGGTGTTACAATTCTGCTGCCCTTAACATGAATCTCATCCTCCAGATTCGAGTGGATCGAAGATGAGATTTTGAATTAAAACTATATTTCTTATTTAAATTTGAGTTCGCCAAATTTTAAAATTTGGGGATGTTACAATCTACCCCTCTTAACAGGAATCTCGCCCTCGAGATTCAAAGAGATTAGAGAGTAAATAAAGAAAACCTTTATCTTGATATCGTCTTCATACTCTCATGTAGCTTTTTCCGGAGTAGTGATTTCTCTAATTGTGTCCGTCTTCCATTGAAGTAGTGGTTGAAGGAGAAAAGAGAGATAGAAGAAATCCCAACCTATATGCATGCATCAAGGTATACGATCCTAAATAATGCATTATCTATATAATGGATGAGGATGTGGATAAATGTTGAGGCGTTCCACAACTCACATCCAAGCACACACACAAGCAAGCAAACATACAACCATCACACCAACCGTAAGCAAGCGCACTAACGAACTAGGCATTTATTACAACTTATTCAACGGTAAGCTCAAGTACTTATTTCAAGATGCAACATTTTGTTACTACAAGTGGTAAAGGTATGTTATTCCGCACGAATGGCTGGAGACAGGGTAACAATTTGGTGAAGTGGTTATGATGAGCATGTGGTTCCTAAGTAGGGGTAATGGATTATTTGTCGATGCTCTACGTGGCTAGGGTCATGGTATCTAATAAGTTATCCTCATATATGTTTATCAGCGATCTATTGGCTGGTGGTCATCTATTTTTTTTATACAAAGGAACTAGGTTGGATATACAAGAAGGAAAGAAGGAAAAAAAGTCAATATAAGTATAAGAGTGGGAAGAATTTGAAAGGATGGTTTTCAAAAATAATTTCTATGTCCTTAATGGGGAATCATTAGATATGAGAGGTGAACTAGTTTGAAGATTGCAGCAGCAAGCAATTTATGAAAATAACCTTTTAGAAGATAGTTTCTATGTGTTCTACAGTGTTCATTCTACCTAGGCTTGTGTCATAAGGTCGACACGGCTCTGGTACCAATTTGTGACACCCGGTTCTGAAAAAGAACCAAGTGCAGTGTATGTGTGCTCAAGATGTTGCTTTACACATACATATCAACATCACAAATGATAATCAGAATTTAACCATGTCACGAATAATATAGATACCTTGATTCTATTGCAGCGGAAAATAATCTAGCATAGGCAAATCCAACTCCACAGGCGATCGACGATTGTACGCATGCCTAGTGCTCTACGTTGTCTTCCAAAATATTTCTTTTAGCTGAGTTAATATGGGAATAGCAAGGGTGAGCACATGTCGTTTTCAGCAAGTGTGAGAAAGTATGACATGTAGCTAGAAACAAGGATGATAATGAAAGGATAATTGTAGAAAAGTACATTCAAAACATGTAAAAAGCATCCTAAAATGTCTATGTGAATTTTTAATCACATCATAACCCCAGTAATTACCATATCACATATTCAACATCCTCATTTAATATCATAATTCATTAATAATCAGCCAATCATAATCATATGTCAATTTCATAACTTTTCATAACCAACCATAACTGTATGACATACCAAACCATCCCAACATTCAAATCCAATTCTAATCATGCAGGTCATCCAGGTGCTCATAGTCGGGAGCACAACTATCATGATAGTTTTACACTATGCAGAGGTTGTATTATTTTACCCACATGTTCGTGATTTCATCACCTTTTGGTGACTAAGAAGTCTCCATTATGCCGTCACACACTTTCGTTTTTTTGTGACCAAGAGATCGCAAAATATCCTTTCAAATGGAACTACTAGTATGTATGGGCCCACTAAGGTTTCACCGGTAGGCTTGAATCTCCATTCTCCCACCCACGGGCCCCCTTGTGTGCCATGCGGATCCCAGGGAAGCCCTACTCGACTGCCATTCGCCGCGCCATCCAATGGTCCATACAATACTAGTAGCACGCCTATTTATTCTGCTACACTGCACCCATACTTGGCCTTCTGCTGGCACTGTTGTCCTGGCATATTCTCGCATGAACCGGTCCTTAGATCTAAGGCAAGCAAACCACCATCTTGTCCAACTCAATCCACAAACCATGCTTGCTTAGATCACCCAAATCCCATGTTACTAAAATGATTCACCATTATTCGATTATCATTAATCCACATAATTCAAGTGTTTAATAGTTCATAATGAAGTCACTTGATTGTTCCCAATCCCAATTTAGTAAGTGGAGCAAAAATGTAAAATACCCTTCCCGACTCTCTACACCATAACCCGAGCGACAAGGTATGCCAGGCAATACTAGAAAATGCCTACGAATAGGTTTCCCATCAAGTTGACACAAGCATACAATTTTGCAAATAAAACATTAAAAACATAGGTTCAATATGGTCAAGAACACTTGCCTTTATATCCTGCAATCCGATGCTCAAGCAATTCAACGTCTTCACATGAAGATCCTCACATTTTCTCTTCTCGACCTTAACCACTTGCGCGTACCCGTCTACTCACAATCAAGCACATACACAAAAAGACATACATAATAAATGCATTGCGAATACTAATCAATATTCCAAGTATGGATGCATGCAAAAAATATGTTTGTATTAATGTTATATAAATTTCTATGGCTTTTTAATAATTTTTGAAAATGATTTCCTATTTATTTGGGCAAGTTCATAATTCAATCAGAGGAAAAATAATTATTTTAGAACATTAAATATGCTGAAAATATTTTTAATAAATTACTAGAATTTGTTCCAAAATTTTAGGAGTTTTTCTGGATTTAATTTGATACTTTATGAATTAACTAGGCTTAATCTTATTTATCAAACCTGAAAAACAGATTAAATAATTATAAAAATATAAAATTTGGTTAAATCTAAAATAACATATTGACCTTGTACGATTTAATCTACCTCGCAAGTTTCAGATTGATTTATAATGATCTGGTGAAGATTCATGGACACATGAATAAATTAAACTCTACACATTTTTTAATTTGAGTATTAAATCAACCGTGTAGTTTGTATCTAAATCGTAAAACCTACCGTGTGTGCGTCTTGTCTGGACGGTCGTGGAGCGACGCGTGTCTTCGGGATCTAGGGTTTCGTTGACGAAGAGTAGGACGATATGATGTTGACGAAGAAAACGGCGATGACGTAGCGATCTCCCGCAAAGAACGTCGATAATGCGACGATCTCCGACGAAACGGTGACTCCTTCCTTTTCTTCCTCCTCTTTTCTTCTTCTTCTCTTTTCTTCTTTTTTTCCGGACGGCTGGCCTTCTCTCTCGTCTGCTAGAGCGACTAGGGCCTTTTTTCTACCGTGGGCAGCAACTTACGAGCCTTGACTAAATCTTACGTGAGCAGCATGCCAAACAGAGATCTGGGTGCCGTTTTAGGCTATCCGCATCAGCGCCCTCTAAAGTATACTCTATACAATATTCTCCTTCTATTTTTACAGTGCGTACTCTAAATTACACTTTAAAATAATATATTTAGTATACTCTACAGTGTGTTACTACGGTCGGTCTTATAGATGGTGGAGGCCAGGCTACGGAAGAATCCCTGATCCCGGTAGGACTTGTATCAACGCGAGAGTCTGGGCACTTACTGTGCAGGCACGCGGGAGAGCCCCGCTGGGCCCCGTCGCTAGACATGGCAGGCCGAGTTGACTTTTTTTTTATTTTTTCCCTTTTTTTCTTTATTTCTTCCTCCTCTCTTTTTTTTATTCCTCTGGTCATGTGGTGTGCGCCGGCTGCCAAATCGGGACTTCATTCCCGCTCGGCGGTGCACACCTGGAAGCTTCTGGGCAGGGGAACGGCGTTGGGCGCATTACTCTCGGTTCCTGGCCTACGTGCCAGGCCGAGTTGACTTTCTTTTTTTCTTTTTTTTTGGCCAGCTGTAGATTTTTTTCCCTGTTTTTTTTTGCATGGCTGTGGCCAGGCCATGCGGCCACGGCTCTGGCCAGCCGTTGACCCCTTTTTTGTTTTTTTTTCCATATTACTTGTTTATTATTTTTTGTTTTATTTAACTTTCTTTTTTTTCTTTGTGAATTGGAATTACTCCCGTACGATTTATTTGTTGTTCCGGACAACTTCAATGAGATTAAGGAAGCGACAAAATTACCTTCTGCCCCCATCTCCCACCTCCGTCTGTTGCGAGCTAGCTCCGATGTTGACCGCCAAGAAGATAGCTACGGCTCAGATTCGGCACCCGGCCCGCGCCTCTCGCCGCCCCCCCCCCCTTCTTCTCCGCACCGTGTACGACCCATGGGTTCCAGATGTGGTACGAACGAGAGGATCTCACCTTGCTAATTTCCAGATCTGGCGCGAGGGGCTTGCCCACAGAGCGGGAGCGGCTTGCTCTCGAAGGCCGTGGAGGATCCATGTGCGAGCTCCTGACGAGGCAGCCGAGGAGTTGGACGGCGTGCAGATCCGCATCACCTGCTTGGATCGAAGGAAGACCAGAGGCCGTGGTTGAAGAAGAGCAGGGGCGGAGGTGGAAGAAGAGCACGCGGCCGACGGGAGGAAAGCATGGGGCGGGAGCCTCCGCACCAGTGGATAGGACGGACCGCCGATCGAGTAGAGGTCGAAGGTGGGAGAACTATCGGTGAGGGGCAAATAAGGAATGAAATTGGCACCGGTGCTGCCTACGACAAATAAAAAGAAACATTTTCATTTGACTACCGGCGACAAATGAATCGGACCGGAAGGATTATTATTTCTTTATATATATATATATATATATATATATATATATTAGTATCTTTTATTTTCCTGTTACTTACATATAAATTCTTTCTTTCTATTTACTTATTTATTTACTTAGTTATATTTATATCTTCTATTTTTCTTTCTTTATTATTTGTTTATTTAATATTTCCTTGTTTTTCTTCATGAGTTATTATTTCTTTCTATATATTTCTTTATTAATTTTTCTTTATTATATTTTTTCTTTATATTTATTTTCTTACCTAGTTTTCTTCCATATTCTTTTGACAATAAAATTACTTTTAATGTACTTATTTTGGTAGATGAATTTCAATAGTGGAGGATGGATGCAGATGCAAGATGAGATGCATATATTTATATTTTTATTTTATAAAGTAATTTTATTCCTATTATTTAAATTTCAACTTCTTATTCAAATTTTAATTAGCGGAAATCCGAAAATCGAGATGTTGCACTAGGCCCTATGGTGGCACTATAAATCCTGGATGGTCGCACCACGAACCGATCTTTAGATCTAAAGCAAGTAAAAGTACCAAAACAGTCCAATCTATTCCACATAACCGGCTTGCTTTGATCCCTAGGCACCATGTTGCTAAAGGGTCATTAATATCAAATTCCATCATTAAAATTTTAAATAGTTCATAATTAATCAATATGGTTGTTTCCCAAACCCGATTGAGTATAGCGAAGCAAAAGTGTAAAATACCCTTTCCGACTCTCTAAGTTGTGTTCAAGCGACAAGGGTGGTCATACAAGACTAGTAAACTTCTACAATTGGGTTTTCCCGTCAATTTGATACAAGCATGCAATTTTGCAAACACAACATTTACAAACCCAGCTCAAAATGATCAAGGACACTTGCCTTGCTCTTGACCTTGGTTTGGATCGAAAGCTTCAAAGTTCTGGTTCTGCAGGTCCTCGGAAGCACTCTCTACAGCGACACCTTCTAATCTGCGCGACAAACATGCAAACCAAACATTATAATCAAATAATGCTCATATATTACTCAATATGCCATGATATGCATAATTAATGCAGTTGTGAGATAAAACTAGTTAATGAGTTGGTATTAATGTTTACTAACTAGTTACAATGATTTTAAATAGTTTGAACAAGTATTGAATCGATTTAGATCAAATTGGGATTAATTCAGCCTGAAACAGATTCAGATACCAGACTAGTCCGATACCAGGATCGGACTAGTCTACCCTGTCCAGGAACTGCAAAAAAGGGATTTTTGGACAGTGAGATCAAAAGATGAATTGACTTGAAAAAGTGAATGTAGAGGGTACACTGTGTGTTTAGAGATCCAAGGATTGAGACTTGGGCGTGAAACTTGAATCTTGACGATTAGGACTTAATAAGAGGTGATGAGGACAATTTGGTGATGAAGAACATTGATGTTGAGAAGTTGATGAAGATCGTGCTCGATTGAACTTCCTCCTTCTCCTTGCTATTGTGGCTCCTCTTGATGGCGGCACATGATCAAAGGCGGCAACAAGGGGGTTTTCCAACGTGTGGAGAGGTGTGGGGGTATTGGGTTGCTTATATAGGGGTGGAGAGGTAGGGTTTTGGGGTGAATTCCAAGTAGAATTCGGTGGGGGACGAGTAGGGGCCGTGTTGGGGTACACTTGGGCACCTCTGGGGTTGGGAACGAAGTTTTTGGACCCAATTAAGGCAATTACCCAATAACCAGTCGTGGAAGAAAAACAAAATCAAATTTGAATTTTGCAGGCCGGACTAGTCCGCAATAGGACGGGACAAGTCCGTTTTGAAACAAAGAGGTTTTCAAACAAGTCTGGTATAGAAGGCCGGACAAGTCCGAGGCTGGCTAGAAAAGGCTGATCCAGACTGAAAACTCGAAAGAATCAGACTAGTCCGCTCGAAATCAGACAAGTCCGAAAAAACATCAGAACCATCAATCGGACTAGTCCGTGCAATGTCCCGGACAAGTCCAGGCTTTGAAGAAATATGAATTTCTGAAACAGAGGAGGGATGCTGGACTATTCTGGGTTGGAGGCTGGACAAGTCCGTACCTTGACAGAAATAAATTACTAATTAGACCTAAATTCATTTTAATGTTGTTTCTTTTTAGGTTCCTTAATGTTAAACATGTATGAGGATGCATGCAATGCATTATGCATGAAAATGAGGATGTTACACTCCTGGAGCCCCGACGTGCTCGAGGAGGGGCGTCGAGCCGTGTAGGACTCATAGCACACCATCAAACACCGGGAAGATGACTTGGAGTGTCGTGCTCTAGAGCTCGCTGATCAGAAGGAAGTGGCGCGGAAAGAGGTAGAAGACATCCAAGCCCCCCGCGCAGCCGTGGCGCAAGGGATCCAAGACTTCCTGGCCCGTGCCGGGGCGGTGCTGGAACCCCTCAGACTTAGTTCCATGCTGTGCGGGGAGCCGTATCATGGGATGGCCCAGCTGCTCCTAGCCTTGGACTCCTTCTGCTCGACGTTGGGGTTGGTGAACACTATCCTTGCAAGGCGACTGGAGGTCGAAGGGCGGGAGCTAGCGGAGCAGGTGGCCTCCCATGTCTTGGTGTGCTTCTAGATCTGCTATCTGACGATCCTGCTTTATTCGGTAGAGAAGGGCCCCTTCGATGAGCGGGAGGAGGAGGCGAGGGCTGAAGTCCAGGACCTTGCCAAGCAGGTGGCTTCCTCGTTCTAGCGGGTCTGAGACTGGGAGTCGCGAGGCGGAGCACCTTTGTAACTGGGGCTGGCCCCTTTGTTAAAATAACTCTTAATGAATTTGAATTCATGTTTCGCTTTTTGGCTTGTCTTGTGCTTCTCAATTTGTTGCTTGGGGGCATCGGGCCTTTGTTGACTCCGTTAGCTTTTTAGAAGCGAATCAGCCGCACACTTGACATAGCCATTATCGCGCCATATGACGTCCTACCTATGGAACCCTCCTTGAAGGCCCCCGGGTAGGTGTGTCCAAGTGGTTGGTCATGCCTAACAATTGATCGAAGGATGTCGCTGTCGGGCCCCTAGCAGAGAAGGGGAGCTTGAGGGTGTACGCGGGCGGGACCCTGGGGGCATTGGACTTGGTTTTTAATGCATGGTCATCGTCAGAGAATTGCCCGATGGTGCAGTCAAGAAGGAAGTTGTCGAGCCATTTGGTGCCCCCCTTAGCGTATAGAGACGTCAACGGTGGGACCCTTGGGAGGTGCCAGAGCTGGATGCTCCAGCGTCGCCCACCATCAACACGTAGAAACGTTGACGGCAGACCCCGTGAGAGGTGTCGGAGCTGGATTCTACAACGTCGTCCACCATCAACACGTAGAAACATCGACGGCGGGCCCTAACTGGTAGGAAACCAAAGAAACCTTGTTAGCAACAAAAGTGGGATGAGAGAGCATACTCACAAATCAGCACTTGTTGCTGTTGAAAGCTACTAAGAAACATTAACAAATCATCCCCGGCAACGGAGCCAGAAATGCTTCTTGACGTTTCTTACGTAACAAATAAAATCCACAAGCGCACGAAAACTATCGTTTAGCATTTCATCCAAGAGTATTCCCAAGGGTATTTTATTTATCCCAAAGGAAGGCAATGGAGTAAAGTAGACAGTACTCTTATGATCAAGCTATGGAATACTAATCAATTATCAAGACAGGGGTAAGTTGATAATATGGTTAGTGTGAGACACACCTAAGCAATATATTCTAAAGGATAATTGGGTCCATATAAAGGATAGACTGGGAGATGGGGAGTTGCTCCTACGATGCTTCTAATATACATATACATTGCCTAGTTTAGATACTAATGAGTATGTCAATGGTGAATACTTATGCTAAGTTGTTTAACGTCGGGCACGGGTTTACCCCTAGCAATACTAGTGTGACTCCCGCCAAGAGCCTGTGGCATAGCACAACGTGGAGGATTACAAAGGACATATAGGGCTGTCACCACCTACTACATACCTTTTCAATCCGTGGGTCTATGAGAAAACCAATGCTACTTAACTATCTTAGCACCATGCTAGCATAATAAGTAAATACTTTAGGAGCTGCCACACAAGCCATCCTAAGGTAATGAACTAAATCATCGTTGATCCAATGTTGAGACATAGCATAAGTTATTCATATTAACATGATCATATCGTAACTACTTAGAATATAGTGGGGGTTTGTAGTGTTTATGATTATATAATGATAATGGTATAGCATAATCATAAATACTACTCCTACCGCATACATGGAATCCACAATCAAACAAGAAACGCTTCATCCAAGTATATGAATAAAGGAAGACTAAAGATAACATCTTTATTAATAATAAAGTCACAAATACAAATAGGAATATGAGAGCCATACCTTTCCCAATTGGGAAGAGACTCGTTCTACTTCTTTCCTACTTGGACTGTGGACTAGAGGCCCTCCTCTCTACATCCTAAACTCCACTAAACCTATGGAGAGTAGTTGATACAATAAAATGAAAAATCAAGTGGTGTGTGTGTGAAGTTAGGGTAGTGTAACACCCTCATTTTCATCTATCATGCATTGCATACATTCTTATACATGTTTCGCATTAAGCAATACAAAGGGAATAAGTTTAAAATAAATTATAATCATGCAAGCAAATTAAAATCTGTTGTAGTGCGGACTTGTCTGGATTTGGACCCCGGACTAGACTGTCTAACTCTCTGTTGTTCTCCTTGGGTAGGGTGGACTTGTCCGGTTTGGACCCCGGACTAGTCCGGTTTTGCTCTTAGTTGTCTTTCCGGACTTTTTCGCTGATGCTACGGACTAGTCCGTTAATGTTTCTGATGTTTTCCTAAGTCATACCCCGTACTTGTCCGGCCTAGCACTGGACTTGTCCGTTCAACTCTATGGAACTTTGATTTGCTTGCAAACGGACTTGTCCGGCCTAACAGCGAACTTACCCGTTCGACTTTCTGACTTCCAACGGACTAGTCCGTCCCCTAGTAAACTTGTTCGGTGTGCCAAACTCAGATTCAATCTTTTCCTCCATGACTTGCTATTGGTTATTTACCTTAATTGGGCCCAAGAACATCGTGCCCAACCCCTGTGGAGCCCATGTGCGCCTACACGGCCTCCACCTCCTTAAACTCGAATTCCACCCAAACCTTACCTATCCACCTCTATATAAACAACCCCAATACCCACCCCTTAACCTCTTTGCCACAATTGAAGAAACCCCAAACCCTTGTTCGTGAGAGCCGCCATCAAGAGGAGCTCACCGCATTCAGGGGAAAGGAAGGAGGAAGGAGAAGGATCAAGCAAGATTGATCTTCGTCAACTCGTCGACGAAATCATCAATCCTCCACCAATTCTCCATCTTCCTTGGATATAGGTGTCAAGATCTTGAGTTTTGTTGAATTATTGACCCTTGTGTAGTTGAATCACGATAATTACCATGGATCATCTTTCTACGTCAATGTTGGTCCTATAATTCAACTCGAACTATACTCTATTTGGAAATTTGCCAAAAACCCTAGCCGAACGAACTTGTCCGATCCAGTGTGGACTAGTCCGATCGACTCTCTGGTCCAGGACGAACTAGTCCGGTTCCCTGTAAGGATTTGTCTGACCACCTGAATCTGAAGAGGCTGAATTAATCCTAAATTGAGTCAAATCAATTCAAAACCTGTTCAAACTTGTTAGAAACCATTATAACTAGATAGTAAACATTAATAACAACACATTAACACCATGGATCATCTTTCTACGTCAATCTTGGTCCTATAATTCAACTCGAACTATACTCTAATTGGAAATTCGCCAAAAACCCTAGCCGAACGAACTTGTCCGGTCCAGTGCGGACTAGTCCGATCGACTCTCTGGTCCAGGGTGGACTAGTCCGGTCCCCTATAAGGACTTGTCTGACCACCTGAATCTGAAGTTGCTGAATTAATCCTAAATTGAGTCAAATCTATTCAAAATCTGTTCAAACTTGTTAGAAACCATTGTAACTAGATAGAAAACATTAATAACAACTCATTAACAAGTTTTACCACATAATTGCATTAATCATGCATGTCATTACATATTGAGTAGTATATGAGCATTTATTGATTGTGATGTTGTTTTATATGTTTATAGCCCAGAATAGAAGGTGTTGCACTAAAGGGTGTTGTTGAGGATCTCCAGCACCAGAACTTCGAAGCTTTCCACCCTAACCAATCTGAGGATCAAGGAAAGTGTCCTTCACCATTTTGATCCTGTTTTAAAATATTTTGTTGCAAAACTGCATGCTTGTGTCAAATTGGTGGGAAACCTAAGATAGGAGTTTACTAGTCTTGTTTGACCATCCTTGTCGCTTGGGACATGTTGTAGAGTGTCGGGAAGGGCTTTTTACCTTTTTTCTTCACTCTAATTAATTGGCATGGGAAAACAACTGAATGGCGTAACTATGGATTAATGAGCATGTATATGATGAAAATGGATGAATGTTGACAATTGATAAAAATGGGACTTGGGAGATCTAAGCAAGCATGTATTATGGACTGGGTTAATTGTGATGGTGGTCTCCCTTGCTTTAGATCTAAGGACCGGTTCGTGGAGCGACCATCCATGATTTATAGTGCCTCCACGAGGCTAAGTATGGGTGCGACGTACCTGAATAATTAGGTGCGCTGCTGGTATTGTATGGTCCATTTGATGGCGCGGGGAATGAGAGTCGAGAAGGGCTGCCTGGGAACCGCATGGCACCTGAGGGGGCCCGTGGGTGGGAGAATAGAGATTCGATCCTACCGGTGAAACCTTATTGGGTCCGTACATGCTAGTAGTCCCTTTGTAAAAGCTATTTTATGATCTCTTGGCTGTACACCAACGGAAGTGTGATAGGGCAACATAGAGGTTCTTAGTCACCGAAAGGTGATGAAATCACGAACATTTGGATAAAGTGGTACAACCTCCGCAGAGTGCTAAAAACTATCATGATAGTCATTCTCCCGGTTATGATCAACCTGGACCGTCACATGATTAGAGGGAAACTTGGTATTTGGGATGGTTTGGTTATGGTCATGGTTTGAGCTGTGACAATTGAACTCGGTTAATGATGATGGTAAGAATTTTGCTTTGGATGGGTAATTATAGATGGATGTGATATGATGTTAATTGATGGTAATGGACTCAATGTTGGTTATTATTTGGGATATGATGGGATTATTTCACATAGACATAGTGTGATGCTCTTCACCTATTTTTAATGTACTTTTCAACAACTAGCCGTTATTTATAATCATTCCTTGTTTAAGCTACATGTCATTATTTTCCCACACCTACTGAGTATGACATGTGCTCACCCTTGCAATTTCCCCTACTAATAGTTTCAGGTGATGTTTGGGAGTATCCTGAAGATAATGCGGAGTACTAGGTTGTGTGCTGCCGTCAACTTGCCTGTGGTGTTGCTTGGAGACACGCTACCCTATTTTCTTAGTTTGCTCAGTTCAGATTATTTCCACTGCATTAGTTTTCAGAACTATTATTAATGATCATTAAACGTGTAATTTGAGGATTATTTGAATATTGTACTAAAAGTACTTGTTTAAGGAAATTGTGCGGTGGTAATTTCCTGTATATTGTTTGTGATGCACTCGTGTATGTGTGTTGAACATCCTAGGCACACATATGGGTTGCACTGTGTTTATTTTCTGGAACCAGGAGTCACAAGTAGGGGGTCCTATTTATAGGTGGATAAGGGTTGGTTCCCGCCACCAAAAGCTCGTGAATCAGTCAGCACTGACCTCTTCATGCCGGGAGGAGCCAACACGTGGCGATTGACCGAGTTTGGCGTCAGGACCAAGTCGGCCGACTAGGGGGGTCGGCCGACCTGGTCTTTGCACCATTTCATGTGTGCTTTCTCCAGGTCACTGCCAGGTGGGACCCATCCCTTGATATGGGTGCTACACCATTGGATGGCCTCAGATACTTCTATTTATGGGCCATTTGATCTATGTGGTGCCACATGTCGCGCTTGATTTGCTTGGATGGTATTTTATAGGATTTCTTCCCCTCTTTTACCTCATTTCCTGCAATAATTCTCTACATGCACTATTTCTCCATGGACAAGTGGAAATAGGCTAAATAGAAAGGTGATGTGTGCAAAAAATGTTAATTCCTTCACATAATTGAGTTATATTGACAGGTGAAATTGGTATATAACAACCGTCAACAAACTCCCCCAGGCTTATCTTTTGCTCGTCCCGAGCAAAGTAAATACTTTAGGTTGATGATTAGGAGTTGCTACCATGTTCTATTTTTCACAACTACCATGTGCACAACAAAATACTCTACCTAGTATTGCAAAAATTGTCATGGTACTTCACCCATCTCAAGTCATTATGGGGCATGCCCTCTCCTATTCATGGGTGGTTGAAAGATAGAACAGCAAATGGAGCTAGCATACCCTAGAGATCAAGTTCCACTCAAATTTCTAAGAGTTCAATTTAGATTATAAGTACTTCAATTTGATAGTCCCTCTTTTATTTGTAGTGGAAATATGTCCTCACCAAGGCATTTTGCTTAAATTCATCCTACCACTAAATAAGGCTTCTATGTGGTGCTTGGTAAGGAATATAGTAGGCATATTTGCAACACATAATATTGCTAAGTCAAAAAAGCAAGCCTTAGGAGAAAACAATACAAAATTATTTGATGCAAGACTTGTGCATATGTGATGGAATGAAGGTGGATGTGGACATTTGAGATGACTCCTTTTTTGAGTGGACTCTCTTACACTACAGGAAATGTGAACACTTACATCAGCCATCTTAACTTACGTCGGCCAGTCGACGAAAGTAGAATAACTTACATCGGCAAGAAGAAACCAATGTAAGTTAAATAACTTTCATCAGCGATCGACGTAAGTTAGTAGATCGACAGTAATAAAAATAAACTTACGTCGGCCAGGACACCTAGCCGACGTGAATAAATGGGCCGATGTAAGTTAAGTCTAACTTACGTCGGCCTCGAGGACGACCGATGTAAGTAACTCAGACCGACGTCATTAGCTTATTTAGCCGATGTAAGTTACGGATTTTAACCTATCTTGCGCACCACTTCTTTTCCTTACCCGCCGCCTCAACAGCCGCGCAAGTCGCCGCCACCGCGCCCGCCACCGCCCGACGCCGCCAGGTATGATTCCTCCCTCACTCCTCCTCCCCCCAACTCTGCCTCCCCGATCGCCGCCAGCCCGACCCCCCGCCCCCTCCATGAGCGTTGCCCCCCTCCTGGACCACTGCTGGCCCGGCCCTCCCCGCCCCCTCTCCAAGCGGTGCCCCTCCCTTCCCCTCCCCGACCACAGCCGCCCCCCCCACCCCCTCCCCGAGCGCCGCCCCCCTCCCCGACCGCCGCCTGCCCGGCCCTCCCCGCCCCGTCCCCGAGCATCGCCCCCCCCCACCCCTCACTCTCCCTGCAGAGGCCCCCCCACCCTCCCCCTGCCCTCCCCGAGCCCCCCTCCCCTCCCGAGCCCCCCCCCCCCACCCCACCCCACCCTAACCCTCCCAATCAAATTTTAAATTCAATTAAATTAAATCATTCAAATTGGAATTGAATTGAATTCAATTGGATTGTTAAAATTTGAAATTGAATTGAATTGAATTGTTAAAATTATGCTTAAATTTCTTAATTGTTTATTTAATTATGCTTAATTAGTTAATTTGCTTAATTTTCTTACTGTAGATTATGTTTATTTAATTATACTTAAGTGGTTAAGTTGCTTAATTTTCTTACTGTAGATTATTCTAAATTAGTGTAGTGTAGATTATTCTTAATTAGGGCGGCCGAGCGGGGTTCAGGGGACTCGATGGTCGGGGAGGAGAGAGAAGGGCTGGGGACAGGCAGGATTCGGGATGTGGCACTCGAAGTGTCGAACGGGGTGTTGGGTGCGAGGGTGGCGACCGAACAGGAGGAGTGGGAGGTGTTGTAGGGTTTGGAATTTCATGTTACTACTTTTATATGCTAAGTGGGCTAAACGGGTTGTGGACGGGTCGGGCCGAGTCAGTCGTGCTCATCGGGCCACATTAACGGGCCGACCGGGACGCCCTTAACCCGGCCATGCCAGGCTAGCCCGATGGGCTTGAGGTCAAGCCCGAGCATGGCCCGTGTCAGGATTCGGGCCAGCACGGTCCCGATTTTTTCGTGTCGTGTCGTGCTCGTGCCGTGCTTTTTTTATCGTGTTTCAGGCTGGCCCATTTGGCCTGGCCCATTTGGCCATCTATTGTCGTGGCCCATTTAGTGTGAACTTAAAGTATGCGACTAAATCACTGCGCGTGTGTATGGCGGACCACGACGGACCCAATGCACTATCTCTCTCATTATTTTCTCCATTGTTTATAAATTAACGAGAAAGTTACGATAATTTTGTCCGGCTTTAAATTATAGAGTCAAACATGGGTGAAGACCGTAGTTGGATGTATACTGGTCAGAAGAGTAGAACTGGTGGTCACTCAGATGAGTGGTATGCCAAGACAAAAGCTTTTGCGGAACGAGCTTTTTCGTTGTCTAATAGAGATAAGGCACGGTGCCCATGTACAAAATGCCGAAACGGAATGTTTTTGGACAAAGTGGAACTTACAATGCACTTTTGTCGAAACGGTTACATGTCACATTATAGGTTGTGGAAATTCTACAGCGATACAACTTCTCAGGCCGTACAAGAAGTGGATGCGGACAATGATGATGCCACGGAGGTTGATATGATGGATGAGATGCTGGAAGCTATACGACTAGAGATGACAGAGGATCCTCA
The DNA here is from genome assembly GCA_036927565.1 of Tuctoria greenei. Taxonomy (NCBI): domain Eukaryota; kingdom Viridiplantae; phylum Streptophyta; class Magnoliopsida; order Poales; family Poaceae; genus Tuctoria; species Tuctoria greenei. The sequence goes on along the minus strand of JAYESD010000008.1, from coordinate 160,456,182 downwards.
AACAGTAGAGGTTAAAGAGTTCTTCAAACTTCTCAAAGATTCAGTAGAGCTGTTGCATGGACACACTAAAATGACAATTCTCAATTTTCTGACTAGACTTATGGCAATTAAGTCTAGATTCTTCTTTTCTAAAAACTTTTACAACGAGCTTATCAATTTCTGCAAGGATGCACTTCCACATCCCAACAAAGTGCCTACAGGTATGTATAAGTAAAAGAAAATTCTTTTCGGTCTCGGTATGAAGTACAAGAAGATTGATGTGTGAGAGCATGCCAATGAGAACAAATGTTTGAATTGTGGTCAGCCGAGGTTTGTTGAAGTTGTTAATAACGATGGTGATATTGTGATGACGGAAATCGCATGTAAGCAACTTCATTACTTACCCGTGACACCGAGGTTGAAGGGGTTGTTCCTTTCAAAAAAAAAAAAATGGCCAGACGCATGAGATGGCACAAAGAAGGTGAGCGTTAGAACAATGGAGTCATGACGCACCCGTCTGATGGTGAGGCATGGAAGGCGCTGGACCGGTTTGACCCAGAATTTGGTCGTGAAGCGAGAAATGCTCGCATCGGGTTGGCGACAGATGGGTTCACACCGTTCAGCACAAACGCCGCACCATACTCCTGTTGGCCCATCTTTGTCATTCCGTACAATCTTCCACCAGCTTTTTGCATGAAGAATGAGTTCATGTTTCTTAGCCTCATTGTGCCTGGGCCAGATCATCCTGGGTCACGTCTCAACGTGATGTTGAAACCATTGATCAAAGAGTTGAAAATGTTGTGGACAAGAGTCGAAGCGTACGACTATTACAAGAAAGCAAAAATTTAACCTCCGAGCTGCTTATTTGTGGTCCATCCATGATTTTCCAGCATACGACATGTTTTCTGGATGGAGCACTCATGGTCGATTGACGTGTCCGATATGTGCCTCGGATACCAATTGCTTTCGACTTACCGATGGAGGCAAGATATCTTACTTTGATTGTCATAGACGTTGGCTACCTCCAAATCACTTGTTTAGACAACAGAGGAATGTCTTCAGAAAGAAAATCGTCGTCACTAAAGGACTACCGCGTCTTAACGGGTCAGAAATATCTGATATGTTGGACAAATTGGTGCCAGATGAAGGTCGTCCTGGAAATTTCGAAGGTTACGGAGACAAACAAAATTGGACTCATATATGTGGACTTTGGGAGCTACTGTGTGTGAAGTCGTTGATTCTAAGGTACAACATTGATGTCATGCATCAAGAGAGTAACATGGCCGAATGTATCATAAGCACATGAATGGACATGACGTGCAAAACAAAAGACAATTTAAAGGCTCGAAAGGATCTCGCCGAGCTTTGTAACCGTCAAACTCTTGAGCTCTCCGAAAATGGTGGTAAACCACGCGCTCCTTTCTGTCTTTGACCTAAAGAAAAGAAAGATTTTCTCAAATGGTTGCAAATGTTGAAATTCCCAAATGGTTATGCAGCTAGTCTGAGACGAGCCATGAATGTGAAGACAGGAAAGCTCATTGGGTTGAAGAGTCATGATTATCACATAATCATGGAAAGACTTCTACCTGTTATGTTTCGAGGCTACTTTGGTGATGTGGTGTGTAAGGTGTTAGCCGAGCTAGCCACTTCTATAGGCAACTCTGTGCTAAAGAAATCACGCCAGAGATGATGACCAAGTTGGAGAAGGAGATTCCGGTGCTTTTGTGTGAGATGGAAAAAATTTTCCTCTAGGATTTTTGAATCCAATGCAACATCTCATAATTTATCTTCCATTTGAAGCGAAAGTGGGCGGTCTCGTGCAATATAGGTGGATATATCATATTGAAGGATCACTCAGATATCTGAAACCAATGGTTGGTAACAGGGCAAGGGTTTAAGGTTGCATCGCCGAAGCTTTTACTCTTAAGGAAGTAGGATACTTCTCAAGTGTTTACTTTGTACAGTAACACAATGTTAATACTTTGGTAATGTGGTAAAATATGGATGAGCAACCTCCCTGTAGAGATCTCTCCATTTTTGCAACAAGAGGCACTACTGTTGGTAGTTACACTTCCTACGACGTTAGTGAAAAAGAAAGGCATGCTGCTTTCTTGTACATGTACGCTAATATGGAAGAAATGGATGAATATTTCAAGTAAGTGTTTCCCCTACACTTATGTTTTTTCACTATCTTTTCCAACACATGAATTCTAAAAGGTTCTCTTTTCATGTAATATGTTCAACAAGCAAAACTGGAGACATAGACATCAACCCACGAGCAAGCAAATAGAACAAATTTGATAGGAAGGAATAAACAGGGGATCTAATTTTCTTTCTTGGTTTCGAGATCATGTAGCATTTTCTTGTTAACTTATAAATGTTAACAATGTTTTCTTATAACTTAAGAATGCTTACGTTTTCTAATAACTTCATATCTCAGACAATGCAAAAAAAATGCCAACGTCCATGAAGATTTGCGACAACTATGATGTGGAGTGGTTAATTTTAGAAGCTGTGGTCGATATGACATCAACGGCTTTCAATTCCATACAACTCAATTTGAATCTCTTCGTCCTCTCGCGGCAACATGTAATACCGAAGTTGTGATCAGGGCAATTGACTCGCAAGAAAATGAAACTCAGTACTACGGAATTATTAGAAAAATCCATGAATTCACTTTTGTCGGAAACAAGACAATTCGAGCAGTATTCTTTGACTGCAAATGGTTTGATTCCATTCATGGAATTCGATTAAATGAATTTGGCATGATCGATGTAATACACAAGGAATGGTTGAAAGGATTCGATTCATTAGTTCTTGCACACCAAGTAGAGCAAGTTTACTAACTACCTTATCCGTGCAATAAATTCAAAGCTTGGTGGGTGGTACATAAGGTGAATTCGCGTGAGCGGTTATACGCTCCATGAGATGATGATCACCACGAGGAAGCTGAGGCTGATGTGGTATACCAAGAGGAGTTGCCAGACTCCTTCTCAGTCGAGCCCGGTGTAGGACTCGATGACTTAGTTGGAGACGCTCAATATATGGGGACTGGCACGGAAGCGAAAACAGAATCAGAATTGGAAACTTAAGATATCGATGACCTAGTCGAACCTGCTGATTTGCTCGAACGAAAACGATATGCGGAAGAAGAAGATCGATGGGCTGGTTTAAGGAGTAGTGTGCATGACCGTGATGTTGATGAATTTTGAAGTAACGTTTTATTCACTAACTTGACATTAATTTTGTATATTATCTTTGCATATTAATCACTTATTCCTTGCAACAGGATGTCGTCAAAAGGGAAGGGGAAGTGGGAGGGGAATCCAGTGAGAGGGTTTGAGCCACCATGACACCCTTCCTCAGGGACCTCGTTACCTTCGAGCCGACGTTCCCTCTTTTTGGCACACGCTCCACCCTTAGTTCACGTGTGCTTTCAGTGGACAAACGTAAATTTTAGTTTACAATAAAGTTATTTTATAAATTGTAGTTCTTAATAATTATTTATTATAAATATTTTTCTTTTGTGCAGTCTGACTTAGAGTCTTCTGAGTCCGAGTCAGAGGCTAGGGGGCCGCTACAGGAGCCCTCTAGTGCTAGCCTCCCTTCGGAACCAGCTAGCGCTAGCCTTCCTCTGCAGCCGGCTACCGCTAGCCTTCCTTTGGACTCCGGTGGTTCTGCAGAGCCTCCAGGGTCACAGGACGCAGCGTCGTCACAGTAGAGGCGACGGACGAGGAGGACCCACTTTGCGGCTCCTCCGTTTACTTCTTAGCGGACCACGATCCGTCCTATCAGAGATAGGTAAAAACTGTATATAGTATATTAAATATTAGATGTTGTTTTCCTTTACTTAATGATTTAATATATTTTGTAGATGTTGGTACGACTTTTCGTTCACGTGGGCCGAGAAACACCACAGGCAGGTTAGCGGTGTCCTAGGTGCTATCGTGAAGTTGCACTACCCCGGTGTCATTGATGGTTTCCCTGCCCTGTCGTGGGATGACTACGCTCGTGTCTCTCACCCGGTCCACGGCACGGCTCAGGGAGCCGTGTGGCACGATTTCATGGTAAGTTTAACTGTTACATTTTTTCAACTTGTTTATTAATGCATATCACTTAAATGTTTGTTTGCTTAAAGCTGAGGTACCAAGTAGAGAAACCGGGCATGGAGGACCACGCGAGACACATGTTCCATTACAATGCTCGGAAGCTCAAGACGGGGGCGTTGTCGAACACCCGGATTCAGGTCATTAACGCGTACTAGATGCGGCACCCCCGGGAGCAGGAGCAAGAGAAGGAGCAGCAAAGGGGTCCATTTAGGAAGGACTCCGACGCGTACTTGACAGAGGAACATTATGCGTTTAATATTGTTAAATATTTACAATATCTATGTATGTTAACTGCAATGATGAAAAATGGAATATGTGCAGGTTATAATTTCCTGGTTCCAGGGTAACACCGAGGTGTACTTAGCTCTCTTTCGATACTGGTTCCAGGGTAGACAGTGGGGCATGGGGTCCGATGGCAAGCACAACTATGGCGGCCACGGCTACTTGCGTTTGGCTAAACGCATGGTAAGTAGTTTTTCAATTTATTTATGTGTTCCTAATATATTTATCTCACTAAAACGGCTATACAGGAATGAGAGATGGGTCATGAGCCGACCCAGACCCATGTTTGGAAGAGAGGTCACAAGGGAAGTGACACTTCTCAGCCAGGGCAGTGTAGTTAGGTCGTAGCCGACTGACTGGTATGTTTTCAAAATTTATCAATTTCATTATAACTAATACTATTATTGACATGCTTACAATATTTCTTTGTATTGTAGGCAAAGTACGCGCAAGAGGTCACGAAGATACATGGTGCAAATTACGATTGGGAAAGCGCGCCGACCAACCCCCAAGCCGCGTACGCAAGTGGAAGCGGGAAGGCCCATGGACGGTGAGTTCTTCATGTGTTTCATTTCTTTTTCATTTTATCTTCTTCTACTTAGTGTTTTCATTCTTTTGCAGGTTTGCTGTTTCTGATGGAGTTGTCGACTCGAGGTCAATGCGACCATTGAGAGGTGCTTTATCGTCGCAGGCTTCGTCTGTTGGGACCACCAGTGGTCGTCTCTTTCAGACCCAGCTGGAGCTCCTCGCTTTGATGGAGACGCTGACGCAGACCCAGACAGAGCTGGAGAGGTCAAGAGAGGAGCAGCAGAGGATGGCCTTAATAATGGCCCAGATGCAAGCAGCGGTGGCGGTAAGTAATTTAAAGTACCGTAGTTAAATTTCATAACATTTTAATAACATATATCTTCTTATATTTTGCAATGGCAGGCTCTTGCTCGACACAACAGTCAGGATATCGAGATTCCTACGCTTCCGCCGCAGCAGACACCAGAGCAGGTAATATATGTCTATCCCTCTTTTTGTTTTCTGTACAGCCTGTATTGTGAGTTCTAGCCTTCGTGTCGAATAGAATCATATTAGAGGACTCCTTAAGCTTTCCAGATATGTATATATATTCCTACGTTTATGTTCAAATTTAGGAATTAAGTCTATATATAATCCTTGATGACAATTTGTTTTTAGTCATAGTACAATTTCTTTGTCCACATTATTTAGATGAAACCATAGAAGTAATTAGATCATCACATGCAAATTTATGATAGCCATGAGAAAATGCTTTCAGTCATAGATAAATAATTAGCCAAGAACATTAGGACCACACCTGTACATGCTTGGGGCTTCTAACTTCAAATTTAGTGTTGGTTGAAACTGAAGTTGTAGCCAAAGTCCTGAAAACTTAATGCAGTTTTGCACAGCCATTTATAAAGAGCTTTAGTTGAATGAACTTTCTCAGAAGTCAAATTGGTTGGTTTCTTAAATCAGAATATGTTAGTATGATGTTGCGAGAAAATGGTTAGTTTCTTAAATCATAATTGGTTGGTTGCTTCTTCTGCAGGGTTCGGGAACGCGTCGAGAAGATCCCAGAGGTAGTGGAGGGGCTAGCGTGTAGCCCGATACCAGAATTGTGTTGTTGTAGAACTTCTGAAAATTTTTTGAAACTGTTTTTCTGTATCTGTGTATCTCTATATATAATATGTATTGTTCTGTGTTCTCGCCATCGTGCGAGGTGTCAATTTCTATTTTTAAAAAATTTGAAAATTTAACTTTTGTTGGCTATGGCCAAGCCGACGTAAGTTAGCTCAGTTTAACTTATGTCGGTCAGACCTTACCGATGTAAGTTAAACCACTTAACTTACGTCATTTTAGAGCAACTGACATAAGTTAGACCACTTAACTTACGTCGGCCTGCAGTGGCCAACGTAAGTACTCTGACCTAGCCCGCAACCCATCCTGGTAAATAACTTACGTCGGTTGTCGGAAACTGACGTAATTAAGTAACTTACGTCGGCGGCCAACGTAAGTTACCTCAATTACGTCCAAACTGCTTCGTCGGCTGGCAACTTACATAATTAATGGAAAACTGACGTAATTAAGTAACTTACGTCGGTTTAAACCTTAATTACGTCGACCCTGGCCGACGTAATTGATCGGGATTCTAAAAGTGCTTCTAGGACTCCCTTGTGGGTTTTGGATGATTTATGACAAGCAATTGGGATCCAAACCTCTTTGTTGAGATGAGTGCAGGTTTTTAATAGAAAAATGAGCAAAGTACCAAAAAGAAGGAAGAATGAGGAGCAAAATGGAAATGAGCTCAAGGAAGAAGAATAGTAAATCATTGTGTGTGGAGTGTGTTATGAAAACACATCCCAAGAGCTCAATCACATTTAAACACACACATTGCACAAAGTTACACAAGATCGGACTAGTCCGACAGACACCGGACTAGTCCGATAACCTTTCTGCACAAGATCGGACAAGTCCGATATCCTTCGGACTAGTCCGATATCCTCTCTGACTAGAATCGGACTAGTCCTCCCCAGTGCGGACTAGTCATCAAAACACTTCACAAGTCACACAAAATCGGACAAGTCCGATCAAAACCGGACTAGTTCGATATTCTCTCTGATCCAAAACGGACAAGTCCGATATTTGCACGGACTAGTCCGAAATACCCTCTGAACTAAATCGGACAAGTCCTCCAAGCGTAGACTTGTCATCCTATACACTTAGGGTTTCACATGTCCGGACAAGTCCGATGACTATCGGACTAGTCCGAAGATTTACAGTAGCGAAATCGGACAAGTCCGTTCCTAGACGAACTAGTCTGATATTTTGGGACACTTAGGGTTTGCTACACACAGCACACCGGACTAGTCCGATCTTTCTGAACCCTAATGGTCACTTTTAGAAACCCATATAAATAGGGTTGCACGGCCATATTTTACTCTCTCTCGAACCCTAGCGCCGTCACACCTCCCAAGAGCCTCAAAAACCACATCTCTCCACTAAATTAAGTGCAACAAAGATCAATCCTTTGAGGATTCACTCTAGTTCATTGGAGAGAGACATTCAACACCTCATTGAGTCTTGGTTTGATTCTCTAACACACTCCTACGATTTAATTGTAATCTTTTGAGTGTGTTCTTGGTGGTATTTTGTGTTGTAATCCAAGGGAGCTCTCAACATGTGAGAAAGCCCCTTGAATCCGGTTATTCACCCCTTTGAGATAAGTGGAAGAGGATTGTCCTTCGTGGTGATTCGATGGGGTAGGGTTGGTGAAGACCCGGTCCTTTTGTGGACTCCTCAACGTGGATGTAGGTTGCCTCTGTGGGAGCCGAACCACGAGATAAATCTCTTGTGTTCTCTTTTGTGTTCATTGTACTTACTTCATATCAATCTAGGGTTACAATTGATCTTGATTACTTTACGTTGAAATATCAAGTATAAGATTGAATTGTGATATAACCTGATTCATAACCTTGTAACACTGTGTTTAATCGTATATTTCCATTGCATATATTAAAGAATAAAGTCAATCGATCAAACCTAATCATTCTAGTCCGTATACACCGGACTAGTCCGCACTTTACTGGACCAGTCCGATTTCTCTGGTTTTGAACTGGTTGTTAAGTGTTGCAGGATCTGACAATTTTTCAAAAAGTCCTATTCACCCCCCCCTCTAGGCCACATTCAACTGGTATCAGAGCCGGTTCTTCAAGAAAGAGACTAATCGCTCGAAGGAGATCATGTCAGACATGAAGGACACCCACAAGAGCAACAACCAAGAGAAGGTTGATGATGAAAATAACCTCAAGGTGGAGAAGCTCCTCGAAGCCATTCAAGACTTCGAGGACAACGATGAGGAAACGCTGGAGCTAAAGGCGCTCCTAAGAAAGAAGACACTTTCCAAAGGGAAAGTAAAAGTTGAAGAGAAGAAGAAGGGGAGTAGTCACACCGACTACTCCCGATATCCTTTTAATTATGATCGTCTCAATTCCAATAGCAATCATTATTTATCTATCCCACTTGGAAAAGCCCAACACTTTGATGGAAGTGATTACTCAATGTGGAGGCAAAATATGAAAATGCGTCTAATTTCCCTCAATCCATGTTTGTGGCATATTGTGTGCACAGAGATAGATATCACGGACAACGACGAAGAGCTCACCCCCAGCCAAGAGCAGGCAATTCACTGAAATGCCCAAGCCGTGGCCGTAATAACCTCTTCACTCAGTCGGGACGAGTTCACCAAGGTGGATGGACTTGAAATTGCAAAGGAGATATGGGACACACTACAAACTGCACATGAAGATGACCGACATGTGCGTGAAGAAAAAATCGAGATGATTGAAGGCGAGCTAGGAAGATTTGCAATTGAAGAAGACGAGCCACCCCAAGACATGTACAATCGATTAAAGACACTCGTCAACAAGGTCAGATCATACAGAAGCAAGAAATGGAATGACCACGAGGTGGTAAAGCTCATCCTTAGAGCTTTTATGCCTCGCAATGTCACACTATGCTCCATGATCAGAGAAAGCCCCGAATACAAAAGGTTGACTCCGGATGAACTTCTTTTAAAGATCATCAACTTCGAGATAATGGAAAAACAAGCAAAACATGTCAAGGAGATTGCCGACCTCACCTCGGCAAAGAAGAAAGGGGTGGCTTTGAAGTCCACTCTCAAGCCCCTATCCAAAGAAGCTAGAGAAGCACAACTAGAGGAAGATAGTGATGACGAGAGCAGTGAATTGGATGAAGACATGATATTGTTCATGAAGAAATTCAAGAGAATAATGAAAAAGAGACAAGGTACAAAGTCAAGCGAGGGAAAGTACAAGGAAAGAACGAAGCCAAAGTGGAGGCGGGCATGCTATAATTGTGGTGAATACAACCACTTGATAGTTGATTGCCCATATGAGAGAACAAGAAGAAGACCAAAGAAGCCAAGCCTCAACCCAAGAAATTCTTCAAGAAGAAGAAACAAGCCGAACAAGCGCACATTGGGAAAGAGTGGGACTCAAATGATGAGTCCTCATCATCCGAAGAAGAAGAGATGGCTATCATAGCCATCGAGAAGACATCCAAGAAGTCTACCCTTTTCCCTACACTTGGCGCATGGAAGGGAGATGGCACTTGCCTTATGGAAAAGGAAGGTAAACACAAGGTAACCATTAAACCCCTCTTAGTGCATTCCTATTCTAGCGATGATGAACTCAATAGCGATAATTAGGACATGCTTATTGGACTAGATAGGAAAACAACTACTAAAATGAAATTTTTGCTTGATCAACTTGTTGAGAAGGAGAGGTTAATACATTGTCAAGAAGACATGATCATCTCCCAAAAGGAGGAATATGTCGAACTTGACAAACTTCTAGAACTTGAAAAGGAACAAAGCAAATCACTAGAGCTTGAGTTAACCTCGAGCAAGGAAACTTGCTTGGAGTTAACTGACTCAAATGCCACAATCAAGGACCAACTTGCTGACCTAATCAAGGTTAACAAGATCCTTGAAGTGCAGGTTGAGTCACTCAAGCTGAGTGAACCTTCCTCCTCTTCAAGTTCACCTTCCCAGCCCACTAAAACTGATTTTGCTCATACTTGCACATGTAAGAAAGGTGACACCAGTTTGAGGGATAAGCCAACCTCTACAAAGGATAAACATTGTGCCCAAAGTGGCATATTTGACAAGGAGAAGATCAAATATGCACAAAGTGCATATTTGGTCAAAAGACCTCCAAATGTCAAATATGGCATTGGTTATTCTTATGGTGAAAAGCAACATGCTAGAAGCCATAAGAATAACAAGGAGAGGATTACCTTTGTAAAAGGAAGGCCCTCTCAAACTAAAAAGTCACAGATTAAGACTGTAACTGCACAGGCACGACGGACTAGTCCGGTCGGTGTCCGGACAAGTCCCCCCCGACTAGTCCTATACATAAACAACAACAGATATTGTTTAAAACTTTTGATGCCTCCTATGTGTTGATGAGAAATAATTTTGGCAAGGTTTATGCTCATTATGTTGGGCCACGCCATGGGAACACCAAGTCTCATGTGTGGGTGCCCAAATGTGTTCTAACTAACCTCCAAGGACCCAAGCAAGCTTGGGTACCTAAAACCAAGGCATGATTTGTTTTTGCAGGCCTATTCCTCCGGTGGATCTAAATGGGTGCTAGACAGTGGCTGCACCAACTATATGACTCGGGAAAGAAGAATGTTCATTGAATATGAAGAGAATGAGGACCCAAACGAGGGCATCTACTTTGGAGATAATAGTCAAAGAAGAGTGCTCGGTAACGGTAAAATTGCAATATCCTCTAAACACACACTTTCTCATGTTTTACATGTTGAATCCTTAGATTATAACCTGTTGTCGATATCTCCATTATGCGACAGAGGATATATTTCCTTGTTCACTAACGAGGGTGTGACCGTCTCTAGGAGGAGTGATGGTTCCGTTGCATTCAAGGGTATGTTAAAGGGAAAGCTCTATCTTGTTGACTTCAACAAGGATAAAGCTGAACTTGACACATGCTTGATTGCAAAGACCAACATGGGTTGGATGTGGCATAGACGGCTAGCGCATGTTGGTATGAGGAACCTTCAAAAACTCCTCAAAGGCGATCACATCCGAGGTTTAAAGGATGTTGTATTTGAGAAAGATAGGCCATGTAGCGCGTGCCAAGCCGGGAAGCAAGTTGGAGCACCTCACCCCCCCAAAAACGTTATGACTACAACAAGACCACTCGAGCTACTACACATGGACCTGTTTGGTCCAATAGCCTACATAAACATTGGCGGTAACAAATATGGTTTAGTTGTTGTTGATGATTTTTCTCGCTTCACTTGGGTTTTCTTTTTGCATGATAAGTTAGAGACACAAGAAACACTCAAGAAGTTCTTCAAGTGAGCTTCTCGGTGTTTTGGAACCAGCAGATCTCCCGACACTACTAAAGTGTTAGAGGAGTTTGTGGTTCGGTGTGGGCGTGCGGAGATTCAAGAAGGTGAATTATGAATAGCACAGGAGACACAAGAGTTTACGTGGTTCGGGCCGCCTGAGCGTAATACCCTACTCCACGGGTGTGTTGGTGATGTATTAGCTGTATGTGCTTGTGTTGAGCGTCTATGGCGCGTGCGTCTAGCCTCTACGAACGTGTCGTCGGCCTGTCCTTTTATAGTACAAGGGCAGGCCATTACAAGTTAGCCTGGCCCGACATGTGGCCCCGACGGTTACTAGTATTGACACTTATTCAACACATTTAATTGTCCTTAATTACCGAGTAATGGGCTTTGACAGCACCGTTACTGGTAATTAAGGTCATCTGATCGTGTGTCATTAATATGGTATTAATGACACTTAATCGTGTCTTGAAGTCCTTGATTCCCCTGTGAAGATCCGGAGCCGTTATGGAGTCTTCCGGAGATCAGAGGCTGAAGCTCCGATGGTTGGACACGTGGCAGCTCCGGAGCATACTGTGAGAAACAGGCAGCTCCGGAGCTACCTGACACGTGTCAGGTCCGGAGCTTCTCTAGGTCTGGGGTTAAGTCCGGAGGTGCCATTTCGGTACATGGCCCGGAGCTTCCCCCTTGTGGGCGGTAGCTCCAGCTTTATAGTACACGTGGCGACCCTGGGATTAACCATGCTGGAGAAGCGGGTCCGGTTATATCTGACATGTGGGCCTCCGAAGGTCTTCAAATCAAGTAGATGACTTTCCTTTGAGATCTTTATAACCTCAAGGGGTGTACGGTTTCCAGGGTACCGACAGTGGCCCCCTGGACCTACCTCCGGGGAAGACCACTGGGGTGAAGTCATTCTGCCGGAGGTGGGTCCATCCTCGCGACTTTTGAACTGAGTCTTCAAAGGTCTTCGGAGGTGCCGTTAGCGAGGATTTTGAGTTAAATCCTCGCCGCATGGCGTATCCCGCGTGCGGCAGATGAGATCTTTGGCGTGCGGATCTCACGCAATTGAAGGTCGCCGGTTCCCGATACGAAAACCGTATCGGTTCCGCGCGTCTTGTCAGGCCGCCGCCTTCGGGTTTCCCGCCTCATGATGACAACCGTTCGCCTGGGTAAGAACCTCGACTTGATCGTCGGGGTGGTCCCGGGCCCCCTTGTCATCGACTGAGTGGAATTTTTGAATGGTATCTTTGACTTCCTTGCGGTTTCCATCCAAGCGTTGCGAGGGCTTACTTAAGAAGGAAAGTGCGCACCGTCGGGAGTTCTTCACGCCTCCCATCTGATCTTGCGCTCAAACTCCCAACTTGTGCTTCGCTTTTCTTCTATTGCCTAGCCGTGCCGCGATGGATTTGGGTCTCCGCGAGAGTAGCTTGAAGACCGACGGCAACCTGAAGAAGGTCCCGGCCCTCATGGGATGGTCCTCGGACTTCTTCAACCGCTCGGTCCGCGCCGGTGGAGAGCTCCCGTTTGAGAAGGAGCACGCCGGCGAAATGGTGTACTTCTCCTCGTACGCCATGGTGGGGTTGATCCCACCTTTTTCTTCCTTTTTCTCGATGCTGCTAGACTTCTATGGTCTGCAGTTGTATCATCTCGGTCCCCACTCCATTCTTCTTATGTCCATTTTTGTCCACTTCTGTGAGATGTGGGTGGGCATCCCCCTTGCATTGAACTCTTCCGGACCTTCTTCACCGTTCATACCACCGGCAGGAGCAATGAGTACCTTGGCTTCTACTACTTCGTGAAGCGCAAGAAGTGTTCATTCAAGTACCTCCAGTCGTTTCCCTCTGGGAAGTGGGATGACTGGAAGAAGGACTGGATAGTCATTCGGGTGGAGGAACACGAGAGGCTGGAGCTGCCCGAAGGCCTCCCCAACATTGACACGACGACCTGGAGTGAAGCTCCGGTGCTGGCGATCGCCTTCGACCCTGTTCTGACCAGGATCCGCCAATGCGTGGAGGGGGGATTAACCCCTCAAGCGGTGTTTTGTAACTTCCTGGTCAACAGGTGGGCACCGTTGAAGAAGAGAGAGAAACTCGCATGGGCCCTCAACAGCGTGATGGACGATGACCGGGTCGAGACCGGGCTGAAGTTCAACATGGTGGGGAAAACCTTGGAGTTCCACCTCAAGAAGTTCCAGCACGGCATCGACGTCGAGGGTGACGACTTGACTCCGCCATCGGCCTTTCTTCCTCTGAACGTGGAAGTTGAGTTCAGTAGGGAGCTCCCGCGGAAGATGCCCATGCTTGACGACCTTGGTGTCGTCGAGAGAAGATCAACCACCAGGGTGGCGATCCCAGGAGTGTCCGAAGGTGGCTCCGACCCTGCTTCGAAGCCGAGGGAAGAGGTCGTCGGCAAGGGCAAGGAGCTGGCGGATGAACTCGTGAGCCAGAAGAGGAAGCTGCAGTACACCGACGGAAGGTCCGTCAGGCCCGCTACTTCTGCGTCGGCTCCTTCTCCCCGGAGGGGAAGGTCTTCTACAGCTGCGGCCACTGTTCCCATAGTGGGGTCCTCCCGGGGCGCGACTGTTCCCGCAGTGGGGTCCTCCCGGGGCGTTAGCTCCGGACATGCGACTCCAACACCTGGGCCGGCGGAGGCCTCTAGGTCCGGGGGTTCTTCCCGATCGAGGGGGGGATCAACTCGGGAAACGCCCGTGGCCGCGACAAGTTCCGGGGGGCCTTCCGGAGCTTCCACGCCAGCTATGACCAGCCCAGAACGCCCGGGAAAGAGGTTCCGCGCAAGCTGATGCGGAAGCCTCCCAAGGTAATTTTTAATCTTTACCTTGGATAGTTGTTTTAATTGTAGTAACTATTTTTTAAGTTTCTTCGTTCAACATCTGCAGCGTCCCCAAGAAGGGGAGTGAGGCTCCACCCTCAGCCACAGCGGCTGAAGCCGTGAGGGTGGAAGCTTCTGCTCCTGTCCCGATGCTGCCCCAAGTGGTGGCTGAAGCTGCGACAGCTCCGGCGCCAGCTGTCGTGGTCATGGACCTCGACTCATCCCCAGAGGCTCCCGCGGTAGCGTCGGACCGCGGGAGTGAAGATGCGCCAGCGGCACCTATCCCGGAGGTTGAAGCTCCGGTTCCTAGTGCTGATATGATGGAAGCTCCGGCCGTTGAGCCAGAAGAAGCTATGATTCCGGCCCTAGAGCCTGAAAGTGTTGAAGCTTCGGCGGTCGAGCCGGAGGTGATTGAAGTCCTGGCGTGCGCGCCGGAAGCTGAGGACGTTCCAGCAGTTGGGCCGGCTACCTCCAAAGCATCGGCCATAGAGCCGGTCATTGTTGAAGCTCCGGCCGCAGGGCCGGTTGATGTTGAAGATCTTCTGGCTCCCGAGCCGGTTGTTGAAGAGGTGACGGAGCTCGAGCCCCCGTCAGAGGAGGTGCCCAGACCGGAGTCAGCAGCGGCTCCTGCTTCGGAAGTGATGACGCCGGAGGTACCTGCGGCCCAGCCGGAGTGCCCCAGCGAAGTCGCTGGCCCCCTGCCTGAGGGGGTGAACGAAGTCCTGGCGGTGGAGCCTTCCTCGATGGCGACAGAGGCCATCCCGGAGGACGGCCCTAGTGCGATGGAGACTCAGGGGACCACTCTTGTGGAGTGGGACCCAATTTTTGTATCTGAAAACCCGCTGGAACCAGCGGAGGAGACCCCAGCAGGTCCGGAACCTATCCCGTTGTCACTGTCTATTGACAACGCATGTTCCAGTCTGCGTCAAGTCCAACTGGCCTTCTTCCACGACAGCAAGGCTCTTGAAGAGGAGTGCCAAACCCTTAGTCGGTGGCGTAATCGGCTCTACTTCGAGACCAAGCTGGTGCAGTCGAGGCTAGCAGATGACAAAGAGTGGATCAAGCGGGAGAAGATCCGCCTAGAGTACTGGGGCAAGTTACTGGATGACAGGGAGAGTTTGACTCGCGCCCTCGACGCTCAATCCCGGGAGATCTACGATCAGGCCAAAGCAGCCAATAGTGCGGCCGATGAACGCCAGGAAAGGCTTGAGGCCATTAAAACTACACTTATCAAGCGCCGAGAGGCACTTGAAGAGAGGGAGAAACGGCTCGAAGATGAAGAGAAGAAACTCCTAGAGCTGCGGGATGATGTCCTGAGGAGGGAGGAGGAGCTCGCCGAGAAGGTGGCTCTGGCTGACAAGGGCCTCGAGGAGCGCACCAAGAAATTGGAAGAGCGCTGCCATGATTAAGAGGAGAAGGCCTGGGTGCGAGGGCAAGAACTCTACGAACAAGAGTGTGCCCGTACTGCCAGGGAGAAGAAAGTGAGGGGTAGAGAGAAGGACCTAGTCGACCGCCGGAACAAGATCCACCTCCTGGAGGAGGAGCTCGGAAAACTTGAAAAGCGGGTTGCTGAGAAGATTCAGCAAAACGCCAAAGAAGTTGAGCGCCTCGCCCGCGAGAATTCTGAACTTGTGGCGGCCAAAAGATCCCTAGAAGAAATAATGGGTTTAAGGACTGCGGACTCCCTACAGATTTGGGAGTTCCTGGGCAAGGCCAACGATGCGCTGACACCGATGGGCTTCAGCCCCGTGCACCTGGATGATCCGGAGCCGGAGCCGGACCTGGCGTTGCAGGCGTTGAGCTCGGCAGGCAACAAACTCTGCAAGGTGGGCGATGTCATCGCGCACCAATTGGAGGTTGAGGGGCAATCCTTGGCGAAGAACGTCGCAGAATATGTGCTGACGTGCTACACCAGCCGGAACTCCCAATTTCCTCTAGACCCGGTGCTTGAAGGTCCGGTTGAAGGAGAGGGCGAAGCTACCCGAGCCAACGTATCAGAGGTTGCCCAAAAGGTCGCCCAATTCTTCCATAGGGTCTAGGATCATCTCTGTAGTTCTCACTTGTACTTTCTCTTCTTCTTCCTCAATTTTGTAATCCCTTGTCTCCAGATGTAATCCCTTGTCTCCAGATAAATGAAATCCCCAAATTTTTGTGAATTTCACTTTTTGTCTTCAACACTTTTGTCTTCACTTGGCCCCCTAGTAGATGTACACATTTTGATTGTGAACATGTACCAAGAGGATATTATGTTTTGTTGAAGACTAGTTTGCTCCGAACTTTTAGAATTTAGGTCTGAAGTCTTCGATAGTGAAGGCCCCCTGAGGTTGTCGGCACTTAGAAGCTCGGCATTGTCTATCGTCGGAGCTTAGTAGTTCCGGCAATAGTCTCTATCAACGCGTAGAGCATCGATAGTTAGTCCTCCAGGGTGTCGGAGCCTAGTAGCTCCGGCAGTGACCTTTGCCAACACTTAGTTTGTTTGCAGCAGACTCCGTTTGCGGGGTCTTCTCACCATCTTTTATTCAGCGCCGACGGCTGCCCCCCCTAGCTTTACCGGAGCTTGATTACTCTGGTGATGCTCGTTTTCAATGCGTAACATCGATTACAAGCCACCTAGGGGAGTCGGAGCTTTGTTAGCTCCGGCTTTTCTCCATCAACGTGTATTTTTTTCCTGCACACTGAAGTCAAGAAAAATAGTAAAATTTGTTTCTTGTCTATAACTTCGTCGCGGCTTACGATTCCCAAGAAGATTTTAAGTCAAACGCGATTCTAAATACAATCGAATGCGTTGTCTTTTCTTCCAGATCCAATTGTACATGGACCCGCCTTACTTCGGCCTGCCGGGGTGTAGGTAGAGTGGCGTACTTAGGGTGCTTGACCAGGCTAAGTCAATGGCACACTCCAGCCCTAGGTTGGCTTGGTGGCTTTTAGACGAGTTGGCCATGAACAATATTTGAATCCAAAAGAATTGACACAACTCGTATCGTATATAAACCGGTCAAACTAAAATTTCTTAAGAATTGCACATCTTTGTTATAGACAAGAAAGAGAAAAATAAAAAATGTTGAGCCTGTACAAAATAAATGCACGTGGAGTTTGTTTCACATGAAGATGTCCTTCATTATAGGTCCGGGGTACAGGGGAAACAAGTACACTCTTATGGTACGGAACCAGGCTAAGCGTGTTTCATTTCTCGTTTGACCCAGGGTAGCTAGCCACACTTTTTGTCCTGAGACTGTGACAAGTGTTGCTTGAACTTTGCGGACCCTTCGGGAAAGGTCCGGCTGTTCTCCCGGAGGAACTACCCGATTTTGTACAATGACTCTATAACATACACTTCAAGTTACTCAAGACTCACCTCCGTGGTATTAATTGTAGAACTTACGGAGGTGCTCGATGTTCCAAGGATTTGGGAGAGGTGTCCTGTGGGGACCGGAATCCACACATCCGAGGATCTCATTGGGTGGTGTCGTGCGATGCGACACCCAACAATTTACAAGAATAGAACCAGAATAAAGTACAAGACCAAGTCTTTTATTTAATACACAGCGGAAGTTTTCACAATACTAGCGGATGTAAAGAAATATATACATACCATAGCTACGCTCTCAGCACTAGCTATGCAAAAAAGCAAAGTTTTCCATGCCAGGGATACTTTGCACTAGCAACACTCAAACTATGGCGGCGTGCAGGGTTCCCACTCGGCTGTACACCCTGGAGGGGGTGTTGCCTCATCGTCAAACCCATCCTCAAAAGGGTAACCTGCAAAAACTCGTTAACTTCAAACGTGAGCTTAAGGCTCAGCAAGACTTAACCGTCTCACTAGACAGATGCACGGGGACACTAAACATAGGTAAGGAATAGCATAAATAACTCGCCTACAAGTGGATCCTTATAACCAAGTTTTAAGTAGCAAATGACATTCTCTGAGCACGGCACATCATGGGCTCCACAATCAAACAAGAAACGCTTTACCGATGATATGACATGCCCAAAGCACATAATGCTATTACAGCTAAAGTATGGGGAAATTGTAAAACTTTAGTTATACTATCTCTTAACCAAACAAAGTTGCAAAGTAATTATAATTCAATATCATATGATTTTCCTGACTTCTTTAGTATTTACTACGTCACGACACAGTGAACAAGTGGTACTCTATTACTGCGAGGGACAGTGATTGCAATCAGGACACACCCGGACAACACGACACATACGGACTTTCGGAAACGCCAGCGAGCACTTCGCGCAGTACCTACGTAGCACTTCAGTACTAGTCGTATATGGCAACCTTTCACAAGAAACTCAAATGCTGAGCCCGTCTCACCTCCGCAAACAGAAGGTCTCCGCACGGAACACCTCATGTGTCCGCCGACCGATTTACACCTTACTGTCCTCAACCCACCCCTATCGATGGTGAGTTAATGGGTCTCAACATCCCAGTTATCAAGTTACATCAGTTTATTGGATTCCATATGTCCATTATATTGCCGGTACAATTCAAGCTTGTCCAGCGGGGCCGCATACGGACGGGCCTTAATCAACACAGGCAGGGCTATGCGACCGAGACTCAATTCTCGCCGCTTCCTATCCATTCCCTACCCGGTCTAAGTTTCATTATATTAAGCCATGTTCTATTCAACCAATCCTGTGAGATACATCTCTCGCGAGTAGATTCCAACTACTCGACTTCTACCGGATCTCCTATGCATTAGCAAAGCAGTTACTACAGGTCGAACTGTAACTCGTGCCAAATAAACCCCTGGGATTTTTGGTCATGCAAGTGGAGTATCATTCACCCTAAACGTAATGCACAATTCATATACTATTCATCATAGTGATAAAGCAAAAGCTCATAAACGACTTAAATGCAAACCGGGGCTTGCCTTGTTGCAGGTCAGGTTCTGAGTTAAAAATTGGAAGGTTCTCTTCCAAGGCTTCTGGCTCCTCCTCGACTTCGGTCACTATACGATATGCAGATAACATGGATATATAAATGACTTTGAAATTTATTTAGTTTAAGACCATAAATTAATTCATGGTGATCACTATATGACAGGGACCTTAATTGGCTTTGGAACTTCGATGGTAGATACTAGGGAATATGATCAAAGCTCTTGCAAAGAACAGGAGATGATCATAGCAGATTGTGGTCTCCGAAAGTATGGCAAGCAAATCAACTTCCAAAAATTTCCGAGAGGAAACTGTAGCTTGAACCTAGCTAACAGTTGATAATCAAGATGGAGGGAGTGGTTCTGGTCTTAGCAAAATTTGTTTCATAATTTTCTAAGCTGTGGGGAAAGAGTTGTTGTATTTCTGATTCGGTAGGAATTTCTGGATTTACTTTATGATTGAGTTTCTAGACATTAAACCAATATTTAGTTTGTAACTGATTTAGGACTAGTATAGTAGGTTAATTAAATCCAAGACTTTAACAGGAGCTAGGGTATGACTAAAGGAAGACTCAGTAAAATTTTGGGACCTAATACAGCAACCTAATAGCTGTGAAAATTCAATTACTGAAAAAGGAAATTGAATTATACAGAGAGTTAAACAGGTGCTATGGCTCCCAAATTTTGCCTGATAATCAAGAATAGGACAATAAATTTTATGTGAATTTTGGGGATTTTTCCTGTGGATATCTTGTCTGGAAAAATTTCATTTGCATTAGGAAAGATTATTTTCTACAGAATTTAACTCTGAGTTTCACAGAACCTAATTGGTATTGACAGAAACTAGAGCTCGAGTGCTTTCGAACAAAATTTGTTTGAAGAATTTTGGAGTATCCTACAGAAAGTTATGGATTTTCTAAGTTGGAGCCTATTCTGGAATAATTTCCTAATTTGATTTAACTCGTGGGCCCCACTGTTTTAAAATGAACCAATAGTATTTAAACCACATGGGGGCCACAGATTTAAAGCGCGCAGCCACACTAGATCTCAGCCGCACCGTGATCCCGCAGTGAATGGCAGGTGGGACCCGATGGGGTCATCGTCTACCTCGGGCCGGTGCTCGCGCGGAGCGGCACCCGCGACGGTGGCTCGCCGGCGAGCTCGCCGCCGGCCAATCCAACGCACCAGATTCGCGGAAACTTGCCGCCTGGGGGTTTTTGGGGTCGCTGAGCACGATGGTGAGGTCAGTGGGTCTTGAAGCTTGCCGGAAAAGGTCGTGCGACGGCGGTGGCGGCGATGAGCGCTCGGGCAACATAGAACTCTCTATAGAGTAGCTCAAATCACTCGGGAATTGCTCCAAAACCTTTCTGGGATGATGGAGTTCAAGGATATGGGCGCAGGAGGGGAGTGAGTTGCCGGGAATCATGAGTTCAACGGTGAACCGAGGTTTTCTCACCGGCGGCGAGCAAAACTCGAAATTCAGAGCCGTTGCTTGATGATCCTTAAAGGTTTTTGCTCACACAGGAGCGCTAGGGCCTATAGACACTATCTCTAAGTAATTGCAAAGGATGATTGCTTGCCGAAAAGGAATTTGACATGAAATCATAGCTAGCTATCTACCCTCGGCCGTAGAGGAAACGAACAATAACTCGCTCAGGCTTCAACGATAAGGGAAACGGTTTGTACCATGAGCTAGAGTTTGATCAGGCGCACCTTTTTGCTCTTTGGAGCTAGGCTTGAAACGGCGCGGAACGGCGGCACCCGCGGAGCAGTGGCGAGCGGCGGCGATGGCGCGCGGCGGAAGAATAGTGGCGAGGCAGTGGAGCTGTGATCGGGGATGAGGATTAAAGGGGCTTCGGCCGGCCTTTTATAGGGCCGCGGCGAGCAGGCAGGCAGCTCGCTGGAGCTGCATGCGCGCGCGCGGTGTCGAGCGGGGGCGCGGCGGTGCAGAGGTGTCGGGGTTGAGCTGATCCGTTTAAAAAGGGGGGCTGACATGTGGGGCCCACTGTCCAGTGATTCTCCCCACAGTTCAGTTACTAATTCATTTAAAAATAGAAGATCAACTCCAAAAATCATGAAATTATGTGGAGATGGCAAATGAATTATTCTGAACACAATGGTGAACTCAATTCTTATGTTTAAAGAAGTTGGAGAAGAATTAAAAATTCAGATTTGAATTTGATTCAAATTTGCCAAGCACCCTAATAAAAATAGTAGATGAGTTTCTAAAATCTTGAAACTTTGTAAGCATGCTATTGAGGAATTTAGGAGCTCATGGAAAAATTTAGAGCCCTTAATTTGAATATTTGGTTTAGAGCTTATTAGGGCTTCATTGTGCATTGCTTACTAATCCTTATCCAAAAATTCTTATTCTTAAAAGGTGAATAGAATATAATTTGGATTCATGGTGAAGTCTAATACCCATGATAAAAGAATCTAACAAAGAGTGCAAGAAAAGTTTTGGATGGCATAGTTCATGTGTACCATTATATTGGAGATCCAAAATAGTTGATCACAAAACCCATATGAACTTAACATGCCATAAAAGTGGGGTTTTACATTCCTCCCCCCTTAAAAGAATCTCGTCCCGAGATTACAAAAGAAGGTAAAGGAAAAAGGATCTATCGAACATATGCTGCTAACAAGTCCGGATAGTTCGTTCTAAGATACTCCTCACTTTCCCATGTGGCCTCTTCGGCACTGTGGTTGCTCCACAAGATCTTGTAGAAACGCAAGGTGCGGCTTCTTGTGGTGCGAGTCTTTTCATCGATGATCTGAGTCGGATGCTCGGAATAAGTGAGATCTGGTTGGAGAGCTTCCAAATCCTCCATGCGGATATCAGATGGAGCCTTAAGACATTTCCGCAATTGGGAAATGTGGAATACATTGTGGACTCCTGAAAGTGACGTTGGTAACTCCAATTGATATGCCACAGGTCCGTATCTTTCGATTACTGCGAATGGCCCAATAAAGCGGGGAGCTAGCTTCCCTTTTACTCCGAAGCGATGGATACCCTTCGTAGGGGATACCCGGAGATAAACTTGATCTCCAACTTCGAAGTGAAGAGGTCGACGTCGCCTATCCGCGTAGCTCTTCTGTCGAGACTGAGCAGCTTTGAGATTCGCTTGAATAGTGCGAACTCGATCCTCGGCTTCATTTACTAAGTCGATGCCGTATACTGCCCGTTCACCTGATTCGCACCAGTTCAAGGGTGTGCGACACTTCCGGCCATAAAGAGCTTCATAAGGTGCCATCTGGATGCTAGCCTGGTAACCGTTGTTGTATGAAAACTCCGCCAAAGGTAGATGATCATCCCAGTTCTTGCCCTGGTGGATGGCACAGGCACGAAGCATGTCTTCAAGCACTTGATTTACCCGTTCAGTTTGTCCATCAGTCTGAGGATGATAGGCCGAGCTCCGAATTAACTTGGTTCCCAGTGCAGCGTGGAGATGCTCCCAGAATCGCGAAACAAATACAGCCCCACGATCTGAGACGATGGTGCGGGGTATTCCGTGGAGGCATACGATTCTGGCAATATATAACTCCGCGTATCTTGAGGAATGATAGTTGGTATTGACGGGAATGAAATGCGCCGTCTTAGTCAGTCGGTCAACTATCACCCAAATTGAGTCGTGCTTATGGAGAGTGGGAGGCAACCCAACAATGAAATCCATGCTGATATCCTCCCATTTCCAAGCTGGTATGCTTAAAGGTTGAAGCTGTCCTGCTGCTTTCATATGGTCGGCCTTCACTCGCCGGCACGTATCACACTCGGATACATATTTAGCTACTTCCCGCTTCATCCGAGTCCACCAGAACTTCTTTCTTAAATCTTGGTACATTTTGTTACTTCCCGGATGAATGGAATACTTGGATAAATGAGCTTCATCCAGTATCTTCCTCCGAAGTTCCATGTTTCGGGGTACCACTATACGGTCGTTAAACCAGAGGGTACCTTCATCGTCACTTCGGAAGCATTTCATCTCCCCCTTCTTTATTCTTTGCTGAATATGTGACATCCCCATGTCCGCCTTCTGAGCTGCCATAATATCCTCCCTGATGGTAGGAATGAGAGCGAGATTGTAGAGCGCCCCGTATGGAACCAAGTAGAGACTCAGTTCTTCTTTTCTCTCCCTCGAGGTAATGGAAAGATTGTTGATATGGGACTTGCGGCTCAGAGCGTCTGCGACTACGTTCGCCTTGCCTGGATGGTAGTGGATCTCAATCTCATAATCCTTGATCAATTCTAACCATCGCCTTTGTCGCATATTCAAATCCTTCTGGGTGAAGATGTATTTCAAGCTTTTGTGGTCAGTGTAGAGGTGTACTAAATTACCCAGCAGATAATGCCTCCACATCTTCAATGCTAGCACCACAGCAGCCAGTTCAAGATCATGAGTCGGGTAGTGCTGCTCGTGGTTCCGAAGCTGTCGCGATCCATACGCGATCACTCTTCGCTCTTGCATTAACACACAACCTAAACCAATCCCAGATGCATCGCAATAGACATCAAATGCTTTGGTAGTGTCTGGTTGGGCTAAAACTGGTGCCGTTGTAAGGTGTTTCACCAATGCTTTGAAACCTGCCTCACATGCCTCAGTCCATACATATTTTTGTCCTTTCTTCAGAAGTTCTGTCATTGGTTTAGCTATTTTGGAGAAACTGGGTATAAACCTCCGGTAATATCCTGCTAAACCCAGGAAACTTCGGACTTCATGTACAGACTTTGGAGACTCCCATTTGAGGACTTGCTTGATCTTGCTTGGATCAACTGCAATACCTTCTGCTGAAATGATGTGCCCTAAAAACGGCACCTGGTTGATCCAGAATTCACACTTGCTGAACTTAGCATACAACTGATGGTCCCGTAATCGCTGAAGCACAATATGCAAGTGTTGAGCATGTTCTTCTTCGGATTTTGAATACACAAGTATGTCGTCAATGAAGACCACGACGAACTTGTCCAATTCCAGCATGAACACTGAGTTCATGAGATACATGAAATGAGCCGGGGCGTTGGTTAATCCGAAGGACATAACCAGATACTCATACAGTCCATACCTTGTTGAGAATGCTGTCTTGGATATATCTTCTGGTCGGATTCTAATTTTGATGATAACCAGAACGAAGATCCATCTTCGAAAACACTTTAGCACCCACTAATTGATCGAAAAGAATATCAATGCGCGGTAGTGGATACTTGTTCTTGATGGTGACAGCATTAAGTGGACGATAGTCTACGCACAGCCTCAAGGTCTTATCTTTCTTTTCTACAAACAGTGCAGAACAACCCCATGGTGATGAACTTGGACGAATAAAACCTTTGCTCTCAAGTTCAGTTAATTGTTCCTTCAGTTCTGCAAGTTCCTTAGGTGCCATCTTGTAGGGTGGTCTTGAAATTGGCACTGTTCCTGGTGCAAGTTCAATCTTGAACTCTATCTCTCTCTCTGGGGGCATACCAGGAAGATCTTCAGGAAATACGTCGGAGTATTCACATACTACCGGAATATCCTCTAGTTCCATAACCTCGGTATTGACAATTGATGGTTCTAATGGAATAATGTTCTTAAGATTGAGAACTTGGGGTCGATGGAGTGGAGAGTTTAGATAAATCTTTCTAGGAATGATATCAAGAATAGCACCATGGTACTGCAACCATGCCATACCTAAGATGATATCAAGCTTTTGATGCTCTAATATCAGAAACGAAGTAAGATATATGGTCCCATCTAGGTTAAGTGGGATTCCAGGAACCAATTTATTTGTTACCGTTTTCCCGGCTGGAGTGTTAATCACATATGGGGTTTTTGTGGAGATAACAGGCAATTGACTTTTAACGACAAAAGATTTACTAATGACATTGTGTGAAGCTCCGGAGTCAAAGTGTATGACTACGGGTTGATCGAAGATAGAGAACGTACCCGTGAGCACGGGTGCGCCTTCTGGAACGTCCTCGATGGCGAGGTGGTGGATGTTGCCGGGTCTGGTGGCTAGCTTCTTGGGCGGGTTGCGGGGTTGGTTGGCCCCCTGGTAAGATGATTGCCCTCCACCTTGTCGATTCTGCGGACAATCCTTGGCGAAGTGCCCCATACGTCCACACGTGAAACACGTGTACGGGGTTTGGCCAATACGAAGGGGAGGACGGAATCCCGGTGCACGTGGTGGAGGTGGAAGTGCACGTGGAACCATCCCCTGTTGTTGCTGCGGCCGAAATCCGCCGTTGTTGAACTGACGACCACGGAACATTGGTGGTCGCGATGGCGACTGCCACCTCTGGCCGGATGGTGATCGATACACCATACGGTACTTCTGAGGAGTACCACCTCCGCTGCTCTGTGGAGCACCCCTCTTCTTTTTATCGGAGGACAGCTCGCGCGTAGCGTCCTCCTGCATGATAGCGGCATTGACTATGTCGTTGAAGTTGCCGCGGTTGAACAGGACAAGCTTGTCCTTCAACTTGGGGTTCAAACCCCGGTAGAAACATTCCCGCTTCCGATCTTCGGTATTCACTTGGTCCTGAGCATATTGGGCCAAGTGGTTGAATGATTTGGAGTATTCGTATGCACTCCTTCCTCCTTGCCTTAGCTCCAAGAACTCTTGAAGCTTCCTCCTCGTAATCCCGGGAGGGATGTGGTAGGCGCGAAATGCCTCCCGGAATTCGGTCCAGCTTACAACATGGCCTGCGGGGCGTGCGGCAAGGTAATTGGCCCACCACGCACCGGCAGACCCCTGCAGTTGTTGCGCTGCAAACAATGTCTTCTGCTGTTCGGTTACCGCGAGTAAACCGAACTTTCCTTCAATGGTGCGGAGCCAGTTATCCGCGTCCAACGGTTCATCGGCTTCTCTGAATACCGGTGGGTGTGTCGATGAGAAATCAGAGTAGGAACTCTGAAATTGCTGACGCGGTCCATCATCCTGTCGTCCCCCTTGACGGGACGAGTGCTGCACCAACGTCCGCAGTAACTCGGTTTGCTCGTCGCGCGAGCCGAGCACTGCAGTGAGAACCTCCGCGAGACTCCTGGGGAGTGTGGTTGGAGGTGGTGGAGGTGGTTGCGTCTGAGGCGTATTCTGACCCGGGGGTGGTGTGTCATCCCCCTGTCCTCCACTAGATCCTCCCACCTCTGAGGCTGTACGAGTACGCACCATACTGCAATATAATGAATAACACGGTAAGTCCCACTGCCTCAAGTTTGTCCTCCCTTAGAAATGCGGTAGACAATAATAGACGAAGCATAACATTTACATATATTGATAAAGCACAAACTTTATACAAAATATATCATCTCAAGACCAAGTTTACAGTAGTAAACCCAAAATGATGGATTCCCTTTATGGAAATACATCTCTACCATACTTGGCCTTCCTGACATGTCATACTCATCTCATTAGCTAGACACCACAACCATTACTCTTAATTTGACACAAACAGGGTCACAAAAGAGAAACACTAGCAACCATTTAACTATATGCCGCCCGGTGTTGGCGGAAGTGCTACCACATTTAACTTCAATACGCTCTACTCGACGTATTCAAGTTCCTCTGGGTCTTCTTCTTCTTCTTCATCTTCAGGGCTAGGCACCTCTGATACGGGTGCTGGAGTAGAAGTTGATACATCGTTCAACATCAATGTCTTCTTGGCAGCCATAGCTTGCCAATCTGCCTGTATCATAAACATCCCCCAGGCCTCATTCTCTTGCTGAGCCTGTTCACAGCTGGTCTTCCAGCTCTGAGCCTCTACTCTGGACTGATCCCTGTCTGCAGTCACCACGTTCAACTGTGTGTCCCGTTGGTGCCCATAAAGTAGGCTTGCCTCCAGATCAATATCTCTCTCTAGAGTCTCCTGGCGAGACGCGGCCAAATCCATAACAGCGTCATGCCATTGATTCTCCCTAAGGTTCAAACGATGATTAAGAGGAGCCATCATATCCCTAAGTCCGTCGTTTGCCCACTCAAAGTGGTTTGCTCGCTTCATGGCTTGCTTCAGATTGTTTGTCAATTCTTTTATGCATGTCCTTTGATTACCCTTCTCGCGATGTGAGGCTGCTGCATACATCGCTAAGGCTGTTGCGGATGTTTCGCCATGCTCTCCCACCTCCGCAAGCAAGCGGGTTGCCCAGGCTTCAGAAGCCCTGCCGTTGACTGGAAAGAACTCATACGGAGTACCCACCAGATGACGGTAATGGAGTTTGCAAAACCTCCCTATGGCAACACTTGCGGCGTAGCTCCATGTTTCTTCTAATATCAATCCTTTGATCTTGATGGAGTATGGAGCCCATCCGTGGTGCGGTGGACCGGCAGGCACATCGACGTAGATGGTGCAACTCCACATACCGCCCTCCTGGAACTTCTTGCCCCAATAGCTAGGTAACACCAAATAGCCAAACTGGCCGAGCAACCATGCAAACACGTCCGGAAAACCGGCGTGCCCGGTGCATGTTGAGAACACCCATCCATTAGGCAACTGAATTCTTGGTGCTGCCATCTGTGGACAAATATACCCGAATATCAATACACCGTTTAAGTATTCGACCCAATCACTGGTGATGTGGGATAAAAAGAAATATCCATAATCAATTGGTTCAGTCAAAGCTGCAATCTGGAAATGAGTACAGTTCTGGTTTATCTGACCTGTCTGCAGTAACCCGTAAGTTTCATACAGAAGAAGTCAGAACTAAACTTTATGTTGAATACAAAAATTGTAGTACACTTCAAAACCTTTCCAGATTGTACTCATACAGCCACTGTTGAACTAGTATGAACAATCTATACCAGTTTTAAGTTGACTCAAGGGTTCTGAAAATTTCGACAGAACCTCCCCTGTATATGGGCTTATCTCCACATTCTATACAGGTTCATCATGATAAGATATTGAGGTAGTGTCAAAATAAACATTGAGTAACATCGTGTTAACAATCCAGAACTAAAGAAGTTCCACCACGACAACCTTGTCATGAAGGTATTATGCATCAATTCACAATTATGTGCAAACTGTTCCAAGTTCTGGACTGCAGGAACCAAATTTGCGACAAATGGAATTAGGCATAGCTACACCTAGATTCAGGTCAGGAGTGATAAATAAAGTTGATAGATGACTTCCTAAGCTTTCCAGAAATGTACATGCGTAACCATATCACTGTTCTGGATTAGGGGTTATAATTATCCAAACTCAACAGTAAAGCTGACTGGTTTGCATCAGCAGTCATGCAGTTTACTGTGCTGACTTCCCAATTTGGTCAAACTCCAATTAAAATCAGGAAGGACCCCCCAAAACAAACTCGTGAATCTCCACCTACCCTTCTCAAACATATATCCCAATAAGGTAGTGGATTTTTCTACAGTGAGTTATGGCAAGAATACAGAAACGGTACAAAGGTGGGTTCATGTGGAGTAATTACAGTAAACCCCAGTTTTCAACAGATTAACAAGCTTTTCTGTCTTTATGGTCAACGGAAAAGTTGGAGAGACCTTCACGAGCTTTCCATTCATGTAGGATATGCTTACGTTATCTAATTGCTAACCAAGATTACAACCTGGCGAAGTTGAGCTACTTCTACCAGAAAGCAAGAATCCTGGTTCTATCCATTTTATCAAGTCGAGCCCGAAGTTATCAGTATCTGATAGTCGGACTTTCTCAAAACACAATGCAGCCATTCTGTCGGTGGGGAGGGTCTAGTATCATGTTTGATACTGACGGTACTACGTGCCTCACGAAAGGAAATTCTATCCGGTACATCCGGTTACGTCTATAGGTGGTTCCTATATCGTTCACTCGCAAACGGCTTCTACACGGGTTGCTATCGGAGTTAGGTTACCTGCAGAAGACAAACAATCCCCTTTCACACCTTCGCACCTCAAGGGAGGCACGGGGAAACACGGCAGGCAGTCACAATAATATATAACTAAAAGTAAATACATACGACTCTGGCGTGAGTCGTCCTCGAGCGAGGCCATGTCTCGAGGTACATGGCTGTAAATACGTCTGTACAGCAAAGACTCCCGTACGATCCGGCTTATACACGCTCGGGCATACGTGTTCGCATGTTCTCATAGATATGAGAACACACTATCGGGTTACATACCACCCGACGGGGTTTCCCTCTAACTTTGTGTCACGCTGGGGTACCGCGTGTCATATGTTCTTAGAAACATGGAAAGTTTCAAAGACTCATATTGACTTTCCGTACCAAGCCACGGAAATTTCACATACCACCTCTCGTATGCTGAGCTTACCGAGATTGATCCGCTCTCGGTGGCGTATCTTACCTCTTACCTGATGTCGGAGCGTCGTTACAGAATATAATAACACATAGTTAGTTTACCACCTTTATATCTTATACTAATAATACTCCTTATAACGGCATATAACTAATTCCTCACTCAAGTTCCTAATTTTTGAAAATATGTTCTTTTCCGGTACACTGTTCCCAACGAAGCTCTGATACCATGTCTGTGGGGACCGGAATCCACACATCCGAGGATCTCATTGGGTGGTGTCGTGCGATGCGACACCCAGCAGTTTACAAGAATAGAACCAGAATAAAGTACAAGACCAAGTCTTTTATTTAATACACAGCGGAAGTTTTCACAATACTAGCGGATGTAAAGAAATATATACATACCATAGCTACGCTCTCAGCACTAGCTATGCAAAAAGCAAAGTTTTCCATGCTAGGGATACTTTGCACTAGCAACACTCAAACTATGGCGGCGTGCAGGGTTCCCACTCGGCTGTACACCCTGGAGGGGGTGTTGCCTCATCGTCAAACCCATCCTCAAAAGGGTAACCTGCAAAAACTCGTTAACTGCAAACGTGAGCTTAAGGCTCAGCAAGACTTAACCGTCTCACTAGACAGATGCACGGGGACACTAAACATAGGTAAGGAATAGCATAAATAACTCGCCTACAAGTGGATCCTTATAACCAAGTTTTAAGTAGCAAATGACATTCTCTGAGCACGGCACATCATGGGCTCCACAATCAAACAAGAAACGCTTTACCGATGATATGACATGCCCAAAGCACATAATGCTATTACAGCTAAAGTATGGGGAAATTGTAAATCTTTAGTTATACTATCTCTAAACCAAACAAAGTTGCAAAGTAATTATAATTCAATATCATATGATTTTCCTGACTTCTTTAGTATTTACTACGTCACGACACAGTGAACAAGTGGTACTCTATTACTGCGAGGGACAGTGATTGCAATCAGGACACACCCGGACAACACGACACATACGGACTTTCGGAAACGCCAGCGAGCACTTCGCGCAGTACCTATGTAGCACTTCAGTACTAGTCGTATATGGCAACCTTTCACAAGAAACTCAAATGCTGAGCCCGTCTCACCTCCGCAAACAGAAGGTCTCCGCACGGAACACCTCATGTGTCCGCCGACCGATTTACACCTTAATGTCCTCAACCCACCCCTATCGATGGTGAGTTAATGGGTCTCAACATCCCAGTTATCAAGTTACATCAGTTTATTGGATTCCATATGTCCATTATATTGCCGGTACAATTCAAGCTTGTCCAGCGGGGCCGCATACGGACGGGCCTTAATCAACACAGGCAGGGCTATGCGACCGAGACTCAATTCTCGCCGCTTCCTATCCATTCCCTACCCGGTCTCAGTTTCATTATATTAAGCCATGTTCTATTCAACCAATCCTGTGAGATACATCTCTCGCGAGTAGATTCCAACTACTCGACTTCTACCGGATCTCCTATGCATTAGCAAAGCAGTTACTACAGGTCGAACTGTAACTCGTGCCAAATAAACCCCTGGGATTTTTGGTCATGCAAGTGGAGTATCATTCACCCTAAACGTAATGCACAATTCATATACTATTCATCATAGTGATAAAGCAAAAGCTCATAAACAACTTAAATGCAAACCGGGGCTTGCCTTGTTGCAGGTCAGGTTCTGAGTTAAAAATTGGAAGGTTCTCTTCCAAGGCTTCTGGCTCCTCCTCGACTTCGGTCACTATACGATATGCAGATAACATGGATATATAAATGACTTTGAAATTTATTTAGTTTAAGACCATAAATTAATTCATGGTGATCACTATATGACAGGGACCTTAATTGGCTTTGGAACTTCGATGGTAGATACTAGGGAATATGATCAAAGCTCTTGCAAAGAACAGGAGATGATCATAGCAGATTGTGGTCTCCGAAAGTATGGCAAGCAAATCAACTTCCAAAAATTTCCGAGAGGAAACTGTAGCTTGAACCTAGCTAACAGTTGATAATCAAGATGGAGGGAGTGGTTCTGGTCTTAGCAAAATTTGTTTCATAATTTTCTAAGCTGTGGGGAAAGAGTTGTTGTATTTCTGATTCGGTAGGAATTTCTGGATTTACTTTATGATTGAGTTTCTAGACATTAAACCAATATTTAGTTTGTAACTGATTTAGGACAAGTATAGTAGGTTAATTAAATCCAAGACTTTAACAGGAGCTAGGGTATGACTAAAGGAAGACTCAGTAAAATTTTGGGACCTAATACAGCAACCTAATAGCTGTGAAAATTCAATAACTGAAAAAGGAAATTGAATTATACAGAGAGTTAAACAGGTGCTATGGCTCCCAAATTTTGCCTGATAATCAAGAATAGGACAATAAATTTTATGTTAATTTTGGGGATTTTTCCTGTGGATATCTTGTCTGGAAAAATTTCATTTGCATTAGGAAAGATTATTTCCTACAGAATTTAACTCTGAGTTTCACAGAACCTAATTGGTATTGTCAGAAACTAGAGCTCGAGAGCTTTCGAACAAAATTTGTTTGAAGAATTTTGGAGTATCCTACAGAAAGTTATGGATTTTCTAAGTTGGAGCCTATTCTGGAATAATTTCCTAATTTGATTTAACTCGTGGGCCCCACTATTTTAAAATGAACCAATAGTATTTAAACCACACGGGGGCCACAGATTTAAAGCGTGCAGCCACACTAGATCTCAGCCGCACCGTGATCCCGCAGTGAATGGCAGGTGGGACCCGATGGGGTCATCGTCTACCTCGGGCCGGTGCTCGCGCGGAGCGGCACCCGCGACGGTGGCTCGCCGGCGAGCTCGCCGCCGGCCAATCCAACGCACCAGATTCGCGGAAACTTGCCGCCTGGGGGTTTTTGGGGTCGCTGAGCACGATGGTGAGGTCAGTGGGTCTTGAAGCTCGCCGGAAAAGGTCGTGCGACGGCGGTGGCGGCGATGAGCGCTCGGGCAACATAGAACTCTCTATAGAGTAGCTCAAATCACTCGGGAATTGCTCCAAAACCTTTCTGGGATGATGGAGTTCAAGGATATGGGCGCAGAAGGGGAGTGAGTTGCCGGGAATCATGAGTTCGACGGTGAACCGAGGTTTTCTCACCGGCGGCGAGCAAAACTCGAAATTCAGAGCCGTTGCTTGATGATCCTTAAAGGTTTTTGCTCACACAGGAGCGCTAGGGCCTATAGACACTATCTCTAAGTAATTGCAAAGGATGATTGCTTGCCGAAAAGGAATTTGACATGAAATCATAGCTAGCTATCTACCCTCGGCCGTAGAGGAAACGAACAATAACTCGCTCAGGCTTCAACGATAAGGGAAACGGTTTGTACCATGAGCTAGAGTTTGATCAGGCGCACCTTTTTGCTCTTTGGAGCTAGGCTTGAAACGGCGCGGAACGGCGGCACCCGCGGAGCAGTGGCGAGCGGCGGCGATGGCGCGCGGCGGAAGAATAGTGGCGAGGCAGTGGAGCTGTGATCGGGGATGAGGATTAAAGGGGCTTCGGCCGGCCTTTTATAGGGCCGCGGCGAGCAGGCAGGCAGCTCGCTGGAGCTGCATGCGCGCGCGCGGTGTCGAGCGGGGGCGCGGCGGTGCAGAGGTGTCGGGGTTGAGCTGATCCATATAAAAAGGGGGGCTGACATGTGGGGCCCACTGTCCAGTGATTCTCCCCACAGTTCAGTTACTAATTCATTTAAAAATAGAAGATCAACTCCAAAAATCATGAAATTTTGTGGAGATGGCAAATGAATTATTCTGAACACAATGGTGAACTCAATTCTTATGTTTAAAGAAGTTGGAGAAGAATTAAAAATTCAGATTTGAATTTGATTCAAATTTGCCAAGCACCCTAATAAAAATAGTAGATGAGTTTCTAAAATCTTGAAACTTTGTAAGCATGCTATTGAGGAATTTAGGAGCTCATGGAAAAATTTAGAGCCCTTAATTTGAATATTTGGTTTAGAGCTTATTAGGGCTTCATTGTGCATTGCTTACTAATCCTTATCCAAAAATTCTTATTCTTAAAAGGTGAATAGAATATAATTTGGATTCATGGTGAAGTCTAATACCCATGATAAAAGAATCTAACAAAGAGTGCAAGAAAAGTTTTGGATGGCATAGTTCATGTGTACCATTATATTGGAGATCCAAAATAGTTGATCACAAAACCCATATGAACTTAACATGCCATAAAAGTGGGGTTTTACATGTCCCATCCTCGGTAGCCAAGCGAACGCTTCTGGGACGGGATACTTTAATCACTCGGAAGGGTCCCTCCCAGCCGGGGCAGAGTTTGTTTATCCCTTCTCTGGATTGTATTCTCCGTAGCACTAGATAGCCTTCCTCGAGCAGTCGGTTGTGTACATGCCGCTGATGATAGCGCCGAAGGGCTTGGCGGTATCGGGCATTCCGAACAGCTGCTTGGCACCTTACCTCCTCAAGGAGGTCTAGGTCTTCACGCCGGAGCTGGTCCTGCGTGGCTTCATCGAAGGTCCGGACCCGGAGTGACCCCAAGGTGATTTCTGGAAGAAGGATTGCTTCAGCTCCATACACCAGGAAGAAGGGTGTCTCTCCAGTTGATCGGTTTAGAGATGTCCTGCTGGCCAATATGGTGGGCGGAAGCTCTTCGATCCAGTTAGCTCCATGTTTTTTCAAGCGCTCATAGGTGCGCGTTTTGAGTCCTTTAAGGATTTCAGCATTTGCTCTCTCGGCTTGGCCATTGCTTGCTGGGTGAGCTACAGAGGCATAGCAAACTTGAATGCCGAGGTCTTCGCAATATCCTTGAAATGCAGAGCTTGTGAATTGGGTCCCATTATTAGTGATGATTTTGTTTGGGACTCCAAATCTGCATACAATGGACTGCAAAAAGTTGATAGCAGATTGCTTGTTAATTATCACAACTGGAGTTGCTTCTGGCCACTTGGTGAACTTATCAATGGCGACGTACAGGAACTTGTAACCTCCGACGGCTCTTGGGAAAGGTCCCAAAATGTCCATCCCCCACACAGCGAAAGGCCATGTTGGAGGTATCATTTGTAGGGGCTGAGCCAGTGTGTGAATTTGCTTTGCATGAAATTGGCATGCTTCGCATTTCTTCACCAGCTCAGTTGCATCCTGGAGTGCTGTAGGCCAGTAGAAACCATGCCGAAAGGCTTTACCAACCAGCGTGCGGGAAGACGCGTGGTTCCAACACTCGCCTCCATGAATTTTTGCGAGGAGTTCGCAGCCTTCTTCCCTTGTGATGCACCGCATTAGGATGTCGTTGGCACCGCGCCGGTAGAGATCCCCTTCTACCAACGTGTATCTTTTAGCCAATCTGACTACCCGGTTAGCGGATACATCATCGTCAGGAAGGATATTGTCTTTCAAGTAGTTTCAGATCTCCGAGATCCATGCATCGGAACTAACTTGAGCATTTGAGTCTTGCGTGCGGGGTTGCTCGGAGCTTCCGGCAGCACCTACGACCCTTGATGGCTGCCATGGTAACAGGGCCATCGGGACCGTCAGCTTCGGGATGCTGATCTCGCCCCCTTCGCTCAGTTCGGCAGGCTGAGCTGTTGGCTTTGACAACCTCCAGACAATAATTCTGTCAGGAGCCGGAGCTCCGGTTGACGCTTTTGTCGAGAGCCGTCAGCTTCAGCGTTATGGGCATGCTGAACATGGTGGAGATCTAGGACTTCAAAGTCCTTCTGAAGCCTCTGGACTTCAAGGAGGTAAGCAGCTAGCTGGAGATTATTGCAAGAACATTCACCCTTCACCTGCTTAATGATGAGCTGCGAATCTCCCTTCACCAGCAGTTGCTTGACACCATATGATAGTGCCACCTTTAGTCCGTAGATGAGCGCTTCGTACTCTGCCATGTTGTTGGTCGCCTTGAAGTCAAGGTGTACCATGTATTTCACCTTCTCCCTGGTCGGTGCAAGGAGAAGGATTCCAGCTCCGGCCCCCTGCTTCTGCATGGAGCCGTCGAAGTAGAGGGTCCAGTGAGGCACGATGAAGGCTGGAGCTTGATGCTCCGTCTTCTGCTCACTAGGGCCCCCAGGGTTTGATGGAGAGGGAGTCCATTCTGCCACAAAATCTGCCTATGCTTGACTCTTGACTGCTTGCCTTGAAATAAATTCAAGATCAAATTCAGCCAATTCCGCTGCCCACTTTGCAATATTCCCAGTTGAATTGGGATTATGCAAGATTGCTCGAAGTGGGTAAGAGGTCACCACTGAGACTTTGTGAGCTTGGAAGTAATGGCGAAGCTTCCTGGAGGCAATAAGAACTGCATAGAGCAGCTTATGCACCTCTAGGTATCGAGTCTTGGAATCATGTAGTACTTCACTAATGAAGTACACTGGGCGCTGAATGGTCTGGACCCTCCCGGAGGGGTCCGAAACTTCCTCTTCACTGACCCGGATCCTCTCGGAGGAATCCGGATTTTCTTCGGGGACCTCCGGGTCCTGGCTGGAGGAACCCGAGGCTTCTTCAGAAGTGACCTGGACCCTCCCGGAGGGGTCTGGGTCTCCTGAAGTGACTTCTTGTGGATTCGAGTCTGGGAGCTGGGACCCAGACTCGCTTTCAGGTACCTCCGGACCCTCCCGAAGGGGTCTGGATTCCTGAGTATGAGGTAGCTCTTGTCTCTCCGCAACCAGAACCACACTGACGACTTCATCAGTTGCTGAAATGTAAAGCAATAAAGGCTCACCAGGGTTCGAAGCTACCAGAATTGGTAGGGTGGTGAGGAACTGTTTCAGCTCCTAGAATGCCTTCTCTGCTTCTTCGGACCATTGGAATGGTCCGGACTTCCTCAATAACTTGCAGAAGGGGAGTGCCCGTTCTGCCAGTCTTGAAATAAACCGGCTGAGGGCTGCTAGACATAAAGTTAACTTTTGGACGTCTTTGATGCGGGTTGG
This sequence comes from Tuctoria greenei, assembly GCA_036927565.1. Taxonomy (NCBI): domain Eukaryota; kingdom Viridiplantae; phylum Streptophyta; class Magnoliopsida; order Poales; family Poaceae; genus Tuctoria; species Tuctoria greenei. The sequence continues at coordinate 160,420,017 of JAYESD010000008.1, read as the reverse complement.
TGGCCGCATGTCTTCAATGGCCTTAATCTTCGCCGGATTAACTTATATGCCCCGGTGACTTACCAGGAAACCAAGAAGTTTCCCGGAGCTAACCCTGAAGACAAACTTGTCTGGGTTTAGCTTTGTGCGGGTGGCTCGCAGCTTGTCGAAGACAACCTGCAAGGTGTCAAGGAGTGACTCCTTGTCCCTGACCTTGAGCACGATGTCATCGACGTACACTTCCACTATGTCTCTAATGAGTTCTTCAAAAGTTTTGTACATAGCTCGTACAAAAGTTGAAGCTGCATTCTTGAGACCAAAGGGCATGGCTGTATAACAGTACAATCCATCTACTGTGATGAATGAGGTATGCTCTTCATCTTCCCTAGACATCCTAATTTGATGATACCCGGAATATGCGTCTAGGAAACACAGTAATTCACACCCGGAGGTGGAATCCACTATCTGATCTATTCTAGGTAGTGGGAATGGATCTTTTGGACATGCCTTATTTAGTGTGGTGTAGTCGATGCACATCTGAAGCTTCCCGCCGGCCTTGGGCACAACGACTAGGTTTGCTAGCCATTTTGGATGGAAGACTTCTCGGAGGAATCCGGCTTCGAGTAACTTCTTCACTTCTTGTCGGATGAAGTTCTGTCGCTCTACGGATTGCTTCCGAGGCTTCTGATGCACAGGCCGGGCGTCGGGGTAGATCTTCAGATTGTGCTCAATCACTTCCCTGGGGATCCCAGGCATTTGTGACGGTTGCCAAGCAAACACGTCGACGTTAGCCCGGAGGAAAGTGATGAGCGCGAGTTCCTATTTGTCGTTCAATCCCCCCGATATACGGGTGGTCTGAGCGGCATCGGAACCAATTTGGACCACTTTGATGGAAATGTCGGTGTCGTTGCTTGGCTGCACACGAGGTGCAGAAGTCGAGCCTCGTTGACGAATGCTCGGTGGTTTTGGAGCTTGCTCCTGCCTGGAGTCCTCCTCTTGCGCCGTGGTGAGTGCATGGAGTTCTTCCAGAGCAGTTACTCCGGTAGTACGATCTCTGCGGATACGGAGAACGCCTACTGGCGTTGGCATCTTCAACACCAGATAACCATAATGAGTAGCTGCCATGAATTTGTACAGGGCATGCCTACCCAAGATGGCATTGAAGGGTAAGTGTATCTGAGCGACGTCGAAGACCAACTTCTCGGTGCGGTATTTCTCCCGTGTCCCGATGGTAACGGGGAGAGTAATAGCTCCAAGTGGGGTAATGGCCCCCGGACCTACTCCGGAGAAAGGTCGAGAGGGGTGGAGATCCGAAGGTCGGAGTTGAATCTTAGTAAAAGTTTCGAAGCTTATGAGGTTAAGCCCCGAGCCTCCGTCTACCATGACGTGGTGGAGCTGGATATTGTTGATGGTAGGAGATACCATCAAAGGTAACTGACCTACTCCAACCATGCTCCAAGGGCAGTCCGAAGCATTAAAAGTGATGGCTGTGTCCATCCACTTCCAATGAGGTTCCAGCCTGACTGTAGGAGCTACACCAACCATATCCCGACGCATAGTCTTGATGACGTGGCGGGAGGAGATGTCCCATGATCCACCAAAAATGGTGTTCATGGTCTTCCGACGCTCGTTGTAAGAGACGTTAGAATCATCGTCGACGGAGGTGTAAACGGCCTTCAGGACGTTTTTGGGATCCTGAAAACCTAACTCCTCTTCAGCTGGAGCTTCATCGACTTTTTGCTTTCCTTCCCTCTGTCGGAAAGGAGATTCTTCCCGGCGCTTGTTGTAGCGCTCGGCAAGGTTTTGGACCTCCCGGCAGTCTTCCAAACTGTGGCTGCCCATTTTGTGAATTGGGCACCACACCTTGGGCTTGCTACCATCTTCAGAAGACGGTCGAGGTCGCTTTTTGGGGTGTGGCCCCTGGCCACCTGGAGCTGCAGCAGATGCAACATTGGATGTACCGGCCGACGACTTCTTCTTGTCGTTGGTCTTTTTCTTCTTCTTGCCGTTCCCAGAGGTAGCGGCTTCATCTTTGGAGGATTTCTTGTGATCCTCCGGAGTTGGTTTGGAGTGCATTTCACGGCCCTCTGCAGCTCTGGCACATTTATCAGCCAAACTGAAGAGTTCCGTGACACTGATGATCTCCTTGATCGCTAGTTTCTCCAGCATCTTCTTATCCCGTACACCCTGTCTGAATGCCACAATGACAGAAGCGCTAGAGATAAAAGGGATAGTGTTTCGTACCTGAGAGAAACTCTGGATGAATGATCGTAGGGATTCTCCTCCTTTTTGCACGACTGCAAAAAGGTCCAGTTCAGTGCCTGGTCGGGTGTATGAACTCCCGAAGTTGGCGGTGAACTGCCGGCACAACTCCTCCCAACTGTTGATAGAGTTGGGTGGAAGGCTCATAAACCAGGATCTGGCGGTCCAAGTTAAGGCCACTGGAAAATAATTGGCAATCACGACCTCGTTTCCTCCAGCTGCCAAGATTGCAGTGGAGTAGATCTGAAGAAATTCGGCGGGATTGACAGTCCCGTCGAATTTTTCCGGCAGGTGAGGCCGGAACTTCTGTGGCCACCTGACCATACGCACATGTATGGCTAGAGCTGAACAGCCTCCTCCTACTCTTTCAGGAGCAGAAAGGTCCTGGGCTTCCCGTCTTTCACGGGCATGCTCAATATGGACTCGGCCATCTTGTTGGTGGTACCGGCAATCAAGCTCCGCCCGGAGGTCATGAGTTGATAGCCTAGATACCGTGTGAGTGCGTCGTGCCCCGGAGGGCAATGACGTCACTTGTTGTGATGCAGCACGTCTACTGCTATTGGAAACGTGTGGACCAAGTCTACCGAACAAAGTCTGCCGCTGCGTCGGGGCTCGTCCTGAAGGAGGAGGACCGTGGTTGCTGAGGCGTTCGGCTGCTACTGCAACCAAATGTTCCACATTGGCCCTCCACTGTTCCAATGCATCCCGGGATGCATCCGGAGGTGGTGGGCGTTGGAGAAGAGCACGCGCTGCATGGAGCGCGTGTTCCAGGTTGTCATGATTTGCCGATGCAGTGATTGACGCCGGCGCACCGTCGCGTTGCCCAGCTTGGTTTGCTGGTGGAGACGGTGGTGGTGGGAGTGTGACTCCTGCTGGTGCTGAGGCTACTGCTGGTGGCTGCGTATTGGAGGGATTGCCCCCAACAGCCTGAGTAGCAGGTTGACCATTGGATGATCCAGCAACTGAGTTCACCATTGTCAAAATCTCAGGCGCCCCCTACCTCGCGCGCCAACTGTCTTTGTTTTGGGACCGACAGATCTCCCAACACTACTAAAGTGTTAGAGGAGTTTGTGGTTCGGTGTGGGCGCGCGGAGATTCAAGAAGGTGAATTATGAATAGCACAGAAGACAATAGAGTTTACGTGGTTCGGGCCGCCTGAGCGTAATACCCTACTCCACGGGTTTGTTGGTGTTGTATTAGCTGTATGAGCTTGTGTTGAGCGTCTATGGCGCGTGTGTCTAGCCTCTACGAACGTGTCGTCGGCCTGTCCTTTTATAGTACAAGGGCAGGCCGTTACAAGTTAGCCTGGCCCGACATGTGGCCTCGGCGGTTACTAGTATTGACACTTATTCAACACATTTAATTGTCCTTAATGACCGGGTAATGGGCTTTGACAGCACCGTTACTGGTAATTAAGGTCATCTAATCATGTGTCATTAATATGGTACTAATGACACTTAATCGTGACTTAAAGTCCTTGATTCCCCTGTGAAGATCCGGAGCCGTTATGGAGTCTTCCGGAGATCAGTGGCTGAAGCTCTGACGGTTGGACACGTGGCACCTCCGGAGCATACTGTGAGAAACAGGCAGCTCCGGAGCTACCTGACACATGTCAGGTCCGGAGCTTCTCTCGGTCTGGGGTTAAGTCCGGAGGTGCCATTTCGGTACATGGCCCGGAGCTTCCCCCTTGTGGGCGGTAGCTCCGGCTTTATAGTACACGTGGCGACTCTGGGATTAACCATGCTGGAGAAGCAGGTCCAGTTATATCTGACATGTGGGCCTCCGAAGGTCTTCAAATCAAGTAGATGACTTTCCTTTGAGATCTTTGTAACCTCAAGGGGTGTACGGTTTCCAGGGTACCGACAGAGCTCAAAACGAATTCTCATTGACAATCAAGAATATTCGAAGCGACAACGGCACAGAGTTCAAGAACACGCAGTGGAGGAGTACCTTGATGAAGAATGCATAAAGCACGAATTTTCAGCGCCGTACTCCCCACAACAAAACGGAGTTGCCGAAAGAAAGAATCGAACACTCATAGAGATGGCAAGAACAATGCTCGATGAGTACACGATATCAGATCGATTTTGGGCGGAAGCGATTAACACCACTTGCCACATCGTAAATCAACTCTATCTCCATTGACTACTCAAGAAGACATCCTATGAGCTACTTACCGGTAACAAACCAAATATTTCATATTTTCGAGTTTTCGGTTCTCCATGTTATATCTTGAACAAGAAGCCTAAGACTTCAAAGTTCACTTCGAAGTCTGATGAAGGTTTCTTGCTTGGTTATGATTCGAACACTTACGCCTATTGTGTTTTCAACAAGACCTCCGGACTTGTTGAAGTAGCACGTGATGTAGTGTTCGAGGCTCCCAAAAGGAGCAAGTTAATCCATGTGAACTAGGTAAAGAAGAAGCTCCTTGTCAAGCATTGAAAAGAATGGCTCTAGGTGAGGTTCGACCACAAGAGCCACCTCCACACATACATGAGGAAGATGAACCACAAGAGGAGACCAACAATCAAGGGAGTGCTTCAACACAAGATCAACCACAAGAATATGAAGATCATCAACAAGTCAACGAAGGCAATCACTTAGGGGGAGAAGCAGATGATCATGAATATACAGCTCCTCAAGTGCTACACCCAAGAGTACACCAATGTGTCCAAAGGGATCACCCAATCAACAATATCATCGGTAACATCCAAAATGGAGTAACCACTAGATCTCGCATAGCTAACTTTTGTGAACACTATTCGTTTGTATCCTTTTTGGAACCACGCAGGGTTGAAGATGCATTGAAAGATCCGTACTGGGTGGTGGCAATGCAAGAAGAATTGAACAACTTCAAGCGGAACAAGGTGTGGGAACTTGTGGCAAGACCCAATGCAAACATCATCGGCACCAAGTGGGTCTTCCACAACAAACAAGATGAACACGGGGTGGTGACATGGAACAAGGCACGACTTGTGGCCAAAGGGTATTCACAAGTCGAAGGTTTGGATTTCGATGAGACCTTTGCTCCAGTAGCTAGGCTTGAATCTATTAGAATATTACTTGCATATGCTACTCACCATGATTTCAAGCTATATCAAATGGATGTGAAAAGCGCCTTCCTCAACGGACCAATAAAGGAAGAGGTGTACGTGGAGCAACCACCCGGGTTTGAAGACGAAGAGTTCCCCGACCATGTATTTAAATTGCGTAAGGCTCTCTACAGCCTCAAACAAGCTCCTAGAGCTTGGTATGAGTGTCTTAGAGATTTCTTAATTGAAAATGGCTTCAAAATTGGCAAAGTAGATTATACACTATTTACGAAAATCTTTGATAATGATCTTTTTATTTGTCAAATTTATGTTGACGATATAATCTTTGGGTCAACTAACCAATCTTTTTGTGAAGAATTTAGTAAAATCATGACATACAGGTTTGAAATGTCAATGATGAGAGAATTAAAGTACTTCTTGGGATTCCAAGTGCGGCAACAGAACAAAGGGACTTTCCTAAGCCAAACCAAGTACACGCAGGACATACTTAAGAAGTTTGGCATGGACAAGGCGAATCACATAAAAACCCCTATGGCAACGAATGGCCACTTAGATCTCAATGAAGATGGACCTAGCGTTGACCAAAAGGTATATCACTCCATGATTGGATCTCTACTCTATTTATGTGCATCTAGGCCAGATATTATGTTGAGTGTATGTTTGTGTGCAAGATTTCAAGCCAATCCTAAGGAATGTCACTTGACAGCTGTAAAAAGGATCTTGAGATATTTAATTCATACACCCAACCTTGGTCTTTGGTACCCAAAAGGCTCAAATTTCAATCTCATTGGTTACTCCGATGCAGATTATGCCGGGTGCAAAGTAGATAGAAAAAGCACCTCCGGTACATGCAAATTCCTAGGGAGATCCTTAGTTTCTTGGTCCTCCAAGAAACAAAATTCCATCACCTTATCCACATCCGAAGCGGAGTATGTTGCAGCGGAGTTGTGCACAACTCCTTTGAATGCGACAAACTCTAAGGGACTATGGTTACAATATGAACCATATTCCACTCCTTTGTGATAATGAGAGTGCCATTAAAATTGCCCACAACCCAGTTGAGCACTCCAGAACTAAACACATAGACATAAGACATCACTTTTTGAGAGATCATGCCATAAAAGGAGACATAGCCTTTTCACATGTCAACACTCAAAAGCAATTGGCCGATGTATTCACCAAGCCACTTGATGAAAAACGTTTTTGTGAACGCCGAAATGAACTAAATATCCTTGATGCTCGGAGTGTGGCTTGAAATGTTGCATACCTGTATGAATTCTTCAAAATATGTTGATTGGATTGTGAAAATCATCTCTCTCAATTTTCTCCGAAAAAACTATGTCAAATTACTAGATCTTGGTGAACTATGATCATTGCTTGATTGTTGTATGCTTACTGATCATATTCATCAATATTATTTAATGTGTATTGCCTCTCTTTTCTCTAAATATGAACCTTCAAATATATATGAATGGGCTAAAAATTCTTGTTTGGTGACCATGGACTAGTCCATGGTTGCCCGGACTAGTCCGTCCATGCAGACTAGTCTGTAGAGTGCTGGTTAGGCCGGACTAGTCCGGTAGACAACGGACTAGTCCGATATAGCCCCTGGAAAAGTTTGGACTAGTCCGGTCATCTCCGGACTTGTCCGATTTTTCATGTCTATAACCCTAGCCGACGCCAAACCCTAATTTCTTCATCTCCACTCTTGCCTCACGCGCTATCTCTCTTCGTGCTCGAGCTCCCAAGGCGATTTCTTGCTCCCTCCACCAAAAACCCTCTCATTTGGGTGGAAATCAAGCTTGTCCACTTGAGGATTGAAGCTAGCGGACTTGTCCGGCCTTCAACACCCTCATCTTCAAGTTCCAAACAATTCTTCCGGTAATTTTTGCTCAAACCCTAGAATTTCCAAATTTCTTCATTGTTGATCAAATAGCCTAGCATATTTCACTATATACATGCCTACTTGATGTATTACATGTATGCTACACTTGTTGTGCATTAGGAATCGACTTTTGTCCAGTCTCTTAGGTTTTTGAGAATGAACACCGGACTAGTCCGGTCCATGCACGGACAAGTCCGGTCCCCCAGACTAGTCCGTGCCTGTGCACCGGACAAGTCCGATGTTTATGAACTCAAAACCTAATTCATCAATTCCTCAATGCTATTCCTTGCTATCCTTTCACATATATGCCTTGTATGATTCATTATCATTCATGCCACTCATTCTCAGGTCATGTCGAGCTCTGGCAATGATGTCTCTGACTTTGAGGCCGAAATGGACCACGAGGTGGCACCTCGGACCTCGACGGGTCTTGGCATGAAGCGTCAAGAAAGACCGTCTGAGCCATCTTAGTCTCCTCCATAGGCTCGGAGGAAAGTGCTAGCTAAGAAGCCATCCTCCAAGGTGCCTGCTTCTAGGGCTACCACCTGCGGTGGCCCTAGCGCGGCAAGTGCCCGCCTAACAAAAGGAAGGGCAAAGGAATAGCAACAGGCCCAGTTGGCCCGTTGAAACATCATGCTCCAAGGGAAGGGGTCCGCGACCCCAATGAAGAGAAGTTCAACGGGAAGGGAAGTGACTCGGCGACCAAGTTCAGAAGCATCGATTGGTATGGCCAACCAAAGCAAGCGGCTGATGGAAGGTTCTGGTGCAACTTCCATGTTGATTTCTACAAATCGGTGTATCTCCCAATGAAGACACCAGTTGTGTGCAGTTAGTGGATTGTCTGGGCACATTTTGAGAAGAAGGGTTGCTCACCTTTCACTGATGTAGTGAGAGCCATTGAGAAGCATGGACTGAGAGATCTTTTTGCTTTCAGAAATAACTAGAATGATGAAGTGATTGCACAGTTCTTTGCGACTTGTCACTTCTCTAGTGACGATGAGGAGAGTGTCACTTGGATGACCCATGAATCCAAGTACAGTATTACTCAAGAAGAGTTTGCTAACCTGCTTCACCTTGACACCACGAGATCTGATTGCTTGGTCATACACGACATTGGTGTCATTGACAAGGATAGGATGAAGTTCCTATATGAGCCAAATTCAAAGTTCAACCCTCCTTCCACCAAAAATATGAAGCCATTCTTTGTGGTGCTAAACAATGTTTTGAGGAAGACGATTGCTCCTAAGGATGGAGATGCTGGGAGTGTGCAAGGATACCTCAGGACTCTAATGAGGGTCATAAGCAAGGACCGCCCATTTGATGTGGCGGGATACATTTGGAATGATATGGTGAACATATCCTGCACTCTCAACAGGTTTTGCGGATATGCTCCTTATCTAATGTTTGTGATTGAAAAGGTCACAAGGATTGAGTTTGTGAAATATGTGGAGCATCTTCCCTTGAGGCCTCAAATTCCTCAAAAGCCAAGTGTGCAGGCTACTCCCTCGCCGGCCTCTTGTCTCGAGGCACCGGCAAGATAAAGAGAGGATGCTAGGGCTGCCTCTGCTTCTAGTGCAGCCCCTCAAAAATGTTCAGCCAGTGGAATTCTCAAGTACCTGGCTGCAATCTTTGCCTCCTGCAAAAAGGCCGAAGTGAAGGCCCATAAGCTCAACAAGAAAAGAAAGGAAGACATGAAGTATATCAAGGCAAATGTGAAGCAAATTTGCCAGAAACTGGAGATTGAGCCAATTGGGTCTCCAACAATCTCTGAAGACTCAAATTCTGATTTCATCGAGCTCGGACCATTGACCCCCTCCGAGCTTGCCTACTTTGGCGTTGGGGGCTCGAGCAGCTCCGCACCTCCTCCTCCTCCTCCTCATCAAGCTGAAGATGAAGATGATGAAGACGACGATGAGAGGACCGACAGCGAAGAGTGAAGACCTTAGGACCCTCCTCTTCCTCTTTTTGTTGTCTTGATGCCAAAGGAGGAGAGATTGAGGGGGAGTCTTAGTTCTAGATGTAGTTTGCAAGGAGAGAGCTCTATGCTATTTCTTTTAACTCTTTTGTGGCTTGTAAAGTTTTAACAATGATCTTATGTTAATTATGGTTCTGTGATGCAATGATTTGATCCTTTGAGTAGTATTCATGAAAACTGAGATTTTGCTCTAGAATGATATATATGCTTGCTATTTGGTAATTAATGTCAATTATGTCATTCCCAGTGTTCCAGTGCACTTAGTTATGCATCCCACCATAAAGAATGCACATATGGACTATGCTTTCACTACTTGATGTATTTTGGACTCATATGTGCATACTTTATGAAAATCTCAATTTTTATCATATTTTGTGAAATCTCAATTGGTTGTCATCAGTCACCAAAAATGGAGAGATTGAAAGTGCATCTAGGACTCCCTTGTGGGTTTTGGATGATTTATGACAAGCAATTGGGATCCTAACCTCTTTGTTGAGATGAGTGCAGGTTTTTAATAGAAAAATGAGCAAAGTACCAAAAAGAAGGAAGAATGAGGAGCAAAGTGGAAATGAGCTCAAGGAAGAAGAATAGTAGATCATTGTGTATGGAGTGTGTTAAGAAAACACATCCCAAGAGCTCAATCACATTTAAACACACACATTGCACAATGTTACACAGGACCAGACTAGTCCGACAGACACCGGACTAGTCTAATATCTTTTCTGCACAAGATCGGACAAGTACGATATCCATCGAACTAGTCCGATATCCTCTCTAACAAGAATCGGACTAGTCCTCCCTAGTGCGGACTAGTCCTCAAAACACTTCACAAGTCACACAAAATCGGACAAGACCGATCACAACCGGACTAGTCCGAATTCTCTCTGATCCAAATCTGACAAGTACGATATTTGCACGGACTAGTCTGAAATACCCTCTGAAATAAATCGGACAAGTCCTCCAAGCGCAGACTTGCCATCCTATACACTTAGGGTTTCACATGTCTGGACAAGTCCGATGACTATCGGACTAGTCCAAAGATTTCCAGTAGCGAAATCGGACAAGTCCGTTCCTAGCCGGACTAGTCCGATATTTCGGGACACTTAGGATTTGCTACACACAGCACATGGGACTAGTCCGGTGACCACCACAGACTAGTCCTATCTTTCTGAACCCTAACGGTCACTTTTAGAAACCCATATAAATAGAGTTGCACGGCCATATTTTACTCTCTCTCGAACCCTAGCGCCGTCACACCTCCCAAGAGCCTCAAAAACCACATCTCTCCACGAAATTAAGTGCAACAAAGATCAATCCTTTGAGTATTCACTCTAGTTCATTGGAGAGACACGTTCAACACCACATTGAGCTCTTGGTTTGATTCTCTAACACACTCCTGCGATTTAATTGTAATATTTTGAGTGTGTTCTTGGTGGTATTTGTGTTGTAATCCGAGGGAGCTCTCAACGTGTGAGAAATCCTCTTGAATTCGGTTATTCACCCCTTTGAGATAAGTGGAAGAGGATTGGCCTTCGTGGCGATCCGACGAGGGTGGGGTTGGAGAAGACCCGGTCCTTCTGTGGACTCCTCAACGTGGATATAGGTTGCCTCTGTGGGAACCAAACCACAGGATAAATATCTTATGTTGTCTTTTGTGTTCATTGTCCTTACTTCATATCAATCTAGGGTTACAATTGATGTTGATTACTTTACATTGAAATATCAAGTATAAGATTGAATTGTGATATAACCTGATTCATAACCTTGTAATACTGTGTTTAATCGTATATTTCCGCTGCATATATTGAAGAATAAAGTCAATCGATCAAACCTAATCAATCTAGTCTGTATACACCGAACTAGTCCGCACTTTACCGGACCAGTCCGATTTCTCTGGTTTTGAACTGGTTGTTAAGTGTTGCAGGATCCAACAATTTTTCAAAAAGGCCTATTCACCCCCCCCCCCCTCTAGGCCACATTCAGAATCCTGTAGTGTTATTTTGCAAGATGAAACATGGCTATTTTTCTCTTTTTTTTCCTCATGCTTTTGATGTAAGCATGCATTTTTTTTTTGTAGCCATGTCTTCTACTCCCTTTTTATGCAAGAAATTTTGGAGGGAGTACTAAGCATGAATGGTATGGAGTTTCTCATTTTATCATGGATTGGTGTTATGATGGAATAGAAGTATAGCATGTGCATGTGAAGTCTTGAATTCAAAAAGTAATGAATGAAATCTCACATAGGTCTATACTAGTTTGACAAAGCTTAATGTGAAGACAAATAACATATGCATAAGGTCTATCAATGTAATATATCATATTGGTTTGGTAGGTATTTCCAATCAAATATGGATAACTTTAATCTTTTCAGAATTTCTCCAGAAACCTAAGTTTCACTTTCAAACTAGGAATAGCAGCCCTATCACTATATCATATCTCGAAACAACATAGAATTGGATTAAGCTTTTGCTACCCACAATTTCTAAATCAAGGAAGAAGTATTTCTAGCCAATGAAAGAAATATTTTGGAGATTTGTAAATTGTAAACTAGGGACTTAGGAAAAATAAAACACAGCAACTATTCATCATTTTGTCTATGTGAATTCCAAATCATTCTTACTACACATCTTTTGTTTTATTTTGAAAGCAAATCTACTCTACTTTTTTTTAGTTTTTTATATGCAAGGTGGATGATGGGTGAATGGAAATAAATATGCAAGGGTGTGATACAATTTACCTCAAGTGGGGGTCCAACCCAAGATTGTTCTTGTTCAATGTCCGCGCTAGGGGCTGAAACCCTAACGACGGATGTAGGCCATGAGATTGGCCTAACCTTGTTGCAACATGGCTTTGGTATTGGAGGGGTTGAGTGTTGATGTTGGGTTTCCTTCCATGGATTCCATGAGTGTGGTCGAGGAGACTGTAGAATCTAAGAGCACGTGAAAAGCTACCAGAGGGGGGTTAATGGTAGATAAAAAATTTTTCAGCGGAAGCAACAAAACCACCTCGGCAGAAAATAAATATGTTAAGAAACTGTGTGTGCAACTGATCTAATTGTTTTCAACCATGAAAAAAGTAGTAAATATGATAGATAATCAAGTCACGAAGACACGACAACAAGAATCACGGAAAACCGTTGAGAAAAACACAAGTTATGATCAAAAGATCCAACAAAAGTCAATCTGTTCTACTCGAGTAAAAACCAGATTAGCAACACTGAAAAGAAACTCTTGTAGTTCCGAAAAAAAAATCCAACGACCATGAAATTTTCACAGGTGATAGATAATCAAGTTGTGAAGACAACCTAAAAAGAATCACGTCAATTGAATCTGTAAAACACAACTTATGATAAAAACACGATGCAGCGTAGTGCTGTGCAGAAACTCGACGAGAATAACTTGTCTGAAACAAGTCGGACGAACAAGGCACAAAAGTTCCTTTAAACTACAAATTTTATTGATCAAAACATAAGAGGAACAGCCTATAATTGTTTCACCACGAGCTCTGACCTCTCTTGCTTTTATAACCAGCCCTAAGGCCAACTCAATCCAAAATAGGACTCTAATCCTACTCAGTTTCAACCGAAACTTTCCATAACAGCTCAAGACTCTTCCATATGCAGATAGAAACAATATTAAGACTTCCAAACACCTTAGGAACGTATCCCACATTCCAAAACCAACTCAAATTCACGACCCAAGCGAAATCTAAGCAAAACAAACTCAAAACTTTCCATAAACGAACCACAACCACCTCAGCCGCAGCTTGAGGCATAATCCAGCCGGTTGGACATTTCCGACCAATTCTTTAGTACACTTCTCTTCATCACGTCTTAGAACCATATTGCCAAGTATATGAACTCCTTGCACACATTCAAACACCTTCCAACGACGTCCATCATACCTTCATATGCATTGTTCTTGACCCAAACATGCTGCGTGACCTCCAGATCAACTCAACCACAATTCCTCCCGAACTTGGTTGTTGAACCTCATCTTCTCCCTAAGACCAGTTCAATGGATCTCGTCACCAGCCATGTCTTGACCTCAAGCAACACCTGCACATGAACAAACAACCATCCTTTGCGTTCCCAAATCCTCGACTTTACTCTCGTTAGTCCAAAAACCAAAACACCTTACGTGAGCACCTCACATAAGAATGTTGCAAACCATAACAAAATGATATCAGCCATAACCACCAAAAAAAAGGAAAAATATAGTAAAAGGAAACTAAGCAAACCTTACCATAAGCGTAAAGCAAGTTTGAAACATTGCAAGTTAAAAGCACAACCATTGCATCTTGCACCGGACCTTGCAAAAGCTAACCGTACCTTGCTTCGGACCTTGCCGAAGCTAATCGGACCTTGGGAAAGCTAACCGGACCTTGCACAAGACCTAGCCAAAGTTTGCTGGATCTACCGTCGGACCTTGCCGGAGCTACCCAAAACATGCCAGACCTATTGTCGGACCTTGCCGAAGCTACCCTGTGACACCCGATTCTTGAAATGAACCAAGTGCAGTATATGTGTGCAAAGGATGTTTAACACACATACATAAGTACATCACAATCGATATACAGATAATTACCACAACATAGATTAATTAAGAGGATACTTTTATTTCAATATTCAAATAATCCTCATATTACAGCTCTAATGATCATAAAGGATAATACTACTGCGGCGGAAATAATCTAAGTAAGCAAACTGAGCAAACTAAGCAAAAGGGATAGTGCGGATCCAAGCAACACCACAAACAAGTCGACGACAGTACACAACCTAGTACTCCGCATTATCATCAAGATACTCCCAAACATCACCTGAAACTATTGCTGGTGGAATTGCAAGGGAGATTACCTGTCGTACTCCGCAAGTGTGGGAAAGTATGACGTGTAGGTCAAACAAGGCATTGACAATAAATAATGGATAATTGCTGAAAAGTACGTTTATAACATTTAAAAAGCATCATACAATGTCAATGTGAAATTTATCCCATCATATCCCAAGTAAACATAATAATTCATATACATTATTCATTATCCATCCATATTCCATATTCCTACCATCATCATTAACCATGACCATTTATCACCATCCAATCCATAATCATAACCGTAACCATTACCATAACCATCCTAAATACCAGTTCCACTATAATCATGGAAGTTGTCTAGGTGCTCATAACTGGGAGCACGGCTATCATGATAGTTCTAACACTCTGGAGAGTATGTACCACTTTACCTACAAGTTTGTGATTTCATCACCCATCGGTGACTAAAGAAACCTCCCTTATGCCAATTACACTTCCTTAGGTGTATGGCCAAGAGATCACAAAATAGCCTTTACAAAAGGACTACCAAAATATTCAGACCCACTGAGGTTTCACTGGTGGTGATGTCTTCAACTGAGCACATCCAACCAAGGGCCCCCTCTTCCGCCGTTCAGGTCCCAGGGTAGTCCTGCCACTAGTGCAAACCCAACCGACTCCCATTCCCCGCTCCTCCAAATGATCCGAATCAATGCAGGTAATGCTCTTAATTAATTGGCTAAGCCGTACCCATACTTGGCCTTGTGGTGGCACTGTTGTCCTAACTTGTTCTCGCATAAACTGGTCCTTAAATCAACGGCAAGCAAACCACCATATCAACCAACCCGATCCATGAACCATGCTTGCTTAGATTTCCCAAGTCCCATGTTACCAATTAACCATGTTCATCAATGCTCATCATCCATTAGTTCATAATTAAGTCATTTGGTTGTTATCCCATCCCAATTAATTAGAGCGAAGCAAAAAGGTAAAAGCCCTTCCCGACACTCTACAATGTATCCCAAGCGACAAGGATGGTCAAACAAGACTAATAAACTCCTATCTTGGGTTTCCCATCAATTTGACACAAGCATGCAATTTTGCAAACAACACATTTAAAAAAAGGATCAAAATGATCAAGGACACATGCCTTGCTCCTAATCTTGGTTAGGGTCAAAAGCTTCAAAGTTCTGGTACTAGAGGTCCTTGACAACACCATCTAGAGCAACACCTTCTATTCTGCGCAATAAACATACAGAACAGACATTACAATCAATAAATACTCATATATTACCGAATCACTACAGGAAACGCCAACAATTACGTCGGCCACGGCAACTTACGTGCGCCAGCCGACGTAATTAAGTAACTTACATCAGTGCCTAGTAACCTACGTAATTTAAATAAATTACGTCGGCTTCTCTTCCATGGCCGACGTAAGTAAAAGAACCGACGACAATTAACGAATACTGACATCGGCCGTGGCCCATAGCCGACGTAAGATGAACTCCCGACGTAAGTTAATGTTTACTTACGTCGGTCTTGACGTCGGCCGACGTAAGTAACCGCAGCCGATGTAAGGTATGTATTTAACCTAACTGCGCGAGCCTCGTGCGCACGCGCGCCTGTTTCATTTTTCCCGCGCCGCTTGCTTTCCCAAGCGCCGCCGCCGACCGACACCCCACCGTCTGCCCGCCGTCGCCGCCATGCCGCCGGCCCACCTCCTCACCGTCGCCGCCACGCCGCCGCCCCTGCTCCCGCCCGCGGCCCCGCCCCCGCGGCACCACCCCGATCCCGAGCCGCGTCACCGCCCCGCTGTCGGCCCGCCGTCGCCGCCCCTGCGCCCCCGCCCCCGGCTCGCCGCCGGCCCCGCCGCCCCTGCGCCCCTGACCACGCCGCCTATCTTCGTTGCAAGTATTTCCCCGCCTCTCCCATTGCTCTCATTGTGTTGAATTATTGCACATGCATTTGCTTGAAAATTTGCCTGAATTGCACATGTTAGAAATTGATGAATTGCTATGCTTATGTTAGAAATTGATGAATTGCTATGCTTATGTTAGAAATCGTTGAATTGCTATGCTTATGCTAGAAATTGATTAGAAATCATATAGATACACAAATAATGTTTACTATGCTTATGTTAGAATTAAATCGATAAATTGATGAATTACAATTGATGAATTTTTATGCTTATTTGTTATGCTTAGAATTATGGTTAGAATTGAATTGCTTATGTTTAGGTTTAATTGAATTGAATTGCTTATGTTAGAATTGAGTTAAATTGATGAATTACAATAGATAATTGTTATGTTTAGGTTTATTTGAATTGCTTAGTTTTTTGAATTATGGTTACAATTTTAATTTTGATTGCTTGAGTGTTTAAGAACTATATATACATAAATGGGCTTCGGACCGGCTTGACAAGGCCGGACAAGGCCCATTTAGCGGTAAGGTAAAGTATGCGTGTAGACGGGGACGAAGCGAACGACGACAGTGAGGATGGCAAGAACCTGCGCGTGGATGGTGTACCCCGACAAAGTGGTTTCATCTCTGATCTATTTACAGCAGCTAACCCTAAAGCCATCGTGGAATTGTCATCTAAGACCAACTTTCCTCTCACTCTTTCTCTAGTTCTTTCCTCTCTCTTAAATGACCTCAAAATGAAAATGAGCAACGTAACCTATATCAATGTATTACCCATTTCGGATCGGCACGTCTCACATGCCATTGGCATGTGAGATGTGCAGGTTCGGAATTGTCCCTTTTTGGACAGCCTCGGAGTGACCGAGGGGGCGTGGCTTGTGACGAGACGCGGGTCCGAACTTGGACGAGATTCGCTGGCGTAACCCTGTTGTTCTCTGCTATACAATTTTTGGGCGTGCAGTGGAGAATAGCGGGGTTATGCTGCCAAAATTTCGTTCGAATCCGGATCACGCGTCTCGTCATTAGCACGCTCCGCTCGGTCACTCTTGGGTGGGTTTAGGATCTATCTGCTTAGGTTGTAGGGCTGTGACATAACATAACAATACATTAGTGACAATTTCTTTCGTGTTAAACTGCAGAGCCAAACATGGGTGAAGACCGCAGTTGGATGTATACTGGCTGGAAGAGCAGAACTGGTGGTCACTCAGATGAGTGGTACGCCAAGGCAGAAGCTTTTGTGGAACGAGCTTTTTTGTTGTCAAACAGCGATAAGGCGTGGTGCCCATGTACGAAATGTTGAAACGGAACGTTTTTGGAGAAAGTGGAACTTACGATGCACTTGTGTCGAAACGGTTACGTGTCACATTATGAGTTGTGGAACTTCCACGACGAGACAGCTTCTCAAGCTCTACAAGAAGTGGAAGCGGACAATGATGATGTCACAGAGGTTGATATGATGGATGAGATGCTAGAAGCTATACAACCAGAGTTTACAGAAGATCCTCAAACAACAGAGGTTAAAGAGTTCTTCAAACGTCTCAAATATTCAGAAGAGGCACTGCATGGACACAATAAAATGTCAATCCTCAATTTTGTGACTAGACTTATGGCAATTAAGTCTAAGTTCTTCTTTTCTAACAATTGTTACAACATGCTCATCGATTTTTTCAATGATGCCCTTCCACAGCCTAACAAAGTGCATAAGGATATGTACAACTCGAAGAAAATTCTTTCCGGTCTCGGTATGAAGCACGAAAAGATTGATGTGTGTCCGCATGCTTTTTTGGAGAGAGCATGCCAATGAGAACAAATGTTTGAAATGTGGTCAACTGAGGTTTGTCGAAGTTGTTAATAACGATGGTAATACTGTGACGACGGAAGTCGCACATAAGAAGCTTCGTTACTTACCTGTGACACCGAGGTTGAAGCGGTTGTTCCTTTAAAAAAAACGGCCCTACACATGAGATGGCACAAAGAAGGTGAGCGTGAGAACAATGGAGTCATGACGCACCCGTCCGATGGTGAGGCATGGAAGGCGCCGGACCGGTTCGACCCAGAATTTGCTCGTGAAGCGAGAAATGTTCACATCGGGTTGGCGACAGATGGGTTCATGCCGTTCAGCACAAACGCCGCACCATACTTCTGTTGGCCCATCTTTGTCATTCCGTACAATCTTCCACCGGCTTTTTGCATGAAGAATGAGTTTATGTTTCTTAGCCTCATTGTATCTGGGCCAGATCATCCTGGGTCACGTCTCAACGTGATGTTGAAACCGTTGATCGAAGAATTGAAAATGTTGTGGACAGGAGTCGAAGCGTATGAATGTTACAAGAAATAGAAATTCAACCTCCGAGCTGCTTATTTGTGGTCCGTTCATGATTTTCTGGCATACGGCATGTTTTCTGGATGGAGCACTCATGGTCGTTTAACGTGTCCGATATGTGCCTCGGATACCGATTGCTTTCGACTTACCCATGGAGGCAAGATATCTTATTTCGATTGTCATAGACGTTGGCTACCTCTGACTCACTTGTTTAGACAACAGAGGAATGTCTTCCGAAAGAACACAGTTGTAAAGGACCACCAAAACGTCTTAACGGGTCAGAAATATCTGATATGTTGGACAAATTGGTTCCAGATGAAGGTCGTCCTGGATACTTCGAAGGTTACGGAGACAAACACAATTGGACTCACATATGTGGACTTTGGGAGTTACCGTATGTGAAGTCGTTGATTCTAAGGCACAACATTGATGTTATGCATCAAGAGCGTAACATGGCCGAATGTATCATAAGCACATGCATGGACATGACGGGCAAAACAAAAGACAATTTAAAGGCTCGGAAGGATCTTGCCAAGCCTTGTAACCGTCAAACTCTTGAGCTCTCCGAAAATGGTGGTAAACCACGCGCTCCATTCTATGTTTGACCTAAAGAAAAAGGTTGAAATTCCCAGATGGTTATGCAGCTAGTCTAAGACGAGCCGTGAATGTGAAAATGGGAAATCTCATTGGGTTGAGGAGTCATGAATATCACATAATCATGGAAAGACTTCTGTCTGTTATGTTTCGAGGCTATTTTGATGATGCAGTGTGGAAGGTGTTAGTCGATCTTAGCCACTTCTATAGACAACGCTGTTCTAAAGAAATAATGCCAGAGATGATGACTAAATTGGAAAATGAGGTTCCGGTACTTTTGTGTAAGATGGAAAAAAATTCCCTCCAGGATTTTTCAATCCAATGAAACATCTCTTAATTCATCTTCCATTTGAAGCAAAAGTGGGCGGTCCCGTGTAATATAGGTGGATGTATCATATTGAAAGATCACTTAGATATCTGAAACCAATGGTTGGTGACAGGGCAAGGGTTGAAGGTTGCATCGCCGAATCTTTTACTCTTAAGGAAGTAGGATACTTCTCAAGTGTTTACTTTGCATAGGAAAACAATGTTAATACTTCGGTAATGCGGTACAATATAGATGAGCAACCTCCTTGTAGCGATCTCTCCATTTTTGCAACAAGAGGAACTACTGTTGGTAGTTACACTTCGTACGATGTTAGCGAAAAAGAAAGGCGTGCTGCATTCTTCTACATGTACGCTAATATGGAAGAAATGAATGAATATTTCAAGTAAGTGTTTCTCCTACACTTACGCTTTTCACCATCTTTTCCGACACATGTATTCTAAAAGGTTCT
This sequence comes from Tuctoria greenei, assembly GCA_036927565.1. Lineage (NCBI taxonomy): Eukaryota > Viridiplantae > Streptophyta > Magnoliopsida > Poales > Poaceae > Tuctoria > Tuctoria greenei. Next base: position 160,400,442 of record JAYESD010000008.1, on the reverse strand, counting down.
CTTTGTCGTGTAGTATGTTCGACAAGCAAAATTGGAGACATAGACATCAACCCACAAGCAAGCAAATAGAACATATTCGACGGGAAGGAATAAACGAGGGATCTAATTTTCTCTCCTGGTTTTGAGATCATGTAACGTTTTCTCGATAACTAATCAATGTTAACACCATTTTCTTATAACTTAAGAATGCTTACATTTTCTAATAACTCCATATCTTGTACAGTGCAAAAAAGATGCCAACGTACATTAAGATTTGTGACAACTATCCAGTGGAGTGGTTAATGTTAGAAGCTATGGTTGATATGTCGTCAACAGCTTTCGATTCCGTACAACTCAATTTGAATATATTCGTCCTCTCGTGGCAACATGTAATACCGGAGTTGTGATGAGGGCAATCGATTCGCAAGATCATGAAACGCAGTACTACGGGATTATTAAAAAAATCCTTGAATTCACTTTTGTCGCAAACAAGCCAATTCGAGCGGTATTCTTTGACTGCGAATGGTTTGATTCCATTCATGGAATTCGAGTAAACGAATTTGGCATGGTTGAAGTAAAACACAAGGAACGGTTGAAAGGATTCGATTCATTAGTTCTTGCACACCAAGTAGAGCAAGTGTACTATCCATGCAATAAATTGAAAAGTTTGGTGGGTGGTACATAAGGTGAATCCTCGTGAGCGGTTATACGCTCCAGGAGATGATGATTACCACGACGAAGCTGAGGTTGATTGTGTCTACCAAGAGGAAGAGTTGCCAGACTCCTTCTCAGTCGAGCCCGGTGTAGGACTCAATGACTTAGTTGGAGAAGCTCAAGATATCGAGGCTGGCACGGAAGCGGAAACAGAATCAGAATCAGAAGCTGAAGATATCGATGACATAGTCGAACCTGCTGATTTGCGCAAACAAAAACGATATGCGGAAGAAGAAGATCGATGGGCTGGTTTAAGGATTAGGGTGCATGATCGTGATGTTGATGAATTTTGAAGTAACGTTTTATTCACAAATATAACATTAATTTTGTATATTTTCTTTGTATATTAATCATTTATTCCTTGCAACAGGATGTCATCAAAGGGGAAGGGGAAGGGGAAGCCAGTGAGAGGGTTTGAGCCACCACGAGACCCTTGCTCAGGGACCTCGTTCCTTTCTAGCCGACGTTCCCTCTTTCTGGCACACGCTCCACCCTCAGCTGTTGTGTGCTTTCAGCGGACTGAGGTAAATTTTAGTTACAATAAAGTTATTTTTGAAATTGCAGTTGTTATTAATTATTTATTGTCAATCTTTTCCTTTGGTGCAGTCTGACTCAGAGACTTTTGAGTCAGAGTCAGAGTCAGAGGCTAGGGGGCCACTACAGAAGCCCGATTCAGAGGCTAGGGGGCCACTACAGGAGCCCTCTAGCGCTAGCCTCCCTTCGGAGCCGACTAGCGCTAGCCTCCCTGTGCAGCCGGCTACCACTAGCCTTCCTGGAGACTCTAGTGGTTCCGCAGAGCCCTCAGGGTCATAGGACGCGGCAGCGTCGCAGTAGAGGCGACGGACGAGGAGAACCCACTTTGTGGCTCCTCCTCCGGTTACTACTCAGCAGACCACGATCCACCCTGTTGGAGACGGGTAAATACTGTACATAGTATATTAAATATTAGATGTTGTTTTCCTTTACTTAATGATTTAATATATTTTGTAGATGTTGGTACGACATTTTGTTCACATGGGGGAAGAAGCACCACAGGCAGGTTAACAGTGTCCTGGGTGCTATCGTGAAGTTGCACTACCCCAGTGTGATTGACGGTTTTCCTGCCCTGTCGTGGGATGACTACGCTCGTGTCTCTCACCCGGTCCACGGCACGGTTCAGGGAGCCGTGTGGCATGATTTTATGATAAGTTTAACTGTTTCATTTTTTCAACTCATTTGAATTGTTAATTCATATCACTTAAATATTTGTTTGCTTAAAGCTGAGGTACCAAGTAGAGGAACCGGGCATGGAGGACCACACGAGACGCGTGTTCCATTACAACGCTCGGAAGCTCATGACAGCGGCGTTGTCGTACGCCCGGATTCAGGTCGTCAACGCGTACTACAAGCGGTACCCCCGAGAGCAGGAGTAGGAGAAGCAAAGGGGTGTATTTAGTAAGGACTCCGACTCGTACTTGACAGAGGACCAGTACGCGGAGGAAAGTTTTAATATTGTTAAATATTTACAATATCTACATATGTTAACTGCGTTGATGAAAAATGAAATATGTGCAGGTTAGTATTTCCTGGTTATAGGGTAACATGGAGGCGTACTTAGCTCTATGTTGGTACTGGGCTAGCAACACTTTCATCAATAAGTCCACGAAGGCTAGACAGTGCCGCATGGGGTCCGAGAGCAAGCACAACTATGGCAGCGACGGCTACTTGCGTTTGGCTAAACGCATGGTAAGTACCTTTCCAATTTATTTATGTGTTCCTAATATATTATTTACCTCACTAACACGGCTATACAGGAGCGAGAGATGGGTCATGAGGCGACCCCGACCCAGGTTTGGAAGAGAGGTCACAAGGGAAGTGACCCTTCTCAGCCAGGGCAGTGTAGTCAGGTCGCAGCCGACCGACTGGTAAGTTTTCAAAATTCATCAATTTCATTATAACTAATACTGTTATTGACATGCTAACAAGATTTATTTCTTTTGTAGGCAAAGTACGCGTAGGAGGTCGCGAAGACACACAGTGCGGATTACGATTGGGAAAGCACGTCGATCGACCCCCAAGCCACGTACACAAGCGGAGGCGGGAAGGACCACGGACGGTGAGTTCTTCATGTGTTTCATTTCTTTTTCAATTCATATTCTTCTACTTAGTGTTTTCATTCTTTTGCAGGTTTGCCATTTTCGATGGAGTTGTCGACTAGAGGTCGACGCGACCTTTGAGAGGCGCTTCATCGTCGCAGGCTTCGTGTGTGGGGACCAGTGGTCGTCTCTCGCAGGCCCAGCTGGAGCTCTAGGCCATGAGGTAGACGCAGACGCAAACCCAGGCAGAGCTGGAGAGGACGAGAGCGGAGGCAAGGGAGGAGCCGCAGAGGATGGCCTTAATGATGGCGCAGATGCAAGCAGCGGTGGCGGTAAGAAATTTAAAGTACCGTAGTTAAATTTCACAGCACTTGAATAGCATATATCTTCCAATATTTCGCAATGGAAGGCTCTTGCTCGACACGGCGGTCAGGATATCGAGATTCCTACGCTTCCGCCGCAGTCGACACCAGAGCAGGTGATAAACTCTCTCTTTAATATCAGTTTGGCCTCCCTTTCGTTTCAGTTTCAATTTATTAGCAATCTGCTCGCCCTCCCTCTATTAGCAATCAGGTCTAACCAATTCAATGCACTGCCTAACTGTTTTAGTTTCACTTTGGGCATTCTAATTAAAGTTCAATTCAATTTGGACACTATAAGTTTCATATTGACATCTAGGGTAGATTCCGACTTTAAAATCATGAAAAATGACATAAGAACATAAATTGTTCCGCTAGCAAATCATTCATTCTTTCATGGTGAAATGGTATTTTATTTTTGCCATAATCTCAATCTGTTCATATACTTTACCTCCATGCTTTAGGATTGGGAGGTAATCTTTAGGATCGGGAGATGGAGAAGTGAATGAATGTATTGTACATGGTTGGAAATATATGGAAGTCCTCTGAAACTAAACTTGTGTATGTATTGTTACTTCTGCAGGGTTCGGGAATGCGCCGAGAGGATCCCGGAGGTAGTGTAGGGGCTAGCGTGTAGCCCGATACTGAAATTGTGTTTTTGTTGATGTTTGAATACTATTTTGAAACTGTCTGCTCTGTTCTGTGTATATGTTTGTATATGTTTGCCTATTCTGTGTTCTCGCCATCGAGCGAGGTAGTCAGTTTCTGTTTTTAAAAAAAATCGAAAACTTTACTTACGTCGGCTATGGCCTTGCCGACGTAAGTTAGCCCAGTTTAACTTACGTCGGTCAGACCATACCGACGTAAGTTAAACCACATAACTTACATCGGTTTCGAACAACCTATGTAAGTTATAGCACTTAAATTACGTCGGTCTGCAGCAACCGACGTAAGTACTCCGGCCCAGCACGCGGCCCATCCCGGTACGTGACTTATGTCGGGTGCTGCAGACCGACGTAATTAAGGTAACTTATGTCGGTGGCCGACGTAAGTTACCTTAATTATGTCCAAACCACTACATCGGCCAATCGCCAACGTAATTAAGTTACTTACGTCGGTTTAGGCCTTAATTACGTCGGCTTCGGCCGACGTAATTGATCGATATTCCTATAGTGAATATGCAATGACATGCATGATTAAAGCAATTATGTGGTAAACTTGTTATTAAGTTGTCATTAATACTTACTAACTAGTTACAATGGAGTTTAACAAGTTTGAATAGGTTTCGAGTTGATTCGGGTCAATATGGACTCAATTCAACACAATTCAGATTCAGAGGCCGGACAAGTCCGGTTTTAAGGGCCGGACTAGTCCGCCCTGGTAAGAACCTGTGAACTAGGGTTTTTTTGATCAACAAGAATTGGGGTTGAATTGACGTATAAATTTGGATGTAGAGGGTGTACCATGTGTTTAGAGATCCAAAGATTAAGAGTTGGACGTGAAACACTTGGATCTTGATGATTAGGGCTTGATGAAGATGAGTTGAGGGTGAATTGGTGATGACGAATGAAAGTCGATGAAGATTTTGCTTGATTGAACCTCCTTCGTGTTCTCCTCCTCCTCCTTACTATTGGATCTTCTCTTGATGGCGGCTCCGACAAACTAGGGTTGATGGTTTGTTCAATTGTTGCAAAGAGGTGAGAAATTGGGGTGGTGGGTTGTGCATATAGAGGTGGAGGTGGTAGGGTTTGATGGATTTCGAGTTTATAATTGTGGAGGCTGTGTAGGGGTCCCACATGTCTCCACGGGGGTTGGGAATGATGTTCTTGGGCTCAGTTAAGGTAAATACACAATATCAATTTGTGAAGGAAAAGATTGAATCCGAGTCGGGCACATTGGACAAGTCGGCTAAGGGTCCGACTAGTCCGGTATTGAACAGAGGTATCAACAGAAAAGTCCAGTAGGTGGTACGGACAAGTCCGTTTTGGAACAGAGAAATTTTTGACAAGTCTGGTGTTATAGGCCGGACAAGTCCGGTATGGCAAACGAAAAGGTTTTTCGGACTGAAATTCAACAAGGAATGGACTAGTCTGCTTAGACCACGGACAAGTCGAGGCAATCATCAAAAGCAAATTCGGACTAATCCGAGGCAGAAAGAAAACATGTCCGTAGGACAACGGGGAGTCAAATGGATTAGTCCGGGGTACCGACCAGACAAGTCCGCACCGCTAAAGAATTTAAATGATGTTTTGGTTCTAATTCATTTTAATTTTGTTCCTCTTTATGTTGCTTAATGCTAAACATGTATAAGAATGTATGCAATGCATGACGATGAAAATGAGGGTGTTACAAACCTACCCCCCCCCCCCTTAAAATGAACGTCGCCCTCGAGATTCCACATGGAAGGAAAGAGATAGGGAAATTCATTCTTGATATCATTTTCCAGCTCCCAAGTTTCTTCTGATTCTGGATGATGCTCCCATTGCACTTTGCACCATCTAAACACCTTGTTTCTTGTGACTCTCTCCTTGGTTTCCAAAATTTTGACAGGTTGCCCCGCATAAGTCAAATATGCTTCCAATTCCAGTTCTTCCATTAGCACCTTTTCTTCCGATACCCTTAAGCATTTCTTGAGCTGAGAAACATGAAACACATCATGAACATCGGAAGGATGTGCTGGCATCTCCAGTCTATATGCTACTTCTCCCCGTTTGGCCAAAATCCTGAATGGTCCAATATAGCGAGGTGCCAACTTGCCTCTGACATTAAACCGCTTATGACCTCGCATAGGTGATAATTTGAGATATACAAAGTCTCACACTTCAAAGGATAAGTTTCTCTGCCTATTATCCACTTAGCCCTTTTGTCTTGTTTGAGCGGCCCTCAAATTCTCGCGGATTATCTAAACTTGCTTTTCAGCCTCTTGCAACACATCCGATCCAAACACTTGGTTCTCTCCTGTCTCAATCCAAAACAAGGGTGTTCTACACTTCCTTCCATATAGCTCTTCATATGGCGACATATTCAAGCTGGCTTGGTAACTGTTGTTGTAAGAAAACTCAGCATATGGCAAGCTCTTGTCCCAGCTGCGTCCATGCTTCAAGGCACAAGCCCTCAACATATCTTCCAATATTTGGTTGGTCCTCTCGGTTTGTCAATCGGTTTGCGGATGATATGCTGAACTAAAATTTAACCTTGTACCCATAGCTTCATGCAGTTTCTGCCAGAACCTATAGGTGAATTGAGAACCCTAGTCAGACACTATTTTCTTCAGAACTCCATGTTTGCATACAATTTTCTCCATATACAACTCAGCTAACTGTGCTGCAGTATACTTAGTCTTGACAGGAATGAAATGAGCCGATTTGGTCAACCGATCTACAATAACCCATTTTGAGTCATAACCGGACTGGGTTCGCGGTAACCCAACTATGAAGTCCATACCAATTTCTTCCCACTTCCACTCCGAAATATTTAATGGCTATAATAATCCAGCTGGCCTTTGATGTTCAGCTTTGACTCGTTGGCATACATCACATAGTGCAATGTACTCTACTATGTCCTTCTTCATGTTGGCCCACCAATAACATGTCTTCAAGTCTTTGTACATCTTTGTACAGCCGGGATGGATGGAGTAAGGTGAGTCATGTGCCCCCTTCAATATTGTTTCCCGAATATGCTTCACATTCGGCACCACAATTCTTTTCCCAAGCCATAGAGTACCATGGTCATCCTCATCAAATATGAATTCTCTTCCCTCTTGGGTCCTTTCCTTGATTTCTTGAATTTCCTCATCCTTGGTCTGACATTCTCGAATTTCTTGCTCCAAGGTTGGATTTAACTCCATTATTCCCATTTCATTCTCAAATTCAAGATTCAACCATTCAAACTCCTTGCATAGCTCGGATGGCAGCTCTTGGGCCATGAGTTGGTGGCTTACTCCCTTCTGGCTTAAAGCATCGGCCAATAGATTAGCCTTTCTTGGATGATAGTTGATTCCCACGTCATAATCCCTTATGAGCTCCAACCATCTTCGTTGCCTCAAATTCAGATCTGTTTGCGTGAATATGTACTTGAGGGTGTTGTGGTCCATGTAAATCTCGCACCTATGACCAAGAATGTAATGTCTCCAAATCTTCAAAGCATGCACCATAGCTACAAGTTCGAGATCATGCGTTGGATAATTCTGCTCATGTTTCTTCAATTGCCTCGATGCGTCGGCTACTACTTGACCTTCTTGAATGAGCACACATCCAAGTCCCTGCCTTGAGTCATCACAATAAATATCAAAACTTTTGCTCACATCCGGCAAAACCAAGACAGGTGCTATTGTCAACCTCTTCTTAAGATCCTCAAAGCTGTCTTAACAAGCTTAAGTCCATTGGAATGCTTTTCCCTTCATCAACAACTCAGTCATGGGCTTGTCTACTTTGGAAAAGTCCTTGATGAAACGATGGTAATATCTAACAATCCAAAGAAAGCTCCTAATTTTCTTCACATTTTGTGGTTGTTCCCACTTTAACACATCTCTAACATTTCCTGGGTCAACTGACACTCCTCCTCCTGAGATGACATGCCCTAGGAATGATATCGTCCTCAACGAGAATTGGCACTTGCCAAATTTGGCATATAATTGGTGTTCCCTATGTTTCTGCAACATGAGCCTCAAATGCTCTTCATGCTGCTCTTCACTCTTAAAGTATATCATGATATCATCAATGAACACTACCACGAACTTACACAAATACTCCATGAAGACCTTATTCATGAGATACATGAAGTATGCATGTGCATCTGTCAATCCAAAAGACATAACAGTGTACTCATAAGACCCATACCGTATCCAAAAAGCTATTTTGGGTATGTCCGACAGTTTGATCTTCATTTGGAAGTAACCTGACCTCAAGTCAATCTTGTAGAAAACACAAGCACCCTTCACTTGATCAAACAAATCCTCGATGTGAGGCAATGTATACTTGTTCTTAATCATGACCTTGTTGAGAGTTCGGTAGTCCACACACATCCTTTGAGATCTATCCTTCTTGTCCATGAAAAGTACTGTCGTTCCCCAAGGTGAAGAGCTTGGACGAATGAAACCCTTCTTTAGCTGCTCTTGAATTTGCTTCTTGAGCTCCGCTAACTCCATAGGAGACATCCTATATGGCCTCTTAGCTATAGGTGCAGTTCTAGGTATTAATTCGATAACAAAATCTATGTCTTGATCAGGTGGCATACCTAGCAACTTGTCCAGAAACACATCTAAAGACTCGCACACAACAAGAATCTCCTCAATCGCTGCACCATCCATTTGATTCAGCTCCACTTGCTTTGGTGTGTGTTGATGCTTCAAATTCTATGCTTACCCCTTATTCATTTGTCAAATTCACCGTCCTTGTGCACATTGAATTATCCCATTATACTTCCTTAACCAGTCCATATGCGGTATTATGTCTATTCCTTGAGAATCCAAAACAATGAGGTTGGCGAAGAAGTCTACCTCCCTTATTCTAAGGCTTACTTTTGGACATACTATATGCGTCCTCATCTCTGCTCCACGAGATTTAACCAACAAGGTATACTTCATATGAGATATGGGCAAACTATACTTGGCAACGTACTTTGATGCAATGAATGAATGTGTTGTTCCAGAATCAAATAATATAGTCGCTGGGTTGGAGTTTGTAAGAAACATATCAATCACCACGTCATTCGCTTGTTGATCTTCCTCTGTAGAGACATGGTTCACCTTGCCACAAACAAAATTATGCGGTCCATGGTTGCCTTATGGTGCTCCTCCGTTCGATATTGGGTTCTATCTTGGAGCATTGTTCCCTTGACCAAGGCCTAACTTAGGACATTGAGATGCAAAGTGTCCTACCTCACCACAAGTATAGCATGACCTTCCTGCATAAGAATTGTTTGGGCGAGCTTGGTTTTGAGCAATAGCAGGAAAATTTGTGCGAAGCGCATGAAGCATTGGAGGGCGAGGTGCTTGCATAACGGGGTGTTGCTGCATTGGTTGAGCTGGGCGCGGTGGAATAGCAGCATGATATGTGTGAGAAGAGGGGTTGTGGTATGGTGCATTTGGTGGCACAAAGCGGGGGTGAACATTGCTTCCTTGTGGTTGTCCTCGATATGGCTCCTTCCTCTTGTTATCCTTCTCCATCTCACGGACCTTGTTCTCAACCACAATGACCTTGGCCACAAGCTTCTGGAAATTTGCATAGTCACAATTGAGCAATTGTACTTGAATCTCAATGTTCAAGCCCCTCATGAACAAATACTGCTTGCGGTTGCCCTGGTTAACATCTTCTGAAGCATACCTTGAGAGTTGAGTGAATTTATTGAGATACTCAATCACACTTGACTTTCCCTACCTTAGGTTCTCAAATTCCTGCCTCTTTAGGATCATAACGCCTTCAGGGACAAAGTGAGAATGGAAACTCTCCTTGAATTCAGCCCAAGTGATCCTCTCCTGATTTTCATGGGCATTGCATAGTGAGTCCCACCAATCTGGTCCTGCTCCAACTAGCTGATGGGAAGGAAAAAAAACCTTCTCCTTGTTACTGCATTGCACAATAGCGAGCTTCTTCTCCATATATTTTAGCCAATCATCAGCTTCCATGGGATCATTGGCTTGAGCAAAAGTAGGCGGCCTAGTCCTCATAAACTTTTCCAACATATTATGAGGCGGTGGGGGTGACGGTGGAGGCATATGGGGCTGATCCTGGTTATTGGCCTGCGGCTGTCCTAAAGTTTGCATCACAGTCTGCATAAGCTGATTTTGCATAACCAACAGCTGCTGAAGGTTGACAGCCTCAGGTCCAGGTCCATTGTTGTTGTTCAAAGGCACCCCATTGTTCTCCTCATTCTCATTGACATCCCTGTGGTTACAGGTCCTCGACATCTGAAGGAAAGAGCAAGTGATAGAAGGATTTCAAAAACGTCCCCAACTATATGCATCAAGGGATATGAACTAAGCAACTACCTATACTAGCCTATATGGATGTGACAAGCACGAAAGCATTCCACAATCCTCTACTAGGTACACAAGCATACAAGCAACATTACATAGCAATCAGCAAACCAAACAGCCCACAATGTTCACTAAGAGTTTTTATGTGCTCTAAAGTTTCCATTCTATCTAGGTTGTGTCCTACGGTCAACCTGTGGCTCTAATACCAATTTGTTACATCCGATTCCAAAAATGAACCAAGTGCAGTATATGTGTGCCCAGGATGTTTAACACACATGCACAAGTGCATCACAATCAATATACAGATAATTACCACAGCACAGATTAATTAAGAAGGTACTTTTATTACAATATTCAAATAATCCTCGTATTACAGCTTTAGTGATCATTAATAATAATACTACTGCATCGGAAATAATCTAACTAAGCAAATTGAGCAAACTAAGCAAAAGGGATTGCTCGGCTATAAGCAACACCACAGGCAAGTCGACGGCAGCACACAACCTAGTACTCCTCATTTTGTTCATGATACTCCCAGATATCACCTAAAAATATTGGTGGGGGGAATTGCAAGGTTGAGTATATGTCGTACTCGGTAAGTGTGGGAAAGTATGACACATAGCTTAAACAAGGCATTGACAATAAATAATGGCTAATTGTTGAAAAGTACATTTAAAACATGAAAAAGCATCCTACAATGTCTATGTGAAATTTATCACATCATATTACAAGTAAACATAATAAGTCATATCCATCATTCATTATCCATCCATATTCCATATTCTTACCATCATCATTAACCATGACTATTTATCACAATCCAATCCATAATCATAACCATAACCATTACCATAACCCAACCATAACCATCCCAAATACCAGCTCCATTTTAATCATGGAAGTTGTCCAGGTGCTCATAATCGGTAGCACGGCTATCATGATAGTTTTAACACTTTGCAGAGTTTGTACCACTTTACCCACAAGTTTTTGATTTCGTCACCAGTCGGCGACTAAAGAAACCCCCCTTATGCTAATTACACTTCCTTAGGTGTATGGCCAATAGATCACAAAATAGCCTTTACAAAAGGACTACCAGCTTATTCAGACCTACTGAGGTTTCACCGGTGGAGATGCCTCCAACTAAGCACATCCAACCAAGGGCCCCTCTTGTGCTGTTCGGATCCCAGGACAGTCCCGCCACTATTGCAAACCAAACCGACTCCAATTTTTGCCTCCTCCAAATGATCTGAATCAATGCTGGTAATACTCCTAATTAATTGGCTAAGCCGCACCCATACTTTGCCTTTTGGTGGCACTGTTGTCCTGGCTTATTCTCGCATGAACTGGTCCTTAGATCCAAGGCAAGCAAACCACCATATCAACCAACACAATCCACAAACCATGCTTGCTTAGATCTCTCAAGTCCCATGTTACCAATTAACCATGTTTATCAGTGCTCATCATCCATTAGTTTATAATTAAGTCATTTGCTTGTTTTCCCATCTCAATTAAATAGAGCAAAGAAAAAAGGTAAAAATCCATTCTCGACACTCTATAATGTATCCCACGCGACAAGGATGGTCGAACAAGACTAGTAAACTCTTATCTTGGGTTTCCCATCAATTTGACAGAAGCATGTAGTTTGGCAAACAAAACATTTAAAAACAGGATCAAAATGATGAAAGGACAGTTGCCTTGCTCTTGAGCTTGGTTAGGGTCGAAAGCTTCAAAGTTCTGGTACTGGAGGTCCTCGACAGCACCCTCTAGAGCAACACCTTCTATTCTGCGCAATAAATATACGGAACATACATTACAACAATAGATGCTCATATATTACCCAACATGCCATGACATGCATGATTAATGCAATTTTGTGGTAAAACCTGGTATTAAGCTGTCATTACTATTTACTAACTAGTTACAATGGTGTTTAACAAGTTTGAACAGGTTTCGAGTTGATTCGGGTCAATTTGGACTTAATTCAACACAATTCAGATTCAGGGGCCGAACAGGTTCGGTTTTAGGGGCCGGACTAGTCCGCCCTGGTCAAAATCTATGAACTAGGGTTTTCTTTATCAACAAGAATTGGGGTTGAATTGATGTAGAAACTTGATGTAGAAGGTTTACCACATGTTTAAAGATCCAAAGATCAAGAGTTGGACGTGAAACACTTAGATCTTGATGATTAGGGCTTGATGAAGATGAGCTGAAGGTGAATTGGTGATGAAGAACGAAAAGTCGATGAATATCTTGCTTGATCGATCCTCCTTCGTGTTTTCCTCCTCCTCCTTGCCGCTGGATCGTCTATAACCCCAGGATGTATGCGTATGTATTCAGCACACATTGGTCTCACAATCTCCCCTTTGATGAATGTGTTGGCAACACCACTTAGAATCCGAACATTGGCTTATTAACATGAAAAAATTTGAAAATAGTTTTCTCCTCCTTTGAAAATCAAATGAGAATAAAATTTCAAAAGCAAATACTTCTCCACTTATACCTATTTCTCCCACTTCATAATGTATTCAGCAAGGTTCAAAAGAGAAAATTTAATAGTTACGAGCATATTTTAACATATACATATAAAACAAACCTCATCCAAGTCATACTATCAAGTAACTTACACTATAACATCAATGAGATACATAAAGTACTGTAAGCCATGCTAGAGATCAAGTGAATTTTCAATTTAAGCAAGTCATGATCTCACAACATTAACTATTTCAAAATCTAAAAGCATGACACTTGTAGCTGCATTTTTAATATTTCATTATTATTTAAAGCACACATTCATATCATATGACATTTTCAAGAGATTATATGCCGCATCAGCCTCTTTCATTTAACAATCAGAAACTTAAGGACATGGTTTTAGTCATACACAACTTCTTCCAAGTTCATATCTAAGTGCAATGATAAGCAATCTCAAAAGAAGAAGTGTGATGCATGCAGATTCTCTTGATCTTTTCTATGGTTTTCGTTTGGACACAAAAACTCAACATGGAAGTTTATTACTTGATTAATTCTTCATGATTAAAAGCTCTTGTGAGCATGCAACAAGTTCAAAACAGCAAGAAAGTTCGATCATGACCAGATTTAGTGTAAGTAATTATTCCAATTACTAGACATGGAAAAACAAAAAATATATAAAACAAGTAATGTAGTTAGAAATTTCAGCATGTAAAACGAATCACAAAGTCATACATGTATGAAATACTATGATCATATTATTTTAAATTCAGATTCACACATAGCCTTCCCAAGTTTCAAATCTCCCCCTCAATTTAAGCCACGAGGATGCATAACCCCTATTTCACTACGAATGAAAAAAAAAACGAGTGAAATCCAAAGGTTTTGTAAAGAATGTCATCCAATTGTTGTTCGATATCTACATGGTGAAGCACAATATTTCCTTTTTCAACATTATCACGGAGAAAGTGATACTTAATGTCAATGTGCTATGTTCTAGAATGTTGCACGAAGTTTTTAGCAATGTAAATGGCAATAGTATTATCACAAAACAGAGGAACATTATATAAATCAACCCCATAGTCCTTAAGTGTTTGAAGAGTCCAAAGAATTTGAGAGCAAGCGCTAGCAGCAGCTTTATATTCAGATTCGGCTGTTGATTGTGCTACTGAATTTTGTTTTCTAGAGGACCAAGCAATAAGTGAATTACCATGAAATGATAAGCACCCAAAGTACTTTTCCTATCAATCCTACAACCCCCGAAATCAGCATCCGAGAAAGCTTTCAAAGTAACGGTTGAGGAAGAAGGAAGAAAAATGCCAAATTCTTGGGTTCCATGTAAGTACCTGATAATCCTTTTGATAGCTTGACAATGTGAAGCACGTGGGGAAGCTTGAAATCATGCACAAGGACATACGCTGAATTGTATGTCCGTCCTTGATGTCGTGAGGTACAAAAGTGATCCAATCATACTTCTATAATCTTTTTGATTGATCGCGTCATAATCTTCATCAAGTTCAAGTGTTGTCGTTGTTCCCATTGGTGTCCAAAGAGTCTTGATTTGTCAATTTTGAAGCGCTCAATAAGGTTTTTTATATACTTCGCTTGATGCACAAAGGTACCCTCCTTGGTTTGCTTGATTTACAGCCTCAAAAAGTACATGAGTTCTCCCATCATACTCATCTCAAATTTTGAACTCATCATAGCTAAAAAATTGGACACAGGATCATGAGAAGCACAACCAAAGATAATATCATCAACATACGCTTCAAAAAATTATGAGTCATTGCCATGCTTAAGCACAAAAATAATTTTATCAACCTTGCCCATGGTAAACCCCTTTCCAAGTAAAAATGTTTTTAACCTACATACCATGCTTTAGGGGCTTGTTTGAGACCGTATTAGGCTTTGGATAGTTTGTAAACATGATTAGGAAACTCTGGATTTTCAAAACCCAGTGGTTGCTTGACATAAACCTCCTCATCTATGTAGCCATTAAGAAAAGCACTTTTAACATACATTTGATATAGCTTAAAACATTTTGATGCAGCAAAAGCTAACAAAATTCTTATTGATTATAATCTAGCAACAGGAGCAAAAGTTTCATCAAAATCTAGAACTTCAACTTGTGTGAAACCTTGAGCAACCAACCTAGCCTTATTCCTAACCATAACCCCATCCTCACTTTGTTTATTTATAAACACCCATTTAGTTCCAATTAGAGTGTGATCTTGAGATGGAGGTACAAGTTTCCAAACATTATTTTTTTCAAAATTTCCTAACTCTTCTTGCATGGCAATAATCCAAGATTGATTAGTGAGTGCATCTTATATATCCTTGGGTTCAAAAGAAGCAACAAAAGTAGAATGAGCATGAGAGTTTGGATCGCAAAACCTGGACCGTGTAACTCGTTCATGCAAGCTTCCAATGATTTGTTGTGGAGGATAACTTTTGAGGACGTGGAGGGGAGTAGACACTTCACAAGCTCCTCCTTCTTCATGTTCATCACAGATCAAAGAACTTGTGGCTTGAGGATGATCTGTACCAGTTGCAGTAGTTGTTTGTGCTGGTAGTGGTGCAAAATCAGTAGCGTGATCAATATCATTTGCTTCTGAATATTCAGGCAGCAACACCACTTCTTCGTCTTCTTCTATGAGAATACTCTCCCCCTTCGGATATGGATCAGGATTTTCAATATCAGAGCTAGTACATGAGCTAGCTTCATCAAAAGAAACCTCACAAGTCTCCACAATTTTTTTAGTGTCAAGTAAAAGCACACGGTAGCCTCTAGTATGATATGGATAACCAAGAAACATGCCATCAATAGATCTAGCTTCAAATTTATCAAGATTACCATATTTCTTAACAAAGCATTTGCAACCAAAGACCCTAAAATGTGTGACACTAAGCGTATGTCCAAACCGAAGTTCATATGGTGTCTTTCCTAGCTTAGCATGCAGGAAAAGATGATTTGAGAAATAACAAGCAGTTGCAATTGCATCAGCCCAAAATTTTCTACGAGTTTGATATTCATCAGGCATAGTCCTAGCCATCTGAACTAAGGTTCTGTTCTTTCTCTCTACAACACTGTTTTGTTGAGGTACTTATGGTGATGATAATCGATGATCTATTCTATTTTCAGCACAAGAGTGATCAAACGATTGATTTTTAAATTCAGTTCCGTTGTCATTTCTAATTGCTTTTAAAGATCCTGGGTGATCAATTGATAATATAAGAAATGGAGTTCTAAAGTGACTAAAAGATTCATTCTTAGATGCCATAATGTAAACCCAAGAGTATCTAGAATAATCATCAACAATCACAAGAACATAACATTTACCTCCAAGAGATTGAACACATGAAGGACCTACGGTGTCAAGGTGTAAAAGTTGTCCCGATTCAGTTGTCATGGTCATTGTATGAAGGAGCATGTGAACCTGGAACCGTCTTAGCATGTCTACAAGAAGAGCACACAATTTCTTTGTCTACTTTAAGCTTATGCAACCCATGTATGCGATCAAGAGCACTAACACGCGTGAGATGATTAAAGCCTACATGACGAAGTCTACGATGCAAAAAATATAAGTCTTTTGAATCATTAGCAACTAGACACCTATGGTTAGAGGATGGCATATCAAAATCATCTTTAGAAACTCTTCCAAATCGAGACATGTTAAAAATAAGCTCACTATTTGAATGTACAACCATGCAGCGATTCTTAGTGAAAATAATTTGCTGATTTTTCATCTAGCAATTGTGAAAAAGAAAACAAGTTGTATTTCAAATTTTTGACAAGTGCCACGTCTTTCAATGTATAGTGAGTATTTACTCTAATCGAAACCTTAGCAATTATAAGAGTAAAAGAATTATTGGCAAAAGTAACATTTTCTACACGTGACACAAAAAAGAGGGAGGAGAACTATTCTTTGTTACCGATCATGTGGTGTGAGCAACCTGAATCCACAATCCAAATGTTCTCCTTCCTCAAACGTGTAACCTACATAGAAGCATAATACGTCGATGACTCAATACTTTGGTTAGTCAGAAGGCAATTAGGAATCCAGTACCGAGTCACACGACGTCCAACAGGAATAACACACGGTGAGATAAAATAGCAGGTTTATGAGACAATGTTTGAGAATTCTTGTACCCAACTACTTACCTACAAGGTTTTACTTGTGTAGCTTGTAGAACAATAGGTTTAGGAGAAAACTTTGCATGTTTCTTACATTTGGTTTAACATGTGCAACAAACTTTGCATTAGAGTTATAAGATCTAGCAACCATTCTTTCCTTTTTCTGTTCTTTAGCTAGTCTAACAAAAATCTATGATATGACCATCTCTACCACAGTAGGTACAATGAAATTTAACTTTGTGTTCATTTCTAGATGAGCAAGAAACATGTTTATTAGACACTAAATGAGACAGCACCCCTGCAGATTTGAAAACCACTTCTTTTTTGTTTAGAAACTGTTTGAATCAAACCACTTCCTAATGACTTTACAATTTTCGGGGGATGTGCTTTAGCATGAGCATGAGAATCAAAATCTAAACTAGATTTATCATTACACAATTTAGAGGAATTCAGCAGCAAGTTCAGATTCTTATTCCCATTACAAAACTGGTCTAGTGTCCTATTCAGGTCATCAAGTTTCTTAGACAAGTCTAGGCAGTTCTCACATGAAGTTTTTACTTTTAATTTGCAACTAGAACAATATTTAATTTCATGAGAAGTCTAACATTGTTCAAAATAGAAATTTCATCCATAACATCATGTAGTTTCTTATCAAGATAATCACAAGTAGAACAATTCAAATCAATTATAGAACAACAACCATCTCTCAAGGTTTTATCATTAAGTGCAGCAACCTTTTTGTTCTTTTAAGTTTCAAGTTCAAGTTTATCGAGAGTGGAGGTGTGTGAACTTCTTAATGAGGACAATTTTTCATATAGTAATTTACACGAGGAACAACAATCATCACTAGGAATCAAAGATTTCAAACAATTAATTTC
Source organism: Tuctoria greenei (assembly GCA_036927565.1). Taxonomy (NCBI): domain Eukaryota; kingdom Viridiplantae; phylum Streptophyta; class Magnoliopsida; order Poales; family Poaceae; genus Tuctoria; species Tuctoria greenei. Next base: position 160,382,857 of record JAYESD010000008.1, on the reverse strand, counting down.
ATATTCCAGTGATTCAATTTTAATAGCATTGTCCCTAAGTTTTTTGTCCTTTTTCTTAAATATAACAGTGGCACGAGAAATAGCATCACACTTTTCTTCGCAAGTGGGACATACCTCTTCATCGTCGCTATTGTGTTTTGCTTCCTCCATACTTGATCTTGAGTTGCATGCCATGAAACAAATAGTTGCCAAATTGTCTTCATCCTCATCACTTTTGGAGTCCACGTCGCTCAAGTTGTTGTCTAGTACAGCGGAGAGGATATGGTCCACCACTTGGCGTTTTGTAAAAGTCTTTTTTTCTTGTTGTTGTTGCCAGAAGAGGCCTTGAATTTATTTTGCTTTTCATTATGGGTAGAAGGACCTGAATGGTTAGGGAATTCTATACAAAAATGTCATGTCTTACCACATTTAAAGCATCGTTGAGAACCACCACTTCCTCTTCTTCTAGTTCTCACATTTTACAATGCTTTTGAGAACCGAGTAGAGAGAAGTTCTAGCTCCTCCTCTGGAAACTCTTCAATCTTTTAAAGGGTTGGAGAGGACGGCAAAGCAAGTGTACCACATGATGATGATTGGCTAGAGCTAGGCATGTCACGTTGTGAAACAAATGCAATAGACTTGTTGGAGTTCTTACGTGAGATTATGTCAATTTCATGAGTTTTTAACATAGAATATAGCACATCTAATATAAGTGTACTCATGGCAGTGGACTCACGAATAGATGTAACTTTCATCTCCCAAATCGACACATCTAATGCACTTAGTAATTGCCTAGCATTTTCAACATCTGAAAAAATTAACGTTGACACTATGCAAATTGCTGAGAATTTTGTTAGAGCGAGCAAATAAATAATCGATGGACTCACCTGGTTCCATCTCAAAATGCATGTACTCCTTTTTGAGCATGTCTTGTCTCACCTCCTTGATAGTGTTCGATCCTTCATGATAATCTCATAGAGCTTTTTAAAAATCATATGCAGATCGGAGGTGTGCAACTCGATCAAAGTCGCTTTGAGTCAATCCTTGTCTGTTCAAGTTCCGCGCCTTGTTGTTGATGTCAACATATCTCATGTTCATAGTGGTGACTTGATCCTTTGGCGGCACGTCGTAAGGCTTGTACACCTTTTCCCATATTGCAAAGCCTTGCAACTGGATGAAAGCCTCCATACGTGCCTTCCAAACCTGACAATCAATGCAACTAAACATACAAGGTCTTACACAATACTTATCCATGATGATTAGTTAAAACATGTGCAAATCACAAATATTAGAGCATCGTAGCTCCAATACCAATAGTAGGTTTCAGGAGCACGTGAAAAGCTACCAGAGGGGGTGAATGGTAGATTAAAACTTTTTCAGCGGAAGCAACATAAACCCCTCGGCAGAAAATCAATTTGTTAAGAAATCATGTGTGAAACTGATCTAAACGAGTTCAACCATGACAAAAGTAGTCGATATTATAGAGAATCAAGTCACGAAGACACGACAACAGGAATCACGGAAAACCGTCAAGAAAGACTCAAGTTATGATCGAAAGATCGAACAAAGGTCAATCTGTTGTACTCGAGTAAAAACCAGATTTGCAACACTGCAAAAAACTCATGTATATTAGAAACCACAAATCCAATGATCGTATGTTCACAGATGATATATAATCAAGTTGTGAAGGCAACCAAAAAAGAATCACGTCAATTGGATCTGTAACACTTGAAATATGATAAAAACACCGACACAACATATTGATGTGCAGAAACTCGACGAGAAAAACTTGTCTGAAACAAGTCGGGCGAACAAGGCACAAAAGTTCATTTAAACTATGAATTTTGTTGATAAAAACACAATAGGAACATCTCAATGTCATCTCACCACGAGCTCCGACCTCCCTTGCTTTTATAACCAGCCCTAAGGCAAACTCAATCCAAACTAGGACACTAATCCTATTAAGTTGCAGCCAAAAATTCTATAACTTCTGAAGACTCTTCCATACGCAGATAGAAACAATTTTAAGACTTCCAAACACCTCAGAAAAGTATCCCACATTCCTAAACCAACTCAACTTCATGACCCACATGAAATCTAACCAGAACAAACTCAAAAGATTCCATAAACAAACGATCACCACTCCAGCCGCAGCCTGAGGCATAATCCAGCCAGTTGGACTTTTTTGACCAATTCTTTACGTCCACTTCTCTTTATCACGCCTTGGAACCATGTTGCCATGTCCATGCACTCCTTGCATGCATGAAAATATCTTCGAATGACGTCCACGATACCTTCATATGCATTGTTCTTTTACCAACATGCTGCATGACCTCCCGATCAACTCAATCACAATTCATCCCGAACTTGGTTGTTGAACCTCATCTTCTCCCCAAGACCAGTTCAATGGATCCCGTCAACAGCCATGTCGTGACCTCAAGAAACATTTGCACATGAACAAACAACCATCATTTACGAGCCCAAGTCCTCGACTTGACTCTCGTTAGTCCAAAAACCACAACACCTTACGTGAGCACCTCACATAAGCGTGTTGCAAACCATAGCAAAATGATATCAGCCGTAACCACCAAAACACAACAAAAACACAGTAAAAGTAAAATAAGCAATCCTTTACAGGTAAAGCAAGTTTGAAACATGGAAAGTTAAAAGCAGAACCACTGCGATCTTGCACCAGACCTTACCAAAGCTAACCGGACCTTGCTCCGGACCTAACCAAAGATAACTGGACCTTGCGAAAGCTAACCAGATGTTGTGCTGGACCTAGCCAACCTTTGATGGATCTATCATCGGACCTTGCCGGAGCTACCCAAAGCATGTCGGACCTATCGTCGGATCTTAACAGAGCTACCCAAAACATGTCAGACCTATAGCCAGACCTTTCCAGAGCTACCCAAAACTTGTTGGACCAATTGTTGGACCTTGTCAGAGCTCGGACCTAGAGTTGGACCTTGATGAAAAGTGTGTTTTCACAATATTCAAAATGTTTATCTTAATATCTAATGTATTCAGCACACATGGGTATCACAAAGAGTGTTGCTGATGTTGCTTATCCACACCTTAAGGTTTCCATAGGTTGGATGTACCTTGTTATTCCTTATTCAAGGTAATGATAACCCTTGGCTATAAAGGAATGACGTGCATTCAACATGCGTTGAGTGTGTTTCATAATTGTTTGGCTAAGGTGTATCATACCTTTTTGCCATATAGGAATAACTTGTACCTCTCATGTATTGGGTGTGATCCATCACTCCTTGGCTAAGTTAATGATAACCTTTATGCACAAAGGAGTGACATGTACCCAACATATGTTTAGTACGATCCGTTATTCCTTGGCTAAAGTACAACACACCTATAACCACAAAGGGATGACGTGCACTGTTGACGTTTCTTATCGTCACAGATCATCTCCAGTAAGATATGAGGTCCACAAGCGCACAAAAACTGTCGTGTAGCATTTCACCCAAGAGTATTCCCAATGGTATTGTATTTATCCCAAAAGAAGGCAGTGAAGTAAAGTAAACACTATTCTTTTGATCAAGGTATAGGGTACTAAGTGTTTATCAGAATAGGAGTAAGATGATAATAAGGGTAGTGTGACACACACCTAAGCAATCTACTCTAAGGGTAGGTTGTCCTATCGAGAGTTAGACTATGAGATGGTGCTACTCCTACCGTGCTCTAATTACTCATATACAAAGACAAATAAAGTACATATGAATATGCTAATGGTGAATACTACGGCTTAGTGGTCCAACATATTGGGCACGGGCTTACCCTGGTCTACCAGGCGACTCCCGCCAAGAGCCTACATTGTAGCCGAACGTGGAGGATTACAACGGACAGATAGGATTGTCACCACCTACTGCCAAACCCTAAAACCTGTGGACTACAAGGCATTCAATGCTACTTAACAATCCAAGCACCACGCTTGCATTCTAAGTAAATACCTTAAGAGTTGCAATGTAATATTCATCCTAAGGCAATGAGTACCCTAAACATTGTTGAACCAATGTTGGGAACCAAGCACTAACATATTCATATTAACATAATCATATTATTACCTAATTAGACTATAGTGAAGGTGTATGATGTTTATGATAATATGATAACAACATTATGTGTAGATCGTAACAACATCTACACCTAGCACATACATGGACTCCACAACCAAACAAGCAACGCTTCATCCAAGTATATGAATATAAAAAGACTAAAGATAATATCTTTATTATGCATAAAGTCACAAATATAAGAAAAAATACATGAGCCATACCTTTCCCAACTTGGACTTGGGACTAGAGGCTCTCCTCTCTATATCCTAACTCCACTAAGGACTAAGAGAACTAGTGTATACAATAGAATGATGCTCAAGTTGTGTGTGTTCAAGTGAGAGGTCCTATATATAGCTCGGAGAAGGGTCAGTTCTCACCAACAAAAGCAGGCGAATCATTCTTCATCATGACCAGGGCACCACAGGGAGTCGACATGTGGAAGTTGACCGAGTTTGGCGCCAGAAAGGGTTTGGTCAAACACCCTAGATGGCTGAACAGAAAAGTTGACAATTTGTAGTGTGCTTCCTCGAGGCGACTTCCAGGTGGGTCCCATTGATTGTTGGATGCTACACCATTGGATGGCCTCAGCTACTTCTGTTTGTGGGCCATTTGATCCATGTGGTGCCACGTGGCATCGCCTGATTGGCTGGAATGATATTTTACAGGATCCATCCTCTTGTTTTACTTCAATTCTGCATAGAATGTATGCATGCACTACTTTCTCCAAACACAAGTGGAAATAGGTTAAATAGAAAGGTGATGTGTGCAAGAAATGATATTTTCTTCACATAATTGAGTTATATTGATGGGTGAAATTGGTATATAACAGTCATCAACATGCACTCAACATGGGTTGAGTGTGATCTGTTATTTCTTGACTAAGGTATAACATACCATTTAGCCACATAGGAACAACTTGCACACAATATACATTGAGTGTGATCTTGTCATTCCTTGGCTAAGTGTGACACCCGGTTTCGAAAATGAACCAAGCGTAATGCATTTGTGTGCCCAGGATGTTTAACACACATACACAAGTGATTCACAGGCGATAAACAAATTATAACCATGTCTCGATTAATAATACAAATAATAGTACCTTATTATAACCATATAGTCTCAAATACAAGCTTTAGAAAACTGCAGCAGAAAACACTAAACACTATTGGCTCCTACTCCAGATGCAAGATTGACGGTAACACGCGCACCTAGAACTCCTCTAAAACCTCCTGGTACTCCACATTGTTGCCTGCGTCTGAATTTGTTGGGGGAATAGCAAGGGTGAGCACATATCATACTGAGTAAGCGTGGGAAAGTATGACATGTCTCTTAAAGAAGGGATGATAATAAAATGGGCTAATTGCATAAAAGTACATCAAAACAGTTAAAAATGCAATTGTATCATCATTAGGTGTGGTCCTTCCCAAAATAACCCAAATAACATTAATATCAACTTAAGTAACCAATACCAGCAATAATATTCCATAATCAACTCATAACTGCTCATATGTCTCATTTTCATCAATTTCGTATACCAAAGGCACTTAATAACCCAATACCAGTTCCCAATTCAATTCCTGCCATTAAACCATGTTAAAGTCCAAATTCTAATCATGTGAGGGTCCAGGTTGCTCATAACTGGGAGCACGACTATCATGATAGTTTTAAACACACTTTGCAGAGGTGGTACCACTTTACCCACAACTTTGTGATTTCATCACAATGTTGTCTCACACTTCCTTTGGTGTGTGGCCAAGAGATCACAAAATAGCCTTTACAAAGTTATTACTAGCATATTTAGACCCCACTGAGGTTTCACCGATGGTGATGTCTCCAACTGAGCACACCCAACCAAGGGCCCCCTCTTGAGCCACTCGGATCCCAGGGTACTCCCACCAATCTCTACAAAGCCATCCGACTACCCCTTCCATGAGCATTCTTAGTGATCCAAATAGTACTGGCAAAACACTAATTAGTCAGCTAAGCCGCACTCATACTTGGCCCTGTGGTGGCACTATAGATCCTGGATGGTCACTCGATGAACTAGTCCTTAGATCTAAAGCAAGTAAAGCCACCAAAACAGTCCAACCCACTCCACATAAACCAAAACACAATTGAGTAGTGCGAAGCAAAAGTGTAAAATACCCTTCCCGACTCTCTGCACTATGTTCAGCGACAAGAGTGGTCATACAATACTAGTAAATTCCTATAATTGGGATTTCCCATCAATTTGACACAAGCATGCAATTTTGCAAACAAACATTTTAAAACGTGGATCAAAATGATCAAGGACACTTGCCTTGCTCTTGGGCTTTGTTTGGATCAAAGGCTTTGAAGTTCTAGATCTACAAATCCTCGAAAGCACTCTCTACAGCGAAACCTTCTATTCCACGCGACAAACATGCAAAAAAAAATGCGCATATATTACTCAATATGCTATGATATGCATGATTAATGCAATTGTGAAGTAAAACTTGTTATTAAGTTGCTATTAATGTTTAATTACTAGTTACAATAGTTTCTTACATGTTTGGACAAGTTTTGAAGTGATTTGAGTTGATTTGGATCCAATTCAGTATTTAACAGATTCAGACACCGGACGAGTTTGGTATAGAGGCCGGACTAGTCCACCCTATACAGAACTGCAACGTTAGGGTTTTCTAATCAGCTGGAATTAGGGGTTAATTTCACGTGGGAAAGTGGATGTAGAGGGTGTACCGTGTATCTAGAGATCCAAGGGTCGAAGATTGGATGCAACACTTGAATCTTGATGTCTAGGGTTTGATGAAGATGAGTTGATGAGGTCATGGTGATGAAGAACGTCAATTGTTGAAAAGTTCACGAAGATCAATCTTGATTGATCCTTCTCCCACTTCTCCTCCTCCCCCTCCTTGCTCCTGGGCTCCTTCTTGACAGTGGCACAAGGCAAAAGGTGGCAGCAAGGGTTTTTCTCAAAGGTTGGAGAGGTGAGGCTATTGGGTTTCTTATATGGGGGTGGAGAGGTAGCGTTTTGGGTGAATTCCAAGTTGAATTCGGTGGGGGACACGTAGGGGCTGAAGTGGGGGTCCACTTGGGCTCCTCTGGGGTTGGGGACGAAGTTCTTGGGCACAATGAAGGCAATTACCCAATAACCAATTGTGGAAGAATAATATAATTCGAGTGGAATTCAGTAGGCCAACCTAGACTGCAATAGGGAACAAACAAGTCCGTTATGGAACAGTAACATTTTCGAAGAAGTCTAGTTTGGATGGCCGGACAAGTCCGTTTGGCAATAGAAGGGTTTTCGAACAAGTCCGGTATGTGTGGCTGGACAAGTCCATGGTTGTAAAACCAAAGCCTTTCGGACTAAAAATTTAACAAATCGAACTAGTCCGCTTGGAATCGGACAAGTCCGGGAAAACGTCAGAAGCTCAACCGGACTAGTCCATGCTACGTGCCGGACAAGTCTGTAGTCCTAAACAACTAATTTTTTTGAAACTTTAGGATCGAAGAGCACGTGTAAATCTACAAGAGGAGGGATGAATGGTAGATTAAAACTTTTCAGCTGAAGCAATGAAAACACTCCTCGGTAGAAAACTGATCTGTTAGAGAAATCATGTGTGCGACTACTCTAAACATGTTCAACTGTGACAAAACTATTATAGATTATAGAGAATCAAGTCACAAAGATGTCACAACAAGAATCACGAAAATCCGTCGAGAGAAACTCAAGTTACGATCGAATGATCGAACAAAGGTTAATCTATCCTACCGGAGAAAAATAGTTCTGGAACACTGCAAAGATACTTTTGTAGATGAGAAACCACAGATGATAGAAAATTAAGTTGTCAAGACAACCCAAGAAGAATCATGTCAATCGGATCTGTAACACTCAAGTTATGATAAAACAACCGAAGCATGGTTGTCCTGTGCAGAAACTTGACGCGAAAGACTTGAAGAAAACAAGTTGGACGAACAAGGCACAAAAGTTCCTTCAAAATACAAATTTTATTGATCAAACCACAAGAGGAACAGCCCCAAAGGCGTGCACCACGATCTCTGGCCTCCATTGCTTATATAACCATACCTTAGGCCAACCCAAACTTAACTAGGACTCTAATTCCACTCAATTCACAAATCGAAACTTTCCATAACTGCTCAAGACTCTTCTATACGCAGATACAAGCAATCTTAAGACTTCCAAACACCTTAGGAACATATCCCACATTCCTATAACAGCTCAAATTCATGACCCACATGAAATCCTATCATAACCAACTCAAAACTTTCCATATTTGAGTCAAACATGACTTAGTCACAGCCTGAGTCCTTAACCTAGTCGGTTGGACATTTCCGACCCATTTTTATGTCCTCATCTCTTCATCACACCTCAGAACAATGTAGCCACGTCCATGCACTCCTTGCATACATGCAAACATCATCCAACAATGTCCACGATACCTTCATATGCATTGTTCTTGATTCAAACATGATGCGCAACCTCCCGATCAACTCAACCACAATTCCTCCTGAACTTGGTTGTTGAACCTCATCCTCTCCCTAAGACTAGTTCAATGGATCTCATCACCAACCATGTCTTGAACTCAAGAAACACCTGCACATGAATAAACAACCTTTCGAGCACAAGTCCTCGACTTGACTCTCGTTAGTTTGATAACCACAAAACCTTATGTGAGCACCTCACATAAGTATGTTGCAAACCATAGCAAAAAGATATCAACCATAACTACTAAAACACACCAAAAACTTAGTAAAAAAAGCTAAGCAAACTTTCCATAATCCAAAAAGCAAGTTCGAAACATTGTAAATTAAAAGCAGAACTACTTCGATCAAACTCCAAACCTTGACAAAGCTAACCGAATCTTGAGCTGGAGCTTACCAAAACTAACAGGATCTAGCACCGGAACTTACCAAAGCTAGCAGGACCTAGCGCCGGAGCTTACCAAAGCTAGTCGGACATAGAGCTGGAGCTAACCAAAGCTAGCAGGACCTAGCATCGAAGCTGACCAAAGCTAGTCGGACCTAGAGCTGGAGCTAACCAAAGCTAGTGGGACCTAGACAAAGAAGTCGGACCTTACGTTGGACCTTGCCAGAGCTACACAAAAAAGCCGGACCTATCGTCGGACCATGCAGGAGCTCGGACCTAGAGTCGGACCTTGATGATAAAAGTGTTTTGGTAGTATTCAAAACTTTTATCAACATAGTCAATGTATTAAGCACACATAGGTCTCACAATCTCCCCCTTGATGAATTCGTTGGCAACACCACTTAAAATACGGACATTGGCTTATTCACATGAAAAGTTTTGAAAACAATTTCTCCCCTTTTATGAAAATCAAATGAGATAGAAATAAATTTCTCCCCCGATACTTATTTCTTCCCCTTCCATACTTCTCCCACTTTGACAATGTATTTAGCAAGGTACAAAAGAGAAATTTTAATTTGGTATGAGCATATTATAACTTATACATATGAAACAAAGCTCATCCAAGTCATACTATCATGTAACTTACCCTATCACAACAATGAGATACATAAAGTAGTGCAAGCCATGCTAGAGATCAAATGTAATTTACAATTTTAGCAAGTCATGATCTTACAAACTTAAGTATTTCAAAACCTGAAAGCATGACACTTGTTGTTGTATTTTATTATTTTTCAAAGCAAAAATTTAGATCATATGATATTTGCAAGAGATCATATGCGCATCTGTCTTATTCTATCCAATCAAGCCAAGCCTATGTCATTTGACAATCAAAAGCTTAAGGACATGGTTTTAGTCATACACAACTTCTTCCAAGTTCATATCTAAGTGCAATTATAAGCCATCTCAAAAGAAGAAGTGCGATGCATGCATATTCTCCTGGTCTTTTCTCAATTTATATTTGTTCATAAAACTCAACATGTGAGTTGATTACATGATTAATTCATTATGGTTAAAAGCACTTGTGATCATGCAACAAGTTTAGAACAGCAAGAAAGTTCGATCATGACCAGATTTAGTGTAAGTAATTATTCCAATTACTAGTCATGGCAAAAACTACAAAATGTATAACATGAGTAATGTAGTAAGAACATTCAGCATGTAAAAGGAATCACAGAGTCATATATGTATGAAATGCTATGCTTATATTATTTTAAGTTCAGATTCACACATAGACTTCCCAAGTTTCAAAACTCACCCTCAATTTGAGCCATGAGGATGCATAACCCCTATTTCACTATGAATGTAAGAAAAAAGAGTGAAATCCAAAGGTTTTGTGAAAATGTCAGCCGATTGTTGTTCGGTATCTACATGGTGAAGCACAATGTTTCCTTTTTCAACATTATCACGGAGAAAGTGATACCTAATTGTGAGACCTATGTGTGCCGAATCCATTAGCTTTGACGATAAAAGTTTTTGAATACTACCAAAACATCTTTTTATCAAGATTCGACGATAGGTCCGACATGTTTTGGTTAGCTTCGGCAAGGTTCGAAGCTTGATTGCAATGGTTCTGATTTTATCTTGCAATGTTTCAAACTTGCTTTATACTTATGAAAAGTTTGCTTAGTATTCTTTTACTAAGTTTTTCCTGTGTTTTGGTGGTTAAGTCTGATATCATTTTGCTATGGTTTACAACATGCTTATGTGAGGTGCTCACGTAAGATGTTGTAGTTTTGGAACTAATGAGAGTCAAGTCAATGACTTTTGTTCAGATGTATTGGTTGTTTTTTCATGGGCAGTTGTTTCTTGAGTTCAAGACATGGCTGGTTACGGGATCAATTGAACTAGTCTTAGGGAGAAGATGAGGTTCAACAAACAAGTTCGGGAGGAATTGTGGTTGAGTTGATCGGGAGGTTGCGCAACATGTTTGAATCAAGAACCATGCATATGAAGGTATCGTGGACGTCATTGGAAGATGTTTCCACGTATGAAAGGAGTGCATGGATGTGGCTACATGGTTTTGAGGCATGATGAAGAGATGTGTACATAAAAAATTGGTCGAAAAGGTCCAACCGGCTAGGTTATGGACTCAGGCTGCGGCTGAGTCGTGTTTGACTCAAATATGGAAAGTTTTGAGTTGTTTATGATAGTATTTCTTGTGAGTCACGAACTTGAGTTGTTTTAGGAATGTGGGATACGTTCCTAAGGTGTTTGAAAGTTTCGATTTGTGAACTGAGTAGGATTAGGGTCTTAGTTAGGTTTGAGTTGTCGTAAGGGCTGGTTATATAAGAAAAGGAGACCAGAGCTCGTGGGGCACGACTTTTGGGCTATTCCTCTTGTGTTCTATTGAATAAAATTTGTAGTTGAGAGGAAATTTTTTGCCTTGTTTGTCTTACATGTTTTCTTCAAGTCTTTCTCGTCGAGTTTCTGCACAGCACTATCTTTCTTTGGTGGTTTTATCGTAACTCAAGTTTTACAGATTCAATTGATGAGATTCTTTTTGGGTTGCCTTCACAACTTAATTTTCTATCATCTATAAAAACTTCACAGTCATTGGATTTGTGGTTTCTGATCTACACGAGTTTCTTTGTAGTGTTCCAAAACTGTTTTTTCTCGGGTAGGGCAGATTGACCTTTGTTCGATCTATCAATCGTAACTAAAGTTTCTCTCGACGGATTTGAGTGATTCTTGTTGTGTCGTCTTAGTGACTTGATTCTATGCATTCAATAATAAATTTGTCACAGTTGAACATGTTTAGATTAGTCGTACACATGGTTTCTTTAACAGATCGGTTTTCTGCTGAGGGGTGTTTTCGTTGCTTCCGCTGAAAAGTTTTAATCTACCATTCACCCCCTCTGGTAGCTTTACACGTGTTCTTCGATCCTACAATTGGTATCAAAGCCACAGTTCTCTAATATTTGTGATTTGCACGTGTTTTCGACTAATCATATGTAGAAATACTCCGCCAAACCTTGTGTGTTTAGTGGTATTTAGTTTCAGGTTTCGAAGGCACGTATGAAAGCCTTCATCCAGGCTCAAGGCTCTGCAATATGGGAGAAGGTGTACAAGCCTTACGAAGTGTCGTCAAATGATCAATTTACAGCTACAAATATGAGAGATGTCGACAACAACAACAAGTCTTAGAACTTGATCATACAAGGATTAACCCAAAGCGACTTCGACCGAGTTGCACACCTACGATCTGCATACGATGTGTTGAAAGCACTTTGCGACTACTGCGAAGTGTAACATCCTCATTTCATCCGTCATGCATTGCATACATTCTAATACATGTCCAAAATTAATCCACATAAAAAGGAACAAGTATGAAATTAATTAGAAACAAAACCTCACATAAGAATTCTCGGAAGTGCGAACTAGTCCGATTTTGGTGCAGACTAGTCCGATTTCTCTCTGACTTCAATCGGGCTTGTCCGTTTTCCCCGGACTAGTCTGTTTTTGCCTCTGGAAACTTTTGGACCTATCCGATCCTATGCGGACTAGTCCAATGTTCCAAATCCTTGGAAATTTTGCTAAATCCCTGGACTTGTCTGGACTAGTCCGGTATTCCAGCGGACTTGTCTGTTTTTCCCTCTGACTAAAGTCGGACTTGTCCGATTTTAGGCCAGACTTGTCTGTTTTTCCCCACTGGATAAGTTCGGACTTGTTCGATGTCCAGTACAGACTTGTTCGATTCCTCTCTGGACAACTTCGGACTAGTCTGATCTTTGCGGACTTCTCCAATATATCGTGACTCCGAATTGATCTTTTGGTTCATGACTTGTTTCTTGGGTTTTACGTTAAGTGGGCCTAGTGACGTCGTGCCTAACTCTTTTAGAGCCCATGTGGGACTCTAAATCGGCCTCTACTCATCTCAAACACGAAATCCATCTAACCCTAGCCTCCACCTCTATATAAAAAACCCCACCCCTTGGCTTGACATCTATTTGCCACTTTTCCACCCCACCCAAACCCTAGCTCGTGATTAGCCGCCTCCAAGGAGGGAGGAAGAGATCTAGAACAAGAAGAAGAAGAGGAGGAAACTAAAGGGGATCAAGATCTCCACCAAGTTTGCATTATTCGTCAACAAATCACCATCAAGTTTTTCGTCAACCCTAGATCGTCAAGATCCAAGTGTTCCCTCCAAGATCCATGATTCATTGGAGTTGTAAACACCTCGTATACCTTCTGTTCTCTTTTCCTTACGTGAATTCAACCCCAAATCTCCAAATTCATGTCGATCTAGAAAACCCTCATCTACTGATCTCGCGCAGTGCAGACTCGTCCGATCCCTAGCAGACTAGTCTGATTTTCTTGGTTAATTTCTGTTGAGTTAATTCTAAAATTAGATCTAATCGACTCCAAACCAGTATAAACTTGTTAAAAGCAATTAGAAATAGTTAGTGATCATTAAAAGCAACTCATTAACAAGTTCCACTTTGCATTTACATTAACCATGCATGTCATGTCATATTGAGTAATGTTTGTGCACTCTTTGATTTAGTTTCTTGTTTGTATGTTTATTATGCAGATTAGACAGAGTTGTGCTAGAGAGTGCCGCGTAGGATCTACAACACCAAGAGTTTGAAGGCTTTGACCCCAACCAATCCCATGAGCAAGGCAAGTGTCCTGGAAGCATATTGATCCTTTTTTAAAATAAATGTTTTGTTTGCAAAACAGCATGCTTGAGTCAATTTGATGGGAAAACTATGGTAGGAAGTTTACTAGATTTGTTAACCACCCTTGTCACCTGGAATTTATGGTAGAGAGTCGGGATAGGCTTTTTTACCTTTGCTTCGCTTAATTAATTGGGATGGGAAAACAACTACACTATTTAATCATCCATTAAATAGATTATGATTAATATGAACTGGTTGATATGATATGGTAATGGGTGATCTAAGCAAGCCTGTTATGTGGATGGGTTGGATGTTATGGTGGTTTCCTTGCTTTAGATCTAAGGACCGGTTCATGCGAGAATAAGCCAGGACAAAAGTGCCACCACGAGGCCAAGTATGGGTGTGGTGTAGCTAATTAATTAGGGCTTTGCTAGTGCTATTTGGACCATAAAGGTGCTCGTGGAAGGGGTAGTCGGATTGGGTTTGTTGATGATTGGTGGGACTACCCTGGGATCAGAATGGATCAAGAGGGGGCCCTTGGTTGAAGATGTGCTCAGTTGGAGGCATCGCTACCGGTAAAACCTCAGTGGGATCTAAATAGGCTAGTAATCCCTTTGTTAAGGCTATTTTGTGATCTCTTGGCCATACACCAAAGGATGTGTAATTGGTATGAGGGAGGTTCTTTAGTCGCCGACGGGTGATGAAGTCACAAACACGTGGGTAAAGTGGTAGAAACTCTGCATAGTCTAATAAAACTATCATGATAGCCGTGTTCCTGGTTATGAGCGCCTGGATGACCTACATGATTAGAAGGGACCTAGTTTTTGGAATGGTTATGGTTTGGTAATGGTTATGGTTATGGTTGACAACATAGTTATGGTTGGATAATGGATTAATTTCTGATATTGATTATGGTTATTGGTAATGAGAAATCTAGAATATGGATGATGGTAATGAATTATGTACTGGTATTATGATAACTACATGGTTTATGACGTGATTACTTCACATAAATATAATATATTGCTTTTCAAATGTTATGATGTACTTTTCAGCACTTAGCCATTACTATATTCATCATTTGAATCAGTTACATGTCATACTTTCCACACTTGCTGATTACAACATGTACTCACTCTTGCAATTCCCCTCCCAACAGTTGCAGGTCAGGATTGGGAGTTTAATGACGATAATGCGGAGTACTAGGCCGTGTCTATTGTCAGCTTTGCCTATGGAGTGTTGGAGCTGTGCTATACCCTATTTGTTGATGCTGCTTAGTTGCTTAGTTTGATTATTTAGTTTATTTCTACTGCACTAGTTGAACATGTCATTAATATTCATTAGAGCTTGTATTCGAGGATAATATGCCTTGTGTAATAAAATCTGTTAATTAATTTGTTATGCGGTAATTGTCTGTATATCGTTTGTGATGCACTTGTGTATGTGTGTTGAACGTCCTGGGCACACATATACTGCACTTGGTTCATTTTCGGAACCGGGTGTCACAAATTGGTATCAGAGCCACAGGTTGACCGTAGGATGTAGCCTAGATAGAATGGACACTTTAGAGCACATAGGAGCACTCAGGAATCGATGTGTTTTTGCTTGGTGTTCTGTTTGCTATATATTATTTCCTTGTGTGCTTAATAGAGGATTTTGGGATGCTTTAGCATTGCCATGTCCACCTTGGCTAGTATAGCTAGTTGTTTAGTTACATATCCCTTGATGCATATAGTTGGGGACGTTTCTAAACTCTTATCTCTTGCTTTTCTTCAGATGGTTAGGACTCGCAACAAGAGGGATGCTAATGATGGGGAGGAGAACCATGGAGCAACTCAGAACAACAATGGACAAGGACCTGCTAAGGGAGCTATCAATATTGAGCAGCTTTTGGCAATGCAGAACCAGCTCATGCATACCATGATACAAACTATGGGATAGCTGCAGGCTGGTAACATCAACAATCAGCCCCACATGCCTCCACCGCCACCCCACCTCCTCATAACCGGTTGGGGGAGTTTATGAAGACTAGGCCACCAACCTTTGCTCAAGCCGCTGACCCTATGGATGCGGATGATTGGTTGAAGTCCGTGGAAAAGAAGCTAGCCATTGTCCAATGCAGTGACCGAAAGAAGGTCCTATTTGCTTCTCATCAACTAGTTGGAGCAGTTGCCGATTTGTGGGATTCCTTATGCAATGGTCATGAGAACCAGGAGAAGATTACTTGGGCTGAGTTTAAGGAGAGTTTCCGTTCTCATGATGTGCCAGAGGGAGTTATGATCTTGAAGTGGCAAGAATTTGAGAACTTGAGGCAAGGAAGATCGAGTTTGGGTGAATACCTCAATAAATTAACTCAACTCTCAAGATATGCGCCTGAGGATGTGAGCCGGGACAGCCGAAATCAATATTTGTTCATGAGAGGCTTCAACAATGAGATCCAAGTGCAATTGCTGAATTGTGACTATGCCAATTTCCATAAGCTTGTGGACAAAGCAATTGTTGTGGAGAACAAGGTCCACGAGATGGAAAAAGACAACAAGAGAAAGGCACCATATCAAGGACACCAACAAGGAAGTATTGTGCGCCCTCGATTTGTGCCTCCTAATGCGCCTTACTTCAGCTCTTCTGCGCCTGCTCATCACCCTAGATTTGCACCGCGCCCAACTCAGTTTGTGCAGTAGGGCCCTATTATGCAAGCACCTAGACCTATAATGCCTTATGCACCTCGTGCTAATTTTCCTGGAGCAACTGTTCAAAACCAAGCTCATCCCAATAATTTTGATGTATTTAAGAAGCACTATACTTGTGGAGAAGTTGGACACTTTGCACATCAACGTCGTAAGTCAGGCCTTGGTCAAGGAAGCAATGCATCGAGGCAAAACCCAAGACCCAATGGAGGACAGCTGTAAGGGATGGACAACAGAATTTTGCTCACAACTTGAACCATATATCTACGGAGGATGCTCAGCAAGCGGATGTCGTTGTGATTGGTATGTTTCTCGCAAACACCAACCCGACAACTATATTATTTAATTCTGGAGCATTGCATTCATTCATTGCATCAAAATATGTTGCCGAGTATAGTTTGACAATCTCTCATATGAAGTTTACTCTATTGGTTAAGTCTCCTGGAGGAGAGATGAGGACAAATATAGTATGTCCAAAAGTAAGCCTTAGAATAAGGGGAGTGGATTTCTTTGCCAATCTCATTGGCTTGGATTCCCAAGCATTGGACATTATACTTGGCATGGATTGGTTGAGGAAGCACAACAAAGTTATTGGGTGTGCCACGAAAACGGTGAAGTTGACCAATGAGGAAGGGATCACCGTAGAATTTGAAGCATCTCAACACGCACCTAAGCAATTGGAGCCAAATCACATGGACGGTGCCGCAATTTAGGAGATTCCGGTGGTGTGCAAATTTTTGGATATGTTTCCGGATGAGTTGCCAGGTATGCAACCTGATCAAGACATCGAGTTTGTTATTAATTTAATACCTGGAACTGCACCTATAGCTAAGAGGCCCTATAGGATGCCTCCTATGAAATTAGCGGAGCTCAAGAAGCAGATTCAAGAGCAACTAGAGAAGGGTTTTATTCGCCCCAGTGCTTCACCTTGGGGAGCGACCGTTCTATTTGTGGAAGAGAAGGATGGGTCACAAAGGATGTGTGTGGATTACCGAGCTCTCAACAAGGTAACAATCAAGAACAAGTACACCTTGCCACGCATAGAAGACTTGTTTGATCAGATGAAGGGTGCTTGTGTTTTCTCCAAGATTGATTTAAGATCAAGATACTTCCAAATGAAGATTAGACCATTGGACATACCCAAGACAGCCTTTAGGACACGATATGCATCTTATGAGTACACCGTGATGTCCTTTGGATTGAAAAATGCGCCTGCCTACTTTATGTACCTCATGAATAAGGTCTTCATGGAGTACTTGGATAAGTTTGTTGTGGTCTTCATTAATGACATTATGATCTACTCAAAGGATGAGAAGGAACACGAGGAACACTTGAGGCTTACATTGTAGAAATTAAGGGAGCATCAATTGTATGTCAAGTTCAACAAGTGCTAGTTTTGGTTGAGAGAGGTGTCGTTTTTGGGTCATATCATCTCAGGAGGAGGAGTTTCGGTTGACCCTGGAAAAGTGAGAGACGTGTTGATGTGGGAGCCACCGCAAAACATAAAGGAAATAAGGAGTTTTCTTGGGATGGTTGGATATTACCGTAGATTCATCAAGGACTTTTCCAAGATAGCCAAGCCAATGATGGAGTTGCTAATGAAGGGGAAAGCTTTTCAATGGACTCAAGCTTGTCAAGAAAGTTTTGAGGAGTTGAAGAAGAGGTTAACTACAGCCCCAGTTTTGGTTTTGCCGGATGTAAGCAATAGTTTCGACATATATTGTGATGCGTCGAGACAAGGACTTGGATGTGTGCTCATGCAAGAAGGTCAAGTGGTCGCCTATGCATCAAGACAACTGATGAAACATGAGCAGAATTACCCAACGCATGATTTGGAACTTGCAGCCGTGGCACATGCGTTGAAGATTTGGAGACACTATATTCTTGGACATAGGTGTGAGATTTATACGGATCACAAGAGTCCTAAGTATATTTTCACACAAATGGATCTGAATTTGAGGCAACAAAGATGGTTGGAGCTTATCAAGGATTATGATTTGGGAATCAGTTATCATCCAGGAAAGGCTAATGTAGTGGCTGATATCTTGAGCTGGAAAGGAGTAAGTCACCAACTCACAGTTCGAGAAATGCCATCCGAGTTATGTAAGGAGTTTCAACGATTGAATCTCGGATTCATCAACGAGACGGGAATGATGGAGTTAAGCCCGACTTTGGAGCAATAAATTCAAGAGGGTCAAACAAAGGACGAGGAAATTCAGGAGATCAAAGAAAGGACCCAGGAGGGGAGATAATTCAGATTTGATGAGGATGAACATGATACTCTATGACTTGGTATGAGGATTGTTGTGCCTAATGTGAAGCATATTTGGGAGACAATACTGAAAGAGGCACATGACTCGCCATGCTTGATTCACCTTGGTTGTACGAAGATGTACAAGGACTTGAAGACTTGTTATTGGTGGGCTAGCATGAAGAAGGACATAGTTGAATATGTAGCATTGTTTATTGTTTGCCAACGAGTCAAGGCGGAACATCAAAGGCCAGTGGGATTATTGCAGCCATTGAAGATTTAGGAATTGAAGTGGGAAGAAATTGGTATGGACTTTATAGTTGGATTGCCACGAACCCAGTCCGGGTATGACTCAAATTGGGTAATTGTGGATCGACTGACTACATCAGCTCATTTTATTCCTGTCAAGACCACCTATACCACCGCGAAGCTGGCAGAATTGTGCATGAAGTATATCGTGTGTCGACATGGAGTTCCGAAGAAGATAGTATCGGATAGAGGTTCTTAATTTACCTCCAGATTTTGGCAAAAGTTGCATGAAGCATTGGGAACAAGGTTGAATTTCAGTTCAGCATATCATCCTCAAACGGATGGACAGACTGAGAGGACCAACCAAATTTTAGAGGATATATTAAGAGCTTGTGCTTTAAAGCATGAGAAAAGTTGGGACAAGAGCTTGCCATATGCAGAATTTTCGTACAACAATAGTCACCAAGCATGTTTGAAGATGTCACCATATGAAGCAATATATTGAAGGAAGTGTAGGACGCCCTTGTTTTGGAGTGAGACAGGGGACAATCAAGTATTTGGACCCGATGTGTTGCGAGAAGCTGAGAAACAAGTTCATATTATTCGGGAAAACTTGCAGGCTGCTCAATCAAGACAAAAAGGATTTGTGGACAATAGGAGAAGGAAACTATCCTTTGAAATAGGAGACTTCGTTTACCTGAAGGTGTCACCAATGAGAGGTCATAAGAGGTTTAACATAAGAGTCAAGCTAGCACCTCGATACATTGGGCCATTCAAGATTTTGGACAAAAGAGGAGAAGTAGCGTATAAGTTGGAGATGCCAACTCACTTATCAGATGTTCATGATGTGTTTCATGTTTCCCAGCTCAATAAGTGCTTGAGAGTACCGGAAGAACAAGTGCCAATGGAAGAATGGGAACTAGAGACAGATTTGACTTATGCCGAGAAACCGGATAAAATCTTGCAGACCAAGGAGAGAGTCACAAGGAACAAGGCTATTGGATGGTGTAAAGTGCAATGAAGGCACCACACAGAAAAAGAAGCAACATGGGAGCTAGAAGATGATCTCAAGAAGGAATCTCTCTATCTTTTCTCTTCCACATCGAATCTCGAGGGCAAGATTCATTTTAAGGGGGGTAGGTTTGTAACACCTTGATTTTCATCGATCATGCATTGCATAGATTCTAATACATGTCTAATATTAATCAACATAAAAAGGAACAAGTTCAAAATGAATTAGAAAGAAAACCACACTTAAGAATTCTGGGAAGTGCAGACTAGTCCGATTTTGTTGCGGACTAGTCCGATTTCTCTCTGACATCAATCGAACTTGTCCGTTTTTCTGTGGACTAGTCTGTTTTTGCCTCTGGACACTTTCAGACCTGTCCGGTCCTATGCGGACTAATCCAGTGTTCCAAATCCTTGGAAATTTTGCTAAGTCCCTGGACTTGTCCGGACTAGTACGGTATTCCAGCCGACTTGTCCGTTTTTTCCTCTGACCAAAGTCGGTCTTGTCCGATTTTAGGCCAGACTTGTCTGTTTTCCCCCTGGATAAGTTCGGATTTGTCCGATGTCCAGTCTGGACTTGTCTGATTCCTCTCTGGACAACTTCGGACTAGTTCGGTCCTGTATGGTCTTGTCCGATATATCATGACTCCGAATTGATCTTTTGGTTCACAACTTGTTTCTTGGGTTTTACGTTAAGTGGGCCTAGGGACGTGATGCCTAACTCTTTTAGATCCCATGTGGGAATCTAAATCGGCCTCTACTCATCCCAAACTTGAAATCCATCTAACCCTATCCTCCACCTCTATATAAACAACCCCACCCCTTGGCTTGACATCTATTTGCCACTTTTCCACCCCACCCAAACCCTAGCTCATGCTTAGCCGCCACCAAGGAGTGAGGAAGAGATATGGAACAAGAAGAAGAAGAGGAGGAAACGAAAGAGGATCAAGATCTCCACCAAGTTCGCGTTCTTCGTCAACAAATCACCATCAGGTTCTTCGTCAACCCTAGATCATGAATATGCCTCCAAGATCCTTGATTCATTGGAGTTCTAAACAATTGGTATACCTTCTATTCTCTTTTCCTTACGTGAATTCAACCCCAAATATCCAAATTCATGTCGATTTAGAAAACCCTAATCTGCTGATCTCGCGCAGTGCGGACTTGTCCGGTCCCTAGCGTACTAGTCTGATTTTCCTGGTTAATTTCTATTGAATTAATTCTAAAATTAGATCTAATCGACTCCAAACATGTATAAACTTGTTAAAAGCAATTAGAACTGGTTAGTTATTATTAAAAGCATCTCATTCACAAGTTCCACCTTGCATTTGCATTAACCATGCATGTCATGTCATATTGAGTAATGTTTGTGCACTCTTTGATTGAGTTTCTTGTTTGTATGTTTATTGTGCGGATTAGACAGATTTGTGCTAGAGAGTGCCGCTTGAGGATCTACAGCACCAAGAGTTTGAAGGCTTTGACCCAAACCAATCCCAAGAGCAAGGCAAGTGTCCTTGAAGCATATTAATCCCGTTTTAAATAAATGTTTTGTTTGCAAAACTGCATGCTTGAGTCAATTTGATGGGAATCCTATGGTAGGAAGTTTACTAGATTTGTTAACCACCCTTGTTACCCATAATTTATGGTAGAGAGTCGGGATGGGCTTTTTACCTTTGCTTCGCTTAATTAATTGGGATGGGAAAACAACTACACTATTTAATTATGCATTAATGAGATTATGATTAATATGAACTGGTTGATATGATACGATAATGGGCGATCTAAGCAAGCCTGGTATGTGGATGGGTGTGATGCTTGGTTCTGATAAATGAACCAAGCTAACGCATATGTGTGCCCAGGATGTTCAACACACATACACGAGTGCAATCACAAAAGAGTATACAGAAAATTACCACAGAACAAGATTGATTATCAAATTTTATTACACAAACCATATTATCCTCGAATACAAGCTCTAATGAATATTAATGACAAGTTCAACTAATGCAGCGGAAATAAACTAATTAAACATCTATGCAAACTAAGCAAAAGGGGTAGCGTAGCTCCATGCAACACCACAGGCAAAGCTAACGGTAGACACGGCCTAGATCTCCACATTATCGCCATTAAACTCACAATTCTGACCTGCAACTGTTGGAGGGGGGGATTGCAAGAGTGAGTACGTGTCGTACTCAGCAAGTGTGGAAAGTATGACATGTGGCTGATTCAAATGACGACAATAATAATGGCAAAGTGCTAAAAAGTACATTAAAACATTTGAAAAGCAATATATCATATGTATGTGAAGTAAACCCATCATAATCATATGTAATATCATAATACCAGTCCATAATTCACCATCCTCATCCATAATTCCAGATTTCATCATTTACCAATAACCATATTCAATACCAGAAATTAAATCCATAACCATCGATAACCATTACCAAACCATAACCATCCCAATTACCAATTTCCCTCTAATCATGTAGGTCATCCAGGCGCTCATAACCGGGAGCACGGCTATCATGATAGTCTTAATACTCTGCAGAGTTTGTACCACTTTACCCACGTGTTTGTGATTCCATCACCCGTCGGCGACTAAAGAACCTCCCTTATGCCAATTACACTTCCTTTGGTGTATGGCCAAGAGATCACATAATAGTCTTTACAAAGGGATTACTAGTCTATTCAGACCCCACTGAGGTTTCACCGGTGGCGATGTTTCCAACTGAGCACATCTTCAACCAAGGGCCCCCTCTTGAGCCATTCGGATCCCAGGGTAGTCCCACCAATCCTCAACAAACCCAATCCGACTACCCCTTCCCCGAGCATCCACAATGGTCCAAACAGCACTAGCAAAGCCCTAATTAATCAGCTACGCCGCACCCATACTTGGCCTCGTGGTGGCACTGTAGTCCTGGCCTATTCTCGCATGAACCGGTCCTTAGATCTAAAGAAAGCAAACCACCATAACATACAACACATCCATATACCAGGCTTGCTTAGATCACCCATCGTATTGACTAGTTCACATTAACCAGAATATCATTGATGCATAATTAAATGTGTAGTGTTGTTTGCCATCCCAATTAATTAAGCGAAGCAAAAAGGTAAAAAGCCCTTCCCGACTCTCTACCATATATTCCAGGTGACAAGGGTGGTTAAACAAATCTAGTAAACTTCCTACCATAGGATTCCCATCAAATTGACACAAGCATGCAGTTTGCAAACAAAACATTTATTTTAAAAACAAGATCAATATGCTTCAAGGACACTTGCCTTGCTCCGACGGATAGGGTTGCTCAAGCGCTTCGAAGTCTTGATTCTGAAAATCCTCGTACACGATCTCTTGAGCACTTCCCTCTACTCATGATCACACATACGAGAAAATACATACAAATCAACACGATGCACACACATTAATCAACATGCGATGATATGCATGCATGCAAAGACCAATTAATTAATTATGGTTGTTTATTAATTAGATGCAACTAGTTCGTACGTGTTCATATGAGTTTACGGGGGTTTTTAGCGAGAATAAATGCGGCTGAAAATAAAAAGACGATGCAACTAAAATCAATTTATGTCTATTAGATCTAATACGTCGCTAAAATTCACATCGGAAAAACGAATCCTACCATAGATACGATGGCTTCGACGATCGCAGGATGATGACGACGCGTAGACGAAGTAGATGGCGCAAGGGTGCTCCGGCGGCACGACGACGACGACGATCTCCGGCGGACGGTGGCACCCTCCTCTTTTTCTTCCTGTTCTTCACCTCTTTTCTTTTCTTCCCCTGGCGGCTGCTCTGGTCTCCTCTAGTTCCTACGGCGGCTAGGGCTTTTTTTTTGTTCTAGCGGTGGCTGTTTCTGCCGTTGCTCCCTGGTACCGAGAAAAAAAGATGAAACCCTACGGGTTCTTATATAGGCGGCGGCAGGGAGTCGGTACCGACTCGTACCGGGGCTGGTGAGCGCGCTAGCGCACGGGTGTGCGCAGCACGTGGGCTGGCGCGGTCGGGGCTGCGAGGCATGGGTCACGTGGCCCGGGCAGCGGGAGCCGGGCTGGCGTGCAAGGCGCAGCAGGGCACAAGAGCGCGGGGTGGGGCCAGGCGCGGGAGCGGGCAAGCGCACGGGAGGCGCTAGGGCATCGAGGCGTGGGGCGCTGTGCCGTCGGGTCAGCGCGCGGGCGAGCGGGGCTGGCGTGGGACCGGGCGGCTCGGTCGGGATTGGGCGCGCCGGGTGTGGCCAGGGGTCGGGCGTGCGGTGCGCGTGCGGGAGGCGCGTGTTCGGGCCACGCGCGGGGCCGGCGGCTGGGGGTCGCGGGGCGCGCGCGGGAGGGCATGCTGGCTGGGCCGTTTGGCCTGGCCGGCGTTTGGTTTTTTTTCTTTTTTTTCTTTTTCTCTTTTTTATAAATATATTATTATTTATTTATTCTTTATATTATTTTTTTATATATATTTTCTTTTTCTTTACATATATAAATATTATCATTAAATATATATTATTATATATATTTTTATTTATTTATTTATATGTTATTATTATTTTTATACTTATTCCCTATTATAAGTTTTATGCTATTATTTTCCTTCGCTTATTTTGCTACTCATATTTGTATATGTATGTTCTATATTTTATTATCTTTCGTTTATTCTATTAATATTTAATGCATGGACATGTATGCAATGCATGATGCGAAAATTTAGGATGTTACAATGGGTTGGATGTTATGGTGGTTTGCTTGCTTTAGATCCAAGGACCGATTCATGCGAGAATAAGCCAGGACAACAGTGCCACCACGAGGCCATGTATGGGTGCAGCGAAGCTGATTAATTAGGGCTTTGCTAGTGCTATTTGGACCATTAAGGATGCTCGGAGAAGGGGTTGTCGGATTTGGTTTGTTGATGATTGGTGGGACTACCCTGGGATCCGAATGGCTCAAGTGGGGGCCCTTGGTTGAAGATGTGCTCAGTTAGAGGCATCGCCACCGGTGAAACCTCAGTGAGATCTAAATAGGCTAGTAATCCCTTTGTAAAGACTATTTTGTGATCTCTTGGCTATATACTAAAGGAAGTTAAATTGGCATGAGGGAGGTTCTTTAGTCGCCGACGGGTGATGAAGTCACAAACACATGGTAAAGTGGTACAAACTCTGCAGAGTCAATAAAACTATCATGATAGCCGTGCTCCCAGTTACAAGCACCTGGATGACCTACATGATTAGAATGGACTTGGTTTCTGGGATGGTTATGGTTTGGTAATGGTTATTGTTATGGTTGACAACATGGTTATGGTTGGATAATGGATTAATTTCTGATATTGATTATGGTTATTGGTAATGAGAAATCTGCAATATGGATGATGGTAATGAATTATGGACTAGTATTATGATAACTACATGGTTTATGATGGGATTACTTCACATAAATATAATATATTGCTTTTCAAATGTTTTGATGTAATTTTCAGCACTTAGCCATTATTATATTCATCATTTGAATCAACTACATGTCATACTTTTCACACTTGATGAGTACGACATGTACTCACTCTTGCAATTCCCCTCCCAACAGTTGCAGGTCAGGATTAGGAATTTCATGAACATAATGCGAAGTACTAGGCCATGTCTACCGTCAGCTTTGCCTGCGGAGTGTTGGAGCTGCGCTATACCCTATTTGCTTATGCTGCTTAGTTGCTCAGTTTGATTATTTAGTTTATTTCCACTGCGCTAGTTGAGCTTGTCATTAATATTCATTAGAGCTTGTATTCGAGGATAATATTGCTTTTGTAATAAAATCTATTAATTAATTTGTTCTGTGGTAATTATTTGTATATCGTTTGTGATGCACTTGTGTATGTGTGTTGAACGTCCTGGGCACACATATACTGCACTTGGTTCATTTTTGGAACCTGGTGTAACACGAAGGATCTAACATCATCAAGGAGGTAAAACAAGATATGTTCAAAAAGGAATACATGTGTTTTGAGATGCAACATGGTGAGTCCATTGATGACCTCTTTGCTCGCTTTAATAAAATTCTCAGAAACTTGCGTAGTGTCAATGTTAATTTTTCAGATGCTGAAAATGCTAGGCAATTACTAAGTGCATTAGATATGTCAATTTGGGAGATGAAAGTCACATCCATTCGTGAATCTACTGCCATGAGTACACTTACATTAGATGTTCTTTATTCTAAACTGAAAACTCATGAAATTGACACGAGTTCACGTAAGAACCCCAACAAGTCTCTTGCATTTGTTTCTCAACGTGATATGCCTAGCTCCGGCCAATCTTCATCTTGTCGTACACTTGCTTTGTTGTCCTTTCTAACCCATGAACAAATTGAGGAGTTTCCAGTGGAGGAGCTAGTACTTCTCTCTACTAGGTTCTCAAAAGCATTGCAAAATGTGAGATCTAGAAGGAGAGGAAGCTCCGGACCTCAACGATGTTTCGAATGTGGTAAGACAGGACATTTTCGTTTAGATTGCCCTAACCTTTCAGGTCCTACTTCCCGGGATGAAAAGCAAACAAGGATGAAGCACTCCTCTACAAAAGATACGAAGAAAAAGAAGGGTTTACAGGACATCAATTGGTGAGTAGTTTTATTTCCGCACTTAAAGAACTTGGCTCAAGCGATGTGGACATTTAAAGTGACGAAGATGAAGATGATTTGGCAAACTTGTGCTTCATGGTGGGCAAGTCAAGATCAAGTATGAAGGAGGCTGAACACAACAGCGACAATGAAGAGGTATGTCCTACTTGCGAAGAAATGGGTGATGCTATTTCTCGTGCCACTGTTATAGTTAAGAAAAAGGACAAAAAGCTTAGGAACAATGCTGTTAAAATTGAGTCACTAGAATCTGAAATTAATCATTTGAAATCCTTGATTCCTAGTGATGATTCTTGTTCCTCATGTGTTTATTATATGAACAATTGTCCTCATTGAGAAGTGCGCACACCTCCACACTTGATAAACTTGAGTTAGAAATTGAAAAGAACAGAGAGCTTGCTGCACTTAATGATAAAAACTTGAAAGATGCTAGCTGTTCTACAATTTATTTGCATTATTCTCCTCGTGATGATCTTGATAAGAAACTACAAGATGCTATGAATGAAATTTCTATATTGAACAATGATTTACGTTCTCATGAAGTTAAATATTGTTGCAATTGCAAATTAAAAGGAAAAAATTCATGTGAAAATTGCCTTGATCTGTCCAATAAACTTGATGACATGCATAGGACATTAGATCAGTTTTGTAACGGGAATAAGAACATAAACTTGCTGCTGAATTTTTCCAAGTCTTGCAATGATAAAGCTGGTTTAGGTTTAGGTTCTCATGCTCATGCTAAGGAACATCCACCTAAAATTGTAAAGTCATTAGGAAGTGGTTTGATTCAAACAGTTACTAAACAAAAAGAAGTGGTTTTCAAATCTGTAGGAGTGTTGTCTCATTTAGATTAAAATAAAAATGTTGCTTGCTCAAAATGACATCAACACAAAGTTTAATTTCATTGTACGTATTGTGGTAGACATGGTCATGTCATAGATTTTTTGTTATAGACTAGCTAAACAACAGAAAATGGAAAGAATGATTGCTAGACCTCATAACTTTCATGCAAAATTTCCTGCACTTGCTAAACCGAATGACATGCAATCTGCTGTAATGAGTCGAAAACATGCAAAGTTTGCTCCCAAACCAACTGTTTTTTGTGCTACACATGTAACATCTCGTAGGAAAGTAGTTGGGTACAAAATCCTCAAGCTTTGGCTCATAAACCTACTATTTTATCTCAGCTTTCGCGTGTTATTCCTGCTGGATGTCGTGTGACTCAGTACTGGATTCCTAAATGCCTTTTTACTAACCCCACTATTGAGTCATCAACGTATTGTGCTTTGATGTATGTTACACCCTTGAGGAAGGATAACATTTGGATTGTGGATTCAGGTTGCTCACACCACATGACCGATAACAAAGAATGGTTCTCCTCCCTCTCTTCTGTGTCACGTGTAGAGAATGTTACTTTTGCCGATGATTCTTCAACTCCTATAATTGCTAAGGGTTTGGTTAGAGTAAATGATCACTACACTTTGAAGGATGTGGCACTTGTCAAAAATTTGAAATACAACTTACTTTATGTTTCACAATTGTTAGATGAAATTCTAGAAATTAATTTCACTAAAAATTGCTGCAAAGTTATAAATTCAAACAATGAGCTTATTTTTAACATGTCATGGTTTGGAAGAGTTTTTAAAGATGATTTTAATATGTCTTCCTTTAAGCATAGGTGTCTAGTTGCTAATGATTCAAAGGACTTATATTTTTGGCATCGTAGATTTGGTCACGTAGGCTTTGATCATCTAACGTGTGTTAGTGCTCGTGATCGCATATGTGGGCTGCCTAAGCTTAAAGGGGACAAAGAAATTGTGTGGTCTTCTTGTAGACATGCCAAGATGGTTGCAGGTTCACATACTCCTCTCACAATGATCATGACAACTGAACCAGGTACACTTTTGCACCTTGACACCGTAGGACCTTCACGTGTTCAATCCTTCGGAGGTAAATGGTATGTTCTTGTGATTGTTGATGGTTATTCTAGATACTCTTGGGTTTACTTTATGGCATCTAAAAATGAAGCTTTTAGTCACTTTAGAACTTTATTTCTTAGATTATCAATTGATCACCCGGGATCTTTAAAAGCAATTAGAAGTGATAATGGAACAAAATTTAAAAATCAATCTTTTGATCACTTTTGTGCTGAAAATAGAATAGATCATCAATTTTATTCACCATATGTACCTCAACAAAACGGTGTTGTAGAAAGAAAGAACAGAACCATAGTTGAAATGGCTAGGACAATGCTTGATGAATATCAAACTGCTAGGGAATTTTGGGCTGATGCAATTGCAACTGCTTGTTATGTCTCAAATCATGTTTTCTTGCGTGCTAAGCTAGGTAAAACACCATATGAGCTCTGGTTTGGACATAGGCCTAGTGTTACACACTTTCGGGTCTTTGGTTGCAAATGCTTTGTTAAGAAACATGATAATCTTGATAAATTTGAACCTAGATCCATTGATGACATGTTTCTTGGTTACCCATCTCATACTAGAGGCCACTGTGTGCTTTTACTTGACACTAACAAAATTGTGGAGACATGTGAGGTGTCTTTTGAGGAAGCTAGCCTAGGTACTAACTCAAACATTGCATGTATGGATCCATATCCACAGGGGGAGAGCATTTTTTTTTGAAGATGAGGAAGAGGTGGAGCTGCTGCCCGAAAAATTTAGCAGCTAATGACATTGTTCCAGCTCCTGATTTTGATCCACAGCCAGCATCGACGAGAACCATTGCTGGTCCAGATCCTCATCAAGTCACAAGCTATTCGATTTGTGATTAACATGAAGAAGTAGAAGCTTGTGAAGTGTACACTCCCGTCGGATTCACAAAAGTCATCCTCCACAACAAATTATTAGAAGCTTGGACGAATGAGTCACATGATCCAGGTTTTGCGATCCAAACTCTCATGCTCATTCTACTTTTGTTGCTTCTTTTAAACCCAAAGATATATCACACACACTAACTAATGAATTCTGGATTATTGCCATGCAAGAAAAGTTAGAAAATTTTGAAAGAAACTTGTACCTCCACCTCAAGGTCACACTTTAATTGGAACTAAATGGGTGTTTAAAAATAAACAAAGTGAGGATGGGGTTGTGGTTAGGAATAAGGCTAGGTTGGTTGCTAAAGGTTTCACTCAAGTTGAAGGTCTAGATTTTGATGAAACTTGCTCTTGTTGCTAGATTAGAAGTCATAAGAATTTTGTTGGCTTTCGCTGCATCTAAAGGTTTTAAGCTATATCAACTGGATGTTAAAAGTGCTTTTCTTAATGGCTACATAGATGAGGAGGTTTATGTCAAACAACCACCGGGTTTTGAAAATCCAGATTTTCCTAATCATTTTTACAAACTGTCCGAAGCCTTGTACGGTCTTAAGTAAGCCCCTAGAGCATGGTATGATAGGTTAAAAACATTCTTACTTGAAAAGGGGTTTACCATGGGCAAGGTTGATAAAACTTTTTGTGCTTAAGCATGGCAAGGACTCATTATTCGTTCAAGTGTATATGGATGATATTATCTTTGGTTGCGCTTCTCATGATTTTATGTCCGAGTTTTCAGCTATGTTGAGTTCAGTATTTGAGATGAGTATGATGGGAGAACTCACGTAATTTTTGGGGCTGCAAATCAAGCAAACCAAGGAGGGTACCTTTGTGCATCAAACGAAGTATACAAAAGACCTCCTAAGGCGTTTAAACATGGACAAAAGCAAGCCTCTTCAGACACCAATGGGAACAGCAACAACACTTGAACTTGATGAAGATGGTGAACCCGTGGATCAAAAAGAATATAGAAGCATGATCAGATCACTTTTATAACTCACGGCATCAAGACCGGACATACAATTCAGCGTATGTCTTTGTGCACGGTTTCAAGCCTCCCCACGTGCTTCACATCGTCAAGCTCTCAAAAGGATTCTCAGGTACTTACATGGAACTCAAGAATTTGGCATTTTTTTTCCTTCTTCCTCAACTGTTACTTTGAAAGCTTTTTCGGATGCTGATTTTTGGGGTTGTAGGATTGATAGGAAAAGTACTTTTGGTGCTTGTCATTTTCTTGGTAATTCACTTGTTGCTTGGTCCTCTAGAATACAAAACTCAGTTGCACAATCCACAGCTAAATCTGAATATGTAGCTGTTGCTAGTGCTTGCTCACAAATTCTTTGGATTGTTCAAACACTTGAAGACTATGGGGTTGATCTAGATAGTGTTCCACTGATTTATGATAACACTAGTGCCATTTGCATTTCTAACCGTGCAACATTCCAGAACTAAGCACATTGACATTAGGTATCACTTTCTTTGTGATAATGTTGAAAAAAGAAACATTGTGCTTCACCATGTAGATACCGAACAACCATTGGCTGACATTTTTACAAAACCATTGTATTTCACTCGTTTTTGTTTCATTCGTAGTGAAATAGGGGTTATGCATCCTCATGGCTTACATTGAGGGGAGTTTTGAAACCATGGAAGTCTATGTGTGAATCTGAAAATAAAATAATATGAGCATAGTATTTCATACATATATGACTTTGTGATTCCTTTTAAATGCTTAAAGTTCTTACTACATTACTCGTGTTATATATTTTGTAGTTTTTGCCATGTCTAGTAATTGGAATAATTACTTACACTAAATCTGGTCATGGTCGAACTTTCTTGCTGTTTTGCACTTGTTGCATGCTCACAAGTGCTTTTAATCATAAAGAATTAATCAAGTAATCAACTCACATGTTGAGTTTTTATGAACAAATGGAAATGATAAAATATCAAGAGAATATGCATGCATCGCACTTCTTCTTCTGAGATGGCTTATCATTGCACTTAGATATGAACTTGGAAGAAGTTGTGTATGACTAAAATCATGTCCTTAAGCTTCTGATTATCCAATGACATAGGCTTGGCTTGGTTGGTTAGAATAAGGCAGATGCGGCATATAATCTCTTGCAAATGTCATATGTTAAAAATTTGTGCCTTCAAAAAAATCGCAGCAACAAGTGTCATGCTTTCAGGTATTGAAATAGTTAAGTTTGTGAGATCATGACTTGCTTAAATTGAAAATTACATTTGACCTCTAGCATGGCTTACACTACTTTATGTATCTCATTGTTGTGATAGTGTAAGTTACTTGATAGTATGACTTGGATGGGCTTTCTTTTATATGTTATAATATGCTCATAGAGATTAAAATTTCTCTTTTGTACCTTGCTGAATACATTGTCAAAGGGGGAGAAATTGATCACACGTTGCACATATTCACAAGTGTTTTTGGCACGATTGCACGCACGATTCTTCTCAGGGGGAGAAGTATGCAAGGGGGAGAAATATGTATAAAGGAGAGAAATTGTTTCTATCTCATTTGGTTTTTTAAAGGAGAGAAACTATTTCCAAAACTTTTCATGTGGATAAGCCAAATGTTTGGGATTTTAAATAGTGTTGCCAATGCATTAATCAAGGGGGAGATTGTGAGGCCTATGTGTGCTGAGTACATTGGCTTTGACGATAAAAGTTCTTGAATACTACCAAAGCATCTTTTAATCAAGATTCGACGATAGGTCCGACATATTTTGGTTAGCTTTGGCAAGGTTCGTAGCTTGATCGCAGATGTTCTGCTTTTATCTCGCAGTGTTTCAAATTTGCTTAGTATTGTTTTACTAAGTTTTTGGTGTGTTTTGGTGGTTAAGGCTGATATCATTTTGCTATGGTTTAAAACATGCTTATGTGAGGTGCTCACGCAAGATGTTGTAGTTTCAGAACCAACGAGAGTCAAGTCAAGGACTTGTGCTCGAAAGTATTGGTTGTTTATTCATGTGCAGGTGTTGCTTGAGTCAAAGACATGGATGGTGATGGGATCCATTGAACTAGTCTTAGGGAGAAGATGTGGTTCAACAACCAAGTTCGGGGGGAATTGTGGTTGAGTTGATCGGGAGGTTGTGCAGCATGTTTGAATCAAGAAAATGCATATGAAGGTATCGTGGACATCATTAGAAGATGTTTGCATGTATGTAAGGAGTGCATGGACGTGGATACAAGGTTCTGAGGCGTGATGAACAGATGTGTACGTAAAAAATATGTTGGAAAGGTCTAACCGACTAGGTTATGGACTCAGGCTGCGGCTGAGTCGTGTTTGACTCAAATATGAAAAGTTTTGAGTTGGTTATGTTAGGATTTCGTGTGAGTCACGAATTTGAGTTGTTTTAGAAATGTGAGATACGTTTCTAAGGTGTTTGGAAGTCTTAAGATTGCTTCTATCTGCGTATAGAAGAGTCTTGAGCAGTTATGGAAAGTTTCGATTCGTGAACTGAGTAGATTAGAGTCCTAGTTAAGTTTGATTTGGCCTAAGGGCTGGTTATATAAGAAAGGGAGGCCAGAGCTCGTGGGGCACGACTTTTGGGCTGTTCCTCTTGTGTTCTATTGAATCAAATTTGTAGTTGAGAGGAACTTTTGTGCCTTGTTCGCCCGACTTGTTTTCTTCAAGTCTTTCTCGTCGAGTTTCTGCACAGCACTACCTTTCTTCGGTGGTTTTATCATAACTCGAGTTTTGCAGGTCCGATTGAAGTGATTAAGGTTGTCTTCACAACTTAATTTTCTATATCATCTGTAAAAATATCACGGTCATTGGATTTGTGGTTTCTCATCCACATGAGTTTCTTTGCAGTGTTCTAGAACTATTTTTCTCGAGTAGGATGGATTGACCTTTGTTCGATCTATCAATCGTAACTTTAGTTTCTCTGGACGGATTTGAGTTATTCTTGTTGTGTCATCTTCGCGACTTGATCCTCTACAATCTATACTAAATTTGTCATAGTTGAACACGTTTAGATTAGTCGTACACACAGTTTCTTTAACAGATCAATTTTCTGTCGAGGGGTGTTTTCGTTGCTTCCACTGGAAAGTTTTAATCTATCATTCACCCCCTCTGGTTGCTTTACATGTGTTCTTCGATCCTACTATTGGCATCGGAGCCACGGTGCTCTAATCTTTTTGATTTTCACATGTTTTTGGTTAATCATACTGGAGAAATACTCCGCCAAACCTTGTGTGTTTAGTGGTATTGACTTTCAG
Source organism: Tuctoria greenei (assembly GCA_036927565.1). Taxonomy (NCBI): domain Eukaryota; kingdom Viridiplantae; phylum Streptophyta; class Magnoliopsida; order Poales; family Poaceae; genus Tuctoria; species Tuctoria greenei. The sequence continues at coordinate 160,349,374 of JAYESD010000008.1, read as the reverse complement.
GTTTGGAAGGCACGTATGGAAGCCTTCATCCAGGCTCAAGGCTTTGCAATATGGAAGAAGGTGTACAAGCCTTATGAAGTGCCGTCAAACGATCAAGTTACAGCTACAAATCTGAGAGATGTAGACAACAACAACAAGGCACAGAAGTTGATTATACAAGGATTAACTCAAAGCGACTTCGACCGAGTTGCACACCTACGATCTGAATACGATGTGTGGAAAGCACTTTGCCGCTACCACGAATGATTTAACATGATCAAGGAGGTAAAACAAGATATGTTCAAAATGAAATACATGCATTTTGAGATGCAACCCGGTGAGTCCATTGATGACCTCTTTGCTCGCTTTAATAAAATTCTTAACAAATTGCGTAGTGTCAATGTTAATTTTTCAGATGCTGAAAATGCTAGGCAATTACTAAGTGCATTAGACATGTCAATTTGGGAGATGAAAGTCACATCCATTCGTGAATCTACTGTCATGAGTACACATTAGATGTTCTTTATTCTAAATTGAAAACTCATGAAATTGACTTTATTTCACGTAAGAACCCCAACAAGTCTCTTGCATTTGTTTCTCAACGTGATATGCCTAGCTGCGACCAATCTTCATCTTGTGGTACACTTGCTTTGTTGTCCTCTCTAACCCTTGAAAAAATTGAGGAGTTTCCAGTGGAGGAGCTAGTACTTCTCTCTACTAGGTTCTCAAAAGCATTGCAAAATGTGAGAACTAGAAGGAGAGGAAGCTCCAGACCTAAACGATGTTTCAAATGTGGTAATACAGGACATTTTCGTTTAGAATGCCCTAACCTTTCAGGTCCTACTTCCCGAGATGAAAAGCAAACAAGGACGAAGCACTCCACTGCAAAAGATACGAAGAAAAAGAAGGGTTTCACAGGACGTCAATTGGTGAGCAGTTTTTTTCCGCACTTCAAGAACTTGGCTCAAGCGATGTGGACATTGGAAGTGACGAAGATGAAGATGATTTGACAAACTTGTGCTTCATGGCGGGCAAGTAAAGATCAAGTATGGAGGAGGCTGAACACAATAGCGACAATGAAGAGGTATGTCCTACTTGCGAATAAATGTGTGATGCTATTTCTCGTGCCACTATTATAGTTAAGAAAAAGGACAAAAAGCTTAGGGACAATGCTGTTGAAATTGAGTCACTAGAATCTGAAATTAATCATTTGAAATCCTTGATTCCTAGTGATGATTCTTGTTCCTCTTTTGATTTAATATATGAACAATTGGCCTCATTAAGAAGTGCGCACACCTCCACACTTGATAAACTTGAGTTAGAAATTTAAAAGAACAGAGAGCTTGCTGCACTTAATGATAAAAACTTGAAAGATGCTTGCAATTCTACAATTGTTTTGCATTGTTATACTTGTGATGATCTCGATACGAAACTACAAGATGCTATGAATTAAATTTCTATATTGAACAATGCTTTACGTTCTCATGAAGTTAAATATTGTTCCAATTGCAAATTAAAAGGAAAAACAATCAGTTTTATACCGAGGGGTGTTTTCGTTGCTTCCGCTGAAAAGTTTTAATCTACCATTCACCCCCCCTCTGGTAGCTTTACACGTGTTCTTCAATCCTACACTAATATCAATGTGCTTAGTTCTAGAATGTTGCACGGGGTTTTTAGCAATGCAAATGGCACTAGTGTTATCACAAAACAATGGACCACTATATAGATCAACCCCATAGTACTTAAGTGTTTGAACAATCCAAAGAATTTGTGAGCAAGCACTGGTAGCAGCTACATATTCAGATTCGGCTGTGGATTGTGCAACTGAGTTTTGTTTTCTAGACGACCAAGCAACAAGAGAATTACAAAGAAAATGATAGGAAACAGAAGTACTTTTCCTATTAATCCTACAACCCCCAAAATCAGCATCCAAAAAAGCTTTCAAAGTAACAGTTGAGGAAGAAGGAACAAAAAATGCAAAATTCTCGAGTTCCATGTAAGTACCTGAGAATCATTTTGACGGCTTGACGATGTGAAGCATGTGGGGAAGCTTGAAACTGGGCATAAAGACATACGCTAAATTGTATGTCTAGTCTTGATGCTGTGAGGTACAAAGTGATCCGGTCATGCTTCTATATTCTTTTTGATCCACGAGTTCACCATCCTCATCAAGTTCAAGTGATGATGTTGTTCCCATTGGTTTCCGAAGAGGCTTGCTTTTGTCTACATTGAAGCGCTTGAGAAGGTCCCTTGTATACTTCTTTTGATGCACAAAGGTACCTTCCTTGGTTTGCTTGATTTACAGCCCCCAAAAGTAAGTGAGTTCACCCATCATACTCATTTCAAATTCTGAACTCATCAATGCTGAAAACTTGGACACAAGATCATGAGAAGAACAACCAAAGATAATATCATCCACATACATCTGGGAGTCATTGCCATGCTTAAGCACAATTTGAGTTGTATCAACCTTGCCCATGGTAAAACACTTTTCAGGTAAGAATGTTTTTAACCTATCATACCATGCTCTTGGAGCTTGTTTTAGACCATACAGGGCTTTAGTCAGTTTGAAAACATGATTAGGAAAATCTGGATTTTCAAAACCAGGTGGTTGCTTAACATAAACCTCCTCATCTATGTAACCTTTAAGAAAAACACTTTTTACATCCATTTGATTTAACTTGAAACCTTTAGATGCAGCAAAAGCTAACAAAATTCTCATGGCTTCTAGTCTAGCGACAGGAGCAAAAGTTTTATCAAAATCTAGACTTTCAATTTGTGTGCAACCTTGAGCAACCAATCTAGCCTTATTCTAATCACAACCCCATCCCCACTTTGTTTATTTTTAAACAATCATTTAGTTCCAATTAAAGTGTGATCTTGAGGTGGAGGTACAAGTTTCTAAACATTATTTCTTTCAAAATTTTCTAACTTTTCTTGCATGGCAATAATCCAAGATTCATTGGTGAGTGCGTGTGATATATCTCCGGGTTCAAAAGAAGCAACAAAAGCAGAATGAGCATGAGAATTGGGGTTGGAAGACCTGGATATTGTAACTCGTTCATGCAAGCTTCCAATTATCTATTTCGGGGAATGACTCTTGTAATTCCGTAGGGGAACAAATGTCTCACAAGCTTCATCTTCATCAGGTTCATCGCAGATTGATGAGCTCTTGGCTTGTGGACAATTAGGACCAGCAGAGATGGTAGTCGGAGCTTGTTCAAAGTTTGGAGCTAGACATGTGTCAGCTTTGGAACTATCAGGCAATATCACCAACTCATCTTCTTCTTCGAAAATACCCTCCCCCTGAGGATATGGATCCGGACCTGCAATCTTTGAGCTAGTACACTACAAGGATTTTGCCCTGTTACAACGATTGTACTGCAACAAACACTAAATCATTGCAATAAGCTTGGTATTTTTCCACGATTCACTAGTTCGTGGCATTAGCATCTATCGCCACATAACACGATCGTTGCATTAGGATCTGTTGTCATGATTCACTAGTTCGTGGCATTAGGATCTATCGCCACAAACATGTTGCCATGATTCACTAGTTTGTGGCATTAGCATCTATCGCCACGGAACACGATCATTGCATTAGGATCTGTTGCTACAATTCAATAATTTGTGGCATTAGGATCTATCGCCACGAATCTGTTGCCACGATTACTAGTTCGTGGTATTATCATCTATCGTCACGGAACACGATCGTTGCATTAGGATCTGTTTCCATGATTCACTAGTTCGTGGTGTTAGCATCTATCGCCGTGGAACACAATCGTTGCATTAGGATCTGTTGCCACGATTCACTAGTTTTTCGCGTTAGCATCTATTGCCACGGAAAAAAATCCTTGCATTAGGAACTTTTGCCACGCTTCACTAGTTCGTGGCGATAGAATCTATTTCCATGAAACACAATCGTTGCATTAGGATCTGTTGCCTTGAATCACCATTTTGTGGCGTTAGGATCTATCGCCACGAAACACAATCGTTGCATTAAGAAATTTTGCCACGATTCACCAGTTCGTGGCGTTAGGATCTATCGCCACAAAACACAAATGTCGCATTAGGAACTTTTGCCACGATTCACCAGTTAGTGGCGATAGGATCTATTGCCACAAAACACAATGGTTGCATTAGGATATGTTGCCACGAATTACTGGTTCGTGGCATTAGGATTGATCGCCACAGAACAGAATCGTTGCATTAGGAACTTTTGCCATGATTCACCAGTTCATGGCGTTAGGATCTATCGCCACAAGACACGATTGTTGCATTAGGAACATTTGCTACCCTTCACTAGTTCATGGCATTAGGATCTATCGCCACAGAACAGAATTGTTGCATTAGGATCTATTGCCACGATTCACCAGTTCGCGGCATTAGGATCTATTGCCACGGAAAAAATCCTTGCATCAGGAACTTTTGCCACACTTCACTAGTTCGTGGCGATAGGATCAATCGCCACGAAACACAATCGTTGCATTAGGATCTGTTGCCTTGAATCACCAGTTCATGGCGTTAGGATCTATTGCCACGAAACACAATCGTTGCATTAGGAACATTTGCCATGATTCACCAGTTCGTGGTGTTAGGACCTATTGCCACAAAACACAAACGTCGCATTATGAACTTTTGCCACGATTCACAAGTTCGTGGCGATAGGATCTATCGCCACAAAACACAATGGTTGCATTAGGATTTGTTGCCATGAATTACTGGTTCGTGGCGTTAGGATTGATCACCACAGAACAAAATCGTTGCATTAGGAACTTTTGCCACGATTCACTAGTTCATGGTGTTAGGATCTATCGCAACGAAACACGATCACTGCCTTAGGAACTTTTGCTACCCTTCACTAGTTCATGGCATTAGGATCTATCACCACAGAACAAAATTGTTGCATTAGGATCTGTTGCCACAATTCACCAGTTCGTGGCATTAGGATCTATCGCCACAAAAACACAATCGTTGCATTAGGAACTTTTACCAAGATTCACCAGTTCATGGTGATAGGATCTATCACCACAAAACACAATCGTTGCATTAGGATCTGTTGCAACGAATTACCGGTTCGTGGCGTTAGGATCTATCGCCATGGAATACAATCGTTGCATTAGGAAGTGTCGCCACGATTCACCAGTTCGTGGTGTTAGGATCTATCATCACCGAACACAATTGTTGCTTTGGGAACTTTCTTCACGATTCACCAGTTCGTGGCATTAGGATCTATGGCCACGGAGAACAATTGTTGCATTACAATCTTTTGCCACGATTCACCAGTTAGTGGCATTAGGATCTATCGTCATGGAACACAATCGTTGCATTAGGAACTTTTGCCACGATTCACCACAATTCGATATCGGCTTGCTTCTAAGCTTGCTGCTAAATAGAATAACGACTTCTATCTTTTTATTAAAAAATCAAATAGTTCACGTACAACTAGCTCACACAATACTTATATAAAAAAATCATCATCTTCACTGTCCCCACCCCCCAATATTGGTGGTACAATACCATCAATTATATATGTATCATTTTCGTCGTCGCCATCTTCATTTTTTGATGGAACTCTATGTGTCTCAAACTGAGCACATGTTCTCATTTGAAGAGCGAGAGCATCACCGGTTGCTCCCTCAATGTCATTCCTATCACATGCGGTCCTATCCTCATTTATATCAGTAAGTCGTTGATCATCAAATGTCTCAGCCTCCATCGTCCTAGTGGCATTATTTTCACTGTCTCCATGGGGCATGGCAAAAAGGTTTTGTTGCTTCGTTTTAACAACTGTAGACCATTTAGGTTGCTTCACACTTCAAACGTAAAAAACTTATTCTGCTTGGGTGGCTAGAATGTAAGGCTCATACTTAAACTGAGAAAGAGTAGTTTCAACATCTATTATTCCGTATTGATCCATTTTGTAGCCTTTGCTTTGGCTCTGACCGGAATGAGGCCAATCAAACCAGTCACATTCAAATAACAGAACCTCTTGTTTTTTTTTTCAAAATCAACAGAAATCATTTTCTTGGTTACTCCATACCACTCATGATCACCATCCTGAATAACAACACCACTGTTTTGTGTCTGTAAATCTTTTTCAACCTCTGTTGTTCAAAAGAAGAAGCCATTTATGAATGATCGACTAAAAAAATGTGCCTGACGATAATGCATACAAATAATCGGTTACTTTGCCTTCTTTGTGTAATGTCGTAATCTGTACATGTTAGTACAAAAGGGCTCATCGATAAACCAATTTCCGAACACATATTTGTTCAATATTTCATCAAATTAAAAACTTGCATGTACTTACTCGTTTCTGAAACCAAAAAAAAAACTCATCTCTATAGCATTTTTCAACATCATGAGAATGAATCTTTTCAGCTCTTCAAACTGCTCACTGAAAAGGGTACAAAATTAAATTAGCCATCTACAATAAGCATGATCCAATATATTATAGAACATCTGAGTTATACGTACTTGATCCATGGAGCGGCCTCTTCAACATTAGAAATAATATAATGCCTGATGTTATGTAGTTCCACCATAGTAAGTTGACCTCATTTAAACCTTTTTTTTAGAATTATCAACTTCTGTAAATATATTAGACTTGAGAGAAGGTTCATTCCTAGCTGCAGCTTCATGACGTTCTGGTCTATTAAGCTTGGTGCTGATGTTTTTCCAAAACTAACTACAAAAAGTCATACACTATTTCATAATATATCCCTCAGCTATAGAACCCTCCGGGTGAGCTCTGTTATGTACATACGTCTTCAATGTACCAAGGTATCTTTCAATTGGATACATCAATCCGTAAGAAATAGGTCCACCCAAGCGAGCTTCTTCGGCAAGATGGATTGGAATATGTACCATGATATCAAAGAAAGCGGGAGGAAGCAACATCTCAAACTTATAAATTGTTTCAGGAAATTGTTTGATCATCTCATCCATATTTGGTTCTGCTAATTCTTTAGAACAAATTCCAGAAAAGAATCTGCTAAACCCAATTAAAGGTGCAACAACCTTTTTAGGCGATATGTCACTTATTGCAATAGGAAGGAGCTTCTGAAATATAATATGGCTGTCATGAGTTTTTAGACCTGATATCTTACGTGTTGTTATGTCCACACATCTCTTGATGTTTGAGGCATAACCATCAGGCATCTTCACATCCCCCAAAAACATGCACAAGGTAGTCTTCTGATCTTTATGCAAAGTATATTATGTTGATGGACAATCATACTTCCCTTTCATATGCACCGTATGTTGTGGCCGTATGCCCATTTCCTGCATATGAAGACGAGCTTGTAGACTATCTTTTGTTTTACCATCCATATTCAGCAATGTCCCCAATATACTATCACAAATGTTTTTCTCAATGTGCATGACATCCAAGTTATACCTTATTAGCAATGTCTTCTAATACGAGCTGAAAAAATAACTTCTTTTCTTCCAACTATGCCACCTATCTTCCTCAGTGCGCTTTCTCTTATTATTTGTCTGTCCAAAACTCACTTGATCAAAAGTCTCGTATTGTTTGAGTCTCCGTGACCAGAGAGTGACGTTGGAGCCTCTCTATTCTCAATCTTGTTGTTGAAAGAAGCTTTGTCTCAATGCCACCTGTGATTCTGAGGTAGGAAACGACGATTACCCATGTAGCAATACTTTCGTCCATGTTTCAACCAAAGGGTGTCAGTGTTTACATGGCAGTATGGACATGCTATCTTACCTTTTGTGCTCCATCCACATAGCATTGCATATGATGAAAATCATTTATTGTCCACGATATAGAAGCTCGCATGAGAAAAGTCTCTTTCTTTGAACTGTCGTATATTTCAACATCATTAGAGAATAATTTCAGTAGCTCATCAACAAAGGTTGCAGATACACATCAATGTTGTTTCCAGGTGACTTTGGCCTAGGAATTATCATTGACATCAACCAATAAGGGTTCTTCATACACAACCAAGGTGGTAGATTATAAGGGATTAGAATCACAGGCCTTGTACTGTAAGAAACATTCATTACTCCAAAAGCTTTGAAACCATCAGGTGCTAGCCCAAGTCCTATGTTGCGAGGATCAGATGAGAAATTTGGGTGAATGCTATCAAAATGCTTCCATGCTTTTGAATCCGCAAGATGACCTAATATTCCATTATCAATACATTCTTCTTTGTGCCAGCGCATGTTTGATGCCATTGATTCTGCAATAAAACCTTTGAAGATCGGGAATAAGAGGGATGTATCATAGAATCTTGCGTGCTACAAGATTCTTGGCTTTTCCACAAGGTAAAGCCTCTCTTGCATCCCCACCAGTACTATTTTTCCATCTTAATTCAGCACATTTTAGGCATCAATCCAGAAGAGAATAGTCTCTCCGAAATAACACGAAGTCATTGACACATGCATCGATCTTTTCGTAGCTCAGCTTGTGGTCACGAGAAACCTCCTGAACTTTATCAAGTGTATTAGGAATGCAATGGCCCTCTGGAAGCACATATGAGAAATGTTCAAGGATCAAGTCACACGCTTTTTTGCTCAAACCAGTTAAACACTTTATCTGGTACCACCTGAAAATGAAGAATAATTGGGTCACCTTATCACAACCAGGATACAACTCCTTTTGGGCATCATTTAATAAGTCATAGAATGCCTTTGCACACCCAGTTGGCTCCTGCTGGTTTATAGCATTTTCTAGATCATCAACATCTGCTGAAGTATCACCATGATCAGTGCCTCTAAGTAGACTGGACAACATATTTGTAAAATCCCACATTTTCCTTCGTATGAGGTTCAGTTGTAATGTGGTTGATAACCCTAATGGAGACCAATTATAGCCATGTTTATGAACTTGATCTCATCAAATCTTTTTCTTCTACTCATGTTTAAATTTATTAACATGAGGAATAAACTTCACCAATGAACTTAGATTAATTCTTTTGACCTCTCTTCAAAGTTTGGATTTATTTGAAGAAAGATTGCTAGGCCAATTTAATATACAGTACCAAATAGATATTCAAATTAATATAAATTGAATATATACTACTGTATATTTGGCCCTCTCAAAAATTATTCAATTCAGAGGCCATAAAATTTTCTATGGTTTTCTAATATTCCAAATAGACTTCCTGCAAAGTTTCATAAATTTTCAACTTCATTTGATATTTTAATTGAGACGCTTAGCAAATTCAAACCATGTTTTGAATTCAAATTATGAATTCTGTTCAACTAAATTGAACATCAAGATTTGAACAAACACTTATGTCCAGCATATGTTGCTTGACTTATTCCCATAGTTTCACAATTTTTAGAACTCAATTGGTATTTAAAACAGTGGCACCATTGAATTCCATCCAAATTCAAATTTGAATTTGAAATCCAATTGAAACTTTCTCCAATTCAAAATCCAATTACAGAATCAAATTATAGATATTTATTTGAGCCTCCACACAAAAATCTGGAATTTTTGGACACCATTTGGTAGGAGAATTGAAGTCTGCAGAGGAGGGACAGGGATAAGGGTCGTGGGACCCACCAGTCAGTGGGACTCACTCGAAGCGGCTCTGAACGCCGTTTTTCCGGCGTTCCTCCGCTCGACAACGCGAAGCATTCAAACCCCCACGGAGCTGCTCACCTACCTTCTTCATGGCGTCCCCCCTACTCTTCCCCGGCCTATAAATACTCCCCCCCCCCCCTCGGTCGCAGTGGACACCACCCCGAGCCCCCGCCTCTGTTTACTTTCTTCCGCCACTGCACCGCACCACTGCCGCCATTCACGACGCGCCGGCCAAACAAGGCAAAGAATCGCAGTGCTTCCAACAGCAAAAGGTTGCTCAACTAGTTGCTCTTCCTTCCTGTCCAATCGCTTGTTTGATTTACTGCTTATATGTGTGGTATTTTGAAGTTCCTCGATGCTCACGGGTGAAGTCGCGAAGGGAAGCTTCCTATTCCACGAGGACAGACCACTCCAAGCCGATTCCATCTTCCTCTTTGAAGCGATAAGGTGTTCAAAGGTACCTAGATGCTTCTTGTGAAGTTCCAGACACTGTCATGCTTCCTAGCTCCTTTATCTCCAGTTTTCCCCAAAACAGTTCATACCGATGTCGATAGATTGCCATTTAAATTCCGTTTCTACATACGATTAATTGTCAATCCAGTAAGGTATTATCTCCTAGACCTCCACACGCATCACCTCTCAAAAATTGAGAGAAATCCATCGAGAAACGAGGTTGGATAGTTAGTTTTCATGGCCGCCGATTGAAAACTCGTACCTCGCCGTCGAGTTCAACTCTGCCGATGATTTCTCCCCAATTTGACCCCCAAATCATCATCCTGGAGTTCCCACGAACCTTCCCGAGCTTTTCCCGAGTCGATTGAGTCATTCCCAAGCATTTCCGACGAAGACCGACTTCCTAGCTCCGTCGTCTCCGTCGCGCCGCCGTCTCCGGCCATCTCCGGCATGATTGGACCCCACCATCGTCTTTAGCAGTCGATTTTAGGGTGGAGCGGTCACGGCGAGGCCGAGAGGAGGTCAATGCACCAGTTCCGGCGACGCACCGCTGCAGTTTCCGGCGAGGAGCGCCGCCACGTTGGGAGGTAGACAAAGACGCGGGCCCCACCGGTCAGCGTAACCCTCTCACGTGGGATCAGTTGCGGATAGGATCTGTTGTGGCTGCGCGGTTAAACCCCGTGACCCCCGGTGTGGCTCCAATCCGATTGGTCGAATTGAAATGAAGTGGGACCAGCCCCTTTTATTTGAAATTTCCAATTGGAAATTAAATCCAGATTCAATCCCAACTTAGAAAATCAATAACTTCCAGTAGAATTATCCAAAAATTCTCAAATAAATTTTGTTAGAACCAGCATGAAGAATACAGTCCAGTGATGCACATGGATTTGTATGAAAAGCCATAGAAATTTCTCCAAAATTCAGAAAAAAATGCTTAATGAATTCATTCCTACAGTTCTATTAATTGGAAAATTCCTAATTTTGGTCAGAATCCTATAGTTGATACATGTGATGTCCAGTAAAAATTTCAAGTTCTTTGGACTTAAAATACTGGGTTGATCTATGTCCCAAACCTCTATGTAGCTATAAATTGAGAAAAATGGAAAAATGAATTTCCAGAAATTTACCCAAAGTTTAAAAATCTGTTTCTTCTTGTAGAAAAATCAGAAAATTTTGAAACAAATTTTCCTAGAACCAGTGAGACCCCCTCTACATGATACAACCCTTGGTAGCCATAATACATCTCCAAAAATGTCAACCAAAATTTAAGGAAGCTTATTGCTTACCATAATTATTAAGAATAACAAACATCTTTATCATCTCCTGTTCTTTGCAAGAGTCTCCCCCTTAATATCTAGTATACACCATAAAAATCCCAAAGTCAATTAAGATAATTGTCTTATTGTATCTTAATATACACACTCCACCTTAAGCATATTAATTATTTACAAAATCATTTATACCTAGTATATGCATATCGTGTAGTAGCTGAAGTCGAGGAGCAGCCGGAAGCGTTGGAGGTCCAGCTGCCAGAAACTAACATAGACTCAAACTCGCTTTCAGGCAAGCCCCGGTTTGCATTTAAGTACCTTACAGTATTTTACAGTTTTCATTCACCTTACGTCTTCAGATGATTGTGCATTACATTTATGGTGTTTGACATCCACTTGCATGGCCCACAAATCCTATGGAGTCTTGGCTAGGTCTACGGCCTTTCGAGTAGACACTGTTATGCTTATGCTTATAGGAATTCGGTAGAAGTCGAGTAATTGGAATCTACTCGCGAGATAGGAATTTTATCACACGGGAGATTTTAGAATAAGAAAATGGTTTATGAATATGAAATTGAGACCGAGCAGTGGATAGGATGCAGTGAGACATGGTCTCACGTGCGTAGCCTTGCTTGTGTTGATTGAGGACCGTTTCGTGTGCGGTCCTGCTGGACAAGCTTGAATTGTACCTGCGACATACTTGAGGAATGGGCTCCAATAAACTGACGTAGCTTGATACTGGTTTGTGGAGGCATTCTGTTCCGTTTTATAGGCGTGGGTTGAGGGCATAGAGGTGTAAATCAGCTGGTGGGCACGTCAAAGTACGCCCCACGTAGTGACCTCGTGCTCGTGACGGATCAACTGGTTCGACATTCGAGTGTTTAGTGAAAGGTGGCCATATACGACTAGTACTGAACTTTTATGTGGGTACTGCTAAAAGTACTCGCAGACATTTCCGAAAGTGCGTATGTGTCGTGTTGTTCCGGGTATGTCCTGATTGCAATCACCGTTCCTCGCGGTAATAGAGTACCACTTGTTCACTGTATCGTGATATAGTAAATACTAAAGAAGTCAGATGAATATGATGTATTGGTTATGAATTGCTTGAACAACCTTGTTTGGCTTAGAGATAGTACAATTAAAAGCTTACAGTTTCCCCATACTTTAGCTGTAATAGCATTATGTGCCTTGTGCACGTCATATCATCGACAAAGCGTTTCTTGTTTGATTGTGGAGTCTATGATGCGTCGTGCCTGAGGAATGTCAGGTGCTAAATAAAACATGACTATAAGGATCCACTTATATGCGAGTCCTTATGCTTTACTTACCTATGTTTAGTACTCATCCTTGCATATGTCTTGTGAGACGGGTTAGTCTTGCTGAGCCTTATGCTCATGTTTGTAGTTAAGGAGTTTTTGCAAATTATACGACTGATGATGGGTTTAATGACAAGGTTGCACCCCCTCCAGGGTTTACAGCCGAGTGGGAACCCTGCACGCCGCCATGAATTGCGTGTTGCTAGTGCAAAGTATCCAGGGCATGGATGACTTTGCTTTTGCATAGCTAGTGCTGAGAGCGTAGCTATGATGTATAGTTCTCTTTCCTTCCGCTAGTACTTTTAAAACTTCCGTTGTGCTTGTCAATAATTACTTGGTATTGTAAATTTGTTCTCGTTCTATTCTTGTATACTGTTGGGTGTCTCATCGCACGAAACCACCCAATGAGATCCTTGGCGGTTGGGATTCCGGTCCCCACAGGCATGGTATCAGAGCATCATTGGGAACAGTGTATTTGAAAAGAACATATTTTCAAAAATTAGGATTTGAGTGAGCAATCAGCTATATGCCCTTATAAGGAGTATTATTAGTATAAGATATAAATGTGGTAAACTAACTTATATGTTATTAATTCTGTAATGACGCTCTGACATCAGGTAAGAGGTAAGGTACGCCACCGTAAGCAGATCAATTGCGGTAAGCTCACCATGCGAGAGGTAGCATGGATGTTTTCCGTGGCTTAGCACGGAAATGTTAATAGGAGTCTCTGAAGCTTTCTATGTTGCTGAGAACCTATAACACACGGTACCCCATCGTGACACAAAATTAGTGGGAGCCCCCGTCGGGTGGTGTATAACCCGATAGTATGCATCTCTAAAACTATTCATGTTTTATGGGATCATACGAAACACGTATGCCTGAGCTTGTATAAGCCGGCTCGTATGGGAGTCTTTGCTGTACAGACGTATTTACATCCATGTACCTTGAATCATGACCTCACTCGAGGGCGACTCACACCAGAGTCGTATGCATTTATTTTCATATATATTATTATGACTGCCTGTCGTGTTTCGCCGTGCCGCCCTTGAGGTGTGAAGGTGTGAGAGGGGATTGTTTGTCTTTTGCAGCATTGACTACGGTAGCAACCCGTGTAGCACACGTTTGCGAGTGAACGATACTAGGACCACCTATAAACGTATCCGGAAATAACCAGTTAGAATTTTCTTTGGTGAGGCACGTAGTACCGTCAGTATCAACTTTGATACTTGACCATCTCCAACCAACGACAAAAATTGGATGCATTATATTTTGGAAAGTCCGACTATCAGGTGCTGGTAGGTTTGGACTCCGTAAAGATAAAAATTCGTTTCAACATGGGTGAGCACCAAGATTCTTGATTTCTGGCCAAAGTTTGCTCAACTTCGCCAGGTTGTAATCTTGGTTATTTAGAAATAAACATAGGGGTATGCTATATGGATGAAAATTTCTCGAAGTCCTCTACAATTTTTTTGTTGACCATCAAGGAAGGAAAGCTTGATAATCTATTGAAACTCGGAGTATGCTTAAACTACTCCAGATAACCCTACCGATGTACCAGTCTCAGTAATTTTTCTATAACTCACTGTAGAAAAGTCTTCTGCCTTATTATGATATATACCTGAAAAGAAGAGGAGCTAATATACAGTTTTGTTGTTCAAAGTTACTCTTTATTCGAATTTGAAGCAATTCAAATTTTGAGCTCAAAACAGTGAACTGCAGGGCTGCTGTTGAACGACAGTCAGTTCATCTGTTAAGTTTAGGTAGCTTTAGCTTTTGATCCAGAATAGTGACATGGTCATATATATACATTTCTGGAAAATTTAGCAAGTCATCTATCAACTTCGTGTTGTACTCATGGCCTAAATCTGGGTATAGCCATGTTGAATTCCTATGGTTGCATACTTGGTTCTGGCAGATCAGAACTTGAACAGTTGGCACCCAGTTTAGAATTAGCACACTATACCTATGTAACAAATGTTTCAGCGAAATCTTTTACCAATGGATTGTTAACTTGATGTTATACAATGTTTATTTTGTCATTACCTCGAAATGTTGTCATGATATACCTGTATAAATTGTGGAAATCACCACATACAGGGGAGGTTCTGTCCAAATTTCCAGAAAATATGGGTCAATTTAGAACCTGTATAGATTCTATTTCCTAGCTCACCTGGAGCTGTATGAGTACAATCTGGAAAGGATGGAAAGTGTACTACAACTTTTATATTCAACCCAACGCCTGGTTCTGACGTTTCCTGTATGAAAATTTTGAATTTATACAGGAAGATCAGCTGGAACAGACTGTGATTACAACTCCAGTTTTAAATTTTCATAAACTGTTGAGAGTTGGAAACCTTCTCATTGTTCCAGTATCTTTTTCACAGATGGCTGATTCTATGGTGTACTTATCAAAAGGATGGGTGTTCACAAAGTGTACGCTTTTGAAGAGTTTTCCAGATTTGTTGATTGCGATGCTTCAACGGTCCGGGTATCATGAAATACCGGACTATTGGGGCAAGGAGATCGATGATGGAGGGGTAACGAGGTGCACCATTTATGTGGATGTGCCTTCTGCTCCATTAAATGTTGGATGGGCCCCCTTTTCCATCCAAGTACAACGGATTCAATTGGAAGACACGTGGTGTTATGCCGCAAGTGTGGCCATCATGAGGTTTTGCAAACCTCATTACCATGTTATGGCTGGCACTCCATTCGAGCTCTTTCCGGTCGACGGTAGAGCCGGTGACGAGTGGGCAAGTCGGATGGTTGCAGCATATGGGCATGATGAAGAAGTACCCAAGATGATTTTAGCCTCATATGCGGCATCAACGTGTCAGGAGAGCCTTGATCAGCATATTAGCCTGGGAAAAATGATGAGTGACCTGAAGCAGGCCTTGATTCGAGGGGATCACTTTGAAGGTGCCAACGACTCACTTAGGGCCATGGTTGCTCCCCTAAATCGCCGTTTAAACTTAAGGGAGAAGCAGTGGCACTAGGCTGTTCAAGCTCGATCGGAGGCTCGCATGAAAACACAACAAGCAAAAAGCGCGTTGGAAGCGAGTCAACTCGAGGTGCAACTGTTGGATGAATAGCTGAGTGAGGTTACTCAAGAAAGGGATCAATCTAGAGGGGAAACTCGGGATTGGAAAGCCAGTTGCAAAAATGCACAGAAGGAACTGGAAGACTTTAGGATGTTTCTTCTGCAGGCTGATGTGAAATCTTTAGTAGATGCAACGTCATCAATGGTGGGTGGGGTAGCAACTCTTGCTCTCACAACCGCACCTGTGGCACCAAGTACGTTGAGTAGGACGTATTAGAGTGGGATGTCGCAGCACTTCTGCCGCCACGAGGCAACATATAGTTTAATAGTTGCTCGTGTGTTTTCTTTTGTGACCATGTTTTTGTCATATTAAGAATAATAGTGGGTATGTATAAACTGATAAGATGTGTATGACATCTCATGGGAACCAAGTATGGTAGAGATGTATTTCCATAGTGGGAGTCTATCATTTTGAAGTACACTACTGTAAACTAGCTCATGAGATAATATATCTTGTATAAAGTTTGTACTTTATAACTATATGTGAATGTGATGCACTTATTTCCTTATCAAAAAGTCATACTAATGATTGATAAACTGGATAAAGGAAAGAAAACATGTGCTGATTTTAAGTCATTTGGATGCAGAATGGTACGTACTCGCTCGACCCCTGAAATGGGGGGGGGGGGGGGGTTCCATTCGTGGTCGTGAGGACAAATCTCCAACCCAGTAGACAGCTACAACACCGCAGCAACAAGTTCCTCCACCACAACCTCCGGAACTTCCAAGGAGTCTAGCGGATGTTCTCGCCGCGGTACTTGGCTCACGCGACGAGCAAACGGAGTTACTAGGGACTCTGGTCCAGCATTCGCCCCGTCAAGGCGGGCAACCAGATGCGGGTCCACGACAACCTTCTCCGAGCTCATACTCGGATTTCATGTCGACACACCCGCCGGTCTTCATGGAGGCCGATGAACCATTGGAGGCGGACAACTGGCTCCGCTCCATTGAAGGGAAGTTCGATTTGCTACGAATGACCAAACACCAGAGGACCCTGTTCGCGGCCCAACAACTACAAGGGTCTGCTGGTGCGTGGTGGGCGAATTACCTTGCCACACGACTAGGCGGCTACGCCGCGAGCTGGGAGGAGTTCCGGGAGGCGTTTGACGCCTATCACATACCTCCCAGTGTGATGAGGAAGAAGCTTCAAGAGTTCTTGGAGCTGAAACAAAGAGGAAAGAGTGGTTACGAGTACTCCAAGATATTCAACCACTTGACCCAGTATGCTCAGGACCAAGTGAATACTGAGGATCATAAGCGGGAATGCTTCTATCGGGGTTTGAACCCCAAGATGAAGGACAAGCCTGCCTTGTTCAACAGTGGCAGCTTCAACAACATGGTCAATGTCGCCATCGTACAGGAGGATGCTACTAAGGAGCTGTTCTCTGACAAGAAGAAAAGGAGTGCTCCATAGGGCAGCGGGAGAGGTACTCCTTAGAAATACCGCATGGTGTATCGATCACCATCCGGCCAGAGGTGGCAGCCGCCATCGCGACCACTGATGTTTCGTGGTAGCCCATTCAACAACGCCGGCTTCCGCCCACAACAGCAACAGGGGATGATTCCGCATTCAACTCTACCTCTACCGCGTGCACCGAGATTTCGTCCTCCACTCCGTACCGGTCAAACCCAGTACACGTGTTATACGTGTGGATGTACGGGGCACTTCGCCAAGGACTGCCCGTAGAGCGGAGGACAGTCATCGTACCAGGGGGCAAACCAACCTCGCAACCAGCCCAAGAAGCCAACCACTAGAACCGGCAAAGTCCACCACCTCACCGTCGAGGACGTTCCGGAAGTCGCACCCGTACTCACGGGTACGTTCTCTCTCTTTGGTTATCCCATAGTCATCCTTTTTGACTCCGGTGCTTCCCATAATTTTATTAGCAAGTCCTATGTCAATCAATAACAATTGCCTATCATTTCCACAAAACCCCATATATGATTTGTTCGTCGGGAGGCAAAGTAGTAGCAGATAAGATGATCCATAGGGTACCTCTTATTCTGGGTGGGAACATATACCCTATCTCTCTCATTATATTGGACCATCAGAAATTAGATGTCATTTTAGGGATGGCATGGTTGCAATACAAGGGTTCTATCATTGACATCATTCCTCGGAGAATATATATAAATTCTTCATTCCACTCTCCCCAATTTCTAACTCTTGAGAGTAATCTCCACGTGCCTCCAACTGCTGATAACACCGAAGCCTGTAAACTTGAAGATATTCTGGTAGTCTGTGAGTATCCAGAAGTTTTTCCCGAAGATCTTCCTGGTATGCCACCAGAAAGAGATGTCGAGTTTAAGATTGAACTTGTACCGAGAACAGTACCAATCTCGAGAAGGCCGTATAAGATGGCACCTAAAGAATTTGCAGAACTGAAAGAGTAGCTGAATGAACTGTTGGACAATGGTTTCATTCGTCCATGTTCGTACCTTGGGGCTGTACTGCACTGTTCGTGGAAAAGAAGGATAAAACATTGAGACTATGTGTGGACTATCGTCCACTCAATGCTGTCACAGTCAAAAACAAATATCCACTACCCCGTGTCGATATTCTGTTCGATCAAGAAGGATAAAACATTGAGACTATGTGTGGACTATCGTCCACTCAATGCTGTCACAGTCAAAAACAAATATCCACTACCCCGTGTCGATATTCTGTTCGATCAGTTGGTAGGTGCTCAGGTATTTTAACAGATGGATCTTCGCTCTGGTTATCATCAGATCAGGTTTCGACCCGAGGATATACCTAAGACAGCATTCTCGACGAGGTATGGCTTATATGAGTACCTTGTCATGTCCTTCGGATTAACCAACGCACCGACCCACTTCATGTATCTCATGAATTCGGTGTTCATGCCGGATTTGGATAAGTTTGTCGTGGTATTCATCGACAACATCCTTGTGTACTCAAAGTCCGAAGAATAACATGCACAAGATTTGCACATCGTGCTTCAGCGATTGCGGGACCACAAGTTGTATGCTAAGTTCAGCAAATGTGAGTTCTGGATCAACCAAGTGCCATTTTTGGGGCACATCATCTCTGCTGAGGGGATTGCAGTTGATCCAAGCAAGATTAAGAAAGTACTCAAATGGGAGTCTCCCAAGTCTTTACATGAAGTTCGAAGTTTCTTGGGTTTAGCTGGATATTACCGGAGGTTCATCCCAAGCTTTTCAAAGATAGCTAAACTAATGACAGAACTTCTGAAGAAAGACAAGAGGTATACCTGGACAAAGAATTGTGAAGAGGGTTTCCAAGCATTGGTAAAACACCTCACAACAGCACCAATATTGGCCCAACCAGACACCACAAGATCCTTTGATGTTTACTGTGATGCATCTGGAATTGTTCTGGGTTGTGTATTAGTGCAAGACAGAAGGGTGATCGCTTATGGATCACGGCAGCTTCAGAACCATGAGCAGCATTACCCAACTCATGATCTTGAGCTCGCTGCCGTGGTACTAGCTTTAAAGATGTGGAGACACTATCTATGGGGCAACCTAGTACATCTCTACACTGATCATAAAAGCTTGAAGTACATCTTCACCCAGAAAGAATTGAATATGCGACAACAAAGATGGTTGGAGTTAATCAAAGACTACGATATTGAGATCCACTACCATTCTGGAAAAGCAAATGTAGTCGCAGATGCACTAAGTTGCAAGTCCCATATCAATAACTATTCTATTACCTTGATAGAGGAAGAAGAACCGAGTCTCTACTTGGTTCCGTATGGGGCACTCTACAACCTAGCCCTCATTCCCACCATAAGGGAGGAAATTATGGAGGCTCAGAAGAAGGACAAGGGCATATCCCATATTCGTCAACGAATGAAAAAGGGAGAAATGAAGTGTTTCCGAGGTGTTGATGATGGTACCATTTGGTTCAAAGACCGCATCGTGGTACCCCGCGATGTAGAACTTCTGAAAAAGATTTTGGACGAGGCTCATTTGTCCAAATATTCTATTCATCCAGGGAGTAAAATTGTACCAAGATTTGAAGAAGAAATTTTGGTGGACTCGGATCAAGAGGGAAATAGCGGAGTATGTATCCGAATGTGATACATGTCGACGAGTGAAAGTCGACCATCTGAAAGCAGTCGGACAATTACAACCGTTAAGCATACCTGCCTGGAAATGGGAGGACATCAGCATGGATTTCATTGTTGGGTTAGCTCTCACTTTTCGCAAACATGACTCGATTTGGGTGATAGTCGACCAACTCACCAAGTCGGCTCAATTTATTCCTGTCAATGTCAATTATGTGGCACAGCAATATGCAGAGCTATATATTGCCAGGATCTTATGCTTACACAGAGTACCCCGCACTATCATATCAGATTGTGGAACTTTGTTTGTTGCTCGATTTTGGGAGCAACTCCATGCATCTCTGGGTACCAAATTGATTCGAAGCTCAGCTTACCACCCACAGACTGATGGTCAAACAGAACGAGTAAACCAAGTACTAGAGGATATGCTCCGCGTCTGTGCCGTCCACCATGGTAAGAATTGGGATGATCATCTACCATTGGCGGAGTTTTCATACAACAATGGTTACCAGACTAGCATTCAAATGGCGCCATATGAAGCTCCTTATGGCCAGAAGTGCCGCACACTGTTGAACTGGTGTGAATCCGGTGAACGAGTGACCTATGGTATAGACTTGGTAAAGGAAGCTGAAGATCGAGTACGAGTTATTGAAGCCAACCTCAAGGCTGCTCAGTCTCGCTAGAAAAGTTATGCAGACAAACGACGTCGACCGCTTCATTTTGATATCGGGGATCACGTTTACCTTCGGGTATCCCCAATGAAAGGGATTCATCGTTTCTGAGTAAAAGTGAAACTAGCTCCGCGTTTCATCGGACCTTTCGCAATAAGTGAGAAGCGTGGACCTGTAGCCTATCGGCTAGAGCTGCCAACATCCCTTTTAGGGGTCCACAATGTGTTCCACATTTCACGATTGAGAAAACATCTCAAGGCCCCAGCAGAAGTCCGTAGGGAGGATATCAAAGCTCTCCAACCAGATCTTACTTACTCCGAACATCCAACCCAAATAATTGATGAGAAGACTCGTACCACAAGAAACCGCACCTTGCGTTTCTACAAGGTCTTGTGGGGAAACCACACCGCTGATGAAGCAACGTGGGAAAGCGAGGAATATCTTAAAACCAATTATCCAGACTTGTTAACATCATATGTTCATTAGGTCTTTTCTTTTATCCTTCCTTTTGTCATCTCGGATCGAGATTCTTTTAAGGGGGGAGGAATGTAAAATCCCACATTTTCCTTCATATGAGGTTCAGTTGTAAAGTGGTTGATAACCCTACTGGAGACCAATTATAGCCATGTTTATGAACTTGATCTCATCAAATCTTTTTCTTCTACTCATGTTTAAATTTATTAACATGAGGAATAAACTTATCCAATGAACTTAGATTAATTCTTTTGACCTCTCTTCAAATTTTTGATTTATTTGAAGAAAGATTGCTAGGCCAATTTAATATACAATACCAAATAGATATTCAAATTAATATAAATTGTATATATACTACTGTATATTTGGCCGTCTCAAAAATTATTCAATTCAGAGGCCATAAATTTTTCTATGGTTTTCTAATATTCCAAATAGACTTCCTGCGAAATTTCATAAAATTTGAACTTCATTTGCTATTTTAATTGAGACGCTTAGCAAATTCAAACCATGTTTTGAATTCAAATTATGAATTCTGTTCAACTAAATTGAACATCAAGATTTGAACACACATTCATGTCTACCATATGTTTCTTGACTTATTCCCATAGTTTCACAATTTTTGGATCTCATTTGGTATTTAAAACAGTGGCACCATTGAATTCCATCCAAACTCAACTTTGAATTTCAAATCCAATTGAAACTTGCTCCAATTCAAAATCTAATTACAGAATCAAATTGTAGATATTTATTTGAGCCTCCCCACAAAAATCTGAAATTTTTGGACACCATTTGGTAGGAGAATTGAAGTCTGCAGAGGAGGGACAGGGATAAGGGTCGTGGGACCCACCAGTTAGTGGGACTCACTCGAAGCGGCTCTGCACGCCGTTTTTCCGGCGTTCCTCCGCTCGACACCGCGAAGCATGCAAACCCCCACGGAGCTGCTCGCCTGCCTGCTTCATGGCGCCCCCCCCCCCCCTACTCCTCCCTGGCCTATAAATACTCCCCCCGGTCGCAGTGGACACCACCCCGAGCCCCCGCCTCTGTTTTCTTTCTTCCGCCACTGCACCGCACCGCCGCCGCAATTCTCGACGCGCCAGCCAAACAAGGCAAGGAATTGCAGTGCTTCCAACAGCAAAAGGTTGCTCAACTAGTTGCTCTTCCTTCCTGCCCAATCGCTTGTTTGATTCACTGCTTATATGTGTGGTATTTCAAAGTTCCTCGACGCTCGCGGGTGAAGTCGTGAAGGGAAGCTTCCTGTTCCACGAGGACAGACCACTCTGTAACACCCTCAATTTTCGCATCATGCATTGCATACATGTTCATTCATTAAATATTAATAGAATAAAAGAAAAATAATAAAACATAAAATATACATGTACAAATATGAGTAGCAAAAGAAGAAAAAGAAAATAATAGCGTAAAACATGTATTGGGGAATAAGTATAAAAAATAATAGTAATAATAATATATATAATATATATATATAAATAAATAATATATTTAATAATCGTATATAAAAAATAGTATAAATAATAAAATATGTAATAATAATAAAAAACAACAACAAAAAGAAAATATAAATAAATAAATAAATAAATAATATAATGAAAAAAAGAAGTATATAAAAAAAGAAAAAAAAAAGAAAAAAAGGGGGGACTGCTCCGCCAGCCAGGCCAACGGCCCAGCCAGCGAGCGCCTCCCCGCGCCTGCCTCAGCCGCCCGCGCACGCTCCTGCGCCCCGGCCCCAGCGCGCTGCGTGACCCCGCCGCCTGGCCTCCCGCGCCACCCGGGCCACGTGCCCGACCCCACCCGCACCCGGCGCGCCTGACCCCGCTCGGCCCCCGTTGACCCCGCCCGATCCCGCGTTGCGCCGCGCGCCCACGCGCCCCGGACGAGCCGCACGCGCACCTGGCCGACCGCGCGCTGCCCCGAGCCGCGCCTCCCGCGCGCTAGCGCGCCCCGCGCTCGACCTTGCACCGTGGCCGAGTCGGCCTCTGGCCAATCGACTGTCGCGCCTATAAATACCACCGGGTGCCTCGTAGGTTTTCCAAGCCACCAGAAAATGCCGCCGCCTTCTAGTGAAGAAAACCCTAGCCGCCGGTAGGGAAAAATAGAGAAGAACAGAGGCGCCGCCATGGAAGAAAAGAGAGGAAAAAAGAGGAGGAAGAGGAAGAAAAAAAGGAGGGTGCTATCATCTGCCGGAGATCGTCGTCGCCGTCGTCGTGCCGTTGGATGACCCCTGCGCCATCTACTTCGTCTACGCGTCGCCTTCGTCCCGGGATCTTCGAAGCCGTCGCGTCTACGGTAGGGTTCGCTTTTCCAATGCGAATTTTAGCAACGTATTAGATCTAAGCGCCGTAAATTGATTTTAGTTGCATCGTCTTTTTATTTTCAGCAGCATTAATCCTCGCTAAAACCCCCATAAACTCATATGAACACATATGAACTAGTTGCATCTAATTAATAAACAACCATAGTTAATTAATGATTGAACTTTGCATGCATGCATATCATTGCATGTTGATTAATTTGTGTGCATCATATTGAATTGTATGTATTTTCTTGTATGTGTGATTGCGAGTAGAGGGAAGTGCTCAATAAGTCGTGTATGAGGATTTCGAGAACAAAGACTTCGAGCGCTTGAGCAACCCTATCCGCCGGAGCAAGGCAAGTGTCCTTGACGCATATTGATCCTGTTTTTAAATAAATGGTTTGTTTGCAAAACTGCATGCTTGTGTCAATTTGATGGGAATCCTATGGTAGGAAGTTTACTAGATTTGTTTAACCACCCTTGTCGCCTGGAATATATGGTAGAGAGTCGGGAAGGGCTTTTTACCTTTTTGCTTCGCTTAATTAATTGGGATGGCAAACAACACTACACATTTAATTATGCATCAATGATATTCTGGTTAATGTGAACTGGTCAATACGATGGGTGATCTAAGCAAGCCTGGTATGTGGATGGGTTGGATGTTATGGTGGTTTGCTTGCTTTAGATCTAAGGACTGGTTCATGCGAGAATAGGCCAGGACTACAGTGCCACCACGAGGCCAAGTATGGGTGCGGCGTAGCTGATTAATTAGGGCTTTGCTAGTGTTGTTTGGACCATTGTGGATGCTCGGGGAAGGGGTAGTCAGATTGGGTTTGTTGATGATTGGTGGGACTACACTGGGATCCGAATGCCTC
Organism: Tuctoria greenei; assembly: GCA_036927565.1. NCBI lineage: Eukaryota > Viridiplantae > Streptophyta > Magnoliopsida > Poales > Poaceae > Tuctoria > Tuctoria greenei. Next base: position 160,325,313 of record JAYESD010000008.1, on the reverse strand, counting down.
AAGAGGGGGCCCTTGGTTGAAGATGTGCTCAGTTGGAGGCATCGCCACCGGTGAAACCTCAGTGGGGTCTAAATAGGCTAGTAATCCCTTTGTAAAGGCTATTTTGTGATCTCTTGGCCATACACCAAAGGAAGTGTAATTGGCATAAGGGAGGTTCTTTAGTCGCCGACGGGTGATGAAATCACAAACACGTGGGTAAAGTGGTACAAAGTCTGCAGAGTCTATTAAAACTATCATGATAGCCGTGCTCCCGGTTATGAGCGCCTAGATGACCTACATGATTAGAGGGAATTTGGTAATGGGATGGTTATGGGTTGGTAATGGTTATGGTGGATATTATGATTATGGTTATGGTTATGGGATGGAATTATGGTTTATGACATTGATTATGATTATTGGTAATGGTGATCTATTGACTGTTATTATTATGGTTACATGGTTTATGATGGGTTTGCTTCACATAAATATGATACATTGCTTTTTCAAATGTTTTACTATACTTTTCCGCACTTAGCCATTATTACATTCGTCATTTGAATAAGCCACATGTCATACTTTCCACACTTGCTGAGTACGACATGTACTCACTCTTGCAATCCCCCCAACAGTTGCAGGTCAGGATTGAGAGTTTAATGGTGATAATGTGGAGTTCTAGGCCGTGTCTACCGTCAGCTTTGCCTGTGGTGTTATTGGAGCTGCGCTATACCCTATTGCTTATGCTTAGTTTGCTTAGTTTGTTTAATTAGTTTATTTCTGCTGCATTAGTTGAACTTGTCATCAATATTCATTAGAGCTTGTATTCGAGGATAATCTGGTTTGTGTAATAAATTTTGGTTAATTAATCTTGTTCCGTGGTAATTTTCTGTATACTCTTTTGTGATTGCACTCGTGTATGTGTGATGAACATCCTGGGCACACATATGCGTTAGCTTGGTTCATTTTGTCGGAACCGGGCGTCACAGATTGGTATCAGAGCCACAGGTTGACCGTAGGACGCAGCCTAGATAGAATGGACACTTTAGAGCACATAGGAGCACTCAGGGATCGATGTGTTTTTGCTTAGTGTGCTGTTTGCTATATATATATTGTTTGCTTGTGTGCTTAATAGAGGATTTTGGGATGCTTTAGCATTGCCATGTCCACCTAGGCTAGTATAGCTAGTTGGTTAGCTTCATATCCCTTGATGCATATAGTTGGGTACGTTTCTTAATTCTTACCTATTGCTCTCCTTCAGATGGTGAGGACTCGCAATCAGAGGGATGTCAATGGTGAGGAGGAGAACCATGGAGTACCTCAGAACAATACTGGACAAGGACCTGCTCATGGAGCCATCAATCTCGAGCAGCTACTAGCTATGCAGAACCAGCTCATGCAGACCATGATACAGACAATGGGACAGCTGCACGCTGGCAATATCAACAATCAGCCCCACATGCCTCCACCGCCACCCCCATCTCCTCATAACCGATTGGGAGAGTTTATGAGGACTAGGCCGCCGACCTTTGCTCAAGTTGCTGACCCTATGGATGCAGATGATTGGCTCAAGTCCATGGAGAAGAAGCTAGCCATTGTCCAATGCAGTGACCGGGAGAAGGTGCTATTTGCTTCTCATCAACTCGTTGGAGCAGCTGCGGATTGGTGGGATTCTTATTGCAACGCTCATGAGAACCAAGAGAGAATTACTTGGGCCGAATTCAAGGAGAATTTTCGTTCTCATTATGTGCTGGAGGGTGTTATGATCTTGAGGAGGCAAGAATTTGAGAATTTAAGGCAAGGAGGATCGAGCGTGAGTGAATATCTCAATAAGTTCACTCAACTCTCAAGATACGCGCCTGAGGATGTTAGTCGGGACAGCCGGAAACAATACTTATGAGGGGATTGAACAATGAAATCCAAGTGCAACTACTCAATTGTGATTATGTCAATTTCCAGAAGCTTGTGGACAAAGCGATTTTGGTTGAGAACAAGATTCGTGAGATGGAGCAAGAAATCAAGAGGAAGGCGCCATATCAAGGACAGCAACAAGGAAGTAATGTGCGCCCTCGCTTTGCGCCGCCCAATGTGCCTCATTACAGCTCCTCCATCCCTGCTCAACGCCCCGGATTTGCACCGCGCCTAGCTCAATTTGTGCAGCAACGCCCTGTTATGTAAGCACCTAGGCCTCCAATGCCATATGCACCTCGTGCTAATTTTCCTGCTGCAAGTGTTCAAAACCAAGCTCGTCCCAATAATTCCGGTGCAGTTAAGAAGTTTTATACTTGTGGAGAAGCTGGACACTTTGCGCATCAATGTCCTAAGTTATGCCTTGGTCAAGGAAGCAATGCGCCGAGGCAAAACCCAAGACCCAATGGAGGACAACCACAAGGAAACCGGGGACAGCAGAATTTTGCTCGTGGCAACGTGAACCATGTCTCTACGGAGGATGCTCAACAAGCGGATGACGTGGTCATTGGTATGTTTCTCGCCAACTCAAACCCCGCGACTATCTTATTTGATTTCGGAGCATCGCATTCATTCATTGCATCGAAGTATGTTGCCAAGTATAGTTTGCCTATCTCTCATATGAAGTTTACTCTATTGGTTAAGTCTCCTGGAGGAGAGATTAGGACAAGTATAGTATGTCCAAAAGTAAGCCTTAGAATAAGGGGGGTAGACTTCTCCGCCAACCTCATTGTTTTGGATTCTCAAGGATTGGACATTATACTTGATATGAACTGGTGGAGGATGCACAATGGAGTTATTGAGTGTGCCACGAATACGGTGAGGTTGACCAATGAAGAAGGGATCACCGTAGAATTTGAAGAACCTCAAACTGCACCAAAGCAATTGGAGCTGAATCATATGGACGGTGCCGCAATTGAGGAGATTTCGGTGGTGTGCAAATTTTTGGATGTGTTTCCGGATGAGTTGCCAGGTATGCCACCTGATCGAGACATTGAGTTTGTCATTGATTTAATACTTGGAACTGCACCTATAGCTAAGAGGCCGTACCGGATGCCTCCTATGGAATTAGCGAAGCTCAAGAAGCAAATTCAATAGCAATTAGAGAAGGGTTTTATTCGCCATAGCTCTTCACCTTGGGGAGCGCCCGTTCTATTTGTGGACAAGAAGGATGGAACGCAAAGGATGTGTGTGGATTACCGAGCTCTCAACGAGGTGACCATCAAGAACAAGTACACCTTGCCCCGTATAGAGGATTTGTTTGACCAGATGAAAGGTTCCTGTGTGTTTTCCAAGATTGATTTGAGGTCAGGTTACTTTCAAATGAAGATTAGACCGTCGTACATAGCCAAGATAGCTTTTAGGACACGCTATGGATCTTATGAGTACACCGTGATGTCTTTTGGATTGACAAATGCACCTGCTTACTTTATGTACCTCATGAATAAAGTCTTCATGGAGTACTTGGATAAGTTTGTCGTGGTGTTCATTGATGATATTATGATCTACTCGAAGGATGAGAAGGAACATGAGGAACACTTGAGGCTTACGTTGCAGAAATTGAGGGAGCATCAATTGTATGCCATGTTCAACAAGTGTCAGTTTTGTTTGAAAGAGGTGCCATTTTCGGGTCATATCATCTCAGGAGGAGGAGTATCGGTTGACCCCGGTAAAGTGAGGGATGTGTTGAAGTGGGAACCACCGCAAAACGTAAAGGAAATAAGGAGTTTTCTTGGAATGGCTGGATATTACCGTAGGTTCATCAAGGACTTTTCCAAGATAGCCAAGCCTATGACGGAGTTGTTAATGAAGGGAAATGCTTTCCGATGGACTCATGCTTGTCAAAATAGTTTTGAAGAGTTGAAAAAGAGGTTAACAACAGCCCCAGTTTTTGTATTACCGGATGTAAGCAAGAGTTTTGATATTTATTGTGACGCATCAAGACGAGGACTTGGATGTGTATTGATGCAAGAAGGTCAAGTGGTCGCCTATGCGTCGAGAAAATTGAAGAAACATGAGCAGAATTATCCTACACATGATCTAGAACTTGCAGTTGTGGTACATGCATTGAAGATTTGGAGACACTATATTCTTGGACATAGGTGTGAAATTTATACGGATCACAAGAGTCTTAAGTATATTTTCACACAAACGGATCTGAATTTGAGGAAATGAAGATGGTTGGAGCTCATCAAAGATTATGATTTGGGGATCAACTATCATTTGGGAAAAGCCAATGTAGTGGCTGATGCTTTAAGTAGAAAAGGAGTAAGTCATCAACTCACAGTTCGAGAGTTACCATCCGAGTTATGTAAGGAGTTTGAACGGTTGAACCTCTGGTTTGTAAATGAGATGGAGATGATGGAGTTAAATCCGACCTTGGAACAAGAAATTCGAGAAGCACAAACCACAGATGAGGAGATCAAGGAAATCAAGGAAAGGACCGAAGAAAGGAGAGAATTCAGATTTGATGAGGACGAACATGGTACCTTATGGCTTGGAAAGAGAATTGTCGTGCCCAATGTGAAGCATATTCGGGATACAATATTAAAGGAGGCACATGACTCGCCGTACTCAATTCATCCCGGCTGTACAAAGATGTACAAGGACTTAAAGACATGCTATTGGTGGGCCAGCATGAAAAAGGACATAGCCGAATATGTTGCACTTTGTGATGTGTGCCGACTAGTTAAAGCTGAACATCAAAGGCCAGCCGGATTGTTACAACCATTGAAGATCCCAGAGTGGAAGTGGGAAGAGATTGGTATGGACTTTATAGTTGGCTTACCACGTACCCAGTCCGGCTATGATTCAATATGGGTAATTGTGGATCGGTTGACAAAATCAGCTCACTTCATACCTGTCAAGACCACATATACCACCGCGAAGCTAGCGGAATTGTATATGGAGCATATTGTGTGCTGACATGGAGTACCGAAGAAGATAGTCTCGGATAGAGGTTCTCAATTCACTTCCAGATTTTGGCAAAAATTGCATGAAGCTTTGGGAATGAGGTTGAATTTTAGTTCAGCATATCATCCTCAAACGGATGGACAAACCGAGAGGACCAATCAGATTTTGGAGGACATGTTAAGAGCTTGTGCTTTAAAGCATGGGAAAAGTTGGGATAAGAGCTTGCCATATGCAGAATTTTCATACAATAATAGTTACCAAGCCAGCTTGAAAATGTCACCCTATGAAGCACTATACGGAAGGAAGTGTAGGACACCTTTTTTCTGGAATGTGACAGGAGAGAATCAAGTATTTGGTCCAGATGTGTTACAAGACACTGAAAGACAAGTTCAAATGATACGGGAAAACCTAAGGGCTGCTCAGTCGCGACAGAAAGGTTATGCGGATAATAGGCGAAGGAGTCTGACATTTGAAATAGGAGATTTCATATACCTCAAAGTGTCACCTATCCGAGGTCAGCGACGGTTTAACGTCAAAGGAAAACTGGCACCTCGCTATATCGGGCCATTTAAGATTCTGGACAAGCGACGAGAGGTAGCTTACCGACTTGAGCTGCCTGCGTATCTCTCCGATGTACACAACGTGTTTCACATGTCTAAACTCAAGAAGTGTCTCAGAGTGCCGGAAGAACAAGTGTCGATGGACGAGTTAGAACTTTAGGAGGATTTGTCTTATGTCGAGCAACCTATCAAGATCTTGGACATGAAGGAAAGGGTCACGAGGAATAAGAAAGTCCGTTGGTGCAAGGTGCAATAGAAACACCATACAGAAGCCGAAGCTACGTGGGAACGTGAAGAAGACCTGAAGACAGAATTCCCGCATCTTTTCTCCACGCTATCGAATCTTGAGGGTGAGATTCACTTTAAGGGGGGTAGGTTTGTAACACCCTCAATTTTCGCATCATGCATTGCATACATGTTAATGCATTAAATATTAATAGAATAAAAGAAAAATAATAAAACATATAATATACATGTACAAATATGAGTAGCAAAAGAAGAAAAAGAAAATAATAGCATAAAACATGTATTGGGGAATAAGTATAAAAAATAATAGTAATAATATATATACATAATATATAAATAAATAATATATATACATAATATATAAATAAATAATATATATAATAATCATATATAAAAAATAGTATAAATAATAAAATATGTAATAATAATAAAAAACGATAACAAAAAGAAAATATAAATAAATAAATAAATAATATAATGAAAAAAAAGAAGTATATAAAAAAAGAAAAAAAAGAAAAAAAAGGGGACTGCTCCGCCGTCCAGGCCGACGGCCCAGCCAGCGAGCGCCTCCCCGCGCCTGCCTCGGCAGCCCGCGCGCGCTCCCGTGCCCCGGCCCCAGCGCGTTGCGCGACCCCGCCGCCTGGCCTCCCGCGCCGCGCGGGCCACGTGCCCGACCCCACCCGCACCTGGCGCGCCTGACCCCGCTTGGCCCCCGTTGACCCCGACCGATCCCGCGTTGCGCCGCGCGCCCACACGCCCCGACCGAGCAGCACGCGCGCCCGGCCGACCGCGCGATGCCCCGAGCCGCGCCTCCCGCGCGCTAGCGCTCCCCACGCTCGACCTCGCCCCGTGTCCGAGTCGGCCTCTGGCCGATCGAATGCCGCGCCTATAAATACTGTCGGGTGCCTCGTAGGTTTTCCAAGCCACCAGAAAACGCCGCCACCTTCTAGAGAAGAAAACCCTAGCCGCCGGTAGGGAAAAATAGAGAAGAACAAAGGCGCCGCCAGGGAAGAAAAGAGAGGGAAAAAGAGGAGGAAGAGGAAGAAAAAAAGGAGGGTGCTGTCATCCGCCGGAGATCGTCGTCGCCGTCGTCGTGCCGCCGGAGGACCCCTGCGCCATCTACTTCGTCTACGCGTCGCCTTTGTCCCGGGATCTTCGAAGCCGTCGCGTCTACGGTAGGTTTCATTTTTCCAATGCGAATTTTAGCGACGTATTAGATCTAAATGCCGTAAATTGATTTTAGTTGCATCGTCTTTTTATTTTCAGCAGCATTAATCCTCGCTAAAACCCCCATAAACTCATATGAACACGTATGAACTAGTTGCATCTAATTAATAAACAACCATAGTTAATTAATGATTGAACTTTGCATGCATGCATATCATTGCATGTTGATTAATTTGTGTGCATCATATTGAATTGTATGTATTTTCTTGTATGTGTGATCGCGAGTAGAGGGAAGTGCTCAAGAAGTCGTGTACGAGGATTTCGAGAACAAAGACTTTGAAGCGCTTGAGCATATTGATCCTGTTTTTAAATAAATGGTTTGCTTGCAAAATTGCATGCTTGTGTCAATTTGATGGGAATCCTATGGTAGGAAGTTTACTAGATTTGCTTAACCACCATTGTCGCCTGGAATATATGGTAGAGAGTCGGGAAGTGCTTTTTACCTTTTTGCTTCGCTTAATTAATTGGGATGGCAAACAACACCACAGATTTAATTATGCATGAATGATATTCTGGTTAATGTGAACTGGTCAATATGATGGGTGATCTAAGCAAGCCTGGTACGTGGATGGGTTGGATGTTATGGTGGTTTGCTTGCTTTAGATCTAAGGACCGATTCATGCGAGAATAGGCCAGGACTACAGTGCCACCACGAGGCCAAGTATGGGTGCGGTGTAGCTGATTAATTAGGGCTTTGCTAGTGCTGTTTGGACCATTGTGGATGCTCGGGGAAGGGGTAGTCGGATTGGGTTTTTTGATGATTGGTGGGACTACCCTGGGATCCGAATGGCTCAAGAGGGGGCCCTTGGTTGAAGATGTGCTCAGTTGGAGGCATCGCCACCAGTGAAACCTCAGTGGGGTCTAAATAGGCTAGTAATCCCTTTGTAAAGGCTATTTTTTGATCTCTTGGACATACACCAAAGGAAGTGTAATTGGCATAAGAGAGGTTCTTTAGTCGCCGACGGGTGATGAAATCACAAACACATGGGTAAAGTGGTACAAACTCTGCAGAGTCTATTAAAACTATCATGATAGCCGTGCTCCCGGTTATGAGCGCCTGGATGAACTACATGATTAGAGTGAATTTGGTAATGGGATGGTTATGGGTTGGTAATGGTTATGGTGGATATGATGATTATGGTTATGGTTATGGGATGGAATTATGGTTTATGACATTGATTATGATTATTGGTAATGGTGATTTATGGACTGGTATTATTATGGTTACATGGTTTATGATGGGTTTACTTCACATAAATATGATACATTGCTTTTTCAAATGTTTTACTGTACTTTTCCGCACTTAGCCATTATTACATTCGTCATTTGAATAAGCCACATGTCATACTTTCCACACTTGCTGAGTACGACATGTACTCACTCTTGTAATCCCCCCAACAGTTGCAGGTCAGGATTGGGAGTATAATGGTGATAATACGGAGTTCTAGGCCATGTCTACTATCAGCTTTGCCTGTGGTGTTATTGGAGCTGCGCTATACCCTATTGCTTATGCTTAGTTTGCTTAGTTTTCTTAATTAGTTTATTTCCGCTGCATTAGTTGAACTTGTCATCAATATTCACTAGAGCTTGTATTCGAGGATAATCTGGTTTGTGTAATAAATTTTGGTTAATTAATCTTGTTCTGTGGTAATTTTCTGTATACTCTTTTGTGATTGCACTCCTGTATGTGTGATGAACATCCTAGGCACACATATGTGTTAGCTTGGTTCATTTTTTCGGAACCGGACGCCACACACTCCAAGCCGATTCCATCTTCCTCTTTGAAGCAATGAGGTGCGCAAAGGTACCTAGATGCTTCTTGTGAAGTTCCAGACACTGTCATGCTTCCTAGCTCCTTTATCTCAGGTTTTCCCCAAAACAGTTCATACTGATGTCGATAGATTGTCGTTTAAATTCCGTTTCTACATACAATTAATTGTCAATCCAGTAAGGTATTATCCCCTAGACCTCCATGCGCATCACCTCTCAAAAATTGAGAGAAATCCATCGAGAAACGAGGTCGGATTTCGAGTCTTCATGGCCGCCTATTGAAAACCCGTACCTCGCCGTCGAGTTCAACATTGCCGACAATTTCTCCCCAATCTGACCCCCAAATCATCATCCTGGAGTTCCCAAGAACCTTCCCGAGCTTTTCTCGATTCGATTGAGCCATTCCCAAGCATTTCCGACGAAGACCGACTTCCTTGCTCCGTCGTCGCCGTCGCGCCGCCGTCTCCGGCCATCGCCGGCATGATTGGACCCCACCATCGTCTTTAGCAGTCGATTTTAGGGTGGAGCGGTCACGGCGAGGCCAAGAGGAGGTCGATGCACCAGTTCCGGCGAGGCACCGCCGCAGATTCCGGCGAGGAGCGCCGCCGCGTCGGGATGTAGACAAAGATGCGGGACCACCGGTCAGCGTAACCCTCTCACGTGGGATCAGCTGCGGATAGGATATGGTGTGGCTGCGCGATTAAACCCCATGACCCCTGGTGTGGCTCCAATCCGATTGGTTGAATTCGGATGAAGCGGGAGCAGCCACTTTATTTGAAATTTCCAATAGGAAATTAAATCCAGATTTAATCCCAACTTAGAAAATCCATAACGTGCAGTAAAATTATCCAAAAGTTCCCAAATAAATTTTGTTAGAACCAGCATGAAGAACACTGTCCAGTGGTGCACTTTGATTTGTATGAAAAGCCATAGAAATTTCTCCAAAATTCAGATAAGCAAAATGCTTAAAGAATTCATTCCTACAGTTCTATTAATTGGAAAATTCCCAATTATGGTCAGAACCCAATAGTTGATACATGTGATCTCCAGTAAAAATATCAAGTTCTTTGGACTTAAAATACTGGGTTGATCTATGTCCCAAACCTCTATGTAGCTATAAATTGAGAAAAATGGAAAAATGAATTTCCAGAAATTTACCCAAACTTTAAAAATCAGTTTCTTGCTGTAGAAAACTCAGTAAATTTTGAAACAAATTTTCCTAGAACCAGTGAGACCCCCTCTACATGGTACAACCCTTCATAGCCATAATACATCTCCAAAAATTTCAACCAAAATTTAAGGAAGCTTATTGCTTACCATAATTGTTAAGAATAACAAACATCCTTTATCATCTCCTGTTCTTTGCAAGAGTCTCCCCCATAATATCTAGTATACACCATAAAAATCCCAAAGTCAATAAGATAATTGTCTTATTGTATCTTAATATACACACCCCACCTTAAGCATATTAATTATTCAAAAAATCATTTATACCTAGTATATGCATATCGTGTAGTAGATGAAGTCGAGGAGCAGCCGGAAGCCTTGGAGGTCCAGCTGCCAGAAACTAACATAGACTCAAACTCGCTTTCAGGCAAGCCCCGGTTTCAATTTAAGTACCTTATAGTATTTTACAGTTTTCATTCACCTTACATCTTCAGATGATTGTGCATTATGTTTAAGGTGTTTGACATCCACTTGCATGGCCCACAAATCCTATGAAGTCTTGGGTAGGTCTACGGCCTGTCGAGTAGACACTGCTATGCTTATGCTCATAGGAATTCGGTAGAAGTCGAGTAGTTGGAATCTACTCGCGAGATAGAAATTTTATCACACGGGAGATTTTAGAATAAGAAAATGGTTTATGAATATGAAATTGAGACCAAGCAGTGGATAGGATGCAGTGAGACGTGGTCTCACGTGTGTAGGCCTGCTTGTGTCGATTGAGGACCGTTTCGTGTGCGGTCCTACTGGACAAGCTTGAATTGTACCGGCGACATACTGGAGGAATGGGCTCCAGTAAACTAACGTAGCTTGATACTGGTTTGTCGAGGCATTACGTTCCGTTTTATAGGCGTGGGTTGAGGGCGCGAGGTGTAAATCAGCTGGTGGGCACGTCAGAGTACGCCCCATGCAGTGACCACGTGCTCATGACAGATCGACCAGTTTGACATTCGAGTGTTTAGTGAAAGGTGGCCATATACGACTAGTACTGAACTGTTATGTAGGTACTTCTGAAAGAACTCGTTGGCATTTTCGAAAGTGCATATGTGTCGTGTTGTTCCTGGTATGTCCTGATTGCAATCACATTCCCTCGCGGTAATAGAGTACTACTTGTTCACTGTATCGTGACGTAGTAAATACTAAAGAAGTCAGATGAATATTATGTATTGGTTATGAATTGCTTGAACAACCTTGTTTGGCTTAAATATAGTACAATTAAAAGCTTACTATTTCCCCATACTGTAGCTGTAATAGCATTATGTGCCTTGTGCACGTCATATCATCGGCAAAGCGTTTCTTGTTTGATTGTGGAGTCTATGATGTGTCGTGCCTGAGGAATGTCAGGTGATAAATAAAACATGACTATAAGGATCCACTTATAGGAGAGTCCTTATGCTTTACTTACCTATATTTAGTACTGATCCTTGCATATGTCTTGTGAGACGGATTAGTCTTGCTGAGCCTTATGCTCACGTTTGCAGTTAACGAGTTTTTGTAGATTACACGACTGATGACGGGTTTAATGGCGAGGCTGCACCCCCTCCAGGGTTTACAGCCGAGTGGGAAACCTGCACGCCACCGTGAATTGCGTGTTGCTAGTGCAAAGTATTCAGGACATGGATGACTTTGCTTTTTCATAGCTAGTGTTGAGAGCGTAGCTATTATGTATAGTTCTCTTTCCTTCCGCTAGTACTTTTAAAATTTCCGGTGTGCTTGTCAATAATTACTTGGTATTGTAAATTTGTTCGCGTTCTATTCTTGTATATTGTTGGGTGTCGCATCGCACGACACCACCCGATGAGATCCTTGGCGGTCGGGATTCCGGTCCCTACAATATTTTCCATAGCAGCATCATCAGAAATTATCTCCTCATTATTTGCCAATTGCTCAGCAATATTTTCTCAACTCATTTTTCTCCATGGTGTACCCAAGAAGTATAATCAAATGACATCCCATTATGAAGCAAGTGAATATTAACTTCTTTGCGTGTCCCGTGGCAAATATTACGACATCTCGTGCAAGGACAAGTCTTAGTTTCTTCTTCACGAGTGCCCTGGAATGCTAAATTTGAAAATGAATTCATTCCATCCTGCCACTCCTTCGTACGCTTGTCTTTTCCCATCCATGACTTATGTTCTGACATCGCTTCCTACAATCAGCATACCGTAAGATGATAGAACTACAGTAACATTATGTGAGCAATTGTACCTAGCGCTGTTGCTCGTCCACGTGTGGCGGCCGGCGGATGCTCCTCCACGCCGGTGGCTAGCAGATGCTTTTCCAAGAGCGTGGCAGCCGGCGAATGCTCCTCCAAGAGCGTGGAGGCTGGCAGATGCTCTTCCAAGCACGTTTCGTACAGTCAGGAGAGGGGCCGTTGTGGATGTAAAGCTCCCGTGGGCAGGCAGCCAGGACAAAGCGTACGTGAAGCTATCAGAGTAGGCCAAACACTCTGCTAGGCCGCTTGTTATCCGTGGGCTGAAACTGCGCTGAGTCACTTTGTATTCGTGGGCCAAAATTGCGCTGGGACGCTTGGTGTCTGTCCCCATGACGCGTGAACCCATCTACGGGCACATGCCTGGCTATGGCAATTTGTTATCTAAATAAGTTCATGTAGCAATGGGGGTGGTATTCCGATCAAAATAAAGCATATGCATAAAATCTCTTGAACCGCAACAACACAGTGATATAAATAAGTATTAAATACTACATTAGATATAAACATCGACGGAACCAAACAGCAGTGTTCAACATACCATTACATGCAACAAACTAATCGACAGAACTAGCTGTTACATAATCCCCAATAAACACAAAATAAACTAATTGGCACATCTAGTCCGCAGCACTTCCCTTCAAGCAGTGGTCGCTACCTGTTGTGTTTTCCTATTAGTACTGTATACTACTTTACATATCGCTTTGCAGGTCGCGCTACGGGCGATCTCCTCTAGCACCTCCAGCAGCTAAAGTACTGTACTGGCCACTTTAGAGGCTAGCGGCAGTGTGGAGGGTTGTTCATTAACAAAGAATATAGATAGAAAAGATAGTTCACTAAACAAACAGATAGAAAACAAAATAACAGTTGGAACAGACGAACAATATTGAGTTTATCAACAAAAAGCATTACTACAAAATAAGAAAAATGATATCAAGAAACAATAAAAACAACATCACACAACCTTATAAGTCTTTTATATAAAGCCCATACTGGATAACACCTCACAACAGAATGCAAAATGCTCATGTCTAATCCTACAATCTTCACTACAGAAGACCCTGCAGCCGCTCCACCCTTGCTTCCCGCAGCCGGCAGCCGTACATGGGTCAACCTCTTTGTTGGTCAGTGACACCAGCAGCGGTCTCGGAGGTGGGCGCGGATGCGCCCACATCAGATTATGGATTTCATCCCAGGATTGAATCTGACACCGCCTGCACTCATAGCAAAGGAGGCCAAGGACGTAGGCCACCTCCATGTGGCTGGCCCTGGCTGCCCGAGCGAGAAACTGGGTGCCCTGCTGCTCGCGATCGACCACGAAGATGAGCTTGAGCCCGGTGATGTAGCACGCATGAGGGTTGAGGATGATGGCCAGCTTCTCCACGAGGGCTTTGTACCGCCCCTGGTCGAGCCACATCCTCCGGGTCACCTGCTCCAGCGCCACGCGCCTGCCACACCGCATGCATGGCCTTCCAGGTAGCACGCATACTGGAGAGGTCATCCAAGGGTCGCAGGGAGCTTCCGGTGACGCGCCCCGCGATCTCAATGGCAATATCTTGCGTGAATGGAACCTCCATAGCTTCAACGTCACCGTGCTGCGAGGGGAACCAATGAGGGTGCGCGCGGCGAAGACAAAGAGGAAGCTAGAGTACGTGCAGGGAAGACGATGGTGTGTCTATAGAGTACGCACGAAGAATACGATTGAGATATTATATAAAGACACACGCCATCATCTTCTCCACGCGTATTGATCGGGGTCACGCGTAGTGATGGTTCGGATTCCGACGATGGCGGATTCCACATCCTCTGCAATACTATAGGTGCATTAAGGGTGGCTGACATGTGAACTGAAAGTGCATCTAGGAATCCCTTGTGGGTTTTGGATGATATATGACAAGCAGATGAGATCCTAACTACTTTGTTGAGATGAACACAGGTTTTAATGGGAAACTAAGCAAAGTGCCAAAAAGAAGGGAGAATGAGGAGCAATGCGGAAAAGAGCTCAAGGAACAAGTGTAGTAGATCATTGTGTGTGGAGTGTGTTAAGGAAACACACCCCAATAGCTCAAACACAAATAAACACACACATTGCACAAATTTATATAAGACCGGACTAGTCCGACTGACACCGAACTAGTCAGATATCTTTCTGCACAAGATCGGACAAGTCCGATATCGCCACGAACTAGTCTGATATTTCTCGGACTAGAATCGGACTAGTCCTTCCCAGTGCGAACTAGTCCTCCAAACACTTACACAAGTTGCACAAAATCGGACAAGTCCGATCTCATAACGGACTAGTCCGACATCGTTCTGATCTAAATCGGACAAGTCCAATATTGGCACGGACTAGTCCGAAAAATCCTCTGACCTAAATCGGACAAGTCCTCCAAATGCGGACTTGTCACCAAATTCACTTAGGGTTTCACTGATCCGGACAAGTCTGATGATTATCGGAGTAGTCCGAAGATTTCAAGAAGCGAAATCGGACAAGTCCGCTCCTAGCTGGACTAGTCCGATGTTTCGGGACTATTAGGGTTTGCTACACACAACACACCGGACTAGTCCGGTGTCCACCACGAACTAGTCCGATCTTCCTAAACCCTAACGCTCACTTTTAGAAACCCCATATAAATAGATGTGCACAGCCCAACTTTAAACTCTCTCGACCCCCTGCGTCGTCACACCTCCCAAGAGCCTCAAAAACACATCTCTCGATGAAATCAAAATCCACAAAGATCAATCCCTTGAGGATACACTTTGGAACATTGGAGAGACACGATTCATCACACTTGAGCTCTTGGTTTGATTCCCTAACACACTCTTGTGATTTTACTTGTAATCTTTCGAGTGTGTTCTTGGTGAAGTTCTTGTTCTAATCTAGGGGAGCCCTCAACATGTGAGAAGGCCCCTTGAATTATGTTATTTACCCTTTGTGATAAGAGAAGAGGATTGGCCTTCGTTGCGATCCGACGAGGGTAGGGTTGGAGAAGATCCGGTCCTTTGGTGGACTCCTCAACGTGGACGTAGGTTGCCTCTGTGGGAACCGAACCACGGGATAAATTGCTTGTGGTCTTGCTTTGCGTTCATTATTCTTATACATCATATCAAACTAGGGTTTTAATCAATATTGTTTACTTTTTGTTCAAACATTAAACATAAGATTAACTTGTGATATAACCTAGTTCATAATTGTGTAACACTTCAATTACCCTTATATTTTCGCTGCATACATCCTAGAATCAAATTAATCGATCAAACTTTATTAACCTAGTTGGTACACACTGGACTAGTCCGCACTTGACTGGACTAGTCTGATATCTCAAGTTTTTATCTGGTTGTTAAGTGTTGCAGGTTCTGACAAAATTCAAAAAGGCCTATTAAACCCCCCACCCCTAGGCCACATTCATGAATCCACAACCTATGGGACCCACACCTCTCGCGTGCACTGATGGGTCGCGCGAAGTAATGGAACCGCTCTATCTTCAACATCAGCACAAGAATAGTATCCTATCATCAATAGAGCTAACATACTATGTTTGATAGTAATCTACGCCAAACATTTATTGTTTTACTGTTTGGGTCTCCACGCTCTTTCACCTTAATTCGTACGTACGTACTACCTATCTTTTTATAACATTTTTCTCATCCCTTCTTTTCTTTTCTCTCTGTTCATTGTCTCCACTTTTCATTCCAGTTATCGCTAATCGATAGAAGTAGCTATTATATAATCCCTAATAAACAAAATATAAACTAATTGACATATCTAGTCCGCAGCACTTCCCTTCAAGCAGTGGTAATAACTTCTGGCCGCATATATGAGTAGTGGTAACGATTACACCATGTATAGGGGCACAGGGCCAGTGCTACGTTGGAGTTCTACCTATGTTTTTTCTAACATTTTTCTCGTCCTTTCTTTTCTTTTCTCTCTGTTCATTGTCTCCACTTTTCTTTGCAGTCATAGTGACCTCTTAGTATTGTATACTACTTTACAGACTACTTTGCAGGCCCTGATGCGGGCGATCTCCTGGCACCTCCAACGACTAAAGTATCGTACATGCCACTTTAGAGGCCACCGGTGGTCTGGAGGGTCGTTCATTAACAAATAATATAGATAGAACATATAGTTCACTAAACAGCAGATAGAAAACAAAATAACAGATGGACAAACAGCATTGAGTTCATTATCATAAAACATTACTCCCTCCTTCCTACTACCTCCGTCCCTTGTGAATTCTATTTATGGGTTTGGTCAAATCTACCTTTGGCCAATGTTTTATATAATATGGATCAATTTTAAAAATATAAAAATTGTACTTTTAGATTCGCCATGAAAATATTTTCATAATATACAATTTATATATTATTGAAGTTAATATAATCTATAAAAATCATTGCTCAAATGTAAGTTTGACCAAAGCTAAAAATAGAGTTGAGTTGGGACAGAGGGAGTATATTACTTGTCATTATTAGAACAAGTTTTTTGGTTCACATTTGAACTAGAAAACTTGTTCTAATTATTAACGACAAGTAATATGGGAAGGAGGAAGTACAAAACATGGATAAAAACAACACAAAACAAGAAAAATAAAACATCACAAAAACAAGAAGAGAAAAACAACATGATTGGATTAATCTGTGTCAAAAGATTTCCTATTTTAAAGTTGCGTTCAACTAGAATGTAATCAGATGTTTGGTGCAATCGTGCAATCAACCATCTTCAACCATTGGATTGATCTACATTACAGTCATTGAAATTTTTTATTTAACCCCCTCCACCAGGTGGAGGGGTTGTGGTGGTGGTGGAAGGGGTTAAATGAAAAGATGTAATAACTGTAAGATGTAGATCCAACAAATGAACTTTTTGAGCTTGATCTCATCAAGCTGGCAAGATCAAGCTTGGCCCGTTTAGAATTGGCACAATACTCAACTTCATCCTCAAACTTTCAATGAAAACATAGTTTGGTCCTTGAACTTTCAAATGGATCAATTATTTAGTCCATCAACCTAAAACAACCGTTTCACTTTCATCCTTAGTCTGAGTTGGATATCCACATTGGCATTCCACATAAGCTATATCATCTACCCCGATATATCATAGATGAGTTATGCATGTTAGTTAATCATATACGTACGTACATATCACATATGAGGTGTGCATGTTAGTTTTGTACAACATGACCGAGGGCTTTTCTATGTCTAACATGCATGGACTCCAACCATGATCAACCAATATGTACGTGTTTTGTCTTTTTGATGACAGGTATCAGAGTTTGAGGCCTTGTCCATGCATGCTATGCCCCAACGGTGCATGATCAATGAGCCTACAACTCTAGACGATATCCAACATCAAAAAGAGAAAGTACACGTAGTATATAATTCACATCGATATGAAACATACATTGTCGAGGTTTTCATACTCCGCTAGTTGTCCATGAACATACTATACGCCCCAAAACATGATCATCGAGCCTCGAACAATAATATATAAGAGAAAATTAAGACGTGTACGACACGTTCGAGCATAATTGCATTATTAGTTGTGATGATCATGTAGGCTTTGTTTGGGTAACTTCAATCCACTTGTATTGGAGTGGATTGAAGTGGACAATGAACTAATTTTTATCTCAATACTCTCGAATCCACATTGATTGAAGTGGATCCACTCCTATCCAAACGAGGTCATATGATGGCTGAACATGACTGGGATAACGCCAGGATTAATTTCAGGAATCGTATCCTCGTCACTTTCATGCATGTACCTGGGCCCATGTTGTGCACTGGTCACCTAGCATATTCCCTACGCCTGCCCCCGCGTGTGGTGTTTATAACGAATTCGAGCGAGCGATTTTGACAAGGTTTGAATGATTTGTCCCACCTCGGAAAGTTGAGCTCGTTGCAACGAGAATATAAGGCAACACACGGTATTGTAGTTACACATCCGATTGAAAAAAGATGTCGTACAAGACTCGGCCCGGCTTCGTTCGACAGCGTGCGGACGCTCTCGAACGGAACGTGGAGGAGGCGTGTACGAGGCATATGTCTTTTATATAAGCCCTGGGCCCTTTTCGTGTCAAATTAAAAAACTGCCAGTGAAGACAATGGGACGCGTCTAGCCATTGCGATAACCGAGAGGGATGTAAACCGCGGTTTGTCATAAGAATAAATTGTTTTCCCCGCATACGCTGGGCCCTTTCCGTGTGAAATTAAAAATTTCTCCTTTTATTGAAAAACCCACATCATGCGTGAATCGCATTGTGTGACCCTACACACCGTGGGCCTCAAGAGTGGAGACAATGAACTCCAGAAAAGAGAAGAAAAGTGGAGACAATGAACTCTAAAAAAGAAAAGAAAGGAAGAGAAAAATGTTAGAAAAAAATAGGTACACATATCATAGATGACAACAATAAGTGAGCTTACTCAAACTTTTCAAGCTTGAGCTCATCAAGCTGGCAAGCTCAAGCTTGGCTCGTTTAGAATTGGCACAATACTCAGCTTCATCCTCAAACTTTGAATCAAAACTCAGTTTGGTCCTTCAACTTTCAAATGGGTCAATTATTTAGTCCATCACCTTCAAACAACCGTTTCACTTCCATCCTTAGTCTGAGTTGGACATCCACATTGGCATGCCACATTAGATGTATCATCCACCCCAAAATATCATAGATGAGGTATGCATGTTAGTTAATCATACGTACATATATATCATATATGAGGTGTGCATGCACTACAGGAATCCCGACGATTTGCGATGGCCAGGGCCATCGCAAATAAGCTAGAAACCGTCGCAAATAAGCTATTTGCGATGACTTTCCTTATTTGTGACGGCTTTTGACCGTTGCAAATTATACATCGTAAATAAGCTTATTTCCGACGGCCACCGTCGCGAATAAGCCTATTAGCGACGACCGGTAGTAGCCGTCACAAATTATTGCTAGGGTGCCGGTGGGCCCCACAGGGAAAGTTGCGACGGCCTAGCCGTCGCAAATAAGGTCAGCCGATGGGTCTCATGTGGTCACTAGATGGGCCCATGCGGCCATTTGCGACGGCCAGGCCGTCGCAAATAACAGAGTGTTAATTGCAATGGCCTGGGACCTTATTTGCAACAGTACTGTATAAAAAGTTGTCGCAAATAAGGTTTTTTATTTTTTTATAAAACAGAAAATACTACCCGGTTCGATGGCCAGAATCACACAACAGGCAATATATAACAAACAGTCACATAAACATCATAACAGTCTCAAAACACATCACAACACATCATTGAAACATGGCATCACCATCAACAAAACAAACAAAGGATCACTCGCCCGTCTGACCTCCGTAGCCACCTCCGTAGCCACTTCCAAAGCCACCTCTGAAGTCTAAGTTGCTGCCTCGCCTCATTCCAGGTGGCGGTAGCGACGGCGATGGAGATTGTGCAGCCGTCACAGATCCCTGCAATTAATAAAACTTAGAGTTAGCATATAAATGAATCAACATCTCTCCATCCCTCTCCCTCTATCTCCATCTAGATCCCCTCTCTCCCTCTCTTCTTTCATTCGTCTCTCTCTCTATCTCTCTATTGCTATCATTTTCCCTCTATCTTCCTGCCTCTATCTCAATCTACATCTCCCTTACTCTCTCTCACTCCCTCTCCTTTTATGTCCAATCCCCCTCTCTCTCTTGTCATTCCTCTCCCACTCTATCTAACTATCTCTAACTCTTTCTTCTATCTCTCTTTATTCCATCTCAATCCTTTTCTTCTATCTAACTATCTCGTCTCTCTTCTATCTCAATCCTTTTTTCTTTATCTTCCTCCCTCTTCCAACTTCATCTCTCACTCTATCTCTCTTTCATTGTCACTCCATTTCCTCGCTTTATTTTGGTTAACTTGAGTCAAAACTAGAATTGTTAAGTTGACATAGAAAATTACCTGACCCGCAGAAGAAGGATCGCCTGGAAGGACTGGTGGTAGTGGCGGTAGCTGGATCCCCAGACCTTGCGCCCGAGCCATGGCATGTCATTGCAAACATTAAATGTTACCTATTAGTAAGTCATTTACGCCGAATTAATGAGAACTTTAGTTTTTATTTTGTTACCTCCATTGCTTCCCCCATCTGCGCCAACGCTGTTGCCTGGGTTTGGATCGTGGCCTCCATTGCGATCCTTTGGCGTTCTGCCTCCTCCTATCGCCTGAAGTTCTCTTCTACAGTTTGTCTGAGGGACTGCACCTCAATGTCCCTCTGCGAGACGCGAGGAACTGCCGTGCCCACCAAAGAAGCCTGTGTGGAGCTGCCTCTCGTAGGTCTCCCCGCCCTCGAGTTGACAACTCCATCGAATATGGTGAGTCTATAAAAAAGACAGTCAGTAATATCAAATTGAAATATCTTGAATACTTTGAATTAAAAATGATAAAATGACTTATAAACTCACCATCCATGTGCTTTTCCACCTCCGCTTGCATACGCGGCTTGAGGATCGATTGGTTCACGTTCCCAATCAAAATCTTCGCCGTGTATCTTACTAGGCTCCTCCCCGTACTTTGCCTACAAAACAAGGAATCCGTGTAAGTTCAACAATACATATAGTTATATTTAATATGAATGATTTATAAACTTACCAATCGCTCGGTTGCAGCCTGACTACACCCCTGAGGCTGAGCAGGGTCCCTGTGACCTCTCTTCCAAATCTCAACAGGAGTCGGCGGCACCGTCGTCTCGTGCTCCTGTCAATATGTGTTAGTACGAACAATATATTATGAATATATAAACATAAGTTACATACACTTACCATGCGTTTTGCTAAAGGCAAGTGGTTATCTTGGTCGTGTCTGCTCTTCCCCTCGACCCCTCTCCACTCTCGAGCCTTCTCAAACTTAGCTTTAAACTCATCGTTGGCCCAGTAGCGACAAAGGGCCCGAAATGCATCGGTCCAACCCTGCAACCAGCTCACGTGGCCCTGCACATAGTTGGAAGTCGTTAAAAATACCATCAAGGAAATTATCAAAAAATACTTAGTACACCCCACATACCTATGCGTACTCCTCCTCCGTCAGGTGCCTCTCGCTCTCTTGCCAAAAGTGTAGCACGTGGTGCTGGTTTGCCTTCAAGTGCTCATTAATAATTTGAACACGAGCATTCGACAAATCTTGTCGAAGCGCCTTAGCAATGTTGCAGTGACACACTCTCCTCGCATCCTCAACCATGCGAGGGTCGTTCGGGTCCTCTAAAATATACCTTGCTTGTGATAAAGAATATATTGAAGATATGTTCATTAAAAGAGTTTAAGAGTTAAAACTTAGAAACTATTTTTAACATACTTACCATAAAATCGGCCCATACAGCCTCCTAAAGGTTGCCGTGCTCCTGGTGATGGACGCGTGCGTAGTCCTCCACGAAAGAGCTGCAACTCCGTCGATGACCCCGGGATAGTGCGAACGCACTATGGACCCGAGGACACCATTCACCGATCTTTGGTGTCTCTCACCGGTGAAAGACGTGTCGTCCCAAACCCTGCAAGTTATTTATTGATTCATTACTTAAGTAACCAAAAGAAACCTGAATTAAACACTATTATTTTTATTACCTGTCTCCGACCGAACGAATCATAATTCGTTGTGAAGTGACCGGTAGAGGACTGACAAAGTGAGTCCTCCTCGTCCTCCGCGTTTGCTGGGGTGCTACGTCAGGTGACCCAGAAGGCTCGTCACCAGCTGAGTCAAAAGGGTTAGTAACAGAAGACTCGCAAGCCGAGGGCTGGCTAGCCGAGGGCTGGCTCACCGAAGGGTGGCCATGGTCATGTGGCGCCGCAGCCTCTGAGTCAGCCGGTGAGGACTAAAACATACAAATATTACATAAGTAAGTTTAATGTGAAATTGAATTTAATGAATTTGTCAAAAACGAGTGAAATTTATGTGTGACGAAGCTCTAGAGCTGCTCAGAATGTGCCCCAGCAGCTGAGAGTGTCTGCTCCCAGTCGATGAGGCACCAGCGAAAGCGTCCTCAGGTCTAGAGGGGTAGAACCCCCTCGTTGGCGGCACCTTCTTACCCTTGACTGACGCCATCCTGTTTTAATTAGATAATCAGTAAATATGCAAATAAAATATACATAATTCATGTTACTAGCTTCAAGAAAACATGACTTGTAATCACTTTCAAAATTCATCAACATCATTATCATGTGCCTATGCCCTACTCCTTAAACCAGCCCAACGATCTTCCATCGTGGCCTGTTCTAATTTCCTTTTTTGCATATCATCTGCCTCTACATCTTCAATGTCTTCAACATCTCCAACTAAATTATCGAGTCCTGCACCAAGCTCGACAATAAAAGTGTCTGGCAACTCTTCTTCTTAGTACACTTCTTCAACGTCTTCGCTATCATGGTAACCATCAACTCAAGGACTATATAACCACTCACAAGGATTCACCTTGTACACCACCCACCAAGCACTGAGATTCGTGCATCGATAAGGTAGATCATACACTTGTTCCACTTGATGTGCAAGAACAAATGTATCGTAACCTCGTAGTCGGTCATTATGTTTTACTTCCATGATTCCAAATTGGTTTTCTCGAGTTCCATGAGTGCGATCAAACCAGTTACAGTCAAAGAAGACAACTCGAAGGGTCTTATTTCCGGTAAAAGTAAATTCAAGGATTTTGTTAATGATCCCATAATAATCACTTAAATTCCCTTAAGTGTCCATTGCTCTCGTCACAACACCAGAATTTGATGTTGCCGCAAGAGGACGAAGAGCTTCAAAATGAGTTGTACGGAATCAAAAGTAATTTACGTCATATCGACCATAGCTTCTAACATTCACCAATCCATAAGATAGCTGACGCAAATCTTCATGGACATTGTGAGTCCGACACTGTCATAAATGATCGTAAGTTAAAATAATACTTGTTTAATAATAGTAACTTATAATACATAGAAGTGAATGTAGGCCTAGAGGGGGGTGAATAGGCCTTTTTGAATATTTGTCGGATCCTGCAGCACTCAACAACCGGTTTAATACCAGAGATATCAGACTAGTCCGGTAAAGTGCGGACTAGTCCAGTGTTCACGGACTAAGCTTATTAAACTTAATTGTTTGGTTTGATTCTTTTATGTGTACAGCAGAAGTATAGAATCAAACAACAGTTTAACTGCTATATACTGAATTATATCACACTTAAGTCTTATTTTTAACAATTTAACATAAGATGAACAATGTGTGTGAAACCCTAGATTAAGTTGATTAACTTGAATGATGAACAATGAAACAAGACACAAGTGTTTATCCCGTGGTTCGGCTACCACAAAAGGCCACCTACATCCACGTTGAGGAGTCCACAAAAGGACCGGGTCTTCTCCAACCCTACCCTCGTTGGATCGCCACGAAGGCCAATCCTCTTCCACTAATCACAAAGGGGTTAATAACCAAATTCAAGGGGCGATCTCACACTTTGAGAGCTCCATTAGATTACAAAACACAATACCACCGAAAACACACTCAAAAGTTACAATTGAAATGCAGGAGTGTGTTAGAGAATGAAACCAAGAGCTCAATGTGGTGTAGCAAGTGTCTCTCCAATGATCTTGATTGAATCCTCAAAGGATTGGACGATTTTGCACTTAATTTCGTGGAGAGAGGTCATTTTTGAGTCTCTTGGGAGGTGTGATGGTGGTAGGGTTCGAGAGAGAGTAAAAGTGGGCCGTGCACCTCTATTTATATGGGGTTTCTAAAAGTGACTGTTAGGGTTCAGAAAGTTCGGACTAGTCCGTGGTGGTCACCAGACTAGTCCGGTGTGCTGTGTGTTGCAAACCCTAAGAGTCCCGAAATATCGGACTAGTCCGGCTGAAAGCAGACTTGTCTGATTTCGCTACTAGAAATCTTCAGACTAGTCTGATGTCCATCGGACTTGTCTGGACATGTGAAACCCTAAGTGTGTTGGATGACAAGTCCGCACTCGGAGGACTTGTCCGACTTGGATCAGTGGGGTTTTTCGGACTAGTCCTTGTGAACATCGGACTTGTCCGAAGTGGATCCGAAAGGATATCGGACTAGTCTGGTTGATAACGGACTTGTCCGATTTTTTGTGACTTGTGTAGTGTTTTGAGGACTAGTCCGCACTGGGGGGGGGGGGGGGGGACCAGTACGATTCTAGTCAGAAAGTTATCGGACTAGTCCGACAGATATCGGACTTGTCCGATCTGGTGCAGAAAGGTTTATCGGACTAGTCCGGTGATGAACGGACTAGTCCAGTCCTGTGAAACTCCGTGCAATGTGTGTGTTTAATTATCATTGAGCTCTTGGGTTGTGTTTCCTTAACACACTCCATACACAATAATCTACTATTCTTTTTCCTTGAGCTCATTTCCGCTTTGCTCCTCCTCATCCCTTCTTTTTGCTATTTTCTTCATTTTTTCATTATAGGCATGCATTCATCTCAATAAAGAGGTTAGGATCCCAATTGCTTGTCATAAATCATCGAAAACCCACAAGGGAGTCCTAGATGCACTTTCAATCTCCCCCTTTTTGGTGATTGATGACAACCAATTGAGATTTCACAAAATATGACAAAAATTGAGATTTTCATAAAGTATGCACATATGAATCAAGATACATCAAGCAGTGAGAGAATTATCCATATGTGCATTCTTTATGGTGGGATGCATAACCAAGTACATTAAGACATCGAGAATGACATAATTTGCATTAATACACCGAAATAAAGCACATATGTCATTCCAGGAGCAATGATTACAGATTTTAACCAGTACTTCTCAAATTAAGTAAGCATTGCATTCACAGAACCAAAGTTAATCTTAGAAACACAGTTAAAACATTACAATCACAAAGATAGATAAAAAAAGCTCTCTCCTCACATCCTACAGCTAAAGCTAAGACTCCCCCTCAATCTCTCCCCCTTTGGCATCAAGACACCAAAAAGATGAGAGGAGGGTCCTAGGGTCTTCACTCTTCACTGTCGGTCCTCTTGTCGTCGTCTTCATCTTCTTCATCATCAGCTTGACGAGGAGGAGAAGGAGGAGGGACGGAGCCACTCTAGCCCCCAATGCCAAAGTAGGCAAGCTCGGAGGGGTTCAAGGGCGCGATCTCAGTGTAGTCTGGATCAGAGTCCTTAGAGATCACTGGAGATCCAATGGGATCAATCTCCAGCTTTTGGCAAATTTGCTTCACATTGGCCTTTATGTACTTCATGTCCTCCCTTCTCTTCTGATTGAGCTTGTGGGCCTTCACTTCGGCCTTCTTGCAGGAGGTGAATATAGCATCCAGATACTTGAGGATTCCACTAGCTGATCCTCTCTGAGGGGCTTCCCTAGAAGCAGGGACAACCCTGACACCTTCACTTGATCTTGCCGGTGCCTCGAGACTGGAGGCCATCGAAGGAGCAGCCTGCACACTCGGCTTTTGAGGCATTTGAGGCCTCAAGGGGAGATGCTCCACATCTTTCACAAACTCAATGTCGGTGACTTTTTCAATCACAAACATAAGGTAAGGAGCATATCCGCAAGATCTGTTGGGAGTGCAGGAGATGTTTACCATATCATTCCAAATGTATTCCGCCACATCAAATGGGCGGTCCTTGCTTATGACTCTCATCAGAGTCTGGAGGTATCCTTGCACATTCCTGCGTCCCCATCCTTAGGGGCAATGGTCTTTCTTAGCACTGTGTTCAACACCACAAAGAATGGCTTCATGTTTTTGGTGGAAGGAAGGTTGAACTTTGAGTTTGGCTCATATAGAAACTTCATCTTGTCCTTGTCAATGACACCAATGTTGTGTATAACTAAGCAATCAGACCTTATGGTGTCAAGGTGAAGAAAGCTAGTGAAATCTTCTTGAGTGATGCTGTACTTGGATCCATGGGTCATCCAAGTGACACTCTCTTCATCCTCACTAGAGAAGTGACAGGTCGCAAAGAACTGCGCAATCACTTCATCATTCCAGTTGTGTCTGAAAGCAAACAGATCTCTCAGTCCATGCTTTTCAATGGCTCTCACTACATCAGTGAACGGTGAGCAGCCCTTCTTCTCAAAGTGTGCCCAGTCAATCCACTGATTGCGCACCACGGGGGTCTTCATTAGTAGATACACCGATTTGTAGAAATCTGCATGGAAGTTGCACCAGAACCTTACATCTGCAGCTTGCTTTGGCCTGCCATACCAGTCAATGCTTCTGAATTTTGCGGCCGAGTCACTGCCCTTGCAATTGAACATCTCCTCAGTAGGGTCTCGGACCCCATCCCTTGGAGCATGCAGCTTCAAGGGCCCGACTGGCCCCATCGCTATCCCTTTTCCCTTGCCCTTTGCTTGGCGGGCACTTGCCGAGCTAGGGCCACCACCAGCCTTAGAGGCTGACACCTTGGAGGCCGGCTTCTTCGCTAGCACTTTCCTCCGAACCTGAGGAGGGGAAGGAGCAGGCTTGGAGGGTCTTTCTTGGCACTTGTTGCCAAGACCCGTCGAAGTCCGAGGTGCCACCTCGTGGTCCATCTCGGCCTCAAAGTCGGAGATTTCATTTTTTGAGCTCGATATGATCTGAGAATCATTTGCAAGAATGATGATAAGTGATACAAGGCATAGGTATGAAAAGATAGCAAGGAAGTGCATTGAGGAATTGAAGAATTAGGTTTTAAGTTCAGAAACATCGGACTTGTCCGGTGCACAGGCACGGACTAGTCCAGCGTTTTCATCCTCAAAAACCTAACATAGTGGACAAAGGCTGATTCCTAATGCATAACAAGTTTAGCATACACGTAGTACATCAAAGGGGCATGTATCTAGTGAAAGATGCTAGGCTATTCGATCAACAATGGAGAAAAACAAGATTTCTAGGGTTTGGGAGAAAATTACTGAAGAATTCGATTGAAGCTTGAGGAATAGGCAGTTGGAGCCCGGACAAGTCCGCTAGCTTCAATCCGCACGAGGTCAAGCTTGATTTGCGCCCAAATGCGCACCTTTTTGATGGTGGGATCAAGGAACCGCCTTGGGAGCTCGAGCGCAAGAGAGAGAGTGCGTGAGGAAGAGTGGGAATGAGAGGAATTAGGGTTTTGTGGCGGCTAGGGTTATGGACACGAAAAATCGGACAAGTCCGGAGATGACCGGACTAGTCCAAACTCATCCAGAGAGCTATATCGGACTAGTTCGTGGTCCATCGGACTAGTCCGGCCTAACCGGCACTCGGCGGACTAATCTTTAGGGGCGGACTAGTCCGGGTAACCACGAACTAGTCCGTGGTCACCAGGAGAAATTTGCATAGCCCATTCATATATATTTGAAGGTTCATAAATAGAGAATGGAGGGGCAAAACAAATAAATTATTCTTGATGAATTTGATCAGTAAGCATACAACAAACAAACAATGATCATAATTCACCAAGATCTAGTAATTGACATAGTTTTTCACGAAAAATTGAGAGAGGTGATTTTCACAATTCAATCAACATTTTAAAGAATTCATACAGGTATGCAACCTTTCAAGCCACACTCCAAGAATCAAGGATATTTAGTTCATTTCGGAGTTCGCAAAAACGTTTTTCATCAAGTGGCTTGGTGAATATGTTGGCCAATTGCTTTTGGGTGTTGACATGTTAGATGGTTATATCTCCTTTCATGGAATGGTCTCTCAAGAAATGATGTCTTATGTCTATGTGTTTAGTTCTAGAGTGCTCAACTGGATTGTGGGCAATTTTAATGGCACTCTCATTGTCACAAAGGAGAGGAATACGATTCATATTGTAACCGTAATCCCTTAGAGTTTGTCTCATCCAAAGGAGTTGTGCACAACAACTCCCGGCTGCAACATACTCCGCTTCGGCTGTGGATAGGGCAATGGAATTTTGTTTCTTGGACGACCAAGAAACTAAGGATCTCCCTAGGAATTGGCATGTGCCGGAGGTGCTTTTTCTATCTACTTTGCACCCGGAATAATCTGCATTGGAATAACCAATGAGATTGAATTTTGAGCCTTTTGGGTACCAAAGACCAAGGTTGTGTGTATGAACCAAATATCTCAAGATCCTTTTTACGGCTGTCAAGTGACGTTACTTAGGGTTGGCTTGAAATCTTGCACACAAACACACACTTAACATAATATCAGGCCTAGATGCACATAAATAGAGTAGAGATCCAATCATGGAGTGATATACCTTTTGGTCGACATTAGGTCCATCTTCATTGAGATCCAAGTGGCCATTTGTTGCCATGGGGGTCATTATGGGCTTTGCCTTGTCCATGCCAAACTTCTTAAGTACGTTCTGCGTATACTTGGTTTGGCTTATGAACGTTCCTTCCTTTTGTTGCCGCACTTGGAATCCCAAAAAGTATTTTAATTCTCCCATCATTGACATTTCAAACCTGTCTGTCATGATTTTGCTAAATTCCTCACAAATGACCCAAAAATTATATCGTCAACATAAATTTGACAAATAAAAAGATCATTATCTAAAATCTTTGTAAATAATGTATAATCTACTTTGCCAATTTGAACACCATTCTCAATTAAGGAATCTCTAAGACACTCATACCAAGCTCTAGGAGCTTGTTTGAGGCCGTAGAGAGCCTTACGCAATTTATATACGTGGTCGGGGAACTCTTCGTCTTCAAATCCGGGTGGTTGCTCCACGTACACCTCTTCCTTGATCGGTCCATTGAGGAAGGCGCTTTTCACGTCCATTTGATACAGCTACCATCATGGTGAGTAGCATATGCAAGTAATATTCTAATAGATTCAAGCCTAGCTACTGGAGCAAAAGTCTCATCAAAATCCAAACCTTCGACTTGTGAGTACCTTTGGCCACATGCCGTGCCTTGTCCCTTGTCACCACCCCGTGTTCGTCTTGTTTGTTGCGGAAGTCCCACTTGGTGCTGATGATGTTTGCATTGGGTCTTGCCACAAGTTCCCACACTTCGTTCCGCTTGAAGTTCTTCAATTCTTCTTACATCGCCACCACCCAGTCCGGATCCTTCAATGCATCCTCAATCCTGCGTGGTTCCAAAAATGATACAAACGAATAATGCTCACAAAAGTTAGCTATGCGAGATCTAGTGGTTACTCCCTTTTGGATGTCACCGATGATGTTGTCGATTGGGTGATCCCTTTGGTTGCATTGGTGTACTCTTGGATGTGGCACTTGAGGAGTTGTGTCATCATGATTGTCTGCTTCTCCCCCTAAGTGGTTGCCTTCATTGACTTGTTGATCATTTTCGTACTCTTGTGGTTGATCTTGTGTTGAGGCTCCCCCTTGATTGATGGTCTCATCTTGTGGTTCATTTTCCTCATGTTCGTGTGAAGGTGGTTCTTGTGGTCGAACTTCGCCTAGAGCCATTCTTTTCAATGCTTGACATGGAGCTTCTTCTTTACCTAATTCACTTGAATCAACTTGCTCCTTTTGGGAGCCATTAGTCTCATCGAACACTACGTCACGTGCAACTTCAACAAGTCCGGAGGCCTTTTTGAAGACACGATAGGCGTAAGTGTTCGAATCATAACCAATCAAGAAACATTCATCGGACTTAGAAGCAAACTATGAAGTCCTAGGCTTCTTGTTCAGGATGTAACATGGAGAACCGAAAACTCGAAAATATGAAATGTTTGGTTTGTTACCAGTAAGTAGCTCATAGGGAGTCTTCTTGAGTAGTCGATGAAGATAAAGTCGATTTGCGGTGTGGCAAGCGGTGTTAATCGCTTCCGCCCAAAATCGATCCGATGTCTTGTACTCATCGAGCATTGTCCTTGCCATCTCAATGAGTGTTTGGCTCTTTCTTTCGGCAACTCCGTTTTGTTGTGGCGAGTATGGCGCTGAAAATTCGTGCTTGATGCCCTCTTCATCATGGTACTCCTCCACTTGTGTGTTCTTGAACTCCGTGCCATTGTCGCTTCGAATACTCTTGATTGTCAATGAAAATTCGTTTTGGGCTCGCTTGAAGAATTTCTTGAGTATTCCTTGTGTTTCTGACTTATCATGCAAAAAGAAAACCCAAGTGAAGCGAGAAAAATCATCAATGATAACTAAACCGTATTTGTTACCGCCGATGCTTATGTAAGCAATTGGACCAAACAAGTCCATGTGAAGTAGTTCGAGCGGTCTTGTCGTAGTCATGACGTTCTTTGCGGGATGATGTGCTCCAACTCGCTTCCCGGCTTGGCACGCGCTACAAGGCCTGTCTTTCTCAAAAACAACATTCTTCAAACCTCGGATGTGATTGACCTTGAGGAGTTTTTGAAGGTTCCTCATACCAACATGCACTAGCCGTCTATGCCACAGCCAACCCATGTTTGTTTTTGCAATCAAGCATGTGTCGAGTTCGGCTTTATCCTTGTTGAAGTCAACCAGGTAAAGCTTTCCCTTCAACATACCCTTGAATGCAATAGAACCATCACTCCTCCTAGAGACGGTCACACCCTCGTTAGTGAACAAGCAATTATAACCTTTGTCACATAGTTGAGATATGGACAGCAGGTTATAATCTAAAGATTCAACATGTAAAACATGAGAAAGCGTGTGTTCAGAGGATATTGCAATTTTACCGGTACCGAGCACCCTTCCTTGACTATTATCTCCGAAGTAGATGCCTTCGTTTGGGTCCTCGTTCTCTTCATATTCCACGAACATCCTCCTTTCTCCGGTCATGTGATTGGTGCACCCACTGTCCAGCACCCATTTGGATCCACCGGAGGAATAGGCCTGAAAAAACAAATTATGCTTTGGTTTGAGGTACCCAAGCTTGCTTGGGTCCTTGGAGGTTAGTCACAATACATTTGGGCACCCACACATGGGATTTTGTGTTCCCATGGCGTGGCCCAACATAATAAGCATAGACCTTGCCAAGGTTGTTTCTCATTAACACATAGGAGGCATCAAAAGTTTTAAATAAAAGCTGTTGTTGTTCATGAATCGGACTAGTCTAGGGGGTCAGACTTGTCCGGACGACCGGACTTGTCCGGACACGGACCGGACTAGTCCGGTATTCATGTGAGTTCAGGTTTTCATCCTTTTACTTACCAGTTTGAGAGGATCTTCCCTTCACAAAAGAGATCCTTCCCTTGTTATTCTTATGACTTCGAGCATGTAGCTTTTCATCATAGGAGTAACCAATGCCATACTTGACATTTGGAGGTCTTTGGACCAAGTATGCACTACGTGCATAGTTGATCTTCTCCTTGTCAAATATGCTACATTGAGTAGGATTTTTATCCTTTGTGGAGATTGATTTCTCTTTCAATCTGGTGTCAGTTTTACCACATGTGCACATATGAGAAAATTCAGTTTTAGTGGGTTGAGAAGGTGAGTTTGAAGAAGAGGAAGGTTCACTCAGCTTGAGTGACTCAACTTGCACTTCAAGTATCTTGTTAACCTTGATCAGGTCAGCAAGTTGGTCCTTAATTGCAACATTTGAGTCGGTTAACTCCAAGAAAGCTTTCTTGCTTGAAGCTAACTCAAGCTCCAGTGAACTGCTTTTCTTCTTTGCAAGCTCTAGAAGTTTTTCAAGTTCGACATACTCCTCCTTTTGGGAGATAATCATGTCCTCTTGATGATCAATTAACCTTTCCTTCTCAACAAGTTGTTCAAGTAAGAATTTCATTTTTGTTGTAGTTTTCCTATCTAGTCCATTTAGCATATCCTCATCATCACTATCTATTTCATCATCACTAGAGTAGGAATGCATGGAAGGGGTTTTGATGTTTACCTTGCATTTACCTTCCTTTGCCATAAGGCAAGTGCCATTTCCCTTTCTTGCACCGAGTGTAGGAAAGAGTGTAGATTTCTTGGACGTGTTTTCAATGGCTATGCTAGCCATCTCTTCTTCATCGGATGATGAGGACTCATCGTTTGAGTGCCACTCCTTCCCAATATGCGCTTGTTCGGCTTGTTTCTTCTTCTTGAAGAACTTCTTAGGTTGAGGCTTGGATTCTTTGGTCTTCTTCTTGTTCTCCTCATATGGGCAATCCACTATAAAGTGGTTATATTCACCACAATTATAGCACGCCCGTCTCAATTTTGGCTTTGTTCTTTCATTGTACTTGACTTCACTTGATTTTGTCCCTTGCTTTTTCTTCATTATTCTCTTGAACTTTTTCATGAACAAGATCAAATCCTCTTCATCTAGCTTACTGCTCTCTTCATCACTGTCCTCCTCTAGTTGTGCTTCTCTTGCTTCTTTGGATAGAGGCTTGAGGGTGGACTTTAAAGCGACTCCTTTCTTCTTCGCCGAGGTGAGGTCGGCAATTTCCTTGACGTGCTTTGCTTGTTTCTCCATCATTTCAAAGTTGATAATTTTACCAAGCAATTCATCCGAAGTCATCCTTTTGTATCCGGGGCTTTCTCTAATCATGGAGCATAGCTTGACATTGCGAGGCATAAAGGCTCTAAGGATGAGCTTTACCACCTCGTGGTCATTCCACTTCTTGCTCCCATATGATCGCACTTTATTGACGAGTGTCTTCAATCGATTGTACATATCCTGAGGTGACTCATCTTCCTCGATTGCGAATCTTCCTAGTTCGCCTTCGATCATCTCAATCTTTGCTTCACGCACATGTCGGTCACCTTCATGTGCGGTTTGCAGAGTATCACATATTTCCTTAGCAATTTCGAGTCCATCCACCTTGGTGAACTCATCCCGACTGAGTGAGGATGTGATTACAGCTGCGGCTTGAGCATTTCTATGAATGGCCTGCTCTTGGCTTGGGGTGAGCTCTTCGTCGTCATCCGGAATATCTATCCATGTGCATACAATATGCCATAAACTTGGGTTGAGGGAAATCAAATGCATTTTCATATTCTGCCTCCACATGGAGTAATCACTTCCATCGAAGTGTGGGGCTTTTTTAAGTGGGATAGATAAGTAATGATTGTTATTGGAATTTAGACGATCATAGTTAAAAGGATATCGGGAGTAGTCGGTGTGAACTCCCCTTCTTCTTCTCTTCAACCATTGCTTTCCCTTTGGAAAGTGCCCTCTTTCCGAGGAGTGACTTCAGCTCCAGTGTCTCCTAATCATCGTCCTCGAAGTCTTGAATGGCTTCGAGGTACTTCTCCAGTTTTTGGCTCTTGTCGTTGTTAACCTCCTCTTGGTTGTTGATTTTGTGGACGTCCTTCATGTCTGACATGATCTCTTCGAGTGGTTAAACTCTTTCTTGAAGAACCTTGCTCTGATACCAATTGAATGTAGGCCTAGAGGGGGGTGAATAAGCCTTTTTGAATATTTGTCGGATCCTACAGCACTCAACAACCGGTTTAATACCAGAGATATCGGACTAGTCCGGTAAAGTGCGGACTAGTCCGGTGTTCACGGACTAAGCTTATTAAACTTAATTGATTGGTTTGATTCTTTTATGTGTACAGCAGAAGTATAGAATCAAACAACAGTTTAATAGCTATATATTGAATTATATCACACTTAAGTCTTATGTTTAACAATTTAACATAAGATGAACAATGTGTGTGAAACCCTAGATTAAGTTGATTAACTTGAATGATGAACAATGAAACAAGACACAAGTGTTTATCCTGTGGTTCGGCTACCACAACAGGCCACCTAAATCCACGTTGAGGAGTCCACAAAATGACAGGGTCTTCTCCAACCCTACCCTCGTTGGATCGCCACGAAGGCCAATCCTCGTCCACTAATCACGAAGGGGTGAATAACCAAATTCAAGGGGCGATCTCACAATTTGAGAGCTCCCTTAGGTTACAAAACACAATACCACCGAAAACACACTCAAAAGTTACAATTGAAATGCAGGAGTGTGTTAGAGAATCAAACCAAGAGCTCAATGTGGTGTAGCAAGTGTCTCTCCAATGATCTAGATTGAATCCTCAAAGGATTGGACGATTTTGCACTTAATTTCGTGGAGAGTGGTCGTTCTTTAGTCTCTTGGGAGGTGTGACGGAGCTAGGGTTCGAGAGAGAGTAAAATTGGGCCGTGCACCTCTATTTATATGGGGTTTCTAAAAGTGACCGTTAGGGTTCAGAAAGTTCGGACTAGTCCGTGGTGGTCACCGGACTAGTCTAGTGTGCTGTGTGTTGCAAACCCTAAGAGTCCCGAAATATCGGACTAGTCCGGCAGAAAGCGAACTTGTCTGATTTCGCTACTGGAAATCTTCGGACTAGTCCGATGTCCATCGGACTTGTCCAGACATGTGAAACCCTAAGTTTGTTGGATGACAAGTCCGCACTCGGAGGACTTGTCCGACTTGGATCAGTGGGATTTTTCGGACTAGTCCGTGTGAACACCGGACTTGTCCGAAGTGGATCAAAAAGGATATCGGACTAGTCCAGTTGATAACGGACTTGTCCGATTTTGTGTGACTTGTGTAGTGTTTTGAGGACTAGTCCGCACTTGGGGGGACTAGTCCGATTCTAGTCAGAAAGATATCGGACTAGTCCGACAGATATTGGACTTGTCCGATCTGGTGCAGAAAGGTTTATCGGACTAGTCCGGTGATGAACGGACTAGTCCGATCCTATGAAACTCTGTGCAGTGTGTGTGTTTAATAATCATTGAGCTCTTGGGGTGTGTTTCCTTAACACACTCCATACACAATAATCTACTATTCTTTTTCCTTGAGCTCATTTCCGCTTTGCTCTTCCTCATCCCTTCTTTTTGGTATTTTGCTCATTTTTTCATTATAGGCCTGCATTCATCTCAATAAAGAGGTTAGGATCCCAATTGCTTGTCATAAATCATCCAAAACCCACAAGGGAGTCCTAGATGAACTTTCAAGAAGAAATAGAATATTACATAATCTCGAAACCAGGATAGGAAACTATGCCCCCCATTTATTCCTTCTTTTCGCATCCCTTCTAGTTGTTTGGCCGTAGGTTGATGCCTATGTGGCCAACATTTTCTGTGGAACTCGCTAAACGTGAAAAAACATCTTTTAGAATACATTTGTAGCAAAATATGTGGATTAGCAAAAATGTAGAACAAACACTTACTCGAAGTATTCCTGCATGCCTCATATATTTGCGTACATGTAGATAAAAGCAACAGTCTTGTCATGTTCGGATAGCACGTAGGTCGTGTAGCTACCAACGGTGGTGCCTCTCGTTTGAAAAATGGAAAGGTCGCTTAAAGGGGGTGTTTTGTCCACATTGTACCGCATCGCCAAAGTATTGACATTGTTTTCTTCCGCAAAAAAACACTTAGAAAGTATCCTACTTCCTTAAGAGCATATGCTTAAGCGATGCACCCTTCCACCCTTGCCCTGTGGCCAACCATTGGTTTTAGATATCGTAGCGCTCTTTCAATGTGATACATCCACCTGTATTGCACAAGACCGCCAACTATAGCTTTGAATGGAAGATGGATAAGCAGATGTTGCATTGGATTGAAGAAACCTGATGGAAAAAAAATTTCCATCTTACATAAAAGTATGGGTATCTCCTTCTCTAACTTATTCATCATCCCGATCTTCATTTCTTTAGCACAAAGCTGGCTATAGGAATAGCTGAGCTCGACTAAAACCTTCCACACTGCATCATCTAGATAGCCTCGAAACATAACAGTTAAGATTCTTTCTATTATAATGTGATAAACATGACTCTTCAACCCAGTGAGGTTTCTTGTGTTCATATTTGTGGCTCGTTTCAGGCTAGCTGCGTAACCATCTGGGAATTTCAAAGTTTTCATCCATTTCATAACTTCTTTCTTTTCTTTCGATCGAAGACAAAAAGAAGCACATGTCTCCCCACCACTTTCAGAGATTTCAAGAGTTGGACGGTGACAAATGTCTGCCAAATCTAGTCTAGCTTTGTAATTGTCTTTCGTTTTGCTAGGCATATACATGCAAGTGCTTATGATACTTTCGCTCATGTTATGCTCCTAATGCATGACATCAATGTTGTGCATTAGAATCAGTGACTTCACATACGGTAGCTCCCAAAGTCCACATATGTGAGTCCAATTGTGTTCCTCTCCATAACCTACGAAATCTCCAGGACGACTTTCATCAGGCACCAGTTTGTCCAACATATCAGAAAATTCTGACCCGTTGAGACGCTTCGGTGGTCCTTTAGTGACAACAGTGTTCTTTCGAAAGACATGCCTCTGCTGCCTAAATACGTGATTCGAAGGCAGCCAACATCTGTGACAATCGAAGTAAGATATTTTTCCTCCGTGAGTTAGTCGAAAGCAATCTGTGTCTGAAGCACATATCATACACGTCAGACGAACGTGAGTGCTCCATTCGGAAAACATGCCGTATGTCGGCAAATCATGGACGGACCACAAATAAGCAGCTCGTAGACTGAATTATGCTTCTTGTAACTGTCGTACGCTTCAACTCCTGTCTACAAGACTTTCAATTCTTCGATCAGCGGTTTTAACATCACATTGAGACGTGACCCGGGATGATCAGGTCCATGTACAATGAGGCTGAGAAACAAGAACTCGTTCTTCGTACAAAGAGCAGGTGACAGGTTGTACAGAATGACAAAGACGGACCAACAGGAGTATGGTGTGGTGTTCGTACTGAACGGTGAGAATCCTTCTTTTGCTGATCCGATGTGAACATCCCTTGCATCACGAGAAAAGTCTGGATGGAAATGGTCTAGCGCCTACCATGCATCACCGTCGGACGGATGCGTCAAGAATTCTTTGTTCTCACATTTACCTTCTTTGTGCCATCTCTTGTGTCTTGCAGTTCTTTTTGAAAGAAACAACCACTTCAACAGAGGTGTCACAGGCAAGTAACAAAGCTGCTTATGTGTGACATCTGTCATCACATTATCGCCATCGTCATTAACAACTTCGACATACCTCGGTTTACCACATTTCAAGCACATCTTCTCATTGGCGTGCTCTTTCCAGAATAGCATGCAGTTGTCTGGGCACACATCGATTTTCTCATACTTCATACCGAGACCATATATCTTGATCTTTGACTAATACATATCTAGTGGCACTTTGTGAGGTTGTGGAAGGATATCGCAGATCAATTTCTTGAGATCATTGTAGAAGTTGATGGAAAAAAAGTACTTGGACTCAATTGCCATAAATCTGGTCAAGAAAGCAAGTACGGTCACAACCGTGTGTTCATGCAACAACTCTTGTGATTTCTTCAGCTCCTCAAATATTTCCTCTGCCTAATTTGAAAGAGGAACCTCCGCTTCCAGAGCTTCTAGCATCTCATCCATCCTAT
This sequence comes from Tuctoria greenei, assembly GCA_036927565.1. Taxonomy (NCBI): domain Eukaryota; kingdom Viridiplantae; phylum Streptophyta; class Magnoliopsida; order Poales; family Poaceae; genus Tuctoria; species Tuctoria greenei. The sequence continues at coordinate 160,288,082 of JAYESD010000008.1, read as the reverse complement.
CGATCTCTGTTATATCATCATCCTCATCCACTTCTGCTATGACTCGAGAATTAGTCTCGATGTGAAAGGTCCACACTTCATAATGTGGAGTGACACCATTTCGACATAATTGAAACAAAAGCTCCAATCTTCTCAAAAACTTGGTGTTCCGGCATTTTGTACATGGGCACCGCACCATATCTTCCGTTGACAACGAAAATGATCGATCCAAAAATTTATCTAACTTGATGTACGACTCATCCGAGTGACCACCAGTTCTGCTCTTCCAGCCAGTATACATCCAACTGCGGTCTTCACCCATGTTTTGCTCTGCAGTTTAATGTGAAAGAAATTGTCGTTAATGTATATAGGATAGGTCCTAAAATTTCGACATCATGACAAGACACATCAAAGTATACCTTTAAAGCAGACAAATCATTATTAGTTTCATTGTTATGTTATGTCATGACCCTACAACCTAGGCAGATAGATCCTAAACCCACCCAAGAGTGACCGAGCGGAGCGTGCTCATGATGAGACACGTGATACGGATTCGAACGAAATGTTGGCAGCATAACCCCGCTGTTCTCCACTGCACCCCCAAAAATGGTGCAGCAGAGAACAACAGGGTTACACCATCGAAATCTCATCCAAATCCGGACCCGCGTCTCGTCACAAGCCACACCCCCTCGGTCACACCCAGGCTGTCCAAAAAGGAACAATTCTGAACCTGCACGTCTCACATGCCAATGGCATGTGTGACGTGCCGATCCGAGACGGGTAATACATTGCTATAGGTTACGTTGCTCATTTTCATTTTGAAGTCATTCAAGAGATAGGAAAGAACTAGAGAAAGAGTGAGAGGAAAGTTCGTCTTAGATGACAATTCCACATCCATTTTCACCATCCACTCAATCGCGGGTCATTGACATCCTTACCAACCCATTCGCTTTCTTGTCGACTTGACGCATACGGTACCACTACAATGGTCTACACAGCACGATCACACTTATTACGTGTCGTGCCCTTCCGGGTTGGTCCGAGCCGGCCCAGAACCCCTTTATTTATATATATTAAGTAGTCACTCAAAAACATTATATGAATGCACTAAAGTCCAAACATACACTAAATAGAATAGAAATTCAGAATGACAGACCAAGCTATAGACAAAAAACATATAAAGCATATAAAGCATATACAAAATCTAATTATGCATTTACTACAAAATCTGAACAAAAAACAAATTAGCCACAATGGACAAGTGTAAAATCACAAGTGTAATACAAGACAACATATCAAGCATATACAATTCAAGACAAAAAACATATTAGCCAAAAAGATAGCCTAAAATCTAATTATGCTAAATCTAATACAAGACAACATTATAGCACAAGTGTGAAATTTTGCATACTGCACAATAGACAATTAGCCACAATGTAAAAAAAATTCGAGTAACCTAATACCTCGAAGGGAGCGGGGGCGAGCGCAGCAGGGGGCGGTGCCGGGGCCGGCGAGGGCAGGACCGGCGCTGGGGCGAAGGCCCGACGGCGGGCCGGCGGCATGTGGCGTGGTGGGGCTGCGGCGGTGCGGGGGAAGACGGGAGCGCGATGGGGCCGGGGGAGGCGTGGGCGCGGCGGGCCGGCGGCGGCAGCGGGGGCGGCGGGCCGGCGGTGGACGCGGCATTGGGGCGCGGAAGGGTGGCCAGGCGCGGCGGTGGCGGCGTATGTGTGGGCGTTTAAGAGAATGAGGCATCAGGCCCCGATGCACTCGATATTAGCACTAATTTGTGATGGCTATCTTAATTGTGAAGGCCCTAACTTATGGTCGTCTCGATTAATTTTATTTGCGACGGTACTTTTTCCAGCCATCGCAAATAAGGCTTTAATTGCGACGGCTGGATTATTTGCGACAGCCCTAGGGTTGGTTGTCGCAAATAAACCCTTATTTGCAACAACTATCGATGAAGCCGTCGCAAATAAGCTTTTATTTGCAATGGCTCGCTTATTTGCGATGGCCAGGTATAGGCCGTCGTAATTTAAATTATTTTCGATGGTCGGCCGTCGCAAATAAATCTAGCTGTCGCAAATTATCGTGTTTCCTGTAGTGATGTTAGTTTTGTACAACATGACAGAGGGCTTTTCTATGTCTAACATGCATGCACCCCAAACATGATCAACCAATACGTACGTGTTTTGTCTTTTTGATAATGGATATCGTAAGAGTTTGAGGCCTTGTCCATACATGCGACGCCCCAACGATGCATGATCAACGAGCCTACAACTCTAGATGATATCCAACATCAAAAAGTGAAATTACACGTAGTATATAATTCACATCAACATGAAACATACATCATCGAGGTCTCATACTTTGCTAGTTGTCCATGCACTTGGTATATGCCCAAAACATGATCATCCGAGAATAATTGCAGTATTTGTCGTGATGATCATGTAGGCTTTTTTTGGGTACCTTCAATCCACTTGTATTGGAGTGGATTGAAGTGGAAAATGAACTAATTTTTATCTCAATACTCTCCAATCCACGTAGATTGAAGTGGATCGACTCGTATCCAATTAAGGTTGTATGATGGATGGACATAACTGGGATAACACCAGGATTAATTCCAAGAATCGTATCATCATCATTATCATGCTGGTACCTGGGCCCAGGTTGTGCACTGGTCACCTGGCATATTCCCTACGTAGCGCGCGGTGTCCGTAACGAGTTCGTGCAAGCGATTTTGACAAGGTGTGAATGATTTGTCCCATCTCGGAAAGTTGAGCTTGTTGCAACGAGAATATAAGGCAATGCGCGCTATTGTAGTTACACATCTGATTGAAAAAGATGTCGTACAAGACTTGGCTTCGCTCTGTTCGACAACGTGGTGATGCTGTTGAATGGAACGTGGATGAGGCGTGTACAGGGCAGATGTTTTTTATATAAGCCCTGGGCCCTTTCCGTGTCAAATTAAAAAACCACCAGTGAAGCCGATGGGACGCGTCGAGCCGTTGCGATAACCGAGAGGGATGCAAACCGCGGTTTTTTATAAGCATAAATTGTTTTTCCCCGCATACGCCGGGCCCTTTGCGTGTGAAATTAAAAATTTCTCCTTTTATCGAAAAGGATCTACTTTAACGACACCAAATTTCCCCTTTAAACCACTTCGTGCGTGAATCGATTTGTGTGACCCTCCACACCAGGGGCCTTTGAGTGTAGACAATCAACTCCAGAAAAAAAAGAAAAGTGGAGACAATGAACTCCAGAAAAGAAAAGAAAGGAAGAGAAAAATATTAGAAAAAATAGGTACTTTATACGAGATTTAAGGTGAAAGAGCCTGGAGAAAGAAACTGTAAAACAGGAAATTGATTGATGCAGATTAATCCATGTCGTGATGCTGTGTTTTTGTTCTTGTTTTTGTTTTTTGATGTTTCTTCTTTTCACGTTTTGTCATGTTGTTTTCCTGCCAAAATCTGAACAGTCGCGATGTAATTATTGCAAGGCTTAGAACAGGCTGGAAGTTTTACCACTAGCCCTATGCCCCTATATGAGGTGTCATCATTACCACTACTCCTATACACGGCGGTGCCATACGGTGTCACCTCTAGCTACCACTACTCAAGCTGTAGGAGAAAAAATATTTGGATACGGTATGCACAGTAGAGGAAGTGCATACCGTTCTCAGATGGTGCTATGTACTTCCTTCGTGTCTTCAATCGCCGTTCCCTGATCGTGGCAGTTGAGATATTTTAGCTTCTGTTTGAGCTCAGATGCGCGCTATTGAGGATCATGGACAGTAGATGGAACTTCCAGAAACAGATGGCACCATCTGAGAGTGGTATGGACTTGCCCCCAGGTGCATCTCGTATCCATGTTGTGTCGCTTTATAATATAATACTCGAAAGACTCTCAAGAAACCGCAACCTCCAAATACCAAGTAGTACACCCTTTGTTAATCTCAAGCAGATTTGTTTCTTCACGGCTCGTCGCTTATTAATGCCAAACTTCTCTTTCGACCCCCGTCGGTTTTGTTCACAAATGATGATCCCAGAAGATGGTGGTTTGCTATGCCACACATCTAGCAAAATCGCGAAGAAAAATGAGGAATATGCTGAATGTATTTCCTCCTGAATGGAACACTGATTTCCTTTGTTCCAAACTATTACTGAATCTATTTCATTTTCGGAGGAATCCATTTCATTAAAGTGTCATGTGAGTTTCCTTTGATGCAAACGGGGCTAAACAAAAGACGAGCGCGCATAGGGGAAACACACAAGTGCAACATTCATCAGAGCAGAGCGCGCATATATAGGGAAAACACATCAACATGCCTTATACAAGTCTATTTTATATACTCCCTTTGTTCTCTTTTAATTGGCGTTGGAGAACTAGGGGTGTATCATATCCAAAAGGGAATGGAGGGAATATAACCCATAGAGTACAACACCTGACGCAGAACCGGTCATTCTCGTGCTTAATCCTATAGTTCTGAGTACAGAAGACTCTCCACTCCTCCCACCCGTGCCTGCTGCAGCGGGCAGTTCCCTGGTTCCCCCTGTTGGGCAGCGGCAAGCGTCATCGTTGTTGGGCACCGCCACCGGCGGCTGTCCCAGAGGAGGCCTGCGCAGGAACGTCCAGGCGACACCATAGACACTCTCCATGGCTTCATGCCAACACCGACAGCACTCCGTGTTGGTCTATTTCATCACGACGGACCCGGCAGCATTGAAGCCGACGTGGGCCTCACCTTCGACCTGCCAGATATACTCGAGGGCATCGCGAGCCCTGTGGTCGGCGTCATAGTGGAGCATGGCAAGGACGTATGCCGCCACAATGTGGCCGTTCGTGGCCACCCAGGCAAGGAACTGGGTGCCCGGCTGCGCATGACCGTCCTTGAAGACGAGGTCGAACCCGGTGATGTAGCACGCATGAGGGTTGCCTACGATTGCCAAGCGCTCTATGAGTGCGTCGTAGCTCCCCTTGCAGATGCTCTCCTGCTCCAGCGCCACACGCCTGCCCATTGTGCGATCCTGGCATGCCACATCCATGGCCCTGTAGGTGGCGCGCAGACTGGAGAGGTCGTCCATAGGCTGTGGGAAGGTTGTGGCGACCCACCCTGTGATCAGGACATCAATATCGGGCGGCAAAGGGAACTCTATGGGTTTTGAAGGAAACCAATTAGGGCGCGTGTGATGGAGACGAAGAGGAAGAGTATGTGCAGAGAAGAGGATGGCCGGCGTGTGTTGCGGAGAAGAGGATGGTGTGTCTTTAGTACGTGCAGAGAAGACGATGAGACGCGCGCAAATGCGCAGTGATGGTTATGGCTTCTAAAACATATGAATGTTTTTCCCTTCTGGAGGATTCCATTCCTTTAAACTGTCCTATGAGTTTCCTTTGATGCAAACTGGGCTAAACAAAAGACGAGCGCTGGAGTTATGGCTTCTAAAGTGAAGTTGTACGTTACTTTAGCCACTGTAGTTTCCAGGAGGTATGAGATCGTCCGCATCAGGGTCTGCGAAGCGGTCTGTAAAGTACTCCCTCCTTGGCGTCCCAACTCAACTCTATTTTTAGCTTTGGTCAAACTTACCTTTTACCAATGATTCCTTGTCTGGTCCTTATCCTGATGATCAAGGTCCTACGCCTACTGCCCCAGATGACTTCGGGCAGAATGATCCTGGCGACAAGAATGAAGTGTCGAATATGTTGTCCATGGTGCAGGGTTATTCAAAACAAGCAAAAGGTATCATATCCTAATCTTTCTCCTCATATATAGCGTGTTAACTAATTTTTCGACCCCAAATGTTATAGAAAAATACTCTAGATTTGATGATGCCATAAACTAATCGCTGCTCAAAACAATGACGGTGGTCATCAAGCTCGCAAGCCCTTGGCTCGTTTAGAATTGGCACAATACCTAACTTCATCCTCAAACTTTCAATCAAAACTCAGTTTTTGGTCCTTGAACTTTCAAATGGGTCAATTATTTAGTCTCGACTTCACACAACCGTTTCACTTTCATCCTTAGTTTGAGTTGGACATCCACATTGGCATGCCACATAAGCTATTATGCCACATCATCTACCCCGACCACCTCACTTAGAAAAAGATAATAATTTTTTACCATCTTAAATTATAACTAGCATGGGATATACATATTTCTCCTCCATGTTTTTTTGCAAAACAATCAAGTGATATATCCTATGTGCATATTACATATGTAAAAATTTTGTAAAATAAAAACTTTTAAGCCTATGGAAGAGCAAACAGAGCAAACAGGGAGGATGAGTAAACTTTTAAGCCTAGGGAATAAAATAAAAAACGAAGCTACGCGGCCTGCCGGGTACACTATGGTCCGGGTGTGCCGGTGCACCATAACCTCCGTCGTGTGTCCCATGTCAAATCTATTTGTAGGCTCTCTTTGGATTGAAGGAATGGCAAATGAAATTTGAAGGATAGGATTTGTAAAGGATTTTTTTCCTACATGACCATTTGGCTCACACGAAAAACAAAGGGTAGTTTCTATACAAATGGATATCTTTGCTAAATTTTGTAGGAAACATAACATGAGCTTGGACCTCTTTTTTTTTCTGGCTCGTGTTGCAGGTTCCTTTGTTTTTCCTATGATGCTGCCAAAGGGCTTCTCAGCTCACTTCCAATATTTTCAATTCCTATAAGATTGCAAAAACATACAATTTCAATACATATGTTTTTCCAATTCCTGTGTTTTTCGATTCCTTATCCAAAGGGAGCCTTAGGTTTGGTCAAATCTATCTTTGATCAATGATTTACATAATTTTGATCTTCTTTAGCAATACAAGAATTGTACTTTTAGATTCACCATAAAAATATTTCCATAATATACAATCTAGTACATGTTATTGAAGTTAATAAATTCCATATAAATATGTGGTCGAAGGTAAGTTTGACTAAAACAAAAATAGAGTTTAGTTGGGGCGGAACAAGAATTATATGTTGTTGTTTGCCGCATAAGGTTTGGTCCTTGAAGCCGTAGCCATTTGTAGAGGCGGCTGATGCGACTGAGCGCACCGAGCTTACGTGCACGCCAGTTACCGAGGTGCCTTAAACGCGCGCAGCGCATGCGTATCTTTGAATTCAATTGGAACCACTCCGCGTCCTATCACCACTACTGTGCACGTCGAGAGACAAATAGCCAAGCTGCTACTATGCTATAAGATCACTCGGGCACACCATCGGCTTCTCTGCACAACCACTTTTCCTGTCTTCCCAAAACCATGCCAAGAAGACCATGGCTGACAAGAAAACGCCACCTTCAAGCCCGCTGAAGGATGCTGAGTGGAAGCGTCCCCGACCAGACTCCCCCCCCCCCCCCGGACAAGGAGTGGGCTCTCTGGAAGATGGTACGCGATGTATTTGACAATACATCGTGCACCATGCATTGCCTTGGGCTCGGTCCCGTTCTAGAGTATACTGCAATGGGGACCACGAGCCACTATGTCTTCAGCATGACGCAATTGGCCGGTCGCCTCGACGTCCTCTAGGACAAGCTGGCGGATGAGCTCGGCGTCGCCGACCACAACAACCTGGTGCCAACGATATCCAGGAAATTGGGCTTCCTGTCTCCGCCGCGGGAGGCGCCCCCATCCTGCCAGGAGCCCAAGAAGGAGCAGGAGGAGGAGGAGAAGTAGGTGGAGGTGGAGGAGAAGTAGTTTTTTTCTTGTTCATAGTTGTGTTGTTTTTCTTTTCTTGTTTGTAGTTTGTGTTTTTCTTTTTTCTTGTTTGTAATGTATCATCTTAAGGTAATGAACTTTATTTTGCTGTTCATTGGTGCACAAAAATAGTTCTAATGTTGTTGTTCTAATGATAAACTAGTGGACTATTTATCTCTTTTATTTTTTAGAATAGAATATATTTTCGCTTCCAACTCTGCTGAGCCAGAGATCCAGAAAGTGACTATCACCTAGTTCATTTGACAGCACCAGCAAGGAGAACCTTCCCCCTCACTCTGTGCCCACTCTCTATGTTCAAACCCAACACGGATCCAACATAATGTGCAATCAAACAATAAAGTACGTAGTAAATCACAAAAGACGTGACAACAGTTTCTGGAGTATCAACTTTAGCCCATATTAAATACTTGTGGGCGTCATTGCAAAAGGGGAAGACAAAAAAATACTTGACTCGGATGGCTTCCAAAGACATACTAGAAGTCAGGGTCATCGAAGTTTTTGCCCAATTGGGATTGAGTCTTAGTTATAGACTTCCATATTAATAAAATGTATCAGGTGTTTTACTTTCACTAGTGTGCCGGGTTAAGTCTTTTGTTGTTGATCTTCACATCTTTGTGTATCATTGTGGCCGTACTCTGTACTGAGGGAAAGGTCGATTTAATGGCAATGACTGCTATGCAATCTGAACTTTTGTGCTAGCGTGCAATCTGCGAATCTCAGCCATTGGATAGACATCTAAAAATGGCTACCATTTTATACATAGATCCTTCCTTTTACATAGGCAGGTGGAAGGATTTATGTGTAAAAAGTCAGTCACCCTTGGATGTCCATCAAATGGTTGAGATTAGCGGATTCCACGCTTGCACAAGAGTCTAGATTGCACAGTAGTCGTTGCCCTGTTTAATTATTTCCATCATCTAAAAAAATTATAGCCGAGATTAACAAAGCAACGTCCACCGAGTGCCGTCCTCACTCTCGTCGTGCATGTTTGACATGAAGAATGTTCCCTCAAGGGTTTGAGGATAGAATACCATCTAGGAACAGCTCACTATGTACGCGGTTCATCAAATTAATCGCATGCCTTGCACAGTACAATATAATTTCCAACCTTGCTGTACTCGTCCTTTCGAAGAAACGACTGCTGTAGGCGCTAGCCGCTACGTGTTCAGATTTTAGGAACAAATGAACACACATGTGAAAACACGTACACCACATCCGATCCTCAACGTCATTAAATTCAACAAGGGGAGCAATATCTCTTCACAACGTTTCGCCTGGTGTTGCACACATGGCTCTCGCCTCACGCCAGCCACGTATCCTGATCCAACCGTACAACTTCAAATAAAGGAGGGCCATAAGATTGGTGGAAAAATAATACATATAAGAAAAAAGGAAGAAGAAAAAGGATGGCGCGCGTTTCGATACATGAACCTTGAGATTGCTGACTTCCATCTTCATTGGCCAAATCTCGATTTTGCTGATCTCTCCAGCATGCATTCACACTAGCTACTCTTCGGTGGCTGGACCCAGGGTATCCCGTGGCCCGCCCGGCATACCGAGTGGGTGGGCACTTGAGAAATGTTGTTGTTGTTGTACATGGTGTTTGGTTGAGACAATGCAACTTGTGGTCATAACGATAAGAATTAAAAATTAGAAAGAGTATATCAGATTCAAAAATCTTCATTACATTCTTTACTCGGGGCTTGGGCCCATCAAATTCGGAAACTTCTCCGCTCATATCGTAACTGCATCAGTTATATATCCAGGCCCGTTTTCAATTAAAATCCAAACTAAAGGTGTAGACGAAGGTTTGCACAAGAGAGAAGTTGCGCCGTGCCGTTGCAGACGGCAACCATAGGGACGACAGGAAGAGAGGACCCAATGGAAGGGACTCAGGTGTACAATGTGACATTCGAGGAAGACGTGATCACCACCACCGTGACGTCCTCCGGCGAGGCCGTGGAGGACTGGCTCGACGAGGTCCTCTCCGTCCACCGTGTGGGCCTTCACATGCTCGTCGTCGGGCTCGGCGTCGAGTGGCGCCACAGCTAATCTGCCGACCAGAACACCATCGCTGTTCTGCAGCTCTGGGTTAGCCGCCGCTGCCTTATCTTTCAGGTCATCCACACTAAGTACTGCCCCAACGAGCTGGAAGGTTTCCTCGACGATTCCAACTACCGCTTTGTCGGCATGGGCGCGGAGGGTGATGCCGATAGACTTTGGAAGGATTGGCAGCTCAAGTTGGCCAAAACGATGGACCTGGCCGAGCTCCTTGCGGAGGAGATGGATCGCCCAAGCCTCCGCCGCGTGGGGCTGAAGGACATCGCGAGCGCCGTATTGGGCGCTGACATGGAGAAGACATACCGGGTGAGGACGAGCAACTGGGACACGTACAATATCTCTGGCGAGCAGATCAGCTATGCATGCATCGACACCTTCATCTCCTTCGATGTCGGCTGCAGGCTGCTGTCCGGCGACTACTGATCTATCCACCGAGTTTTCGGATCGGCTGTCATCGATCATTCCGACATGGAATTCGCAGGTGCAACGCTCAAGTTCTAGCTTTTCTGCTTGTGCGCCCAATCTCTCATAAAATTATTTTTTTGAGGAAACACTATATCTTGCTTTTAAAAACATGCATGTTATTTCACATGCATCGAGGGCTTTTAGATGCATGTTAGTTGTCCATGCATGCTACGCCCCAAACATGATCAACGAGCCTCAAACATGACAATCTCTCAACAAAAAGAGAAAACTCATAACGTCATCAAACATGATCAAGGTCTTTCACATGGATGTTAGACGTACATATGCATGCTACGCCCCAAACATGTTTTCCATGAATAAAATATTTCCTACCATGTATATATATTTCTATACTTATCATATTCTCTACCATGCATGTGTATGCTCTCAACCTATATGACAGTTTATCTACCACACTAATGAAGAATATTATCCTATCATCAATAGAGATAACAAATTTGACACAAGGATGTTCCGTCGGCGTTGCGAGGATAGAATGTGGACTACCACCGTCTAATAAGCACACAACTCTCACTATGTACGTGGTTCATAAAATTAATCGATCGCATGCTACCATTATGTATCACTGTACTCGTCTTTTGATGAAACGACAGGCGTAGGCGCTAGCCGCTACGTGATCTGATTTTATAACAAATGAACACACTTGTGAAAACACGTACGCCACATCCGATCCTCAATGTCATCAAATTAACGTTTTCCTCAACAAGGGGGAACAAAAATCCTCAACTCGTGACCAAACATGTTTGATCGTGAGTCTCTTTCACATGCATTATATTCATGTCCACCATCATACATGATCACGACGATTATCATCGGATCGATATGGACTCTCGATCGGCAACAGTCAAATCCTTCAAAAAAAAAGATATGGACTCTCGGTCGATTGCCACGCGTGTTCACATCAATCTCCACACCTTGTTAAAATCATTCACAGGAAATGTTATGAACACCGCGGGACGGACCTACAAAGTATGCCAGGTGGGCCATTACATATCCTGGGCCCTTTGTGTGTCAAATTAAAAAACTAGCCAATGGGACCTGTCGAGCCGTTGCGATAACTGAGAGGAGGCGAACCGCGGTTTGGAGTAACGCTGACCGTCGATTCAAAAGCACAATTTTTTAAGCATCCAAACATCTCCACTCACGCGCTTAGACGACGACCCTGTATAAAGGCACACCATCCTCTTCTTCTCCGCTGCACCTCTCGATCGATTTTAGCCCCCAAACTTCTCCTCTTGCTTCTCCACCGCACCACCGTCGTCCACCTCTCTATCTTTAATCGCACCTCTGTCGCCGCACAAATGGGTAACCCCACACCGAGGCGCTCCAGGTCATCGACGTCCTGTGAACCTGGTGGAACTGGACGCGGCGCCTGAACCTCCTCCACCCCAGTCTCCGCCCGCAGCACCCGCACCTCTTCTGCCCGACTTTGATGAGACTGTCCGCCTCATCGAGAAATGCATCAACAAACTCGATGTCAAGCTTAAGGAGGTCACCAACAACCTGTTCACCGCCGACGTGCAAGCAAAAGAGCTCGAAAAAATGGCGCGGTATGTATTTGACAATACATCTCACTCCTGTCGCTGGCTGGGACTTGGGATCGTTCCCCACCACACCAGCATGGACTCTGTCGGCTACTACATCTTCGGGTTAGGCTTTGTGGCCGCTTGTCTCGACTACCTCTACGAGACAATCGGTGAGAAGGCTGGGGTGGAGTTTCGCAAGCAACTGGTGAACACCGTCGGCCGGAAGTTTGATCTGGTGTTGGAGGATGCTTCGCCGGTAGTTGTGGCGGAGGCGGAGGCGCCACTGGTGGATGCATGGATGCGGAGGCGGTGGCAGAGGAGGTGGACAAGTCCTCCTCCAAGTAGAGTAGGATTAGTAGTAGTTTTTTCTTTTGTTCTCTATGTGTTTTTTTGTTTGTAATATATGTGTTGTTTTTATGTTAATGAAAATTGTCTTTTATGTTCACGAACAATGTGTCCTACAGTACATGCATTAAAGAAAAACTCCTCCTTTTTTCGAAAAACATTGCATATGGAAAATTAACACATTAGTAATATTATATCTAATAAATATTAAACACATTAGGACGTACGTAGTAGTATTATATTTTAAAAAATTACGAAAATAAAAAGCTAGACCGTGTAACTATACATCACATCCGGATGATGCAAATACTAATTATTTTTTTTCTTTTCAATTTACCAGCTCTCATCGTGCCCCCCTGTAACACCCTCATTTCCATGCATCAGGCCCTACATACATTCATATACATATTTAAGATTAACCCACATAAAGAGGAACGAGTTTAAAATTGATTTGGAACATTTAAAATTGATTTGGAACAAAACCGCACTTAAAGTTCTGAAAAGTGCGGACTAGTCCGATTTTGTTAAGGACTAGTCCGATTTCTCTCTAACTAAAAACGGACTTGTCCGTTTTTGCTGCGGACTAGTCCGATTTTGCCTCTGCAAACTTTTGGACTTGTCCGATTTTGTGCGGACTAGTCCGATATTACATGGATCCTTGAAAATTTGCTAAGTCCCTGTACTTTTCCGGGCTAGTCCGGTGTTCTAGCGGACATGTCCGTTTTCCTCTCTGACTAAAGTCGGACTTGTCCGATTTTTGGCCAGACTTGTCCGATTTCTCTCTGGACAACTTCAGACTAGTCCGGTCTTTTTCGAACTTGTCCGATATTTCTCGACTCCGAGTTGATCTTTTGTTTGATGACTTGTTTCACGGGATTCACGTTAAGTGGGCCTAGAGATGTCGTGCCTAACTCTTTTAGAGCCCATGTGGGACTCTAAATCGGCCTCTACTCATCCCAAACTCGAAATCCATCTAACCCTAGCCTCCACCTCTATATAAACAACCCCACCCCTTGGCTTGACATCTATTTGCCACTTTTCCACCCACCAAAACCCTAGTTCGTGGAGAGCCACTACCAATGAGGGAGGAGGAGATCCCACGCAAGAAGAAGAAGAGGAGGAAACAAAAGAGGATCAAGATCTCCATCAAGTTTTGTTCTTCATCACCAATTCATCTCCATGTTCATCATCAACCCTAGATCGTCAAGATCCAAGTGTTACCTCCAAGTTTCTTGATTCATTGGAGTTCTAAACACCTATTATACCTTCTATTCTCTTTTCCTTACGAGAATTCAACCCCTAATCCAAATTCCCGTCGATCTAGAAAACCCTAGTCGCTAGTTCTGCGAAGTGCGGACTAGTCCGCTCTTCTGCAGAATAGTCCGATTTTGCTGACTAAATTCTGTTGAATTAATTCTAAAAGTAGATCTAATCAAATCCAAATCTGTATAAACTTGTTAAAATCTATTAGAACTAGTTAGTGATCATTAAAAGCAATCTATTAACAAGTTATACCTTGCATTTGCATCAATCATGCATATCATGTCATATGGAGTAATACTTGTGCACTCTTTGATTGTGTTTCTTGTCTTGTATGTTTATTGTGTGGATTAGACTGATTTGTGCTAGAGAGTGTCATGGAGGATCTACAGCACCAAGAGTTTGAAGGCTTTGACACCAATCAACGGCAAGAGCAAGGCAAGTTTCCTTGAAGCATACTGATCCCGTTTTAAAATAAATGTTTTGTTTGCAAAAATGCATGCTGTGTCAATTTGATGGGAAATTCTATGGTAGGAAGTTTACTAGTTTTGTTGACCACCCTTGTCACCTGGAATATATGGTAGAGAATCGGGATGGGCTTTTTACCTTTTTGCTTCGCTTAATCAAATGGGATGGGAAATCAACTATACCACTCAATTTAATTATGAATGGATGAGATTATAGTTAACATGAACTGTTTAATATGATATGGTAATGGGTGATCTAAGCAAGCCTGGTATGTGGATGGGTTGGATGTATGGTGGATTACTTGCTATAGATCTAAGGACCGGTTCATGGAGCGACCATCTAGAATTTACAGTGCCACCACGAGGCCAGGTATAGGTGCGGTGTAGCTGATTAATTAGGGCTTTGCTAGTGCTATTTGGACCATTAAGGATACTCGGGGAAGGGGTAGTCGGATTGGGTTTGTTGATGATTGGTGGGACTACCCTGGGATTCGAATGGCTCAAGAGGGGGCCCTTGGTTGAAGATGTGCTCAGCTGGAGACATCGCCACCAGTGAAACCTCAGTGGGGTCTAAATAGGCTAGTAATCCCTTTGTAAAGGATATTTTGTGATCTCTTGGCCACACACCTAAGGAAGTGTGAGACGGCATAATTGAGATTCTATAGTCATCGAAAGGTGATGAAATCACAAACACCTGGGTAAAGTGGTAAAACCTCTGCAGTGTGTGTCTAAAACTATCATGATAGCCATGCTCCCGACTATGAGCAACCTGGACACTCACATGATTAGAATGAACTTCGTATTGGAATGGTTGTTGAGATGGTTATGGCTCATTATGGATTAATTTCTGGTATTGAATATGGTTATCAGAAATGGTGAAATCTGGTATATGGATGATGGATATGGAATATGGACTAGTATTATGATAACTATATGTCTTATGATGGGTTAACTTCAGATATATGTAATATATTGCTTTTCAAATGTTTTAATGTACTTTTCAGCACTGAACCATTATTGTATCCTTCATTTGAATCAGCCACATGTCATACTTTCCACACTTGCTGAGTATGACATGTACTCACTCTTGCAATCCCCCCCAACAATTGCAGGTCTGAATTGGGAGTTTAATGATGCTAATGCAGAGTTCTAGGCCGTGTCTACCGTCAGCTTTGCCTGTGGTGTTGATTGGAGCTTCGCTATACCCTATCGCTTATGCTGCCTAGCTATTTAGTTTGCTTAATTAGTTTATTTTCGCTGCATTAGTGAACATGTCATCAATATTCATTAGAGCTTGTATTCAAGGATATTATGAATTGTGTAATACAATTTGGTTAATTAATCTTGTTCTGTGGTAATTTTCTCTATACTCTTTTGTGAATGCACTCGTGTATGTGTGTTGAACATCCTGGGCACACATATGCGTTCACTTGGTTCATTTTCAAAACCGGGTGTCACAGATTGGTATCAGAGCCATAGGTTGACCGTAGGATGCAACCTAGATAGAATGGACACTTTATAGCACATAGGAACACTTAGGAACCGATGTGTATTGTTTGGTGTGTTGTTGCTATATATTGTTTGCTTGTGTGCTTAATAGAGGATTTTGGGATGCTTTAGCATTGCCATGTCCACGTAGGCTAGTTAGTTGTTTAGTTTCATATCCCTTGATGCATATGGTTTGGGACGTTTTCTAATTCTTACCTACTGCTTTTCTTCAAACGGTGAGGACTCGCAACCAGAGGGATGCTAATGATGAGCAGGAGAACCATGGAGTACCTCAGAACAACAATGGACAAGGACCTGCTCATGGAGATATCAATATTGAGCAGTTATTGGCTATGCAGAACCAGCTCATGCAGACCATGATACAAACAATGGGACAGCTGCAGGCTGGTAACATCAATAATAAGCCCCACATGCCTCCACCGCCACCCCCGACTCCTCATAACCGATTAAGAGAATTTATGAGGACTAGGCCACCAACCTTTGCTCAATCTGCCGACCCTATGGATGCTGACGATTGGCTCAAGTCCGTGGAGAAGAAACTTGCTATTGTCCAATGCAGTGATCGGGAGAAGGTCTTATTTGCTTCTCATCAACTAGTTGGAGCAGCTGCAGATTGGTGGATTCATATTGCAATGCTCATGAGAATCAGGAGAGGATCACTTGGGCCGAATTCAAAGAGAGATTTTGTTCTCATTATGTGCCGGAGGGAGTCATGATTTTGAAGAGGCAAGAATTTGAGAACTTAAGGCAAGGAAGATCAAGCGTGATTGAATATCTCAATAAGTTTACTCAACTCTCAAGATATGCACCCGAGGATGTGAGCCGGGACAGCCGGAAGCAATACTTATTCATGAGGGGCTTGAATAATGAAATCCAAGTGCAATTGCTCAACTGTGATTGTGCCAATTTTCAGAAGCTTGTGGGCAAAGCAATTGTGGTTGAGAACAAGATCCATGAGATGGAGCAAGACAACAAGAGGAAGGTGCCATATCAAGCAAAGAAACAAGGAAGTAATGTGCGCCCTCGCTTTGCACCTCCTATTGCGCCATATTACAGCTCCTCTACTCCTATATAGTGCCCTAGTTATGCACCGCACCCAGCTCAGTTTGTGCAGCAGCGCCCTGTCATGCAAGCACCTAGGCCTCCAATGTCTTATGCACCTCATGCCAACTATTCTAGTGCCAATGCTCAAAACCAAGCTCGTCCCAATAATTCTAGTGGAGTTAAGAAGTGCTATACTTGTGGAGAACCTAGACACTTTGCACATCAATGTCCTAAGTTAGGCATTGGTCAAGGAAGCAATGCACCGAGGCAAAACCCAAGACCCAATGGAGGACATCCACAAGGGAACCGTGGATAGCAGAATTTTGCTCGTGGCAATGTGAACCATGTCTATACGGAGGATGCTCAACAAGCGGATGACGTGGTCATTGGTATGTTTCTCGCGAACTCCAACCCCGCGACTATGTTATTTGATTCTGGAGCATCGCATTCATTCATTGCATCGAAGTATGTTGCCAAGTATAGTTTTCCTATCTCTCATATGAAGTTTACTCTATTGATTAAGTCTCCTGGAGGAGAGATGAGGACAAATATAGTATGTCCAAAAGTAAGCCTTAGAATAAGTGGGGTAGACTTCTCTGCCAACCTCATTGTTTTGGACTCTCAAGGATTGGAGATTATACTTGGTATGGACTGGTTGAGGAAGCACAATGGAGTTATTGAGTGTGCCACGAAGACGGTGAAGTTGACTAAAAGGGATCACCGTAGAATTTGAAACATCTCAAACCGCACCGAAACAATTGGAGCTAAATCATATGGACGGTCCCGCAATTGAGGAGATTCCGGTGGTGTGCGAATTTTTTGATGTTTTTCCGGATGAGTTGCCAGGTATGCCACCTGATCGAGACATTGAGTTTGTTATTGATTTAATACATAGAACTGCACCTATAGCTAAGAGGCCGTATAGGATGGCTCCTATGGAATTAGCAGAGCTCAAGAAACAAATTCAAGAGCAACTAGACAAAGGTTTTATTCGCCCAAGCTCTTCACCTTGGGGAGCGCCCGTTCTATTTGTGGAAAAAAATGATGGAACGCAAAGGATGTGCGTAGATTACCGATCTCTCAATGAGGTAACAATCAAGAACAAGTACACCTTGCCACACATAGAAGACTTATTTCATCAGATGAAGGGTGATTGTGTCTTCTCTAAGATTGATTTAAGGTTCGGATACTTTCAAATGAATATTAGACCATCGGACATACCCAAGACAGCTTTTAGGACGCAGTATGGATCTTATGAATACACCGTGATGTCTTTTGGTTTGACAAATGCGCCTGCCTACTTTATGTACCTCATGAATAAGGTCTTCATGGAGTACATGGATAGGTTCGTTGTGGTGTTTATTGATGACATTATGATTTACTCGAAGGATGAGAAGGAACATGAGGAACACTTGATGCTTACATTGCAGAAATTGAGGGAGCATCAATTGTATGCCAAGTTCAACAAGTGTCAGTTTTGGTTGAAAGAGGTGTCGTTTTTGGGTGATATCATCTTAGGAGGAGGAGTATCGGTTGACCCCGGAAATGTGAGAGAAGTGTTGAAATGGGAACCCCCGCAAAACGTAAAGGAAATAAGGAGTTTTCTTGGGATGGCTGGATATTACCGTTGATTCATCAAGGACTTTTCCAAGATAGCCAAGCCAATGACAGAATTGCTAATGAAGGGAAATGCATTCCAAAAGACTCAAGCTTGTCAAAAAAGTTTTGAGGAGTTGAAGAAGAGGTTAACAACAGCCCCAGTTTTGGTACCGCCGGATGTAAGCAAGAGTTTTGACATATATTGCGACGCATCGAGACATGGACTTGGATGTGTGCTCATGCAAGAAGGTCAAGTGGTCGCCTATGCATCAAGACAATTGAAGAAACATGAGCAGAATTATCCTACACATGATCTTGAACTAGCAGTCGTGGTACATGCATTGAAGATTTGGAGACGGTATATTCTTGGACATCGGTGTGAAATTTATACGGATCATAAGAGTTTGAAATATATTTTCAAACAAACGGATCTGAACATGAGTAAACAAAGATGGTTGGAGCTCATCAAAGATTATGATATGGGGATCAACTATCATCCGGGAAAAGCCAATGTAGTGGCCGATGCTTTGAGTAGAAAAGAAGTCATCAACTCACAGTTCGAGAGTTGCCATCCGAGTTATGTAAGGAGTTCAAACGGTTGATCCTCGGATTTGTGAATGAGATGGGAATAATGGAGCTAAATCCAACCTTAGAGCAAGAAATTCGGGAAGGCCAAACTAAGGATGAGGAAATTTAGGAAATCAAGGAAAGGACCCAAGAGGGGAGAGAATTAAGATTCGATGAGGACGAATATGGTACCTTATGGCTTGGAAAAAGGATTGTCGTGCCCAATGTAAAGCATATTCGGGAGACAATACTAAAGGAGGCACATGACTCACCATACTCGATTTACCTTGGTTGTACGAAGATGTACAAAGACTTGAAGACTTGCTATTGGTGGCATAGCATGAAGAAGGACATAGCTGAATACATAGCATTGTGTGATGTGTGCCAACGAGTCAGGGCAGAACATCAAAGGCCATATGGACTATTACAACCATTAAAGATTTTGGGATGGAAGTGGGAAGAAATCGGTATGGACTTCATAGTTGGTTTATGACGTACTTAGTCTGGTTACGACTCAATTTGGGTAATTGTGGATCGGTTAACTAAGTCAACCCACTTTATTCCCGTCAAGACCACCTTTGATTGGAGAGAAATTTGCAGCACTGTACATGAAAAGAATAGTATGTCTGCATGGAGATCCAAAGAAGATAGTCTCGGATAGAGGTTCACAATTCACTTCCAGGTTTGGCAAAAGTTGCATGAAGCCTTGGGTACAAAGTTGAATTTTAGTTCAGCGTATCACCCTCAAACGGGTGGACAAACCGAGAGGACCAATCAGATTTTAGAGGACATGCTAAGAGCTTGTGCTTTAAAGCATTGGAAAAGTTGGGACAAAAGCTTGCCATATGCAGAATTTTCATACAACAATAGTTACCAAGCAAGCTTGAAAATGTCACCATATGAAGCGCTTTATGGAAGGAAGTGTAGGACACCTTTATTCTGGAATGAGGCAGGAGAAACTCAAGTATTTGGTTCGGATGTGTTGCAAGAAGCCCAAAAGCAAGTCCAAATAATTCGTGAAAAATTGAGGGCTGCCCAATAAAGACAAAAAGGCTATGCGGACAATAGGAGAAGGAAATTAACCTTTGAAGTGGGAGATTTTGTTTACCTCAAGGTGTCACCAATGAGTGGTCATAAGAGGTTTAACATAAGAGGCAAGCTAGCACCTCGCTACATTGGACCATTCAAGATTTTGGACAAAAGAGGAGAAGTAGCGTATAAGTTGGAGATGCCAACTCATCTTTCAGACGTACATGATGTATTTCATGTTTCCCAGCTCAAGAAATGCTTGAGAGTATCGGAAGAACAAGTGACCATGGAAGGATTGGAACTAGAGGAAGATTTGACTTATGCCGAGCAACCGGCCAAAATTTTGGAAGCCAGGGAGAGAGTCACAAGGAACAAGGTTATTAGATGGTGTAAAGTTCAATGGAAGCACCACACAGAAAAAAAAGCGACGTGGGAATTGGAGGATGATATCAAGAAGGAATTTCCCTATCTCTTCTCTTCCGCGTCGAATCTCGAGGGCGAGATTCATTTTAAGGGGGGTACATTTGTAACACCCTTATTTCCATGCATCATGACCTACATACATTGATATACATGTTTAACATTAACCCACATAATGAGGAACGAGTTTAAAATTGATTTGGAACATTTAAAATTGATTTGGAACAAAACCACACTTAAAATGCTGAAAAGTGCAGACTAGTCCGATTTTTGTAAGGACTAGTCCGATTTCTCTCTGACTAAAAACGGACTTGTCCACTTTTGTTGCGGACTAGTCCGATTTTGCCTCTAGAAACTTCTGGACTTGTCCGATTTTGTGCGAATTAGTCCGATATTCCATGAATCCTTGAAAATTTGCTAAGTCTCTGGACTTTTCCGGACTAGTCTTGTGTTCCAGAGGACTTGTCCGTTTTCCTCTCTGACTAAAGTTAGACTTGTCCGATTTTCGGTCAGACTTGTCCGATTTCTCTCTAGACATCTTCAGACTAGTCCGGTCCTTTTCGGACTTGTCCGATATTTTGCGACTCCGAGTTGATCTTTTGTTTGACGACTTGTTTCTTGGGTTTCACGTTAAGTGGGCCTAGGGATGTCGTGCCAAACTCTTTTAGAGCCCATGTGGGAATCTAAACCGGCCTCTACTCATCCCAAACTCGAAATCCATCTAACTCTAGCCTCCACCTCTATATAAACAACCCCACCCCTTGGCTTGACATCAATTTGCCACTTTTCCACCCACCCAAACCCTAGTTCATGGAGAGCCACCACCAATGAGGGAGGAGGAGATCCCATGCAAGAAGAAGAAGAGGAGGAAACGAAAGAGTATCAAGATCTCCATCAAGTTTCGTTCTTCATCACCAATTCATCTCTAAGGTCATCATCAACCCTAGATCGTCAAGATCCAAGTGTTACCTCCAAGTTTCTTGATTCATTGGAGTTCTAAACACTTGGTATACCTTCTATTCTCTTTTCCTTACGAGAATTCAACCCCTAATCTCCAAGTTCATGTCGATCTAGAAAACCCTAGTTCGCTAGTTCTGCGAAGTGCGGACTAGTATGCCCTTATGCAGAATAGTCCGATTTTGCTGACTATATTCTATTGAATTAATTCTAAAACTAGATCTAATCAAATCCAAACCTGTATAAACTTGTTAAAATCTATTAAACTAGTTAGTGATCATTAAAAGCAATCTATTAACAAGTTATACCTTGCATTTGCATCAATCATGCATATCATGTCATATTGAGTAATACTTGTGCACTCTTTGATTGTTTTTCTTGTCTTGTATGTTTATTGTGTGGATTAGACAGATTTGCGCTAGAGAGTGCCGCGGAGGATCTACAACACAAAGAGTTTGAAGGCTTTGACCCTAATCAACCGCAAAATCAAGGCAAGTGTCCTTGAAGCATATTGATCCTGTTTTAAAATAAATGTTTTGTTTGCAAAACTGCATGTTGTGTCAATTTGATGGGAAATCCTATGGTAGGAAGTTTACTAGTTTTGTTGACCACCCTTATCACCTGGAATATATGGTAGAGAGTCGGGAAGGGCTTTTTACCTTTTTGCTTCGCTTAATCAACTGGGATGGGAAAACAACTATACCACTCAATTTAATTATGCATGGATGAGAATATGATTAACATGAACTGTTTAATATGATATGGTAATGGTTGATCTAAGCAAGCCTGGTATGTGGATGGGTTGGATGTATGGTGGATTACTTGAATTAGATCTAAGGACCAGTTTATGGAGCGACCGTCCAGGATTTACAGTGCCACCACAAGGCCAAGTATGGGTGCGGCGTAGCTGATTAATTAGGACTTTGCCAATGCTATTTGGACCAATAAGGATGCTCGAGGAAGTGGTAGTCGGATTGGGTTTGTTGATGATTGTGGGACTACCCTGGGATCCGAATGGCTCAAGAGGGGGCCGTTGGTTGAATATGTGCTTAGTTGGAGACATCGCCTCCGGTGAAACCTCAGTGGGGTCTAAATAGGCTAGTAATCCCTTTATAAAGGCTATTTTGTGATCTCTTGGCCTCACACATAAGGAAGTGTGAGACGACATAATTGAGATTCTATAGTCATTGAAAGGTGATGAAATCACAAACACGTGGGTAAAGTGGTATAACCTCTGCAGAGTGTGTCTAAAACTATCATGATAGCCGTGCTCCCAGTTATGAGCAACCTTGACCCTCACATGATTAGAAGGAACTTGGTATTGGAATGGTTGTTTGGATGGTTATGGCTCATTATGGATTAATTTCTGGTATTGAATATGGTTATCGGCAATGGTGAAATCTGGTATATGGATGATGGATATGGAATATGGACTGGTATTATGATAACTATATGGCTTATGATGGGTTAACTTCACATATATGTAATATATTGCTTTTCAAATGTTTAATGTACTTTTCAGCACTCAACCATTATTGTATTCGTCATTTGAATCAGCCACATGTCATACTTTCCACACTTGCTGAGTGCGACATGTACTCACTCTTGCAACCCCCCCCCCCCAACAGTTGCAGGTCAGAATTGGGAGTTTAATGATGATAATGCGGAGTTCTAGGCCGTGTCTACCATCAGCGCTATACCCTATTGCTTATGCTGCGTAGCTATTTAGTTTTCTTAATTATTTTATTTAAGCTGAATTAGTGCACTTGTCATCAATATTCATTAGAGCTTGTATTCAAGGATATTATGAATTGTGTAATAAAATTTGGTTAATTAATCTTGTTCTGTGGTAATTTTCTGTATACTCTTTTTTGAATGCACTCGTGTATGTGTGTTGAACATCCTGGGCACACATATGCGTTCACTTGGTTCATTTTCGGAACCAGGTGTCACCCCCCCCCCCCACCGGCCTGGCCCTAGGCAATAGCCCCTCCCTTCTAGGCCCAGAGTCGGGCCTGCCTTTAAGACCATCCGTAGTGGTTCACAGTAAAGCTTACTGGACTGCGGCCTGCAGATCAGATGGTCTTACTCCCTCCGTCCCGCAAAGATTGTCTTTCTAGGGTTTTGTATGTGTCCCACAAAGATTGTCATTTTAGAGCTCATCACTGCAGTTGTTAAGATGTGTATTTAACCTCCACCAATGCATGTTTCCTTCCTACGCGGCTTCCCAAAAAAGTGCAACTCTACCTCAATGAGGACCATTGAACTTGCAAGCTTTATGAGGACACATGTGTTATTCACCATCTTCCCTATTATGTCTTAAAAATTCTAAAATGACAATCTTTGTTTGACGGAGGGAGTATCTCTTAACCCTGGGTGCAGAAATCGAATTCTCTGCGGCCCTGCCGCAAAACCGTCTCTGTGTGACCCTGCTCAGATGGTTGCCACGTACGTTCACGCTCCAAATCTTACATCCATACAACCAAGGGCGCACTGCACGGTTCCCGCGAGTGTGTCACCCTGCCCTGATGATTGCCACGTATGTGAACACACCGAATCTTGCAGCGCGCACGGGCACTCGAACTCGGCATCAAAAACTTTTTCAGCGATCCGAATAACTCGGTGCTCGACGTGCATGATCCATCATCATGCGCACGAGCACGATGCGGCTAAAAAGATCCGTGTTTGGTTGCTTGTCTTGGATTCAATTGAGTTGGATTAATTGGATGGTCCAGTCATATGTTATTTGTTTTGCGGTCAGACGAACAGGATGATCCAGGTTGGAGGAATATAAAATATTCCTCGCAGATGGTGGATGAGATGGTCCAGGATATTTGGTTGGATGTGAGTCCATCCACCTTATCTAATTATGCTTCTTAGTAATGTAATTAGTGATAAATAACTTGTATATTGTTGATTAATAATTATAATTATGATATTAACATTAATATTTGCTAGTAATATGATAATTAGTATATAAATAATTAATATTATGAAATTATTAACTTAGATGATCCAATAATCCACCCAAGTTTGAGCCAACCTACCAAACAAAAAATTGCATCATCCAGTCCATCCAACCAAACGTTAATCTGGATGATCCAATACATAAAGAAATGGATGATCAACGAGCCTCAAACATGACGATATTTCAACAAAAAGAGAGAAACCACGCGTAATTCATATCTTACATGATCATCGACGTCTCTCTCACATTAACGTTATAGTTTTCCATGCATATATATATATATATATATATATATATATATATATATATATATATATATATATATATATATATATATATATATATATATATATATATATATATATATGCTACGCCCCGAA
Source organism: Tuctoria greenei (assembly GCA_036927565.1). Taxonomy (NCBI): domain Eukaryota; kingdom Viridiplantae; phylum Streptophyta; class Magnoliopsida; order Poales; family Poaceae; genus Tuctoria; species Tuctoria greenei. The sequence goes on along the minus strand of JAYESD010000008.1, from coordinate 160,263,779 downwards.
CATATGATCAACGAGCCTCAAACTTGTCGCTTTGTAGTTAGAAAATGAACTACAAAGCAACAAGTTCACGGAGACGGGGGGAGTATATATATATATATATATATATATATATATATATATATATAACATGTTAGTTGTCACGACCCAAACATGATCAACGAGCCTCGAATATGACGATCTTTCAACAAAATTAGAAAACACCTAACGTCATCGAACATGCATGATCGGGGTCTTTTGCTTGTCAAATTGAGAAAAACATGATCGAGGGTTTGTTATATATATATATATATATATATATATATATATATATATATATATATATATATATATATATATATATATATATATATATATATATATATATATATATATATATATATATATATATCTGTGTGTGTGTGTGTGTGTTAATGAATGAATTTGTGGTGTGTTCATCATCTTGTACTTTATTCTTGTGTTTTGTGATGATCTTTCAACTATATATGACGATCTTTCAACAAAAAGAGAAAACACGTAATGTCATGAAATATGATCGAGGTCTTTTGCGTGACAAACTGAAAAAAACTAGAACATTGCATATATCTTGGGCCGGTGGGCCCTTTGCCTGTCAAACTTAAAAACTGGAACCAAAAATCTGAAACACCGCCAGACGGACCTTCAAAGTATGCCAGGTGGGCCTCTGCATACCTTGGACCATTTGCATGTCAAATTAAAATATTGCCTGTGAAGCTGAGATGGGACGTGTGGAGCCGTTGCGATAACCAAGAGGAGGCAAACCGCGGTTTGGATTAACTCCGACCTACCCTCCAGTTCGAAAGCACAATTTTCAAAGCATCTGATCATGTCCACTTGCGCGCTTAGATGACAACCTGCTATAAAGGCACACCCATCGTCTTGCTTCTCCGCCGCACCACTCCGTCGATCGTAGCCTCCAAACTTCTCTTACTTCACCGCCGCACCATCGCCGACCAGCTCTCGCTCTTTCTTTGCACATCCGTCACCACACAAATGGGTAGCCCCGCACCGAAGCGCTCCAAGCTATCGAAGAACTCCGAACCTCCTTCTTCTCCGTTTCCGTCTCAGACAATGTCGGTGGAACTAGAGGCGGCGCTGGCACCTCCTCCGTCCCCTTCTCTGCCCGCGGCACCCGCAGCTCCTCATCTTGTTTGGGTTCAGGAGACTGTCTGCCTCGTCGAACACCACTTCGATGAACTCAATCGGTGCGTCAAGAAGGCCACCGAGCACCTTTCCGCCACCGCCGAGCGTGCAAAAAAGCTTGACAAATTTGCGCGGGATGTATTTTTCGATACATCTCGCTTGAGTGACTGTCTGTGTCTTGGGAAACTTCCCGTCTGCACCAACATGGACACCGTCGGCCACTACTGCTTCGGGTTAGGGTTTGTAGCCGGTCGTCTCAATGTCCGCTTTGAGACGATCGGGGAGGTGGCTGGGGTGGAGGGCCGCCAGCATCTTCTGCAGACTGTCACCCGGAAGCTTTGTACTCAATTGCTGGAGGAGGCGACAGCAGCGGCGGCAGCGGAGGAGGCGGCAACAGTAGCAGTGGAGGAGGCGGCTGCGGCAGCAGCGGAGAAGGAGGTGGAGGAGATCTCCTCTGAATCCGAGTAGAGTAGTATTTGTAGTTTTTCTTTTTCTCGTTTTCTATGTGCTTTCGTAGTTCTTGTGTGTAATATATGTGTTGTTTTTATGTTAATGAAAAATGTCTTTTCTGTTCATGAACAATGCGTCCTATGCAATATCGAAAAACAACTCCTTTCTGAAAAAGGGGCGAGATAACTGTTGTTCAATGTCTAGCCAAGAATTTGTTCTGTTGCGACAATCGACGACTCTTGGTTGAAACTCCATTGAGATCGTGGTTAAGGCTGCATTTCTCCTCTTTTGTGTTCTTTCACTCAATTTTTTCATTTGTAGTCGGCGCATGTGAAAATGTATTTTTAGTAGTAGTATCTACATGTTATCATTTCATTGTGATTAATGTTACAGAATGCTGATTGTTTGCCATCGTCCTTTCATGGACTTTGGTGTTCTGTATTTGCATATCGTTTGCATTAGCACATATACATTTGGCGATTCATATTTTTGTTCGTATTTTTTTGGAATGTCCCACTAGCTACTAGATGACTGCTTTTAGATTTTGATCTCCATGCATGGCAACAAAGATGAATAAGAAGCGAGCAAGTTGTCTGAAGAAGTCTACCCCTCTAGCTACACGCACCATGTGCAGGAATCAACGCGACATGACATGTAATTAATCATGATTGCATGCGTGCACAAGGGCATGGCTAGCATCAAATTCTCCACACGCGCGAAAAATTTTTCGTTCTTCTTGGCGCGCAACAATTGAGATTTTGACAATTCAGTTTTCACTCTCTACGCCTCCAAGTTCAGTCCCACCTATTGTAACCCTATTTCAGCCACTATGAGTATAAATCGAAACACTGGCCTCCATTCGTGACATACCGCTGCCCCGCCCTTCCGGTGATCTCGCAGTACTCAAAATGTATTGTCTCTCTGTCCTGTGTTCCATACTAGTATTCCTAAGAAATTCCCGTGTTTTCATTTCCCATGGTTTTTACAATTTTTTTCCCCATGGATCTCGTAGTGATGCATCGAAGCTCTTGGTGGTGTTGACTCCTCGGTACAACATCGGGCGACCAAGTTTGACGGGCTCTACCGAACATCTTCGTCGCCGACACCTCCCTGCGACATCGCATCCCGAACTCCAGTTTTGTGCTAGGTAAACTACACGATCCATGCTGTCTTTTTATAGATCTATATTCGCTTGGTTCTACACGATCCATGCAGTTTTGGGCTAGTTAAGTTCTACACGATCCATCCTGATATACGAAGATTAAATAAATTAACAAAGAAAAAATTACATCGGTCCTGAAATAAATGTCACTCCGACAGCTTATTACGGTAGTGTATTTCTAGTTCAATTCCTGTTCGGGAATGACAAGTACTAAAAACCGGAGGTAGTATGTAATTTCCGGATTTAGAAGTAAATGACGCACGGGTTATCTAATCAACCACTCGAAATGTTGTACTCTCATTCCTGTTTTACAAATTTGTATTCGTAACGTTTTCAGTTCCCACGGTTATTACACCTTTTTCTTTCTTGTGGCTTTCTCAGATCGTACATTTTTTTCTATTCCTTCATTTCTAATTCCTCCGTTTGAAACAAACACTGCAATTTATAGAAACCACACCGTCGATCCAAAATCTACGTCGGTCATGTCATCTGACGTTATCACTGTTATTTGGAATGACTACTTACAATGCTCCTTACATTCGGAACAAGACATGAAACCGTGATGTCGTCTACAAGCATTCATGGTGGCCAACAAGCACCTGGTATAACTATAAATGTGTTTACTATCAAAATTTTTAAAAAAAAATTAGAAAACATTTAGTCCTTTGCATGGTATGCAGAGAATATTGCAGCACATAATATTCCAGAACCCTGAGGTTCTTCACTCCGTGGTACTACGATGCATGAACCAACATCAGATATAGATATACAAACCAGAAATACTCCTTCCGCCCCAGCGTAACTTTACTTTTGGAGCTTCAAAAATCTCCCACTCCAACTATATCGGTAGCTTCCAACTACCCATATCACATCACATTACTACCTGCTTCTCTACTGTGCCATTTGTTTTGGCAAAGCGTGTTAGTTTTTTACTCCTTTGGCATTGAATTTGGAGCATTTTGAGAAACTGTGTTTTGTCCTTTAGATATATTGATGATGGGTGTATCATGGTCATTTGCATTCTTTCCTAGGCTCTACTAAATGTTTTAGCATGCCTTGAGATTCTACTTTCTTAGTCTTTATAGTTAACAGTTCATCAACCTGTGTGATGGCGTGATTTTTGATGCCTCCATGTTGTGCTCTCTCACCGCCGGCCACTCCGGCCGGCACCGACGCCCACACCCTGCTACTAGTAACTTCAGTGTCCTCCCCAAGAGTCTCCCTCGCCCATCGTCACATCCCATACTTCGCGTTCCATGATGACCCCGCCGGCTGCAAATCCCTAGGCATTACTCGCCCTACCACCAATCCTCCTCGAGAGTTGCTCCTAGTGATCTCGGCCAGACCGAACCCTCGCATTGTTAAGTGTCGCAAGCTGGGACTATGCAGTACTGCACCTGCAGTACCCGCCATTGACAAGTGGACCTGATGTCTCATGGGCCCACATGTTAGTGGCAGCTAATGCTGGTGCAGTACTGCAGACGATTTAAATCCCGCAAGCTGCCTGCCTTGTCTGTCTTGCATTTGACACCTGCTACCCCTGGCGTTCATTACTTGCCCTGCAACTAATAATTGTCTTCGAGACGCGCTTCGGCTGATATCAGTCAGACCAAACCGGCGAACCCTATCTTTGTCTAGTCTAGCGTTGCCAGCTGCATGTCTGCCCCCTCTCAGTCTTGCCTGCTTCGCTGCTAGACTGAAAATCCCCTGCAGTACTACGAGTGCAGTACCACCACTGACATGTGTACTTGATGGATCATTTTAGGGTATGAACAGCAACAAAGAAGTCAACAATGTACCCCCCAATCAAAATAGTTGTCGTTCAGACAGTCCTACCTAGTTCATTTTTAATTGATTTGTTGGTCTGATATGAGAACTAATATAAACCAGGAGGGAGTAGTATAGAACAAAATGCTTCTGGGATGCAGTCCTCCCACACTCGTATTTGTCGCACACGCCCTGAAGATGGTACGAGCATCAGACTTTTCTTCCTTTCACACTATTGGTACATGATACTAAACATGGTCAGGCGGTAATTTGCTTTAATCATTTACCGTTTGAATCAATGTAACAGAAGGAAAGAGGTTTGTCAGAAGTGTGGCTAAAGGACTTAAGGTTGCCAGAATACGATATGCATCCCAAGTTAGTAGAACGGAACATGTGAAGCTACCAATTCAGTTCTCCACTAGGTTGGGTGTTGCGGTTGGTATTAACCAGCGACACTTTGTCGATGATGTGGTTATGTTTACAAAAAGACATGCATCCCTCAGCGGTGCAAGGAAGTGGGCAGAGGTTGGCCATAGTAACAAGAGAGATATACTACGAGCCATTCTGGTTAGTGTTGTCACACCCCCCCACACAAGTATTTTTTTTTCCTGCAATCTCCATCTTGTACGTTTACAGAAACTTGTTATATAGTGTACAAGATTCCTGGGACATGGAAGACACACCTGAGAGCGCAGGAAAAATTTTGAAAATTGCTGGTGAGCGCTGCAAGAAGTGGTGCTCGACTTTGCATGCCACGTATAAGAGTTATTCTAACGATGAAGAATGTATACAAAACAAGCCTGCTGACGTAACGGTGCCCGAGTGGTTGCACCTAACAGAATATTTTGGGTCTGAGCGATTTAAGGCCAGCTAACTTTTTAATAGCCATGCATCATACAAAAACTATTTGATTTAAATTCATTCGTGGAATTAATTCTTAAAATTATTGTAGTCAATAAGCAGGACCAATTCTAAAAATCCAAGAAGACAAAAGGTGAGTCACATGCTTGGCTCCAAATCCTACACCCAACTTAGTTACGAGAAGGTATAAAAGGTAAATCACGCTTTTACTTTGCGCTGCAAACAATATGCATACTGACATGTTGAATTTTACTTGTATTTTATGTAGCGAGACCCAAAGACTGGAGAAGAACCCGATGACATACAACTATGGGAGGCAAGCCATTTGTTCAAGAACAGTGACTGGGCAAACAAGCATGCAGAAGATGTACATGTGAGTAACACTTCAAACAATCCCCAATTAAAGAAATATTTTCAATTTACCTGCGACTTTTCTTTTCGTAAATAGATCCAGGCACGTGCCCAAGTGGACGACATGGAAGCTGAGCAAGGAGGTACAATTCCAAATGAGAAGAGAAACCACATGTTCCAGCGTTGTTATAGATCCTCAATCGGTTGTGCAGGATCATAGGTTCAGGATCGTGGTTATATGGCTAACCCAACTGGTCCTGAACGTGAAAGTATGCGTATCCAGATGTCTGAACACCTCAATGACCAAGTTCGAAACTTAGAAGATAGAAATGAAGACCTCAATCACATAGTGCAAGAGTTGGAAGAATGAAATGATAGCTTAACCACCCAGATGGACTGCATAAACTAGAAGAATGAATAGTTAAACCTTCAAGTCCATAACATAGGAGGTCAGCTAGCAGCTGATCGTGAACTCAGAACTCGGGAAATAGAGGACATGTGCCTCTCAATGAGGGCTGAAATGCGCAAAATGATGGAGACCACTCCACAAAAGGTCCCACAAAAGAACCGCCAAAAGCCACTTGCTCAAACAATTAGTCCCGGTCTGCTTAGGCAAACTTACATCCAAACACGTAGCGGGCGTAATACTTGAGTGTTGTTATACGTGTTGCAATATCAATTGATGGATGTTTATTGTTAAAATTGTGATTCTGTTGCCACTAATTTTCAAATCTGGTGCATTAGGATTCTACTGCCGCTAATTATAAATCGTGGCATTACGAATTTCTTGTCACGAATGATAAATTGTTGCAATAGGAAGCTATTGCCACGAATTTAAAAACATTGCAATATAAACATTTGGCCACGACTCAAACAACGTTGCACTAGATTGCTACTGCCACCACGCAGAAAACGTTGTATTACAACACTATTGCACAAATGAGAAAATGTTGCATTACACCTCTATCACCACAAATCATTAAACATTGCATTACAACTGTACTGCCGCGGATCAAAAAACGCTGCATTACAAACCTATTGCTACATATATGGAAACGTTGCATTAGAAACCTATTGCCACAGATCAGGAAACGTTGCATTATGAACCATTTGCCACGGATAAGAAATCGTTGCAATACCAAATTATTTGCCATGGATGTGAAATTGTTGTAGTACCATACTATTTCCCACGGATCTGATATCGTTGCAATAGAGTACTATTCTCCATGTTTATGAACTCGTTGCAATAACATACTATTTGCCATGGACGTTAAACCGTCGCAGTATCATACTATTTGCCACGGATGTGACATCGTTGCAGTACCATACTATTTCGCACGAATGTGAAATCGTTGCAATACCATGACATTCGTTGCAATACGTTAAATCGTCGCAATACCATAAATCATTGCAACACCGTACTATTTGCCACGGTTGTGAAATCGTTGCAATACTGTAGTATTTGACACGAATGAGAAATCGTTGCAATCACATACTATTATCACGAATGTGAAATTGTTGCAGTACCATGCTATTCGTTGCAATACGTTAAATCGTCACAATACGCTAAATCATTGCTATAACATACTATTTGCCACGAATATGAAATCGTTGCAATACCGTACTATTGCCATGGCTGTGAAATCATTGCAATCACATACAATTACCACGAATGTGAAATCATTGCAATAGTATGCTATTGGTTGCAATACGTTAATCTCACAATATGCTATATCATTGTTAACATACTATTTGCCACAAATATGAAATCGTTGCAATATCGTACTATTTGCCACGACCGGGAACTCATTGCAATACGTAATATTCGTTGCAATACGTTAAATCGTCGCAATACGTGCAATCGTTGCAATAGCGTACTATTTGCCACCGATGTGAAATCATTGCAATACCATACTATTTGCCGGGGATGTCAAGGCAACGCAAAACCTATCGATGGAAAATATTATGACAATTCGTAATGAATGTGGACTAGAGGGGGGTGAATAGGCCTTTTTGAATTTTAGTCGGAACCTGCAACACTTAGCAACTTGATCAAATACCAAGAAATCGGACTAGTCCGGTAGAGTGCGGACTAGTCCGGTGCGTGCAGACTAGATCGATCAAGTTTGATCGATTATCTCGATCCTTGACTCTATGCAGCGGAAATATACTTGTAATTAGAGTGTAATACTTCTATGAAACTAGAAGTTGCACAAGTTAACCTTGTATTCAATGTTTTAAGGTAATATGAACAAATCAAGTAAAACCCTAGATATCAATGAAAAGTAAGAACAAAATGCACAAAGTGAAGACACAAGATTTTTATCCCGTGGTTCAGTTCCCACAAAGGAAACCTACATCCACATTGAGGAGCTCACGAAAGGATCGGGTCTTCTCCAACCCTAACCTCGTCGAATCACCACGAAGGCCAATTCTCTTTCACTATCACAAGGGTAAATCACCAAGTTCAAGGGGCATTCTCACAAGTTGAGGGCTCCCCAAGATTACAAATCAAACACCACCAATAACACACTCTTAAGATTAACAATGAAACAATAGGAGTGTGTCAGAGATCAAACCCAAGAGCTCAAACGTGTGAATTGTGTCTGTCCTTTGATCCAAGATGAATCCTAAAGAATTTGATATTTCTTGCGTTAGATTACGTGGAAATATGTGTTTTCTAAGCTCTTGGACGGTGTGACGGCGCTGGGAGTCGAGAGAGATGAAAGTAGGGCCGTACACATCTACTTATAGGGTGTTTCCAAATTTTACCGTTAGGGTTTCGAGGGTCCGGACTTGTCTGAGGTGGAGTCCGGACTAGTCCGTTGTGCGGCGTGTAGGAAACCCTAAGTTCTCAGGAAGATCGGATTTTTCCAGCTTAGGGTGGACTAGTCTTATTTAGGATATGGAAATTTTCGGACTAGTCCGGTTATTATCGGTCTAATCCAGCTGTGGTGAATCGCTTAGTGAATTGGTACAAGTCGGCATTTGGAGTACTTGTTCAATTTTAGTCAGAAAGGTTATCGGACTAGTCTGGATATTATCGGACTTGTCCGATGTTGTACAAAGTTTCGAAGTGTTGAGGACTAGTCCGCACTGGGGGGGACTAGTCCGATCTTAGTCAGAAAGATATCGGACTAGTCCGTGGTGATATAGGACTAGTCCGGTCTCTGTAGACTTGGACTGTGCAGACAAGTCTGCACTGGGAGGACCTGTCCAATTTTGAACAGAGGGATTATCAGACTAGTCCGGGGTATATCGGACTAGTCCGGACCTGTATAAATTTGTGCAGTGAGAGTGATTAAAAGTGTTTGAGCTCTTGGGGTGTGTTTCTCCAACACACTCCATACACAATTATTATCCTTTTCATCTCTTGAGCTATATCCAGCTTGATTCCTCACTCTCCATTTTTTTGCGCTTACTCCATTTTTTCATTAAAACCTGCGCTCATCTCAACAATTTGGTTAGGAACTCATTTCTTTGTCATAAATCAACCAAAGCCGACAAGGGATGCCTAGATGCAATTTCAATCTCCCTCTTTTTGGTGATTGATGACAACCAATAGAGAATTCACAAAATATGATAAAAAATACTGAGTTTTCATAAAGTGTGGACATATGAGTTTGGTACAAGTTAAGCAATGAAGACACAGGTCATATGTGCACTCTTCATGGTGTGGTGTAAAACTACATGAGTGTGAGCAATAATCGTGATGATAATGCAATGATTGACATGAGGATACTAATATTAAGCATGTATGACAATTCCAAAGCAAAAACACAAATTATCTCAAATTATCATCACAAATATCATAAGCATAAGTATAAACATAGTCATTCCATCACACCACATTGCTAAAGGTAAAGATAATAGAATTAAAGTTTTACAACCTCAAGAAACATAAAGAGATACACAAATAAAGCACTCATCTCTCAACCTACAGCTAGGATCTAGTGACTCCCCCTCAATCTCTCCCCCTTTGGCATCAAGACACCAAAAAGAAGGAGATGAGGAATCTAGTGGCTCATTCCTCGCTGTCGGTCCTTTCCTCACCTTCATATTCATCTTCAGGTTGGGGAGGAGGAGGAGGAGCAGATCCACTCAAAGTGCCCCCAATGCCAAAGTAAGCAAGCTCAGAGGGAGTCAAAGGTCCGAGGTCAGTGGAATCAGAGGCTGAATCTTCCGAGATGGCCGAGGATCCAATAGGCTCGATCTCTAGCTTTTGGCAAATATGCTTGACATTTTCTTTGACATATCTCATATATGTGTTCCTCGCCTTGTTCAGCTTGGGAATATTCACTTCGGCCTTCTTGCATGAGCCAAAGATGGCTGCCAAGTACTTCAAGATTCCACTAGGAGACCCTTCTTGGTGAAGGGCCCTAGTGGTGGGAGCAGTCCTCTCATCTCCTCGAGCTCTCCTCGAAGCCTCTTCACTGGACATCGGAGATGGAGTAGCTTGGACAGTGGCTTGGGGAGGCTTCTGGGGCCTCAAAGTAGTGTGCTCCACATCCTTCACGAACTCAATCCCTATGAACTTCTCAATCATGAACATCAAGTAGGGGGCATAGCCACAGGATCTGTTCGGCATGCAGGAGATGTTGACCATATCGTTACAGATATAGTCAAAGATGTCAAACTTCCTGTTCTTGCTTATAACTTTCATCAAGGTCCTCAAGTAACCTTGGACACTTCCTGCATCCCCATCTTTTGGTGCTGAGAACCATGAAGAAGGGATTCATGTTCTTGGTCGAGGGGGGATTGAACTTCAGGCTAGTGTCACAGAGGAAGTCCATCTTATCCTTGCCCAAGACACTGATGTTGTGAATAGTCAACTCATTGTTGCCGGTGTCTTCAAGGTGAAGGAGTCTTTCAAAATCATCATAAGTAATGGTGTACTTAGATCCATGAATCATCCAAGTCACCCTTTACTCCCCATCACTAGCAAAGAAACAAGTGGCATAGAACTGAGCGATAATCTCATCATTCTAGTGATATCTGAAGGCAAACATGTCCTTCAGTCCATGCCTCACTGCAGCCTCCACCACCTGATCAAATGCACCACAACTCTTTCTTTCAAAATGATTCCAGTCAATCCACTTGCTGCGGACAATTGGGGTCTTCATGGTGAGGTACATCGAGTTGTAGAAATCTGCATGAAAGTTGCTCCAAAATCTGGCATCGACAGCTTTCTTGGAACGGCTGTAGCAATTAACAAATCTGAGTTTAGAAGCCGTATCGCTTCCCTTGACGTTGAACTTCTCCTCAGAGGGATCCCTGTCTCCCTGCCTCAGAGCATGCATCTTGAGAGGGCCAACTGGGCCCAAAGCAATTCCCTTTCCTTTGCCCTTCACATGGCGAAGAGTCGCCGAGCTGGAGCCACCTGCGTCCTTGGCCTTGGATGCAGGCTTATTGGCGAGCACCTTGCATCGCACCTGAGGTGGGGGAGGTGCAGGCTCGAAGGGATGCTCTTGCCTCTTTTGAGCGCAAGACTGTGAAGCACGCGACAACAAGTATTGTTTCATCTCATCTTCAAAGTCGTAGATGTTCTCATTCGACATTGTCCTGAGAGAGCATTGCACAATGAATGGGTAAGAATTGATGACAAGGAAGTGCATTGGGGAGTGAGAAATTAGGGTTGAGTTCAGTTAAAAATTAAACTTGTCTAGTGTACAGGTACGGACTAGTCCGAGGGACCAGACTTGTCCGTACATGGACCAGACTCGTCTGGTGTTCATCACCTCAAACCCTAAGTAGACGATCAATGGTGATTCCCAATGCAAAACTAGTTCAAGGTAAATGTAATAAATCAAGAAGGCATGTATTAACGGGAAAGAACTAGGCTATTTGGTCGACAATGAAGAAAATCATGATTTCTAGGGTTTGGGAGGAAATTTTACTGAAATTCCTTGATTCTTGGAGATGAAGGGGTTGAAGATGTGGACAAGTCTGTGGTCTTCAATCCCTATACGATGGAAATCGTTTTCCACCAAAACTCGGAGGGATTTGATGGAGAACGAAAGAAATCGCCTTGGGAACACTCGAGCGAGGAGAGAGAGTGTGAGGTGAGTTGTTAGGATGAAGAAGATTAGGTTTTGGCGGCGGCTAGGGTTATGGAGTCGAAAAATCAGACTAGTCTGTGGTCCACCGGTCTAGTCTGGACTACCGGACACTTTGCGGACTGGTCCACATTTTGCGGACTAGTCCGTGGTCCTCAGAACAGAATTGAATAGCCCATTCGCATATATATATATATATATATATATATATATATATATATATATATATATATATATATATATATATATATATATATATATATTCAAAGGTTCTTATAGAGAAAGTAGGGTCCAAAACAATCAAGTAATCTTGATAAATATGATCAGTAAGCATACAACAATCAAACAATGACCATAAATCATCAAGATCAAGTAACTGAAATAGTTTTTTGGAGAAAATTGAGAGAGAAGATTTTCACAACACAATCAACATATTTTGATAAATCCATACAGGTATGCAAGTTTTCAAGCCACATTCCAAGCACCAAGGATGTTTAGTTCATTCCGGAGCTCGCAAAAGCATTTTTCATCAAGTGGCTTGGTGAAAACGTCGACTAATTGTTTTCCAGTGTTGACATAGGAAATAGCCATGTCTCCTTTCATTGAGTGGTCTATCGAAAAGTGGTGTCGGATGGCTATACGTTTGGTCCTAGAGTGCTCAACAGGGTTATGGGCAATTTTAATAGCACTCTCATTATCACAAAGAAGAGCAATACGGCTCATATTGTACTCGTAATCCCTTAGAGTTTGTCGCATCCAAAGGAGTTGTGCACAACAACTCCCGACTGCAACATACTCCACTTCGGCCATGGATAAGGCAATATACCTTTTGATCCACGCTTGGTCTGTCTTCATTGAGATCCAAGTGTCCATTTGTTGCCATGGGAGTCTTTATGGGCTTCGCCTCGTCCATTCTAAACTTCTTGAGTATACTTGGTTTGGCTCATGAATGTCCCTTCCTTTTGTTGCCTCACTTGGAATCCCAATAAGTATTTCAGCTCTCCCATCATAGATATCTCGAACCTATCTGTCACAATCTTACTAAATTCTTCACAAAAGGATTTTTTAGTTGAACCAAAGATAATGTCATCAACATAAATTTGGCAAATAAAAAGATCATTGTCAAAGTTCTTTGTGAATAACGTATAATCTGCTTTACCAATCTTAAAACCTTTTTCAATTAAGAAATCTCTAAGACACTCATACCAAGCTCTGGGATCTTGTTTGAGGCCATAGAGAGCCTTATGCAATTTAAAGACGTGGTCAGGGAACTCTTCATGTTCAAATCTGGGGGCTTGCTCCACATACACCTCCTCCTTGATTGGTCCATTGAGTAAGGCGATTTTCACATCCATTTGATAGAGCTTGAAATCATGGTGAGTAGCATATGCAAGTAATATTCTAATAGATTCAAGCATAGCTACGGGAGCAAAGGTTTCATCAAAATCCAAACCTTCGACTTATGAATACCCTTTGGCCGCAAGTCGTGCCTTGTTCCTTGTCACCACCCCGTGTTCATCTTGTTTATTGCGGAAGACCCATTTGGTGCCGACGACGTTGAACTTGGGTCTTTTGACGAGTTCCCACACTTCGTTCCGTTGTTGTTGAATTCTTCTTGCATCGCCACCACCCAATCCGGATCCTTTAATGCATCCACAACCCTGCGCAGTTTCATAAAGGATACAAAGGAGTAATGTTCACAAAAATTAGCTATGCGAGATCTAGTCGTTATTCCCTTTTGAATGTCCTCGATTATGTTGTCGATGGGATGATCTCTTCGGACGCATTGAAGTACTATTGGTTGTGGCACTTGTGGTCATGAGTTTTCATGATCATCTTCTACTCCCCCTAGATGGTTGCCCTCATTGACTTGTTGATCATCTTCGTCTTCTTGATGTTGATCTTGTGTGGGAGGTCCCCCTTGATCGTTTACTTCCACTAGTGGTTCATCTTCTTCACTTGCATTTGGAGGTGGCGCTTGTGGTCGAATATCGCCCAACGCCATTCTTCTCAATGTCTGACATGGAGCTTCTTCTCTATCTAGCACACTGGATCAACTTGCTCTTCTTGAGAATTGTTAGTTTTATCGAACTCTACGTCACGTGCTACTTCAACAAGTCAGGAGGTCTTGTTGAAGACACGATAGGCCTAAGAGTTTGAATCATAACCAAGAAAGAAACCTTAATTGGACTTCAAAGCAAACTTTGAAGTCCTGGGCTTTTTGTTCAAAATGTAGCACTTAGAACCAAAAACTCGAAAATAAGAAATATTTGGTTTGTTACCCGTGAGTAGCTCATATGATGTCTTCTTGAGTAGTCGATGAAGGTAGAGTCGGTTTATGGCGTGGCAAGCGGTGTTAACCGCTTCCGCCCAAAACCGAACTGAGGTCTTGTATTCATCGAGCATTGTTCTTGCCATCTCTATGAGGGCTCGGTTCTTCCTTTCAGCAACTCCGTTTTGTTGACGGGAATAAGGTGCTGGAAACTCATGCTTTATCCCTTCTTCATCTATGTACTTCTCAACTTGATTGTTCTTGAACTTCGTGCCGCTGTCGCTTCGTATGTTCTTGATCCTCAATGAGAACTCATTTTGGGCTTGCTTGAGAATCTTCTTGATGGTTCCTTGAGTTTCTGTCTTATCATGCAAAAAGAAAACCCAAGTGAAGCGCGAAAAGTCATCAACAATTACTAAGCCATATTTGTTACCGCCGATGCTTATGTAAGCAATTGGACCGAATAGGTCCATGTGAAGTACCTCGAGCGGTCTTGTTGTAGTCATGACGTTCTTCGTGGGACGGGGTGCTCCTACTTGCTTCCCTGCTTGGCACGCACTACAAGGCCTGTCTTTATCAAAAATAATATCCTTTAAACCTCGTGTGTGATCGCCCTTAAGGAGTTTTTGAAGATTCCTCATACCAACATGTGCTAGCCGTCTATGCCACAGCCAACCCATGTTGGTCTTTGCAATCAAGCATGTGTAAAGTTCGGCTTTATCTTTGTTGAAGTCAACGAGATAAAACTTTCCATTCAACACACCCTTGAATGCAACCGAGTCATCACTCCTTTTAGAGACGGTCACACCCTCACTAGTAAACAAACAATTATAACCTTTGTCACATCATTGAGATATGGACAGCATGTTATAATCTAAGGAATCGACATGTAAAACGTGACAAAGAGTATGTTGAGATGATATTGCAATTTTAGCGGTACCGATCATCCTTCCTCGACAATTGTCTCCAAAATAGATGCCCTTGCTTGGATCCTCATTTTCTCTATACTCACCGAACATCATTCTTTCTCCAGTCATATGGTTGGTGCATCCACTGTCTAGCACCCATTTCGATCCACTGGAGGAATAGGCCTACAAAATCAAATCATGCCTTGGTTTTAGGTACCCAAGCTTTCTTGGGTAATTGGAGGTTAGTTACAAGAGATTTGGGTACCCACACATGAGACTTGGTGTTCCCATGGCGTGGCCCAACATAATGAGCATAAACTTTACCAAAACTTTTCATAAGAACATATGATGCATCGAAAGTTCTTGTACATGAATAGAACTAGTTAGTTTTTGCTGTTCATGAACAGAACTAGTCCGGGAAACCGGACTTGTCCGTGTAGGGACCAAACTAGTCTGGTTTTCATATGTGTTAACTATCTTGGACTTAATAGTATCATTAGCCTTTCTAGCTTGAGAGGAGTTTCCCCTCACAAAGGCAATGCGCTCCTTGTTATTTTATTGTTTCTAGCATTTTTCTTCTCACCGTAGGAATACCCAATGCCATACATGACATTAGGAGGTCTTATGGCCAAGTATGCACTACATTCATATTTGACCCTCTCCTTGTCAAATATGCCACTTTGGGACGGATGCTTGTCCTTGGTAGAGGTTAACTTGTCTTTCAAGCTACTGTCAGTTTTAAGGGGTTGAGAGGGTGAGCTCGAAGAGGATGAAGGGTCACTATGTTTGAGTGACTCAACTTGCACTTCAAGGATCTTGATAACTTTGGTTAAGTTAACAAGTTCTTCCCTGATGATTGCATTTGAGTCGCTTAACTTCAAACAAGCTTCCTTGCTTGAAGCTAACTCAAGTTCAAGTGATTTGCTTTGCTCCTTTTCAAGTTCAAGGAGCTCATTGATCTTGAGATACTCCTCCTTTTGGAGGATGATCATATCTTCTAGACGATCTATCAACCCCTCCCTAAGAAGTTGATTTTGTTTTTACCTTTCGTTTACCTTCCTTCGCCATGAGGAAACTGTCATTGCCCTTCCATGCGTCGAGATTTGGGAAGAGGGTGGACTTCTTAGTTGTCTCCTCGATGGTTATGCTAGCCATCTCCTCTTCCTCTTCAGATGAGGACTCATCATTTGAGTCCCACTCCTTTCCTAGGTGCGCTTGTCCAGCTTGCTTCTTCTTCTTGAAGAATTTCTCGGGTTAAACCTTTATTTCGTTGGTCTTCTTCTTGTTTTCTTCATACGGGCAATCAAGTATATAGTGGTCATATTCACTACAGTTATAGCACGCCCGCCTTAGCTTCGGTCTTGATTTTTCTTTGTGTTTTCCTTCACTTGATTTGCCCCCTTGTCTTCTCTTCATCATTTTCGTGAATCTCTTCATAAAGAGAATCATGTCCTCTTCGTCAATTTCGCTGCTCTCGTCATCACTGTCCTCTTCTTATTGAGCTTCTTGAGCTTCTTTTGACAAGGGCTTGCAAGTGGATTTTAGGGCGACCCCTTTATTCTTTGTCGAGGTGAGGTCGGCAATCTCCTTTACATGTTTAGCTTGCTTCTCCACCATCTCGAAGTTGATGATCTTTCCAAGTAGTTCGTCCGGAGTCATTTTCTTGTACTCGGGGCTTTCTCTAATCATCGAGCATAGGGTAACATTGCGAGGCATGAAAGCTCTAAGGATGAGCTTCACTACCTCGTGATCATTCCACTTCTTACTTCTGTATGCTCAAACCTTGTTGATGAGAGTCTTTAACCGATTGTACATGTCCTATGGCGACTGATCTTCTTCTATGGCAAATCTTCCCAAATTGCCTTCAAACATTTCGATTTTTGCCTCTCCCACATGACGATCGCCTTCATGTGCAGTTTGCAATGTGTCCCAGATTTCCTTTGCAATCTTGAGTCCATCCACCTTTGTGAACTCGTCCTGACTTTGTGAAGATGTGATGACTGATGCAGCTTGAGCATTTCGATGAATTGCTTGCTCTTGGCTTGGTTTAAGTTTTTCATTGTCGTCCGGGATATCTATTCCTATACACACAATATGCAACAGGCTGGGATTGAGTGAGATTAAGTGCATTTTCATGTTTTGCCTCCACATTGAGTAATCATTGCCGTCAAAGTGTGGGGCTTTTCTTAAAGTAATAGACAAATAATGGCTATTGCTACAATTTAGATATCGTAGTTGAAAGGATATCAGGAGTAGTCGGTGTGACCATTCCCCTTCTTCTTGTCCTCGATTTTCACTTTCCCTTTGGAGAGGGCTTTCTTCCTTAGGAGCGCCTTGAGTTCAAGAGTCTCCTCATCGTCATCCTCGAAGTCCTGAATTTCATCGAGGAGCTTCTCCATGTAGGATTGAAGAGCACGTGAAAAGCTACCAGAGGGGGGGTGAATGGTAGATTAAAAAATCTTATGTAGTAGAAACAATTAAATCCCAACACCTTCGGCAGAAAAATGATTTGTTAAAGAAATCGTGTGTGAGACTAATCTAAATGTGTTTCACTGTGACAAAAGTGATAGATATCAGAGAGAATCAAGTCACAAAGACGAAAAAACAAGAATCACTCAAATCCTTCGAGAGAAACTCATGTTACGATCGAAAGATTGAACAAAGGTCAATCTGTTCTACCTAGTAAAAAACAGTTATGGAACGATGCAAAGAAACTCGTGTAGATCAGAAACCGCAAATCCAATGACTGTGAAATTTTGACAGATCATAGATAATCAAGTTTTGAAGACAACCCAAAAAGAATCACGTCAATTGGATCTGTAAAACTCGAGTTATGGTAAAACCACCAAAGAAAGATAGTGTTGTGCTGAAAACTCGACGAGAAAAACTTGTCTTGAACAAGTCGGACGAACAAGGCACAAAATTTCCTTTCAACTACGAATTTTATTCAATATAACACAAGAGGAACAGCCCCAAAGTCGTCTCTCACGAGCTTTGGCCTCCCTTGCTTATATAACCATCCCTTAGGCCAACCCAATCTCAACTAGGACTCTAATCCTACTCAAATCACGAATCAAAACATTCCATAACTGCTTAGGACTCTTCTATACGCAGATAGAAGCAATCTTAAGACCTCAAAACACCTTAGGATCATATCCCACATTCCTAAAACAACTCAAATTCGTAAACCACACGAAATCCTATCATAACCAACTCAAAACTTTCCATATTTGAGTCAAACACGACTCAGCCGTAGCTTGAGTCCATAACCTAGTCGGTTGGACCTTTCCGATCAATTCTTTACGTCCACATCTCTTCATCACGCCTCGGAACCTTATAGCCACGTCCATGCACTCCTTGCACATGTGCAATCATCTTCCAAGGACGTCCATGATACCTTCATATGCATTGTTCTTGATTCAGACATGCTACGCAACCTCCCGATCAACTCAACCACAATTCCTCCCGAATTTTGTTGTTGAACCTCATCTTCTCCCTATGACTAGTTCAATGGATCCCATAACCAGCCATGTCTTGAACTCAAGCAACACCTGCACATGAATAAACAACCAATACTTCCGAGCACAAGTCCTCGACTTGACTCTCGTTAGTTCCGAAACTACAACATCTTACGTGAGCACCTCACATAAGCATGTTGCAAAACCACAGTAAAACGATATCAGCCATATGAACCAAAATGCACCAAAAACTTAGCAAATGAATACTAATCAATCTTTCCAACAATATAAAGCAAGTTCGAATTATTTCACAATAAAAGAAGGAACACTGCGATCAAGCTCCGAACCTTGCCAAAGCTAACTGGACCTTGAACCGGAGCTTACCAAAGCTAGCCAGACCTAGCGCTGGAGCTAACCAAAGGTAGTCGGACCTAGACAAAGAAGTCGGACCTAGCCAAAACAAGTTGGACCTTACGTCGGACTATGCCGGAGCTAACCAAAACAAGTTGTACCTATCGTCGGACCTTGATGATAAATGTGTTTTGGTAGTATTCAAAACTTTTATCGCCATAGCCAATGTATTCAGCACACATAGGCCTCACAATATCCCCCTTGATGAATGCATTGGCAACACCATTTAAAACCCGTACATTGGCATGAAAAGTTTTGAGAACAATTTCTCCCCCTATTTGAAAATCAAATGAGATAGAAATAAATTTCTCCCTCCCCCTATACATATTTCTCCCCCTTGCATACTTATCTTTAAAAATTCACCATATTATTTCTCCCCTTTGACAATGTATTCAGCAAGGTTGAAAAGAGAAATTTTAATTGTTATGAGCATATTATAACATATACATATAAAACAATGCTCATCCAAGCCATACTATCAAGTAACTTACACTATCACATCAATGAGATACATAATGTAGTGTAAGCCATGATAGAGATCAAATGTAATTTTTAATTTAAGCAAGTCATGATCTCACAAACTTAACTATTTCAAGACATAAAAGCATGACACTTGTTGTTGCATTTTATTATTTTTCAAAGCACAAATTTTGATCATATGATATTTGCAAGAGATTATATGCGCATCTGCCTTATTCTAACCAACCAAGCCAAGCCTATGTCATTTGACAATCAGAAGCTTAAGGACATGGTTTTAGTCATGCACAACTTCTTCCAAGTTCATATCTAAGTGCAATGATAAGCCATCTCAAAAGAAGAAGTGTGATGCATGCATATTCTCTTGATCTTTTCTCAACTTATATTTGTTCATAAAAACTCAACACGTGAGTTGATTACTTGATCAATTCTTTATGATTAAAAGAACTTGTGAGCGTGCAACAAGTTTAAAACAGCAAGAAAGTTCGACCATGACCAGATTTAGTGTAAGTAATTATTCCAATTACTAGACATAGCAAAAACTACAAAATGTATAACACGAGTAATGTAGTAAGAACTTTCAGCATGTAAAAGGAATCACAAACTCATATATGTATGAAATACTATGCTCATATTATTTATATTTTAGATTCACACATAGGCTTCTCAAGTTTCAAAAATCCCCCTCAATGTATGCCATGAGGATGCATAACCCCTATTTCACTACGAATAAAACAAAAACGAGTGAAATCCAAAGGTTTTGTAGAAATGTTAGCCAATTGTTGTTCGGTATCTACATGGTGAAGCACAATGTTTCCTTTTTCAATATTATCACGGATAAAGTGATATCTAATGTCAATGTGCTTAGTTCTAGAATGTTGCATAGGGTTTTTAGCAATGCAAATGGCGCTAGTGTTATCACAAAACAGTGGAACACTATGTAGATCAACCCCATAGTCCTTAAGTGTTTGAACAATCCAAAGAATTTGTGAGAAAGCACTAGCAGCAGCTACATATTCAGATTCGGCTGTGGATTGTGCAACTGAACTTTGTTTTCTAGAGGACCAAGCAACAAGTGAATTACCAAGAAAATGACAAGCAACAGAAGTACTTTTCCTATCAATCCTACAACCTCCAAAATCAGCGTCGGAAAAAGCTTTCAAAGTAATGGTTGAGGAAGTTGGAAGAAAAATACCAAATTCTTGAGTTCCATGTAAGTACCTGAGAATCCTTCTGAGGGCTTGACGATGTGAAGCACGTGGGGAGGCTTGAAACCATGCACGAAGACATAAGCTAAATTGTATGTCGGGTCTTGATGCCGTGAGGTACAATAGTGATCCGATCATGCTTCTATATTCCTTTTGATCCACGGGTTCACCATCTTCATCAAGTTCATGTTTTGTTGCTGCTCCCATTGGTGTCTGAAGAAGCTTGCTTTTGTCCATGTTTAAGCACTTTAGGAGGTCTTTTGTATACTTCGCTTGATGCACAAAGGTACCCTCCTTGGTTTGCTTGATTTGCAGCCCCAAAAAGTACGTGAGTTCTCCCATCATACTCATCTCAAATTCTGAACTCATCCTAGCTGAAAACTTGGACACAAGATCATGAGAAGCACAACCAAAGATAATATCATCCACATACACTTGAACGAATGATGAGTCATTGTCATGCTTAAGCACAAAAAGAGTTTTATCAACCTTGCCTATGGTAAACCTCTTTTCAAGTAAGAATGTTTTTAACCTATCATACCATGCTCTAGGGGCTTGTTTGAGACCGTACAAGGCTTTGGACAGTTTGTAAACATGATTTGGAAAATCTGGATTTTCAAAACCCGTGGTTGTTTGACATAAACCTCCTCATCTATGTAGCCATTAAGAAAAACACTTTTAACATCCATTTGATAAAGCATAAAACCTTTAGATGCAGCAAAAGCTATCAAAATTCCTATGGCTTCTAATCTGGCAACAAGAGCAAAAGTTTCATCAAAATCTAGACCTTAAACTTGAGTGAAACCTTGAGGAACCAACCTAGCCTTATTCCTAACCACAACCCCATCCTCACTTTGTTTATTTTTAAACACCCATTTAGTTCCAATTAATGTGTGACCTTGAGGTGGAGGTACAAGTTTCCAAACATTATTTCTTTCAAAATTTTCTAACTCTTCTTGCATGGCAAAAATCCAGATTCATTAGTGAGTGCGTGTGATATATCTTTGGGTTCCAAAGAGGCAAAAAAAGTAGAATGAGCATGATAGTTTGGATCGCAAAACCTGGACCGTGTGACTCGTTCGTGCAAGCTTCCAATAATTTGTTGTGGAGGATGACTTTTGAGAACCTAGAGGGGAGTGGACATGTCACAAGCTTCTTCTTCTTCATGTTCATCACAAATCGATGAGCTTGTGACTTGAGGAGGATCTGGACCAGCAATGTTGGTCGTCGGTGCTGGCTGTGAATCAAAATCAGGAGCTGGAACAATGTCATTAGCTGCTGAATTTTCGGGCAGCAGCTGCACCTTTTCCTCATCTTCAACAGAAATGCTCTCCCCCTGCGGAAACGGATCTGGACCTGCAATGTTTGAGCTCGTACCTGGGCTAGCTTCACCAAAAGACACCTCACAAGTCTCCACAATTTTGTTAGTGTTATGTAAAAGCACACGGTAGCCTCTAGTATGAGATGGATAACCAAGAGCATGACATCAATAGATCTAGGTTCAAATTTATCAAGATTACCATGTTTCTTAACAAAGCATTTGCAACCAAAGACCCGAAAGTGTGTAACACTAGGCCTATGTCCAAACCGGATCTCAAATGGTGTTTTAGCTAGCTTAGGGTGCAAGAAAACACGATTTGAGACATAACAAGTAGTTGCAATCGCATCCGCCCACAATTTCCTAGGAGTTTGATATTCATCAAGCATAGTCCTAGCCATCTCAACTAAGGTCCTGTTCTTTCTTTCTACAACACCGTTTTGTTGAGGTACATATGGTCAAGAAAATTGATGATCTATTCCATTTTCAGCACAAAAGTGATCAAAAGATTGATTTTTAAATTTGGTTCCGTTGTCACTTCTAATTGCTTTCGAAGATCCTGGGTGATCAATTGATAAACTAAGAAATAAAGTTCTAAAGTGACTAAAAGCTTCATTCATAGATGCCATAAAGTAAACCCAAGAGTATCTAGAATAATCATCAACAATCACAAGAACATACCATTTACCTCCAAAGGATTGAACCGTGAAGGTCTTACGGTGTGAAGGTGCAAAAGTTGACCCGGTTCAGTTGTCATGATCATTGTGAGAGGAGTATGTGAACCTGCAACCATCTTAGCATGTACAAGAAGAGCACACAATTTCTATGTCCCCTTTAAGCTTAGGAAGCCCACGTATGCGATCAAGAGCACTAACATGCGTTAGATGATCAAAGCCTATGTGACCAAGTCTACGATGCCAGAAATATAAGTCAATTGAATCATTAGCAACTAGACACCTACGCTTAGAGGAAGACATATCAAAATCAGTTTTAAAAACTCTTCCAAACCGAGACATGTTAAAATGAGCTCACTATTTGAATTTACAACTTTGCAACAATTTTTAGTGAAAATAATTTCTAGATTTTCATCTAGCAGTTGTGAAACAGAAAGCAAGTTGTATTTCAAAATTTTAACAAGTGCAACATCCTTCAAAGTGTAGTTATTATTTACTCTAACCAAACCCTTAGCAATTATATGAGTTGAAGAATTGTCGGCAAAAGTAACATTCTATACACGTGACACAAAAGAGAGGGAGGAGAACCATTCTTTGTTACCGGTCATGTGGCGTGAGCAACCTGAATTCACAATCGAAATGTTCTCCTTCCTCAAGCGTGTAACCTACATAGAAGCACAATACATCGGTGACTCAATACTGGGGTTAGTCAAAAGGCATTTAGGAATCCGGTACTGAGTCACACAACGTCTAGCAGGAATAACACGCGGAAGCTGAGATAAAAGAGCAGGTTTATGAGCCAAAGCATGAGGGTTTTTGTACCCAACTACTTTCCTATGAGATGTTACATGTGTAGCACAAAAAACAGTAGGTTTGGGAGGACTTGTATGATTTTAGTCAGAGAGGTTATCGGACTAGTCTGGATATTATCGGACTTGTCCGATGTTGTACAAAGTTGTGAAGTGTTGAGGACTAGTCCGCACTGGGGAGGACTAGTCTGATCTTAGTCAGAAAGACATCGGACTAGTCCGTGGTGATATCGGACTAGTCCGGTCTGTATAGACTTGGACTGTGCAGACAAGTCCGCACTGGGAGGACATGTCCGATTTTGAACAGAGGGATTATCAGACTGGTCTTAGGTATATCGGACTAGTCCGGACCTGTATAAATTTGTGCAGTGAGAGTGATTAAAAGTGCTTGAGCTCTTGGGGTGTGTTTCTCCAACACACTCCATACACAATTATTATCCTTTTCATCTCTTGAGCTATATCCAGCTTGATTCCTCAGTATCAATTTTTTTGCGCTTACTCCATGTTTTCATTAAAACTTACGCTCAACTCAACAATTTGGTTAGGAACTCATTTGTTTGTCATAAATCAACCAAAACCCACAAGGGATGCCTAGATGCACTTTCAAGTAAAAACTATCGTCATGCTCTTTTTCGTTGCAACAGTGACCTATTGCCACAAAAAATGAACTACAACGATGAATTTTTTCATTGCGATAAACAGAATCCTTGCAGTAGTATCTGTGCTAGCTTCATCAAAAGACACCTCACAAGTCCCCACAATTTTGTTAGTGTCAAGTAAAAGCACAAGGTAGCCTCTAGTATGAGATGGATAACCAAGAAACATGCCATCAATGGATCTAGGTTCAAATTTATCAAGATTACCATGTTTCTTAACAAAGCATTTGCAACCAAAAACCCAAAAGTGTGTAACACTAGGCCTATGTCCAAATCGAAGCTCATATGTTGTTTTACCTATATTAGCACGCAAGAAAACACGATTTGAGACATAACAAGCGGTTGCAATCGCATCAGCCCAAAATTTCCTAGGAGTTTGATATTCATCAAGCATAGTCCTAGCCATCTCAACTAAGGTTTTGTTCTTTATTTATAAAACACCGTTTTGTTGAGGTACATATGGCGAAGAAAATTCATGATCTATTCCATTTTCAGCACAAAAGTGATCAAAAGATTGATTTTAAATTTGGTTCCGTTATCACTTATAATTGCTTTTAAAGATCCTGGGTGATCAATTGATAATCTAAGAAATAAAGTTCTAAAGTGACTAAAAGCTTCATTTTGAGATGCCATAAAGTAAACCAAGAGTATCTAGAATAGTCATCAACAATCACAAGAACATACCATTTACCTCTGTAGGACTGAACACGAGAAGGTCCTAAGGTGTCAAGGTGCAAAAGTTGACCCAGTTCAGTTGTCATAATCATTGTGAGAGGAGTATGTGAACCTACAACCATCTTAGCATGTCTACAAGAAGAGCACAAAATTTCTTTGTCCCCTTCAGGCTTAGGCAGCCCTCGTATGCGATCAAGAGCACTAACACACGTTAGATGATCAAAGCCTACATGACCAGGTCTATGATGCCAAAATATAAGTCCTTTGAATCATTAGCAACCAGACACCTATGCTTAGAGAACACATATCAAAATCAGCTTTAAAAACTCTTCCAAACCGAGACATGTTAAAAATAAGCTCACTATTTGAATTTTAAACTTTGCAGCAATTTTTAGTGAAAATAATTTGCAGATTTTCATCTAGCAGTTGTGAAACAGAAATCAAGTTGTATTTGAAATTTTTAACAAGTGCCACATCGTTCAAAGTGTAGTGATCATTTACTCTAATGGAACCCTTAGCAATTATAGGAGTTGAAGAATTATCGGCAAAAGTAACATTCTCTACACGTGACACAAGAGAGGGAGGAGAACCAATCTTTGTTACCGGTCATGTGGTGTTAGCAACCTAAATCCACAATCCAAATGTTCTCCTTCATCAAGCCTGTAACCTACATAGAAGAACAATACGTCGATGACTCAGTACTGGGGTTAGTCAAAAGGAATTTAGGAATTCAGTACTGAGTCACACGACATGCAGCAGGAAAAACAAGCCAAAGCCGAGATAAAACAACAGGTTTATTAGTCAAAGTTTGAGATTTTTGGTTCTCAACAACTGACCTATAAGGTGTTACTTGTGTAGCAACAAATGCAGTAGCTCCAGAAGCAAAAACAGAAGGTCTGGAGGTAACAACAGAAGGTCCGGAGGCAACAACTGAAGCTCTGGATGTAAACTTTGAGTGTTTTTGACTCATAACAGGAGGTTGCATGCTCCTGACATTTAGTTTAGTATGTGCAGCAAATTTTGCATAAGAGTTATAAGGTCTAGCTTGCATTCTTTCCTTTTTATGTTCTTTAGCTAGTATATAACAAAAATCTATGACATGACCATCTCTACAACAATAGGTATAATGACATTTAACTTTGTGTTCATGTCTAGATGAGCATGCAGTATGTTTATTTGAGCAGTATGTTTATTTGAACTCGAATGTGACAACACTCCTGCAGATTTAAAAAGCACCTCTTTTAGTTTAGGAACTATTTAATCAAACCACTTCCTAAAGACTTTACAATTTTAGGTGGATGTGCTTCAGCATACGCATGAGAATCAAAATCTAAACCAGTTTTATCATTGCAAGATTTGGATGAATTCAGTAGCAAGTTTAGATTTTTGTTCCCGATACAAAACTGCTCTAGCGTCCTATTCATGTCATCAAGTTTCTTAGACAATTCTACGCAGTTTTCACATGAAGTTTTTCCTTTTAATTTTCAATTAGAACAATATTTAACTTCATGAGCACGTAAAGCATTGTTCAGTATTAATATTTCATTCATAGCATCTTTTAGTTTCTTTTCAAGATCATTACAGGTAGAACAATGCAAATCAATTGTATAACAAGAAGCATCTTTTAAGTTTCTGTCATTAAGTGCAACAAGCTTTTTGTTCTTTTCAATTTCTAACTCAAGTTTATCAAGTGTGGAGGAGTGTGCACTTCTTAAGGAGGACAACTCTTCATATTATAAATCGCATGAGGAACAAGAATCATCACTATGAATCAAGGTTTCCAAACGATTAATTTCATATTCTAGTGACTCAATTTTAACACCATTGTCCCTATGCTTTTTGTCCTTTTTCATAACAATAATTGTTGCACGGGAAATAGCATCACACATTTTGTCACAAGTGGGACATACCTCTTCGTTGTCACTGTTATGTTCTGAATCTTCCATACTTGTCATGAAACACAAGTTTGCCAGATCATCTTCATCTTCGATACTTCCAATGTCTACATCACTCGAACCAAGTTCTTGAAGTGCGGTGATGAAACTGTTTATCAGTTTGCGTCCTGTAAAACCCTTATTTTTCTTGTTAATGTTGCCAGAAGAGGACTTGACTTTATTCTTCTTTTCATCACGGGTAGATGGACCTGAAAGTTTAGGGCAATCTGTATGAAAGTGTCCTATCTTAACACATTCAAAGCATCGTTGAGGTCCGGAGCTTCCTCTCCTTCTAGTTCTCACATTTTGCAATGCTTTTGAGAACCGAGTAGAGATGAGTGCTAGCTCCTCTTCTGGAAATTCTTCAATTTGTTCTAGGGTGACTGAAGACAGCAATGCAAGTGTATTGCTAGATGAAGATTGGCCGGAGCTAGGCATATCACATTGAGAAACAAATGCAAGAGACTTGTTGGGATTCTTACGTGAGGTTATGTCGATTTCATGATTTTTCAATTTAGAATATAACACATCTAATGTAAGTGTACTCATGACAGTAGATTCATGAATAGATGTGACTTTCATCTCCCAAATTGACATATCTAATGCACTTAACAATTGCCCAGCATTTTCAGCATCTGAAAAATTAACATTGACACTACGCAAGTTGCTGAGAACTTTATTAAAGCGAGCAAAAAGGTCATCAATGGACTCACTAGATTGCATCTCAAAGCGCATGTATTCTTTCTTGAACATATCCTGCTTTACCTCCTTGATCGTGTTGGATCCTTCGTGGTAGTCACAAAGTGCTCTCCATACATCGTACGCCGATCGGAGGTGTGCAACACGGTCGAAGTTGCTCTGAGGTAGTCGTTGGATTATCAAGTTGCGGTCTTTGTTGTTGTTGTCGACATCTCTTAAAATTGTAGCCGTGACTTGATTATTTGGCGGCACGTCGTAAGGTTTGTACACTTTTTCCTATATCGCGAAGCCTCGTGCCTTGATAAAAGCTTCCATGCGTGCCTTCCAAACATGAAAATCAATATCAACAAACACACAAGGTTTTGCCGAGTATTTCTACATGAGGATTAGTCAAAACATGTGCGAATCACAAATATTAGAGCACCGTGGCTCTGATACCAATTGTAGGATAGAGGAGCACGTGTAAATCTACCAGAGGGGGGTGAATGGTAGATTAATACTTTTCAGCGGAAGCAATGAAAACACTCCTCGGCAGAAAACCAATCTGTTAAAGAAACTATGTGTGCGACTAATCTAAATTTGTTCAACTGTGAAAAAACTAGTATAAATTGTATAGAATTAAGTCACGAAGACGTCACAACAAGAATCACGAAAATCCGTCTAGAGAAACTCAAGTTACGATCGAAAGATCGAACAAAGGTCAATCTGTCCTACTCGAGAAAAATAGTCCTGGAACACTGCAAAGAAACTCATGTAGATCAGAAACCACAAATCCAATAACCGTGAAATTTTCCCATACAATATAAAATTATGTTGTGAAGACAACCCAAGAAGAATCACATCAATCGGATCTGTACAACTCGAGTTATGAAAAAATCACCGAAGCAAGGTAGTGCTGTGCAGAAACTCGACGAGAAAGACTTGAAGAAAACAAGTCGAATGAACAAGGCACAAAAGTACCTTCAAACTACGAATTTTATTGATCAAACCGCAAGAGGAACGGCCCCAAAGTCGTTCACTATGAGCTTTGAGCTCCCTTGCTTATATAACCAGCCCATAGGCCAACCCAAACTTAACTAGGACTCTAATCCTACTCAATTCATGAATCAAAACTTTCCATAACTGCTCAAGATTCTTTTATACATAGATAGAAGCATTCTTAAGACTTCCAAACACATTATGAACGTATCACACATTCCTAAAACAACTCAAATTCGTGACCCACACAAAATTCTATCATAACCAACTCAAAACTTTCCATATTTGAGTCGAACACGACTCAGCCGCAGCCTGAATCCTTAACTTTGTCGGTTGGATCTTTTCGACCAATTTTTTACGTCCTCATCTCTTCATCACGCCCCAGAACCATGTAGCCACGTCCATGCACTCCTTTCATACGTGCAAACATCTTCCAACGACGTCAACGATACCTTGATATGCATTGTTCTTAATTCAAATATGCTGCACAATCACCCGATCAACTCAACCACAATTCCTCCCGAACTTGGTTGTTGAACCTCATCTTCTCTCCAAGACTAGTCCAATGGATCTTGTAACCAACCATGTCTTGAAATCAAGCAACACCTGCACATGAATAAACAACCAATACTTCTGAGCACAAGTCCTCGACTTGACTCTCGTTAGTTCGATAACCACAACACCTTACGTGAGCACCTCACATAAGTATGTTGCAAACCTTAGCAAAAAGATATCAACCATAACCACCAAAACACACCAAAACTTAGTAAAAGAAAGCTAAGCAAACTTTCTATAATCCAAAAAGCAAGTTCGAAACATTGCAAATTAAAAGAAGAACTATTGCGATCAAACTCCGAACCATGCCAAAGCTAACCGGACCTTGAACCAGAGCTTACCAAAACTAACAGGATCTAGTGCCAGAACTTACCAAAGCTAGCAGGACCTAGCGCTGGAGCATACAGAAGCTAGTCGGACCTAGAGTCAGAGCTAACCAAAGCTAGCAGGACCTAGCACCGAAGCTTACCAAAGTTAGTCGGACCTAGAGCCGAAGCTAGCCAAAGCTAGTCGGGCCTAGACAAAGAAGTCGGACCTTACGTCTGACCTTGCCGGAGTACCCATAACAAGCCGGACCTATCATAGGACCTTTCAGGAGCTCGGACCTAGAGTCAGACCTTGATGATAAAGGTGTTTTGGTAGTATTCAAAACTTTTATCGCCATAACAAATGTATTGAGCACACATAGGTCTCATAAAAACAGAGAGGAATTCTGGACTAGTTCGAGTTTAGGGTCGGACAAGTTCGTACTCTGACAGACTTAAATTCCTGATTAGATCTAAATTCATTTTAATCTTGTTCCCTTTTGGGGTTCTTTTTGTTAAACATGTATGAGGACATATGGAATGCATTATGAATGAAAATGAGGGTGTTACATTAAGGTACATCATGCCTTTTAGCCACAAAAGTATAACTTACACCCAATGACGGTGGCTATTCCCTTGAGCTTTAATGAGTGCTTAGAATGGTCGAGAGCATATGCTCTCACATATTCATAGTAGCCCATTGGTTGCTCATGTAGAGTTTCCATGACAAACCGCTGGCCTCGTATAGTTATAGTTGACCTTCGGACTTAATTTCTGATAGGTAGCAACCATCCTGATTTACTCTTTAGCCAAGAGATGTTGAAATGCAATCCTATTATGGTTTCCAACAATCGAATATTTGAATGCTTGCATAGTAATATTACTCCTACAAAATTTCCCTTTATGATAGAGAGGGATGGTTAGCTCTAGATACTTGTACAGATGAATTTTTGGGTTAGGTAACCGAGTCTTCATTCGTACGTACGGGGAAGAGCAAAATCAAAGATGCATTGGGTCCAATTTCAAGTGTTTCTATGAACAATGAAGAACTCATTTATAAGTGTGGGGCTTTATGGATACATCAAGTTGAATATTTTCTAAAGCTCCTACTCATAGCAATGCAAGTGATATAAATACACTATCGATCCCTTCATCTCGTAAAATTTCTAACCCTCATTTTTTTTACAAGAGCAAATGTTATCATTTGGATCATGGCAAACAAGATTCTCGATTTTATCCTCCTACAAGTTTTTAATTTCTTGCCTAGGAATTTGGAATTTAGTGATCCATGTATGAATGAGTTTAAAATCAAATTATGGACATCCCTATTCCTAGGTTGCTACATACCAATTCAACCATTATGTCATTACATAAGCATTAACCTAGGCACAAAATGTCGAAGTCAATTTTGTCAATGCTTATGATATTCTAGGTACTTGTTTAAATTTATTCCCATGTAAGGTGACATTCCTTTTTGAAGAATGAAAAAGAGTATGTCATAACTTACTCTTGTGAGGATGAATATGAATTGAATTATGAGAAGGAGAAAAGCTTCCTTACCAATGTAAGCAAGAACTATTCAATCCTAATGCAATTAAAACGACAGAAAATTTGAACTTGTGTTGACGGCTCCTAAGGTATACTAACAAATCATCTCCGACAATAGTGCCAGAAATGCTTGTTGGTATTACTTATGCACCATTAACTAAGCATCTCCAACTGATGTGTCAGAAATGCTTGTTAATGGTTCTATTGGATCACAGAGTGAATTCCGCAAGCGCATGGAGGTATCATTGTAGCATTTCCCCTTAAGAGTATTCCCAACGGTGTCATTTATTTGATCCCAAAGGAAGGCGAGGTAGAGATACACCAATCATCAAGTGGAAAAGGGTAGAAAGGTCTAGGTAAAAATCTAGTAAGGATGGATAAAATAATAGTAGAGGTAGTGTGACACACACAAAAGCGTTCAAGTCTAAGGGGTAAGAGGATCTTAGAGGTTAGTTAAGGTTGAGAGTTATGCAGGAACTCCTACTATGCTCTATTGTACATATACATAGTCTAAACTAATTATTCATAAGCTAGATCAATAGTGAATACTTATGCTATGTGGTTCAACACATCGGGCACGGGCTTACTCCTAGCAATACTAGGGCGACTCCCGCCAAGAGCCTATGGCATAGCCGAACATCGAGGATTACAAAGGACAGATAGGGCTGTCACCACCTACTGCCTACCTCTTCAATCTGTGGGTCTACGAGACATCCAATGCTACTTAGCTATAATAGAACCATGCTAGCATATTAAGTAATTACCTTAAGAGCCTGGGCACAATCCATCCTAAGGCAATGAATTGAATCATCATTGAACCAATGTTGATAAACAACATAATTATCCATACTAACCTAGTTATGTTATAATTAACTAGACTATAGTGGGGGTCTATAGGTTCTATAATAATGAGATATGTTCATGATGAAATAGTCATAGAAGCTATACCTTCCACATACATGGACTCCACAATCAAACAAGAAACGCTTTGCCAAAGTATATGTATAAGTAGAAACTGAAGGTACTATCTTTATTATGCATAAAGTCACAAATACAAGAAAGAATACATGAGCCATACCTATCCCAATGTAGGATCGGGAAGAGAGAGACTCTTTACTCCTTTCCCAATTTGGACTTGGGACTAGAGACTCTCCTCTCTACAACCTAACTCCTCTAAGACTATGGATGATAGTGTATACAATAGAGATGAAGCTCAAGTGGTGTGTGTTGAAGTGAGGAGTAGGGGGTCCTATTTATACTAGTGTTGAGGTTGGTTCTCGCCACCAAAAGCGCGCGAATCAGTCACCATTGACTCCAGGGAGCCGGGAGGAGCCAACATGTGGAGTTTGACCGAGTTTGGCGCCAGGAAGAGGTCGGCCGAACCCTTGGTTCGGCCGACCTGGTCAAGGCACCAATTCTCGTGTGCTTTCTCCAGGTGGCTACCAGGTGGTTCCCCTTGATGTATATGGGTGCAACACCGTTAGATCTCCTCGGATACTTCTGTTTGTGGGCCATTTGATCCATGAGATGCCACGTGTCGTCGCTTGATTGGCTGGGATGATATTTTATAGGATTGGTCCCTCTGCATTTCCTCATTTTCTGCACAAAATGCTGCATACACATATTTCTCCATGTCCAAGTTGAATTGGGTTAGATAGAAAGGTGATGTGTGCAAGAAATGACAAATCCTTCACATAATTGAGTTAAATTGACGGATGAAATTGATATATAACAGCCGTCAACAAAATCCCCCAAGCTTATCCTTTGCTCGTCCGAGCAAAGTCAAGACTTTAGGTTGATGATCAGGAGTTGCTACAATGTCTTATTTTCAAAAGTATCTAATGCACAACCAGATACTCTACCTAGTATTGCAGAAATTGGTTATGATACTCTACCCTTCTTAAGTTATCATGGGGCTTATGCTTTCTCATATTCATGAGTAGTTGAAAGGTAGAATAGCAAATGGGGCAAACATTGCCTAGAAATCAAGTTCCACATAAATCCCAAAGAATTCAATTTAGATATTAAGTACCTCAATTTGATTCTCTCAGTCACTCCTTTGTGGATAGAAATATTTCCTCACCAAAGCATTGTGCCTCTACTATTCCTACTCATTGAATATGGCTTGTATGTGGAGCTCGGTAAGGAAAGTAAGTAGGCATATTTGCATCACATATATTGCTAAGTCAAAAGAGTAAGCCTTAGGAGAATTCAATTCAAAACTTTTTGATTCAAGACTAGTTCATGTGTGATGGAGTGGAAGTGGATACTTGAGATTACTCCTTTTTGGTATAATTTCTCTTTGTTTTGCAGGGATGAAACATGGCTACTTTTTTTTCTTTTTTTTTCTCATGCTTATGATGTAAGCATGCTTTTTTTTATTTTGTAGCCATGTCTTCTACTCCCTTTCTTTGTAACGAATTTTGAAGAGAGTGCTAAACATGAATAACATGGAGTTTCTCTTTTTATTGTGGTATGGTGAATATGATGGACGCTTTGCTTACTTCTAGTGTAGAAGTATAGCACGTGCAAGTGACGTATTGAATTCAAAGAGAGTTGAATGATTTCTCACATAGGTCTATACTAGTTTGACTGGGCTCAATGTGAAAGCAAATATCATATGCATAAGGTGTTGTCTATGTATGAACATCATATGGCTTTGGTAGGTATTTCCAATCAATTGAGGGAAACTTAAATCTTTTTAGAATTTCTCCAGAAATCTAAGTTTTACTTTCAAACCAAGACTAGCAGCCCTATTACCAATTCTAACCTTAAAACAACCTAGAATTAGATTAAGCTTTTGCAACCCACGACTTCCAAATTAAGATAAACGTATTTCAAACCAATGAAAGCAATATTCGGAGAGTAGCAAGTTGTAAACTAGAGAGTTAGGAAAATAAAACAGAGCAACTATTCATCATTTCATCTATGTGAATTCTTAAATCATCCTTACCGCACATCTTTATTTGATGAAAGCAAATCTAACCTATATATTATTTTTTTAATGCAAGGTGGATGATGGATGGATGGAAAATAAATATGCAAGGAATGTGATACATGTTACCTCCAGTGGGGGTCCTCCCCCAAGCTTGTTCTTCAACTACCTCCGTGATAAGGGTGGAACCCTTGATGACGGAAGTATGCTGCAAGATCGGCTTGTTGTTGTAGCGCCGTGTTGAAGTTGGTGAATTGAGCATCCATGTGTTGTTGCCAATCCTGGGTACCTTGAACATGCTCCTAGAGTGTGTTGTAGATGTCACCCGTTCTCACTTCAAGTTCTCCCATACGTCTAGTGAGGTCTGTCATTCCTTGGCTATATTCATGATGACTTCTAGCCGAAAAGGAACAACATCCTCCCATGGACGTTGGGGGCAAGCTACTAGAGCTTGAAGAGGATAAGGGTGGATCCCTTTGCCATTCTTGCCAAGATGATCCCCCAGTCTCATACGTTGGAGGTTGAGTCCATCCGGGTGCATAACCCATTGGGTTCTCTTCCTCTTGGTATTCATGGACCGGAGAGATTATCGGTGGCATGCTGGTGGCCGTAGCCCTCGCACGATTCCTTGTTACCCTGCCAGAGACATTACTTCTTCTTGCTTCCATAAGGGGAAGAAGATCAATGGTTAGCCTCCGACATTTTACAAATGAAAATTTGGGTTAGGTAACCGAATTTCATTGACAAAGCCGGGATAGAAAAATATCAAGGACCCATCTTGATCATGCTTAAGGGTATGTCCTCGCACTAAATAGTCTTCATCAATTAATTCTCTTTCAGTTTCAATATATTCAAATGAAGAGTATTTAAGTGCTCCTACCCTTTCAGCAATATGAGTAATCAATGAAGTGCATTCATTCAATTGGTCCTAATTTTGAAATGTAATCTAGCCATTGTGTCATCATGGCTTTAACTGGAGCAACTTTTATCTTTTTAGTCATGGCAAACAAAATTTTCAATTCATCATCTCGCACATCTCCCTTGGGGAACATAGTCATAGCCACCCATCTATGCATGAAGCGTAAGGTAGGTTTTGGATGTGGCTATTCCTAGGAGCCCTACATGTGAACTCACTAGTTAGATCATGCCAAAAACTTTGTTTGTTAAACTTAGGCAAATTGTCTAAATCTAGCAAACACCGTTTATGGAAGCCTAGGATGCTACCTTATTCTTTCAATAGGATGTTGTATTCTTTTTGAATTATTCTAAAAGAAATACCATCAAATCCTATTGTTAGAGTGCAAAGGAATTGGACAGTGAGAAGGCATGAACCTTTCCGCTCTATGTGATCAAAGTCATCAAATCCAATTGCATGCCAAATGGAAAGAAATTCGGACTCCATACCTATTTTGGAGATCAAATGTGGATCGTAAGCCTTGGTGTGGCGGAACTCACAATCTTGGAGAAGCTTGCGTGCTTGATCTTCAACTTCGCTTCATATATCGAGGTTGTTGTCATGAAGAAGTTGGTGTGGGTTGCCTCTTTCTTCCATGGGAGTGTCCTCACACACACTTCTCCTCCTTGGGCTTGTACCCATGGAAGAGAGGCGTGCACTAGAACCTTCACCATGGCTTGAGCTTGCAGCCCCCTTCCTCTTTCCTAAAAACCTCTTCATGTCTTTTTGAGTTCAACAAGCAAGAACAAAACAAGGCGAGAAAAATCCGAAAAGAAGCGATGGTTGGAAAACAAAACTCTCAATGAATTTTCTCCTCTTGAAAGCTTGAGTGTAAAATGCAAATGCAAACAAAAGAAAATCTTCCTGGGGATGGATTTGAGCAATAGTGTTGCAATGAAGAGCAAGAAAAACAAGGTGAGCTATAGAGTGACTTGGAGAGGTGTAAAATGATGTGGTGTGTGAAGAGAAGTGCTCTTCACGGCCACTATTCATAGGGTGCACCATCCAACGGTCACTTAGGGTTCAAAAAGTAGTCGTTGCAGGAAGGGGAACCAATTTGGCTCCACTCCCTATTCGGCCGACCGGACAGGTGGCCCCCCCTGGTTCCCCTTTTGGAATGTGGCTCCCCGATGACTATAAAGTTATCACGTTGGTGAAATGCCACATGTGTAGCTTAGAAAAATTGTTTTTCAAATAAAAACCCTTTTTCATATCCAACAAAAATTTTCATTTGAAAAGAAAGAAAGAAAAATGAAAGTTGAGAATATAAAATTATCAACTTGCTAGGAAAAATCAAATATGCAATGGGAAAAATCCAAATGGGGTGAAAAAAAGAAGGAAAGAAAAATAAAGTGGGATAACTACCAATTTGACCTATTGGCGTAGGTCTCACCACTGTCCGATGAGATGGACATTCCTCCATCTTCATTTCACATCCGGGACCGAAGGGATGGGCTCGGACAGCTTGTCTTGCTTCTTCCGCCATTCCTTCTTTGGCGGCTTGGTGGACTTGGGCCTTCGGGAAGGTCCAGACGATTCCATCGCCTTTGGATATCGGCATGGTCAAAATGACGGATTCTCCTCATAGATTAATCTTCTCATGAATGCAATGAGTGAGTCCACCTTTGGAGGTGTGGCTTCGACCTCTCTGATGTGTTTATCATTCGTCCCATACCTGATTCTAATCATGGAGCATTGCTCTGCTCTTGGCCGAAAGTTAAACTTTTCCTCCTTGCCATTGATATGGAAGTGGATTTCTCCATCTACCACTTCTATGCGAGATTTTGCAGTGCTTAGGAATGGATGCCCAAGAATGAGTGGTGTATCCTTCTTAGTGTCCATTTCTAGCGCCACAAAATCCACGGGTATGAAGCAGTTCCGAATCTTCACCGGGACGTCTTCAGCAATACCCGCTGGATACGGACTGAAGAGTCAGCCAGTTGTAGCTGCATTGGTGTTGGAGTCAGCTCTATGAAGTTCAGCTGGTCGAACACAACCTTGGGCATCACAATAACACTTGCTCCCAGATCACAAAGTGCCTTGTCAAAGTGGTGAGCCCCAATTGAGCATTGAATGGTAGGACACCCAGGGTACTTCTGCCAGTTGCCCTCTCGTACGAAAATCGTGATGACATTTTCCGTCGGGGGTTCTGGCTCGCCTGGCGTCTTGCCATTCTCCATCAGAGGAATAGCAGCTGCCAGCTAAGCCAACTGAGTCTCGAGCATCTTGTTGAATCTCAGTTGATTTTTGAAGGCTGAGCATAGTCCTTCCATCTTTGCATTGATATTCTCTAGGGTCTTCTCATTAGCTGACAGCTTCTTGGATAGGGCATCGTTGATCTTGAGCTGGCTAATGGCATGTTCTCTCAAGTTGGGCTGATTTCCAGGGTTGCCATTGTTGTTGTAACTTTCATGAATGAATGGGCATTGTTGACCCCACCCTTGACCTCCTGGACGATAGCCATTATTGTTGTTGATGTTTCAATTGTGGGCAAGGTATAGGGCATCCTCACGAGTTTCTGGGCAATCATTGCCCATATGACCCGTGTTGCCACGGACTTCACACGTGATGTGAGAATCTAGGGCATAGGCATTGCCAGACACCTCACCACTGGCTTGTCCATCTATTTTCTTCATTAGAAGGTATAATTTTGCAGCGATCATGTCCACCTCCTTCGAGGTGTGCATGCCTCGTTGTCGGGTATGGAGACGCTCATCGTTCCATCCCATGTTGGACACCATCTTCTCAATAAGATCTTTAGCTTTCGGCACCATCGATGAGAAGAAGGCTCCTCCAGCAGCAGCATCCAATTGGTCACGAGCTGATGGGATAAGCCCGTTATAGAAGTTTTGAGTAAGGAGCCAATCATCCATTCCATGGTGGGGGCAGGCTAGGATGTACTCCTAAAGCCTTTCCCATGCCTCAGGAATAGATTCATTGGGCTCTTGCTGAAAGCTGGAAATCCTTCCAAGTAGGGCATTGGTTTTGCCCAACGGGAAGAATTTGGCGAGGAATGCTGTAGAACACTTCTCCCAAGTTTCTATAGCACTTCTTTTCACGTAGAACAACTGTTTTGCTCTCCCGAGGAGAGAGAACGGGAATAGTCTTAGACGGACCGCATCCAAAGATACGTCCATGATCATAAAAGTGCTGCAGATCTCGAGGAATTGTTGCAGGTGAGCACTTGCATCCTCGTTAGCCTTCCCACAGAATGGGTTGGCTTGCACCATAGTGATAAGGCCAGTTTTGATCTTGAAGTTCACATCTCCCGTGTTAACAGTGGGCCCAATAGGCACATTGTTAGCAAAGGGAGCTGAGAACTCATGAAGGGTTTTTTGGGCCATTGGCGTTTGGATTGTTGGTGCAGAAATGCTGGCTTGCCATGCCGCTCGAATCTTCTCAAGAGTAACGACACAGGGTCGGTCTATCAGAAGGGATTCAGGAGTTTCAACGAAGTTTTCTGGCAGGCGGAAACCAGACATACACTACCCTATTTTCACATTTCAAATGCGAAATCAACGAATGGTTATCCTACTAAAATCCTACCCAGGGTTCTATCCTATTCACTCAGTCATGTTACATATCTATTTGCCCTTCCCGACAACGGCGCCAAAAATGCTTGTTGATGGCTCCTTATACTAACAAATCATCTCCGGCAATAGTGCCGTAAATGCTTGTTGGTATTACTTACACACCATTAACTAAACATCTCCAACTGATGTGTCAGAAATGCTTGTTAATGGTTCTATTGGATCACAGAGTGAATTTCGCAAGCGCACGAAGGTATCATTGTAGCATTTCCCCTTAAGAGTATTCCCAAGGGTGTCATTTATTTGATTCCAAAAGAAGGCGAGGTAGAGATATAACAATCATCAAGTGGAAAGGGTAGAATGGTCTAGGTAAAAATCTAGTAAGGATGGATAAAATAATAGTGGAGGTAGTGTGACACACACAAAAGCTTTCAAGTCTAATGGGTAAGAGGATCCTAGAGGTTAGTTAATGTTGAGAGTTATGGAGGTACCCCTACTATGCTCTATTGCACATATACATTGTCTAAACTAATTATTCATAAGCTAGATCAATAGTGAATACTTATGCTATGTGGTTCAACACATCGGGCACGGGCTTACCCCTAGAAATACTAGGGCGACTCCTGCCAAGAGCCTGTGGCATAGCTGGAGTAGAGGATTACAAAGGACAGAGAGGGTTGTCACCACCTACTACCTACCTCTTTAATTCGTGGGTCTACGAGACATCCAATGCTACATAGCTATCCTAGCACCATGCTAGCATATTAAGTAATTACCTTAAGAGCCTAGGCACAATCCATCCTAAGGCAATGAATTGAATCATCATTGAACCAATGTTGATACACAACATAATTATCCATACTAACCTAGTTATGTTATAATTAACTAGACTATAGTGGGGGTCTATAGGTTCTATGATAATGAGATATGTTTATTATTAAATAGTCATAGAAGCTATACCTTCCACATACATGGACTCCACAATAAAACAAGAAACGCTTTTCCCAAGTATATGTATAAGTAGAAACTAAAGATACTATCTTTATTATGCATAAAGTCACAAATACAAGAAAGAATACATG
Source organism: Tuctoria greenei (assembly GCA_036927565.1). Taxonomy (NCBI): domain Eukaryota; kingdom Viridiplantae; phylum Streptophyta; class Magnoliopsida; order Poales; family Poaceae; genus Tuctoria; species Tuctoria greenei. The sequence goes on along the minus strand of JAYESD010000008.1, from coordinate 160,224,587 downwards.
AGCCATACCTTTCCCAATTTAGGATTGGGAAGAGAGAGACTCCTTATTCCTTTCCCGATTCGGACTTGGGACTAGAGACTCTCCTCTCTACAACCTAACTCCTCTAAGACTATGGATGATAGTGTATACAATAGAGATGAAGCTCAAGTGGTGTGTGTTGACTTGAGGGGTAGGGGGTCCTATTTATACTAGTGTTGAGGTCGGTTCCCGCCTCCAGAAGCGCGCGAATCAGTCACCATTGACTCCAGCGAGCCGGGAATAGCCAACACGTGGAGTTTGACCGACTTTGGTGCCAGGAAGATGTCGGCCGAACCCCTGGTTCGGCCGACCTTGTCAAGGCACCAATTCTCGTGTGCTTTCTCTAGGTGGCTGCCAGGTGGGTCCCCTTGATGTATATGGGTGCAACACCGTTGGATCTACTCGTATACTTCTGTTTTTGGGCCATTTGATCCATGGGATGGCATGTGTCGTCACCTGATTGGTTGGGTTGATATTTTATAGGATTGGTCCCTCTACATTTCCTAATTTTCTACAGAAAATGCTGCATACACATATTTCTCCAAGTCCAAGTGGAATTGGATTAAATATAAAGGTGATGTGTGCAAGAAATGACAAATCCTTCACATAATTGATTTAAATTGACGGATGAAATTGGTATATAACAGCCGTCAACAACTTGTACCTCAATTGAAAAGTAGTCTTGGTTGAAGGTCGTTGTGTGAGAAACTCACGACCATAAATTTTGGTGTAGCCTTCATTTTCAATGTCTTCTGCCAATTTGAGGTTGAAGTTTAATGAGTTTCATCTTGTTCCTCCATTGAGCCACCATCTTGAGCATTCCTCCACCGCGGACTCGAAATGAGATCGATGGAGGGCTATGTGCTTGATTAGGCCTTCCAACCTCTTTACAAGTTTTGTCCTGGCTGCACTAAAACTATGAACAAACAAAACAACAAAAAACGGGTTACATTAGCTAGAAAGCATGTGGTACCCTTTGTCAAGTTTTCTTGCCCAGCTTGAAACAACATGCAAATGCAATGAATATTTAAGGGAAATATTTTTTGGTTTGAATTAGGAAGATGAATTCAAGTGGTTAGCCCAAGGTTCATATCAAAATAAATTTATTTCCTAATACAAAATTTAAGTTTTATGATGGTTGGAAATTTTATTTTCCAACATGCAAGTGTGAGAATTCAAACACGCTAAATGCAAATGCAAAGATTGCCTGGAAATTCAAATATGCAATTAGGTAATAAAATATGAGATAACTACCAATTATTGTATTGGCAAGGACTCTCCAAATTTATGGAGTCCGATGAGTGGGAATTACCTCCGTCAATTTTAATGTGATGACTTGTTATCCAATCCCGGAGTTAAAGATGTGGACAACTTCTCTTAATTGACATGCCAAGTCTCCTTTGGCATGTTAGTTGGACATGTGGACCACATGGTGGCCCTAGCCTCTCTGTTGTCTTGATGAAGACTTGTTGATGTTGCGACGACTATTCCCTCTTGAAGATATTCTCTTATGAGCATGGTGAGGCTTGGCCTCCTTTAGGGGTGCCACTTCGACCTTCTTGATATTCACTATGGTCAACCCATACTTTGATCATGTATCAAAAGTTTCCCTGGACATGATGACATGTGGAATCCAAAATTAAACAAGAAATGCTTCATCCAAAATGTCATTGGCCTTAGTTTGCACGGTCTTGGTCGAAGGGTAGGAATCCCAACAAGTGGTTGTGGGATATCTTGGATCTTGAATGCTCTTTAAGTTTCTTGTCCTTGGCCAAGAGCTTCGTGTAAATGCTGTCTTGATTTCATGCTTGGCCATAGACAAGATATTCCAAGGAAGGATAGTTGAACTTAAATCCCTTGAAATTCCCATAGCCTCCTTGATTACAAGGCTGATATTTATTCCACCCTTGACCTCCTTGTATGTGATATCCTTTGAAGTTGTGTTTGGATGGAAGAACCCTCATGGGTCTTAGGGAAATGATTCCCCAAGTGCCCCATGTTGCCATGGATCTTCACAAATCATATGAATATGCATGACTTGGATAATTCCAAGTAATTCTTCATTGGCTTGATTTTCATGATACTTCAATGCAAGGTGTAGTTCCATAACTAGCATGCCCAACTTGTTAAGTGTTGTGCATGCCAAGCTAAGTTAACTAGAGCATTCCTCAACCACCCCTTGAGTAAAGACCATATTATCATCCATGATGAATGGAAATAGGTCTCCTTCAGCTCCAGCATGAATGTGGTCATGGATTGGTGGAGACAACCTATGACATGAGTGTTTGATGAAGAGCCAACTATCCACCCCATGATGGAGGCAAACCAAGAAGAACTCTTGGTGCCTCCCCCTATCTTAGGGATGGATGATTGTGGTTCCTACTGGAAGCTGAAATTCTTCCACGAAAGGCAATGGTGTTGCCTAGTGGACATTTGCTGAGGTACGCCTTCAATCATCTTGCTGTTGAGCAGTAGCGTCCTCATTGGCCATTCCATGAAATGGGTTAGCAAACAGTAGCCTGTTTTCACTAAATAAAGGAGAAAACAGACAAGAGTAATCCTGTCTAATAACTACTAGTATCTACAGCTTAATCACAAGTGATAGTTATGCTTCACTTCCTTTAACATCCCTGACAACAACAACAAAAATTCTTGTTGACAGCTACTAAGAACATTAAAATATCATTCCCGGCAACGGCGCCATAAATGCTTGTTGCCATTTCTTATGTCACAAATAAAATCCGCAAGCGCACGAAAATTGTCGTGTAGCATTTCACCCAAGAGTATTCCCATGTGTATCCTATTTATCCCAAAGGAAGGCAATGGAGTAAAGTAGACACTACTCTAATGATCAAGCTATGGGATACTAATCAATTATCAAGACAGGGGTAAGTTGATAATATGGGTAGTGTGACACGCACCTAAGCAATCTGTTCTAAAGGGGAATGGAGGTTAGACTAAGAGTTGGGACGTTGCTCCTACAATGCTTCTAATATACATATACATAATCTAGGTTAGATACTAATGAGCATGTCAATGGTGAATACTTATGCTAAGTTGTTCAACATATCAGGCACGGGTTTACCCCTAGCAATACTAGGACGACTCCCGCCAAGAGTCAGTGGCATAGCCGAATGTGGAGGATTATAAAGGACAGATAGAGCTATCACCACCTACTGCTTACCTCTTCAATCTGTGGGTCTATGAGACATCCATTGCTACTTAACTATCCTAGCACCATGCTAGCATATTAAGTAAATACCTTAGGAGCTGCAACAAAATTCATCCTAAGGCAATGAACTAAATCATCATTAAACCAATGTTCAGACATAGCATAAGTTATTCATATTAACATGATCATATCATAACTACTTAGACTATAGTGGTAATTTGTAGTGTTTATGATGATATAATCAGAATGGTATAGCATAAACATAAATACTACTACCACATACATGGAATCCACCATTTAACAAGAAACGCTTCATCCAAGTATATGAATAAAGGAAGACCAAAGATCGTATCTTTATTAAGAATAAAGTCACAAATACAAATAGGAATATGAGAGCCATACCTTTCCAAATTGAGAAGAGACTCCTTCTATTCCTTTCCTACTTGGACTATGGACTAGAGGCTCTCCTCTCTACAGCCTAAACTCCTCTAAACCTATGGGGCCTAGTAGATACAACATAATGAATACTCAAGTGGTGTGTGTGTGAATTGAGGCTAGGGAGTCCTATTTATGGGTGGAGAAGGGTCGGTTCCCGCCACCAAAAGCACACGAATCAGTGATCACTGACTTCTTCAAGCGGTAGGAGCCAACACTTGGCGATTGACCAAGTTTGGCGCCAGGATCAAGTCGGCCGACTAAGGTGGTCAACCGACCTGGTCATTGCACCATTTCTTGTGTGCTTTCTTCAGGTCACTGTCAGGTGGGTCCCAACCCTTGATATGGGTGTTAAACTGATGGAAGGCCTCAAATACTTCCTTTTGTGGGCCATTTGATCCATGTGGTGCCACATGTCGGTTCTTGATTGGCTGGGATGGTATTTTGTAGGATTGCTCCCCCTCTTTTACCTCATTTCTTGCAATAATTCTCGGCGTGCACTATTTCCCCAAGGACAAGTGGAAATAGGTTTAATAGATAGGTTGATGTGTGCAAGAAATGGTAATTCCTTCACATAATTGAGTTATATTAATGGGTGAAATTGGTATATTATAGCCGCCAATAGTTGCCATTATGTAGAAGACCATCGCGGGCCCCGTGGGAGGTGTCGGGGCTGGCTGCTCTGGCGTCGCCCATCATCAACACGTAAAAACATCAACGACGGGCCCCCTGGGAGGAGCTGGAGATGGAAGCTCTGACATCGCCTACTATCAACATGTAGAAACATCGACGGCGGGCCCCCTGGTAGGTGACGAAGCTGGACGCTCCAATGTTGCCCGCCATCAACACGTAAAAACGTCAACGGCGGGCGCCCTGGGAGGTACCGAAGCTGGAAGCTCCGGCGTCGCCCACCACAAACACTTAGAAACATCGATGGCGGGTTCCCTGGGCATGCTGGAGCTGGATGCTCTGGCGTCGCCCACCATGAACACGTAGAAATGTCGACGGCGGGCCCCTTGGGAGGTGTCGGAGCTGTACGCTCCGGCGTTGCCCATCATCAACATGTAGAAACGTTGACGACGGGGCCCTGGCTGGTAGGGAACCAAAGAAACCTTGTTAGCAACAAAAGCGCGATGAGGGAGCATACTCAAAATTTGAACTTGTTGCCATAATGTAGAAGAGTGTAGGCGAGCTCCCTGGAAGGTGCCAGAGTTGGCTACTCCGGCGTCGCCCATCATCAACATGTAGAAACATCGACATCAGCCCTTCTGGAAGGTGCCGGAGCTGGATGCTCCGGCATCGCCCACCATCAACACGTATAAATATCAATGGCGGGCCCCTAGCTTGCCAATGCGGCTTGTGGTTGTGTCCGAATTGATCTTCTTTGTATGTCCTGCACACACGATAGAGGGGGCACAATGTTGCACATCGGCCACCTTTCTCTACTCTTTTAGTCTTGCTACATCTTACAATCCTAGGTTGGTACACATGGATTGGTTAATTTAGTGCGCTAGTGCCCGGGATCCAACTCTCTCTTTACTTAGGGTGTGAGCCTCCTGGTCCCCAGTACTTAGCCACAACGATGGGAGGCAGAGTGTGCATGCTTAGGATGCAGGACGAAACTAAGCAGGCTGCACACTCTGGACCTTCAGCTTGGCATAGGCCTTTCGTGGGAGACCATCTGGTGCAACGAGGCTCCAAGTAAGAGAGCAGTCGTGAGATCCCGAAACACGTTGCAGGTACCTCAAACAAGTCCGCCTTCAGCAGAGTTGTGTGACTCCACCGGGGGCGATATAGAAAAAATTGACTAGGTATCTTAAGATAATATACGAAAAATTAGCATAAACTGGTGATCATCGAATTAACTGGTAAGCAGATGAACATAAGAGAATGCGCGGGTAAGGCATTTATTCTTTGAAATTGGCATTCATAGGAGACAGGCTTTACAATAAGGTAACAACCCACTCCAGATGGCAAGGAAGCAAAGCGTTCACTCTTTGGGTGTATGATCAAGCTTAAGCAGGCTGAACACTCCAGACCTGTCCCTCCTGGAGTTTGGTTGTCCTGAGCACTGTTCTTGGGCACCATGACACCCTACACTGTCCTAACATTATGCTAGCGGTGAAACATACATAGGTGCTCTATGTTCCAAGGGATAGAGAGGGGCTCTCCTTCCTCCGTGGCCAGGCGGATCCACTCGGGGTGGGATACCTGTGTCACTCGGAAGGGGCGCTCCCAGCTGAGGGAGAGTTTGTGTTAACCTTCTCGAGAGAGTATTTTCCACAACACCAGATTGCTCGTCTGGAGCTCTCTACTTTGCACGAATTGTTCCTGGTAGCACCAGAGCGCTTGCTGGTACCACGCATTTCGGATGGCAGCATGCCATCTTGCTTCGTTGATGAGGTCAACATATTCACGTTGGAGCTGGTCCTGCATGGTTTCGTTGAATGCCCTGTGATAAACGGTTCCGGAAAATGAATCACGTCAGAGTATGGTTCCGACAATTCTCCCGGTACTACCCTTGGTAGCTCGCAGTGTTTCGTAGTTTGGTTAGGGCACGCGGAGATTCAGAAGAAGGTGGCAATTCGACACGAGGATTTACGTGGTTCGGGCCGCCTGAGCATAATACCCTACTCCACGGGGTGTGTGTTGTTGTTGTATTGAGAGTCTGGGCGCTTAAGTGTGAGAGACCAGAGTGTTTGGGAGTATTAGGCACGTGTGGGAGCCCCCCCTGTGTATCTCTCGACCGGTCCTTTTATAGTACAAGGGTTGGCCGTTACATTGTCAGCCTGGCTCGACATGTGGCCCTGGCGGTTACTGATGCTTAATACACAGTTAATGCACTTAATTCCCCATAACAGCGTGGTAACGCGCCTTGATAGTGGCGTTACTGGTATTAACAGTCCTCCGGTCATGTGTTATTAAGACAGCATTAATGACAAATAATCAGGTCTTGAAGTCTTTAATGTTCCTTGAAGGTCTGAGCCGTTGGAGGTCCACCAATCTGCGTGTTGAGGTTGAAGGTCCGGCGATTGGACGTGTGGCAGCTCTAAAGCTTACAGTCTTGGACGAGTAGGTCCGGTGCTATTGTACACGTCTCGGTACCGGAGCTTCCCTCTATCGGGGGTTAGGTCCGGGGGTGCCACAGAGGTATCTAGTCCAAAGCTTTCCCATGTATGGAATGTAGCTCCGGATTTATGATACACGTGGCAGCACTGGGACTAACCATAGAAGGGAGGCTGGTCCGGTGTAATATGACACGTGGGGCCTTTGGAGGTCTTCAACTCAGACAGGTGGAGTTCCTTTGTGCTCTTTGCAGTCCCAAAGGGTATCTGGTACGCAGGGTACCGACAAACCAAGTGCAGTATATGTGTGCCCAGGACGTTCAACAGACATACACAAGTGCATCACAAATGATATATAGAAAATTACCACAAGAAAAGATTAATTAACCACATTTATTTCACAATTCATAATATCCTCGAATACACGCTTTAATATATAATAATAAGAAGATTGAACTAATGCAGCGGAAATAAACAAATAAAGCAACAATGCAGACTAAGCAAATGAGCATAAGGGATATATGTGCAGCTCCAATCAACACCACAGGAAAAGTTGACAGTAGACACGGCCTAGAACTCCGCATTATCATACATGTCGTACTCAGCAAGTGTGGAATGTATGACATGTAGCTGATACAAATGACGATTATAATAATGTCTCAGTGCTGAAAAAGTACATCAAAATATTTGAAAAGCAATATATTATATGTATATGATGTAAACCCATCATAAACCATATAGTTATCATAATACCAGTCCATATTTTAATACCATCATCCATATATCAGATTTCACCATTACCATTAACCATGTTCAATACCAGAATTCAGTCCATGACCAGTCATAACCATATTACCAACCATAGCCATCCCAAAAACCATCCCAATACCACGTTTCCTCTAATCATGTGAGGGTCCAGGTTGTGCATAACTGGGAGCACGGCTATCATGATAGTTTTTAAGACACTCTGCAGAGGTTGTACCACTTTGCCCACGTGTTTGTGATTTCATCACCTCTCGGCGACTAAAGGTCCTCCCTTATGCCAATTACACTTCCTTTGGTGTATGGCCATGAGATCACAAAGTATCCTTACGAAGGGACTACTAGCATGTACGGACCCACTGAGGTTTAACCGGTGGCGTTGTCTGCAACTGAGCACATCATCAACCATTGTGCCATTCGGATCCTGGGGAGTCCTGCCAACCATATCCAAACCCAATCCGACTCCCCTTCCCCGGTGCGCCAAATGATCCATTCAATACTAGCAATACCCTAATTAATCAGCTACGCCGCACCCATACTTGGCCTCATGGTGGCACTGTAAATCCTGGATGGTCGCTCCATGAACCAGTCCTTAGATCTAAAGCAAGCAAACCACCATAACATCATCCCCATCCACATACCAGGCTTGCTTAGATCACCCATTACCATATCATGATGACCAGTTCATATTAACCACAATCTCATAAATGCATTATTGAATGGTATAGTTATTTTCCCATTCCAATTAATTAAGTGAAGCAAAAAGGTAAAAAGCCCTTCCCGACTCTCTACCATGAATTCCAGGTGACAATGGTGGTTAAACAAAGCTAGTAAACTTCCTACCATAGGAGTTCCCATGAAATCGACACAAGCATCCAATTTTCCAAACAAAACATTTATTGTCGAAACAGGATCAATATGTTCAAGGACACTTGCCTTGCTCTTGAGCTTGGTTTGGGTCAAAGTATTCAAAATTCTGGTACTAGAGGTCCCCCGCAACACTCTCTAGTGCAAAACCTTCTATTCCGCGCAACGAACATGCAAAACACACAATTCAATCAAATAATGCTCATATAGTACTCAATATGTCATGACATGCATGATTAATGCAAATGCAAAGTAAAACTTGTTAATGAGTTGCTATTAACGTTCACTAACTGGTTCTAATAGTTTATATCAAGTTTGGACAGGTTTGGAATTGATTCGAGTTAATTTGAAATTAATTCAGCACAATTCAGATTTAGAGGCCGGACAAGTCCAATTTCAGGGGCGGGACCAGTCCGTCCTGGACAGACTGCAAATTAGGGTTTTCTGATCTGAGAGAATTGGAGTTGAATTGATGTGGAAAAAGAGAAAGTAGAAGGTATACCACGTGTTTATAACTCTAAAGATCAAGAATTGAAGATGGAACTTGGATCTTGATGATCTCGGGTTGGTAATGAAGAGTTAAAGGTGAATTGGCTACGAAGAACGCAAAGTCAATGAAGATCTTGCGTACTTGATCCTCTTTCGTTTCCTTCTCTTCTTCTTCTTGCTCAGGATCTCCTCCTCCCTCCTTGATGGCGGCTCTCCACGAACTAGGGTTTGTGGTCCTTCAATTGAGGCAAAAGGATGTAAAGTAAAGAGGTGGGGCTGTTTATATAGAGGTGGAAGCTAGGGTTTGATAGAATTTGAGTCTAGTGTGGGTGGAGGCCGTGTAGGGGTCCCACATGGGTTAAGCACGACGTTCTTGGGCCCAATTAAGGTAAATACCCAATAACAAATCTGAGTCTGGCACATTGAACAAGTCCGCTGAAGGGACCGAACTAGTCCGATGTTGGACAGAGGCGAAAATGGATAAGTTCGGTAGGAGGTCAAGACAAATCTGGTCGTGTCAAGAGAGAAAAACGGACAAGTCCAGCATGGATCGGACAAGTCCAGGGATTTGACAACTTATTAGAAAACCAGACAAAAGATCGGACTAGTCCGCACTCAATCACGGACAAGTTCGGAATGGAACAGAGAGTTAATCAACATAGTCCGCAGCGAAAACGGACAAGTCCGGAGGGCAACACGGAAGGAAACCTGACTACTCCGGGGTGCAAACCGGACAAGTTCGTACTCCTACAGACCTCTAAGTGTTGTTTTGCTTCTAATTCATTTTAAACTTGTTCCTTTTTATGTGGATTAATGTTAAACATATATATGAACTTATGCAATGCATGATGCATGAAAATGAGGGTGTTACAAACCTACCCCCTTAAAATGAATCTCGCCCTCGAGATTCGACGCGAAAGAGAAGAGATAGGGAAATTGAGGGAATCTCACCTTATTCCTTGTTACACTCTCCTTGGTTTCCAAGATATTGATCGATTGCTCGGCATAAGTAAAATCTGCCTCTAATTCCAATTCTTCTATTGGCACTTGTTCTTCTGGTACCCTTAAACACTTCTTGAGCTCGGAAACATGAAACATATCATGTACATTGTTGGTATTTCTTAACAACACAGAGTTATCCGCAAGCGCATGGAAATACCGTTGTAGCACTTCCCCTTAAAGAGTATTCCCAAGGGTATCGAATCCAAAGAATTTGTGTGCTAATCTTTCAAAATAACTCACCCAAGGACAGAAAGTTGTTTGGTAGGCAAGGAACAGAGAGGAATTCAATGTATTGATCCTATTTCAAGGTAGTTTGCAGTAGATGCTTGCTTTGGGCACGGGCTTACTCCTAGCAATACTAGGACGACTCCCGCCAACAGCCTATGGCATAGCCGAAAGTGGAGGATTACGAAGGACAGATAGGGTTGTCACCACCTACTACCTACCTCTTCAATCCGTGGGTCTACGAGATATCCCCTGATGATTTGTAACCTAAGCACCACGCTTACGTTCTAAATCATTACTCTAGTTGTTTTGAACACAAAGCTACAACTAGAACCTCTAATGCATTAAAGCAGTGAATCCACAAGTAACTACTTGTGCAAACTACTAAGAATAAAAGATCAAACTTGTATTGAATTCACAAAGGCTTACTTGATTGAGTAAAACCTTTGTAGGGGTACAAGTGTAGAAGAGGGACTTGGCAAGCCCAAGCCTCCTTCTGCTAGACTCTTCACCACACTCTCCTTCTACTTTGGTAGCCTCTAGGACTACTCTAAATCTTTGGAGTGTAGCACTATTCTCAACTTTTGGTGGGTGTGAGAAGTGAGGTGAGGGGGTCTATTTATAGGTGGAGAAGGGTCGGTTCCCACCATAGTTAACGTGCGAATCAGTCACCATTGACTCCAGGGAGTCGGGGGGAGCCAACACGTGTCATTTGACAAGGTTTGGCACCAGGAAGGGGTCAGTCGAACCCCTGGTTCGGCCGACCTGGTCAAGCATCCCCTCGGGGAGTGCTTCCTCCAGGTGGCTTCCAGGTGGGCCCCCTTGATGTATATGGGTGCAACACCGTTGGATCTCCTCGTATTCTTATGTTTGCAGCCATTTGATCCATGTGGTGCCACTTGTCATCATGTGATTCATTGAAATCCATTTTCATGGATTCATCCCTGCATGTTTTTGTATTTTGGGTAATAATTCACCTGCATACAAATAGACACCAACACTTGTGGAATTGGGTTAGTGTATAGCGCTACCGCTATGTTTTGTGTTTCTTTTTTGCAAATTATGAGGTGAATTGATGGTCAAAATATGGTACTTATGGACCATCAACAAACTCCCCCACACTTAGTCCTTTGCTCGTCCCCGCGTGAAGGCTAGAAGAACTAGAGTGTTGTCATGAATTTGCTATAAGGTAGAAAATAAGGATACTAGATATTTCAACTTATACCTGAATTCATTGATCCCCTTTATGTATGTGGCTACCACATCAATCTTGGGTGTTTGAAAAGTGGAACGGTTAGAATGAAGTTCCCTTGGATCATTCTCTACTGAAATGATCTGGCTATTGCTATATTTGAAAGTCATAGCAATATTTTCCCTTGCCTTCTCGATTGGAATCTCTCAAAGTGTTTGAGTCCTCACCATGGCATATTTGGCCAATTCTTGTCCCTATACTAAAAGTGGCTATATTTGGAGCTTGGTAGGGATGAATGTGGCACACATTTGCAATTCATATGTTACTAAGTCAAAACATGATCCTATGAGAGACTTATGCAATGAACAAAGTGAAGGGAAAATTCTTGTGCACATGAACAGAATGGAGGGGTGAGGTGATAACTCCCATGAATTTGCTCTCTTTTAAGAATGAAACATGGCTACTTTTTTTTAGCACTCTTACTCTTTTTCAAGAGTGGATGCTTTTTCTTTTTCTTGTAGCCATGTCTTCTACTCCTTTTTATTTTTAGAGAGGCTTTTATTTGTATTGTATGGAGTTTCTTTTTGAAGGATGGGTAATCGATGGATGCAAACTCTCAATGTGAGAAATTTTGCATGGATGGAGTGCACAAGAGTTTTCAATTCAAAAAGTTCATGCATGTCACTCAATTGGGTCACGAGTTTGACAAATTTCAATGAAAAGCAAAGTGGCATATGCTTGTGGTTTTCAATGAATGTATCATATGGCCTTGGTGGGTATATAAATTTCTAATGAGAGATTTAGGCAAAGTTCAAGACTTCAAATAGTTATGAATGTCAAAATCAATTTCAAGCAAAAGGATGATTTCTAAACAACCCACTTAACATATCACACTAGTCAAATACCTAGATGATTTGTTCTTCCTATTGAATTATGGGAATCATAAACAAGGTAATGAACTGAAATATAAAGTATTCAAATTTTCAACTTAAGCAAATTCTTGACTACCGAATTTTATTTCAATTTGTTGAGTTGATTCATCTCTGATATGCAATGAAAAATATGAAATCAACTCAAACAACAGGGTAGCGTATAAAAGTGGGGATAGGAAATCCAAACCGATTTTCTAGAGCAAAACAGAGTCGTACGGTGCAGAAAACAAGTCGGCCGACCAGGGGGTTCGGCCGACCTCCTGTTGGCTCTTCTATGGCTCTGCTTCGTCGGGTCATTTTGCTCATTCGGTCGCGACGTGTTTTGATATGTAATGTTAATTTTTCACGTCAGGATTTCGTGACTTGGGGACATGTTTCCCCCACACTTGTTTCCTGAATTCTTTATTCAACAAAATAAACTAAAGGGGGAACTTTACCGGTGTTAGATAAACCGGTAAGTTCACTTTATTGAAATCAAAATATGGGGATGCTTACATTATTTAACCTAGCTTTAGAAATTAAATGTTTTTTTTTAAATAAAATTCTAAGTAGTAAACATCCTATGCTGTCGAGACATCTAAACTATGGTGCGTTGTAGATGTCGGGCTACCTGACAGCATTGCACAAGCGCCGCAGTTTGGCGCTCATGCCATGGCGAACACCGCCAATCTCCTCCTCGAGGGCCATGATGTCATCCTTCAGTTCCGCCCTCTCGATGCGACCTTCAGCCACCAAGTTAGTCAGCTTCTTGTTCTCCAGGCAGAGGGAAGCGAACTCCTTGGTCAGTTGTGCCACTTTAGGGGCACGAGGAGAGTCCTCATCACTGCCCTCGAACTGGCACGAGGAGAGTCCTCGCCACTGCCCTCGAACTGACCGGGTGGCCCATTGATGGCAGGTGGTGGGACATGCCACCTAATCTTGGAGGGCGACGAGCCCGTCGACTCCCCCATCGCCAAATTATCCACGCGCTTGAATAGGCCCTTAGTGTAGCCTCCTTCTGGTTTGCGCACCCCGTAGATAAGAAAGTGATCCCCCATGCGTCCCGGCAAGGTACAGGTGGGCGTCTTGTAGTGGTGGCTCACTACATCGCCCTTCTTAGTCTTCAGTGTGTACATGAACTCCTCGTCGGGCAGCAACGATGGGAGAGACTCGTCTTTTCCGTGGAAAAGACGTGTCTTGACAGGGTTCAGTCCAACCAAAGTCGAACAGCGTGGCATCGTCGACTTCATCGGCATTCTCTGGGGGGAGAGCGACCGGACAGCGCTACGAGGTGTAGGGCTGCGCCCGCACGGAGTCGTCGCAGGCAGGATCATGGAAAGGGGCTTGACATCGATCTCCATGATAGACTCCAAGGCGAGGGAAGTTTTGTCGTTGGCTGGCGTAATGTCCCCGCTCAGGTTGAAGGTTGAGCTGGAGGAGGCATGAGGCACAATCTTCTTGTCGGCCATGACAAGGACGGGAGGAAGATGATGATTCAATGAGGTGTATAACTTTCCTTCTGTTTCCGTCCTTTAAGTAGGCGGGGGACGACGCGTTTCACCGAGGATTTTGTGGAGGATATTGAGGAGGATCAACACGAGAAAACAGAAAGCGAACGGCACGAAGGGAGAGTCGACCGACCCTAGGGTTCGGCCGACCCCCTTCTGGCTCCGTTCGGGCCGCACTTTCTCAGTTCGATTAAATGGGCCACATAGATGAAGAATTCGATGGGCCCATTAATTGGACGTGGATAATTTAAACAGAATTGAAACAAATGGCATGGAAATCGACTAGATTTACCACGTAAATTTCTTTTTTGTATCCTTTTTGGAATCGAGAAATAATTTGAGTTGGTGCCCATTCACTTTGAATAGTTGATCGTCATCACCTTGGAGTGTGATTGCTCCATGGGATGAAGTCTGTACTACAGTGAAGGGTCCTTCCCATTTACTTCTAAGCTTCCCATGTCCATAGAGTTTAACCCTAGAGTTAAAGAGTAAAACATTATCTCCAGGTTTGAACTCTTTCAGCGTAATCCTCTTATCTTGCCATCTTTTGGTTCGCTCATTATAAATTCTGGCACTATGGTACGCCTTATCTTTCAATTTCTCCAACTTAGAGATTTGCTTCAATCGGTGATTTCCAGTTTCGTTAAGATTCATGTTACACCGCTTGATGGCCGAATACGCTCTATGTTCCAGTTCTACGGGAAGATGGCAAGTCTTACCATAAACAAGTTGGAAAGGAGACATGCTGATAGGTGTCTTGTAGGAAGAACGATATGCCCACAATGCGTCAGGTAGCTTTTGCTTCCATGCCAATCCCATTTCCAAGACTGTCTTCTGCAGAATAGTCTTAATTTGCTTATTAGATGTTTCTGCTTGACCACTTATCTATGGGTGGTATGGGATAGCAATGTTATGCTGGACTCCAAGTTCCCTTAAAAAGTTCCGGAAGGTCTTATCTATGAAATGTGACCCTCCATCACTTATGACCACACGGGGAGTTCCAAAGCCTGGGAAAATGATCTCATGGACATTTTCCTTGCTTGCTTGAAATCAGCATTTTTGCATGGCAATGCTTCTGCCTATTTTGACACATAATCAACGCCAACCAGAATATACTCGCAATTATAAGACCTAGGAAAAAGGTCCCATGAAATCTATACCCCATACATCAAATAATTCCACTTGGAGATTGTATGTTAGGGCATCGCATCGCGAGCAGAGATTCCTCCATGCCTCTGCCATTTCAAACATCTGCGAATGAATTCCTTGGTATCTTCATACATTGAAGTCCAATAGAATCCACTCTGCCAGATCTTTGTCTAAGTACGGTAAACACCGTAATGACCACCATAGGGGCCGGCATGGCATTTCTCTATAATTTTGGTGCCTTCGATTGATGGGACGCACCTTCTAAGAAGGCCATCGGCACATACTAGATAGATGTAAGGGTCATCCCAAAGGTGTCTACGACTCTCATAAATGAGTTTCTTTTTATTCTCCCCTGCTGGTACGTATCACATGACCATGAAGTTCACGATATCCGCATACCAAGGGTAAGAGTCTGTCACCTTGAGGAGCATATCATCTCGTAGGAAGTCATTGATAGGTATGTCCATGGTTCGTGTGACTTCCATACGTGAAAGATGATCTGCTACTTAATTCTCTACTCCTTTCTTATCTCTTATTTCCAGATCAAATTCTTGGAGTAGAAGAATCCATCGAATTAGCCTGGGTTTAGCATCCTTTTTGGTAAGCAGATATTTCAAAGCAGCATGGTCTGTGTAGACTATGACCTTTGCCCCAACCAAATAGGATCTAAACTTGTCAATATCAAAAACTACTGCTAGGAGCTCTTTCTCAGTTGTGGCATAATTGGGTTGGGCTCCTGTCTGAGTTTTGCTAGCGTAGGCTACTGTGTGATGCTTTTTATCTTTGGTTTGGCCTAAGACCGCACCAACAGCAAAGTCACTGGCGTCACACATGATTTCGAATGGCAGCGTCCAATCAGGAGGTTGGATAATTGGAGTTGAGATGAGTGCCTTTTTGAGTATATCAAATGATTTAAGGCATTCATCATCGAAATCAAAGGGAGCTTCTTTAGCTAATTGGTTGGTGAGGGGTCTAGCGATTTTGGAGAAATCCTTGATAAATCAGCGGTAGAACCCCACATGACCTAAAAAGATGTGGATTACCTTAACATTGATAGGAGGTGGAAGTTTTTCAATAACTTCAATTTTAGCTTTGTCCACCTCTATCCCTCTCTCGGACACCAAGCTTCCAAGAACGATGCCTTCACAAACCTTGAAATGACACTTTTCCCAATTAAGCACGAGGTCCTCCTGGCATCTTTATAAGACCCTGTCTAAATTTTATAGACAATGATCAAAAGTTTTTCCATAGACAGAGAAATCGTCCATGAAAACTTCCATGATATCCTCGATCATGTCTGAAAATATAGACACCATGCATCTCTGGAAAGAGGCAGGAGCGTTACACGATCCAAAGGACATACGCCGTAGGCATAGGTCCCAGTAAGGACATATGAACGTGGTCTTACTTTGATCATCGGGATGGATAGGAATTTGATGATATCCCGAATACCCATCAAAGAAACAGAAGTAGGATGTTTTTCCAATCGCTCTAACATTTCATCGATGAATGGCAATGGAATATGGTCTTTCCTTGTTGCCTTGTTAAGTTTTCGGTAGTCAATGCACATCCTCCATCCCGTGATGGTCTGGAGGAATTAATTCATTCCTCTCGTTTTGAACGACCGTCATACCTCCCTTCTTAGGCACTACTTGAACTGGACTTACCCATTCACTATGAGGAACAGGGGAAATAATCCCGGCATGCAGAAGTTTCAAGACTTCTTTATTGACAACTTCCCGCATCGCATTATTCAATCGCCTTTGAGGTTCCCTTGAGGGGACACTCTCAGGGCCAATAGGGATACGATGGGTGCATAATGCTGGACTAATTCCCTTGAGATCCTGAAGTGAATATCCAAAAACAGCTTTACGCCTTTCTAACATGGCTATGAGTTTGGGCGTTTCATCATCTGAATGCTTGTCACTTATGATGATAGGGGTTTCCAAATCGCCATTTAGAAAGGCATAACGTAGGCCTGGAGGTAGAATCTTGAGCTCAACAGGAGGTTTTGGGGAGGGCTCTTCTTTTGGCAATTCAATTTCCTCCTGAAATTCATCCACCTCATGGATGAAGTCTTCTTCTCCTTCAATTTCAGGGGGTTCTAAAAATTGAAGAGTCATAACCTCCTCCATTGGCTCATCTTGGATGGGAGATTCTGCAGATGTGTTCTTTGAACGCAAAATAGGCATGGAGAAGTTTCTCCCGCCAAGATTGATATTGAGGCTTCCTTCCAAAGAAACTTCCATGAGAAATTTCTCCATGGGAATCCCTATCATGATGTCGAAATCTTGGATTTTGAACACGTGAAAATCTAGGAGAGCCTCAACATATTTGTGTCTAACAGACACTTGTTGCAGAACCCCACATCCTTCATGAATGGTTCCGAATAAATATTGGAAGGATTTGCGTGTTGGTGCCAATGGCACATCGCCAGGAATGGCGAGAGCACAAGAATCGGAAAAGAGATTTGCTCCAACAGTAGGGTTGTATAGGATTCTCATTGGTGTCCATCTAATAGAACATAAAATGGTATCCAAAGGTGAGGTCATCTGAAGAATTTCGGGTGAATTCTCGACTTCAGCTGTCCACTCCCTGCTTAGGATAGAGGGCATCTCCTTGACCGTCTGACAGACGAACACCCCGTCAGGTGGTTCATGTGGAGTTGGCGACAATGAAGGTTTCCTATAGCAACAATACTTCGACGTATTTCCATAATCTTCAAAAGGCTCTTCCTCAAAGTAAAATGGAAACTATGAGGGTTGAATTTTTTCTACCTTCGTAGTCTAAGGTTTGGGAGAGGATTCCTCTGGCAATGCTTGGGGTAAACAAGAAATGGGTTCATCCTTTTCCATGAGTGTATCCTCCATTCTTGACACAACTTCTTCTTTGGGAGGCTCATTAAGACCCATAATAAAGGAATAATTTTATAGAATTCTGTGTAGAAGATCCTTACCTTCTTCTGGAGTCTTATGGAGGAAATATCCTCCAGCCGTAATGTCAAGATATAGGGCAGACTCTTTGTTCAATCCCATGAAAAAATGTTGCAAGAGCATCAGATCAGGGATTAACAAATCTGGGCCATAATTTTTCAAAAGAGAAAATCTGTCCCAAGCTGCACCTATGGATTCCTTCTCCATCTGCTGGAAGCATAGTACATCCCTCCGTAAGGAAACAATTTTGGCAATTGGAAAGAAAGCAAGACAAAACTTGTCTCCTAATTCACTCCAATCACCGTTTGTCTTCCCAACGTAGTGGTTGTACTATTGTTTGGCTTTTTCCTTGAGGGAAAAAGGAAACAACTTCCACTCGAGAGTTTCCTGTGTCATATCTTTGATTAGAAGGCATGAACACATTTGTTCGAACTCCCGTAGATGGTGGTAAGGGTTTTCACAATCCGTTCATGAGAAGGATTGTTCTCGAACCATGGCCATAAAGCCAGGGCGAAGTTCATAGCTGGTTGAACAAATAGGTCACGCCGAAGGCGGTGGCTCACAGAACATGCCCTTCGGAGCAGAGTAAGAAAGAATGGTGGGTTGCTCCATTTATATGGTGGTGGTAAGGTAAGAATAAGAAAGGTAAGATGATAGATAAGGGGGATATGATACGAGGGTGATCTTGGTTCGAAGATTAACAGCAACCATTTCCCAGCAACGGCTCCAGAAATGCTTGTTGGTATTTCTTAACACCATAGAGTTTTCCGCAAGCGCACGTAAATACCTTTGTAGCACTTGCTCTTAAAGAGTATTCCCAAGGGTATCGAATCCAAAGAACGTGTGTGCTAATCTTTCGAACTAGATCACCCAAGTATACAAAGTTGTTTGGTAGGCAAGGAACAGAGAGGAATTCAAAGTATTGATCCTAATTCAAGGTATTTTGCAGTAGATGCTTGCTCCGGGCACATGCTTACTCCTAGCAATACTAGGATGACTCCCGCCAAGAGCCTATGGCATAGCCGAACGTGGAGAATTACGAAGGACAGATAGGGCTGTCACCACCTACTTCCTACCTCTTCAATCCATGGGTCTACGAGATATCCACTGATGATCTATAACCTAAGCACCACACTTACGTTCTAAATCACTACTCTAGTTGTTTCGAACAAAAAGCTCCAACTAGAGCCTCTAGCGAATTAAAGCAGTGAACCCACAAGTAACTACTTGTGCAAACTACTAAGAATAAAAGATCAAACTTGTATTTAATTCACAAAGGCTTACTTGATTGAGTAAAACCTTTGTAGGGGTACAAGTGTAGAAAAGGGACTTGACAAGCCCAAGCCTCCTTCTCCTAGACTCTTCACCACACTCTCCTTATACTTTGTAGCCTCTAAGACTACTCTAACCCTTTGGAGTGTAGCACTATTCTAAACTTTTGGTGTGTTTTAGAAGTGAGGTGAGGGGGTCTATTTATAGGTGGAGAAGGGTCGGTTCCCGCCACAGTTAACGCGTGAATCAGTCACCATTGACTCTAGGGAGTCGGGGGGAGCCAACACGTGTGATTTGACCGAGTTTGGCGCTAGGAAGGGGTCGGTCGAACCCCTAGTTCGGCCGACCTGGTCAAGCCTCCCCTCGGGGAGTGCTTCCTCCAGGTGGCTTCTAGGTGGGCCCCCTTGATGTATATGGGTGCAACACCGTTGGATCTCCTCGTATTCTCCTGTTGGTGGGCCATTTGATCCATGTGTTGCCACGTGTCATCGCCTGATTCATTGAAATCCATTTTCATGGATTCATCCCTGCATGTTTTTGTATTTTGGGTAATAATTCACCTGCATACAAATAGACACCAACACTTGTGGAATTGGGTTAGTGTATAGCCCTACCACTATGTTTTTTGTTTCTTTTATGCACATTATGAGGTGAATTGACGGTCAAAATATGGTACTTAAGGACCGTCAACATACATCTGAAAGATGAGTTGGCATCTCTAGTTTATATGCTACCTCTCCCCGTTTGTCCAAAATATTGAACGGTCCAATGTATCGAGGTGCTAGCTTGCCTCCAATATTAAACTCTTATGACCTCTCATTGGTGACACCTTAAGATAAACGAAGTATCCCACTTCAAAGTCTAGTTTTCTTCTCATATTGTCCGCATAGCCTTTTTGCCTGAATTGAGCAGCCCTCAAGTTCCAACGGATGATCTGGACTTGTTTTTCAGCTTCTTGCAACATGTCAGGGCCAAATACTTGATTTTCTCCTGTTTTATTCCAAAACAAAGGCATTCTACACTTCCTTCCATATAGTGCTTCATATGGTGCCATCTTCAAACTTGCTTGGTAACTATTGTTATATGAAAATTCTGCATATGGCAAGCTCTTGTCCCAACTTCTTCCATGCTTCAAAGCACAATCTCTTAACATGCCTTCCAGAATCTGATTGGTCCTCTCAGTTTGTCCATCTGTTTGAGGGTGATATGCTGAGCTAAAATTCAACTTTGTTCCCAATGCTTCATGTAGTTTCTGCCACAACCTGGAGGTAAATTGAGAACCTCTATCCGACACTATCTTCTTGGGACTCCATGCAAACATACTATTCTTCCCATATACAGTTCCACCAATTTCTCCCCATTTAAAGTGGTCTTGACGGGAATAAAGTGAGCTGATTTTGACAACCAATTCACAATTACCCATATTGAGTCATAACCAGACTATGTACGCGGTAATCCAACTATTAAGTCCATTCCAATTTCTTCTCACTTCCATTCTAGAATTTTTAATGGCTGCAATAATCCAGCTGACCTTTGATGTTCTGCCTTCACTCGTTGGCACACATCACACAATGCTACGTATTCAGCTATGTCATTTTTCATGCTAGCCACCAATAACAAGTCTTCAAGTCCTTGTACATCTTTGTACGACCCGGATGAATTGAGTAAGGTGAGTCATGTTCCTCTTCTAATATCGTCTCCCGAATATGCTTCACGTTAGGCATGACAATCCTTTTACCAAGCCATAAGGTACCATGTTCATCCTCATCAAACCTAAATTCTCTTCCTTCTTGGGTTCTTTCCTTGATTTCCTTAATTTCTTCATCCTTTGTTTGACCCTCTCGAATTTCCTGCTCCAAGGTCGGATTTATCTCCATTATCCCCATCTCATTCACAAATATGAGATTCAACCGTTCAAACTACTTGCATAACTCGGATGGCAGCTCTCGAACTGTGAGCTGGGGACTTACTACTTTCCGACTTAAGGCATGGGCCACTACATTAGCCTTCCCTGGATGATAATTGATTCCCACATCATAATCTTTGATGATCTCCAACCATCTTTGTTTTCTTAAATTCAGATCCGTTTGTGTTAAAATGTACTTAAGGCTCTTATGATCCGTATAAATTTGACACCTATGTCCAAGGATATTATGTCTCCAAATCTTCAATCCATGTACCACGGTTGCATGTTCCAAGTCATGTGTTTGATAATTCTTCTAACGTTTCTTCAATTGTCTCGATGCTATGCAACCACTTGACCTTCTTGCATGAGCACACATCCATGTCCTTGTCTCGATGCACCACAATAGACATCAAAACTCTTGCTCACATCTGACAATATAAAAACTGGGGCTGTAGTTAACCTCTTTTGCAATTCCTCAAAACTCTCTTGAGAAGCTTGAGTCCATTGGAAAGCTTTCCCCTTCATCAACAACTCGGTCATGGGCTTGGCTATCTTGGAGAAATTCTTGATAAACTGAATGTAGGCCTAGAGGGGGGGGGTGAATAGGCCTTTTTGAAATTTCTCTGTTCCTGTAGCACTTCAACAACAAGGTCAAAACCAGATATATTGGACTAGTCCGGTAAAGTGCAGACTAGTCTGGATTTCACGGGCTAGGTTGATCAAGTTAGGTCAATTTGATTGTTTCGTTGACGTTTGCAGCGGAAATATAAACTTTAATAATAGTTCAATAGTTGTATGTCAAGTTCTATTGCAAGTATGATTCTTGTTCAACTATTTAACTTGAATTCAACAAAATGAATCAAACCCTAGATAATGTTGATCAACTAGAATGATGAACACAAACGAACAAGACACAAGATTTATCCCGTGGTTCGGTTACCACGAAGGCAACCTACGTCCACGTTGAGGAGCCCACAAAAGGACCGGGTCTTCACCAACCCTTCCCTCGTCGGATTGCCACGAAGGTCAATCCTCTTCCACTAATAACACAGGGGTAAATCACCAAGTTGAAGGGGCGATCTCACAAGTTGAGAGCTCCCTTGATTACAAGTTTCAAGACCACCAATAACACACTTCGAAATATACAAATTGAGATACAAGAGTGTGTTAGAGATTCAAACCAAGAGCTCAATCGTGTGCCAAGTGCCTCTCCAATGATCTAGAAGTGATCTTCAATGGATTGATTGATTTTGCACTTAATTTCATGGAGAGAGATGGTTTTTGAGTCTCTTGGGAGGTGTGACGGCGCTAGGGTTCGAGAGAAAAATGAAAGTGGGCCGTGCACCTCTATTTATATGGGGTTTCTAAAAGTGACCGTTAGGGTTTAGAAAGATCGGACTAGTCCGTGGTGGTCACCGGACTAGTCCGGTGTGCTGTGCGTAGCAAACCCTAAGTGTCCAGGAATATCGGACTAGTCCGGTTGAAAACGGACTTGTCCGATTTCGCTACTGGAAAGCTTCGGACTAGTCCGATTGCCATCGGACTTGTCCGGACATATGAAACCCTAAGTGTTTGGGATGACAAGTCCGCACTTGGAGGACTTGTCCGATTTAGATCAGTGTGTATATCGGACTAGTCCGTGTAGACACCAGACTTGTCCGAAGTGGATCAGAATGAATATCGGACTAGTCCGAGTCACAGCGGACTTGTCCGATTTTGTGTGACTTGTGCATTGTGTTAAGGACTAGTCCGCATTGGAGAGGACTAGTCCGAAGTGGATCAGAAAGATATCGGACTAGTACGGTAGAGACCGGACTTTTCCGATCTAGTGCAGAAATTGATATCGGACTAGTCCGGCTGATATCGGACTAGTCCGGTCCTGTATAGCTTTGTGCATTGTGTGTGTGTGATCAAATGAGATTGAGCTCTTGGGTGTGTTTCCTTTACACACTCCATACATACTAAACTACTAATTTCTTCTCCTTGAGCTCAAATTCATTTTCCTTCTAAATTTCCCTCTTTTTGGCACTTTGCTCATTTTTAATCATTTTCCTGCATTCATCTCAACAAAAGGATTAGGATCCCAATTGCTTGTCATAAATCATCCAAAACCCACAAGGGAGTCCTAGATGCACTTTCAATATTCCCCTTTTTGGTGATTGATGACAACCAATTGAGATTTCACAAAATGAGGTATAAAATGAGATTTTCATAAAGTATGCACATGTGACTAAAAATACATCAAGCAACAAGATAATTATTCATGTGTGCATTCTTTATGGTGGAATGCATACTAAGAGCATGAATGCATTAAGAATGACAGAATTTGCATTGATCAACTAATATCAAGTGAATATGGCATTTCAG
This sequence comes from Tuctoria greenei, assembly GCA_036927565.1. Taxonomy (NCBI): domain Eukaryota; kingdom Viridiplantae; phylum Streptophyta; class Magnoliopsida; order Poales; family Poaceae; genus Tuctoria; species Tuctoria greenei. The sequence continues at coordinate 160,201,314 of JAYESD010000008.1, read as the reverse complement.
GAGCAAAAATTCAGATTTCATCACACACTTGCAAATTAATTGAGCAATTTAACACAGGACCAAACATGATATGAAAATAGTGTTAAACAAATACAATCACAATTAAAAATACATAGAGAGCTCTCTCCTCACATCCTATTCAGCTAAAGCTAAGACTAGAGACCCCCCCTCAATCTTTCCCCCTTTGGCATCAAGACACCAAAAAGAGAGAGAGGAAGGTCCTAGGGCTTCACTCTTCGCTGTCAGTCCTCTCGTCGTCTTCATCGTCTTCATCTCTTTCCGCTTGACGAGGTTGAGAGGAAGAAGGAGGAGCGGAGCTGCTCGAGCCCCCAATGCCAAAATAGGCAAGCTCGGAGGGAGTCAAGGGGCTGAGCTCGGTGATGTCCGGATCAGAATCTTCAGAAAGTACTGGAGATCCAATTGGGTTGATCTCCAGCTTCTCACTCAGCTGCTTCACATTGGCTTTTATGTACCTCATGTTCTCCTTCCTCTTCTGATTTAGCTTGTGAAGCTTCACTTCAGTTTTCTTGCATGAGGAGAAAATTGCAGCCAAGTACTTGAGGATCCCACTGGCGGATCCTTTCTGAGGGGCTTCCCTGGAGGGCGGAAGAGCCCTAGCAGCTTCTTCTTGCCTTGCCGGTGCCTCGGGGCTTGAGGTCGGCGATGGAGTAGCCTGGACACTCACTGGCTGAGGCTTCTGAGGTCTCAGTGGAGTGTGCTCCACATCCTTCACAAACTCGATCCCTGTGACCTTCTCAATCATAAACATCAAGTAAGGGGCATAGCCACAGGATCGGTTGGGGGTACATGAGATATTGACCATATCATTCCAAATATAGTCTGCAACATCAAACTGTCTCTTCTTGCTTATGACCCTCATTAGAGTCCGGAGGTAACCCTGTACACTCCCTGCATCCCCATCCTTGGGGGCAATGGTCTTCCGGAGAACTCTGTTCAGGACCACAAGGAAGGGCTTCATGTTCTTTGTGGAGGGAGGAACATACTTAGAGTTGGGCTCATACATGAACTTCATTCCGTCCCTCTCAATGACCCCTATGTTGTGGATGATTAGGTGGTCATTTCCAGCAGAGTCTAAGTGGAGCAGGTTTGCAAAATCCACTTGAGTGATGGAGTACTTGGATCCATGGGTCATCCAAGTCACACTTTCTTCATCTTCACTCGAGAAGTGGCACGTTGCATAGAATTGTGCTATCACTTCATCATTCCAGTTGTGTCTGAAGGCAAAGAGATCCTTCAGACCATGTCTCTCTGCAGCTGCTATCACTTCATCAAAAGCTGCACATTTCTTCTTCTCAAGGTGGGCCCAGTCAATCCATTGACTGCGCACCACCGGGGTCTTCATCGGCAAGTAGACCAGCTTGTAGAAATCAGCATGGAAATTTGACAAAAATCTGCCATCAGCTGCTTGCTTGGGCCTTGCATAGCAATCAACACTTCTCAACTTCGCAGCCACATCGCTGCCCTTGCCAGTGAATCTTTCCTCATTGGGGTCCCGGACCCCTTCTCTGGGAGTATGCAGCTTCAGGGACCCAACAAGCCCTGTGGCAACCCCCTTGCCCTTCCCTTTAGCTTGTCGAAGGCCACTTGAAGAAGTAGCGGCCTTCAAAGCGGCTTTCTTGACGCACACCTTCCTTCGAACTTGGGGAGGTGAGGGAGCAGGCTCGGAGGGTCTCTCTTGGCGTTTCTTGCCAAGACCCGCCGAGGACCGAGGTGCCACCTCGTGGTCCAACTCGGCCTCGAAATCGGAGATTTCGTTGTCGGAGATCGACATGATCTGAGAATGAGTGATCAAGAGAAAGGACAAGTTATACAAGGTATTGGTGAGGTAAGATGGCAATGGAAGGCATTAGGGAATTAAAGAATTAGGTTTTGGTTCAGAAACAACGGACTTGTCCGGTGCACAGGCACGGACTAGTCCGGGGGACCGGACTTGTCCGTACCTGGACCGGACTAGTCCGGTGTTCATCTGCAAAAACCTAACAGACTGGACAAAAATTGATCCCTAAGGAAAAACTAGTCTAGCATACACATAGTACATCAACTAGACATGTAACTAGTGAAGAATGCTAGGCCAAACGATAAGCAATAGAGAAATTTGTGATTTCTTAGGGTTTTGAAGAAAATTTACCAAGAAATCAAAGGAAGCTAACTTCAATCCCCGAGTCTTCAAGCTTGATCTCCGCCCAAGATTGAGGCTTTTCGACGGAGGAATCAAGGATTCGCCCTGGGAGCTCGAGCGCAAGAGAGAGAAAGCTTGGGGGCGAGTGTGGGGTGAAGGGATTAGGGTTTGGTGGCGGCTAGGGTTATGGACACGAAAAATCGGACAAGTCCGGACATGACCGGACTAGTCCGAAGTCATACAGAGACCTATATCGGACTAGTCTGTGGTCTGTCGGACTAGTCCGGTCTAACCGGCACTCTGCGGACTAGTCTGCATGGGCGGACTAGTCCGGATAACCACGGACTAGTCCGTGGTTACCAGGAAAGAATTGCATAGCCCATTCATGTATATTTGAAGGTTCAATAATAGAGAATAGAGAGGCAAAACAATTCAAGCAATCTTGATAAATTTGACCAGTAAGCATACAACAATCATACAATGATCAAAATTCATCAAGATCTAATAATTGACATAGTTTTTCGAGAGAAAAATGGGGAGGGGTAATTTTCACAAATCAATCAACATTTTGAAGTAAGCATACAGGTATGTAACTTTTCAAGCCACACTCCGAGAATCAAGAATATTTAGCTCATTTCGGAGTTTGCAAAAACGCTTTTCATCAAGTGGCTTGGTGAATATGTCGGCCAATTGTTTTTGTGTGTTGACATGTGAGATGGTTATGTCTCCTTTCATGGAATGGTCTCTCAAGAAATGATGTCTTATGTCTATGTGTTTAGTCCTAGAGTGCTCAACTGGATTGTGGGCTATTTTAATGGCACTCTCATTGTCACAAAGGAGAGGGATATGGTTCATATTGTAACCGTAATCCCTTAGAGTTTGTCGCATCCAAAGAAGTTGTGCACAACAACTCCCGGCTGCAACATACTCCGCTTCGGCTGTGGATAAAGCAATGGAATTTTGTTTCTTAGATGACCAAGAAACTAAAGATCTTCCTAGGAATTGGCATGTGCCAGAGGTGCTTTTTCTATCAACTTTGCACCCGGCATAATCTGCATCGGAATACCCAATCAGATTGAATTTTGAGCCTTTTGGGTACCATAGACCAAGGTTGGGTGTATGAACTAAATATCTCAAGATTCTTTTTACGGCTGTCAAATGACATTCCTTAGGGTTGGCTTGAAATCTTGCACACAAACATACACTCAACATAATATCTGGCCTAGATGCACATAAGTAAACTAAGGATCCAATCATGGAGCGATATACCTTTTGGTCGACGCTCGGTCCATCTTCATTGAGATCCAAGTGGCCATTCGTAGCCATGGGAGTCTTTATGGGCTTTGCCTTGTCCATGCCAAACTTCTTGAGTATGTCCTGCGTGTACTTGGTTTGGCTTATGAATGTTCCCTCCTTTTGTTGCCGCACTTGGAATCCCAAGAAGTACTTCAATTCTCCCATCATTGACATTTCAAACCTGTCTGTCATAATTCTACTAAATTCTTCACAGAAGGATTGGTTAGTTGACCCAAAAATTATGTCATCCACATAGATTTGGCAAATGTCAGGTGATGACATTTGGGTCAACTAACCAATCCTTCTGTGAAGAATTTAGTAGAATTATGACAGACAGGTTTGAAATGTCAATGATGGGAGAATTGAAGTACTTCTTGGGATTCCAAGTGCGGCAACAAAAGGAGGGAACATTCATAAGCCAAACCAAGTACACGCAGGACATACTCAAGAAGTTTGGCATGGACAAGGCAAAGCCCATAAAGACTCCCATGGCTACGAATGGCCACTTGGATCTCAATGAAGATGGACCGAGCGTCGACCAAAAGGTATATCGCTCCATGATTGGATCCTTAGTTTACTTATGTGCATCTAGGCCAGATATTATGTTGAGTGTATGTTTGTGTGCAAGATTTCAAGCCAACCCTAAGGAATGTCATTTGACAGCCGTAAAAAGAATCTTGAGATATTTAGTTCATACACCCAACCTTGGTCTATGGTACCCAAAAGGCTCAAAATTCAATCTGATTGGGTATTCCGATGCAGATTATGCCGGGTGCAAAGTTGATAGAAAAAGCACCTCTGGCACATGCCAATTCCTAGGAAGATCTTTAGTTTCTTGGTCATCTAAGAAACAAAATTCCATTGCTTTATCCACAGCCGAAGCGGAGTATGTTGCAGCCGGGAGTTGTTGTGCACAACTTCTTTGGATGCGACAAACTCTAAGGGATTACGGTTACAATATGAACCATATCCCTCTCCTTTGTGACAATGAGAGTGCCATTAAAATAGCCCACAATCCAGTTGAGCACTCTAGGACTAAACACATAGACATAAGACATCATTTCTTGAGAGACCATTCCATGAAAGGAGACATAACCATCTCACATGTCAACACACAAAAACAATTGGCCGACATATTCACCAAGCCACTTGATGAAAAGCGTTTTTGCAAACTCCGAAATGAGCTAAATATTCTTGATTCTCGGAGTGTGGCTTGAAAAGTTGCATACCTGTATGCTTACTTCAAAATGTTGATTGATTTGTGAAAATTACCCCTCCCCATTTTTCTCTCGAAAAACTATGTCAATTATTAGATCTTGATGAATTTTGATCATTGTATGATTGTTGTATGCTTACTGGTCAAATTTATCAAGATTGCTTGAATTGTTTTGCCTCTCTATTCTCTATTATTGAACCTTCAAATATATATGAATGGGCTATGCAATTCTTTCCTGGTAACCACGGACTAGTCCGTGGTTATCCGGACTAGTCCGCCCATGCAGACTAGTCCGCAGAGTGCCGGTTAGGCCGGACTAGTCCGACAGACCACGGACTAGTCCGATATAGGTCTCTGGATGACTTCGGACTAGTCCGGTCATGTCCGGACTTGTCCGATTTTTCGTGTCCATAACCCTAGCCGCCACCAAACCCTAATCCCTTCACCCCACACTCGCCCCCAAGCTTTCTCTCTCTTGCGCTCGAGCTCCCAGGGCGAATCCTTGATTCCTCCGTCGAAAAGCCTCAATCTTGGGCGGAGATCAAGCTTGAAGACTCGAGGATTGAAGTTAGCGGACAAGTCTATCCCTTGGGGTTGTTGGGGACATGGTCATTCTAAAACTAAGACCATCCTTACCACTTACGTCGTGGTGGCAATGTAGAGGTACAAAGGCTCCCTGGGTTCCGGCACCACCATGATGGGCAGCAATGTAAGTTCTTGCTTCGGCTCGTGGAACTCCTTCGATGCCTCCTCGGTGCAGATGAACGGTCCAAACTGACACATCAGCTTGAAAAAGGGGGGGGGGCACTCAGCTAATATAGAGATAAACCGGTTGAGCACTGTCAGGCAACCTTCAAGCTTCTGCACGTCCTTGATATTCTCTGGGATTGTCTCAATCCCACGGTGTGAGACCAAGAAACCAAGGACCTTCCCAAATTTGTCTCTGGACACACACTTGTATTGCATGAGCTTTGTGCGCGTGGTCCAGAACCTGTCGAAGACTAGAGCGAGGTTTTCTAGCAATGATGTATGTGTTTGGATTTTTACAATGATATCGTGGACGTACCTCTATTGGGTCCCGAATGAGATCCCAAATGTTTTATGCATGGCACGTACAAAGGTATGCATTCTTAGGACCGTAAGGCATGGAGACATAACAGTAAAGGCCATCTTCGGTTATAAATGAGGTATGCTCTTCATCCTCTCTAGACATAGGGATTTGGTGGAACCCTAAGTAAGCGTCTAGAAAGCAGAGTAGATCGCAACCCAAGATTGAATCTAGGATTTGATCTATCCTAGGGAGAGGGAAAGGATCTTTAGGACATGCCTTATTGAGGTTGGTGTAGTTGATGCACATCCGAAGCTTCCCACTAGCTTTGGGGACAACAACAGGATTAGCCAGCCACCTGAGATGGTGGACTTCCCGTTTGAAGCTAGCATCGAGCAACTTCTTGATCTCTTCGTGGATGAAGTTCTTCCGCTCGATGGACTGCCTTTGTGGCCTCTGCTGTGTCAACCGGGTGTCGAGATAGATCTTCAAATGGTGCTCGATCACTTCCCTGGGGATTTCACGGATCTGCGATGTTTGCCAGGAAATCACGTCGACATTAGCTCGCAGGAAAGCGATGAGCGTGGTTTCCTGCTTGCTGTCTCAACTCCTGACAATGCGGGTGGTATGTGCAACATCAGAGCTGATCTCGATAGCCTTGATGGGTACATAGTCGCTGTTGGAGGGCTGCACCTGGGGTTCAGCAACGTAGTTGCGCTCATGCGAGCTCGGCGAAGGCTAACTTTGTCCAGCATCGCCCGAGGCAGGTGCTGGGGCTGCTGCAAGCGCTTGGAGCTTCTCCAAGGCTGACACCAAACCAGCGAGATCTCCGCAGATCTTGAAGATGCTAGAGGGAGTTGGCATCTTCAATACAAGGTAGCCGTAGTGGACTACAGTCATGAATCGTTACAGGGTAGGCCTACCGATGATGGTGTTGTAGGGGAGGCTGACCTCCGCAACGTCGAACAGGATATTCTCCGTCTTGAAGTTCTCGGGTGTCTCGAGGGTCACCCGGAGGTGGATGTTGCCGTACGGGATAATACTCCCTGGCCCTACCACCAAGAATGGTCTCAATGGGGCGAGCTTGGACACAAGGATCTTTAGCTTGTCAAAGGCTGCACGGTTGATGAGGTTGAGGCCAGCCCTGCCATTTATCAAGACGTGGTAGAAGTTGATGTTTGCGATGGTGGGGGCAACGAGGAGGGGCCAAAGTCTGGTTCCAACAGCGTTCTCAGGGCAGTCGGAGGCGTCGAAGCTAATCGATGTCTCCATCTATCTGTGATGCGGCACCGGGGCGTGAGTAGGGGCTATCGAAGCTACTGCACGACGTAGATTCTTGACCGCGTTCTGGGTTGCGGGGTCCCAAGATCCCCCACAGATAAAATGGAGTGTTTTGTGACGCTCGTGGTCGCTGTTGGGGTCGAAGTCCTTAGCTTGGTGGACCATTTCAACGGCCTGTTCGGGCTTTTGGAACTCCATCTCCATGTCTTTGCTGACCTGTAGGTCGACCTTCTGCGATCATTCTTGTCGCTGCTTGCAGGCTTGATGCTTACCGTGGCGATTAAAGCGCAACCACTTTTTTAGAGGAAAAAGCCCGTAGCCGGTGCGCCAAATGTCGAAGTGTTCTTGCGACACTTCCCGTAGACCTGCAATGCAAGCAGCTCGTGGAGGTTCTTTATTGGCAGCGCTTAGTCCTAGGGAGAGATTGCGCGTATGAAAGATGGTGATACGGTGGTTTTACGTGGTTCAGGACGCTGAAGCGTAATATCCTACTCCACAATGTTAGATGTATTGCTTTTGTGTATGCGTGTGTTGAGTGTGTATGAGTTGAGATTCTCTGCACCAGTGGTGGTCCAGTCCTTTTATAAGCAAGGTCGGACGCCTTACATGTTGGGTCCGAGGCCTGGAAGGTGGCCCCTGGGCGATCTTATCCTAAAGATCTAAGACTTTTCCGCTATACTGTCTTTGACCTCGGCCTGGAGACTCGTCGTCCTATTGCCTCCAATACCAGTGGCCGACACGTAGTTACTGATGGTGGTAGGGGATGTCCCGTCCATTTTTCTTGTCGCCATAAGCTACCCCACTTGGTAGAGAGGGGTAGGCTTGTGGCGCCTTTACTGTGATTTGATTGGGCGCAGCGGTCCCAGAACTTAGACATGTGCTGCGTCATGCGTCAGGGGTGGGTGCATGTCTTCAATGCTTGATTTAGACAGGGTGCACCATCCCTTAACTCCCGCAACCCACCATCTAGGGAAAGTTGCTGGACACGTGGCCGTATCGGGGCTGGCCACAACAGGGGAGGCCAGTTCTGGTACTTCGAGTCACATGTCAGCCTCGGAGCCCTTCTCTAAAGAGAGCTGGGAATTCGGGACTGCAGGACACGTGGTTGTGCCAGTGCCCACCTCCGCAGGAGTTTTCCGGTCTGGTGCTCCAGGCCACGTGGCTGCACCGGAGCCCACTCCTACAGTGGAGTGGGGTCCTGTCCCGCTAAACATGTGGTAGCTCGGGAGCCCGTCTTACCGGGGGAGCTGGGTCACGTCCTTGAGGTCCACGTGACAGCGCTGGAACCCATACTTGAGGAAGGCTGGAGTTCGGTGCCTTCTGGACATGTGGTGCTGTTGGACCCTGCCTCGGCGGGGAGGCAGGGTACTTAGGTGCTTTCAGCCTATGTGTGAGATTATCTCGTATGTCGGGTACAGACAGTGTGGATTACTAATCTCTCAACGAGGTGGCAATCGAGAATAAGTACACACTGCCCCGGATAGAGATCTGTTTGACCAAATGAAGGGAGCCAGAATATTCTCTAAGATTGATCTTCGGTCAGGATATTTTCAAATGAAGATTAGACCATCAAAAATATCCAAAACAGCCTTTAGTACGCGATAGGGATCTTATGTGTACACCGTTATGTCATTTGGATTGACTAATGCACCTGCATACTTCATGTATCTCATGAATAAGGTCTTAATGTTGTATTTGGATAAGTTTGTTGTAGTGTTCATTGATGATATCATGGTATACCCGAAAAGAAAAGAAGAGCATGAAGAGCATTAAAGGATGACATTGCACAAATTGTGAGAACACTAGTGGTATGCCAAGTTTAAAAAGTGCCAATGGATGAGGAAGATATCATTCTTAGGCCATATCATCTCCGATGGAGGTGTATCTTTTGATCTAGGAAAGGTAAAGCACGTGTTGAAGTGGAATCCACCACAAAATGTGATGGATATTTGAAGCTTATTGGGAATGCCTAGATATTATTGCCATTTCATTGAGGACTTCTCCAAGATAGCGGAGCCCATGACTGAACTACTAATGAAGGAGAAAACATTCATGTGGACTCAGGCTTGTCAGAATAGTTTCGAGGAGCTAAAGAAGAGATTAACCACCACACCGATTTTGACATTGCCAGATTTTAGCAGAAGCTTTGATGTATACTGTGATGCATCAAGGCAAGGACATGGTTGTGTTTTAATGCAAGAAGGCTGAGTAGTGGCTTACGCATCAAGGCAACTGAAGAAACATGAGTTGAATTACCAACCCATGATCTTGAACTTGCAGCCGTAGTGCAAGCATTGAAGATTGGGAGGCACTACATTCTTGGTCATATATGTGAGATTTACTGGGATCATAAGAGTCTCAAGTACATATTCACACAAACGGATCTGAATTTCAGGCAACACGATGGTTGGAACTCATTAAGGACTATGATGTGGGAATCAACTATCACATAGCAAAATCTAATTTAGTGGTCGATGCCTTGAGTCAAAAAAGAGCAAGCCACCAGCTCACTATTAGGGAGTTACCATCTGAGCTATGCAAGGAGTTTGAGCGATTACATCTTCGATTAACAAAAATGAGATGGGAGTAATAGAAGTAAATCTAACATTGGAGCAAGAAATAAGAGAATATCAAGCGAAGGATGAGGAAATCCAAGAAATAAAAAAGGATCCAAGAAGGGAGCAAATTCAGATTTGAGGAAGATGACCATGGTACGGTATGGCTTGGAAAACGGATTGTTGTGCCTAATGTGAAGCATATTCGTGAGACAATATTGAAAAAGGCACATGACTCACCTTACTCGGTTCACCCCGGTAGTATGAAGATGTACAAGGACCTGAAAACTTGCTATTGGTAGGATGTAATGAAGGACATAGTTGAATATGTCGCATTGTGTGATGTATGCCAAAGGGTCAAAGCTGAACATCAAAGGACAACTGGACTATTACAGCCATTGAAGGTTCTGGAATGGAAGTAGGAAGAAGATGGTATGGACTTCATAGCTGTTTTATAGCGCACTCTGTCAGGTTATGACTCAATATGGGTGATTGTGGATCACTTGACCAAATTTGCACATTTTATTCCTATCAAGACTACCTATAGTGGAGCAAAGTTGGCAGAATTGTATATAGGAAGAATAGTGTGTCTACATGAAGTGCCTAAGAAAATTGTGACACCCTATTCCGAAAGATGAACCAAGTGTGACGCATATGTGTGCCCATGATGTTCAACACGCATACACAAGTGCATCACAAACGATATACAGAAAATTACCACAACACAAGTTAATTAACTACTTTTATTACAATATTTAAGTAATCCTTAGATTACAGCTCTAATGATCATTGTTAATAGGTTCTGCAAAGAAAAAAAATCTAAACTAAGCAAACTAAGTAAAGCTAAGCAAATAGGGTATCGCGGCTCCATGCAACACCACAAGTAAGTCAATGGCAGCACATAGCCTAGTACTCCACATTATCATCAGGGTACTCCCAAACATCACCTCAAACTGTTGGTGGGGGACTTGAAAGGGTGAGCACATTGTCGTTCTCAGCAAGTGTGGGAAAATTATGACATGTAGCTTAAACAAGTAATGATAATAAACAATAGCTAATGCTGAAAAGTACATTTAAAACATATGAAAAGCATCCTACAATGTCTATGGGAAATAATCCCATCATAATGCAATAATTACTATTTATGAGTCCAATACCATCAATTACCATTATATCAGATCCATCAATAATTATCGATACAAAAGTCAAATTCTTACCATCAACATTAACCATATTAATTTATCACAGCTCAACCATAGACAATCCCAAACCATCCCAAATCCCAAGTTCCACTCTAATCATCTAGGTCATCCAAGTGTTCGTAACCGGGAGCACTGTTATCATGATAGTTTTTGACACTCTGCAGAGGTTGTACCACTTTACCCACATATTCATGATTTCATCATCTTTCGGTGACTAAGAACCTCTATTATGCCTAATCACACTTCCATTGGTGTGTGACCAGCAAATCACAAAATAGCCTTTCAAAAGGGACTACTAGCATGTACGAACCCACTAAAGTTTCACCAGTAGGCTTGAATCTCCATTCTCCCACCCACGGGCCCCCTCATGTGCCATGCGGTTCCTTGGGTAGTCCTCCTCGACTCCTATTCCCTGCACCATCCAATGGTCCATACAATACCAGCAGCACACCTAATTATTCAGCTACACCACATCCATACTTGGCCTTGTGGTGGCACTGTTGTCCTGGCATATTCTCACATGAACCGGTCCTTAGATCTAAGGCAAGAAAAACCACCATAACACCCAACCCAATCCACAAACCATGCTTGCTTACATCTCCCAAGTCCCATGTAACAAATTAACCATATCCATCAATTATCATCATATACATGCTCCTAATTCATAGTTAAGCCATTTGGTTGTTTTCTCATCACAATTAATTAGAGCAAAACAAAAAAGTTAAAAAGCCCTTACGGACTCTCTACAATGTATCCCAAGCGACGAGGATGGTCAAGCAAGTCGAGTCAACACATATCTTGGGTTTCCCATCAAATTTACACAAGAATGCAGTTTTTCAAACAAAATATTTGAAAGTAGGATCAAAATGATCAAGGACACTTACCTCACTCTTGAGACTAACTAGGGTCAAAAGCTTCAAAGTTGTAGGGCTGGAGGACCTCGATAGCACCCTCTAGAGCAAAACCTTCTATTCCGTGCAAAAGACATACAAAATAGACATCACAATCAATAATTGCTCATATATTACTCAATATGTCATGATATGCATGAATAATGCAATTATGAGGTAAAACTTGTTAATAAGTTGTTTTTAATGTTTACTAACTAGTTCTAATGGTGTTTAACACATTTGAACAGTAGTTGAATCAATTTAGATCAAATTGTAATTAATTCAGCAACTTCATATTTAGATGGCTGGACAAGTCCGTACTGGGGACCGAACTAGTCCGCCCTAGACCAGAAAGTCAACCGGACTAGTCCGCACTGGGACCGAACAAGTCCGTTAAGCTAGGGTTTTGGGCGGATTTCCAACTAGAGTATAGTTTGAGTTGAATTATGGGACCAAGATTGAAGTAGAAAGATGATCTAAGGTAATTGCTGTGAATTCAACAACTCAAGGGTCGAGAATTCGATGAATCTTAAGATCAGGCATCTAGATCCAAGGAAGATGGAGAATTGGTGGAGAATTGACGATGATGTTGATGAGTTGAAGAAGATCGATCTTACTGGATCCTTCTCCTTCCTCCTTCCTCTACCCTTGTTGCAGTGAACTCCTCTTGACGGCGGCTCTCACGAACTAGGTATCTTCAATTGTGGCAAAGAGGTAAAGGGGTTGATATTGGGGTGTTATATAGAGGCGGATAGGTAGGGTTTGGGTGGAATTCGAGTTTAAGGCGGTGGAGGCCGTGTACGGGTCCCAAATGGGACCCACGAGGGTTGGGCACGATGTTCTTGAGCCCAATTAAGGTAAATACCCAATAGCAAGTCTTGGAGGAAAAGTTGAATCCGAGTCGGGCACACTAGACAAGTCCGCTTGGGGGCCGGAGTAGTCCATTGGAAGTTAGAAAGTTGAAGGGATAAGTCTGGTGTTAAGCCGGACAAGTCCGTTCGGAGTTATTTGGAAGTTACACAAAGTTGAATGGACAAGTCTGGTTCTGGGCCAGAAAAGTCCAGGGTATGAAATAGGAAAACATTAGAAACATTTTCGGACTAGTCCGTATCATTAACGGAAAAGTCCAGAAAGACAACAGAGAGCAAAACCGGACTAGTCCGAGGCCCAAACCGAACAACTCTGCCCTACCCTGGGAGAACAATGAACAGTTAGATAGTATAGTCCGGGTACAAATCCGGACAAGTCCGCACAACAACAGGTTTTTATTTGCTTGCATGATTATAATTTTTTAAAACTTTTTCTATTTGTGTTGCTTAATGCAAAACATGAATAAGAATGTATGCAATGCATGATGGATGAAAATGAGGATGTTACAAACCTACCCCCGTTAAAATGAATCTCGCCCTCGAAATTCGACGTAGAAGGAAAGAGATAGGGAAATTCTTTCTTGAGATCATCTTCCAGCTCCCAAGTTGCTTCCGATTCTGCAAGATGCTTCCATTGTGTTTTGCACCATCGAGTCACCTTGTTCCTTGTGACTCTCTCCTTGGTTTCCAAGATTTTGGCTGATTCCTTGGCATAAGTCAAATCTGCTTCCAATTCCAATTCTTCCATTAGCACTTATTCTTCCGGTACCCTTAAGCACCTCTAGAGTTGAGAAACGTGGAACACATCATGAACATCGGAAAGATGTGTTGGCATCTTCAACTTATATGCCACTTCTCCACATTTGCCCAAAATCTTGAATGGTCAAATATAGCGAGGTGCCAACTTGCCCCTGACATTAAACTGCTTATGACCTTCCATAGGTGACATTTTGAGGTATACGAAGTCTCCCACTTCAAAGGCTAAGTTTCTCTGCCTATTATCCACATAGCCCTTTTGTTTTGATTCAGCAGCCCTCAAATTCTTGTGGATCGTCTCAACTTGTTTTCCAGCGTCTTGCAACACATCAGGGCCAAATACTTGAGTTTCTCCTGTCTCATTCCAAAACAAGGGTGTCCTACACTTCTTTGCATGTAGTGCTTCATATGGCGACATCTTCAAACTGGCTTGGTAACAGTTATTGTAGGAAAACTCAGCATACAACAAGCTCTTGTCCCAGCTACGCCCGTGCTTCAAGGCACAAGCTCCCAACATGTCTTCCAATATCCGGTTGGTCCTCTCGGTTTTCCCATCGGTTTGTGGATGATATTGTTGATGGTTCCTACGCACTACTAACAATTCATCTCTAGCAGTGGTGCCAAAAATGCTTGTTAATAGATTTTATATTATACATGTAAATCGGCAACCGCACGAAAACTATCAACGTAGTAGTTTCCCTCTAAGAGTATTCACAAAGGGTGTCAGTTATATTCTCCCAAAGGGCTAGATGGAAGTAAAATAATCATCAAGTGGAAAGGCTAGGTTGATCTAGGTAAGGTTCTAGCAAGGATGGATAAATGATAGTTGGAGCAGTATGACACACACAAGAGCATTCTATCATAAGGGGGTAAATGGGGTAAAGAGGGACTAGGCTAAGAGCTAGGTTGAGACTCCTACTATGCTTCTAATGTACATATACATAGCCTAAGATATTTACTAATGATCATGTTAACTATGAATTCTCAAGCTAAGTGGATTGACACATCGGGCACAGGTTTACCCCTAGCAATACTAGGATGACTCCCGCCGAGAGCCTGTGGCATAGCCGAACTTGGTAGATTACAAAGGACAAATAGGGTTGTCATCACCTACCGCCTACCTCTTCAATCCATGGGTCTTTGAGACATTCAACGCTACTCTATATCCTAGCACCATGCTAGCATATTAAGTAATTACCATAAGAGCCTAGGCACAAGCCATCCTAAGGCAATGAACTAAATCATCGATTAACCAATGTTAATTCATAGCATAAGTGATTCATGCTAACATAATCATGTCATAGATAATTAGACTATAGTGGGGGTTTGTAGTATTTATGATGATATAATGAGAATGGTATAACACAAATATAAATACTACTCCTACCACATACATGGAATCCCCAATCAAACAAGAAATGCTTCATCCAAGTGTATAAACAATGGAAGACAAAAGATAACATCTTTGTTAAGAATAAAGTCACAAATACAAATAGGAATATGAGAGCCATACCTTTCCCAATTGGAAATTTGGAAGAGACTCCTTCTACTCCTCTCCTACTTGGACTATAGACTAGAGGCTCTCCTCTCTACAGCCTATACTCCTCTAACCTATGGAGAGTAGTGGATACAATGGATGAAAACTAAAGTGGTGTGTGTTAAAGTGAGGGGTCCTATTTATAGATTGGAAAAGGGTCAGTTCCCGCCACCAAAGTGCGCGAATCAGTCTTCATCATGATGAGGAACTACAGGGAGTCAACACATGGAAACTGACCGAGTTTGGCGCCAGGAAGGGTTCGGCCGAACCGCCTAGTCGGCAGAACAGAAATGTTGACCATTTCAGGTGTGCATCCTTGGGGTGACTTCCAGGTGGGTCCCCTATGACAGATATGGGTGCTACAACACTGTATGGCCTCAGATACATCTGTTTGAGGGCCATTTGATCCCTGTGGTGCCACGTGGCATCACCTGATTTGCTAGAATGATATTTTATAGGATCCATCCCCTTGTTTTACTTCAATTCTGCATAGAATGCCTGCATGCACTACTTTCTCCAGAGACAAGTGGAAGTAGGTTAAATAGAAAGGTGATGTGTGCAAGAAATAATATTTCCTTTGCATAATTGAGTTATATTGATGGATGAAGTTTGTATATAACAGCCGTCAACAAACTCCCCCAAGCTTATCCTTCGATCGTCCTGAGCAAATTCATGATTTTAGTTTGATGATCAGGAGGTTCTACAATGTTGTACTTTTTAAAAGTACCATGTGCACGAGAAAATACTCTACCTAATATTGCGAAAATTGTCATGGTACTTCACCCATCTGAAGTCATTATGGGGCTTATGCCTTCTCCTATTCATAGGTGGCTAAAAGATAGAACAGCAAATGGAGCACACATACTCTAGAAATCAAGTTCCACTCAAATCTCAGAGAGTTCAATTTAGATTTTAAGTATCTCAATTCTATTCTCTCAAGTCTCTCCATTGTGTGTAGTGGAAATATATCCTCACAAGGGCATTTTGCCTAAATTCATCCTACCTCTACATAAGGCTTGTATGTGGAGCTTGGTAGGGAATATGGTAGGCATATTTGTAGCACAAAATATTGCTAAGTCAAAAGAGTAATCCTTAGGAGAAATCAATTCAAAAAAAATTGAATCAAAACTTGTGCATTTGTGATGGAATGGAGTGGATGTGGATATTGAGATGACTCCTTTTTGAGTGGACTCTCTTATTTTGCAAGGATGAAACATGGCTACTTTTTTTTTCTCATGCTTATGATGTAAGCATGCATTTTCTTTCTATTTCTTTTTCTTGTAGCCATGTCTCCTACTCCCTTTTTATGCAATAAATTTTTGAGAGAGTACTAAGCATGAATGGTATGGAGTTTCTCTTTTTATTGTGGAATGGTGATATGATGAAATTTTGCTTACTTCTAATGTAGAAGTATGGCATGTGCAAGTGAAGTCTTGAATTCAAAAAGTAATGAATGAAATCTCACATAGGTCTATACTAGTTTGACAAAGCTCAATGTGAAGGCAGATAGCATATGCATAAGGTCTATCAATGTGTTATATCATATTTCTTTGGTAGGTATTTCCAATCAATTGAGAGTAACTGAAATCTTTTAAGAATTTCTCCAGAAATCTAAGTTTCACTTTCAAAATAGGATTATCACTATATCATATCTCACAACAACTTAGAATGGACTAAGATTTTGCTACCCACAATTTCCAAACCAAGGCAAAAGTAATTTTAGCCAATGAGAGCAATATTTTGGAGAGTAGTAAGTTGTAAACTAGGGACTTAGGAACATTAAAATAGAGCAACTATTCATCATTTCATCTATGTGAATTCGAAGTCATTCTTACCGCACATTATTTATTTTATTTGAAAGCAAGTCTATCCTATTTCTCGTTTCATTTTTCTTGCGTGCAAGGTGGATGATGGAAAATAAATATGCAAGGGTGTGATATAATTTACCTCATGTGGGGGTCCTCCCCCAATCTTGTTCTTCACTCACCTCCGTGATGAGGGTTGCACCACTGATGACGAAAGTATGCCGCGAGATTGGCTTGTTGTTGTTGTAGCGTGGAGTTGAGGTTGATGAATTGAGCATCTATGTGTTGTTGTCAGTCTTGGTTACCTTGGACATGCCCTTGGAGAGTGTTGTAGATGTCACCCATTCTCACTTCAAACTCTTCCATACGTCTAGTGAGATCCGTCATTCAATGGCTATAGTCACGATGACTTCTAACTGAAGAGGAACGACATCATCTCATGGATGATGGAGGCAAGCTGCTAGAGCTTTAATTGGATAGGGGTGGCTCCCATGTGGCACATGGCCATCCATGCTAAGATGAACCTTTGGTCTCATACGATGGAGGTTGAGTCCATCCGGGTGCATCATCCGTTGGGTTCTCTTCCTCCTCTTACTCATAGACCGTGGAAGTTTTCAGGGGCATAGCCGCTCACCTTGTATGGCTTCTAGTTACCCTACTAGAGACATTACTTTTTCCGGCTTCATTGATGGTAAGGAGGTCAATGGTTGGCCTCCGGCATTTGTACAAATGATAATCCGGGTTAGGTAACCGAATTTCATTGACAAAGTGGGGATAATAAAATATCAAAGAGCCATCTTGATCATGCTTAAGGGTATGACCTTGCACTAAATAATCTTCATTAATTAATTCTCTTTCGTTTTCAATATACTCAAATAAAGAATATTCTAATGTTGCCACCCAAGTAGCAATACGGGTAATCAATGAAATACATTCAATTGGACCTACCCTTGGAATATAATCTAACCATTGTGTCATCATGGCAATAAGTTGAGCAACTTTTATCTTTTTAGTTATAGCAAACAAAATTTTCAGCTCATCATCACGCACTACCCTTACATCTCTTCTAGGGAACATAGTCATAGCCACCCATCTATGCATAAAGCCCAAAGTACGGTTGTGCAAGTGTCTATTCCTAGGTGCACTACATTTGACCTCAACAGTTAAATCATGCCAAAAACTTTGTTTGTTAAACTTAGGCAAAGTGTCTAAATCTAGCAAACAACATTTATGGAAGCCTAGGATTTCACTTAAGTCTTTCCATAGGATGTTGTATTATTTTTTAAATAATCTAATAGTAATATCATCAAATCCTATTTTGAGTGTGCAAAGGAATTTTATGGAGAGAAGGCGTGAACCTTTCTCCTCTATGTTAGCAAAGTTTTGTCATCCTAATGCACGCCAAATGGAAAAGAATCCAGAATCTATACCTATTTTGGAGATCAAATCCAGATCATAAGATTTCGTATGAGAAAACTCACGATCTTGGAGGAGCTTGTGTGCTTGATCTTCAACTTCACTTTGGATGTCGAGGTAATCGTCAGGAAGAAGTTGGTGTGGGTTGTTTTTTATCAACCATGGGAGTGTTCTCTCCTACACTCCTCCTCCTTGAACTTTGTGTAGCAACGGAAGAGGGCTGTGCACTTGAGTCTCCACCATGGCTTAAGCTTCCAGCCTCCTTCCTCCTTCCAAACAACCTCTTCATTCCTTTCATGGCCACAACAAACAAGAGCACTACAAGGCAAAAACTCGAAAGAGGTGATGTTAACAAAAGCAAAACCCCACCGAATTTTCCCTTGAAGAACATGAGAGCAAATTGCAAATGCAAATTAAAGCAAATCTTTTTGAGTATGGAATTGATCAAGAGTACTTCAATGAAGAGCAAGAAAACAATGTGACCAAGAGTGACTTTGGGGGGTATCAAATGAGGTGAAGTGTGAGGAGAAGAGCTCCTCACGGCAACCATTTATAGTGTACAATCCCCAACGGTCACTATGGAACTATATGTAGCTGTTGGAGGAGAGAGAGCCAGAATGGCTCATTCCCCTAGTCGGCCGAACAGGGGGGTTGACTGACCTAACAAGTGGCTCCCCAATGGCTATGGGATTAGCACGTTGGTGAATTACCACTTTGCAGCTCATAAAAATTGTTTTCTGAATAAAAAATCGTTTTTCAAACCCAACAATTTTCTTTTTGTAAAAATAAAGAAATAAAAAGGATATTTGAGAATATAAGATTCTCAACTTACTAAGAAAACTCAAATATGCAGTGGGGAAAAATCAAACTAAATGGGGAAAATCAAATAAAGAGAAAAGAAAAATAAAAGAAAAGGATAACTACCAATTTAACCTATTGGCTAGGTCTCACAACCGTCCGATGAGATTAACATTCCTCCTTCTTCATTTCTTGACATCCGGACCCAAAGGGATGGTCTCGGATGGAGTTTCTTGCTTCTTCTGCTGTACCTTCTTTGGTGGCTTGGTGTACTTGGGCCTTTGGGGAAGCCCGGACTTCTCCATCTTGTTGGGATGTCAGCGTGGACGATAAGACGGGTTTTCCACATAGATCAAATTCCTCATGAATGCAATGGTTGGGTCCACCTTTTGAGGTGTGATTTTTACCTCTTAAAAGTTTTTAACATTCGCCCCATTGGGGATCATGGAGCATTGCTCCAATTTTGGGTGAAAGTTAAATTTCTCCTCCTTGTCATTGATATGGAAGTGGATTTCTCCAGCTCCCACATCTATGCGAGCCTTCGCGGTGCTAAGGAATGGTCGCCCAAGAATGAGTGGCGTATCCTTCTCAACCTCCATGTCGAGCACCACGAAATCCATGGGTATGAAGCAATTCCATATTCTCACCGGAACATCTTCAGCGATACTCGCCGAATAACAGACTGAGGAATCAGCAAGTTGGAGCTGCATTGGTGTTGGAGTAAGCTCCATAAAGTTCAGCTCTTCGAAAACCACATTGGGCATCACACGCACACTTGCTCCAAGGTCACAAAGGGCCTTCTCAAAGTGGTGTGTGTAGAGGCCCTAAAAATCATTTGTGTCCATATGACTTTGGCAATAAGAACTTGTTACCACATCATATGCAATGATGAACTTAACTACATGATGGTGGTTCAGGTTAAATCATAGCTCATGACAAGAATGGTTTCACATGAGAATATGAGTACATCATAAATCCAAGCATAATTTAAAAACATTATTAGCAAAGTGTCAGCACTTGCAAAGTCCATTTACTAATGTAAATAAATAGGAAATGGAATTAAACTTGAATTCAAACTTTCATTTAAATTTGATTCAAATTTTGTTGAACATAGAATCTGACTTCAGATTTGGATTCCCCATATTTTGATTGATTTTTTCCGCCAAGTTTGAGAATTTTTGAAGGACATTTGATGGGAGAATGAAATGACCAAAGAAGGTGTTAGGGGAGAAGAAGGTGGGACCCACCTGTCACTGGGACATGGTTGAACCGACTCTGCACGCTCTATCACAGCGTGCCAGCGCGAAGGCATGCACCACCGAGGCGAGCTGCCACTGCCAACTGCTCTGGATGATCCCAGTTCACTGCAAAAGATCGCTCTGCTCTCTACGCTCTCTCTCCTCTCTCTCTCTCTCTCTCCCGAAGCTCTGCTCGCTCTCGATTTCCCGCGCACGCGTTTTCCGTCCGCCGGAGCTGCACGGCCGTTACTGGTCAGCTGAGGCACGGTCTCGCCATGGTCACAACAGTAAAATAATGCTTGACCCCCTGCTCTTTCTTCCCCTCCTCCTACGTCCTCAGTTCTATGCTCATATAGCAAGTGCTTGCAGTTCTGCCGGCAACCTCCGGAAGGACACACCGCCGCCGGTTCTGCTTCGCCATCATGCCACAACTCGGGCCATCTCAGATCTTGACTCCAACAGCAAAGTGGTGCACCCAGGAACCCTCTATGCAACGGTGAAGACCGTTCCTCGTTTATGTGAGTATCGAACAAATTATACATGTTTTACTCTCAGTCGAAGCATATGAACTCATTAGGTCTCCGTTTCAATTCGGTTTCCACACGTAATTATTCTTCACAATTGCTAGCAGATAGATTCTTCACTTCCTTGCGCACCCTCTCTAACTGGAATTACCAAAAAGGATCAACCAGAGCTCGAGAATCACGAGTTCTTCCCTCCGCCATTGATAAACCGTCTCTGTCGCCGTCGACGGTTGTTTACCGGCCTTTCCACGATGATTGCACCTCCCTATCACCTCCCTCGTGCTCCCAGGAGCCTCCACAAGCCTTTTCCGAAGAGTTTTAGCCATGGGGCGGCGGTTCCAACATGGTCGGAACCCTAGCCGCTGCCGATGCGTCGCTGTTTCCGGAAGTCGGCAAGCTACACCGAGGGTACCATCGTGTTCCTCGTCAAAGTTAGAAGGGGTCAGTCATTTTAGGGTTGTGTCGAGGCAAGGAAGTCCTTGTCGGCAAGGCGCCGCCGCCGGGTCCGGTCGAGCGCTGCCGGGAGCCGCCGGCGCAAGGTTGAAGACAACCACGGCAAGGCCCACACGTCAGCTACTATGATCTTTATTCATGGATCTGGTGTGGCTGCGGGATCCCGTCTGGCTACGCAGAAAAAAAACCATGTGAACCTCGGTGTTGCCTTGACCAGAGCATGCCACATCACTGTGGGGCCAAGGCGCCTTGATTCGAATTCAAATTAATTCCAGGATTTCCAGATTTCATTTAAAATTAGAAAATATAACTCTCTTTAGATTGCTCCAAAAATCTTCAAACAAATTTTGTTTGAAATCACTTGAGCTCTAGTTTCTGAAAGTACCAATTAGTTTCCATGAAAACCATTTTTCAATTCTGGGTAATCCAATTAATCCAAACACTCATGGAATTTTCACAGCTGATCACTCCATTAGAAATTCTCCAAAATTTACCAGATGCCTACATTCGGTGTTTCTCAGCTCCAGTAAAAAAATTAGGACCATTGAACCTATATAGTTTGCCTAAACCTCAATTTTAGTTCTGCTGTTCATAAATCACCAGAAACTATTTTCAGAAAATCATTTCCATCTTCTAAGTTCAATTGCTCCGAAGCTGTCTTGAAGCATAGGCCACAACATGTCCTCCTTGCATCAAGACACATCCTAAACCATGACCAGATGCATCACAATAGACCACAAACTCCTTATGCATATCAGGCATCACCAATATCAGTGCACTGGTCAACCTCTTCTTCAATTCCGCGAAGCTTACTTCACATTCGGGGGTCCATTTGAAAGCAACTCCTTTCTCAAGCAACCTGGTTAGTGGTCGAGAGATCTTTGAAAATCCCTCGATGAATCGACGGTAGTAACCAGCCATACCTAAGAATCTTCGTATATCATGTACACTCTCAGGTGTTTCCCACTTAAGAACATCGGCCACTTTGCCTGGATCCACTCCTATACCTCCTTCGGATATGACATGTCCCAAAAATGATACCTCCTTTAGCCAAAACTCACACTTACTAAGTTTGGCATACAGTTGATGTTGGCGAAGCTTCTGTAGGGCCATCCTGAGGTGCTCCTCATGCTCTTCTTCAGTCTTGGAGTAGATAAGTATGTCATCGATGAATACCACTACAAACTTGTCCAAGTACTCCGTGAATACCTTGTTCATAAGATACATAAAGAATGCCGGAGCATTGGTCAATCCAAACGACATAACTGTATACTCATATAATCCATATCGAGAGACAAATGCCGTCTTGGGAATATCCGACGGTCTAATCTTCAGTTGATGGTAGCTGTAGGGATCGAATGCCCAAGAGGGGGGGGTGAATTGGGCTATTTCAAATTTTAAGTCAATTTAAAGCTTAAGTGAAATCTAATTCTCTAAGCAAGCCAACAGAGCAATTAAGAGAATTAAGTGCGGAATTGAGAATTGCGTAATCGTAAAGGGAGTAGGGAGGAGGAATGCAAACGCTCGAAGACACGGGGACACGTCGATTTTTCCCGTGGTTCGGTGAGATCACTAGGATCCACCTACGTCCACGTTGTGGCACCCACCTAAGGGTATCGCCACTCCCAAGTCACCGAGACGAGGGAATCCACTAACTTCCTCCGTTCGCCATCCTTGGCAAGGTGGAGCTCAAGCCTTGTACAACTTCGATCCTCCGGGCTTCCACAATGGTCTCGGCAAGCTCCGGAGCGATCTCTTCACTCTCCTCTTGATACAAGGTGAGTGCAATCACCAAGAATGCACTTTCTCACGGCTCTCCCTACTCTAGAGTCTCCACTCACCCAGAGAGGACGCACACAAGCTTAACTCTAAGAGGAACTAGCCTATATCTTGAGGTGTGAAAGGGTTACAAGAGTGTGAAAATGAGTATTCTAAGTCTTGGACACTTGGGGAATGTGTAGTGGTGCTCTTGTTGTTCAGCCACTTCGAAATGACTGGTGGGAGGGGGTTAAATACTCAGCCCAACCGAATTAGCCGTTGGAAAAGTGGGCTGATTACTTTTTCTGTGTACATCGGATGATCCGATGACCCCCTTTTATGAGCATCGGTCTAATTTGATTGGCTGACGTCATTCTGTCAGAAATGACCGTTATTAGACCGATGCTTCACCTTCTTCATCACCGGAGGATCCGATGAATAGATCTTCAGTCTGGTTGAGCTGATAATTTGCTTCTGTTGTAATCGACCGATGTGCATCTGCCTTCAACATCGGATGATCCGGTGTTCAGTCCTTCAGAACACTTCAAAAAATTTGCTTACTGTTGTATTCATCCGATGTTCACTTGATCCACATCGGATGATCCGGTGTGTTCTTCATACTGAGGTCTTCTTCTTCTGTTGAGTCCAAATCGACCGATGCAGTCATTCTTCAGATCACCGGATGATCCGGTGTGTACAATTTGTTTCCTTCGAGTTGAGTTGGACTGATCTTTTGGATTTTGGACTTGTGACCTCTTGAACACTTGTTTGTATGGCTCTTCTGATGGATATGAATCTTCTTGTGTTGCCAATTTTGATAAGGTTGCGTCGTTGTATGAGTTCCTCATTTGTTTCCGATTTAACCCCTTAGGTTAGTTCGTTGAGGGGTCTCCTTTTGCATCCAATGAGCAGAAGATGACATTTATGAGTGATTGATCGACGTTTGATTCATTGTACATGAAACCTCGCATCCACAGACTCATTAGTAGTAAATAACGGTTGTCATTAATCACCGAAACCGTACCTCGTGGGGGCCTAGATGCTTTCAATCTCCCCCTTTTTGGTGATTGATGACAACACAACGAGTAGAGCATAAAAGTAATGGAATTTGAAACGCAAACGCAATGCTCATAAAGAAATGTAATCGGAACAACATGCAACACAAGGAGCTCGAAGGCTCAAACAGTGATCAAATATAAATCATAAGAGGAAAGTAGCATACTGAATTACAAATAGTAGCAAATGATAACAATCAAGTTTCAAATAGAAGCAAAAAACAAGTCTGAAAGCAAATAGATAACTAGCACTCCCCCTAAGCCCAAGACACTGACACTCCCCCTAACTCTAACTCTTCTCCCCCTTTGGCATCAAGACACCAAAAAGGGAAGAGGAGTACCTAGGACTCCGGAGCTCTCGGGGCGACGGTGAAGCGGACGACGTCGGCGGTGTCGGAGCTGCTCGAGGTAGACGTCGCCGGAGCTGGTGCTGGAGCGGAAGGAGACGGAGGTGCTGACGTGGCTGGAGCTGGAGCTGCTGGAGGGTCAGCTGGAGCTGGAACTGCAGGTGGAGAACGCACGGCCGGGAGAGGCGAGAACTGGAACGGCACCGTCGAAGCCAGCAGTGGAGACATGCTGTAGCTCGGGATCGGCGACGCCGGTGCTGGAACTGAAGCTGGAGCCAGAGGAGGTGCTGCTGGAGGCTGACTAAGACCTGTGTGCTGTGGCGGAAGGGCTATCCCGGTCTGCTGGTAGAGGTTGGTGATCAACCCCAGGATACCCATCATCGCCTGCTGGGTCTGCTGCTGCTGGTCCAGTGTCCTCCGGTGCATCTGGTCCACCAGACTCGTGAACCGGTCCGTGTCCTCGCGCCTCTGGCGGGCCATCTCTAGCTGCATCTCTGTCTGCTGCCTCTGAAGCTCTGCGAGCCGCGCAGCCTGCTCTGCCCTGGCCTGCTCAGCAGCGAGCCTGTCCTGGCGCTGCTGCTCGATCATCTGCTGAAGAAGCGACGTCAGCTCAGACGGCTGCGTCACCTGCGCCTCGGACACAGGAGGTGGTGTCGGTGGCGGAGCAGCTGATCCTCCGGCCTCGGCGTCGTGCTGCCTCGGTGAAGGTGGAGGAGGAGGGAAGTACTCCTCGACACTGTCGTCTGTGTCGCTCTCGGACCAGACGTGCTGTAAGTCTCCACCTTGAGCTTCTGCCTCAGCCAGACGCTCATCTTCCTTCTCGAGGTCAGACCAATCCTCCTCAGTCAAGCGCGCCCTGACCTGGCGCTCAACTGGACGGCCAAGGCGGCGGTCTCCAGGAGCGGACGCACGGTAGTGGCCGAAGCGGGTCACGCTCTCGTCAGCAAGCCGGGCCTGTGCTGAATGTCCCTCTGGCACCACCATAGAACAAATAAAGCTGATCCAGTGCCCATAGACCATCTGCCTCATCATGCCCACTCCATCTGTAATCACGTCCTCCATCTCGCAGAGAAGTATGTCTATGATATCAAAATCCATCCCGTTCATTATGTAGAACAGGAGGGTCTGCTGGAGACTCGTGAACCCCTCCAAGTATCCTGACCTCGGCAGGAGCGTGCGGCGCAAGGCGAGGTGCACAATGCGCGCAGCTGGGGTCAGGAGTGTTGGGACTCTCGGCTGATCTGGAGAGAACGTGGGGCCAAACAAGGAGCGGATCTCGTCCAGCTGAGGTGCTACCCCTCCAGTAAGTGGCCTCCTCGGTGGATCTGCCTGCCCATAGACCTTCTCGTGAATGCTAGTGTCCTGCAGGTCCAAGCCAAGGATGTGCCCCAAAGTCTGCCTCGTGAGATGGTAGTGCTGACCATTGAACATGAATGCAATGGATTTTCTGCCCTCTGAGATGTATAGGGTCGCGTAGAAGACACGGACCCACTCTTCCACATAGGCACTCCTCTCATAGTCCAGTAGCTCTACCAAGCCTCTGTACCTTTCAAAGAAGGGGCGGATATCAGTCTCCGCTGCCACTGCAAGCTGCCTCCAGTCCAAGTGGTTGTGCTGAAAGAGCTTGTGCCCCCAGCGCTTGTAGGTCTCATAGAGAGACGCCTGGGTGACAGTCCAGAAGCGACTGTCAACAAGCAGCTCTCGGGGCTGTGGGAACCACTCCTCAAGAAGAACACTCCATCTGAGCTTCCGGAGTTGCTTCGCCTTCATCTTCCGGTAGTCCACAAGACGGACTCCTTCACGGACCAGGACGGCCGTGTCCATCTCATGGATGTCCCTCTCAGCCTCCCTGTCCTCACGACGGTCGGCGGCCGTCGGTCTCGGACGAGGAGCAGCCTCGATGTGACCTCCTCGAGTCCGGGCTGAGCGCCGGCGGACGAGAGGCTCAACGGGCTCCTCTTCGGCGTCGGAGTCGTCGACCACTGGAGGCGGCCTCGGACGGGCCTCACGGATCCTCAAGGAACCCCCACGGCCGCGCTCACGCTCCTCGGCGGCGCGAGCGGCCATCAAGGCCTTCTTCTCATCCTTCGAAAGTTTCCGCTTTTTCGCGGCGGGCTCCGCGATAGCCTTGCCTTTGCCTTTGCGATCACGGGCCATCTTCAAGAAATTCGAGAGCATGGGTTAGCGAAAAGATGACGGGAACAATGAAGGACGTCGCGCTGCACGGAACAAACCTCGTCGACGAAAAGACACGAGATCGATGAAAGGCGACGAACGGCGACGATGGATGGCTCGGGCGAGAAACCCTAGCAGGGAGAACTGCCGGCGGTGGAGGCTGGTGAAGGAGGTGGTGGCGGCGACTAGAGGAGAAGCGGCGGCGGCGCCCTGGAGGGGCGGCGGCGGCGGCGCGTGGGGAGGCAGCGGCGGCGGTGCTGCGGGTGGAGCACGGCGGTGGCGGCGCGAGGGAAGGGCGGCGGCGCGAGGGAGAGGTGGCCGGCGGCGGTGGCGCGAGCAGGGGATGGCGGCGGCGTCCGGCGGCGGCGCTGCAGGCGAGGGAGAGGCGGCGGCGCGTGGAGAGGCGGTGGTCGGCGGCGGCGGGAGCACGGGGTGTCGGGGAGAGAAAAGGTCGGGCCGGCGCGCGAGTTTAAATAGTGGGGCCCAAACCCTAGCCGTTTTTCAAACACCGGATGGACCGATGATATATGCTGTGAACATCGGTCAATTGCAACAGTAAGGATATTCAAGAATTGCTGTTGCCATCGGATGAACCGATGATTAGGGTATTGAACATCGGTCGAATATCACAGTAAGGGTGTTCAACCGAGTGGTATTGACACCGGATGATCCGACGTTAGAGGGAGGTAGACATCGGTTGAATGGATCACAGCTCCAGAAGAGTGAACATCGGATGGACCGATGTTTTCCAGGATGAACGCGTCGGATCATTTGAGGTTCTGACAGAGTTGGGCTTTGAGGATTGAACACCTATTTGACCGATGAGGGATTTCACGGGGCATCGGATAATCCGATGACAACAGAACGAAAACATCCCATATATGTCCTTCGACCGAACAAACAATTTGAGGAGAAACACATGTCTTAGGACTTTTTGGGCAACTCCTTACCCCTCAAGAAGCTAATATGCCAATAGCTTGGCTAGACCTTAACACAAATGGAACACCAAGAAAAATGGAGGAAAAATATCCAAATAAAATGTAAGGCCCATGCTTTGTGAGGTAGAGTATGGAAACTTCTATCTCATTAAAGCATGTTCCTTTAGAATTTTGCTCTTTCCACATCATATGAGTTGAGATATTGCATTTCAAACAAGTCTCCTTCTCATGATGTGGGTTCCCCTTTGTGACAATCTACCGTATGCAATGTCAAACAAGATAATGCAAAATATTAGATGAATGCAAGTTTATATGACAGGAATCATGCAAGGCATAAAATAAATCTATCTTGCCAAGTTTAAGCCTGCCAAAGGCTTACTCAGGGAAAACTATTTCTAGCTCGCCCCTATCCTTTGGGAGTTAGGCAAGACCTATATGACATGCAACCTTACATGAACATGGCAATTTACATGACGTTAGATGCATCTAGCACATTTAACTCACTTCTAAGCCTAGAAAAAGTTTTCTCATCAAGTGGTTTGGTGAAGATATCCGCCAATTGTTCTTCGGACCTAACACCTTGCAAAGAGATTTCTCCCTTAGCCTCATGGTCCCGCAAGAAATGATGGCGAATATCAATGTGCTTAGTGCGGGAGTGTTGAACGGGGTTTCTAGCTATCTTAACCGCACTTTCATTGTCACAAAGGAGAGGCACACAACCAAACTTAATTCCAAAGTCCAAGAGGGTTTGCTTCATATATAGGATTTGGGCACAACATGCACCGGCCGCTATATACTCCGCCTCCGCGGTGGACAAAGCCACGGAATTTTGCTTCTTGCTCGACCAAGAAACTAGGGAACGCCCAAGTAAGTGGCAACCCCCGGAGGTACTCTTGCGGTCTACACGGCATCCGGCAAAGTCCGAATCCGAGTAACCTAAGAGATGAAAACTAGCGTTCTTGGGATACCACAAACCTACACTTGGGGTATGCTTGAGATACCGAAGTATCCTAAAGACCGCCTTCTTGTGCGATTCTTTAGGTGCCGCTTGAAAGCGAGCACACAAGCACACACTAAACATAATATCGGGCCTAGATGCGGTAAGATATAGCAATGAACCAATCATGGAACGGTAATGAGATTGATCAATAGATTTACCGTCCATGTCCGCGTCGAGATGACAATTTGTCGCCATTGGAGTGCTTCTTGAGCTACAATCTCCCATCTCAAATTTCTTCAAGAGGTCCTTAGTGTACTTCTCTTGATGGATGAAGGTCCCCTCTTGAAGTTGCTTGATTTGAAATCCTAGGAAGAAGTTGAGCTCTCCAATCATTGACATCTCGAATTCCCTAGACATCATTTCGCCAAACTCATGGCTAAGAGCTTTGTTAGTTGAGCCAAAAATAATATCATCGACATAAATTTGACAAAGAAATAAGTCTCCGTCGATGTCCT
The DNA here is from genome assembly GCA_036927565.1 of Tuctoria greenei. Classification (NCBI taxonomy): domain Eukaryota; kingdom Viridiplantae; phylum Streptophyta; class Magnoliopsida; order Poales; family Poaceae; genus Tuctoria; species Tuctoria greenei. The sequence continues at coordinate 160,172,562 of JAYESD010000008.1, read as the reverse complement.
TGGTGAAGAGTGTAGTGTCCACCCTCCCAATCTTGAAACCTTGCATTACGAGGAAGTCCCTTAAGCGCTCGTACCATGCCCTTGGAGCTTGCTTGAGTCCATAGAGTGCTTTGTTTAGCCTATAGACATGGTTAGGGTTTCTTGGGTCCACAAACCCGGGAGGTTGCTCAACAAACACAAGTTCATTAATATAGCCATTGAGAAATGCACTCTTAACATCCATTTGATAAAGCATGATATTATGATGAGAAGCAAAAGCAAGGAGTATGCGGATGGCTTCTAACCGTGCTACCGGGGCGAATGTCTCCCCAAAATCCAAACCTTCAACTTGAGCAAATCCCTTTGCCACAAGCCTAGCTTTGTTGCGGACCACCACGCCATTCTCATCTTGCTTGTTGCGGTAGACCCACTTCGTTCCAATCACATTCTTGTCCTTGGGTCGCTCCTCCAACACCCAAACTTCATTGCGGGTGAAGTTGTTGAGTTCCTCTTGCATAGCCATCACCCAATTGGAGTCTTGGAGAGCTTCCTCAATGCTTTTGGGTTCTACACACGACACAAAAGAGTAGTGCTCACAAAAAGATGCAACATGACGTGAACGAGTACTTACTCCCCGTGAAGGACTTCCAATGATTTGATCCATTGGATGTGCCTTGGAGATGCGCCCATGTCTCATCAACGGTTGTGAGTCACTTGGTGGTGATGAAGCATCTTGCTCGTCTTGTGGTTGGACTTCATCTTGGACTTCATCTTCTTCTTGGTGTTGTGAGGCTTGTTGGTCTTGCATAGGCAATGGATCATCTTTGTCTTCTTCTTCATCCACTTGAGGCGCCATGGAGGTATTGATGTTCGGACTTGAAGCTCCCCCTTGATCATGGCTCTCCTCAACTTCGGGCTTGATGTCTCCTATGGTCATGTTCTTCATAGCTTCTCGTAGAGGCTCATCATCTATATCATCATGACCAAAACTCTCCTCTTGGGAGCCATTAGTCTCATCAAACTCAACGTCACAACTTTCTTCAACTAACCCGGAGGTTTGGTTGAATACTCGATATGCCTTTGAGTTTGACGCATAACCAAGGAAAATACCAACATCGCACCTTCTTTCAAACTTACCAAGTCTTTTCTTGCGGTAGATGTAGCATTTGCATCCGAAGACCCGGAAGTAGGAGATGTTGGGCTTTCTCCCAATGAGGAGCTCGTAGGGAGTCTTTTGGAGAAGTCGATGAAGGTAGACTCTATTTGCGGCATGGCATGCCGTGTTGATCGCTTCCGCCCAAAACTTCTCCGACGTCCCATAATCATCAAGCATGGCTCTCGCGAGGGTGATTAGTGTCTTGTTCTTTCTCTCAACAACACCGTTTTGTTGAGGGGTGTATGTAGCCGAAAATTCGTGCTTGACTCCTTCATGGTCACACCACTCCCCAATATTGTAGTTCTTGAACTCGGTGCCGTTGTCACTCCGGACCTTGATGATGGGAAGTTGGAATTCCCGTTGAGCTCGTTTTGCAAAGGTCTTGAAGACTTCCGGAGTTTCACCCTTGTCACCTAAAAACAAAGTCCAAGCATAGCGAGAGTAATCATCAACAATAACGAGACAATAGAGATTACCGCCAAGGCTTTGGTAGGTGGACGGTCCGAAGAGGTCCATGTGAAGTAGTTCGAGCGGCTTGGAGGTAGACACCATTGTCTTCATCGGATGGTGCGAAGCCACTTGCTTCCCGGCTTGACATGCGCTACATAGCTTGTTCTTTTCAAATGTCACGTCCTTTACGCCGGTCACCATCCCTAGCTTGAAGGACTTCTTGAGCTTGCTCATTCCTATGTGAGCAATCCTCCGATGCCATAGCCACCCCAAACTTGTCTTGGTGAAAAGACAAGTGGTTAGGCTTGCGCTCTTGTTGGAGAAGTCCACCAAATATAGATGACCATGCCTAAAGCCCTTGAATATTAGCTCTTTGCTAGCTACACTAGACACCACAACACCATCTTTGTCAAATGTGCACGTTAGTCCAAGATCACAAAGTTGAGCAATAGAGAGCAAATTAAAGCTAAGAGACTTAACGTAAAGCACATTCGAAATGGACAAGTCATTAGAAATTGCAATTTTACCTAAACCAATTACCTTCTCCTTTGAGTTATCACCAAAGGTGACTTGTTCATGATTGCCGGGGTCTTCTATGGAGGTGAACATACCATCATTGCCGGTCATGTGTTGAGTGCACCCACTATCGAGTACCCAATGTTTTCCTCCAGCTTTGTAGTTCACCTACACACATGAAGTTAGTTTTTGAGTTTAGGAACCCAAGCCAACTTAGGTCCTTGTATGTGTGATACAAGTGATTTTGGGACCCAAAGTTGCTTGGGGAGCTTCCCCTTCATGCCCTTGATGTTTTTGCCAATGAACTTCGCCTTCACCTTTCCACCTACTTTGCTCAATAGATAGTGACAATCATTGAAAGTAGATGAATAGTTAGGAGGTAATTTTGGAGAAGGACGAGTGGGAAGAGGGCACTCCCTAGTGTGATGTCCGGTGACCTCACAATGTTGGCAATAGGATCCCACTTCCTTGATGAAGCTTGTCCTAAGCTCCGGTGAGGGCACCTTCCATTTGTTGGGCGTAGGGAAGGTCCCAAGTCCCCTCTTGTTGAAGCCTTTAGCTTGTTGGAAGAGGATCTCCTTGTGCTTGTCCTCTCCCTTGGAAAGTCTAGCCACACTAGTGCGGAGACTTTCGATCTCGTCCATTAGCTCCTTCTCCCTATTAGCTTTCAATGGCAAAGACTCATGCAAATTGTTAGTGGCATGTGAACTAGCGGGTGTTTTGCCATCAAGAGTTTCTTTCTTCAAGTTATTCAATTTTAGTTCCATTGCTTCATAGGAAAGACTAAGTGTCTCATGCTCTTGAACTAACTCGTTATGCTTAGCCAATAGTGCCGAGTTAGCTAAGTCAAGCTCATGGAACTCAAGCTTGATTTGAGCCTTCTCCTCCTCGATTTGCTTGACATGTGACTTGAGCGTTTCATGCTCATTAAGTATGGTGACATACTTGTCTTGTAAATCGAGGTTGGCACCCTCTAGCTTAGCGCGAGTTAGCTCAAGTGCCTTAACCTTAGCCTTTTCCCTTTTGATAATGGCATGATATTCATTAATCATAGATGCTAGTTCATCGGGAGAAAGTTCATCATCACTTGAGTCATCACATACCTTTGTGTTACCTTTCGCCATGAGGCACATAGGCGGTGGAGGAAGGTGTGAGTCATCCTTGTTGACGATAGCGAGGCTTGCCAAGTTTTCTTCCTCATCTTCACTATCATCACTTGTTTCTTCATCGGTGACCCACTCATTTGCTTCGCACATGAAGACCTTTTGAGGTCCTCTTCTCTTCTTTGGAAAGAGCTTGGTCTTCTTGCCTTTGTCAAGTTTCTTCTTTCCAAAGGTGCGCTTGGGCTTTGCATCTTCATCATCATCACTCTCTTCTAGCTTGCGATGCTTGCCCTTGTCCTTCCTCTTGTCCGGTCTTGGACAATCATATGATATGTGGCCTTGATCGCCACAATTGTAGCACGTCTTGTTTTCATCTCTCCTTGGCAAGAAGGCTTTCTTCTTGGGATCAAACGAGTATCCCTTCTTGGCAATCTTTGAGTTGAGACGTGAAAACTTCCTCATCATCAATGCAAGCTCATCATCATCATCTTCACTTGTAGCTTGTTCTTCCTCACTTGAGCTAGGCTCAACCACTTTCTTCTTCTTGGTATGTGTCTTCTTGGTTGAGGCCTTGAGAGCAATGGTCTTTGATGATGATGACTCCTCCATCATTCCAAGCACACTCATCTCATGAGCATGTATCTCTCCAATGAGCTCTGAAACCTCAATGTTGTCAAGTGACTCCTTTTGGAGCATTGAGTTGATGATGTTGTACTTGGGCTTGGGAAGTAGCATGAGGATCTTGCGGTTGATGAGTCCCTTGCCAAGAGAAGCAATGTCAAGAGCATTAATTTCCTCAATGAGTACATTTAAGCGAGAAAACATTTGATTAACATTCTCATGAGGAAGCATTTTAAAATCATCATACTTGGATTTAAGCAAGTGATATTTGAGCTCTTTGACACGAGAGGAACCCTCATGGATCTCAATCAAGCAAGCCCAAATTTCACAAGCTTTCTCCTTACTAGCAATTCTGGCAAATACATCTTGACTAATGCACTCATAAATAGCATTCCTAGCCTTAGCATCCCATTTTAGTTGATCACCAATATATTCATGGTTGCCAAACCCCGCATGGGTCGCTTCCCACACTTCGGGAGAAATTGCCTCAAGGTAAGCGCGCATGCGTGCTTTCCAATAAGCAAAATTCTTGCCCTCGAAGGTAGGAACCGAACCCCCATTCTTGGCCATTTTTGCTCTCTAGCGGTGAAGCTAGAATGATCCAATGAGCAACCTTGCTCTGATACCAATTGTAGGGATCGAATGCCCAAGAGGGGGGGGGGGTGAATTGGGCTATTTCAAATTTTAAGTCAATATAAAGCTTAAGTGAAATCTAATTCTCTAAGCAAGCCAACAGAGCAATTAAGAGAATTAAGTGCGGAATTGAGAATTGCGTAATCGTAAAGGGAGTAGGGAGGAGGAATGCAAACGCTCGAAGACACGGGGACACGTCGATTTTTCCCGTGGTTCGGTGAGATCACTAGGATCCACCTACGTCCACGTTGTGGCACCCACCTAAGGGTATCGCCACTCCCAAGTCACCGAGACGAGGGAATCCACTAACTTCCTCCGTTCGCCATCCTTGGCAAGGTGGAGCTCAAGCCTTGTACAACTTCGATCCTCCGGGCTTCCACAATGGTCTCGGCAAGCTCCGGAGCGATCTCTTCACTCTCCTCTTGATACAAGGTGAGTGCAATCACCAAGAATGCACTTTCTCACGGCTCTCCCTACTCTAGAGTCTCCACTCACCCAGAGAGGACGCACACAAGCTTAACTCTAAGAGGAACTAGCCTATATCTTGAGGTGTGAAAGGGTTACAAGAGTGTGAAAATGAGTATTCTAAGTCTTGGACACTTGGGGAATGTGTAGTGGTGCTCTTGTTGTTCAGCCACTTCGAAATGACTGGTGGGAGGGGGTTAAATACTCAGCCCAACCGAATTAGCCGTTGGAAAAGTGGGCTGATTACTTTTTCTGTGTACATCGGATGATCCGATGACCCCCTTTTATGAGCATCGGTCTAATTTGATTGGCTGACGTCATTCTGTCAGAAATGACCGTTATTAGACCGATGCTTCACCTTCTTCATCACCGGAGGATCCGATGAATAGATCTTCAGTTTGGTTGAGCTGATAATTTGCTTCTGTTGTAATCGACCGATGTGCATCTGCCTTCAACATCGGATGATCCGGTGTTCAGTCCTTCAGAACACTTCAGAAAATTTGCTTACTGTTGTATTCATCCGATGTTCACTTGATCCACATCGGATGATCCGGTGTGTTCTTCATACTGAGGTCTTCTTCTTCTGTTGAGTCCAAATCGACCGATGCAGTCATTCTTCAGATCACCGGATGATCCGGTGTGTACAATTTGTTTCCTTCGAGTTGAGTTGGACTGATCTTTTGGATTTTGGACTTGTGACCTCTTGAACACTTGTTTGTATGGCTCTTTTGATGGATATGAATCTTCTTGTGTTGCCAATTTTGATAAGGTTGCGTCGTTGTATGAGTTCCTCATTTGTTTCCGATTTAACCCCTTAGGTTAGTTCGTTGAGGGGTCTCCTTTTGCATCCAATGAGCAGAAGATGACATTTATGAGTGATTGATCGACGTTTGATTCATTGTACATGAAACCTCGCATCCACAGACTCATTAGTAGTAAATAACGGTTGTCATTAATCACCGAAACCGTACCTCGTGGGGGCCTAGATGCTTTCAGTAGCCCGAACGAAGATCAATCTTGGAGAACACACATGCTCCTCTCAACTGATCAAACAAATCTTCAATCCTTGGTAGTGGATATTTATTCTTGATTGTTACCTCATTTAAAGCACGGTAGTCCACACACAACCTTTGAGTTCCATCCTTCTTAGGTACAAATATAACTGGTGCTCCCCAAGGCGATGAGCTAGGACGAATATATCCTTTTGCCAATAATTCCTCAATATGATCCTTTAGTTCAGCTAATTGTTTAGCATCCATTCTATATGGCCTCTTATATATTGGGGCCGTTCCAGGTACTAATTCAATGATAAATTCAATCTCTCGATCAGGGGGCATACCTGGTAAGTCATCTGGGAATACATCGGGAAATTCCTTCACAACCATGATGTCTTTGGTACTCTCAAGATGGTTGAGTTGCACTACTGCCTCTTGTGTCTGATCTGGCTTGAACTCCACTATAGTGCCATCCGGGTGTGTTAAGCAGACTGTTCTAGTTGCACAATGAATTACTCCTTGATTCTTCGTCAACCAGTCCATTCCCAGAATGATATCTAATCCTTGTGAGTCCAACACTATTAGGTTGGCCCAAAAGACTACCCCCCTTATGTTTATACCCACTTTTCGGCATAGATGCCTTGCCACCATCTCTCCTCCAGGAGAGTTTATCAATAATGGCCCATTCAAGAATGTAACTACCATGTCATGCTTCTTTATGAAATCCTTGGATATAAATGAATGTGTAGCACCCGAATCAAACAATATGGTGGCGGGGTGGGAGTTAACAGAAAACATACTGATCACCACATCAGACGCTTCCTGTCCTTGTTCCAGAGTCACATGGTTGACACGACCAGATGGGTTCTGTTGCTTCTTTGGACAACTGCTGGCATAGTGTCCCCATTCTCCGCACTTGTAACATTGTACTCCCGCAGCATTATTTGGGCCCTTGTTGCCTCCTGATTGGTTTCTTGGGGGTTGGCCATCCGGACGGTTAGCTGGAGCTGAAGGGCGGGGTGGCTGCATCTGCTGACGTGGAGGTTGCATTGGCTGGCGTGGTGGCTGCTGCTGCTGCTGGCGCATTTGCTGGTTGTAGGGAGTGGGTGGCCTGTAGTTGGAGTTGGGAAACCTCTGTCCCGAGTAGTTCATGGGACGAGTCATTTGGTTTGCAGGCGGAGGGTTAAGACGGGGGCGCACATTGCTGCTAGAGGCGTGTGCCATAGTCAACTTCCTTTTTCTTTCTTCATCATCTAGTTCCTTCTTAGTCCTCTCCACTTCAAAAGCTTTGTCAACCAGCTTCTGAAAGTCGCCGTAGTCGCTGGAAGACATGGCGAACTTTAACTCCTTGTCCAACCCATTCTTGAAGCGGAATTGTTTCTTGGAGTCAGTGTCCACATCGGTTGGAGCATAGTGGGACAACTGGGTGAATGCATTCAAATAGGCCCTCACAGTCATACCGCCCTGCTTCAACATAAGGAACTCTTCACGCCTTGCTTGTATTTCTCCCTCAGGCACAAAGTGATTGCGGAAGTTAGTCCTGAATTCTTCCCAAGTAATGCTTTCTGGATCCCGGTGGGCTTCAGTAAAGGAAGTCCACCAGTCGGCTGCCGGTCCTTGGAGTTGATGGGAGGCTAGTAGTACTTTCTCCCTTCCTTCACAGTGGAGGAGCCTCAGCTTGCTTTCAATGGTTCGGAGCCAATCATCGGCATCCATGGGTTCGGTGACTGCGGCAAAAGTGGGTGGATGAGTGTTCAGGAAGTCCCTAAGGAAGGACCTAGGTGGAAAAGGTGGTGGTGGCAGAAGGTTGTAGTTTGGTGGTGGTGGGGGTGGGGCTTGCTGCAGGTTGGTGACAATCTGAGTGAGGTTGTTAAGTAGCTGGGTATGGATGGCCATCATCTGCTGCATTTGTTGCGCGGCTGGGGCCCCTCGGGCACCCCTACCATTCCATCCAGGCACACCTCCAAGTCCTTCATCTTGGGGCACAGCACCCCTTCCACGACCTCTACCTCTACCTCTTCCAGCCATCTGTGTAGGGAATAATTGATATTTTAGAACAATAGACGAGATATAGAAGGGTACGCTATGGCAAACGGTCCCAACTACATGCATCAAGGGAGACACATATATATAAAGCAAGAAAATCCATTAGCCAACCAGTGCGGATGTGGACAAGATGCTATTGTATTCCACAACTCACACGACACACTAACAAGCCTATATACAAATGACATGGATGTGGACAGGATGCCGAAGTATTCCACAACTCATGTCGCACACACACATCATAAAGCAAACTACTAGCATAACAACATGAATAACACAACTCAAGAATAGAGAGGGCGCATCTACACGCTCCTACATACTAAGGATAGGTGTCCTGAGTCGTCCAACGGGAAAGCAAGTCCACTCCTACTCATCGGAGTCCTCCTCAACCTCCATCTCCGGGTCTTCTTCTTCTGAGTCCTCTCTTGATTCCTGGGGGGAGTTCATGCGACGATCTGGAGAGTTCGGGTCCCAAGGCTCCACGTCCGAAGTGTACTGAGGAGAGTTAGGATCAGCTGCAGTGATCCTCGTGTAGCGTCGGCGAAGTCGCTCGTAGCGGTCAACCAGGTCCCTGCTGTCCTGAAGATCCTGATGACAACGCTGGAGTCGCGAAGACAACTCCACAACGTCGTCCACCAGCCTCTCGCACTGAGGGTGAGTCAAGTGCCCCTCGACGTCACGTCCAGTGAAGGCGGCCATGCCACTAGGGCGCTGAGGGGTGTACGCGTGCTCCGTGCACCCAAGAAGGAACCTCTGGGCGTGGCTCCAGTAGGTAGTCGCCTCCCACGTGGCGTCCTCCTCAGCCGCACGCTGGGAGCTCCTCCAAGCCGGAGAGAAATGAGAGTGCTGCAGCTCTGAGTCGTAGTAGACGGCCAGCTGTGAACTCTACTCTAGTCCACCAGTATAGGGTAAAAAGACCCTAGTGGTGTGGTAGACTAGGCGAACACGGTACTCACGGTACCCCGCAGCTCGAAGAAGAGAGCGAAGACGGACACGCATCCTCGAAGCAGCACTCCCAGTGGAGAACAGCGTCGTCTCCCTCCTGGGGGTGTATGGTGCGGAGCGACTTGCTAGGGCGTGACGTGGAACACGACCCCCAGTCGACTTACGAGCCGTCTGTTTGGTTCGCGCCATCTACAAACATTTGAAAAGAAGAGAGTGAGATCAATAATCAATAAATTAAATTAGAACAAATCAATAAGTGTAGCAAGATAAGAAGCACAAGGTTTGAGATGGGAAGCACAAAGTTTTGGAAATACTATTTTATAAGAAAATAGTATAGTCCTTAATTTTCGACCATTTCTAACTAGGCTTGCATCCTACGGGCAACACGGCTCTGATACCACTTTGTCACGCCCGGTCATCATAGAGATGAACAGACGCTTATCACATGTACGCCAGGATCAGTTGAATCGTACATGCGTCGACAAAAGTGAAATATCATTACATTGCCATGTTCGAATACATAAATAGTCTTACAGTATGACCCGAAGGTCTACAAATACACACCACAAATATTTCCATCAACTACAAAGTTCATCATGTCCAAACTACAGCAGAAGGCTAATAGATAAGAGCAGCTCCAACTCCATAGGCAGCCGTTGCGCGTGAGGTCGCCAGCCTAGACCAAGTCCTCCGGATTGACGTAGAAGTCCTCCGGTGCCGCTTCTTCCTCTTCATATTCTAAAGGAGAATTAAACGCTTGAGTACATAGAGTACTCAGCAAGTGCGGGAAGAGATGACATGAATGGCTAAAGCAAAGGGAAGGCCAATTATGGCTTAGCACTATGCTTAAAACCTAACCTTAGCTTTCAATTACCAATATCATAATTCAAGAATTAATCAACTCATAAGTAATGATAAGAAGGCACTTGAATCATAATTAACCACCATTTCCCAACCATAGACTAATTTTGAACTGGCCCCAAGCCGCTCTTGTCCGTGAGCACGGTTGTCATGACAGTTTTACCAAATCTCTGCAGAGAGTGTACCCTTTCCCCACAAGCAGTGATTCCATCCCCTGTTGCCAGGTGGACTTGAGTAAACCTCCATGTAGCCCGTGGTGATCAACCACATTTCACACTTCCGTAGGTGTGTGGCCCTGAGATCACTACATGGTCTTTACAAAGGTACTCCCGACTAGTGCTAGCCCTCTAAGGTTTCCACCACTGGGGATTCTCGGAGTAACCCTCCGCCCCAGAGCCCCCTCTTGAGCCTTGCGGATCCCAGAGCAGATCACCCGCATCCTTCCCCGCACCTTCCAACCACTAGCATTTCATCGGGAGAAACCTAATTAATTGACCATGCTGCCCCATCTCAGTCTCGTGGTGGTACTATAAAGCTTAGTGGCTTCCTCCATAAACCGGTCCTTAGAATCCGGTGGTAACAAACCCCAATCCCGGGTCTCGTGCAAACTGCACCATACCAATACTAACCAACCACCAGATTCCTATCCACTACGATTTGTGAAATCACCACAAGTTCAAGTAACCATAAAGTTTAATGTAGCACAATGGTATGAAGCCCCAATCCCAATATTTAAGCATGGCTATGCATAATTATGACCTATCTACTTCCCAACCCATTTCAGGTAACAAGGAATTATATGGAACAGGGCATGTAAACATGAAGTAGGACATCAATTTAATTAGCATGCATCTATCTAAATGCCTAGAACTGGAGCAAAATGGTCAAGGGCACTTGCCTTCGTTGAAGACTTGAGTGTTGTCGAAGTCCTGGTCTTGGAGGTTAAGATTAGGGTCGTAATACGACTCTAGACATATGCCCAAGCACGGCAAGAATAGAATAAAGCTAAATAAGTAAAGGGCACGCAAAACAATGCATCACAACATACATGAGCATAAAATCCTATACTAATGCATCCCTACGAAGTATTTATTACTTAACATGGCCAAAGTGTGCATTTCAAATTTATCCTACATTTTTGGGAATTAAATATAGCCTAAAATCATTTTTATTGAATTTTCTAGAGCCAAAATGTATTTTTAAACACTTATAATAAATATTCCATGGACAAAATATATTTCAAATGAACTCTACAATTTATTCACAGCATAAAATAATTTATACCGATTTTTCCTAGCATTTCTACACTTAATTACCATTTTTATCTATTTTCTACACATTAAATACACCTATAAACAATATTCAGCAAATAAATAAAAGTCCAGGGACTCAATAAATAGTTTTCTAAACTGCACAAGGGCTAAATACATGATTCTACAAATTTACAGGGGTTAAATTGACTATTTAAATGATTAAATCCAATTTTTAGGGTTCTAGGGGCTAGTCTGCAATTTCCAGGGGCTAGACCTCAAATCCAGAGAAGTGCAGGGGGTAGCCCGCAACTTTCCAGGGGCCTGGGTGCAATTCCGGCGGCGGGAAAAAGGGGATTCAATGTGGGCCGTCGGTTTTAAAATGGACGCACGAGATTTAAAATACCGAACCGTTACGATGTTATAATCTCAGCCATTGGCGAGGAACGGACGGCTCTGGATGAGCCACATTGCCTCAGTCGACGTCGGCGGCGCCTAACGCGGCGGCGCTAGACGCCCGCGGCGGCGAGCTCGCCGGTGGCGGCCAAAACGGCGAAACTGATGCCCAAACAAGGTGCTAAGGACACGGAACGAAAGAGGGGGAGATAGACAACTCACCTAGGGGGGGTAGCGGGGGTTGAATTCGGCCGGAGGGTGGTCGGCGACGAGGAATGGCGGCGGTGGCGTCGGTGCACGTCGAGCTCGGTGAAACCTCAGCGATCTCCCCTCGATCTCTTGCCCGGCGTGTTCCTGGTGGAGCGGTGAGCACGTGAGGCCAAGAAAGTGGGGAGCAGGGGGGCTGCAGCGACGGGAACGCGAGCGTAGAGAACTCACCGGCGGTGAAGGGCTAGGGTTAGAGAGAGAGCTCGGGGGTGGGGGAAAATGGGGTCGCCGGCTCCTCTTAAGCGCAGAGGGGGTGTACGGTTTTCATGGGCGCACGAAAACTGTCGGGGAGGAGTGGATTCAGGGGGGAAAGACGTGGGCGCGGGGTGGACACGGCGGTTGCGCGCGGGAAGGAGGGAAGGCGACGGTTGCACCCTGGGGAAGATGACAGGCGGGCCCGGGGTGGCAGCGGGAGAGAGGAGGGGGAGGGCACGGTTGGGCTGGCGGGGGAGGAGTTGGGCCGCGGCCAGATTCGGCCCAGGCGCCGATTCCCTTTTTATCTCCTTTTTCTTTTTCTTTTCTGTTTCTTTTCTATTTGATTTGAATTCAAATTCAAAATTTAAATCGTTTTGCTACACGATTGAACTTCAAAAATCACCCAAAATGCATACAACTATGATCAAGGGTTTGAGCAAATTTTTATACATGCAATGATGGGTGTTACATGCATGGTCAAGTGATGCGTATTATGGTCTTTAGTATGATTCCAGTTGATATTGCAACTTTGGATTTAACCGTAATGCTCACTCTTGCAGCATGGATCACACTCATTCTGAGGGTGAACCGTGTACTTCTGCTCATGGTGGAGATGACTCAACTCTACCACAAGTGCTATCATCAACCGGATTGGCAGAAGTCTTATTGAGGATGGCCAAGTCTCTGCATACGTTGGTACAGCAGAGTGTACAACTTGAGGCTCGACCACTTGATGAACCTCAAGTCACATATCTAGATTTCTTGGTGAATCAACCGTCGGTTTTCACAGAAGCCTTGGAACCATTGGATTCAGGTCATTGGCTCCGAGTGATTGAAGGCAAAGTTGAATTACTCCAGTGTGACGAATATCAGAATGCTTTATTTGCCGCTCAACAACTTCACGGATCTGCAGGAGCTTGGTGGTCTGAATATCTCACCACTCTCCCTGATGGTCATCTTGTGACCTGGCCGGAGTTCCGTGATGCTTTCCGTGCACGTCACATATCTTATGGGATGATTAAAACCATGTTGGAGGAGTTTGTGGAGTTGAAGCAAGGAGATATGTATGCTTATGAATACTCCAAGACATTCAATCGTTTGGCTCAATATGCGCCTGAGTATGTCACTACCGAGGCATTGAAGTGTGGTTGCTTCTTTCGAGGGCTGAACGTCAAGCTTCGAGCTCGACTAGTGTTATTCAATAACGGTAATTACAATGACCTTGTTGATGCCGCTATTGTTCAGCAGGATGTAACTCTTCGCTATCAGTCGGAGAAGAGGAAGAGGAAGACGTCACGAGAGGTTATTAGTTTTGTTCCTTAGGAGGATTGGGCGGTGTATTTCTTACCGTCTGGTCGAGAGCTTTGGTCGAGTGAGCAACCACCGCAGATTTTGTATCACTCCTGTCCCGTGGAGGCTTTACCTGCACCTCAGGAAAGCGTGCAAGTGTGTCCTGGTCCTCCACCGCAGCAGTATGGTCTCACTCTTGTAGCCGCATCTCTCCAAGATTTGCATGTTGTCAGTCCACCCCGATTCAGTGGAAAGCAGGGGATGCATTTAGCACGAAACGCCGCAAGACAGAACATGACCATGTCCATTTGTCCGCTTCCATGAATTCTTATCAGCACCGTGAACTTAAAAAGAAAGCTTCATCAAAGTCTACTAGTGTTAATTATGCTGTGATTGAGGACATTCCAGTGCTGTGATTGAGGACATTCCAGAAGGAGAACCTATTTTAGCAGGCATGTTTACTTTACATAATCAACCAGCAGTCGTTCTGTTTGTCTATGGAGTTACTCATAACTTTGTGAGCAAGTCTTTTGTGCCGAAACATCAAGTTCCGATTGTGACTATCTCACATCCGTTCCATATCAGTTCACAAGGAGGCAATATTTCAGCTAATGAGGTTGTTTCTTGAGCTCCTATGTGCATGGGTGGAAGTATCTATCCGGTGAACCTCATCATCTTGGAAGGTCAGCAGATTGACCTCATCTTGTGGATGTCATGGTTGACACAACATGGAGCTATGTTTGATATCAGCTCACGGACTGTCCAATTGAATTTTCAATTCCATGGTTGCAACACTTTGAATCTTTTGGATACAGCACCAAGAGTCTCAGCGGTGCATCACACAAGGGCCACGAAACTTGAAGATATCCCGGTAGTGTGTGAATATCCAGACGTGTTTCCTGACGATCTTCCTTGCATGCCACCGGAAGGTTACGTCAAGTTCAAGATTGAACTTGTGCCAGGAACCATGCCAATCTCGAGGAAGCCGTATAGGATGGCACCGAAGGAACTTGTGGAATTGAAGGAGCAGTGCTGAATGACTTATTGAGCAAGGGTTCTATTCGCCCAAGTTCATCACCTCGGGGCTGTTCCATGTTGTTTGTGAAGAAGAAGGATGAGACTTTGACGTTGTGTCTGGACTAGCGTCCACTGAAAGCTGTCACAATCAAGAACAAGTATCCACTACCACACATTGATATCTTATTCGATCAACTAGTAGGTGCTAAGGTATTCTCGAAGATGGACCTTCGTTCAGGTTATCATCAAATTAAGATTCGACCTGGGGACATTCCTAAAACCGCATTCTCGATGAGGTATGGGTTGTATGAGTATCTCATCATGTCCTTTGATTTGACCAATGCACCGGCTCACTTCATGTATCTCATGAACTCGGTGTTCATGCTGGAGTTGGACAAGTTTGTTGTGGTATTCATTGACAACATCTTGGTTTATTCTAAATACGAAGAAGATTATGATAAACACTTGCATATTGTGCTTAACGGTTAAGGGATAACAAACTGTATGTAAAGTTCAGCAAGTGTGAGTTTTGGATCAGCCAAGTGCCGGCACATCATATCGACTGATGATATTGCCGTTGATCCAAGCAAAATTTTACAAGTTCTGAAGTGGAAATCTCCCAAGTCCGTACATGAAGTTTGCAGTTTCCTTGGCTTAGCTGGCTATTATAGGACGTTCATTCCGAGTTTTTCAAATAAGTTAAACCAATGATGGAATAGCTGAAGAAGGGAACAAAGTATGTATGGACTAAAGAACGTGAAGAGGCATTTCAAGCCTTGGTAAAACACCTCACAACAGCACTGGTGTTGGCCCAACCGGACACAACCAAACCATTCGATGTCTATTGTGATGCATCTAGAATTGGTCTTTGTTGTGTACTCATGCAATATAGATGAGTGATCGCGTATGGGTCTCGGCAGCTTCGGAATCATGAACATCATTATCCGACTCATGATCTTGAGCTCGCTACCGTGGTGCTCGCATTGAAGATGTGGAGGCACTATCTATTGGGCTATCTAGTGCAACTCTATATGGATCACAAGAGTTTGAAGTACATGTTCACCCAGAAAGTCTTGAATATGTGACAACGGAGATGGTTAGAGTTGATCAAAGACTATGAGATTGAAATCCACTAAATCCTGGCAAGGCAAATGTGGTTGCAGATGCGCTGAGCCGCAAGTCCCATGTCAACCATTTGTTTATCACTCTGATGGAAGAGGACGAGCCAAGTCTGTACTTTGTTCCATATGGAACACTCTATATTCTTGCTCTCATTCCCACCATCCGAGAAGAGATTGTAGAGGCTCATAAGAAATACATAGGGATGTCACACATCCAAAGGAGAATGAAGGAGGGTGAGATGAAATGCTTTCAATGTGATGATCATGGTACTATTTGGTTTAAAGACCATATAGTCGTACCCCGTGACATGGAACTTCGGAAAAAGATCATGGATGAAGCTCATTTGTCCAAGTATTCTATTCATTCGGGTAGCAACAAGATGTACCAAGACCTGAAGAAGACATTCTGGTGGTCCTAGATGAAGAGGGAGGTAGCGATGTATGTATCCGAATGTGATATGTCGGGGAGTGAAAGTTGATCATTTGAGACAAGCCGGAGAGTTGAAACCCTTGAACATACCGGCATGGAAGTAGGAAGACATCAGCATAGATTTCATTGTTGGGTTACCTCTCACTTTCCACAAGCATGACTCCATTTGGGTGATAGTTGATCGACTGACCAAGTTAGCACATTTCATCTCGGTCAGCACAACATATCATGCTCCCAAGTATGTAGAGTTGTATATCACAAGGATCATGTGCTTACATGGAGTTTCCCACACTATCATTTCGGATCGTGGAACCTTGTTTGTTGCTTGATTTATGGAGCAGCTCCACGCATCTTTGGATACCAAGATGATTCAAAGCTCTGCTTATCATCTGCAGATTAATGGTCAAACTGAGAGGGTGAATCAAGTCCTTGAGGACATGCTAGGAGCTTGTTCCATCCACCGTGGTAAGAACTGGGATGATCACTTACCATTGGCGGAGTTCTCATACAACAATGGCTATCAAGCTAGTATCCAGATGGTGCCATATGAAGCTCTCTATGGCAGCAAGTGCCGCACACCATTGAATTGGTGTGAGTCTGGTGAAAGAGTGATATATGGCATTGATCTTATCAATGAAGCTGAAGAACGAGTGCGAGTGATCCAAGCCAATCTCAAGGCTGCTCAATCTCGATAGAAGAGCTCGCTACAAGGATTCCGACCTGTTGCAACGATTGTACTGCAACGAATACTAAATCGTTGCAGTAAGCTTGGCTTTTTGCCATGATTCACTAGCTCTTGGCACTAGGATCTATCACCACGGAACACAATCGTTGCATTAGGATCTGTTGCCACGAATCACTAGTTCGTGGCACCAGGATGCTAATGCAACGGATCACAATCGTTGCATTAGGATCTGTTGCCACGAAATACTGGTTCGTGGTGTTACAGCTTTATTGCCACAGAAAATAGTCGTTGCATTAGGATCTGTTGCCACAAATTACTGGTTCATGGCATTACAGCTTTATTGCCACAGAACACAGTCGTTGCATAAGGATCTGTTGCCATGAAATACTGGTTCGTGGCGTTACAGCTTTATTGCCATGGAACACAGTCGTTGCATTAGGATCTGTTGCCACAAATTACTGGTTAGTGGCGTTACAGCTTTATTGCCATGGAACATGTCGTTGCATTAGGATCTGTTGCCACGAATCAGCAAACAGTTGCATTAGGACAGTAATGCAGCGAAATAGAATCATTGCATTAGGATGTGTTGCCACGATACTCTGGTTCATGGCGTTACAGCTTTATTGCCACGGAACACAATTGTTGCATTAGGATCCGTTGCCACAAATTACTGGTTCGTGGCGTTACAGCTTTATTTCCACGAAACACAGTCGTTGCATTAGGATCTGTTGCCACAAAATACTGGTTCATGGTGTTACAGCTTTATTGCCACGGAACACAATCGTTGCATTAGGATCTGTTGCCACGAATCAGCAAACAGTTGCATTTGGATCGTAATGCAACGAAATAGAATTGTTGCATTAGGATGTGTTGCCACGAAATACAGGTTCGTGGCGTTATAGATTTATTGCCATGGAACAAAATTGTTGCATTAGGATCTGTTGCCACGAATTACTGGTTCGTGGTGTTACAGCTTTATTTCCACGGAACACAGTCGTTGCATAAGGATCTGTTGCCACGAAATACTGGTTCGTGGCGCTACAACTTTACTGCCACAGAACACAGTCGTTGCATTAGGATCTGTTGCCACAAATCAGCAAACAGTTGCATTTGGATCGTAATGCAATGAAACAGAATCGTTGCATTAGGATGTGTTGCCACGAAATACTGGTTCGTGGCGTTACAGCTTTACTGCCACGGAACACAATCGTTGCATTAGGATCTGTTGCCACGAATTACTGGTTCGTGGCGTTACAGCTTTATTCCCACATAACACAGTCGTTGCATTAGGATCTGTTGCCACGAAATACTTGTTCGTGGCGTTACAACTTTATTGCCACAAAACACAGTCGTTGCATTAGGATCCGTTGCCACGAATCAGCAAACAGTTGCATTTGGACTGTAATGCAACGAAACAAAATCGTTGCATTAGGATGTGTTGCCACGAAAAACTGGTTCGTGGCGTTACAACTTTATTGCCACGGAGCACAGTCATTGCATTAGGATCTGTTGCCACGAATTATTGGTTAGTGGCGTTACAACTTTATTGCCACAGAACACAGTCGTTGCATTAGGATCTGTTGCCACGAATTAGCAAACAGTTGCATTTGGACCGTAATGCAACGAAACAGAATCGTTGCATTAGGATGTGTTGCCACGATACTCTGGTTCGTGGCGTTACAGCTTTATTGTGACGGAGCTCAATCGTTGCATTAGAATCTGTTGCCACGAATTATTGGTTCGTGGTGTTACAACTTTATTGCCACGAAACACAGTCATGGCATTAGGATCTGTTGCCACGAAATACTGGTTCGTGGCGTTACAACTTTATTACCACGGAACACAGTCGTTGCATTAGGATCTGTTGCCATGAATTACTGGTTCGTGGTGTTACAACTTTATTGCCACGGAACACAGTCGTTGCAATAGGATCGGTTGCCACGAATCAGCAAACAGTTGCATTTGGACCGTAATGCAACAAAACGGAACTGTTGCATTAGGATGTGTTGCCACGAAATACTGGTTCGTGGCATTACAACTTTATTGTCACGGAACACAGTCGTTGCATTAGGATTTGTTGCCACGAATCAGCAAACAATTTTCGCGTTCTCCTCGGCGAAGTGCTGATCAATGATGTTCATTACTTTTTTCCTCCTAACGACGCTGATGATCCGTAACATACTCAACAATGTAAAACATCAGGTATTAATGCATCAACAAATATGAGGGGGAGAATACCAATGCGCAGATTTAAAAGTATGTTGCAGATCATCAGCGTCCTCAGTCCAGAAGCAGGGTAGAAGCGGCGTTGTGGCCGTCGCGAACTCGAGAACGGATGAGGAGAAGGCTCATCGCCAACGGATCGAGGGGACGGAAGCTACACGACTGCTATGGGCGATGAGCCTTCACCTCAATCCGTTCTCGAGGATCGCAGAAAATTTATTTCCGCCCGCCTAGGCCCAGAGTCGGGCCTGCCTTTAAGACCATCGTGAGTGGTTCACAGTAAAGCGGTGATGAGACACGGAGCGGTTCCAATTGAATTCAAAGATGCGCATGCGGGATGCATAACCTCTACAGTACTGCAGGTGCAGTAAAAGTCACTGACATGTGGGCCCCACGCCCAGCCAGACGCACATGTCATTGACTGTTACTGCACCTGCAGTACCGCAGGTGATTTCAACGCATGCGCTACGCGCGTCTAAGGTGCCTCGGTGACTGGTGCGCACGTAAGCTCGGTGCGCCCGGTCGCATCAGCTGCTTGTACAAATGGCTATGGCTTGAACGAAGGACAAAACCTTATGCGGCAAAAAGCAACGTATAATATTTCCTCCGCCCCAACTCAACTCTATTTCTGTTTTGGTCGAACTAATTACCTTTGACAAATGATTTATATGGAATTTATTAACTTCAATAACATGTAGTACTAGATTGTATATTATGGAAATATTTTTCATTGTGAATCTAAAAGTACAATTCTTGTATGTTAAAACAGATCAAAATTGCGTAAATCTGAAAGATATATTTGACGAAACCTAAGACTTCCCTTTGAAAAAGTTTTATACTTTACATTAGTTTTACATATGTAATGTGCACATAGGATATATCACTAAATAGTTTTGCAAAAAAAACATGCAAGAGAAATATGTGTATCCCATATATATGCTACTACTACGTAAATTAGTGGTGGGCAAATAAACCGAGACCGAAAAACCGAAACCGATAAAACAGAGACCGGAACTGAAAAGACCGAAATATCGGGTATCGGG
Organism: Tuctoria greenei; assembly: GCA_036927565.1. Lineage (NCBI taxonomy): Eukaryota > Viridiplantae > Streptophyta > Magnoliopsida > Poales > Poaceae > Tuctoria > Tuctoria greenei. The sequence continues at coordinate 160,152,875 of JAYESD010000008.1, read as the reverse complement.
TACTTTTCGGGTAGCAAATATAAATAACTGAAAAATAAATGTCGGGTTCGGACGGATGAAATCATTGTGGAGCTACATGTCACGTACTTAATTATACTATAAATCATCATCTTCGCTGTCGTCCCCCCAAAATGGAGCTACATGACCATCATTGTTATATGTATCGTCGTCGTCGTCGTCTTCATTTTCTGATGCAACTCCATCTACCTCAAACCGATCACCTGACATTGTCATTATAAGAGTGGAAGCATCACCGCTGGCTCCCTCAATGTCATTCCTAGCCCATGCGGTCGTATCCTCATTATTGATATCATCAGTAAGCAGATCATCATGAAATGTCTCAGCCTCCATCGTCTCAGTCACTTAATTTTCGCTGTCTCCAGGGGGCATGGAAAAAAGGTTCCGTGGCTTCGTTTTAACAACTGTAGCCCATTTAGGATGCCTCACACATGGAGCATAAAAAACTTGTTCTGCTTGGGTGGCTAGAATGTAAGGCTCATACTGGAATCAAAACATAGTAGTGTCAACATCTATCATTCCGTATTGATCCTTTTTGTAGCCTCTACTTGGGTTCTGACTGCTTCCAAAAGGCCGATCAAACCATTCACAATAAAATAACAGAACCTCTTGATTTTTTTTCAAAATCAATAGCAATGATTTTCTTGATTACTCCAAACCAATCATGATCAGTGCCCCGAACAACAATACCACTGTTTTGGGTTCGTAAATCTTCTTCCACATCTGCAGTTCAAAAGAAGAAGCCATTGATGAATAACCGACTAAAAAAATGTGACCGACGATCAGGTCCTCTAGATAATGCATACAGATACTCAGTTGCTTTGCCTTCTTTGTGTAATGTTGTAATTTGTAAATATTACTATAACAGGGGTTATCGACGACAAACCAATTTCAGAACACATATTTCTTCAATATTTCATCAAAGTGCAAACTTGCATGTACTTACTCGTTTCTGAAACCAGTCAACAAACTCATCTCTATGGCGTTTATCAACATCACGAGAATGAATCTTTTTCAGCTCTTCAATATGCTCACTGAAAAGGGTACAAAATTAAATTAGCCATCTACAATAAGTCATATATATAGTATACAACATTTGAGTTATACGTTATTACTTGATCCATGGAGCGGCCTCTTCAACGTTAGTAATAAGATAATGCCTAATGTTATGTAGTTCCACCATAGTAAGTTGGTCCCATTTCTTTTTTAGAATTATCAACTTCTGTAAATATGTTAGAATTATCAACAGAAGGTTCATTTGTAGCTGCAGCTTCATGATGTTCTGGCCTATTACGCTTGGTGCTGATGTTATCGAAAAACTGACTACAAAAAGTCATACACTCTTTGGCAATATATCCCTCAGTTATAGAACCCTCCGGGTGATCTTTGTTACGTACATACCTCTTCAATGTACCAAGGTACCTCTCAATTGGATACATCCATCTGTAAGAAACAGGTCCACCCAACCGTGCTTCTTCGGCAAGATGGGTTGGAAGATGTACCATGATATCAAAGAAAGCAGGAGGATACAATATCTCAAGCTTACAAATTGTGTCAGGAATTTGTTGGCTCATCTTGTCCAAATCTGGTTCCGCCAATTCTTTAGAACAAATTCCAGAAAATAATGTGCTAAACTCAATTAAAGGTGCAACAACCTTTTCAGGCAATATGTTACGTATTGCAATAGGAAGGAGCTTCTGAAATACAATATGGCAGTCATGAGTTTTTAGACCCGATACCTTACATGCTTTTATGTCCACACATCTCTTGATGTTTGAGGCATAACCATCAGGCACCTTCACATTCCCCAAAAACATGCACAAGGTGGTCTTCTCATCTTTGCCCAAAGTATATAATGCTGGTGGGAATGTGTACTTGCTCTTTATGAACTTCGGATGTTGATCTGGCCGTATACCCATATCCTTCATATCAAGACGAGCTTGTAGACTATCTTTTGTTTTGCCATCCATAGCAAGCAATGTCCCCAATATTCTATCACAAATGTTTTTCTCAATGTGCATGACATCCAAGTTATGCCTTATTAGCAACGTCTTCCAATAAGGGAGGTCGAAAAATATACTTTTCTTCTTCCAATTATGCCATCTATTTTCCTCGGTGTGCTTTCTCTTATTATTCGTCAGTCCAAAACTACTTGATCAAAACACTCGTATTGTTGCAGTACTTCGTCACCAGAGAGTGATGTTGGAGCCTCTCTATTCTCTGCCTTGTTGTTGAAAGAACCTTTGTTTCGATGCCATCTGTGATCCTGAGGTAGGAAAGGACGTGTGACGCCCGGTTCCAAAAATGAACCAAGCTAACGCATATGTGTGCCCAGGATGTTCATCACACATACACGAGTGAAACCACAAAAGGATATACAGGAAATTACCACAGCTCAAATTATTAAATAAGTACTCTTATTACACAATTCATTAAATCCTCGAATACAAGCTCTAATGAATATTAATGACAAGTTCAACTAATGCAGCGGAAATAAACTAATTAAGCAACTAAGCAACTATGCAACATAAGCGACAGGGTATGTATGCGCAGCTCCAATCAACACCACAGGCAAAGCTGACAGTAGACACGGTCTAGAACTCCGCATTATCGCCATTAAACTCCCAATCCTGACCTGCAACTGTTGGGGTGGGGGATTGCAAGAGTGAGTACATGTCGTACTCAGCAAGTGTGGAGAGTATGACATGTGGCTTATTCAAATGACGACAATAATAATGGTAAAGTGCTGAAAAGTACAGTAAAACATTTGAAAAGCAATACATTACATGTATGTGAAATAAACCCATCATAATCATAAGTAATACCATAATACCAAACTGAATTCATTACCATCATCAATAATTCCAGATTTCACCATCGTCAATAACCATACTCAATACCAGAAATTAATCCATAACCATCCATAACCATTACCAAACCATAACCATCCCAAAATTCCAATTTCCCTCTAATCATGGAAGTTGTCCAGGTGCTCATAACCGGGAGCACGGCTATCATGATAGTTTTAATTAACACTCTGCAGAGTTTGTACCTCTTTACCCACGTGTTCGTGATTTCATCACCCTTCGGCGACTAAGAACCTCCCTTATGCCCATGACCCGTCGGTCACATTACACACTTCCGTTGGTGTGTGGCCAAGAGATCACAAAATAGCCTTTACAAAGGGATTACTAGCATATTTAGACCCCACTGAGGTTTCACCGGTGGCGATGTCTCCCGCAGAGCACATCTTCAACCAAGGGCCCCCTCTTGAGCCATTCGGATCCCAGGGTAGTCCCACCAATCATCAACAAACCCAATCCGACTACCCCTTCCCCGAGCATCCATAATGGTCCAAACAGCACTAGCAAAGCCCTAATTAATCAGCTACGCCGCACCCATACTTGGCCTCGTGGTGGCACTGTAGTCCTGGCTTATTCTCGCATGAACCGGTCCTTAGATCTAAAGCAAGCAACCCACCATAACATCCAACCCATCCACATACCAGGCTTGCTTAGATCATCCATTACCATACCATGTTTAACCAGTTCATCTTAACCATAATCTCATCCATGCATAATTAAATTGAGTGATATAGTTGTTTCCCATCCAAGTTGATTAAGCGAAGCAAAAAGGTAAAAACCCTTCCCGACTCTCTACCATAAATTCCAGGTGACAAGGGTGGTTTAGCAAATCTAGTAAACTTCCTACCATAGGATTCCCATCAAATTGACACAAGCATGCAGTTTTGCAAACAAAACATTTATTTTAAAAAACAGGATCAATATGCTTCAAGGACACTTGCCTTGCTCTTGCTGTTGATTAGGGTCAAAGCCTTCGAACTCTTGAGGTTGTAGATCCTCCGTGGCACTCTCTAGCGCAAATCCGTCTAATCCACACAATAAACATACAAAACAAGAAACACAATCAAAGAGTGCACAAATATTACTCAATATGTCATGACATGCATGATTGATGTAAGTGCAAGGTAGAACTTGTTACTAGATTGCTTTTAATGATCACTAACTAGCTCTGATAGATTTTAAGAAGTTTATACAGGTTTGGAGTTGATTAGATCAAATTTTAGAATTAATTCAACACAATTTAACCAGAAAGATCGGACTAGTCCGCTAGGGACCGGACAAGTCCGCACTTGACGAGATCAGCAGATTAGGGTTTTCTAGATCGACATAAATTCGGAGATTAGGGGTTGAATTCACATAAGGAAAAGAGAATAGAAGGTATACCAGGTGTTTAGAACTCCAATGAACCAAGAAACTTGGAGGTAACACTTGGATCTTGATGATCTAAGGTTGGTGATGAACTTGGGGATGAATTGGTGGTGAAGGACGAAACTTGGTGGAGATCTTGATCCTCCTTCGTTTCCTCCTCTTCTTCTTCTTGTTTGGGATCTTCTCCTCCCTCCTTGATGGTGGCTCCCCACAAACTAGGGTTTGGGTGGGTGGAAAAGTGGCAAATAGATGTCAAACCAAGGGGTGGGGCTGTTTATATAGAGGTGGAGGCTAGGGTTAGATGGATTTCGAGTTTTGGGACGAGTAGAGGCCGGTTTAGACTCCCACATGGGCTCTAAAAGAGTTGGGCACGACGTCCCTAGGCCCACTTGACGTGAAACCCAAGAAACAAGTCGTAAAACAAAAGGTCAATCTCGGAGTCACGAAATATCGGACAAGTCCGAACAGGACCGGACTAGTCCGAAGTCGTCCAGAGAGAAAATCGGACAAGTCTGTCCAAAAATCGGACAAGTCCGAATTTGAACAGAGAGGAAAAACGGACAAGTCCGCTGGAACACCGGACTAGTCCGGAAAAGTCTAGGGACTTAGCAATTTCCAAGGATTCATGGAATATCGGACTAGTCCGCACAAAATCGGACAAGTCCAAATTTTTCTAGAGCCAAAATCGGACTAGTCCGCAGCAAAAACGGACAAGTCCATTTTTAGTCAGAGAGAAATCGGACTAGTCCTCAGTAAAATCGGACTAGTCCGCACTTTCCTGCGTTTTAAGTGCGGTTTTGCTCCAAATCAATTTTAAATGCTCCGAATCAATTTTAAATCGTTCCTCTTGTTGTGGGCTAATGTTAAACATGTATATGAGTGCATGTAGGGCATGATGCATGAAAATGAGGGTGTTACAAACCTACCCCCCTTAAAATGAATCTCGCCCTCGAGATTCGACGCGGAAGAGAAGAGGTAGGGAAATTCCTTCTTGAGATCATCTTCTAGCTCCCAAGTTGCTTCTTTTTCGGTATGGTGCTTCCATTGGACTTTACACCATCGAATCACCTTGTTCCTTGTGACTCTCTCCTTGGTTTCCAAGATTTTGACCGGTTGCTCGGCATACGTCAAATCTTCCTCTAGTTCCAATTCTTCCATTGGCACTTGTTCTTCCGGTACTCTCAAACACTTCTTGAGCTGGGAAACATGAAACACATCATGTACGTCTGAAAGATGAGCTGGCATCTCCAACTTATATGCTACTTCTCCTCTTTTGTCCAAAATCTTGAATGGTCCAATATAACGAGGTGCGAGCTTGCCTCTTATGTTAAACCTCTTATGACCTCTCATTGGTGACACCTTGAGGTAAACAAAATCTCCTATTTCAAAGGCTAATTTCCTTCTCCTATTATCCGCATTGCCTTTTCGCCTTGATTGGGCAGCCCTCAAGTTTCCACGAATTATTTGGACTTGCTTTTCGGCTTCTTGCAACACGTCCGGACCAAATACTTGAGTTTCTCCTGCCTCATTCCAGAATAAAGGTGTCCTACACTTCCTCCCATAAAGCGCTTCATATGGTGACATTTTCAAGCTTGCTTGGTAACTATTGTTGTATGAAAATTCTGCGTATGGCAAGCTTCTGTCCCATCTTTTCCCATGCTTTAAAGCACAAGCTCTTAACATGTCCTCCAAAATCTGATTGGTCCTCTCGGCTTGTCCATCCATTTGAGGATGATATGCTGAACTAAAATTCAACCTCGTTCCCAAAGCTTCGTGCAATTTTTGCCAAAATCTGGAGGTAAATTGAGAACCTCTATCCGAGACTATCTTCTTAGGGACTCCATGTCGACACACAATATGCTCCATGTATATTTCAGCCAATCGTGCAGCTGTATACTTGGTCTTCACAGGGACAAAATGAGCTGACCTGGTTAAACGATCCACAATTACCCAAATTGAGTCATACCCGGACTGAGTACACGGTAACCCAACTATGAAGTCCATTCCAATTTCTTCCCACTTCCATTCCGGAATCTTCAACGGTTGCAATAATCCGGCTGGCCTTTGATGTTCCGCCTTGACTCGTTGGCACACATCACACAGTGCTACGTATTCAGCTATGTCCTTTTTCATGCTATCCCACCAATAGCAAGCCTTCAAGTCCTTGTACATCTTCGTACAACCGGGGCGAATCGAGTAAGGCGAGTCATGTGCCTCCTTTAATATTGTCTCCCGAATATGCTTTACATTAGGCACAACGATCCTCTTTCCAAGCCATAAGGTACCATGTTCATCCTTGTCAAATCTGAATTCTCTCCCTTCTTCGATCCTTTCCTTGATTTCCTTGATATCCTCATCCGTGGTTTGTGCTTCTCGAACTTCTTGCTCCAAGGTTGGGTTTAACTCCATCATCTCCATCTCATTTACAAACCCAAGGTTCAACCGTTCAAACTCCTTGCATAACTCGGATGGTAACTCTCGAACCGTGAGTTGATGACTTACTCCCTTTCTACTCAAAGCATCGGCCACTACATTGGCTTTTCCCGGATGATAGTTGATCCCCAAATCATAATCTTTGATGAGCTCTAACCATCTTCGTTGCCTCAAGTTCAGATCCGTTTGTGTGAAAATATACTTCAAACTCTTGTGATCCGTGTAAATTTCACACCTATGTCCAAGAATATAGTGTCTCCAAATCTTCAATGCATGTACCACGGCTGCTAGTTCAAGATCATGCGTGGGGTAATTCTGCTCATGTTTCTTCAATTGTCTCGACGCATAGGCGACCACTTGACCTTCTTGCATCAATAGACATCCAAGCCCTTGTCTTGATGCATCACAATAGATGTCGAAACTCTTGCTTACATCCGGCAATACCAAAACTGCGGCTGTTGTTAACCTCTTCTTCAACTCCTCAAAACTGTTTTGACAAGCTTCAGTCCATTGGAACGCCTTTCCCTTCATTAGCAACTCCATCATAGGCTTGGCTATCCTGGAAAAATCCTTGATAAACCGACGGTAATACCCAGCCATCCCAAGAAAACTCCTTATTTCCTTGATATTTTGCGGCGGTTCCCACTTCAACACATCCCTCACTTTACCAGGGTCAACCGATACTCCTCCTCCTGAGATGATATGGCCCAAAAATGGCACCTCTTTCAACCAAAACTGACACTTGTTGAACTTGGCATACAATTGATGCTCCCTCAATTTCTGCAACGTAAGCCTCAAGTGTTCCTCATGTTCCTTCTCATCCTTCGAGTAGATCATAATATCATCAATAAACACCACAACGAACTTATCTAAGTACTCCATGAAGACTTTATTCAGGAGGTACATAAAGTAAGCAGGCGCATTCGTCAATCCAAATGACATCACGGTGTACTCATAAGATCCATACCGTGTTCTAAAAGCTGTCTTCGGTATGTCTGATGGTCTAATCTTCATTTGAAAGTATCCCGACCTCAAGTAAATCTTAGAGAAGACACAAGCACCCTTCATCTGATCAAACAAGTCCTCTATGCATGGCAAGGTGTACTTGTTCTTGATTGTTACCTCGTTGAGAGCTCGGTAATCCACGCACATCCTTTGGGATCCGTCCTTCTTGTCCACAAATAGAACGGGCGCTCCCCAAGGTGAAGAGCTAGGGCGAATAAAACCCTTCTCTAATTGCTCTTGAATTTGCTTCTTCAGCTCCGCTAATTCCATAGGAGGCATCCTATACGGCCTCTTAGCTATAGGTGCAGTTCCAGGTATTAAATCAATAACAAACTCAATGTCTCGATCGGGTGGCATACCTGGCAACTCATCCGGAAACACATCCAAAAATTCACATACAACCGGAATCTCCTCCATTGCGGCACCGTCCATATGATTCAATTCCAATTGCTTCGGTGCGGTTTGAGATGCTTCAAATTCTACGGTGATCCCTTCCTCATTGGTCAACTTCACCGTCTTTGTGGCACATTCAATAACTCCATTGTGCTTCCTCAACCAGTCCATACCAAGTATAATATCCAACCCTTGAGAATCTAAAACAAAGAGGTTGGCGGAGAAGTCTACCCCCCTTATTCTAAGGCTTACTTTTGGACATACTATATTTGTCCTCATCTCTCCTCCAGGAGACTTAACCAACAGAGTAAACTTCATATGAGAGATAGGCAAACTATACTTGGCAACATACTTCAATGCAATGAATGAATGCGATGCACCAGAATCAAATAACATAGTCGCGGGGTTGGAGTTGGCGAGAAACATACCATTGACCACGTCATCCGCTTGTTGAGCATCCTCCGTAGAAACATGGTTCACGTTGCCACGAGCAAAGTTCTGCTGTCCACGGCTTCCTTGTGGCTGTCCTCCATTAGGTCTTGGGTTTTGCCTCGATGCATTGCTTCCTTGACCAAGGCCCGACTTAGGACATTGATGTGCAAAGTGTCCAGCTTCTCCACAAGTATAGCACTTCTTAACTCCACCAGAATTATTGGGACGAGCTTGGTTTTGAACATTGGCTCCAGGAAAATCAGCACGAGATGCATAAGGCATCGGAGGCCTAGGTGCTTGTATGACAGGGCGCTGCTGCACAAACTGAGTTGGGCGCGGTGCATAACCAGGGCGCTGAGCAGGAATAGAGGAGCTGTAATGAGGCGCATTGGGTGGCGCAAAGCGAGGGCGCACATTACTTCCTTGTTGCTGTCCTTTATATGGCGCCTTCCTCTTGATTTCTTGCTCCATCTCACGGATCTTGTTCTCAACCACAATTGCTTTGTCCACAAGCTTCTGGAAATTGACATAATCACAGTTGAGCAATTGCACTTGGATCGTATTGTTCAATCCCCTCATGAACAAGTATTGCTTCCGGCTGTCCCGGCTAACATCCTCAGGCGCATATCTTGAGAGTTGAGTGAACTTATTGAGATATTCACTCACGCTTGATTTTCCTTGTCTCAAGTTCTCAAATTCTTGCCTCTTCAAGATCATAACACCCTCGGGCACATAATGAGAACGAAAATTCTCCTTGAATTCGGCCCAAGTGATTCTTTCTTGATTCTCATGAGCACTGCAATAAGAATCCCACCAATCTGCAGCTGCTCCAACGAGTTGATGAGAAGCAAATAGCACCTTCTACCGGTCACTGCATTGGACAATGGCTAGCTTCTTCTCCACGGACTTGAGCCAATCATCCGCATCCATAGGGTCTGCGGCTTGAGCAAAGGTTGGCGGCCTAGTCCTCATAAACTCTCCCAATCGGTTATGAGGAGGTGGGGATGGCGGTGGAGGCATGTGGGGCTGATTGTTGATATTGCCAGCCTGCAGCTGTCCCATAGTCTGTATCATGGTCTGCATGAGCTGGTTTTGCATGGCCAAAAGCTGCTCGATGTTGATAGCTCCCTGAGTAGATCCTTGCCGATTGTTACTCTGAGGCGCTCCATTGTTCTGCTCTTCATCATTGCCACCCCTCTGGTTGCGAGTCCTCACCATCTGAAGAAAAGCAGTAGGTAAGAATTAGAAAACGCCCCAACTATATGCATCAAGGGATATGAAACTAAACAACTAGCTACACTAGCCTAGGTGGACATGGCAATGCTAAAGCATCCCAAAATCCTCTATTAAGCACACAAGCAACCAATATATATAGCAAACAGCACACCAAGCAAAAACACATCGATTCCTGAGTGCTCCTATGTGCTCTAAAGTGTCCATTCTATCTAGGCTGCATCCTACGGTCAACCTGTGGCTCTGATACCAATCTGTGACGCCCGGTTCCGAAAATGAACCAAGCTAACGCATATGTGTGCCCAGGATGTTCATCACACATACACGAGTGAAATCACAAAAGGATATACAGGAAATTACCACAGCTCAAATTATTAAATAAGTACTCTTATTACACAATTCATTAAATCCTCGAATACAAGCTCTAATGAATATTAATGACAAGTTCAACTAATGCAGCGGAAATAAACTAATTAAGCAACTAAGCAACTATGCAACATAAGCGACAGGGTATGTATGCCCAGCTCCAATCAACACCACAGGCAAAGCTGACAGTAGACACGGCCTAGAACTCCGCATTATCGCCATTAAACTCCCAATCCTGACCTGCAACTGTTGGGGTGGGGGATTGCAAGAGTGAGTACATGTCGTACTCAGCAAGTGTGGAGAGTATGACATGTGGCTTATTCAAATGACGACAATAATAATGGTAAAGTGCTGAAAAGTACAATAAAACATTTGAAAAGCAATACATTACATGTATGTGAAATAAACCCATCATAATCATAAGTAATACCATAATACCAAACTGAATTCATTACCATCATCAATAATTCCAGATTTCACCATCGTCAATAACCATACTCAATACCAGAAATTAATCCATAACCATCCATAACCATTACCAAACCATAACCATCCCAAAATTCCAATTTCCCTCTAATCATGGAAGTTGTCCAGGTGCTCATAACCGGGAGCACGGCTATCATGATAGTTTTAATTAACACTCTGCAGAGTTTGTACCTCTTTACCCACGTGTCCGTGATTTCATCACCCTTGGGCGACTAAGAACCTCCCTTATGCCCATGACCCGTCGGTCACATTACACACTTCCGTTGGTGTGTGGCCAAGAGATCACAAAATAGCCTTTACAAAGGGATTACTAGCCTATTTAGACCCCACTGAGGTTTCACCGGTGGCGATGTCTCCCGCAGAGCACATCTTCAACCAAGGGCCCCCTCTTGAGCCATTCGGATCCCAGGGTAGTCCCACCAATCTTCAACAAACCCAATCCGACTACCCCTTCCCCGAGCATCCATAGTGGTCCAAACAGCACTAGCAAAGCCCTAATTAATCAGCTACGCCGCACCCATACTTGGCCTCGTGGTGGCACTGTAGTCCTGGCTTATTCTCGCATGAACCGGTCCTTAGATCTAAAGCAAGCAACCCACCATAACATCCAACCCATCCACATACCAGGCTTGCTCAGATCATCCATTACCATACCATGTTAAACCAGTTCATGTTAACCATAATCTCATCCATGCATAATTAAATTGAGTGATATAGTTGTTTCCCATCCAAGTTGATTAAGCGAAGCAAAAAGGTAAAAACCCTTCCCGACTCTCTACCATAAATTCCAGGTGACAAGGGTGGTTTAGCAAATCTAGTAAACTTCCTACCATAGGATTCCCATCAAATTGACACAAGCATGCAGTTTTGCAAACAAAACATTTATTTAAAAAAACAGGATCAATATGCTTCAAGGACACTTGCCTTGCTCTTGCTGTTGATTAGGGTCAAAGCCTTCGAACTCTTGAGGTTGTAGATCCTCCGTGGCACTCTCTAGCGCAAATCCGTCTAATCCACACAATAAACATACAAAACAAGAAACACAATCAAAGAGTGCACAAATATTACTCAATATGTCATGACATGCATGATTGATGCAAGTGCAAGGTAGAACTTGTTACTAGATTGCTTTTAATGATCACTAACTAGCTCTGATAGATTTTAACAAGTTTATACAGGTTTGGAGTTGATTAGATCAAAATTTAGAATCAATTCAACACAATTTAACCAGAAAGATCGGACTAGTCCGCTAGGGACCGGACAAGTCCGCACTTGACGAGATCAGCAGATTAGGGTTTTCTAGATCGACATAAATTCGGAGATTAGGGGTTGAATTCACATAAGGAAAAGAGAATAGAAGGTATACCAGGTGTTTAGAACTCCAATGAACCAAGAAACTTGGAGGTAACACTTGGATCTTGATGATCTAAGGTTGGTGATGAACTTGGGGATGAATTGGTGGTGAAGGACGAAACTTGGTGGAGATCTTGATCCTCCTTCGTTTCCTCCTCTTCTTCTTCTTGTTTGGGATCTTCTCCTCCCTCCTTGATGGTGGCTCCCCACGAACTAGGGTTTGGGTGGGTGGAAAAGTGGCAAATAGATGTCAAACCAAGGGGTGGGGCTGTTTATATAGAGGTGGAGGCTAGGGTTAGATGGATTTCGAGTTTTGGGACGAGTAGAGGCCGGTTTAGAGTCCCACATGGGCTCTAAAAGAGTTGGGCACGACGTCCCTAGGCCCACTTGACGTGAAACCCAAGAAACAAGTCGTAAAACAAAAGGTCAATCTCGGAGTCATGAAATATCGGACAAGTCCGAACAGGACCGGACTAGTCCGAAGTCGTCCAGAGAGAAAATCGGACAAGTCTGGCCAAAAATCGGACAAGTCCGAATTTGAACAGAGAGGAAAAACGGACAAGTCCGCTGGAACACCGGACTAGGCCGGAAAAGTCCAGGGACTTAGCAATTTCCAAGGATTCATGGAATATCGGACTAGTCCGCACAAAATCGGACAAGTCCGAATTTTTCCAGAGCCAAAATCGGACTAGTCCGCAGCAAAAACGGACAAGTTCGTTTTTAGTCAGAGAGAAATCGGACTAGTCCTCAGTAAAATCGGACTAGTCCGCACTTTCCTGCGTTTTAAGTGCGGTTTTGCTCCAAATCAATTTTAAATGCTCCGAATCAATTTTAAACTCGTTCCTCTTGTTGTGGGCTAATGTTAAACATGTATATGAGTGCATGTAGGGCATGATGCATGAAAATGAGGGTGTTACAGGACGATGACCCATGTAACAATGCTTTCATCCATATTTCAACCAGAAGGCGTCAGTGTTTATATGGCAGTATGGACATGCTAGCTTCCCTTTTGTGCTCCATCCACGTAGCATTGCATATGCTGGAAAATCATTTATTGTCCACAATAAAGAAGCTCGCATGACAAATGTCTCTTTCTTTAAAGTGTCATATGTTTCAACACCATCAGACCATAATTTCAGTAGCTCATCAATCAAAGGCTGCAGATACACATCAATGTTGTTTCCAGGTGACTTTGGCCCAGGAATTATCATTGACATCACCCAATAAGACTGCTTCATACACAACCAAGGTGGTAGATTATAAGGGATTAGAATCACAGGCCATAAACTGTAAGAAACATTCATTACTCCAAAAGGATTGAAACCATCGGATGCTAGCCCAAGTCTTATGTTGCGAGGATCAGATGAGAAATTTGGCTGAATGCTATCAAAATGCTTCCATGCTTTCGAATTGGCGGGATGGTGTGATATTCCATCATCAGCACGACCTTCTTTGTGCCAGCGCATGTTTGATGTCGTTGATTCTCCTATATAAAAGCTTTGTAGACGGGGAATAAGAGGGAAGAAATGTAGAACCTTGCGTGCTACAAGCTTCTTGGATTTTCCACAAGGTAAAGCCTCTCTTGCATCCCCAGCAGTACTATTTTTCCATCTTAATTCACCACATTTTGGGCAACAATTCAGTAGAGAATAGTCCTTCCAGAATAACACACAGTCATTGACACATGCATCGATCTTTTGGTAGTCCAACCCGAGGTCATGAACAACCTTCTGAAGTTTATCAAGTGTATTAGGAATGCAGTGGCCCTTTGGAAGCGCAAATGATAATATTTCAAGTAACATCTCACAAGCTACTTTGCTCATACCAGTTAAACACTTTATCTGGTAGAACCTGACAATCTAGGATAATTGGATCAGCTGCGAACAACCTGGATACAACTCCTTTTTTGCATCAGTTAATAAGTCATAGAATTTCTTTGCATCCCTAGTTGGCTCCTACTGGTTTATAGCATTTTCTTGATCATCAACATCTGCAGAAGTACCACCATGATCAGTGCCTCTAAGTAGACTAGACAACATATTTTGCATAGCACCATCATCAGAAATTATCTTCTCATTATTTGCTGATTCCTCAACAATATTTTCCAGAACTCGTATTTCTCCATGGTGTATCCAACAAGTATAATCCAATAACATCCCATTTCTGAGCAGGTGTAAATGAACTCCCTTGCGTGTCTTGTGGCAAATATTACGATATCTCGTGCAAGGACAAGGCATAGTTCCTCCTTCACGAGTGCCCTGAAATGCAAAATTTAAAAATGACTTCATTCCATCCTGCCACTCCCTCGTATGCCTATCTTTTCCCATCCATGTCTTATCTTCTAACATCGCTTCCTACAATTCAATCAGCCATCAGCCTATCTGTAAGAGGATAGATGTACAAGAACACATTATGTGAGCAATTGTACCTAGCTGTTGTTACTCCATGCGCTGCGGCCGGCGGATTCTCCTACAAGCGTGGCGGCCGGCGAATGCTCCTCCAAGCGTGGCAGCCGGCGGTTGGTCGTCCAAGCTTGGCGGCCGGCGGATGCTCCTACAAGAGTGGCGGCCGACTGATGCTCCTACAAGCGTGGCAGCCGGCGGATGCTCCTCCAAGCGTGGCAGCCGGCGGATGCTCCTCCAAGCGTGGCGGCCGGCAAATGCTCCTCCAAGCGTGGCGGCCCGCGAATGCTCCTACAAGCGTGGCGGCCGGCGGATGCTCCTACAATCGTGGTGGCGGGCAGATGCTCCTACAAGCGCGTTGCAGAGAGGGGGCCGGCATTGCGGGTCAAAGGGTACCGTAATAAAATATTATTTTCATTTCTTATTTTCCTTCTTCATTCGGCATGACAAAAATTTCCCGCAGCGGGCAGGCAGGCAGGCAGGACGAAAAAGTTGGGCCGCTTGTTATTTGTGGGTTCAAACTGCGCTGATTCACTTTATATTCAAGCTGGGCCTTCGCGCATTCATGACGCTTGCACAGAGCCGAAGGCCTCGAAAGGTCCGGTCCTATCACTAGATTTTCGTGAGATCCTCAAGGGACGCTGCTTCCGATGTTTGTCGTCTTCATCCTCGCCTTCTTAAACCCCCCCTCCCCCCCCCTCCCACCCCCCCCCCCCCCCCCGCCTATTGCTTCCAGGCTCAAGTTCCCGACTGATTCCCATCCATGCTCCCGTGTGTTGCCTGAGAAGTCGTTCGCCTCTGTTGTCACAGCGCCATGCCTCGCAACCATGTTAGATGCGAGCAGGTACCTGCAGGCTCACTGTCTTTGCGCCCTCGTGAGGGGCAATGCACGATGGTCAACAACTTCCTCATGACGACGGAGTTTATCCGTTTGCGCCGACAAGTAGCTGTTCTGGGACCCAGAGGAGGTCACAGCGAGGTGACGCCCATGGAGATCACCCTGGCCATCCATCACCAACTTGAAATTCCGCATTGGGCTTTCACTGTGTCCACGTTTGGGGATGGTGAGTTCCTAGTGCTGTTCACCCGTGATGACTATCGGGAGCTCGCCATCGAGACGGCAATCATCTCCATGCCAGATGATAACCACTACTTCCGGCCATGGATCTTTGGCGTCGGTGTGCCGATCGTCGGGTGGTTCTTCCACGTGCAGGTTGTAATCGAGAACCTCCCTCTGCATGTCTGGTCTGCGGAGGGCATCAGACAGGTTCTGGGTGACGTCTTCCTCTTTGATCACTTCGATGCTTCCACTTACCACCGGGAGCGTTCTGACCTGTGCACGATCATTGGGTGGATGAAAGACACAAGCCTCCTGCCTCGGGCCAAAATGGACACCTTCTTTGCAGGAAGTGATGGCTAAACTAGGAATGATGGCAGGCCGCCGGCGGAACCTTTCAACCATGCTGCAGTTGTCCGGCTTAGCGGCCTCACGACGGAGCTCATCATCCACCTGGATCACTACCTCGACTATACGCCGCCGGTCCACCCCAACTCCCCAGCATCCTCGTCATCAGGCGACTCTTCTGACGGACACTCCTCGGTGTCCTCGAACTCTTCGGGGGACACCTTCTCGCGGAAGAGATTCTACTGGGGGTGTGGGGAAGTGGATGAGGCGTATAAGCAGCTCTTTTAGTATGGCTACCAAAGTGTCCTAGCTCATGTGTTACGTTTCCTATGAAAACTAAAAATCCTTTACAAATCCTATCCTTCAAAGGAAGCCTATGTTTGAGAGGATTACGACTGGATTAATTTCCGTGAAAAGATTTCCTGTTTAACTTTTCGGTTGTCCTTCCTTTTTTCAAACATTTTCTTCCTCGTATTGTCTTCACTTTTTTCTTTCCACTCCTAGCTACTGGCCTGTTGCATTTTCCTGTTACTACTACTTTACAGACTGCTTTGCAGGTCCCGCTGCGAGCGATCTCTTGGCAACTCCACCGGTCTGGGGACAAGGAGGGTTTGGCGATCGGAAAATTCGAACTAATTTTGCACAGATAGTACATCCATGAACAAGAACACCATGTACATTTAACTTAAAAACATTACTCCCTCCGTCCCAAAATACTACTTGTCCCTTTCGATGGAGGGAGTATCTCCGTCCCAAAATACTTGTCGCTTTGGATGGAGGGAGTATATTACAAACACAAGAAAAGATAAACTACAACTAAAACCATGAAACGAAAAACTACAACTAAAAACATGAAACGAAAAAACTACAACTAAAAACATGAAAAGAAAACACCTAAATACTACTCTACTCAACCTCCACCTCCTCCTCCTCGGGTGGGTCCTCGGGCTCCTGACCCTCCTCTAGCGCCTCAGGCTCCAGCGGTGGAAGGTGACCCAGTCTCAAGGCCGCCGCCACAACGAGGTTGCGACGACCTCCGACGCCGAGCTCGGCCGCCATTGTCTCCTAGAGGGAGTCGAGACGAGAGGCCACGTGCGAGAGGTCGGAGACGTAGTGGCCCGTGGTGTCCATTCCAGTACTTTGTGGAAGGGTACCGAGCCCAAGGCGTTCCATGGAGTGAGATGTATCCGTAAATACATCTTGGGCCATGTTGAACAGGAGGGTATCCTTCACGGGCGGCGGCGAGGGGGGTTCAGCCGCGGCCTCTTACCGGTGGCCGGGTCCCTCGGCGGGCTCGTTGGCGGAGGGTTGCTCGAGCTCGAAAGCATTTGCTGTATACAAGCCGTGGCTAGGTTTTGTGGAGAGAAGAGAGGATGTTGGAACGGTTGTGCGGAAAAGACGATGGAGCGGGTGACCATCTTATACTCCCTCCGTCCCAAGTAAATATCTTCACAGGCGGTAAATTACTTACCAGCCGTCTGAGATAATGCCCGATACTGTTCTTCAGTTTCCTTATCCCTTGTTTCTTTTTTATTTAGATTCCAATATAAATACTCAAACATGTTTAGATTCTGCAAATTTTGTCCAAATTATATGATTCTTTCTTCTACATTTGTATAAAATTAACATCTACCACCTGAACAAAAAATTTTAAAACTTGTATAGCTGACATTGTAATGTTTTGGTAAATATCAAATTAATTTCTACTCACATATTATTCACATTTGTGTATCTCGTAAAAAAAGATCCTTCACTCAAATTTGTTTGTATGAACATATTTGTATCATTTATACATGTATGAATTTTGTTAATTTTTTTAAAAGCATTCCAACATGTCAAACTTCAAATTATCCATCATTCTAACTAAATGCTCATATACATATGAGGCATTCATCAAATTATGAACACACATTGATTCAAAAAAATTTAAAAAAAATCTGAAAAAATTCATAGAGGTTGGTATGATGAGTAAAAATGTCCACTGAAAAATAAATGAAAAAGGCATTATATTCATCAAGATAGAAAAATGAAAAATATCATTTGTTGTATGTTTTTTTATGTTCTTACCGATTTCAAAAGATTTATGAAGTGAAATTTAATGGTAACCTTTACTTATCAATAATATTACAAGAAAGTGGAATTTTGACTTTTTAAAGGACCCACATTTAATCAAGAATGTTAATTAAGAAGAAGTAAATATCTTCACAGGTGGTTGGTACTTAATAACCTTTTGAGATGTTTATCTCAGTCGGGTATTACTTACCAACCGCCTGAGATAATCTTCTTCTCAGACGAGTTTGAATTACCAACCGCCTAAGATAATTACCTTATGATACCCGAGTCTGAGGAGCACGATGCACACACTACACATTCATTCATTCACACAGTTGAAGAAAACACAAGATACCCATTCATTAACAATATTCAATCACGCATCTCACAAAAGAACACAAGATACACAAGTAATATTCAATCACATAGATGAACAAAGATAGATTTCATTCATTAACCATATTTACAAAACAGAAGCAACTAAAAACAAAAAGAAAAACAAATTTTTAGGATTCAAAGCGCACATTAGTCAACACATAAACTTACTGTCGAAGGTCGTAAACGACACTTCCCCCGGACCTGCTTAGAGAGCAGCCCGCAGAGGTTCTTTGGATTCACGAGGGCTAGTCCCAGGAGATCGAACGCAACAAGATGATGAACACAGAGGGTTGACATGGTTCGGGCCGCCGGAGCGTAACACCCTACGTCCACGGGAGTGTTTGTGTATTGCCTTGCTTGAGTGTGTATGAGTCTTAGTCTAATTTTCCGATCCTTTGCGAAGGTCGTCTGCAGAGTCCTTTTATAGTTCAAGTACTCTGCAGTCACAAGGTGGGCCCCAGGACCTGACAGGTGGTCCCGGGGAGAGCCAAATCCTATACAAGATCTAGGATTAATTGCTATCTACTTCCCTTTGTCAGGGGTGTCAATGCGTCATCCCGTTGCGTCGTGCGCCAGGCTACACATAGTTAGTGATGATGGTAGTGCACGTCTCGTTCGTCTTGTCCTCGCGGCCCGTTCGTCCGTCTTGCGGCGTGGGTCTGTCCGGCTAATTGGACAAGACAGGACACTGGAGCCTTGGCCTTCGCATGCACGACTCAGCTTGCCTGGGGAAGGTGCACGTACTTAATACCTGTCTGAGCAGCGCACGCCTTCCTTTACTGCGGCTTCCTAATGCACTGAGTCGGCTGTCCGCCACGTGGATGCGCCGGAGCCTGCCTCTGTGGGGAGTCGAGCACTTGACGAAATAGGCCACGTGGTGCATCCGGAGCCCACCCCTATTGAGGGGTGGAGGCTCAGCCCTGCAGGCCACGTGGTAGTTCCGGTGCCCTTCCCTGCGAAGGCGCGGGCCTGGCCCCGAGGTCCCGATTGACCGCGTGCCAGCTCTGGAGCCCGCCTCAGCGGGGAGACGAGGGTCTAGTCCTACCGGCCACGTGGCAGCTTGGGAGCCTCCCCCGGCGGAGGGGTAAGATCTGGTCCTTCCCTCCACGACGTGGCAGCCTCGGATTCGGCCTCTTAAGTAGAGGTGGAATCCTTAGCAATTTTCTCCCTGTGCGCGGGGGTACCCGGTCTGCGGGGTACCGACAGTGGCCCCCGAGCCCACCTCGGGAGAGTCGTCGATACCGCAGGTGGGGTCTTCATCCTTTTCTTCCCACGCAACTCTTTCAATTCCACTTCGAGGCAGTTCCCCATGCGACACACCCCAGCCGTTGTGGCGACGTGTCCCCTTCTGGTAAGTGGAGGTGCTGAACAGGCGCCGCGCGACATGACTTCTGCCTTCAATCGTGCTTTAACTACGGTGGTTCCCAAGGTGGCTCCTGCACTTCCGCTGCTTTTGCCCTTTCGGAAACCGCCGAGTTACCTCCCGCATAGCTAGCCACCCGGCTCGCCTTCTTTGTCGAGTGACCCGGGCCCTCATGTCATTGCCTACACAGGACCATTGCTCTTCTGCTGAGGCTGCGGCGATTCGCACTTTTGCACTTGTTGGCCTACAGAGGTGCATAAAAAGAGAACTTTCCCCCTGAGGGTCCTTTCTCCCGCCTCTGCACCCCTGCGCTTGTGCTTTTTGCCTCAAGCCCAGCTCTTGCGCTCTGGCTCCCAATCTCCCCATCCAGAGCCTCCTCCTTCAACCCTCATGGCGAGCATCTTGCCCAAGTCCAGGCTGTCTAGGTACGCTGACCTGGACCCCATGCGCCGGCTTCTCGGCTGGCATACTCCTGAGCGAGAGATGTGGCTCCGTCCTGGGAGGCTCCCGTTGAGCCTCTCCGCTGGGGAGATGGATCTGTTTTCGTCGTACGTGCTGGCCGGCTTTGTCCCACCAGCATCCGCCTTCCTGGTCATGCTCCTGGAAACCATCGGCCTCCAACTCCACCACCTCGTGCCGAACTCGATCGCCATGCTGGCGGTCTTCGCTCACCTCTGCGAGATGTTCGTGGGGGTGATGCCGTTGGTGAAGCTCTTCCGGTACTTTTTTGTACTGGGGGCCACCGGTAGGAGCTCGAAGGAGCACCTCGGTGCCTACTACTTCCAGCGCCGGACAAAGGTCCCCAAGAGGTACATTGCTTCCTTCAACTCAGCACGGTGGGAGCTGTGGCATGAAGATTGGATGATCGCCAAGGCCGAGGCCCACGACCGGATGTGCCTCCCCACCGGGATCCCCTAATCCGAGCGGTCATTCTGGGAGGAGCGCCCAGAGCTAGAGGAGGCGTTCAACCTGGTATTGGAGAGGATCCAGATGCTGGCAGACCACGGACTGTCGTCTGCCATGGTGCTGAGGGACTTCATGTCCCATCGCATAGCTCCGCTCCAGCACCGCGCCCGTCCGGCGTCGATGTTCACCGGCCTGTCGAACTGTACCCGGCTCAAGACCGGCCCCGACTCCAACCTCGGCGAGCAGCAGCTGCTCGACATACTGACCTGGGTCTGCCCCGATGACATCTCCCCTGAGGCACTGGCTCTTCCGTCAGCCTACCACCCCTTGTGCTCGAACTACGAGCTGAGGAGGCACCTGCTGAAGACGATGCCGACCCTCGATGAGTCTAGGCTAGCACAGCGCCAGATCAAGGACCCGTTCTAGGGGGTCAACATCGCCGACGACACTGAGGGAGGCGAGGCTCCTTCAAGAGATGACGATTCTTCAAGCGACGACTCCTCGAGCGGGCCACAGCACCGTCCATGAGGTGGCATCGACGCCTCTGCCGACAAGGGGAAGGGGAAAGTGCCGGTTCCGGTGCTGGACCCGACCCCCAAGAAGCGCGCTCGGTCGCCGCCGCCAGCCCCTTCTGCCCCTCGTCAGGACTCCGGAGCCCTGCCGCGCCCGTCGTCAGGGGGCGCCGATGGTGCCACTTTGCCGCCCGAGTCCTCCACGCGCAAGAGGCGGAGGCTCCTCAACGCCGACGGGACCCCAGTGTTCCCTCTCCGTTTGGATTGGCGCCAGACTTCGGGGGTGCCACCGGCCCCACCACCACAGGGGCCCCCAGCCCACTCAGCAGCCCCGGCCGTGGGTTTGGGGGGTCCGAACCCCCCCAACCCTTTCGGGAAGCGGTGGAACTTCAGCGTCCCCCGGTAAGCTTGCAAAGATTTTACCTTGGGTGTTCTTTGCTGTGCGCCTACCCTGTCATTTTCTTATGATCTGAGTTTGCTTGATTTCAGCGCCACCACAGCTACTCCACCTCCACCTGCGGGCACTTCTGCTGGGGGGTTTGCCGCTCCAGCCGGCTTGCGGGGATCTTCTGCAGCCTCGGGCCCTGCTCCGATGCACCAGGCTGCTGCCGCCGGGGTGCCCTGGGCCTCTGTGCCCGAGACCCCCGCAGCGGCTGCCGAAGCCCAGCCGCGCGCGCCGACGACCGCTGCCGCGCCCGCCAACGACTCCGCATCCACCGGCTACTCCGTGCCGGCCGATGCCGCCGCGCCCTCCAACACTGCTACGTCGGCTGGCGCCACCGTCCCGGGTGTTTCCGTCGGGGAGGGGGCCCTGGTCCCCATCTCCCCAGTGGTCCTTCAAATGGAGGACGACATTGAAGAAGTGGGGAGGCAGGGGCCCGCTGCTACGGTGGAGCCTCTCCCCCTGTCTGAGGCTATGGTCGTGGCCTACTCCGGCTTCCGGCAGGCCCAAGCGGCCCTCGCCCCTGGAGAAAGGGTGGATTGAGGACGAGGACGACCGGCTCTGGGAATGGGCGAGGACCCTGGAGGCCCGAACCCGGCCGACGAAGAGCCGAGTGGCCCAGCGGGAGGCGGTTGTTCGGGAGGAGATGAAGATCCTCGAGCAGGAAAGCGACCTCACCGCCCAGCTGGACGCCGTCACCCAGAAGCTGAATGCAGACGCCGAGGCTATCCATGCTGAGGCGAGCACCTGCCTCCAGTCCTGCGAGGACCTTCAGCACCTGTTGTCCCTCCGAGAGGCTGCTTTAGCCGAATGGGAGCAGGAGCTGGCGGCGAAGCAAGCCGAGGTGGAGGCGACCTGCCGCGGGCTCATCCTTATGCAGGAAGGGTTGATAGTCCGCGCCGCCGAGCTAGACCGCCGGGAAGCCGCCGTGGCTGAAGCGCAGCAGGCCCAGTCTGTTGAGCGCCACGTCCTCCTGGACCACGAGTTCAACGTCGCCCTAAAGGAGGGTGACTTGGACCGCCGCGAGAAGGGGTTCGGCGAGCGCGAGAGGGCCCTGGAGGCCAAGGAGAAGCGGTTCATGGATGGTGGCCCCTGGGCATTGGCGGCGGCCCAGCAGGAGGTGGAGGAGATCCAGGTGACGCGCTTCGCTGAGGCCCGGAAGGTCTGGGAGTTCCTTGGCGGTGTCGACTCGGCTCTGGTGCCGCTCAGCTTTAGCCTAGCGCGTGTGGGGGAGCCGGCGCAGGAGGTGAGCTAGGTGTTCCTGGCGCTTGACTCCACCAGCTCAAAGATGCGGGCGCTGGGGGCCGTCATCGAGAACCAGCTGGAGGCTGAAGGGAAGATGTTGGTGAAGGAGGTGGCGACGCACATCCTGTCCTACTTTCAGAGCTGGTACCCCGATGTCCCTCTGCAGCCGGTCCTCGAGGGGCCCATCGTCGAGAGGGAAGAGGCCGCAAAGTCTGAAGTTTCAGATGCGGTGGCGCTCATTGCCTCAAGGTTCCAGCGAAGCGGCTGAGGGCCCCCCGGGCGCTTGTTTAAGTTTTTCTCTTTCTGCTTTTGTCTTGTGGTTGGTTGTGGTGACAAACTTTTTATTTGTGTAATAAAAAATCTGTTTGTGGTGCCTTTTATACTCAACTTGTTTTTATTTCTAGCAATGTCTTCTAGCTGCTTGTTGTTCCTTAGCTTCCAGGACCTGCCATCCCCCAAAGTATGGCCCCTTGACAGGCGTGGCCATTTGTTATGGGAACACCTGTCATACACTTAGGACTTAGGGCGGACAGGTGCAGGGGGAACCTAGGATGCGTAGGTAGCATTGCCGCAACTGAGTATGCAGGTACGTCGACAGCGGGCCCCCTGGGGGTGCCGCTGGAGCTTCAGTCCAGCGGTGGCCACCATCATTGTTGAGAGGTCGACAGCGGGCCCCCTGGGGGTACCGCCGGAGCTCCAGTCCGGCGGTGCCCACCATCTTTAGTGAGAGGTCGATAGCGGCCCCCCTGGGGGTGCCGCCAGAACTCCAGTCCGGCAGTGCCCGCCATCTTCGGTGATATGTCGAGAGCGAGCCCCCTGGGGGTGCCACCGGAGCTTCAGTCCGGCGGTGGCCACCATATTTGTTGAGAGGTCGACAGCGGGCACCCTAGGGGTGCCGCCGGAGCTCCAGTTCGGCGGTGCCCGCCATCTTCAGTGAGAGGTCGACAGCAGCCCCCCTGGGGGTGCCGCCGGAACTCTAGTCCAGCGGTGCCAACTGTCTTCACGGGTACTTTGACGGTGGTTGCCGGAAAAACTTCCTCAAAGATCTGTATATAGATCAGAATAAAGAAGTAATTATGTTCGCTGGTCACTTCACCCCTGGTCTTTTTGTAGTGTCGCTTGACTTACGATCCTGGGATGACTCGTGGGGCTTGGGTAATTCAGTGCATCTGCACCCAGGACTCGTCGTCCGTACTACCCAAGGGTGGTCCATCTGGGCCCCAATACTCGGCTGCAGCGCTGGGGAGGCAGAGCGCACAGGATTAGGGTACAGGACCAGGCTAAGCAGGCTGTGCCCCTGGACCTCCCGCTCAGCGTAAGCCTTTTTCGGGGGAGACCATCTGGAGACACAGGCCCCCGAGTATTGGAACATCCAAGGCCCCAGGCACATTGCAGGTACCTCAAGCAACCCCACCTGCAATCCAGATAACAAGGCTCCCACTATTGCTAAAGCAGGGAAAAAATGACAGCGCTCATGATAGATCACGAGCTATGGCGGGCTTACAGCAACATCATAAAAATTAAAGATAATTTTTGAATTGACAAACCCAATACTAGGTAGGACAACATTCTTTCATTGTAGTTTCTCATAAGATGGAGCAGTCTTTACAAGGGGAATAACCCGACCTGGGTGTCAGATGAAGTCGAGTACACCTGCTTAGGGTTCTGGACCAGGCTAAGTGGAATGTGCACTCGGAGCCCCATCCCCCTAGCCTAAGTGCTGTCCTGAGACAATATGTAACTTTTAAAATGAAATAACATTGTCCCAACCCTGGTCTAGGGGTAGAACTAATGGAGGTGCTCTATGTTCCATGGGTTGGGTAATCGCTCTCCATCCTCTGTAGCCAGGCAGACGCATCTGGGGCGGCAAACCTCTGTTACCCGGAAGGGACCCTCCCAGCTGGGGGAGAGTTTGTTAGACCCTTCCTAGGAGAGTATGCGGCGCAACACCAAGTCGTCTACCTTTAGCTCCCTACTCCGCACGGTCCTCTGGTGGTAGCGCCAGAGCACCTGCCTGTACCGTGCATTTCGGAGAGTCGCTCGCACTCGTCCCTCGTCGACGAGGTCCAGGTATTCACGCCGGAGCTGGTCCTGCGCGGCTTCATCGTACCTCCGGGCACGGGGGGAGCCCATGGTAATTTCTGGGGGGAGGACAGCCTCTGCCCCGTACAACAAGAAGAAAGGCGTTTCCCCCGTGGCCCGGCTGGTTGATGTCCGGCTAGCCCACAGTGCACACGGTAGCTCATCCACCCAATTTGCACCATGCTTCTCAAGGTGTGAGAATGTGCGAGTCTTGAGGCCCTTGAGGATCTCTGCATTGGCCCTCTCGACCTGCCCATTGCTCTCTGGATGAGCAACGGATGCATAGCAGACTTGGATCCCTAGGTCCTCGCAGTATTCCTGGAACGCTACACTTGTGAACTGGGTCCTGTTATCGGTGATGATTCTGTTCGGGACCTCGAACCGGCAAACGATCGACTTGACGAACTTTACTGCTGATTGCTTGTTGACGGTGACAACTGGGGCAGATTCCTACCACTTGGTGAACTTATCTATGGCGACATAGAGATGTCGGAATCCTCCGACGGCTCTGGGAAAGGGTCCCATGATGTCCAACCCCCATACAGCGAATGGCCATGAGGTAGGGATCATCTACAGTGCCTGAGCTGGTGTGCGGATCTGCTTGGCATGTAACTAGCACGCCTTGCATCTCTTTACCATCTCAGCAGCATCCTGGAGTGCTGTCGGCTAGTAAAAGCCATGCCGAAAGGCTTTATCGACCAGCGTGTAGGAGGACGCGTAGTTCCCACACTCGCCTCCATGGATCTCTGCGAGCAAGTCGCCGCCCTCCTCCCGGGTAATGCATCACAGTAGGATGTCGTTGGCGCCACGCATATAGAGATCCCCTTCCACCAGCGTGTACCTTTTAGCCATGCGAACAATCCTTTCTGCCAGGGCATGTTCTTCGCGAAGGATATTGTATTTCAAGTAGTCCCGGACCTCCAAGATCCATGCATCAGGACTTGCTTGAGCCTCTGGATCTTGGGCGCCCGGTAGCTCGGAGCCCCCGGTGGTGCATACGATCCTTGGCAGACTCCATGGTAGTAGGGTCGCCGGGACTGCCAGCTTCGAGGTGCTGGGCTCGCCCCCTTCACCCGGTTGGGCTGCCCGGGCGGTTGGTCGCAGTAACGTCCTTGTAAAGACTCCTTGTGGCACTAGGGCCCCTGTGGAGGCCTTCGTTGATAGGTCATCTGCGACTGAGTTGTCGGCTCGGGGTACATGGCACAAGTCCAAGACTTCAAATTCCTTTTCCAGCTTCCGAATGTGCAGCAAGTATGCTGCTAATTGAGGGTCATTGCAGCTGCACTCTCCTTTGGCTTGCTTGATGATCAGCTGGGAATCACCTTTAGCCAGAAGCTATCGGACATTAAGAGTCAGGGCAGTCTTTAGCCCAAAGATTAGGGCTTCATACTCTGCCATGTTGTTTGTCGCCTTGAAGTCGAGGCGCACCATGTACCTGAACTGCTCCCCAGCCGGAGTGAGGAGCAGGACCCCAGCCCCAGCCCCCTACTTCCGCGAGGAGCCGTCAAAGTAGAGTGTACACGGGGTCTCGGTGAAAGCTGGAGCCTTGGGCACCGTTTCACCGTTGTTCGGGCCCCCCGGGTTGCTTGGCGATGGGGTCCATTCGGCCCAGAAGTCCGCCACTGCTTGGCTTTTGACTACATGTCGAGGTAAGAACTCCAGCTCAAACTCGGCCAGCTCCGCTGCCCACTTGGCAATGTTGCCACTCGAGTTGGGGCTATGGAGTACAGTCTTCAGTGGGAAGGAGGTGACCACTGAAACCCGGCGAGCCTGGAAGTAATGCCGGAGCTTCCTCGACGCTATGAGCACTGCATATAGCAGTTTGTGTACCTCCAAGTATCTTGTTTTTGCTTCATGGAGGACCTCACTGATGTAGTAGACTGGCCGTTGGGAGGTCCGAACCCTTGCTGGGGGGTCCGGGGCTCCTTGCAATGCGTCTGCATCCTGGGGAATGTGGCTCCCAGGGTCTAGCTGGACCTCTGGGGGCTGGGACCCATAAGGCACTTGGTCACTGGAAATCACAGCGGGGGGGGGGGGGGGGGGGGTCTCTTCTAGGTTCGGGCCTTGAGGCTCAGCCTCCCCCTCTGGGCTCCTTCTGGTGCTTGTTGCAGCAATAGCTCTGGCCGCTCTGCAACCAAGACCATGCTGACCACCTCTGTTGTTGCGGTGATGTACAACAGGAGCGGTTCGCCGGGTTCTGGCGCCACCATAATGGGTAGCGTCGTCAGGTGTTTCATGAGCTCCTGGAAAGCCAATTCAGCTTCCTCGGTCCACTCAAAGGGACCTGACTTCTGCATAATCTTCAAGAAAGGCAGGGCTCGCTCAGCCAGCCTTGAGATGAACCGGCTGAGGGCTGCCAAACACCATGCAAGCTTCTGCACGTCCTTGATGTGGGCCGGCGACCGCATCAGCTCTATTGCCTTGATCTTCTCTAGGTTAGCTTCGATCCCTCGGTGCGATACCAAGAAACCAAGGAGCTTCCCTGCAGAAACCCCAAAGACACACTTGTCGGGGTTCAACATCATGCGCGTCGTGCGCAGCTTGCTGAAGACTTGGGCTAGGTTGTCTAATAGGGATGTGCGGGCCCTAATTTTCACCATGATGTCGTCGACATACACCTCTACCAGATCTCTAATGAGGTCCCCAAATGTCTTATGCATTGCACGTACAAAGGTGCGGAGAGCATTCTTGAGTCCATAAGGCATGGAGACATAACAATACAGGCCGTCTACTGTTATGAAAGCAGTGTGTTCCTCATCTTCCCTAGACATGGGTATTTTGTGAAAACCGGAATACGCATCTAGGAAACACAGAAGATCATAGCCTGATGTCAAGTCTACTATTTGATCTATCCTAGGAAGAGGGAATGGATCCTTTGGGCATGCCTTATTGAGGTTGGTGTAGTCGATGCACATCCGGAGCTTCCCGCCAGCCTTGGGAAAGACAACAGGGTTGGCCAACCACCGTGGGTGGTGAACCTCCCTGATGAAACCAGCATCGAGCAGCTTCTTGATTTCTTCACGGATGAAGTTCTGCCGCTCGATGGACTGTTTCCTGGGCTTCTGTTGCACCGGTCGGGCGTCGGGGTAGATCTTCAGATGGTGCTCAATCACCTCCCTGGGGATCCCAGGCATTTGAGATGGTTGCCATGCAAACACATCGACGTTGTCCCATAGGAAGGTGATGAGCGTGCATTCCTATTTGTTGTCCAAGTTCCCCGTGATACGGGTTGTTTGGGCAGCCACGTAGCCAATCCTGATGACCTTCACAGGGACGTTGTCATCATTGGCTGGTTGCACACGGGGTGCAGCAGTGGAGGCTTGCTGCGCCGGGCCTTGCTCTGGCCGACTCTCCTTCGAGCCTCCTGGGGCCGGAGCGCTCCCCGCTGCAAGTGCTTGGAGCTGCTCCAAGGCTGACACTGCAGCTGAGCAGTCCCCTCTGATCCTGAGGACACCGGAAGGCATCAACATCTTCAAGACGAGGTAGCCGTAGTGGGCTACAGCCATGAACCTGTAGAGGGCCGGCCTCCCGATGATTGCGTTGAAGGGTAGGTCGACGTCTGCCACGTCAAACAAAACGCTCTCCGTACGGTAGTTATCCGGGGTGCCGAAGGTCACCCGGAGGTGTATGTTACCGTACGGGAGGATTTGCCCAGGTCCGACACTCGAGAACGGGCTCAAGGGCGTGAGCCGGGACATCGGCAGCTGCAGCTTTCGGAAGGCCGCCATGAAGATGAGGTTGAGGCCCGCCTCTCCATCTATCCGCACGTGAAAGACCTTCACGTTGGCGATGGTCGGGGAAACAAGCAACGGGAGCACTCCTGCCCCTGCCATGTTCTTCGGGCAGTCAGAAGCATCGAAGCTGATCGCCGTGCTCATCCACTTGTGGTGGGGAGCCGGGCTTGGGTTGGGGGCCACCGCAGCCACTGCCCATCGTAGAGTTTTCACCGTGTTTCGGGACGTGGGGTCTGTGGCTCCCCCGTAGATGACATGGAGGGTCTTGCAGCGCTCCTTATCACTGATGGAGTCGGAGTCGCCACCCTTGAAGACGGCCTTAACCGCCCGCTGGGGTTCCTGGAACCCCATCTCGCTGTCATCCTCCTTCTCGGGATCAGCCTTCTGCTTGCCCTCCCTCTAGCGGGGAGGTGCACCCTCCTAGCGCTGCTATCTCTGTTTCTGTTCGCGGAAACGTTCCGCGAACCTCTTCACTTCCCGGCACTCGCTAGCACTTTGGCTATTTGTACGGTGCACTAGGCACTTGAAGTCAGGCTCCTCGTGTTCAGGCGACTACCTAGGGCGCTTATCTCGGCGCGACGCTCGGGCTCCACCGGGTGCCGCAGCCGCCATTTCATGGGCTCTGGTTTTGGCCTGTTCTTGCCACTGCCCTTCTTCTTCTTCTTCTTGCCGCTGCTCCTCGCAGAGTCTCCTTCCTCAGTCGGGGTGGCCTCCCTTGCTTTTGAGGATGGCTGGGAGTGCCAGTTCTGCCCCTCGGCTGCCCTAGCACATCTGTCTGCTAAGGAGAATAGCTCGGAGACATCACGCACCTCGTGTGTGGCTAGCTTCTTGATCATCTTCTTGTCCCTCACGCCTTGTCTAAACGCGACAATAATCGATGCGCTAGCGACATGAGGGATGGTGTTCCGTACCTGGGAGGACCACTGGATGAACGATCGCAACGACTCTCCAGCGCGCTGTATAATGGCGTGGAGGTTGAGCTCCATGCCGGGGTGCTTGTAGGAACTGCCGAAGTTAGCCACGAACTGTCGGAACAACTCATCCCAGGAGGTTATGGACCCCTGGGGCAGGTTCATGAGCCATGACCGAGCTAGGCCGGTCAGGACGACGGGGAAGTAGTTAGCCATGATGGCCTCGTCACCTCCTGCAGCTAGTATCGCAGTGGTGTAGATCTGTAGGAACTCGCTTGGGTTGATGCTCCCGTCGTACTTCTCCGACATGTGCGGCTGGAAATTTCGTGGCCAGACCACGAAACGGAGGTGAGGCGCTAGCGCTGCACACCCTTGGCTGGGGCTGACTGGTGCTGGCGGCGGCATCGCATACCCTAGGTGAGCAGGCGGGCCTACGTACTTTGACCAGGATCTCGAGGTTGCGCCGACGCTCCCTCTGGCGCTCGATGGTGACTCGGCAGTCCTCTCCGGCCCTGCGGCACTGCAGCCCGGTTCTTAGATCTGTTGTCGAGATCCTGGTCGAGCGCGAGTCTGCTGTCCACCTGTCGATTGTCGGCGTCCACGACAACGACACATGCATCAGCTAAGCATGTGTCTCCCTCGGTGGAGGCGCATTGAGCGCGGCGGTGACGAGGTGGTCGACGTCGTTGATCCACTGCTGAGCTGCTCCCTGAGGAGCATCCCCAACAGGAGGGTAGTGGAGCAGCGCGCGCTGCTGCGAGCGCACTCTCCGGGCTTGCAGCTGGCGGCGCCGTGATTGCTGTCGCGGCCGGAGTACACCACGGAGTGGCATGTCGGCCTGCAGCCGGCGAAGTGACAGAAGGGCGACGTGAAGGTCCTGACCTTCTTGCCCTAGAGCGGTAGCCTGCCCTAGAGCGAGATGACGCCTGATCCTCCGCTAATGTTTGCCGACGTGACTGCGCCCTGGATGAACCGGCGTTGGTTTGGCCGTTCACCATTGCTGCTGGTGGAGATCTTGACGGGGAAAAAGCCCCCTACCTGGCGCGCCAAATGTCGAAGGTCGTAAACGACACTTCCCCCGGACTTGCTTATAGAGCAGCCCGCGGAGGTTCTTTGGATTCATGAGGGCTAGTCCCAGGAGATCGAACGTAGCAGGATGATGAACAGAGAGGGTTTACGTGGTTCGGGCCGCCGGAGCGTAACACCCTACGTCCACTGGAGTGTTTGTGTATTGCCTTGCTTGAGCGTTTATGAGTCTTAGTCTAATTTTCCGATCCTTTGCGAAGGTCGTCTGCAGAGTCCTTTTATAGTTCAAGGACTCAGCAGTCACAAGGTGGGCCCCAGGACCCGAAAGGTGGTCCCGGGGAGAGCCAAATCCTATACAAGATCTATGATTAATTGCTATCTACTTCCCTTTGTCAGGGGTGTCAATGCGTTGTCCCGTTGCGTCGTGCGCCAAGGCTACACATAGTTGGTGATGATGGTAGCGCACGTCTCGTCTGTCTTGTCCTCGCAGCCCATTCGTCTGTCTTGCGGCATGGGTCTGTTCGGCTACTTGGACAAGACCGGACACTGGAGCCTTGGCATTCGCATGTGCGACTTGGCTTGCCTGGGAAGGCGCGCGTACTTAATACCTGTCTGAGAAGGGCACGCCTTCCTTTACTGCGGCTTTCTACCGCACTGAGTCGGCCGTCCGCCACGTGGTTGCACCGGAGCCTGCCTCTGTGGGGAGTCGAGCACTTGACGGAACAGGCCACGTGGTGCATCCGGAGCCCACCACTATGGAGGGGTGGAGGCTCAGCCCTGCAGGCCACGTGGTAGTTCCGGTGCCTTTCCCTGCGAGGGCGCGTGCCTAGCCTGTGGTCCCGATTGACCGCGTGGCGGCTCCAGAGCCCGTCTCAGCGGGTAGACGAGGGTCCAGTCCTGTCGGCCACATGGCAGCTTCGGAGCCTCCCCCGGCGGAGGGGTAGGATCTGGTCCTTCCCTCCACGACGTGGAAGCCTCGGATTCGGCCTCTTAAGTAGAGGTAGAATCCTTAGTGGTTTTCTCCCTGTGCGCGGGGGTACCAAGTCTGCGGGGTACCGACACTTACCCTAACACCCTTCATCAATACAGAACCTCCCACTTTCCATTCAATGCCAGCAAGTTGCTACGGCAACAAAGGACAGTAGCTGAAAATATGCAGAGCACACAGCTGACATGACCATACAGTGAAAGTAAAGTTGAGCTGGGACAAAAAAAAATTGGCTGGAAATAACTGCCCACACACCACCATCCCTCTTCTCCGCGCGTACTAAATATCACCGGGCGTCTCATCGTCTTCTCCGCGCATACTAATAAAGAGTAGTAAGACGATACACCATCCTCTACTCCACCACACACACCATCCTCTTCTACGCTCATACTCTTCCTCTATATCGCGCGCGCCCTCATTAGTTCCCTTCGAAGCCCATGGAGTTCCCCTTGCCGCGCGATATTGCGGTCCTGATCGTGGGGTGGGTCGCCTCAACCTCCACCCAGCCCATGGAAGACCTCTCCAGTCTGCACGCCACCTGCAAGGCCATGCACGCGGCGTGCCGTGATCCCGCCGTGGGCAGGCGCGTGGCGCTGGAGCGGGAGAGCAGCTGGGAGTGGTTCCAATGGCACGGGAACGGGACCTACGACACCCTCATGGAGCGCCTGGCCAATGTGGGCAACCCTCATGCGTGCTACGTCACTGGGTTCGACCTCGTTTCAACTACGGCCGGGTGCAGGCGCAGCGGGGCACCCAGTTCCTTCCCCGGGAGGCCGCGAACAGCCACAAGGTGGCGGCATACGTCCTCGCCATGCTCCGCTACGACGCCAACTGCGGGGACCACGATGCCCTCGAGTATATACGACAGGTCGAAGGCGAGGCCCACATCGGTGACAACACGGTCGGGTCCATCGCGATGAAGAGGACCAACACGGAGTGCTGCCGGTGTCGGAATCAAGCCATGCAGAGGCTCGACGTTTTCGTGAGCTGGAGGTTTCTACGTAGGCCTCCTCTGGGACCGTCGACGGTGGCACTGACCGAAATTGACGATTACGTTTGCCGCTGCCCAACAGAGGGGAACCAGGGGTCTGCCTGCTGCGGCCGGCGAGGGTGGTACGAGTGGACCATCTTCTATACTGAGAACTGTAGGATTGAGCGCGACTATGACCTGTTCCACCATAACATGTTGTACTCTATGAGTTATATTCCCTCCATTCCCTTTTGGATGCGCTACCCCTAGTTCTCCCAACTCCAATGAAAAGTGAACAAAGGGAGTACTGTATATGAAATAGACTTGTATAAGGCATGTTGATGTGTTTCTCCTATATATGCATGCTCGTCTCTGATGAATGTTGCACTTGTTGTGTTTCCCCTATGCGTGCTCGTCTTTTGTTTAGCCCTGTTTGCATCAAAGAAAAAAAAACATGACAAAATGTGAAAAGAAAAAATATCAAAAAAAAAAGAGAAACACAACATCACGACTGGAGATGTTTTTTGATTCTTGCACGAAGTGGGATAAAGGTTAAAACTTGGCGTCGTTAAAGGAGATGTTTTTCGATAAAAGGAGAATTTTTCGATAATACATCAGACACATTGTTCATGAACATAAAAGACATATTACATTAACATACTACCAACACATATATTATAAAAAAGAGTAAAGAAAACATGGACGAAAAACACGTAGGAACAAGAACAAAACTACTCCTAATCCTATTCAACTCGGAGGCCTCGTCCACCTCCGCCGCCGCGCGCACCGCGGCCGACGCATCCTCCGGCGGCTCCGCCTCCGCCTCTGACGGCGGCGGCAACTCCTCTTCCGTCTCCACACCGAGCTTACAGGCGACACTGTGCAAAATCTTCCAGCGGCCCTTGACCCCAGCAACCTCCGCGATCGTCTCGTGGAGGGCGTCGAGACGAGCGGCCACAAAGCTTAACCCGAACAAGTAGTAGCCGGCGGAGTCCATGCTGGGGAGCTAGGGAAGCCTCCCAAGACCCAGACGGCGACAGATAAGAGATGTATTGTTAAATACATCCCGTGACATTGTGTCCAGCGCTCTTGCATGTTCGACGGCAGAGGACACGTCGTCTTCGACATCTTTAATTCGGCGCGTTAATTCGTCAATTCAGGCGGTAAAGAGGCGGACAGTATCTTGTAACCAGTCGGGCTGAGGAGATGCGGACGCCGCCATCAGTTCCACCGGCATTGCCGGCGGCGATGGAGACGGAGAAGGAGGTTCGGAGGACGTCAATGGCCTAGAGCGCTTCGGCGGGGGGCTACCCATTTGTGTGGCGACGGAGGTGCAGAGAAAGAGCAAGAGGTGGTCGATGGTGGCGGGGGGAGAAGTTTGGAGGCTAGGATCTAAGGAGCGGTGTGGCAGAGAAGCAAGAGAATGGTGAGCCTTTATAGCGGGTCATCGTCTAATAGGGGGCGTGTGGTGAGGGGTCCCCGTATCGGCGTCGGTTTTTCACAGGCGGTTTTTATGTTTATCTCAGGCGGGTTTTACTTACCAACTGCCTGATAAGATATTTAATCAAGAATATTATTAAGAAGAAGTAAATATCTTCACAGACGGTTGGTACTTAACAACCGTCAAGGAAGATTTTTATCTCATACGTGTATTACTTACCAACCGCCTGAGATAATGCCCGATACTGTTCTTCAGTTTCCTTATCCCTTGCTTCTTTTTTATTTAGATTCCAATATAAATACTCAAACATGTTTAGATTCTGCAAATTGTGTCCAAATTCAATGATTCTTTCTTCTACATTTGTATAAAATCAACATCTAATGCATGAACAAAATATTTTAAAACTTGTATAGCTGACATTGTAATGTTTTGGTAAATATCAAATTAATTGCTACTCACATATTATTCACATTTGTGTATCGCATAAAAAAAAGATCCTTCACTCAAATTTGATTGTAGGAATTTTGCCTTTTTAAAGGACCCACATTTAATCAAGAATATTAATTAAGACGAAGTAAATATCTTCACAGGCGGTTGGTACTTAATAACCGTCACTTTTTTCTTTCCAGTCCTAGCTACCGGCTTGTTGCATTTTCCTGTTACTACTACTTTACAGACCGCTTTGCGGGCCCCGCTGCGGGCGATCTCCTGGAAACGCCACCGGTTTGGGGACAAGGAGGGTTTGGCGATCGGAAAATTCGAAATAATTTTGCATAGATAGTACATCCATGAACAAGAACACCAAGTACATTTAACTTAAAAACATTACTCCCTCCTTCCCAAAATACTACCTGTCCCTTTCGATGGAGGGAGTATCATCGTCCCAAAATACTTGTCGCTTTGGATGGAGGGAGTATATTACAAACACAAGAAAAGATAAACTACAACTAAAACCATGAAACGAAAAACTACAACTAAAAACATGAAAAGAAAAACTACAACTAAAAACATGAAAAGAAAACAACTAAATACTACTCTACTCAGCCTCCACCCCCTCCTCCTCGGGTGGGTCCTCGGGCTCGTGACCCTCCTCTAGCGCCTCGGGCTCCGGCGGCGGAAGGTGACCCAGTCTCAAGGCCGCCGCCACGACGAGGTTGTGACGACCCGTGACGCCGAGCTCGGCCACCATCGTCTCCCACAGGGAGTCGAGACGAGAGGCCACGTGCGAGAGGCGGAAGACGTAGTGACCCGTTGTGTCCATTCCAGTACTTTGTGGAAGTGTACCGAGCCCAAGGCGTTCCATGGAGTGAGATGTGTCCGTGAATACATCTTGGGACATGTTGAACAGGAGGGTATCCTTCACGCGCAGCGGCGAGGGGGGGGGGTCCAGCCGCGGCTGCTTACCGGCGGCCGGGTCCCTCGGCGGGCTCGGTGGCAGAGGGTTGCTCGAGCTCAAAAGCATTTGCTGTATACTAGCCGCGGCTAGGTTTTGTGGAGAAAAGAGAGGATGGTTGAACGGTTGTGCGGAAAAGACGATGGCGCGGGTGACCATCTTATACTCCCTCCGTCCCAAGTAAATATCTTCACACGCGGTTGGTACATAATAACCTTCCGAGAAGATTTTTATCTCAGGCGGGTATTACTTACCAACCGTCTGAGATAATGCCCGATACCGTTCTTCAGTTTCCTTATCCCTTGCTTCTTTTTTATTTAAATTCCAATATAAATACTCAAACATGTTTAGATTCTGCAAATTGTGTCCAAATTATAAGATTCTTTCTTCTACATTTTATAAAATTAACATCTACCACCCGAACAAAAAATTTTAAAACTTGTATAGCTGACATTGTAATATTTTGGTAAATATCAAATTAATTTCTACTCACATATTATTCACATTTGTGTATCACGTAAAAAAAAGATCCTTCACTCAAATTTTGTATGAACATATTTGTATCATTTATACATGTATGAATTTTGTTAATTTTTTTTAAAGCATTCCAACATATCAAACTTCAAATTATACATCATTCTAACTAAATGCTCATATACATATGAGGCATTCATCAAATTATGAACACACATTGATTCAAAAAAATTTAAAAAAATCTGAAAAAATTCATAGAGGTTGGTATGATGAGTAAAAATGTCCACTGAAAAAATAAATGAAAAAGGCATTATATTCATCAAGATAGAAAAATGAAAAATATCATTTGTTGTATGTTTTTTATGTTCTGACCGATTTCAAAAGATTTATGAAGTGAAATTTAATGGTAACCTTTACTTATCAATAACATTACAAGAAAGTAGAATTTTTCCTTTTTAAAGGACCCACATTTAATCAAGAATATTAATTAAGAAGAAGTAAATATCTTCACAGGCAGTTGGTACTTAATAACCTTCTGAGAAGATGTTTATCTTAGTAAGGTATTACTTACCAACCATCTGAGATAATGCCCGATAATGTTCTTCAGTTTCCTTATCCCATGCTTCTTTTTAATTTAGATTACAATATAAATACTCAAACATGTTTAGATTCTGCAAATTGTGTCCAAATTATATGATTCTTTCTTCTACATTTGTATGAAATTAACATCTACCACCCGAATAAAAAATTTTAAAACTTGTATAGATGACATTTTAATGTTTTGGTAAATATCAAATTAATTTCTACTCACATATTATTCACATTTGTGTATCTCGTAAAAAAAATATCCTTCACTCAAATTTGTTTGTATGAACATATTTGTATCATTGATACATGTATGAATTTTGTTAAAAATTTTTAAAAGCATTCTAACATGTCAAACTTCAAATTATCCATCATTCTAAGTAAATGCTCATATACATATGAGGCATTTATCAAATTATGAACACACATTGATTCAAAAAAATTTATAAAAATCTGAAAAAATTCATAGAGGTTGGTATGATGAGTAAAAATGTCCACTGAAAAAATAAATGAAAAAGGCATGATATTCATCAAGATAGAAAAATGAAAAATATCAGTTGTTGTATGTTTTTTATGTTCTGACTGATTTCAAAAGATTTATGAAGTGAAATTTAATGGTAACCTTTACTTATCAATAATATTATAAGAAAGTGGAATTTTGCCTTTTTAAAGGACCCACATTTAATCAAGAATATTAATTAAGAAGAAGTAAATATCTTCACAGGCGGTTGGTACTTAATAACCTTCTGAGATGTTTATCTCAGTCGGGTATTACTTACCAACCGCCTGAGATAATCTTCTTCTCAGACGAGTTTGAATTACCAACCGCCTAAGATAATTACCTTATGATGCCCGAGTCTGAGGAACACGATGAACACACTACACATTCATTCATTGACACAGTTGAAGAACACACAAGATACTCATTCATTAACAATATTCAATCACGCATCTCACAAAAGAACACAAGATACACAAGTAATATTCAGTCACATAGATGAACAAAGATAGATTTCATTCATTAACAATATTTACAAAACATAAGCAACTAAAAACAACAAAGTAAAACTAATGAAATCCTACTTCTACTCCTCATCCTCCTCCTCGTCCTCCGGCACCGGTGCAATAGGGGCCGGTTGCACCGGCTGCACTGGCTGCACGGGCGGTGCAACCCCGAGGTTGCTAGCCATCGCCTCCACCAGCGTTCTGCGGCCCTCGGGGCCAAGAACCTGGGCCATCGTCGCGAACATAATGTCGAGACGATCAGCCACCCCTGTGAGGGCGTAGAGGTAGTGGCCGATGGTACCCATTCCAGTATACTCTGGAAGGGTACCCAGCCCTAAGGCACTCATGGCGCGAGACGTATTGTTCTACGCCTCTCGCGCCATGAGGAGGTGCTGCTGGGTGTTGAACCTCTCGGGGGAGCTGCAACATAGTTTCTTGCAAGGTGGCTCCTTCGAAGGGCTTGGCGGCGGAAGGTCGGCCATAGTGGTGTTGGGTCGTCGGAGCGGAGGAAGACAAAGAAAAGAAGAGGATTCAAAGTGAGCGACGCGCTTGTGGAGAACTAACGTGTGATAGCGCGTCTTTAAGGCCGCGCGGAGTAGAAGATGGAGCAATTGGTTTATCGCGCATTGAAAGGTCGCGCCTCGGGGAAAAGAAAGGTCACGCACGGTCGTTGACACGTCTTCACAGGAGGTTGGTGAGGGGTCTTTATGTAGGCGTTCATCAAATTATGATCACACATTGATTCAAAAAAAATTTAAAAAATCTGAAAAAATTAATAGAGGTTGGTATGATGAGTAAAAATGTCCACTGGAAAATAAATGAAAAAAGCATTATATTCATCAAGGTAGAAAAATAAAAAATAGCATTTGTTGTATGTTTTTTATGTTCCGACCAATTTCAAATGATTTACGAAGTGAAATTTAATGGTAACCTTTACATATCAATAATATTACAAGAAAGTGGAATTTTTCCTTTTTAAAAGACCCACATTTAATCAAGAATATTAATTAAGAAGAAGTGAATATCTTCATAGATGGTTGGTACTTAATAACCGTCTGAGAAGATGTTTATCTCGGATGTTACTAACCAACTGCCTAAGATAATTTTATCTTCTCAGGCGGTTGGTAAGTAAAACCCGCCTGAGGTAACCATCTTCTCAGACGGTCGGTACTTAAAATCCGTCTGAGAAAATTGTAGTTTATATATACCCTCAGCAGCCAAGTGTTCGCCCTCGTCACTTCCAGGTAGGCCGCCGAGCTTCGCCCTAGTCACTTCCAGGTACGCCCTCATCGCTGAAAAAGAGTGTCTCTTCTCGCCTGCCGCTACCTCGCCTCGCCTCACCTCACCATCCAAATCCAAGTGCCACACTTTCCGATTCTTGATACTAGAAAAAGGCTAGAGGATTTGCTTTTTGTCCCTTGCTTCATCAGTTATAGGTCCGGAGCTAGGCGCCCCCTATTAAACCTCAAGAACGTGGTCGCCACTCTGAACGAAGCTAGCCTATTTAGAATAAGAAGATAAAAGTGCCATTGCTGGTGAGCAACTTTAACATGCTTGTCACCCTCGCAATGTATAGGAACCTTTTGGTCAGTCACCTTAAACCCTAGAATGCCTTATCAAATCCTAGAATGCTTCCATCTTTTTCTTCATGCAACACTTCATGTAGAGTTAATATGCCATTTATTAGATTTTTTGTCCTATTAGATCTAGCATGGAAAGCCCTAAGAAGACTGGTCCTGGTAGTAACAATAAAGAAGACAATATGGAGTTTATTGACTCCAGCAGTTCAGGCTCCTATCATAGTCCATCGGATCCTTATCCGAATATAAAAATTAAAAAGACTTAAGTGGATCTAGACCCGGAATATGATCCCGCCGACGAGGTATGGATCACGAATCTTAACTTCAACAGTTCAAGTAATGTTGGTTGTCTAGTATACGAAGTCTTATAATTTTTTTCTACCTAGATTAATCGCGAAGACAATGAGGTGACATCGGCTCCTAAAACCGCAGAAGGTTCTCCAATGGATGAATCCTAAACTTCACTCAAGCGGAAACGAGGGCAACGAGGTCCCAATAAAGGTCCATTGGACCGCATCATGTACATAACAAGGGTCGGTCGAGGTGGGCTTCCCAAGAACCACTGGATTCAGTTACCAAGTACCATAATGCATGCAGTTTTCTTGTTAGGGAGGTTGTGTCGATCACAATCGAGAATTGGAGGAAATTACCCGAGCAGGCCAAGAATGAGTTGTGGGAAAGGATAAAGAAACAATTCAAGTTCCCGAAAGGCACGGAAGAAGCTGTAAAGAAAGCAACATTGGTCTCTTGCGGCAAGAAGTTTCGATGCTGGAAGAGTGAAATCAATGCTTATGTTAAGGCCGATAAGGTCCCTAGCCCGAGGAAGATGGGAAAAGCTTGGCAAGTGTTTGTTCGTCAAAAGAGCACACTTGATGCTAAAGCTCTAAGTGCAACTAGGTCAGAGCTTGCAAAAAAAAACAAAGACCATCATCGCTTGGGGTCTGCCGGATATGCCCCCAAAGTCCAGAAGTGGAACAAGATACTAGACGAAATTACCAGTAAGGGCAATCCTCACCCATTAGAAGGGTGCTATGAGCGAACTCAACACTGCGTCTTTGCTCGGTAAGGTTTGACCAGTGAGGGCAAACTTGAAAAACCCGACTCTCTGAAAGGACCTCGTAAAGGCTCCGTACCACTTTGAGTAAGTTCGACACATGACATTGAAATAGCAATTATTGGTAATTGTTAACACATGTGTTTGTATGTCTGCAGTAATCACTACATAATGATCTTCATCAAGCCAACGCATGGAATGGCAACAGTCTTGGACTCGGCCGATTTCTCACCAGATCATTACAAAGATTTCCTTTCCATTTTGAAATTGTACATTTATTCAATAATTTTAATTTACGCACATTTGGAATGTGTTGACAAGTTTTATATGACATTTCTTGTATTATAGCGCTTGGTGGTTTTACGCGGAATGGCTTGGTGGTGAGAGACCTTCCAATATGAATGCATTGGACATTAAAACGTATTATGCTTGTCGGAAGCAGCCTGCTGGTAGTGCCTTATGCGGGTATTATGTATGCGAGCATCTTCGGACCGCCGGCGTATATAGAGTGAACCGTGAGGATGTAAGTTATCCTTAATGTCGATACCTTATTTTCTTACTTTTGTGTTTCATTTTCATTGTAACTAGCATAGTTTAATACTTATATTCTATGTTGTTCAATATTACCAGAAACATTATTTTAATATTTTGATGCCAACTTCAAAATTCAATTGCTCATAGTACAACTGCTCCAAAAATACCAAATAAATTCCTGTATACTCTCACTTTGATCTATACTTTGAGATTGTTCAAACCAATACATTCTAAACCTTGTTATGTGTTATATTGCAGCACACGAAGAATCTGAACGAAGAATGGCCAGTTTGTAGAAGTATTCCTAGTGGAGGAGACTGATGAGGACATCACTTCTATGGATACAAACAACACTCCAGTGAACATACAAGATGCAATCAATGGAGTTCATACACAACAATTAATTTCAGAGGTGAACTCGTTCTTATATATTTTCTTATATGTTTTTGAGCATAGATTGCTACTTAATGATTTAATTGTGATTAGGATCCATGGAGAGGGTCAAGGAGTACTTGGAGAAAGTATTAGAGACGTGGAAGACCAGAGAATTCGTTCAAAGAAGATGGAAACCGAGCCAAACTCCAAATCGTATCTAACTCGGAGTCCAGGAGCAGTACGCACTAAAATGGACGCCCAGGACGCATACCAACTCTGTTTTGGACGTTCCACATATGCACGGAAAGGACAGAGGATAACCTTTCTAATGGCTCTGATATCATATCAAAATTCCTTCGGGGTCATCAGGAATTAACGAAACAATATCAAGTACAGAATCTGTCAGGGTGCTGCGCCACCGTATTGGGCCATTGGGCCTTGTATCAAGTCTAAGTCCATTATTTTCGTGTCGTAGTGTTAGGTCACGACCCCAACACCCCCTTGGACGTCCTCCCACCTATATATAATCCATAGTAGCCACCATGAACAATTGGGTTTTGCTTAGATCAATAATATCGCCATTCTACGGTTTGTGAAACCCCAACTTCGCCATTTGAGATCGTGTCTTCTACGTTCTTGCTTGTGTTCTCAGTTGCACTTGCAGGGATTAGCCTTCTTGGTGAGGTCAATCGTGTGCAGCACGGTTGATAACCAACGGAGCGGTGGTGTAGTGGTTGCAGGGGTTGTTCGTGTTCTACTCAAGAGCCTCGGATTATCAACGTCGAGATCTCCACATCAATCGATGTATCCATTACCTTTCGAAAGATCGGGCCTAAACCTTTTACTTTTCAATTGGTATCCATCACTTCTATGGATACAAACAACGCTACATTGAACATAGAAGATGCAATCAATAGAGTTCATACACAACAATTAATTTCAGAGGTGAACTCGTTCTTATATATTTTCTTATATGTTTTTGAGCATAGATTGCTACTTAAAGATTTAATTGTGATTACGATCCATGGAGAGGATCAAGGAGTACTTGGAGGAAGTATTAGGGACGTGGAAGACCAGAGAATTCGTTCAAAGAAGATGGAAACCTAACCAAACTCCAAATCGTATCCAACTCGGAGTCCAGGAGCAGTACGCACTAAAACGGATGCCCAGTACGCATACAAACTCCGTTTTGGACTTTCCACATATGAACGGAAAGGGGAGAAGATAACCTTTCTAATGGCTCTGGTCTCATATCAAAATTCCTCCGGGTCATCGGGAATTGACGAAACAATATCAAGTACAGAATCTGTCAGGGTGCTGCGCCACCGTATTGGGCCATTGGGCCTTGTATCAAGTCTCAGTCCATTATTTTTGTGTCTTAGGGTTAGGTCACGACCACAACACCCCCTTGGACGTCCTCCCACCTATATATACTCCATAGTAGCCACCATGAACAATTGGGTTTTGCTTAGATCAATAATATCACCGTTCTACGATTTGTGAAACCCCAACTTCGCGATTTCATATCGTGTCTTCTACATTCTTGCTTGTGTTCTCGGTTGAACTTGCAGGGATTAACCTTCTTGGTGAGGTCAATCGTGTGCAGCACGGTTGATAACCAACGGAGCAGTGGTGTAGTGATTGCAGGGGTTGTTCGTGTTCTACTCGAGAGCCTCGGATCATCAACGTCGAGATCATCACATCAATCAACGTATCCATTACCTTTCGGAAGATCGGGCCTAAACCTTTTACTTATCAATTGTTATCCATCACTTCTATGGATACAAACAACACTCCATTGAACATATAAGATGCAATCAATAGAGTTCATACACAACAATTAATTTTAGAGGTGAACTCATTCTTATATATTTCCTTATATGTTTTTGAGCATAGATTGCTACTTAATGATTTAATTGTGATTAGAATCCATGGAGAGGTTCAAGGAGTACTTGGAGGAAGTATTAGGGACGTGAAAGACCAGAGAATTCGTTCAAAGAAGATGGAAACCAAACCAAACTCCAAATCGTATCCAACTCGGAGTCCAGGAGCAGTACGCACTAAAACGGACGCCCAGGACCCATACGAACTCCGTTTTGGACGTTCCACATATGCACGGAAAGGGGAGAGGATAAAATTTCCAATGACTTTGGTATCATATCAAAATTCCTCTGGGGTCATCGGTAATTGATGAAACAATATCAAGTACAGAATCTGTCAGGGTGCTGTGCCACCGTATTGGGCCATTGGGCCTTGTATCAAGTATAAGTCCATTATTTTCGTGTCTTAGGGTTAGGTCACGACCACAACACCCCCTTGTACTTCCTCCCACCTATGTATACTCCATAGTAGCCGCCATGAACAATTGGGTTTTGCTTAGATCAATAATATCGTCGTTCTACGGTTTGTGAAACCCCAACTTCACGATTTCAGATCGTGTCTTCTACGTTCTTGCTTGTGTTCTCGGTTGCACTTGCTGAGATTAGCCTTCTTGGCGAGGTCAATCGTGTGCAGCACGGTTGATAACCAACAGAGCGGTGGTGTAGTCATTGCAGGGGCTGTTCGTGTTCTACTCGAGAGCCTCGGATCATCAACGTCGAGATCTCCACATCAATCGACGTATCCATTACCTTTTGGAAGATCGGGCCTAAACCTTTTACTTATCAATTGGTATCCATCACTTCTATGGATAAAAACAACACTCCATTGAACATACAAGATGCAATCAATAGAGTTCATACACAACAATTAATTTCGGAGGTGAACTCGTTCTTATATATTTCCTTATATGTTTTTGAGCATAGATTGCTACTTAATGATTTAATTGTGATTAGGATCCATGGAGAGGTTCAAGGAGTACTTGGAGGAAGTATTAGGGACGTGGAAGACCAGAGAATTCGTTCAAAGAAGATGGAAACCGAACCAAACTCCAAATCGTATCCAACTCGGAGTCCAGGATCAGTACGCACTAAAACGGACGCCCAGGAGGCATATGAACTCCGTTCTGGACGTTCCACATATGCAGGGAAAGGGGAGAGGATAAACTTTCTAATGGCTCAGGTCTCATATCAAA
This sequence comes from Tuctoria greenei, assembly GCA_036927565.1. Taxonomy (NCBI): domain Eukaryota; kingdom Viridiplantae; phylum Streptophyta; class Magnoliopsida; order Poales; family Poaceae; genus Tuctoria; species Tuctoria greenei. Next base: position 160,108,994 of record JAYESD010000008.1, on the reverse strand, counting down.
ATTCTTTCGGGGTCATCGGGAATCGACGAAACAATATCAAGTACAGAATCTGTCAGGGTGCTTCGCCACCGTATTGGGCCATTGGGCCTTGTATCAAGTCTAAGTCCATTATTTTCGTGTCTTAGGGTTAGGTCACGACCCCAACACCCCCTTGGACTTCCTCCCACATATATATACTCCATAGTAGCTGCCATGAAAAATTGGGTTTTACTTAGATCAATAATATCGCCGTTCTACGGTTTGTGAAACCCCAACTTTGCGATTTCAGATCGTGTCTTCTACGTTCTTGCTTGTGTTCTCGGTTGCACTTGCAGGGATTAGCCTTCTTGGCGAGGTCCATCATGTGCAGCACGGTTGATAACCAACGGAGCGGTGGTGTAGTGATTGCAGGGGTTGTTCATGTTCTACTCGAGAGCCTCGGATCATCAACGTCGAGATCTCCACATCAATCGACATATCCATTACCTTTTGGAAGATCGGGCCTAAACCTTTTACTTATCAATTGGTATCCATCACTTCTATGGATACAAACAACACTCCATTGAACATACAAGATGCAATCAATAGAGTTCATACACAACAATTAATTTCAGAGGTGAACTCGTTTTTATATATTTCCTTATATGTTTTTGAGCATAGATTGCTACTTAATGACTTAATTGTGATTAGGATCCATGGAGAGGTTCAAAGAGTACTTGGAAGAAGTATTAGGGACGTGGACAACCAGAGAATTAGTTCAAAGAAGATGGAAACCGAACCAAACTCCAAATCGTATCCAACTCGGAGTCCATGAGCAGTACTTACTAAAACGGACGCCTAGGACGCATACGAACTCCATTTTGGACATTCCACATATGCACAGAAAGGGGAGAGGATAAACTTTCCATTGGATCTTGTCTCATATCAAAATTCTATTGGGGTCATCGGGAATTGACGAAATAATATCAAGTACATAATCTGTCAGGGTGCTGCGCCACCGTATTGGGCCATTGGGCCTTGTATCAAGTCTAAGTCCATTATTTTCATGTTTAGGGTTAGATCACGACCCCAACACCCCCTTGGACGTCCTCCCACCTATATATACTCCATAGTAGCCGCCATGAACAATTGGGTTTTGCTTAGATCAATAATATCGCTGTTCTACGGTTTGTGAAACCCCAACTTCGCGATTTCAGATCGTGTCTTCTACGTTCTTGCTTGTGTTATTGGTTGCACTTGCAAGGATTAGCCTTCTTGGCGAGGTCGATCGTGTGCATCATGGTTGATAACCAATGGAGCGGTGATGTAGTGATTGCAGGGGTTAATCGTGTTCTACTCGAGAGCCTCGGATCATCAACGTCGAGATCTCCACATCAATCGACTTTCCATTACCTTTCAGAAGATCGGCCTAAACCTTTTTACTCATCAATTGGTATCAGATTTCCAGGTTGGCCGTTAGGTAATTCATCTATCCATTACATTAGTTTTGTTTTTCATACCTAGAGTCCACAAAAAAGCCACAAAGAATTTGTAGTTTTGTAGATCTATTCATCACTTTGTACAAACCACCATTGAGCCTTTGCAACATTGTTATTCAGTTTGGTTTTATTGAGTTTGTGTACGTGGTTGAGTCATATTTCTGGTTTAGAAAGTGTTTTTGGTCTTAGTTTGAGTTTTGCACTGTGTGATTCATCCTTTTGAATCACGTCATCACGTACAGATTAGATTCATCTCTGTCCAGTTCAGTATTTTCATCATATCTTGCTCATACGAACTGGGAATTTAGTGTTATTATACTTTATGGAAAGCTTAATAAGTTCTCCATAACTTTTGTATTCATAAGTTTCCCAGAAAATAGAGTTATCAAGGTCAAAATTGCATTAGATCTGAATTATTGATCTAGAAATTCTGAACAGTCTGTATTTCGGGGGAAATATCTCCCATTGTTCTTATCCAAAATAGGTCTTCCATATATTGAAATTAAAGAGGAGAGATATATCTAAAATTTTGCTGTTGTTAGTTTTTCTATTTGGAGTCTCTAAGTATGCCTATTTGTCCTTGGAAGATTGAGCAGAAAATCTGCGACAGACACACAATATTTTTGACTACTTTTTATTGTGTTCTTCTTTTGCAGCACATTCTGAAAAAAGAAAGAAAAATAAAAGAAAAAGGCAAGTGCAAAACAAGATACAAAAGCCGCACAAAAAAAGATAGGAGAAAAAAAAACAAAAAAAAAAACAGAAGTGCTTGCATCCTTTGTGTCATCTAGTTTTATCTCATGTCTCGCTTGCTTGAACTACTAGGAACACATTTAGGCCAGCAACATTGACAAGTACTGTGGACACTTACTCAACATTACTATCTGATTTCATTGTTGTTAATCCTTGCTACATATAAAGTGCCATCCAAGCTACACTTTACTCTTGAGCAGAATCGATACACCTTTGCAATCATCCCACGCTTCATTGGTTTCTTCATACCAGCCACCGTTTGCCACCTGCAGTGTCAGTAAGAACACTAGTAAGAGTGTGGTAAGACGCTTGAGAGTGTGTGATTCCACTTCCACTTTGCCATTATCCTTTGTAGTTGATAGGGATAACATATTTTTTTGTTGTCTTCTGTTTGCTACTAACAATGTCAGGTAAAAGCAAGAATCATGCATTATATGCCGAGATGATGGACATCATGAAGACGGCGATGGAGTTGCTCACTAAAAATCAAACATCAACCAATGTTTCACATGACATTCAGACCACCTTTACAACACCTTCCATAAGAAGTAACTACATTCTCCCATCTCTTCCTTCTTATGATGATTTTGGTTATGATGAATATATTACTTGGGAAATAGAGGTGGATAAAATTTTTGGACAATGTCATATGTGTGAGAGGAGAAAGATTATAAATGTTACAAGTGCATTAGTAGATTGTGCATTAACTTTGTGGAACAATTTAAATGAATTAGAAAAACCTCAAACATGGAAAGAAATGAAAATTCTTATGCGAGAAATTTTTGCTAATGTATCTATGTGCAAAGAAGAAATTCAGCAATTTGAGGAAAAAATTCTTGTTGTACCGACTTTTGTGTCTAACGTTTTGCAGGACAATATAGAAAATAATATAGATGATGCAAAAGAGAACGAGGCTTTTGACAACACTTGTCAAATTTTAGATGGATCAACTCATAGTGCACTCAAAATCACTGCTGAAAATAGTAAGGCAAAACATTCTACAAATACAGAAGGTGAGAAGTTTTTGGATGGTCTGAATTTTTCCACCAATCATGCTATTTTCGAGGAGCAACTATTAGAATCGTTTATTTATACACCATTGTCACATGTTGATTTTCCTGCTGATCGTTGCGCTAAGAAAGAGTTATGTGCTGATAAATCTATTATACCTATGCAAAATCAAGTTAATGTACAAGATGATTGTGTTTTGGATTCACCTACTTGTGTTGAAATTCATAATTTGATCACCGCTACTGCTAAAAATGATGAGCTGAAATTTTTGTCTTCTCTAAATACTTTGGGTTATATTGAATTTGACACTCTTTGTGATCTAAATATTGTAGAGAGGAGAATATTTTCACAATATGAATTGCCATTATTAAGTAGAAATATTTTTCATGCTATAGGCAACTATGAAGATAGTGGTGAATTTATAGTGCATAAAGTTTACATATGTTCAAATGTGCAAGCTCCTTTTGTGCTGCAACAATATGGTGAAATGAATGGATGCACTAACACTAAAAATGTATTGTCAAATTTTTCTAGCATTTTTTTATTGCAGCAAGGACAACAAATAAAAAAGAAGCATTGTTCACTGCGGTTGTGCAATATGGACAGTGTTCATTCTACCCCCAAAGCAATTCTTTTTCCTGGACATACGAGCAAGCCGAGGACGGCTTGTCATAAAGAAGGGGAGAATTATGAGATCATGCATATTATTATTGCACCTACAAACATAACACAATGTTTATTTATTTGGGATCCTGACTTAAGTGAATGTGCACTCTTATTTGATGGACAAGATCAAGATGGTGCATTATATCGTCCACCACCTTGGCCTCCTCCTTTGATGCACCCAAAAAGATTTGATGGCGTTGCATATTTGGACCAACACATGAGAGAAGATGAACTTGAGTCGAGGACGACTCCAATTCAAGAAGGGGAGGATGATGAGGACATCACTTCTATGGATACAAACAACACTCCATTGAACATACAAGATGCAATCAATAGAGTTCATACACAACAATTAATTTCAGAGGTGAACTCGTTCTTATATATTTCCTTATATGTTTTTGAGCATAGATTGCTACTTAATTATTTAATTGTGATTAGGATCCATGGAGAGGTTCAAGGAGTACTTGGAGGAAGTATTAGGGACGTGGAAGACCAGAGAATTCGTTCAAAGAAGATGGAAACCGAACCAAACTACAAATCGTATCCAACTCGGAGTCCAGGAGCAGTACACACTAAAACGGACGCCCAGGACGCATACGAACTCCGTTTTGGACGTTCCACATATGTACGGAGAGGGGAGAGGATAACCATTCCAGTGGATCTGGTATCATATTAAAATACCTTCAGGGTCATCGGGAATTGACGAAACAATATCAAGTACAGAATCTGTCAGGGTGCTGCGCCAGCGTATTGGGCCATTGGGCCTTGTATCAAGTCTAAGTCCATTATTTTCGTGTCTTAGGGTTAGGTCACGACCCCAAAACCCCCTTGGACGTCCTCCAACCTATATATACTCCATAGTAGCCACCATGAACAATTGGGTTTTGCTTAGATCAATAATATCGCCTTTCTACGGTTTGTGAAACCCCAACTTCGCGATTTCATATCGTGTCTTCTACGTTCTTGCTTGTGTTCTTGGTTGCACTTGCAGGGATTAGCCTTCTTGGCGAGGTCAATCGTGTGCAGCACGTTTGATAGCCAACGGAGCGGTGGTGTAGTGATAGCAGGAGTTGTTCGTGTTCTACTCGAGAGCCTCAGATGATCAACGTCGAGATCTCCACATCAATCGACGTATCCATTACCTTTCAGAAGATCGGGCCTAAACCTTTTACTTATCAGAGCCGACAGGATTGCTGCTGAACTCTGTCAATTCATTCGTCACGATATTTTACACAAAATAGGGGAGTTCTTTGATGAGGATGGTGCAGCAGCTGATGTGCCAGAACTTTGCAACTACGCCAATAGAAACAGTTTTTAGTGAAAACTTGTAAACTTTGAGATGAATTGTATCTGTAACTTGTACATATGTATTTTTTGTAGTGAAATTGACTTCTATGATGATAATATTGTTGACTTTTGTTCTGTGATAATATTATTGATTTTTGTTCCGTGATTATATTGAATTGACCTGGAAATTAGAAATAACAGCAGTAGTACTGCATAGGTTATACCTTATTATAGGTGGTTATTAACCAACGGCTAGGCATGTCTATGAAAAAAAATTATCAAAAATGGCTAGATACAAGTAAAGAACCATCTGTGATAACCTAATTATCTCAGGCGGTTACTGTTATGGTAGAAACCGGCTACGGTAAAAGGTCTTCATAGAGGAACAATGACATTGAATTCATTAACATAAAACAATACTACTACAAAACAAGAAAAACAACATCACGGAACAAGAAAACCAACATCACAGACCCTTTCATCCTCGCACCGAGGGCGCGCGCGCGGCGCCACCGTGGCGGGGCTTGCCGGGCCCGGAGATCTCGCCGTTGGCCTTTCCAGTGCGCCAAGTAACTGACGCGCCACACGAGGTCTGCAGAGAAGTTAAGAAGCCGTGGTGCAGGGACGCGTGCGCGATGTTCCACATGGATACTGAAATCCCCTATGGTACTGCAGGTGCATTAGAAGTCACTAACATGTGGGTCCCACAGTGCATAGGGCCCAAATGCAGTGACCTCTAATGCACCTGCAGTACTGCAGGTGATTTGGTTCCACAAGAGAGATGGAAGGATCCCTGAAGATCGTCTTCCACAGTGGTTTAATTGCGCCGCACGAGGTCTGCAAAGAGTTCAATGTGCGGGAAACAAACCGCTCCCTCGTCTACTCTGCACAGACCATATAGGCGCGTTGTCGGTTATGTACAAGCACAAAACTTTTGCACTCCTTTCTTCTTCTTCCATCGTTCCACCTCCTAGCCCGGCGCCGACGAACCACCACAGCCATGGCAAACCTTCCGCCTCCTAGCCCGCCGAGGCAGCCACCCTACAAGCGGATATGCTGAAGCTCCCCCGAGAGGGTGAACGACGACCATCGCCTCATTATGGCGTGAGAGGCGTACAACAGTAAGTCTCGGGCCTTGGACGCCTTGGGTCTTGGTACCCTTCCCGAGTTTCTGGGAATGGATACCACCGGCCGCTACCTCTACGCCCTCACGGGTGTGGCCGATCGCCTAGACATCTTGTCCAGGACGATGGCCTAGGAGCTCGGCGCCGAGGGCCGTAGTGCCCTGGTGGCGGCGACGGAGAAGAACTTCCGTCGTGGCGGGGTTCCACTGCCGGTGCAGCCGGAGCCACCTGTGCAGCTGGAGCAATCGGCTCAGCTGGAGCAGCCGGCCCACTCTCCTGCTGCATCGTCACCGGAGGAGGAGGAGGAGGAGGAGGAGGAGGAGGAGGAGGAGGAGGAGGAGGACGAGGAGGAGGAGGAGGACGATGACGATGACGACGATGATGATGATGACGATGACGACGACAATGATGACGACGATGACGATAACGATGGCGACGACAACGGCGACCACCACCATGACGACGACGACGACGACGAGGATGAGGAGGACCGCTTGTCGTGGTTTGAGAAGTTGGGGAAGAGGGCGAAGGAGGCGGGGCCGGCATAGTAGTTTTAGGAGTTCTTGTACATATTTCTTTTGTAGTTTTAGGAGTTCTTGTACATGTTTAGCTTCAATTCTGTTCTTGTACATATTTCTTGTGTTTTGTAATATATATGTGTTCATTCGTGTCAATGAATACTAGTATGTTAGAATTTCTGGATTTCAATCAAGTGAATGTGCTCTAAGTATAGTGATGTGTTAATCAGTCACAAGTGAACCGAGCAAATGGGACAAAAATAAAACATCTTAGGGTTTGAAGCTCGTCTCGATTTGTAATTGCAAAGCTAAAGGAGACAAACAATGACTTTAAGCGTGTCTCGCATCACTTTGTGATCGATGGACATCCGATCTGTCTCCCATCGTTGTCTCCTATTTGGGTTTCTTACGTAGTGTAATTGGTTGATCATGTTTGCGGTCCGTGCATGTTAGACATAGCTAGAATTAAAACACCTCGGTCATGTTTAACAACACTAACATGCATGCATATCTATATACCTCAAACCTCGGTAATGCGTGCAGGACTAGGCCCATGTTCGCTGCAAGGCGTTTCCTGGCATGGACGCGCGGTCACGAAGTTGGCTTAGGAGTGTACAGACGGATTTTTTTTATATAACGAAAAAATTGTTTTTACCCGCATGTAAATTTACTCCTAATGGGACGCGTCGAGCCGTTGGGACCAAGAGGATGCAAACCACGGTTTCGAGGAAACCGGGGCCACCGACCGGTTCATAATTAAGCGCAGTTTCCTCTAGCGTCCGATCATCTCGACACGCCCGCTTAGACGACGACCTGCTATAAAGGCTCACCGTCCTCTTGCTTCTCCGCCGCACCACTCCTTAGATCCTAGCCTCTAAACTTCTCCCCCCGCCACCGTCGACCACCTCTCGCTCTTTCTCTGCACCCCCGTTGCCACACAAATGGGTAGCCCTGCGCCGAGGCGCTCTAGGCCATCGACGTCCTCCGAACCTCCTTCTCCGTTTTCATCGCCGCCGGCAATGCTGGTGGAACTGATGGCAGCGCCCGCATCTCCGCCCACGGATCCTGCACTTCCTCATCCCGGTTGGGTTGAGCGGACTCTCAGACTCCTCACCGGCTGCATCGACGAAGACGATCGGTGCCTTAAGGTGGCCACCGACGCCAAGTCCACCGCCGCTCATAGCGCACTAGCGCTCAACGCAGTGGCGTGGAAGGTCTTTTTCGACATAGATCGCTCGTGTCACCGTCTGGGTCTTGGGACCCTTCCCCTCAACCCGAGCATGGACACCGCTGGCCACTACTGCTACGGGTTGATGACTGTGGCCGGTCGTCTCGATGCCCTCCACGAGACGATCGTGGAGGTTGCTGGGGTAGAGGGCCTCCTGAAGATTAAGCACCGGGTCGCCGGGAAGCTTCGGACTGTGACAGAGGTTGAGGAGTATGAGGCGGCTTCGGCAGTGGCGGCAGCGGAGGAGGTGGAGCAGGAGGCATCTCTTGAGGCGGAGGTGGACACGGCTATGGAGGCGGCGGCAGCGGTGGAGGAGGAGCGGGAGGAGGCAGCAGCGGAGGCGGAGGCGGAGGCGGCTGCAGTGGCGGAGGAGGAGGAGGAGGAGGCGGCAGCGACGGCGGAGGCGGAGGAGGCAGCAGCGGCGGAGGAGGAGGACGTGGTTTTCTCCCAGTAGAGTAGTATTAGGAGTAGTTTATCTATTTTATGATCTCTGAGTAAAGTAGTATTAGGTGTAGTTTATCTTGTTCTTGCTGTCTACTACGTGTTTTCCTATTACTTGTTTGTTAATGAAATATGTCTTTATGTTCATGAACAATGTATTCTATATTTGCAGTATCGAAAAACTTCTTTTATCGAAAACATCTCCTATATGTTTGTAACTTGGGACCGTCAATATTTCTTGTGGCTGAATGAATTAAATCCGGTAAACATTATCCTTACAAGTAATAGAACTAACAACAGACATGATGCATAATTAACATGATTAGGAAATTACGTCATCTAAATTGCTAACTAGTCCATCACCTGACGCAACAGGTGCATGAAAAGTACTTTATCCGTCGTAACTAATATCTGATGACATTGTTGATATATATATCGTATGTACCTGTGATACTCATATCACAGGTGGCTTTGGATCGTTGGCCTGAAGATTAGACATCACAGGGGAAAATGTTTTTTTTTTGTAGTAGTAGTATATACTCTGTATATGTTATCATTTCATTGCGACGAATGTTATATATAAAATGCTGATTGTTTACCTTTTACTAGACCATGGATTTGTCGTCCTCCTTTCGTGGACTTGGGTGTTCTCTGTATTTGCATGTCATTTGCATTAGCACAATGATACATTTGGCGATTCATATTTTTGTTCGTATTTTTTTGGAATGTCCCACTACCACATGACTGCTTTTACATCTTCATGAAAACAAAGATGAACAGCAGGTAGCGGTCCTTCGAAAAAAATTTCGTTCTTCATGGCGCGCACCGAGATTTTCACAATTGAAACTTCACTCCGTGCGCCCAAAATTCCAGTCCCGCCCATTTGTAGCTAGCCACGACAAATATTAATGTGCGTCTCCCTCTAATCCCGCAGTGGCTTCCGTTCACGGCACACATGTTCTCCTCTTAGTGCTGTGTTCCAAACTTGCATTCATAAGAAATTCCCGTGTGAGTGGTGGTGGTGACTGTGGGTACAACGTCGAGCGACCAAGTTTGACGAGCTCTACCGAACCTCTTCGTCGACGACCCCGCACTGCGACACCCCGAACTCCAGTTTTGTGCTACGTAAGTTCTACACGATCCATGCCGTCTTTTTATAGAGCTACTCCCTCCTTATCGCTTTAGTTGTCGTCCCAACAGCTGCAGCTAGTTCATTCCTAGTTGTTTTCCCAACTCCTTATATGCTCTTATGTTTCATGAATGTCTAGTATAAAATCTGATTAATGGTACAATCGTGCAATCAACTATCCTCAATCGTTAGATCTGCATCCTACAGTCGATTCATCTTTTTACTTTACCCTAGCATCTGATTACATTCTACTTTTTTCCATATATAAAATACACTACACCTCTGTCCCGAAATAAATGTCGCTCCGATAGTTTATGGTTGTTTATTTCTAGTACATTTCCATGTCAGGAAAGATAACTATTAAAAACCCCATGTACTATGTAATTTCTTGATTTAGAAGTAAATGACGCAAGGGTTATCTTATCAACCACTCCCAATGTTGTACTCTCATTCTTGTGTTCCAAACTTGTATTCCTAAGATTTTCAGTTCCCATGGTTTATACACGTTTTTCTTGTTTTTCTTTCTCGGGTTGTACGGTTTTTTTTCCTACTCTTTCATTTCTAATTCCTCCGTTCAAAAAAAACATTTTCAGTTTATAGCAACCACACCGCCCGATCTAAAATACACATCCTCATGTAATCTGACGTTATCACTGCTACTTACTATATATACTCTTTACATTCGGAACAAGACACCAAACCGTCATGTCGTCTACAAGTAATCGTGATGGGCAACAAGCACCTAGTGTAACTATAAATGTGTTTACTATCAAAATACACATATTTATAACATGTTAATTCCTTTGCATCGTATGCAGGGAATATTGCAGCACCTGATGCTCAGGAACCCGGATATTCGTCATCCCATGCTGATACTACGAGTATAAATATGTACCGGGCTCTACTAAATATTTTAGCATTGCGATTGTAGTTTCCTAGTCCCAGTTAACAGTTAATCAGTATATGTGATGGCGTGATTTATTGATGCCTACACACGCACGATGGGCTCTCTCGCCGCCGGCCACTCCGGCACCGGCGACCACACCCTGCTGCTGCTCACTTCAGTGTCCTCCCCGACGCGTCTCCCTCCACCATCGCCACGTCTCATCCTTCGCGTGTCATGATGACCCCGCCGCCCGCAAACCCCTGTCGCCGCAGGTCACTCCGGCACCGGCCGGCGCCCACGCCCTGCTAGTGAGTATATGTGATGGCGTGATTTATTGATGCCTACACGCGCACGCTGGGCTCTCTCGCCGCTGCCACTCCGGCACCGGCGACCACGCCCTGCTGCTGCTCACTTCAGTGTCCTCAGAGACACGTCTCCCTCGACCATCGCCACGTCCCATCCTTCGCGTGTCATGATGACCCCGCCGCCCGCAAACCCATATCGCCGCCGGTCACTCCGGCACTGGCTGGCGGCCACGCCCTGCTGGTGGTCACTTCACTATCCTCCCTGACGTGTCTCCCTCCATCTTCACATCCCATCGTTCGCGTGCCATGATGACCCCGCCGCCCGCACACCCCTGGCCATTACGGCGTACCTACATGCTATGCCCCATATGACATGGCATACCCTGGAAAAAATAGTCCAATATCATTAACCCCTGTCCACTAAGAAATGTTAGCATCATATAGTTTAGAGATGCATGTACATGAGGGTTCATTGCTGCTTATATGATCTCAATTCTGTTTTTTACACTGCCAAATGCGTTGCTGATGTCTGGTAATTAACGCAAGATTATATTCATGTATCCGTTCTAGTAGCACTTTAGGGCGAGATGCTAACATGCAGAGCAAAATATCAGTATGCAATCCACCTAAATTTAATTCCTAGATCCACCACACTGTCCTCCTATCCTCGAGACTTGCTCCGGGGTGATATCAATGGACGCAGATCACCTGACTTATACGTTTTTACTGCACGCGATGCAGTAAAGATCCAACGGAATTACACTTTTGGATCTTTACTGCATCGCCTGCAGTAAAAACGTAAGTCACGTGAGATCACCGGTGTGATCTGGATGTTGATCCTCTGACTTAAATGTGGTCACTGCACTGCCAGACCGAACCCTAGCTTTGTTAAATGTTGCAAGCTGCCCGCCTCATCTATCTCGCGTCCTCTACCTGCTAATACCGCTGACGTCCATGACCCACCCTGCCACCAATTCACCTCAAGATGCGCTCCTGTTGATGTCGGTCAGACCGAACCGGCAGTACTGCAGAGGATGAGCACCCGACGAACCCTCTCTTTCTCTAGCATCGCCAGCTACTGTCTTGCCTACTTTGCAGCTGGATTGAAAATCCCCTGCAGTACTACGGGTGCTGTAGCGCCACTGACTACTGCTTGATGCCTGATTGTAGGGTATGAATAGCAACAAAGATGTCAACAAGTCGATGCATCGATCAATATGGAGCAAAATGCTGTTGCGACGTGGTGTTCCCACGCTCGTATTTGCCGCACTCATCCTGAAGATCGTAAAACATCAGACTTCTTCTTCCCCGGAACTCGAGAAGTCGTGAATAATTTCTTCCATTTCACACTATTTGTACATAATACTAGGCCTGGTCAGTTGCTAATTTGCTTTAAACATTTATCGTTTAAATGACACTAACAGAAGGAAGGAAGTTTGGAAGAGGGGTTGCTAAAGGACTAAAGGTTGCTAAATTGCGCTATCTAGCATCTGCAAATAGAACGAATGATCAGAATCGGAAGCTACAAATTCAGTGGTCCGATAGGTTGGGTGCTGCAGTTGGTCCTAATCAGCGGCACTTTGTCGATGATGTGGTTATTACAACAAAAAAAATGCACCCCTCGCTGGTGTAAGGAAGTGGGCAGAGGTTGGCGATACTTCGAAGAGCGATATAGTGAGAGACATTCTGGTTAGTGTTGTGACACCCCACATAAGTATTTTTTCTAGCGACCTCCATCTTGTACGTTTATAACAGTGTGATATACAATGTACAGAATGCCTGGGACTTGGAGGACACAGATGATACCAGAAGAAAAATATTGAAGATTGCTGGTGAGTGGTACAAGGGGTGGCGATCAACATTGCATGCCACCTATAAGAAGTATTCGACCGATGAGGAACGTATACAAAACAAGCCTATTGACGTAGCATATTTCGATTGGTTGGCGCTTATGGACTATTTTGGGTTCGAGCGATTCAAGGTCAGCTGGCTTTCTAATACCTTCATATCCTACAAAAACTATTTGATAACACCCATTCGTGAAATTAATTCTTAAAATTGCAGTCAATAAGAAGAACCAATTCACGAAATCGAAGTACTCAAAAGACAAAACACTTGCTTGGCTCGAAATCCTACGCCCAACTTAGTTACGAGAAGGTATGAAAACTAAATCATGCTTTTACTTTGCACTACAATCATTGCATAAAATTTTACTTGTATTTGATGTAGCGAGACCCAGAGACTGGAAAAGAACCTGATGACATAGAACTATGGGAGGCAAGCCATGTGAAGAACGGTCAATGGGCAAACGAGTAGGCAGAAGCTGTACATGTGAGAAACACTTCAAACAGTCCCCATTTAAATAAATATTGGCAATGTACATGTGACTTTTCTTTTTGTATATAGACCCAGGCACGTGCCCAAATCAACGTCAAGGAAGCTGAGCTGGGAGTCCTAATCCCATATGAGGAAGAAACAACATCTTCCAACTTACTTATATATCCGCAACCAGTTCTGGAGGATCAAAGTTCCGGGGGTGTGGTTATATGGCTAAACCTAATGTTTCTGAAAGATTGCGTATCCAGATGTCTGACCAGCTCGGCCAGCAAGTTCAATCCTTGCAAAATAGAAATGAAGACCTCAGCTCTCAGCTGCAAGAGTTGGAAAGAAGAAATGATTATATGACCTCCCAGATGGATGGCTTCGTCCAGGTAAATGAACAGCTCAACCAGGAAGTCCAGGCTTTACCTGATCAGATGGCAGCCAATTTTGCATGGCAAGAAAAGGATTTAGCAGACATGCGCAGAATGATGGAGAGCTTACAAAATCAACAATGGCTAGCAGCAACTCCACAAAAGGCTTCTGCTCGCACCAAGTCGAAGCTGGATGTTCGAGAAACTATTCCAAATACTACAACTCGTCGTGGTGCTATTTTAATGGGTACAATGGTGCAACCTAAAAAAACTGTAAATAACATCGTCTCGCAACGACGCAAGGGTCCTTTAGCATTGCATCAATTGCTTGATGTTTCTTGTTAAGTCGACAGAATTATCGTGTGCGAATAAATTGATTCTGTTGCCACAAATTTTCAAACCTGGTTCATTAGGATTCTAGTGCCGCTAATTATAAAATGTGGCATTAATAGATTATTACTACAAAAATAAACTGTTGTAATAGGAAGCTAGCTATTGCCACAAATTATAAAATGTTGCACTACAAAAATTTGGCCACGACCAAAAAAGCATTGCACTAGATTGCTATTGCCACCACCCAGAGAACGTTGCATTACGACCCTATTGCAACAGATTTGAATATGTTGCATTACGAACCTATTGCCACACATCAGAAATTGTTGCAATACAATACTGTTGCCATGGTTTTGAAATCGTTGCAATACCATACTATTCGCCATGAACGTGAAATCGTTGCATTACCGTATTATTGGCCACAGCTGTGAAATCGTCGTGATACCATATTATTCGCCACGAGTGTGAAATCATCGCAATACCGTACTATTCGCCACAGAAGTGAAATCCTTGCAACACCGTAGTATTCGCCACGAATGTGAAAACGTTGTGATACGATATTATTCGCCACGAGTGTGAAATCGTCATGATACCGTACTATTCGTCACGGACATGAAAACGTCACGATACCATATTATTCGCCACGCGTGAGAAATCGTCGCGATACCGTACTATTCGCCACGGATGTGAAATCATTGCAACACCATACTATTGACCACAAATGTAAAAACGTTGCCATACCGTACTATTTGCTACGGATGTGAAATCGTTGCAACACTGTACTATTCGCCGCGAATGTGAAAACGTCGCGATACCATACTATTCGCCACGAGTATGAAATCGTTGCGATACCGTACTTATCGCCACAGATGTGAAATCATCGCAAATAACGTACTATTCATTGCAATACGTTAAATTGTCGCAATACGTTAAACCGTTGCAATACCATACTATTTGCCATGAATGTGGAGTCGTTGCAATACCATACTTTTTGCCATGAATGTGGCATCATTGCAACACCATTATGTTCATTCATCGATACGTTAAACCGTTGCAGTACCATACTATTTGCCACGAACGTGGAGTCGTCGCAATACCATAACTCTGCTCGCTCTCTCACAGCGCGCCAGCACGAAGGCATGCGCCACCGAGGCAAGCTGCCGCTGCTGACTGCTCTGGTAGATCCCAGCTCACGGCAAAAGATTTATCTGCTCTCTACGTTCTCTCTCTCTCTCTCTCCCCCAAAGCTCTGCTCGCTCTCGATTTCCCACGCGCGTTTACCGACTGCCGGAGTTGCGCGGCCGTTATCGGCCAGCGAGGCACGGTCTCGCCATGGTCACAACAGTAAAAAGACGCACGACCCTCTGCTCTCCTTCCCCTCCTCCTACGTCCTTGTTTCCATACTCATATATCAAGCAATTGCAGTTCCGCCGGCGACCTTCGAAAGGACACACCGCCGCTGGTTCTGCTTCGCCGTCACGACCCGACTCAGGCCATCTCAGACCTCGACTACAACAGCAATGTGGTGCGCCCATGCATCCTCTATGAACCGGTGAAGACCGTTCCTCATTTATGTGAGTATCGAACAAATTATATAAGTTTTGCTCTCGGCCAAAGCATATGAACTTATTAGGTTTCCGTTTCAATTCGGTTTCCACACATAATTATTCTTCACAATTTCTAGCAAATTGCTTCTTCACTTCCTTGCACACCCTCTCGAACTGGAATTACCAAAAATGATCAACCAGAGCTCAAGAATCACGAGTTCTTCCCTCCGCCATTGAAAAACCGTCTATGTCGCCGTCGTCGGTTGTTTACCGACCTTTCCACAATGATTGCACCTCCCTATCACCTTCCTCATGCTCCCAGGAGCCTCTCCAAGCCTTTTACGAAGAGTTTGAGCCACCGGGCGGCAGTCCCAACATGGCCGGAACCCTAGCTGCCGCCGCCAATGCGCCGCAGTTTCTGGCCGTTGGCAAGCTGCACCGAGGGTACCATCGTGTTCCTCAACAAAAGTTAGGACGGGGCGGTCATTTTAGGGTTGTGCCGAGGCAAGTAATGCCTTGCCGGCGAGGCAACACCTCCGGGTCCGGTTGAGCGCTGCCGGGAGCCGCCGGCACAAGGTTGAAGACATCTGCAGCGGGGCCTGCACGTCAGCGACTGTGTTCTTTATTCGCAGATCTGGTGTGGCTGCAGGATCCCGTGTGGCTATGCAGAAAAAAACCATGTGAACCTTGGTGTTGTCTCGACCAGAGCGTGCCAGGTCACCTTGGGACCCAGGCGCCTTGATTCGAATTCAAAATAAATCCAGGATTTCCATATTTCATTCAAACTTAGAAAATCCATAACTCTCTGTAGATTGCTCCAAAAATCTTCAAACAAATTTTGCTTGAAAGAACTTGAGCTCTAGTTTCTGATAGTACCAATTAGCTTCCATGAAGACCATATTTCAATTCTAAGTAATCCAATTACTCCAAACACTCATGGAATCTTCACAGCTGATTACTCCATTAGAAATTCACCGAAATTTTCCAGGAGCCTACTTTAGGCGTTCCTCAGCTCCAGTAAAAATATCAGGCGCATTGAACCTGTATAAATTGCCTAAACGTCAATTTTAGTTCTGCTGTTCATAAATCACCAGAAACTATTTCCAGAAATCATTTCCAACTTCTAAATTCAATTGCTCCTATTAGAACTGCTCCAAAAATACCAAATAATTTCATTTATACTCTTTATGATCAATACTTTGAAGTTGATCACAAATCATCAGAAACTCATAGATCCTGTATAATTAGTTCTAGTATGTCGATTCCTTCCTAGAATTGGTTCTGCTGTTCTATTCAGTTTCCACCTTCCAAATTTTTACAGCATACTCCTCGATGTAACCCTGTTCTACTATAAAAATTTCAGAATTGATTAATGTAGAAGCCCTAAATTACAAAGGCAAAGTTCAGATGGGAGATGTTGAAATTTAGAGGGGAAAAAGAAATTTAACTAGAATCTGAAAAAATTCAAACCAATTTAAACCTCAATTGAGAAAATTCAAAAAAAATTCAAATTTAGCTCATGTTCAAACTTTGCAAAGATAAAAATCTGAGGTCACCATTTAATTACAAATATTCCAATTAGCACCTCTGCACATTTTCATAATTTTTGGAGCACTAATTGTATTTAATTCAATGAGTACATTGAATTCCATTCAAATTCAAAGTTGGAATTTAAAACTCAAATTGAGCAATTCTTGAAATTTATTTCAAATTTGGATTATTCCTATTCTAGTGAACCTCCCTGCCAACTTTGAACAATTATAGAGATCTTTCTGTCAGCTGAAAATATAATTACAAGAAAGAGGAAAATGGTGAATGGTGGCCCCCACCTGTAAGATGCTCAATCATATTGTCAACTTGTAAGTTCCATACTGTACTGTATAATCACTTTCCTGCTAATTAGATTAGTGTTCTAGTTAATCTAATCAAAGACTATGGAAATGAGCTAGAGATATTTGTGCTGGGCATTGAGGATAAGGGAGAGGAAGATTGTGGGCCCTAGCTGTCAGCCTCAGCATTCATTAGAGCAACATGCTCTGTTTTTCTGCCTCTTCCCACGGCGACACAAAGGCAAGTGCATGCGCCACCTCCTCCCTGCTCGACACCCCGGCTGGCCACCGCGCACCCCAGCAACCTGCTTTATAAGCCAAGCACCGTACTCCTTTCTCCTTCTTCCTCGCTCTGCCTCAGCTCCAAGCAAAACCGGCGCTGCTCGAGTTTACCGTGGACGCCTCCCGTTCGACGTCTTCCGACCACAGCAAGCATTCGCGCGCCAGCCTTAGGCAGCATAACGGTGCGCGGTCGATTCCTCAACCTCCCTGAGCTTCTAAACCATTGTCTTCTTTCTCTAACGACGGTGTCGGACGCAAGTCTTCTTCCTCTGTTTCGACCGTCGCGGTGATTTCCGTTGCAGTACAGCACCTCGGGCTTGCTCCCAGCTCGCTCAGCATGCAATAAGGTTTGCCCCAAACCAACTCTACTCTCCCCCACGGGTCCTATGCCATTCATGACACGGTTCAACCGGTGTGCACTGTTTTTCCCTCGGCCGTTCTCAAGAACAGAGAAACTTCGGCCTAGGAATTCCATTTCCATGTCTAAAAATTTTCCAATTAAACTAGAGAATAGAATCTCCATGTTCCGACGGACCTTTAGGATCAAATGGCATCGATTTTCATCCACCATACTCGCTAGAATCCGAGTTCTTGCGATGGCCGGACCTTTCGACCTAGGTCACCGGTGTAATCTTTGTTGCAGTCAATTTCTCTCCGATTCTAGTCCATATTTGTAACACCCGTATTTCCCTCTCTCTCTCCCAACACAGTAACTGTCACCCTTGTTGTTCACGACCGTGCGTGTGGCAACTGCCACGACCCCACACCCGCTCCACACTCGTGTCACTTTTCACCTCAGCAACTGTCGCCCCTCCTCCTTCAAATATGCAAGCCACATTTCACTTCCCTCCCACTCCCCATTCATTTCCTCACCAAAGCCCTAACACGCTGGTGGTGAATGTCGCTGCCGTCCTCGCGTTTCCACTCGATCTGCTCTTCCGTCGATGCACCAATAGTGTTTCCCATGCCCCAAAACATGCCCCGGGCAAGGAGGTGCAGAAGAATCTCCACCGAGGCGCCACGGCGACGTCCACCCTAGTACTCATCGGTCTCCAACGTTGCTGCTCCTATTCCGCATCATTTCGGACCCCTAAACCCTCCTAGGTGAGTACTCAGTGCCCCTGTCCTTCATTTTTGACGATCAGAGCCACGGATTAGGCCCCTTAGGCATGCTCCCGCAAGCTCACCACGCCATCCATGGCGGTGCAACCATGTTGGCTGGAGGAAGAAGAAGCCCATGGCTTCATTTTGTCTCGAGCCGTCGGATCCTCCATCAAGGGCCACGATTAGATCATGTACATACCTCTTCGTTCATAAAATCCTAGCCACCCACTTTAAATCCAACGGCCCAAATTAGAAGGCTCATACCCCTTCGTCCTTTTGCATGTAAGCCCTGGAAATCTTTCATTCTAGCCCTGGCCTTTAATTTATTATTGTGATTGACCACTGTTTAGCACTTTAAACCCTAGCTGCCTTAGAAATTAGGAACAATCAAGGAATTAGTGATTTAGGTCCCTGAAACTTTAGAAATTAATACTTTAACCCTCTATCCAGTTAAGGAAAATTACCAATCAGCCCCTGAGGTTATTCTTAATTGCTGAATATTGATTAAAAGTCTATTTAGTGAATAGGGAATATTCATAAATGATAAAAATAAATATAGAAAATAGTGGAAAATTAGTTATAAATCATTTTAGGCTGATATAAAATTGTAGATGCATATAAAATATATTTTGATCATGGAAAAATTTAATAAAAATACTTTTAGCTATAAAAAATAATAAAACTAGAGAATAAATGTGAAAATAGTAGGAAAATTATTTATAAAATATTTTATGCTGAAATAAAATTTATAAAATGTATATAAAATATATTTTAGCTATGTAAAACTCATTAAAAATGTTTTATCTTGTAAATAAATTCTAAAAATGGAAAATAAATGGTAAATGTATTTCTTTGACTAAGAAAAATAATAAATACTTCGTAGGGACGTATTAATATAGGATTTTATGCTTATGTGTATGTTTGGTGTATTGTTTTATTTGAATGTTTTGTTTCTCTTTTAACGGAGTGTACACACATTCATATCTCGACGAAGAAGTGACATGAAGATATGGAGATCAAGAGTTCAATGAAGAAGAACTGAGCAGCTATATAAAAACAGGCAAGTGTCCTTGACCATCTTATTCCTATTTCAGGATTATAGTTAATTGCATGCTTAATTAATGTGAATCATATTTTATTTACCATTCCATATAATTCCTTGTCGCCCGGGTTGAATTGGGTGGTTTTGGGTATTTTCAATCACGCTTAGCCATGCTTATTAGTTGGGATGGAAATCTGGACACATGGTTATATTATTAATTATGATAATTATGTTACATTGAAAACGATGAAGTAATTGGTATGAATCTGGCGGTTGGATGATTATGGTATGGTGCAGTTTGCATGAGACTCGGGATTGAGTTTGACACCGCCGGATTCTAAGGACCGGTTTATGAAGGAAGCCACTAAGCTTTATAGTACCACCACGAGACTGAGATGGGGCAGCTTGGTCAATTAATTAAGTTTCTCCCGATGAAATGCTAGTAGTTGGATGGTGCGGGGAAGGATGCAGGGGAACTGCTCTGGGATCCGCAAGGCTCAAGAGGGGGCTCTGAGGCGGAGGGTTACTCCGAGAATCCTCAGTGGTGGAAATCTTAGAGGGCTAGCACTAGTCGGGAGCACCTTTGTAAAGACCATGTAGTGATCTCCTGGCCACACACCTACGGAAGTGTGAAATGTGGTTGATCACCACAGGCTACATGGAGGTTTACTCAGTCCACCTGGCAACAGGGGATGGAATCACTGCTTGTGGGGAAAGGGTATACTCTCTCCAGAGATTTGGTAAAACTGTCATGACAGCCGTGCTCACGGACAAGAGCGGCTTGGGGCCAGTTCATAATTAGTCTATGGTTGGGAAAATGGTGGTTAATTATGATTCAAGTTACATTAATTATCATTACTCATGTGTTGATTATTTCTTGAATTATGTTATTGATTATTGAAAGCTAAGGTTAGGTTTTCAGCATAGTGCTAAACCATAATTTGTCTTCCCATGCTTTAGCCAATCATGTCATCTCTTCCCGCACTTGCTGAGTACTCTATGTACTCAAGCGTTTAATTTTCCATTAGAATATGAAGAAGAAGAAGCGGCACCAGAGGACTTCTTCGTCAATCCGGAGGACCTGGCCTAGGCTGGCGACCGTATGCGCAACTGCTGCCTGTGAAGATGGAGCCATGCTTACCTATTTCCCCTTCCGCTGTAGTTTGAAGTTTGTTAACTGTTTAAGTGTTGTAAATAGTTGTGGTGTGTATTTGTAGACCCTCGAGTCATATTGTAAAACTATTTATGTACTCGAACATGGCTATGTAATGATATTTCGCTTTCATCGACGCATGTACGATTCAACTGATCCTAGCGTACATGTGATAAGCGTCTGTTCATCTTTACGATGACCGGGTGTGACAAAGTGGTATCAGAGCTATATATCGACTCTAGGCACGTGAACTTAGTTAGAATGGACTTGTTAGGTTCTCCCTTAGCCTCGTTTATGAAGACAAAGATTCGACTCGACCAACGAAGCTTTGGATGGACATGTGAAGACAACGGACAAGAAAAGAAGACGTTGAAGATTCTTATATATTACTCGCCAAGTTCCCTTTTGTTTAGCGGGTGAAACTCTTGCCTTGTTGATAACGATTTAGAAACACGTTGCATGATGTATTGCTAAAACAACAAGTAATCATAATATTAACCGTAACAAAAATAAAGAGTACACGAACCCATAAAATGATAGGTTTATCTTGTTTAAGGGGGGTAGCCGACCGCTAATAAATCATATTATGTCTCCTTCGCCCAACTCACTTGAGTCTCGAGGCTGAAATTCTTTGTAAGGTGGGTGGGATTGTAACCACCGTACTTAAAAAAATAATAATAATGAAGAAATGTGAAAATAATGTGTGATGTTGTGTGATAAAATTTTAAAATTTATCTAAATCAACATATTTCATCATAATTGTTTATTTGTGGAAAATGCAATTTTCAATTTTTAGAGAAATATGTCTGAATTCAAATAAAAATAAAATAATAATACTCTAACAAATCTAGTAGCACCCCGTTTAAAATGATAATGGTGTTGATAATAAAGTCAATAACTAGATATAAAAAGTATGATAATAAGTTGTAAAATTGCGTGGTAACGAAATATTTTCTAAAGAGAAAAATTCATCTTGTTTTATTCTTGCAATGTGCGCGAATTTAAACGTTGGAAAGTTTTAGAATAAAGATTTCAAGACCAAATAAAAGAATAGAATTATAGAAAAGTACTTTTTATGTGGTAACATTCAATTAACAAAAACTTAGATATTCTTCTTAGTCGAACCTTATAGAATCTCGGGGCCAGATTCCGTTGAAGGGGGTTAGAATTGTAACACCCGTATTTCCCTCTCTCTCTCCCAACACAGTAACTGTCACCCTTGTTGTTCACGACCGTGCGTGTGGCAACTGCCACGACCCCACACCCGCTCCACACTCGTGTCGCTTATCGCCTCAGCAACTGTCGCCCCTCCTACTTCAAATATGCAAGCCACATTTCACTTCCCTCCCACTCCCCATTCATTTCCTCACCAAAGCCCTAACACGCT
This sequence comes from Tuctoria greenei, assembly GCA_036927565.1. Classification (NCBI taxonomy): domain Eukaryota; kingdom Viridiplantae; phylum Streptophyta; class Magnoliopsida; order Poales; family Poaceae; genus Tuctoria; species Tuctoria greenei. Next base: position 160,086,819 of record JAYESD010000008.1, on the reverse strand, counting down.
GGCGGTGAATGTCTTCGCCGTCCTCGCGTTTCCACTCGATCTGCTCTTTTGCTGATGCTCCAATAGTGTTTCCCATGCCCCAAAACATGCCACGGGCAAGGAAGTGCAGAAGAATCTCCACCGAGGTGCCACGGCGACGTCCACCCTAGTACTCATCGGTCTCCAACGTTGCTGCTCCTATTCCGCATCATTTCGGACACCTAAACCCTCCTAGGTGAGTACTCAGTGCCCCTCTCCTTCATTTTTGACGATCAGAGCCACGGATTAGGCCCCTTAAGCGTGCTCCCGCAAGCTCACCACGCCATCCATGGCGGTGCAGCCATGTTGGCTGGAGGAAGAAGAAGCCCATGGCTTCATTTTGTCTCCAGCCGTCGGATCCTCCATCAAGGGAGACGATTTGACCATGTCCATACCTCTTCGTTCATAAAATCCTAGCCACCCACTTTAAATCCAACGACCCAAATTAGAAGACTCATACCCCTTCGTCCTTTTGCATGTAAGCCCTGGGAATCTTTCATTCTAGCCCCTGGCCTTTAATTTATTATTGTGATTGACCACTATTTAGCACTTTAAACCCTAGCCGCCTCAGAAATTAGGAACAATCAAGGAATTAGTGATTTAGGTCCCTAAAACTTTAGAAATTAATACTTTAACCCTCTATCCAGTTAAGGAAAATTACCAATCAGCCCCTAAGGTTATTCTTAATTGCTGAATATTGATTAAAAGTGTATTTAATGAATAGGGAATATTTATAAACGATAAAAATAAATATAGAAATAGTGGAAAATTAGTTATAAATCATTTTAGGCTGATATAAAATTGTAGATGCATATAAAATATATTTTGATCATAGAAAAATTTAATAAAAATACTTTTAGCTATAAATAAATAATAAAAATAGAGAATAAATGTGAAAATAGTAGGAAAATTATTTATAAAATATTTTATGCTGAAATAAAATTTATAAAATGTATATAAAATATATTTTGGCTATGTAAAACTCATTAAAAATGTATTTAGCTTGTAAATAAATTCTAAAAATGGAAAATAAATGGTAAATGTATTTCTTTGACTAAGAAAAATAATAAATATTTCGTAGGGACGTATTAATATAGGATTTCTTGCTTATGTGTATGTTTGGTGTATTGTTTTTTTTTTGAATGTTTTGTTTCTCTTTTAACGGTAGTGTACACACATTCATATCTCGATGAAGAAGTGACATGAAGATATGGAGATCAAGAGTTCAATGAAGAAGAACTGAGCAGCTACATAAAAACAAGCAAGTGTCCTTGACCATCTTATGCCTATTTTAGGATTATAGTTAATTGCATGCTTAATTAATGTGAATCCTATTTTATTTACCATTCCATATAATTCCTTGTCACACAGGTTGAATTGTGTGGTTTTGGGTATTTTCAATCACGCTTAGCCATGCTTATTAGTTTGGATGGAAATCTGGACACATGGTTATATTATTAATTATGATCATTATGTTACATTGAAAATGATGAAGTAATTGGTATGAATCTGGCGGTTGGATGATTATGGTATGGTGCAGTTTGCATGAGACTCGGGATTGAGTTTGAAACCGCCAGATTCTAAGGACCGATTTATGAAGGAAGCCACTAAGGTTTATAGTACCACCACGAGAATGAGATGGGGCACCTTGGTCAATTAATTAGGTTTCTCCCGATGAAATGCTAGTAGTTGGATGGTGCGGGGAAGGATGCAGGGGAACTGCTCTGGGATCCGCAAGGCTCAAGAGGGGGCTCTGAGGCGGAGGGTTACTCCAAGAATCCTCAGTGGTGGAAACCTTAGAGGGCTAGCACTAGTCGGGAGCACCTTTGTAAAGACCATGTAGTGATCTCCTGGCCACACACCTACGGAAGTGTGAAATGTGGTTGATCACCACGGGCTACATGGAGGTTTACTCAGTCCACCTGGCAACAGGGGATGGAATCACTGCTTGTGGGGAAAGGGTACACTCTCTGCAGAGATTTGGTAAAACTGTCATGACAGCCGTGCTCACGGACAAGAGCGGCTTGGGGCCAGTTCATAATTAGTCTATGGTTGGGAAAATGGTGGTTAATTATGATTCAAGTTACATTCATTATCATTACTCATGTGTTGATTATTTCTTGAATTATGTTATGGATTATTGAAAGCTAAGGTTAGGTTTTCAGCATAGTGCTAAACCATAATTGGCCTTCCCTTGCTTTAGCCAATCATATCATCTCTTCCCGCACTTGCTGAGTACTCTATGTACTCAAGCGTTTAATTTTCCATTAGAATATGAAGAAGAAGATGCGGCACCGGAGGACTTCTTCGTCAATCCGGAGGACCTGGCCTAGGCTAGCGACCGTACGCGCAACTGCTGCCTGTGAAGATGGAGCTATGCTTACCTATTTCCCGTTCCGCTGTAGTTTGAAGTTTGTGAACTGTTTAAGTGTTGTAAATAGTTGTGGTTTGTATTTGTAGACCCTCGGGTCATATTGTAAGACTATTTATGTACTCGAACATGGCTATGTAAAGATATTTCGCTTTCGTCGACGCATGTACGATTCAACTGATCCTGGCGTACATGTGATAAGCGTCTGTTCATCTTTACCATGACCGGGCGTGACAATATTCCTGTTCCTCATCGACCACTTGTGCCTTTTGATCAAACCCCGAGTGCTATGGTGCTCTCTGTACGCCGAATGACTTCGCCGGAGCCATGCCGACCGCCGCCACCGTGGAGGCACCGTTTCCGGCCATCATTTGTTTTCCCTGACCACACCAGCGTCTTTCCCATGTGGAGTTAGGCACAGGCGGCCACTTGAGGGCAGGAAGACGTAGGGGAAAATCCACCGGCGAGAAGCGCCACCGGGTCCGCCGTCGGGCGCCACCGCTCGGGCCCTGCCCGAGGTTGAGGAAGACCCTGGGCGGCCCCACTTATCAGTCCCTGTAAAGAAGCTGCGGATCAGTTTGTGGCTGTGGATCCCGTGTGACTGCATCAGTGAACCCTGTGGCCGGTGTTGCTTAATTCCGATTGGCCCAATTTAAATCATGTGGGCCCAGCCATTATTCAAACCTTTTTCCATTGATATTTACATTCCAGATTTAGTTCCCACTTTGAAGATCCATATCTCCTAGAAGAATTGTCCAAAAATTCTCAAATAAATTTTGTTAGAACCAGCACGAAAAGTACTTTCCAGTGGAGCACTTCTATTTGTATGAAAGTACATACGAATTTCTCCATAACTCAAATAAGCAAAATAATTATAGAATTAATTTCTATAGTTCTGCTCTTTGGAAAATTACCAAATTTTTCCTGAACCTCAATTATGTTATGTAGAAGCTCCAGTAAAAGCTTCAAGCATAACAAAGTAGCTTAAGAGGGTTTAATTTAAAGTCTTTGCCTAGGATAATTATAATTACAGAAAATAACAAATAAAATCCACAAATTCCTAAGAACTTGTAAATTCAATATCTTCCTGTAGGAAGCTTGAAAAATTGTGAAACCAATTTTGGTAGATTCCTTTTGATCAGTACTATCTAGCTATGCCATTTATGGACATGATAAAACCTCAGGTTTTATCTGCAAATTCCTAAATGATGAAAGCTTGATAGAATTTTGTGGATCATTTTCTCCCACCAAATTCTCTGAAATTTCTATGAGAATTTCTTCATCACATCAGTATACGAGAGATAAATTATCAGAGCCAATAGAACTCCTCTGCATAGGAATTAATTCTATATAGTTTCCTCAAATCCATGACTATATAGAAATTTCTTATGTACATTCTTATAATATGAAGTAATATCAAATAACCTACCCAAATCCAATTTAATACCCAACAGTACACCTTATTCATTATTGACTTACACACATACTTCCTTTATGAGTATGACATTGCATAATGTGTGCATATTCATTAGTTATGTTATTAAAGTATATTATGTGCATATCCATTGCAATAGACGCCGTGACGGAAAGCAGTCGAAGAGGACCTGTTCGTGAAGCATCAAGCCATTGACCCTTGACATTTAATAGAGTCTCAAACTAAGGCAAGCCCCGGTTCGCATTTAAGTGCCTTTTACAGTTTTCCTTTATATACACTGTACTGAATAGACTTGATATGTGCATTAGGTCTATGTTGATTGAATACACCACATGCATGACCAAATAATCCCTGAAGTGGATTGGTAGTATAAGACCCCCTCGATTTATATTGCTATGCTTAATGTTTAGTTAGAAGATCGGTAGAAGTCGAGTATGTTGGATAATATTCGCCACATTGGTCACATTTTATTGGTCACAAGTCAAGTAGTGGAATTCTACTTGCGAGAAGTCGAGTGAGGGAAACCTACTCGCGAGTTGTTACCATAACATTAACTCTTTAATATGAGGTGGACGGGGATTTGTGTAGGAGGGTTTGCTCACATCGTGCCTGACGAGGCAGGTGCTGGGAGAGGGATTGGTAGCCCCGTCTGTGTCGGTTAAGGCCCGTCTCGTGCTTGGCCCTGTTGGACAAGTTTGAACTGTACCGGGTGCATACTGGCTATATAGAATCCAGAAAACTGATGTACCTTGAGGATCCTATGTTGGAACCTTTCCAATCGTCATAAGCTGTCGGCTGTGAGTATAGTGGGAGGTAACTTACTCAAGAACATCTCATGTTGGAGATGCCCCTTGAGTTGAGCTCACTGTTCGGGTCGATCGAACTGTTTCGATGTGGTTGAATTTAGGGAATGGTGGCTGCGTGCGACATCAGTGGAGTGTGCCGAGGCAACTCCGAGTATGGGCGTACGTGTCGTGCACTCCGGGTGTTTTTTATTTGAATCACCGTCCCTCACGGTTGTGGATTGAGCATACTTGGACACTGAGTCTTGACGTAGTAAATACTAAAGAAGTCAGAAGAATACAATTTATTGCTTTATAAATTGCTTGGAAAACCTTGTTTGGCTTAGAGATAGTACAATTAAAAGTTTACAATTTCCCCATACTTTACCTATAATAGCATTATGTGCTTTGGGCATGTCATAGCATCGGCAAAGTGTTTCTTGTTTGATTGTGGAGTCTATGATGTGCCGTGCCTAAAGAATGTCATTTGCTACTTAAACATGATTATAAGGATCCACTTATAGGCGAGTCTATTTATGCTATTCCTTACCTATGCTTAGTATTAACCCTACATATGTCAAGGGAGACGGTTAAGTCTTGCTGAGCCTTATGCTCACGTTTGCACTTTAACGATTTTTGCAGGTATTAGGTTTATTTTTGCTGTTCGGGTTGTACATGAGATCTCGAGGTATCGAGATAAATCTCATGTGAACCACACCGCTGTTGAATGTTCTTCATGTTGCTAGTGAGAATCGTCCTAGGGCATGGACGGCTTCTCTCCTGCTTAGTTAGGGGAGATTATGAGTATGTATTTTCCGCTGCGTGTGTACTTCTGTTGTACACTCTTTTGTAAACTCTTCTTATTATGAAAAGAAAACTTTATATGTTTTGGTATCCTTTTCGTGTGTGCTGTTAGGTGCCGCATCGCACAGCACCACCCAATGAGATCCTCGGATGTGTGGACTCTGGTTTCCACAGACATGGTATCAGAGCTTCATTGGGAATAGCACACTCGAAAAGAGCCTATTTTTGAAAACTCCGAAGTAGTCGAGTGAGGATTAGCTATATGCCCATTAAGGACTATTACTAGTATAAGTTATAAAGGTGGTGAACTAACATACTTGTTATATTATTCTGTAACGACGCTCCGTCTTCAAGGGAAGAGGTAAGGTATGCCACCGAGAGTGGATCAATCTCGGTAAGCTCTGCATACGAGATGTGGTATGTGATTTTTCTGTGGCTTTGCACGGAAAGTCAATATAAGTCTCTGAAACTTTTCCATGTTTCTGAGAACATATGACCCGCGGTACCCCAGCGTGACACAAAATTAGTGGGAGCCCCCATCGGGTGGTGTATAACCCGATAGTATGCATCTCTAGAACTATTCATGTTCTATGGGATCATGCAAAACACGTATGCCCGAGCGTGTATAAGCCGGTTCGTGCGGGAGTCTTTGCTGTACAGATGTATTTATAGCCATGTACCTCGAGACATAAATTCGCTCGAGGGCGACTCACACCAGAGTCGTATGCATTTACTTTTGATTATATCTTATTATGACTGCCTGTCATGTTTCCCCGTACTGCCCTTGAGGTTTGAAGTTGTGAAAGGGGATTGTTTGTCTTCTGTAGGTACACTAACTCCGGTAGCAACCCGTGTAGCAAACATTTGTGAGTGATCGATATTAGGACCACCTATAGACGTATCCGGATATATCAGGTTAGACTTTTCTTTTGGTAAGGCACGTAGTACCATCAGTATCACAATTGATACTTTGACCGTCCCCCACGAAAGAATGGCTTCATTATCATCTTGTAAGATCCGACTCCCAGTTGCTAGAAAGTTTTGGGTCAAAGTTTTGACTTGGAGAGTGCAATGGGAAGAAGGATGGAGATTAAGGTTGTTGTTGACTCTTGACGGAATCTAGCTCGATTATGTCAAGATGTGCTTTTAGTGAAACTTCGTAGAACCTAGTAGTGTACTATATAGTTAAGAAGATCTTCAAGTCCTCTACGACTGTTCTTTGAACAGTTTGGGCATGAAAGTCCTTTGAATCAATTCCTATCACCAAAAAATAAACAATAATCCCATTTCTTTGAAACATTGGACCAACCTTAGTGTTTTGCCCTATCTCTTCGTAGAGAGTCCTCTACAATGTTTCCATAGAACTCCAGAGCAGAATCCATCTCTAACTTACTCAAAATTTCAAATTTCTAAACTTGATTAAATCTGGACAGTCCTGTATACAGTTACTGTTTCTTGCATATCTCGTTGTAGAATTGTCGATTGACTTCATGTGATGCATTTCTAGAATCCTGAAAATGTATGCAACCAGTTTTCTATGTGTTATTTTTGCAAATGTTGATATATGTATATCTGAAAATTATGGACAAAATCAGCCTTAAACAAAGGAGGTGCTGTCCAAATTTTCAGAAAAACTGTCAACTTGCAAATGACATATCTTCTCAACCATAAGTGCTATCAGGGCATGTAAATACTCTTTAGAAATATTTGGAAGTCGTCTACAAGTTTTCTGTTCAACTCCAGACCATAATCCTTTTCTATGTGGGTGCAATTTGGATATTTGCAGAAACTGTCCGGAATTAACCAAACTTGACAGGAATCTGTACAGTTCTGAATTTGAACCATAACTCGCGGACCTTACATCCAATAGGGTCACGCGAGTAACCGTTGGAAAGGTTAGAGAGTCAGCTACAATTTTTTAAATTGTCTGCAGACCTGAGTCGGTCATCTACCTATTCCAAATCGAGTTTGAATGCAGTGTGGTCAATCTGAACTGAATTCAAATTCTGAATGCTGAAATTTTAACCAACTCCAAATTCATATATTTTAAACCAGGACTGATATGAATACAAGTAAGTACATTCTGGAAAGCTTATTACATTGTCTACAACTTTGTAAATAAGAAAATTTTCCAGAATTCCATCCGAACAGCCTGAAAACTTTAGATCAAAACTGCTACTTTTAAGCAGGTTCTGCTGAAAGTGCAGAAAATTCTGCTGAATTTAAAATAACATAACTTTCAAACCATAGATGATCTATAAGCAAAGAAATACTTTTTGGAAAGGCCTTGAAGTTTACTTTAACTTTGTTGTTCACCTCGAGGCAGGATTTTGCCTCTAACTTGATGAAATTCTCATAGTTATCCAGACTGGTCATTTCTGGCAGAACAGTTCGTCTTTGTAGCATAAGTTTGAAAATTTGCGCGAACATGAATATTGTTATACTTTCACAAAGTTCTTGACATGTTCATGTTTTCCTTATCTTCACTTATTGCTGAGATAGAGCTTTGACTCATCTCAAATTCATTTGTGCAGTATGGTTCGTACTCGCTCATCGAGTAAGGTCGGAAGTTCTTGTCGAGATGGTGTTGATTCGGATCCACCGCAGGCACCTCCATCAACGGTATTGGTGGATGTCATGTCAAAAATGTTCTAGTCACACCAATAGAACACTATGTTACTTCAAGCTTTGGTGCAGCAGGGCCTAAGTCATCAAACGCAGCAAGTTATTCCACCTCGAAACAGTTATTTGGATTTCTTGGAAACGCAACCGCCAATCTTCACGGAAGCAACTGAACCATTAGAATCAGATCATTGGCTTCATGTAATGGAATCTAAATTTGATGTGTTTCCCTGTGATTATTATTAGAAGACCTTGTTCGCTGCTCAACAACTCCATGGAGCTGCCGGAGCTTGGTGGGCAGAATATAGTGTGACTCGCCATGAAGGTCATCGGATAGCATGGATTGAGTTCCGTGAGGCCTTTCGTGCTCGTCATATTGCGACAGGGATTATAAAGACCAAGTATGAGGAATTCGTTGAACTCAAGCAAGGAGACATGAGTGTCCATGAGTATTTTAAGGAGTTCAACCGTTTGGCACAATATGCGCCCGACTATGTGAATAAAGAAAGGTTAAGAAGTGATCACTTCTTCATAGGGCTGCGGGTCAAACTTCGAGATAGGTTGGCGTTGTTCAATCACGGTAAGTACAACGAATTAGTCAATGCAGCTATCCTACAAGAAAAGGCAGATCTTTGTCTCCAAGCGGAGTATTCTGCAAGACAACACTAGTGTGGTTGCTCAGAAATATCGGTTGGTATATCATTCGCCATCCGGTCAAGAATGGCAGCCATCTATCAAACCACCATATCAAAGTCACCCGCTGCTTGCATCAAGTTTTGAATCACCCCCACAGCAGCAGCACATAAGTTCTTATCCATTTTCACTGCAGCCAGAGATACCCAGTTCTCATCCACAAGTCAGCACTGAACCGACTAGATATCCGTGCTTCACTTGTGGTCTTATGGGTCACTTTACTAGATATTGTCCAGAGAGAAATCAAAGCTGCAGCCAGTCGTCATTTCAACATTCAAGTCAGTTTCTCAATCAGCAGTAAAAGAAATCAAAGCTTGGCAGTGTCCACTATACTACCATTGAGGGTGTACCACAAGGAGAACCCGTGTTAACGGGGATGTTCACTCTCAACCATATACCTACGTTGATTCTCTTTTATTCCGGTGCTACACATAATTTCATAAGTCAATCTTTTGTGTTCAAGCACCAGCTTCGAACTACTACCACAAAACATTGCTATCTTATATCTTCACCTGGAGGTAATATTACCGCAAGTGATGTTATCTCCTGAGCACCATTATGTCTGGGTGGTAGAATATATCCCACTACTCTTATTATCCTTGAAGGTCAGAAGATTGATGTAATCTTGGGAATGTTGTTGTTAAGCAACCACGAAGCTGTTCTAAACATCAATCCTCGCACCGTTGAGCTCAACTCTTCAACTCATGGCCACCACACCTTAATTCTTGAGAACACAGTTCAAGAAAGTGCAGCGGTGTATCATTCGGAAACAAGTAAGTTGGAAGACATTCCAGTGGTCTGTGATTTCCTGGATGTATTTCCTGACGATCTGTCGGGTATGCCGCCCGACCGAGATGGGGAATTCAAGATTGAGTTAATACCGGGAACTACACCTATCTCTCGACGACCATATAGAATGGCACCTAAGGAGTTAGCTGAATTAAGGAGCAGCTGAACGACTTATTGAGTAAAGGTTTCATTCGCCCGAGCTCCTCACCCTGGGGATGCTCGACTCTCTTTGTCAAGAAGAAGGACAAGACATTGAGGCTATGTGTGGATTATCGTCCGCTTAATGCCGTGACTATCAAGAACAAATATCCACTACCACGTATTGATATGCTCTTCGATCAATTAGTGGGAGCTAGGGTATTCTCCAGAATGGACCTTCGGTCTGGTTATCATCAGATTAAGATACGACCAGAAGATATACCGAAGACGGCATTCTCAACTAGATATGGACTTTATGAGTATTTGGTTTTGTCTTTTGGTCTCACAAATGCCCCAGCGCATTTCATGTACTTGATGAATTCAGTATTCATGCCAGAGTTAGACAAGTTTGTTGTGGTATTCATCGACGATATTTTGGTCTACTCCATGTCAGAAGAGGAACACACTGAACATCTCAAGATCGTGCTTCAACGACTGCGTGATCACAAGCTATATGCCAAATTCAGTAAATGTGAATTTTGGATTAATCAAGTTCCATTCCTTGGTCATATTATTTCAGCGGAAGGCATAGCTGTGGATCCATGTAAAGTGGTACAAGTGCTGAAATGGCAATCTCCCACCTCCGTACATGAAGTCTATAGTTTCTTGGGTTTAGCAGGCTATTATCGGAGATTTGTTCCAAGTTTCTCAAAAATTGCAAAGCCTATGACAGACTTATTAAAGAAGGGCAGCAAGTATGTATTGAGTGAATCATGTGAGGAAGCCTTCAAAACTCTAGTGAAGCATCTCACAACAGCCCCAATCTTGGCTCAACCCGAAACTACGAAATCGTTTGATGTTTATTGTGATGCATCCGGCATCGGATTGGGCTGCGTACTTATGCAAGATGGAAGAGTAATTGCATATGGATCAAGACAACTCCGAAATCATGAACACAATTATCCGACACATGATTTGGAGTTGGCAGTAGTAGTTCTTGCACTAAAGATGTGGAGGCACTACTTAATGGGAAATCTAGTGCACCTCTACATAGATCATAAAAGTTTGAAGTACATCATCACACAAAAGGAATTAAATATGAGACAACGAAGATGATTAGAGTTAAACAAAGATTATGAACTTGAGATTCGCTATCATCCCGGCAAGGCCAATGTGGTAGCCGATGCACTTAGTCGAAAATCTCACGTTCATAATTTGACATTGGTCCTATGGAAGAAGATGAACCAACTCCACGTGTGACTCCTTATGGAGCTCTGTATAACCTTGCTCTCAAACCTACAATCAGAGAGGAGATTGTAGAGGCTCAAAAGAAAGATAAGGGAATGTCTCATATTCAGAGGAGACTTAAAAGTGGAGAAATGAAATGTTTCCAGGAAGACGAACAAGGAACTTTATGGTTCAAGAATCAAATAGTGGTATCCCGGGACATGGACCAACGGAAAAAGATTTTGTATGAGGCTCACTTGTCCAAATATTCCCTCCACCCAGGAAGCAATAAAATGTACCAAGATCTCCGTTCTAAATTTTGGTGGACACGTATGAAGAGGGAAATAGCAAATATGTGTCCGAGTGTGACACATGTCAGAGAGTAAAAGCTGACCACATGAGAAAAAGCAGACTGCTACAACCATTGAAAATACCGGCATGGAAATGGATGGATCTGAGTATGGGTTTCATTGTCGGATTGCCTCTCACCTTTCACAAGCACGATTCCAATTGGGTGAGTGTTGACCGGTTAACTAAGTCAGCACATTTCATTCCAGTGCATACCGCATACCATGCGAAGAAATATGTGGAGTCATACATATCAAGAATTATGTGCTTACATGGAGTTCCCCGCACCATTGTATCAGATAGAGGCTCGCTGTTTGTTGCTCGTTTCTGCATCATTGGGAACAAAGTTAATTCGTAGTTCCGCATATCACCCTCAAACCGACGGACAAACCGAGAGGGTAAATCAGATACTTGAGGATATGTTAAGAGCATGAGCCATACACCACGGTAAAAATTGGGATGATCAATTACCGTTGGCGGAATTCTCGTACAACAACGGATATCAATCTAGTATAAAAATGGCACCCTATGAAGATCTTTATGGAAGAAAGTGCCGCACACCACTCAACTGGTGCAAATCTGGTGAACGAGTGGTATATGGAATTGATCTGGTAAATGAAGCCGAAGAGCAAGTAAAAGTTATACAAGCCAATCTTAAAGCCACTCAGTCTCGACAAAAGAGTTATGCGGATAAAAGGTGTCATCCTTTAAGTTTTAGCATCGGAGATCACGTGTATCTCCGTGTCTCTCCGATGAAAGGAATTGATCGGTTTGGAGTAAAAGGAAAGTTGGCTCCGCGATTTATCGGTCCATTTGCTATCACTGAAAGATGTGGTCTTGTTGCGTACAGATTGGAGTTACCAATAACTCTAGCTGGTGTTCATGACATTTTCAACATATCCCAATTACGGAAATGTCTCAAACCATCTACCGACATCCGTATTGAAGAAATGGAAGAATTGAAAGCAGATCTCACCTACATCGAGCATCGAATTTGAATTATCGATGAAAAGTCTCGTGTCACAAGGAATCGGACGATGTGGTTTTATAAAGTTCTATGGTGTAACCACACCATGGAGGAAGCAACATGGGAGAGTGAAGATTATCTCCGCACAAAGTATCCGGACATGTTATCGTCATATCTCCGATAATCTTTTACCTCCGTCTCTTTCATTTGTAATCTCGGGATGAGATTCTTTTTAAGGGGGGAGGAATGTAAAAGCCCTAAATTACAAAGGCAAAGTTCAGATGGGAGATGTTGAAATTTAGAGGGGAAAAAGAAATTTAACTAGAATCTGAAAAAATTCAAACCAATTTAAACCTCAATTGAGAAAATTCAAAAAAAACTCAAATTTAGCTCATGTTCAAACTTAGCCAAGATAAAAATCTGAGCTCACCATTTAATTACAAATATTACAATTAGCACCTCTGCAAATTTTCATAATATTTGGAGCACTAATTGTATTTAATTCAATGAGTACAATGAATTCCAGTCAAATTCAAAGTTGGAATTTAAAACTCAAATTTAGCAATTCTTGAAATTTATTTCAAATTTGGATTCTTCCTATTCTTGTGAACCTCCCTGCCAACTTTGAACAATTATAGAGATCTTTCTGTCAGCTGAAAATATAATTACAAGGAAGAGGAAAATGGTGAAAGGTGGCCCCCACCTGTAAGATGCTCAATCATATTGTCAACTTGTCAAGTTCCATACTGTAGTGTATAATCACCTTCCTGCTAATTAGATTAGTGTTCCAGTTAATATAATCAAAGACTAAGGAAATGAGCTAGATATATTTGTGCTGGGCATTGAGGATAAGGGAGAGGAAGTTTGTGGGCCCTAGCTGTCAGCCTCAGCATTCATTAGAGCAACGTGCTCTGTTTTTCTGCCTCTTCCCACGGCGACACCAAGGCAAGCGCATGCGCCACCTCCTCCCTGCTCAATGCCTAGGCTGGCCACCGCGCACCCCAGCAACCTGCTTTATAAGCCAAGCACCATACTCCTTGCTCCTTCTTCCTCACTCCGCCTCAGCTCCAAGCAAAACCGGCGCTGCTCGAGTTTACCGTGAACGCCTCCCGTTCGATGTCTTCCGACCACGTCAAGCGTTTGTGCGCCAGCCTTAGGCAGCATAACAGTGCGCCGTCGAGTCCTCAACCTTCCTGAGCTGCTAAACCGTTGTCTTCTTCCTCTACTGACAGTGCCAGACGCAAGTCTTCTTCCTCTGTTTCGACCATTGCAGAGATTTCAACGGCGGTACAGCACCTCGGGCTTGCTCCAAGCTCGCTCAGCGTGCAATAAGGTTCGCCCCGACCCTACTCTACTCTCCCCCATGGGTCCTATGCCAGTCAGGACATGGTTCAACCGGTGTGCACTGTTTTTCCCTCGGCCGTTCTCAAGAACAGAGAAACTTCAGCCAAGGAATTCTGTTTCCACGTCTAAAATTTTTCCAATTAAACTAGAGAATATAATCTTCATGTTCCGACGGACCTTTAGGATCAAATGGCGTCGATTTTCATCCACCATACTCGCTAGAATCTGAGTTCTTGTAATGGCCGGACCTTTCGACCTAGGTCACCAGTGTAATCTTTGTTGCAGTCGATTTCTCTCCGATTCTAGTCCATATTCTTGTTCCTCATCGACCACTGGTGCCATTCGATCAAACCTCGAGTGCTATGGTGCTCTCTGTACGCCGAACAACTTCGCCGGAGCCATGCCGACCGCCGCCGCCATTGAGGCAACGCTTCCGGCCATCATTTGTTTTCCCCGACCACACCAGCGTCTTTCCCGTGTGGAGTTAGCCATTAGGCACAGGAGGCCACTTGAGGGCAGGAAGACGTAGGGGAAAATCCACCGGCGAGAAGCGCCGCCGGGTCCGCTGTCGGGCGCCGCCACTCGGGCCCTGCCCGAGGTTGAAGAAGACCCCGGCCGGCCCCACTTGTCAGTCCCTGTTGCGAAGCTGCGGATCAGTTTGCGGCTGTGGATCCCGTGTGACTGCATCAGTGAACCCTGTGGCCGGTGTTGCTTAATTCCAATTGGCCCAATTTAAATCCAGTGGGCCCAGCCATTACTCAAACCTTTTTCCATTGATATTTAAATTCCAGATTTAGTTCCCACTTTGAAAATCCATATCTCCTAGAAGAATTGTCCAAAAATTCTCAAATAAATATTTTTAGAACCAGCATGAAGAGTACTTTCCAGTGGAGCACTTCTATTTGTATGAAAGTACATAAGAATTTCTCCATAATTCAAATAAGAAAAATGCTTATAGATTTAATTTATATAGTTCTGCTCTTTGGAAAATTACCAAAGTTTTCCAGAACCTTCATTTTGTTATGAAGAAGCTCCAGTAAAAGTTCCAAGCATAACAAAGTTGTTTAAGAGGGTTTAGTTCAAAGTCTTTGCCTAGGCTAATTATAATTCCAGAAAATAACAAATGAAATCCAGAAATTCCTAAGAACTTGTAAATTCAATAACTTCCTGTAGGAGCTTGAAAAATTGTGAAACCAATTTTGGTAGCTTCCTTTTGATCAGTACTATCTAGCTATGCCATTTATGGACATGATAAAACCTCAGGTTTTATTTGCAAAAGCCTAAATGATGAAAGCTTGATAGAATTTTGTGGATCGTTTTCTCCCACGAATTCTCTGAAATATTTATGAGAATTTCTTCATCACATCAGTCTACCGGAGATAAATTATCAGATCCAATAGAACTCCTCTGCATAGGAATTAATTCTATATAGTTTCCTCATATCCATGAGTATGTAGAAATTTCTTATGTACATTCTTATAATATGAAGTAATATCAAATTAACCTACCCAAATCTAATTTAATACCAAACAGTACACCTTCTGCATTATTGATTTACAAACATACTTCCTTTATGAGTATGACATTGCATAATGTGTGCATATTCATTAGTTAAGTTATTAAAGTATATTATGTGCATATCCATTGAGATAGATGCCTTGACGGAAAGGAGTCGAAGAGGACCTGTTCGTGAAGCATCAAGCCACTTACCCTTGACATTTAATAGAGTCGCAAACTAAGGCAAGCCCCGGTTTGCATTTAAGTGCCTTTTACAGTTTTGCTTTATACACACTGTACTGAATAGACTTGATATGTGCATTAGGTCTATGTTGATTGAATACCCCACATGCATGACCAAATAATCCCTGAAGTGGATGGGTAGTATAAGACCCCCTCGATTTATATTGCTATGCTTAATGTTTAGTTAGAAGATCGGTAGAAGTCGAGTATGTTGGATAATACTCGCCACATTGGTCACATTTTATTGGTCACAAGTCAAGTAGTGGAATTCTACTTGCGAGAGAAGTCGAGTGAGGGAAACCAACTCGCGAGTTGTTACCATAACATTAACTCTTTAATATGAGACGTGGACGGGGATTTGTGTAGGAGGGTTTGCTCACATCGTGCCTGACGAGGCAGGTGTTGGGAGAGGGATTGGTAGCCCCGTCTGTGTCGGTTAAGGCCCGTCTCATGCTTGGACCTGTTGGACAAGTTTGAACTGTACCGGGTGCATACTGGCTATATAGAATCCAGGAAACTGATGTACCTTGAGGATCCTATGTTGGAACCTTTTCAATCGGCTTAAGCTATCGGCTGTGAGTACAGTGGGAGGTAAATTACTCAAGAAAATCTCATGTCGGAGATGCACCTTGAGTTGAGCTCACTGTTCGGATTGATCGAAGTGTTTCAATGTGGTTGAATTTAGGGAAAGGTGGCTGCGTGCGACATCAGTGTAGTGTGCCGAGGCAATCCGAGTATGGGCGTACGTGTCGTGCAGTCCGGGTGTTTTTGATTCAAATCACGGTCGCTCGCGGTTGTGGATTGAGCATACTTGGACACTGAGTCTTGACGTAGTAAATACTAAAGAAGTCAGAAGAATATGATTTATTGCTTTATAAATTGCTTGGACAACCTTGTTTGGCTTAGAGATTGTACAATTAAAAGTTTACAGTTTCCCCATTCTTTACCTGTAATAGCATTATGTGCTTTGGGCGTGTCATATCATCGACAAAGCATTTCTTGTTTGATTGTGGAGTCTATGATGTGCTGTGCCTGAAGAATGTCATTTGCTACTTAAAACATGATTATAAGGATCCACTTATAGGCGAGTCTATTTATGCTATTCCTTACCTATGCTTAGTATTCACCCTACATATGTCTAGGGAGACGGTTAAGTCTTGCTAAGCCTTATACTCACGTTTGCGCTTTAACGGTTTTTGCAGGTATTAGGTTTATTTCTGTTGTTCAGGTTGTACATGAGATCTCGAGGTATCGAGATAAATCTCATGTGAACCACGCCGCTGCTGAATGTTCTTCATGTTGCTAGTGAGAATCGTCCTAGGGCATGGACAGCTTCTCTCCTGCTTAGTTAGGGGAGATTATGAGTATGTATTTTCCGCTGCGTGTGTACTTCTGTTGCACACTCTTTTGTAAACTCTTCTTATTATGAAATGAAAACTTTATATGTTTTGGTATCCTTTTCGTGTGTGCTGTTAGGTGCCGCATCGCATGGCACCACCCAATGAGATCATCGGATGTGTGGACTCCGGTCCCCACAATTAATACTGTTAGTTGTGCCTAATTGCAGTTCTAACCTATAGGATAATTGATAATCATATTTAGTCAACAACATAATGTCAGATTATCATAGCAACTTCTAAATTCTATATCTCACACTATAAAGCATAGAAAAATGTGAAATAAATTTTGTTAGAATAGGACAACCCTCTTTGTATGATACCACTCCAGAACTTGAATTAAAATTCATAGAAGTGGAAAAACATATGGAATTATCGTGACCACAAACAAACTTTGGTAGAAATCATATTTCGCACACTGTGTACACATCATCCATTGAAGCTACTGTTAAATTTTTAGATTCATTGGACCTTTGTAGCATCAGCAATCCGTTTATATATGTCTATATGCATATAAACTAAAAATCAAATGTGGAGTTAATCTTTTTTCATTTCACGTCAATATTCTTTTATTCATGTAGATCACAACAACAGGAACTCCATTCTCAACCACTTAGTTTCTATACTAAACTTGTTACAACAGAATTAAATGTTATGTTATCTCATGCTTATATATGCACTTGCATTTCGATAGTTCACGTGACGTTGAAACTCGACTAGGAGCATTCATTGGAGGAGAAGGCCATGGTGTCCACTTGAAGTCCTTGGTGGAGTCATCGGAAGAAGACCACTGACCATTGACATTTAATCGAGTCACAAACAAAGGCAAACCCCGATTTGCATTTAGAAGCTTTTCAAAGTTTTCCAGTTTTATTCACTTACGTCTATAAGTTGTATATGATATGTGCATTAGATGTAAGGTGTTTGATACTCCACTTGCATATCCACAAATACTATGGGTGGGTTGGAAAGGTTTCCAGTTTGATGTGTAGAACTGCCACGCTAATGTTGTAGATATATCGGTAGAAGTCGAGTAGTTGGAATCTACTCGCGAGATAGGAATGACAGTTCATATGAGGATGAAAGATGAAAGAATGACTTAAGACATGAATATGAGACTGGGTAGGGGGATAGGAGTCGACGAGATGGAGTCTCGAGCGCATAGCCCTGCCTGTGTCGCTTGAGGACCGTGCTGTATGCGGCACCGTTGGGCCAGCTTGAACTATACCGGTTGCATAATGGGATATGGGCCCAATAAACTGATGTAACTCCAGACTGTAGTGTGGAAAATCCTCTGCTATCCTTGAATGGAGACGCGAAGGCAGAAACGTGTAAATCTTATAGCAGGAAACTTCAACGTGTCCTTGTAGGGGACCTTTGCTCGGTATGAAGAGGTTTTTCAGCATTGGGGTCTTGGGTGAAATGTGGCCGTGTATGACGCGGGGAGGAGAGCCTGTATGTGTATCCCATGCAGGCGTGCGTGTTGTGTAGCCAGTTGTCTATTGATTGCAATCACCGTTCCTCGCGGTTATTTGAGTACCACTTGTCCGTCGCTGTTATGACGTAATAAATAGCTGGAATGCCATTAGAATGTGATATATGACCTTGATGATTAATTGCCTGGTAACCATATGTGTTCTAGTATATGCTCATTAAAATTATCTTTTTGACCCGTTAACTTGTTGCTAATAACATCAAAGCTAAGGATCCACTTGTTGGCGAGTTTGTTTACGCAATATCCTACCTACGCTTAGTTGGTTATCTTGCATATAGAGTCGCATGTTTAGGTGAGACGGGTCAGTTTTGCTGCGCTTTGTGCTCATGTTTGCAGTTAACAAGTTCTTGTGGGATATACGTTTGATGACGGGCTTGACGACGGCGCCTTCCCCCATTAGGGTTCATGGCTGAGTGGAAGCCCTGCATGCCGCCAATATCTATGACTCATGCATAGCTAGTGCTGAGAGCGTAGTATGATGTATAGACTTCTTTCCTACATTATATCTTATAAAAATTCTGCTGTGTTTATAAATAAATGACTTTTGTTTTGTTTTATTCTCATTATTTTCATGTATGCTGTTGGGTGTCGCATCGCACGACACCACCCAATGAGATCCTTGGATGTCGGGACCCCGGTCCACATAGTGTGCCCAAATTGAGCACGAGATTGTAGGACATCCAGGGTCCTTCAACCAGTTGCCTCCATGTAGATAAATTACGTTGACATTTTCCATAGGGGGTTCAGGCTGTCCTGTCATTTTGCCATTTTCCACAGGGGGAACAACAGCTGGCAGTTGTGCCAACTGAGTCTCCAACATCTTGCTGAAACTCAATTGATTCTTGAAGGATGAGGATAGTTCTTCAATCTTGGCATTTATGCTCTCTAGGGTCTTGTCATTGGCCAAGAGCTTCTTCGATATAGCCTCATTAATCTTCAGCTAGCCAATGGCAAGTTCTCCCAAGTTGGGCCGATTTCCATTATTGCCACTGTTGTTGTACCCTCCTTGAAAGAATGGGTCTGGTTGGCCCCACCCATGACCTTCTGGATGATAGCCATTGTTATTTCCATTGTTAGCTATGTATAGGGCATCCTCACGGATTTTTGGGCAGTCGTTGCCCAAATAGCCCGTGTTGCCACAGACATCACAAGTGATGTGAGAGTCTAAGGCATATGCATTGCCACATACCTCACCATTGCTTTGTCCATCAATTTTCTCCATAAGGAGGTCCAATATGGCAGCGATCATGTCCACCTCCTTCAAGGTGTGCATGCCTCGCTGGCCGGTATGGAGACGCTCGTCGCTCCAACCCATGTTTGATACCATCTTCTTAATAAAATCTTTAGCTTTGGGCATAGTCAATGAGAAGAAAGCACCTCCAATAGTAGCATCAACATGGTCATGAGCGGAAGGGATCAGCCCATCGTAGAAGTTTTGGATGATGTGCCAGTCATCCATCCCATGGTGGGGACAGACTAGGATGTACTCCTGAAGCCTTTCCCAAGCCCTAGGAAATAGATTCCTTGGCATCTTGCTGGAAGCTGGAAATTCTTCCACGTAGGGAATTGGTCTTGCCCAACAGGAAAAACATGGCATTAAAAGACGTAGAACACTTCTCCCAATTGTCTGCAGCACTTCGGTTCACGTAGAACCACTATTTCGCTCTCCCAAAGAAGAGTGAACGGAAACAGCCTAAGACAGACAGCATCGGCAGATATGCCCTTTATCTTAAAAGTGTTGCAACTCTCAAGGAACTGTTACAGGTGAGCACTTGCATCCTCATTAGCCTTCCTACAAAATGGGTTGGCTTGCACCATAGTGATGAAGCGAGTCATGATTTTGAAGTTTACGTCTCCCATGTTAACAGTGAGCCCAACAGGCACATTGTTAGTAGAGGGAGCTGAAGCCTCACAAAGGGTCTTCCAGGCCATTGGTGTTTCTGTTGTTGGTGCAGTTGTCCTCACTTGCTTTGCCGCTCGAAGCTTCTCAGGAGTTACGACAACAGGTCGATCTCTCAGAAGGGATTCAGGATCTTCAACAAAGTTCTCCGGCAAGCAGAAACCATACATACACTACCCTATTTTCATATAAAATGCAAAATCAAAGAAGGGTCATCATACTGAAACCTACCAGTGTCCTATCCTATTCACTCGATCATGCAATACTTCGGCTGCCTTCCCCGGCAACAGCGCCAGAAATGCTTGTTGATAGTTCTACGCACTAATAAAAATTCATCTCTAGCAGTGGTGTCAGGAATATTTGTTAATAGATCTTAGATTATACATGTAAATTCGCAAGCGCACGAAACTGTCAATGTAGCATTTCCCCATAAGAGTATTCCCAAATGGTGTCATTTATATTCTCCCAAAGGATGGCTAGATGGAAGTAAAACAATCATCAAGTGGAAAGGCTAGGTTGATATAGGTAAGGCTCTAGCAAGGATGGATAAATGATAATTGGAATAGTGTAACACATACAAGAGCATTCTATCCTAAGGGGATAAATGGGGTAAAGAGGGACAAGGCTAAGATCTAGGTAGAGACTCCTACTATACTTCTAATGTACATATACATAGCCTAAGTTCGTTACAAATGATCATGTTAATTATGAATTCTCATGCTAAGTGGATTAACACATCAGGAACAGGTTTACCACTAGCAATACTAGGACGACTCTCGCCGAGAGCCTGTGGCATAGCCAAACATGGAGGATTACAAAACACAGATAGGGCTACCACCACCTACTGCCTACCTCTTCAATCTGTGGGTATACGAGACATTCAACACTATTCTCTATCCTAGCACCATGCTAGCATATTAAGTATTACCTTAAGAGCATAGGCACAGGCCATCCTAAGGCAATGAACTAAATCATCGTTGAACCAATGTTAATTTATAGCATAAGTGATTCATGTTAACATAATCATGTCATAGCTAATTAGAGTATAGTGGAGGTTTGTAGTGTTTATGATGATATAATGAGAATAGTATAGAACAATCATAAATACTACTCCTACCACATACATGGAGTCCACAATCAAACAAAAAATGCTTCATCCAAGTATATGAACAATGGAAGAATAATGATAACATCTTTATTAAGAATAAAGTCACAAATACAAATAGGAATATGAGAGCCATACCTTTCCCAATTGGAAATTAGGAAGAGACTCCTTCTACTCCTCTCCTACTTGGACTATGGACTAGAGGCTCGCCTGATTGGCTAGAATGATATTTAATAGAATCCATCCCCTGGTTTCACTTCAATTATGCATAAAATGCCTGCATGCACTACTTTCTCCAAAGACAGGCGGAAACATGTTAAATAGAAAGGTAATGTGTGCGAGAAATAATATTTCCTTCACATAATTGAGTTATACTGATGAGTGAAATTGGTATATAACAGCCGTCAACAGATATGATAAGCTGAAATTTAACCTTGTACCCATACCTTCATGCAGTTTCTGCCAGAACCTAGAGCTGAATTGACAACCTTGGTCCGAGACTATTTTTCTTTGGAACTCCATGTCGGCACACAATATGATCCATATACAATTCTGTTAGCTTCACGGTAGTATATGTGGTCTTGACAGGAATGAAATGAGCTGATTTGGTCAACTGGTCCATAATAACCCATATTTAGTCATAGCCATACTAGGTCCGAGGTAATCCAACTATGAAGTCCATACCGATTTCTTCCCACTTCCATTCCAGAATCTTCAATGTCTGCAACAATCCAGCTGGCCTTTGATGTTCAGCTTTGACTCGTTGGCACACATCACACAAAGCTACATACTCAGCTATGTCCTTTTTCATGTTGGCCCACCAATAACATGTTTTCAAGTCCTTGTACATCTTCGTACAACCGAGATGAATTGAGTAAGGTGAGTCATGTGCCTCCTTTAATATTGTTTCCCGAATATGCTTTACATTAGGTACAATAATTTATTTCCCAAGCCATAGAGAACCTTGGTCATCCTCATCAAATCTGAGTTATCTCCCTTCTTGGGTCCTTTCTTTAATTTCTTGAATTTCCTTATCCTTGGTCTGACCTTCTCGAATTTCTTTTTCTAAGGTTGGATTTAACTCCATTATTCCCATCTCATTCACAAATCCAAGATTCAACCGCTCAAACTCCTTGCATAACTCGAATGGCAATTTCTGAACTGTGAGTTGGTGACTTACTCCTTTCCTACTCAAGGCATCAGCCAATACATTAGCCTTCCCCGGTGATAGTTGATTCCCACATCATAATCCTTGATGAGATCCAACCATCTTTGTTGCCTCAAATTCAGGTCCGTTTGCATGAATATGCACTTGAGACTCTTGTGATCCATGTAAATCTCACGCCTGTGACAAAGAATGTAGTCTCTCTATATCTTCAAAGCATGCACTACGGCTACAGGTTCAAGATCGTGTGTAGGGTAATTCTGCTTATGTTTGTTCAACTGCCGTGATGCAAAAGCTACTACTTGACCTTCTTGCATGAGCACACATCCAAGTCCCTGCATTGATGCATCGGCATAGATATCAAAACTTTTGCTTACATCTGACAAAAATAACACAAGTGTTGTTGTCAACCTCTTCTAAGCTCCTCAAAACTGTCTTGACAAGTGTTGATGTTTCTTACATCACAGATAAAAATCCACAAGCGCACGGAAACTGTCATGTAGCACTTTCCCTTAAGAGAGTATTCCAAGGATGTCCAATCCATGGAATGTATGTTTAATCTTACGAACTAATCCACCCAAAGACACAAAGTTGTTCGGTAGGTAAGCAAGAGAGAGGAATTCAAAGTATTGATGCTAATTCAAAGGAATTTGCAGTAGTTGCTTGCTTCGGGCACGGGTTTACCCCTAGCAACACTAGGCGACTCCCACCAAGAGCCTATGGCGTAGCCGAACATGGAGGATACAAGGACAGATAGGGTTGTCACAACGTACTACCTACCTATTTAATACGTGGGTATACGAGATATTCACTGGTGATTTCTTACCTAAGCACCACGCTTACGTTCTAAATCACAACTCTAGTTGTTTCGAACACAAAGCTACAACTAGAGCCTCTAATAAAATAAAGCAATGAACCCACAAGTAACTACTTGTGCAAAGTACTATGAATTGAGAATCAAACTTGAATTGAATTCACAAAGGCTTACTTGATTTGAATAACAACTTTGTAGGGCTACAAGTGTATAGAAGGGACTTGACAAGTCCAAGCCTCCTTCTCCTAAACTCTTCACCACACTCTCCTTCTACTTGGCAGCCTCTAAGACTACTCTAAACCTTTGGAGTGGTATTCTATTCTCAACTGTTGGTGTGTGTGTGAAGTGAGGTGTGGGGTTCTATTTAAATGGGGGAAAAGGGTCAGTTCCCGCCACAAAATGCGCGGGAATAAGTCACTCATGACTTCTTCAAGCCGAGTGGAGCCATCATGTGGTGTTTGACTGCAATTGGCGCCATGACCTAGTCGGCCAACTAGGGAGGTCGGTCGACCTGGTCCCAGCTGCTTTTCGGCTGCGCTTCCTCCAGGTTCCTTCCAGGTGGGTCCCATCCCCTTATGTGGGTGCTACACTATTGGATGGCCACGATATTCTGTTTGTGGGCCATTTGATCCATGTGATGACATGTGGGGTCGCTTGATTCGTCGAAACCCAATTTTATGTATTACTCCCAGCATGTCTTGGTATTTTGGGTCTAAATTCATTTGCATACAAATAAACACAAACACTTGTGGAATTCATTAGTTTTTAACCCTAGCACTATGTTTTGTTTCTCTTTTATGCTCATTATGAGGTGAATTGATGGTCTAAATATGGCACTTAAGGACCGTCAACAAACTCCCCCGCAGTTAGTTGTTTGCTCGTCCTCGAGTGAAGGCAAGAAAAAGAACTAAGGTGCTGTCATAAATTTGCTATTAGTTAGAAAAAGAGAATATCAGATATTTCAACTCGTACTCAATTCATGAATTCCCTTTGTGGAGTGTGGCTACCACATCAATCTTGGGTGTCTGAGGAGTGGAATGGTTGGGATGTAGTTCTCTTGGATCTTCTAGTACCGAAATGATCTAACGTTGTGCTATATTTTGAAGGTCAAAGAAACAATTACCTTGATATTTTACTTGGAATATCTCAATACTCTCAAGTGTTTTCATACTCACCTTGGCATTTTGTGACAATTTTGGCCCTATAGTAAATATGGCTATATCTGGAGCTTGGTAGGGATAAATGTGGCACAGATTGCAATTCATGTATTACTAAATCAAAAACATGATCCTACGAGAGACTTATGCAACAAACAAATCGACAAAGAAAATTCTTGTGCATATGAATGGAATGGGTCTTTGTGGACTCCATGATTTTCTCTCTTTAAGGATGAAACATGGCTACTCTCTCTCTCTTTTTGTTTGAATTCTGTAGTCATGTGTAAGTGCATCTAGGATATCCCTTGTGGGTTTTGGCTAATTGATGACAAACATATGAGATCCTAATGAAACTACTGAGATGATTGCAGGACAAACAAGTGAGACATATCGGTGCACACAAAAAGGTGAAAAATGAAGTGGTGTTCAAAGAGAGATACTTTGATGAAGCTCGGAAGATCAAAAGAGATTTGAATATATAGGGAGTGTATGAAAGACACACTCCAAGAGCTCACAACTTTGCGCGAGGATAAGGGATTAAAATTAACATAACTTTCACAAAGCACCGGACTAGTTCAATCATGGACCGGGCTAGTCCGTTCACCTTTCTGGAATCACACTCACAAGGAGACCGGACTAGTCCGTGCATCCACCGGACTAGTCCGTTGATGTTTCTGGAGTCTCTCATACTGAGGGACCGGACTAGTCCGATCATGGACCCGACTAGTCCGTTGAACTTTATGTAAACTTCCTTTTGTGGAGATCGGACTAGTCCGCGGACTAGTCCGATGAACTTTCTGGAGTCTTCTTTACACAGTACCGGACTAGTCCGAGGTTGGACCGGACTAGTCTGGCAGACTTTCTGGACCTCAAACTTGTTGAGACCGGACAAGTCCGGGATTAGTCCAGTGTTAGGGTTTTTCAACGGCTAGCTTTTGGAAACCCTATAAGTAGATGATCCACGACTGTCCCATGAAAACACACGTCAAATATTGAAAAAAGAGCAAACCCTAGCACCGCCACTTAGTCCCAAGAGCCCAAAACACATCTCCCCACACATCTAGAGTTTAAAAAGAGTGAAATCAATTGAACACTTGGATACGAGATTGGGACATCGTCGTTCTTTCATCGCGAGCTCTTGGGGTTTGATCTTTCTACACTCATACTCTGCATTGTAATTCTTTTGAGTGTATTTGATCACTTGTTCATTGTAATTTTCGTGGGAGCCCTCAACGTGTGAGGTTGCCCCACAAACTTGGTGATTACCCGTGATAGTGGAATCAAGTCGGCCTTCGTGGTGACTTGAGGAGGAAAAGGGTTGGAGACCCGGCTCTGTGTGAGCTTCCTCAATGAGGACGTAGATCTCGTTGTGAGATCGAACCTCGGGAAAAATTCTTGTGTCTCGTGTCTCATTTACATTAATTTTTGTTCATTAGATCACTTATGTGCTAAACATTAACTTAAGGCAATTTGAAGTTACACCTGCATTCTTATATTAATTTCAAGTATAAATATCAGTTGTTCTTAATTCCGCTGCTAAAGAAATTTAATTTCTCAATTAACACCTGATCAACACACATACTTCTTGCACACCGGACTAGTCCGCCCACGCAACCGGACTAGTCCGGCCAACCAAGTTTTTGACTATTCTATTAAGTGTGCAGGAAAATCAAAAGGCCTATTCACCCCCCTCTAGGCCACATTCAATTGGTATCAGAGCTTGGTTCTCCACCAACGAGACTCACATCTCGGAGAGATCAATGGCCTCTGAGAAGAACAACGATATCTCAAAGATGAACATTAATGAGGAGGAACAAGAAACTAAGGCTTTCGATGTGCTGAAAGAGAGCCCACACGATGATGAAGAAGTGCGACAATTGAAGGCACTCTTGAGAAAGAAACTGCTAGGACAAAAGGGAAAAGAAGAAGAGAAGACGACGGGGAGTGGTCATCATGACTACTCCCGAGAGCCTTACAACTACAACCGTCTCAACTCCAATAATCACTATCTTTCCATTCCCATGGGAAAACCTCCACAGTTTGACGAAAGCGACTATACAATGTCGAAGTACAACATGAAGATGCATCTAATATCCCTAAATCCTAGCCTATGGCACATCGTCTGCACTGGCATAGATATCCCGGACATGGATGAAGAACTCACCCCAGAACAAGAACAAGAGATTCACATAAATGCACAAGCTGTCGCCGTGATGACATCATCATTAAGCAGAGAAGAATTCACCAAGATTGATGGCTTAGAAAGTGCAAAGGAAATCTAGGATACACTTAAGACGGCTCACGAAGGAAATAGATCAGTTCGTGAAGCAAAAGTCGAAATTCTTGAAGGAGAGTTGGGGAGGTTCACTATTGAAGAAGGCGAATCACCTCAAGACATGTACAACCGAATGAAGGCAATCATCAACAAGTTACGTGCCTATGGAAGTAAGAAATGGACGGATCATGAGGTAGTCAAGAGAATGATTAGAGCCTTCATGCCAAGAAATGTCACACTTTGCTCAATGATTAGAGAAAGCCCCGGTTTCCACAAATTGACCCCCGATGAGCTGTTGGGGAAGATCATAAACCATGAGATGATGGAAAAAGAGGCAAAATACGTCAAAGACTTGTCCAAACTCACTTCCTCCAAAAGGAAAGAGGTCGCTCTCAAAGCTACATGCCAACCCAAACTCAAAGAAGCTCGTGAAGATCAAGACGATGGGCACACAAGTGACGAGAGCATCGATCTTGATGATGAGGAGATGGTACTCTTTATCAAGAAGTTCGAGCGAATGTTGAAAAGAAGACACGGCAATAACTCAAATGAAGGCAAAAGCAAGGACAAAGGAAAATCCAAGGCTCGATGCACTTGCTACAACTGCGGAGAGTATGGTCACTTCATGATGGACTGCCCCTATGAAGAAAACAAAAAGAAGAAGGAAACAAGATCTCAAGAAAAGAAAAATTTCAGAAAAAGAAGACAAAACCATCAAGCTCACATTGGCAAGGAGTGGGACTCAAACGACGAGTCCTCCTCCGATGAAGAAGAAGAGATGGCCACTATTGCCATTAAGAAACCTACTATGAAGGCCACACTCTTTCCAAACATGGGAGGATGGGACATGAACAACCACACTTGCCTTATGGCTAAGGAAGGCAAGAAAAAGGTACGGCTCACTCCTCCCACACTAAACTCCTCTATTGATGACTTTGACAGCTCTAGCGATAACGAAGAAATGTTTAGAGGACTAAGTAAAATTGCTCTAAAGAAAATGGAAATGTTGTCGAACAAAATTTTTGAGAAGGAAAAACTTCTTGATCGACAAGATGATATTCTCATCCATGAAAGGAAGAGATATCAAGAAGTTGAAGAACTTCTCGAGCTTGAAAGAGAGAAGAACAAGTCGCTTGAAGTTGAGCTAGCCTTGAGTAAGGAAACTTATTCAAAGCTAAAAGACTCACATATTGCAATCAAGGAAGAACTTGCTAACTTGTCAAAGGTTAACAAGATCGAGGTGCAAGTTGAGTCGCTCAAGCAAAGTGACTCTTCTTCCTCCAAGAGCTATTCCTCCAAAGATATGAGTTTGACAACAATCGAGCTTGCACTTGCTCTAGTAAGAAGAATACTATTTCTAATACATCAACTTCTCGTAATATGCATGCCCCCCCAAGCGGCATCTTTGATAAGGAGAAGATCAAATATGCACGCAGTGCATATATGGTCACTAGACCTCCCAATGTCAAAGATGGCCTTGGTTTTGATAAGAACAAACACATGGCTATTTCTAATCATGCTAAGAATTGAATTGTCTTTGTCAAAGAGAAATCTCATGAATCTGAACCTCAAATGTTGTTTCACACATTTAATGCTTCTTATGTTCTTATGAAGGCCAAAAGTGGAAGAGTCATTGCCAAATATACAGCGCCACGCCACAAGAACTTAAAAACTTGTGTGTGGGTGCCTAAGACTCTTGTGACTAACCTGAAAGGACCCAAGCAAGCTTGGGTACCTAAAACCAAGAAATGATTCTTTTTTGCAGGCTTACTCCTCCGGCGAACAAAATGGGTACTTGATAGCGGATGCACGAATCACATGACCGGAGAGAGAGGTATGTTTGTGGAGTACGAGTACAACAAGGATCCAGGTGAAGGCATATACTTCGGAGACAACAGCCAAGGAAAGGTCCTTGGTAGCGGTAACATTGAATTTTCCTCTCAACATACCTTATCAAATGTTTTACATGTAGATTCTCTAGATTATAACCATTTGTCAATATCCCAACTATGCGACAAATGTTACAACTGTTTATTCACTAATGAGGGTGTGACAGTTTTTAGAAGAAGCGATGGCTCGATTGCATTCAAGGGAATGTTGAAGGGCAAGCTCTATCTTGTTGACTTCAACAAAGATAAAGCCGAACTCAACACTTGCTTGGTTGCTAAGACCAACATGGGATGGCTGTGGCATAGACGGCTAGACCATGTTGGGATGAGAAATCTACAGAAACTTCTAAAAGGTGGTCACATCCATGGTCTTAAGGATGTGGTTTTTGAAAAGGACAGGCCGTGCAGCGCTTGTCAAGCAGGAAAACAAGTCGGAGCACCACACCCCGCCAAGAACGTGATGACTACCGCGAGACCGATGGAACTTCTCCAAATAGATCATTTTGGTCCAGTTTCGTAAATCAGCATCGGCGGTAACAAATTTTGTTTAGTAATTGTTGATGATTTTTCTAGATTTACCTGGGTGTTTTTCTTGTATTATGAATTAGAAACTCGGGGGATCCTCAAGAAGTTCTTAAAAAGAGCTCAGAATTAATTCTCATCAACCATAAAGAACATCAGAAGTGACAACGGGACATAATTCAAGAATATCCAAGTTGAAGAGTTTCTTGATGAAGAAGGGATAAAGCATGAATTCTCAGCACCCTACTCCCCTCAACAAAATGGAATGGCAGAAAGGAAGAACAGAACATTGATCGAAATGGCCAGAACTATGATGGATGAATACAAGACATTAGATCAATTTTGGGCAGAAGCGGTGAACACCGCCTGCCATGCCACTAATCGACTATACCTCCATCGACTACTGAAGAAAACTCCATATGAGCTCCTTACCGGTAAAAAGCCAAATGTTTCTTATTTTAAAGTTTTTGGTTGCAAATGTTTTATTCTGAACAAGAAACAGAGGGCCTCGAAGTTCGCTTCGAAGTCCGATGAAGGATTCCTGCTCGGTTATGAATCCAATGCCTACGCCTATCGTGTCTTCAACAAGGTGTCCGACCTTGTTGAAGTAGCACGTGACGTAGTGTTCGATGAATCTAACGGCTCACAAGTGGAGCAAGTTGACAAGTGTGTGCTAGATGATGAGGAAGCTCCATATGAAGCACTGAAGAAAATGGGACTTGGTGATATCTTACCACAAGAGCAAACATTCGACCCAAATGCACAAGATGAACCTCAACACCGAAGCAATGATCAAGGGGGAGCCCTTGCACAAGATCAAGAGGAGGAAGATCAAGAAGAGCAGGACCATCATGGAAGCAACGATCAAGGGGGAGACAATGTACATGAAGAACAAGCAACTACACAAGCTCCACACCCAAGAGTACACCAGAGCATGCAAAGAGACCACCCTGTCAACAACATCATTGGAGATATTGCAAAGGGAGTAACTACTAGATCTCGAGTTGCAAATTTTTGTGAATCCTACTATTTTGTGTCTTTTATGGAACCATAAAGGGTAGAAGAAGCCTTAGGGGGTCCAGACTGGGTGATTGCAATGCAAGAGGAGCTGAACAACTTCAAGAGAAATGAAGTATGGGAGCTAGTGGAGAGACCAAAGGCGAACATAGTCGGAACTAAATGGGTATTTCGGAACAAGCAAGATGAACGTGGAGTAGTGACAAGAAATAAGGCAAGACTAGTGGCCAAAGGTTATTCTCAGGTCGAAGCGCCTTCTTAAACTGTCCAATCAAGGAGGAAGTTTATGTCGAGCAGCCACCAGGATTTGAAGACCCGAAGTATCCAAACCATGTCTACAAACTGCGTAAGGCTCTCTATGGCCTCAAACAAGCTCCTCGAGCTTGGTATGAGTGCCTTAGAGATTTTCTAATTCAGAATGGATTCAAAATTGGTAAAGCTGACTATACACTTTTCACTAAACACTGTGATGATCACTTATTTATATGTCAAATTTACGTTGATGACATTATCTTTGGATCAACTAACAAACCCTTCTGTGAAGAGTTTAGCAAAATTATGACAGATAGGTTCGAGATGTCAATGATGGGCGAATTAAAGTTTTTCTTGGGATTCCAAGTGAAGCAACTAAGAGAAGGTACATTTATAAGCCAAACCAAATATACACAAGACATTCTTAAGAAGTTCAATATGGACAAAGCCAAGCCCATCAAGACACCCATGGCCACTAATGGACATCTCGACCTCAATGAAGACAGTCCACACGTGGATCAAAAGGTATGTCGGTCCACGATTGGCTATTTACTTTATTTATGTGCATCTAGGCCAGATATTATGCTTAGTGTTTGCATGTGTGCAAGGTTTCAAGCTACACCCAAAGAGTGTCATCTAGTTGTTGTAAAAAGAATCTTGAGGTACCTTGTGCACACACCCAACTTGGGCCTTTGGTATCCCAAAGGGTCCAAATTTAACTTGATAGGATATTCCGATGCCGACTATGCAGGATGCAAAGTCGATAGAAAGAGCACGTCAGGGACTTGTCAGTTTCTTGGTAGGTCCCTGGTATCTTGGTCATCTAAAAAGCAAAACTCCATTGCCCTTTCAACAGCAGAAGCAGAATATATTGCAGCCGGTAGCTGTTGCGCCCAATTACTTTGGATGCGGCAAACAGTTAGGGACTACGGCTACAATCTTAACAATATCCCACTTCTATGTGACAATGAAAGTGCTATAAAAATTGCACACAACCCAGTAGAGCACTCAAGAACTAAGCACATAGATATCCGTCATCATTTTCTTAGAGATCATTCATTAAAAGGTGACATTACTATTTCACATGTCAGAACTGAAAAACAACTTGCGGACATTTTTACCAAACCATTGGATGGGAAAAGGTTTTGTGAACTTAGGAATGAACTTAATATTCTTGACTCTCGAAATGTGGCTTGAAACGCTGCACATCTGGTTGATACTTCAAATGTTGCATTTTATTGCTAAAACTGCCCTTCACTCTTTTTCTCCTAAGAAAACTACTTTTAATGAAGAAATCTTGAAATTTATGACCATGTTTTTGTGTGGATTGCTTTCTGGTTATAAACACCAAGATTATTTGCAAAACTTGTCCTTGGATCACTATTATTTATCTTCAAATACTTAGGTTGTCCAGGAACACCGGACTAGTCAGGTTTGGCACCGGACTAGTCCGGATAATCTCCAAATACCTAGATTTTCCAGGGACACCGGACTAGTCCGCCCCATAACCGGACTAGTCCGGTCGACTGCCTATATAAGCAACTGGCCCGTTTCAAATATCCCTCCACTTGACCTAAACTCTCACCTCTAAAACCCTAACCCCCCAAAAAGGTGATTTTCGGTTTGAGCCATCAAAATCCAAGCTCTCTCCGTGGGAAACTCTCCCCTCAACGAGTTGGTACTCCTCTCCAAACTCATCCAGACAGATTTGCGCTCCTTCGACGCGAATCCTCAAATATCGGTAAAATTCTCCCCAAAGTCAAACTCTCAACTTTTCTAGTTCTAGTTTTTTTCCTTGATTCCAAGGAAGTACATTAGCTTCATAGATGTATTCCTTTCACCTTCATGCTCATTTGCACCCCTAGATAGAAGTTGTGATTCAAGTTTTGTTAGGGTTCTTGTGCCAGGCTGGACTAGTCTGGCTCCTAGGTACGGACTAGTCCGGTACCCTGGACAAGTCCGCACTCTGGAACCGGACAAGTCCGGTCTCTGACACTTGAATCCTAGTATCACCTTAATTTTCAGTTCATCTTCATCTAAATCATGAACTCCTTGTTAGGCACGATGTCTTCAAGCTCAGATGACAGCTCCTTCCATGTTGATGAAGAAGTTGAGCGCGAAAAAGTGCAAAGTGCCAAGGAGAGGTACATGAAGAAAAGGCATGATGTAAATGTGCACTCTCCACCCTCCGACGACAACTTGCCCTAGAAAAGGAGGGTAGTGGTGAAGAAGGCCCAAGGAAAGGCCTGTGAGAGTTCCTCAGGGCCAAAGAGGACTCTCAACAAAGGGGAAGGACTTGCTAGTGGTCCCATTGGACCCTTGAAAATGAAGAACCCAAGTCACCGCAACCGGCAGCGCTCAAGCAAGGATTTCACTGGGAAAGGGGGTGAGCTTGCCGACAGCTTCTGGTAGGTCAACGTGTATGCTCGGCCTCGGCAATGCTCAGACCCAAGATTTTGGAACAACTTCCATGTCGACTACTATGAGCATGTGTACATGAAGATGAATAATCCCGTTGTGAAGAGTCAATGGGTGAACATCGGGTACATGCAGTCAAAGAAGTATCCTGCCTTCCGTGAGGTGGTTGAGGCCCTGGAAAGGCACGGACTGAAAGAACTATTCTCCTTTGAGAATGACTGGAACAATGAAGTGATCGCCCAATTCTACTCTACTCTCTACTTTGCTCGGGGTGATGGAGACAGTCTTACTTGGATGACCCATGGATCCAAGTATAGTGTCACTTATGATGAGTTTGCAAGGATTCTCCACCTTGAGCATACCTTGGATCATGATCTAGTCATCCACAACCTGCAACCCCTGGAGAAGGATGAGCTCAAATTTCTCTATGACACAAGGATGCCATATGTTGCTCCCAGTATAAAGTACTTGAAGCCCTTCTATGTGGTCCTCAACAGAATTTTGAGGAAGACAATAGCCCCAAAGGATGGAGATGCAGGGACTATTCAAGGGACCTTGAGGACCCTAATGAAGGTCATTGGTGGGAGGAGACCATTCAATGACTTTGAATACATCTACAATGACATTGTGAACATATCAATCACTCCAAACAGATCTTGCGGGTATGCCCTTTACATCATGTACATGATTGAGAAGGTGACTGGACTTGAGTTCGTCAAGGATGTTCACCATACGGGGATGAAGCCACAAAAGCCTACGGAGTACACTCTACCTTCGGCCCCTGATGCACCTCCCTCCCCTGAGACTGAGAGGAGGACTAAACAGGCTTGGGATGTGAATGCACCTAGATCCTCAGATGCTCCTCCCAGCTCTGCAGCTGCTCGTGAACCCTCCGGTGGTGTGCTCAAAATGCTCACCTCCATCTTTGCCTGCTGCCGCAATATTGAAGTCGGGCAAAAGAAGCATCAACAATATGTCAATGCCAACATCAAAGCTATATGCGATAAGCTAGAGATTGAGCCGGTGGGATCCCTGCCTGCCTTCGAGGACTCCGAGGAAGAGTCCGCTCCGGCGAATGATGATGATGATGGTGAAGATGAGGACCGGACTGAAACGGAGGGAGAGAGTGGCGATAAGTGATTTCCCTCATTTTTCCCTTTTTGGTGCCTTGATGCCAAAGGGGGAGAGATTGAGACAAGGAGAGATTAAGACTATTAGTTTAAGAGTAGTTGGTGTCTTTATGTTTTTGTGATCAAGGACATGTGTACTTAATTTTAAAACCTCGTAATGCACTATTCCCTCCCTTATGTGTGATGCTTACTGTTGCTTGGATGATTATCTTTATACTCATTATTGATTATCTTTACTACATGACACCCTGTTGATCACACACTTGTTAGGCACCCCACAATAAGGTGTGTGCATATGTGAGAAGCTTTTTGTGGACTTATCATTATTCTCATATGTGGACACCTTATGAAAATCAAGATTTTACTCTCAATTGTGATATCTCAAATGGTTGTCATCAATCACCAAAAAGGGGGAGATTGTAAGTGCATCTAGGATATCCCTTGTGGGTTTTGGCTAATTGATGACAAACATATGAGATCCTAATGAAACTACTGAGATGATTGCAGGACAAACAAGTGAGACATATCGGTGCACACAAAAAGGTGAAAAATGAAGTGGTGTTCAAAGAGAGATACTTTGATGAAATTCGGAAGACCAAAATAGATTTGAATGTATAGGGAGTTTATGAAAGACACACTCCAAGAGCTCACAACTTTGCGCGAGGATAAGGGATTAAAATTAACATAACTTTCACAAAGCACCGGACTAGTCCGATCATGGACCGGACTAGTCCGTTCACCTTTCTGGAATCACACTCACAAGGAGACCGGACTAGTCCGTGCATCCACCGGACTAGTCCGTTGATGTTTCTGGAGTCTCCCATACTGAGGGACCGGACTAGTCCGTTGAACTTTCTGTAAACTCCCTTTTGTGGAGATCGGGCTAGTCCGCAGACTAGTCCGATGAACTTTCTAGAGTCATCTTGACACAGTACCGGACTAGTCCGAGGTTGGACCAGACTAGTCCGGCAGACTTTCTGGACCTCAAAACATGTTGAGACCGGACAAGTCCGGACTTGCATCGGACTAGTCCGGTGTTAGGGTTTTTCAACGGCTAGCTTTTGGAAACCCTATAAATAGATGATCCACGACTTTCCCATGAAAACACACGTCGAATATTGAAAAAAGAGCAAACCCTAGCGCCGCCACTTAGTCCCAAGAGCCCAAAACACATCTCCCCACACATCTAAATTTCAAAAAGAGTGAAATCAATTGAACACTTGGATTCGGGATTGGGAGATCGTCGTTCTTTCATCGCGAGCTCTTGGGGTTTGATCTTTCTACACTCATACTCTGCATTGTAATACTTTTGAGTGTATTTGATCACTTGTTCATTGTAATTTTTGTGGGATCCCTCAACGTGTGAGGTTGCCCCACAAACTTGGTGATTACCCGTGATAGTGGAATCAAGTCGGCCTTCGTGGTGACTTGAGGATGAAAAGGGTTGAAGACCCGGCTCTGTGTGAGCTTCATCAACGAGGACGTAGATCTCGTTGTGAGATCAAACCTCGGGAAAAATTCTTGTGTCTCGTGTCTCATTTACTTTAAATTTTGTTCATTAGATCATTTATGTGCTAAACATTAACTTAAGGCAATTTGAAGTTACACCTGCATTCTTATATTAATTTCAAGTATAAATATCAGTTGTTATTAATTCCGCTGCTAAAGAAATTTAATTTCTCAATTAACACCTGATCAACACACATACTTCTTGCACACCGGACTAGTCCGCCCACGCAACCGGACTAGTCCGGCCAACCAAGTTTTTGACTATTCTATTAAGTGCGCAGGAAATTCAAAAGGCCTATTCACCCCCCCTCTAGGCCACATTCATCATGTCTGCTACTCCTTTTTATTTTTCTAGAGATATTTTTATGACCGAAATGTATGGAGTTTCTTTATTGGATGGATGAATGGTGGATGCAAATTCTCAATATGAGAAATTTTGCATGAATAGGGTGCACAAGAATTTCTATGTCAAAAGTTTATGGATGTCACTCAATTGGGTCACGATTTTGACAAAGTTCAATGAAAGGAAAAGTGGCATATGCATGTGGTTTTCAAGATCTTGTATAATATGGCCAATGTGGGTAATTAAATGTCCAATGAGAGAATCAGGCAAAATTCACGACTTCAAATTGTGCAAACATCAAAATCAATTTCAAGCAAAGAGGTATCTCCTCGAATAACTCATTTACCATATCACACTAGTCAAATACTTAGATGACATGTTTTCCTATTATGCTTGTGGGAATCATAAACAGGGCAATAAATCGAAATATAAAATATTCAAACTTTTAGCTCAAGCAAATTTTGAGTAGCAAGTCTTAAATGTTAATTGTTGAGTTGAATTTTCTTCAAATATTCAGTATAAATATCAGATCAACTCAAACAGTAATGTCGCATGCATATTTAGGGGTAGGAGATCCAAACCGAATTTGTGAAGCAAAACGAAGCAATGTGGGGCCCACACCAGGTCGGCCGACTAGGGGGTTCGACTGACCCCCTTCTGGCCTCTTTGTTGCTCTGTTTCGACGTGTTGAGTCGTATAATCGGTTGCGATGTGTTTTGAGATGCAACGATATTTTTCACGTCGGGATTTTGCGAATTTGGGCACCTCCCCCACACTTGTTCCCTGAATTCCTTATTCAACACGAATATACTAAAGGGAGAACATTACCGAGTTAGATGAACCCGTAAGTTTACTTTATTGAACTCAAAACATGGGGATGCTGACATTATTCAATATAAATTTAATGTAATAAAAATTTGGAATAAAAGTAAACTAAGCTAGTAAGCATCCTATGCGGTTGGTACATCTACAGTAAGGAGTGTTGTAGATGTTGGGCTTCCTGACCGCATTGCATATGCGCTGCAGCTTGGCACTCATGCCACGGCGAACACCATCAATCTCCTCCTTGAGGGTTATGAGTTCATCCTTCAGTTTCGCCCTCTCAATGCGCCCTTCACTAACTAAGTCCGATAGCTTCTTGTTCTTCAAACGGAGAGAAGCTAACTCCTTAGAAAGCTGTGCCACTTTAGGGCCATGAGGAGAATTCCCGTCGCTATCTTCAAATTGGCCAGGTGGCCCTCTGATAGTAGGCGGCGAGAGGTGATGCCTAATCTTGGAGGGTGACGAGCCCGTCAATTCCTCCGTCGCCAAATTATCCACTTGCTTGAAAATGCCTTTTTGCATAGCCTCTTTCAGGCTTGCGCACCCCGCGGATAATGAGCTGGTCTCCCACACGCTCAGGCAAGGTACGCGTAGGTGACTTGAAGTGGTGGCTCACTACGTCACTGTCCTTGGTCTTCAGAGTGTACATGAACTCCTCGTCAGGCTGCAGTGGTGGGAGAGACTCGTCTTTTTCAGGATAAAAGACGGGTCTTGACTGACTTAAGGCATGTCGGTGTCTGACGACATGCAGGTGTCGTCGACTTCATGGGCGTTCTCCGAGGGGAGAGCGACTATGTAACACCACAAGGTGTGGTGCTACGCCGACGCGGAATCTACATCGGTGGTGGGATCATGGCGAGGGGCACGACATCCAATGCCATGACGGACTCCAAAGCGAGGGGGATCATTGGCCGACGTGATGTCTCCGCTCAGGTTGAAGGTTAAGCTTGAGTGGGGATGAGTCACAATTTTCTTGTCGACCATGACTTGGAATAGGAGATGGATTTTTCTATATGGTTCATGGTTCCCCTCTCTATTCCCATCAATAAATTAGTTGGGGAAGTATGATAGCGCCGAGAATCTTGTTGAGATGCATCAGGAGAATCCGCACGTGAAAACAGAAGGCTGACGGCGCAAAGGGTAGGTCAGCTGATCCTAGGGTTTGGCCGACTCCTTCCTTGCTTCTTACGGGCCAAGTTTTCATGGGTTGGCTTAATGGGTCCCATAGATGAATAATCGGATAGGCCCATTATTTGGAAACGGAGAATTTAGATAGAATTTAAATAAATGCCCTGAAAATCAATAAGACTTATCATGCCAATTTCTTTTTCCGTCTCATCCTCTTGGGATTCAACAAATAATTTAAGTTGGTGCCCATTCACTTTAAATAGATGATCATCATCACCTTGGAGTGTGATTGCTCCATGGGATAAGGTTTCTACTATAGTGAAGGGTCCTTCCCATTTACTTTTGAGCTTCCCATGTCCAAAGAGTTTAACCCTAGAGTTGAAGAGTAGGGCTTAGTGTCCAGTTTTGAACTCTTTAGGCGTAATCCTCTTATCGTGCCATCTTTTAGTTCTTTCCTTGTAGATTTTGGTACTATGGTACGCCTTATGTCTCCACTCTTCCAACTCGGAGAGTTGCTTCAATCGGTGCTTTTTTGCTTCGCAAAGGTCCATGTTCTACCGCTTCATGGCCCAATAGGCTCTATGTTCCAACTCTACAGGAAGATGACAAGTCTTCCCATAGAAAAGTTGGAACGGAGACATGCTGATGCGAGTTTTGTAAGCAGTACGGTATGCCCACAATGCGTCGGGTAGATTATGCTTCCATCCTGTTCCCATTTCCAAGACAGTCTAATTTTCTTATTAGATGTTTCTGCTTGACCACTTGTTTGTGGGTGGTATGGGGTGGTACCAATGTTATGCTGGACGCCAAGCTCCCTCAAAAGTTCCGGAAACTCTTATCTATGAAATGAGACCCTCCATCACCTATGACCATACGGGGAGTGCCAAAATGTGGGAAAATGATCTCATGGACCATTTTCCTAGCTTGTTTGGAATTAGCATTCTCCCATGGCAAAGATTACCCATTTTGACACATAATCTAAAGGCACCATGATATACTTGCAATCATAGGACCTAGGGAAAGGTCCCATGACATCAATACCCCAACATCAAATAATTCCATTTGTAGGTTATATGTTAGGGGCATCGTATTGCGAGCTGAGATTTCTCCATGCTTTTTGGCATTTCAAACATCTGCAAATGAATTCTTTTGTATCTTCATACATAGAAGGCCAATAGAATCCACTTTGCCAGATCATTGCCTGGGTACAGTAAACACCGTAATGGTCACCATAGGGGCTAGCATGGCATTTCTCAATAATCTTCATGCCTTCAATTGATGGGACCTTCTAAGAAGGCCATCGGCACAAACTTGACAGAGGTATGGGTCATCCCAAAGGTGTCTACGACTCTCATAGATGAGTTTCTTTTTATTTTCCCCTGGTGGTACGTATCCCGTGACCATGAATTTCACGATATCCGCATACCAAGGGTGAGAGTTAGTCACATTGAGAAGCATATCATCTCGTAGGAATTCATTGATAGGAATGTCCATGGTTTGAGTGACTTCTGTACGTGAGAGATGATCTGCCACAAAATTCTCTATACCTTCTTATTCTTGATTTCTAAGTCAAACTCTTAAAGTGGAAGAATCCAACGGATTAGCCTTGGTTTAGCATCCTTTTTGGTGAGCAGGTACTTCAAGGCAACATGGTATGTGCAGACTATGACCATGGCTGCAACCAAATAGGACCTAAACTTATCGATAGCAAAAACTGTCGCCAAGAGATCCTTTTCGATTGTGGCATAACTGAGTTGAGCTTCTGTAGAGTTTTGCTAGTGTAAGCTATTGCATGATGCTTTTTATCTTTTGTTTGGCCTAGGACCGCACCAACAGCAAAATCACTAGCATCACACATGATTTCGAATGGTAGCATCCAATCGGGAGACTGAATGATTGGAGCTGAGATGAGTGCCTTTTTTGTGTTTCAAGTGTTTTAAGGAATTCATCATTGAAATCAAAGGGAGCTTTCTTAGCTAGTAGGTTATTGAGGAGTCTAGCGACTTTTGAGAAGTCTTTGATGAATCGCCAATAGAATCCCGCATGACCTAAAAAGCTGCGGATTCCATTAACATTGATAGGAGGTGGAAGTTTTTCAGTGACTTCAATCTTTGATTTGTCCACCTCTATCCCTCTCTTGGACACTAAGTGTCCAAGAACGATGCCTTCACGGACCATGAAATGACACTTTTCCCAATTAAGTATGAGTTCCTTCTCTTGGCATCTTTGTTAGACCTTGTCTAAATTTTCCATACAATGATCAAACGTTTTCCCATAGACGGAGAAATCATCCATGAAAACTTCCATGATTTCCTCAATCATGTCGGAAAAGATAGACATCATGCATCTTTGAAAAGAGGCAAGAGCATTGCACAGTCCAAAGGACATACACCAGTAGGCATACATTCCATAGGGACATGTGAATGTGGTCTTAATTTGATCGTCAGGGTGGATTGGGATTTGATGATAACTGAAATACCGATCAAGGAAACAAAAGTATGAGTGTTTTGCCAACCGATCTAACATCTCATCGATAATGGGCACTGGAAAATGATCCTTCCTTGTAGCCTTGTTATGTTTTTGGTAATATATGCACATCCTCAAACCCGTGACGGTTCATTGAGGAATTCATCCATTCTTCTCATTTTGAACGATCATCATACCTCCCTTCTTGGGCACTACTTGAACTGGGCTTACCCATTCTCTATGAGGGACAGGGTAGATAATCTCGGCATGCAGAAGTTTCAAGACTTCCTTCTTGAAAACTTCTCGCATCGCATTATTCAATCGCCTTTGAGGTTCCCTTAAGGGAACACTCTCGGGGTCAATGGGAATGCGATAGGTGCATAGTGCAGGGCTAATCCCATTAAGATCCTCCAGTGAATAGCCAAAAACAGCTCTATGCTTTTCTAACATGGCAATGAGTTTGAATGTCTCATCATCCAAAAGATTGTCGCTTGTGATGGCAGGGGCTTCCAAATCACCACTTAGAAAGGAATAACGTTAGACTAGAGGTAGAATTTCTAGCTCAATTGGAGGTTTTGGAAAGAACTCTTCTTTTGGAAATTCAATTGCCTCCTGAAATTCATCCTCCTCTTGGATGAAATCTTCTTCTCCTTCTATTTCAGGAGGAGCTAAGAATTGAAGAGTTCTAACCTCCTCTAATGGTTCATCTTGGATGGGAGATTTTGCGTATGTGTTCTTGGAACGCAGGACAGGGATAGAAAACTTTCTCCCTCCAAGGTTGACATTGAGGATTCCTTCCAAAGGAATTTCCATGAGAAATTTCTCAATTGAAATCCCATTCATAACGTCAAAATCTTGGATTTCGAACACATGGAAATCTAGGATTGCCTCAATATCATTGTGTCTTACAGACACCTGTTGCAAGACCCCGCATCCTTCAAGGATGTTACAAAAGAGTTTGGAAGGATTTACATGTCGGTGCTAATGGCACATCGCCAAGAATGGCGAGAGCACAAGAATTGGAAATGAGATTAGCTCCAACAGTGGGGTTGTATAGGACCTTCATCGGTGTTCCTATAATAAAGCATAGAATAGGTTCCAAAGGTGAGGTCATCCGAAGGATTTTGGGTGACAACTCAACTTCTGTAGTCCATTCCCTACTTAAAATAGAGGTTAACTCCTTGACCGTCTATTGGATGAACACTCCATCAGGTGGGTCAGGTGGAGTTAAAGGCAATAATGGTTTCCTATGGCAACAGTACTTCGAGGTATTTCCAAAATCTTCAAATATCTCTTCCTCCAAATAGAAGGGAAACTCCAAAGGTTGAATTTCTTCTTCCTTCATAGTTTCGGGTTCGAGAGTGGATTCCTCTGACAAGGTGTGGGATATGCAAGAGATGGGTTCTTACTTGTCCATGGATTCATTCTCGGATCTTGACACTACTTTTTCTTGAGGGGGATCATTAAAACCCATAATGAAGGAAGAATTTTCTAGAATTCGGTCTAGAAGATCCTTGCCTTCTTCCAATGTCTTATGGAGGAAAGATCCTCCAGCCGTATTGTCAAGATGCACAGCAAACTCTTTGTTCAACCCTATGTGGAAGTGTTGCAAAAGCAAAGGATTAGGGATGGACAAATCTGGGATGGAATTTCTTAGAAAAGAAAATCTATCCCAGGCTGCACCTATGGATTCCTTCTCCATCTATTGGAAGCATAGTACATCCTTTCGTAAGGACACGATTCAGGAAATTGGAAAGAAAGCAAGACAAAATCTGTCTCGTAATACTCTCCAATTTCCATTTGTCTTCCCAACGTTGTGGTCATACCATTGTATGGCTTTTTCCTTGAGGGAAAAAGGAAACAACTTCCATTTGAGAGTTTCTTGTGTCATACCTTTGATTAGAAGCCATGAACACAATTGTGTGAACTCTCTTATATGGTGGTAAGGGTTTTCATAATCCGTTCCTAAGAAGGATTGCTCCTGAACCATGGCTATAAAGTCAGGGCGCAGTTCATAGCTAGTAGAACGAATTGGTTCCAACGAAGGCGGTGGCTCACAGAACTTGCTCTTTGGGGCAGAATATAAAAGAATGGCGGGCTGCTCCATATAGGTGGTGGTGGTAAGAAAATGAAAGATAAGATAAGAAGGTAGATATAAGGGTGAACAAGGTTGAAAGATAAACAGCAACCGTTCCCCGGCAACGGCGCTAGAAATGCCTGTTCATGTTTCTTACGTCACAGATAAAAATCCGCAAGCGCATGGAAACTGTCGTGTATCACTTCCCCTTAAGAGAGTATTCCAAGGACATCGAATCCAAGGAACGTGTGTGTAATCTTACGAACTAATCCACCCATGGACACAAAGTTGTTTGGTAGGTAAGGAAGAGAGAGGAATTCAAATTATTGTTTCTAATTCAAAGGAATTTGTAGTAGATGCTTGCTTCGAGCACGGGTTTACCCCTAGCAACACTAGGTGACTCCCGCCAAGAGCCAATGGCATAGCCGAACGTGGAGGATTACAAGCATAGATAGGGTTGTCACCACCACCTTCCTACCTCTTCAATCCGTGGGTCTACGATATATTCACTGGTGATTTCTAACGTAAGCACCACAATTATGTTCTAAATCACAACTCTAGTTGTTTCGAACACAAAGCTACAACTAGAGCCTCAAATAAATTAAAGCAATGAACCCACAAGTAACTACTTGTGCAAGCTACTATGAATTGAGAATCAAACTTGAATTGAATTCACAAAGGCTTACTTGATTTGAATAACACCTTTGTAGGGGTACAAGTGTAGAAGAGGGCATTGACAAGCCCAAGCCTCCTTCTCTGAAACTCTTCACCACACTCTCCTTCTACTCAGCAGCCTCTATGACTACTCTAAATCTTTTGAGTGGTATTCTATTCTAAACTTTTGGTGTGCGTGTGAAGTGAGGTGTGGGGTTCTATTTATATGGGGGAGAAGGGTCGGTTCCGTCCACCAAATGCGCACAAATTAGTCACCCATGACTTCTTCAAGCCGGGAGGAGCCAACATGTGGCATTTGACTGCAGTTGGCGCCATGACCTACTCGGCCCACTAGAGAGGTCGGCCGGCCTAGTCTCGGCCCCATTGGCATTGTGCTTCCTTCAGCTCCCTTCCAAGTGGGTCCCATCCCCTTATATGGGTGCTACACTGTTGGATGGCCTCATATAGTTCTTTTTGTGGGCCATTTGATCCATGTGATGACACGTGGTATTACTTGATTTGTTGAAACCCAATTTAATGGAGTACCCCCTGCATGTCTTAGTATTTTGGGTCTAAATTGACCATACAAATAAACTCCATCACTTGTGGAATTCGTTAGTTTTTAACCATACCACTATGTTGTGTTTCTCTTTTATGCTCATTATGAGGTGAATTGACGGTCTAAATATGGCACTTAAGGACCGTCGAGAACAAGCTTGAGTCCATTGGAATGCA
This sequence comes from Tuctoria greenei, assembly GCA_036927565.1. Taxonomy (NCBI): domain Eukaryota; kingdom Viridiplantae; phylum Streptophyta; class Magnoliopsida; order Poales; family Poaceae; genus Tuctoria; species Tuctoria greenei. Next base: position 160,043,271 of record JAYESD010000008.1, on the reverse strand, counting down.
TTTCCCTTAATCAACAACTCAGTCATGGGCTTGGCTATTTTGGAGAAATCCTTGATGTACCGACGGTAATATCTAGCCATTCCAAGAAAACTTCGGATTTCCTTCACATTCTGGGGCGGTTCCCATTTTAGCTCATCCCTTTTCTGGGGTCAACCGATACTCCTCCTCCGGAGATGATATGTCTCGAAAATGACACCTCCCTCAACCAAAATTGGCACTTGCTGAATTTGGCATACAACTGGTGTTTCCTTAATTTGTGCAATGTGAGCCCCAAATGATCCTCATGTTCCTCCTCCCTTCTCGAATAGATCATAATGTCATCGTTAGGTACATGAAATATGCCGATGCATTGGTCAATCCAAAAGACATAACAATATACTCATAGGATCCATACCATATCCGAAATGTTGTCTTGGGTATATCCGATGGTCTAATCTTCATTTGGAAATAACCGGACCTTAAGTCAATCTTGGAGAAAACACATGCACCCTTCATTTGATCAAACAAATCCTCTATATGGGCCAATGTTTACTTGTTCTTGATTGTCACCTCGTTGAGAGCTTGGTTGTCCACACACATCCTTTGGGATCCATCTTTCTTATCGACAAAAAACACTGGTGCTCCCCAAGGTGAAGAGCTCAGATGAATGAAACCCTTCTCTAGCTGCTTTTGAATTTGCTTCTTGAGCTCCGCTAACTCCATAGGAGGCATCCTATATGACCTCTTAGCTAAAGGTGCAGCTGTAGATATTAAATCAATAACGAACAGTGTCACGGTTAGGCGGCATACCTGGCAACTCATCCAAAAACATATCTACAACTTCGCACACCACTGGGATCTCCTCTATTGCTGCACCATCCATTTGATTCAGCTCCACTGGATTTGGTGTGTGTTGAGAGGCTTCAAATTCTATGTTGACCCCTTCCTCATTTGTCAACTTCACCGCCTTCGTGGCACATTGAATTATTCCATTATGCTTCCTTAACTAGTCCATACCAAGTATTATGTCCAGTCCTTGTGAATCCAAAACAATAAGGTTGGCAAAGAAGTCTACCCCCCTTATTCTAAGGCTTACTTTTGGACATACTATATTCGCCCTCATCTCCCCTCCAGGAGACTTAACCAACAAGGTATACTTCATATGAGATATGGGCAAACTATACTTGGCAACATAATTTGATGCATTGAATTAATGCGATGCTCCAGAATCAATTAACATAGTTGTCAGGTTGTAGTTGCCGAGGAACATACCAATCATGATGTCGCCCGCTTGTTGTGCTTCCATCGTAGATACATGGTTCACCTTGCTATGAACAAGATTCTATGGTCAACAGTTGCTTTGCGGTGCTCCTCCATTAGGTCTTTGGTTCTATCTTAGCATTGTTCCCTTGACCAAGGCCTGACTTGGGACATTAGGATTCAAAGTGTCCTACCTCACCACAAGTATAGTATGACCTTGCTGCACTAGAATTGTTAGGGATAGATTGGTTTTGAACATTAGCAAGAAAATTGGCGCGGGGCGCATGAGGCACTAGAGGGCGAGGTGCTTGCATGGCGAGACGTTGCTGCATAGGCTGAGCTGGGCGCAGTGGAATGGCAGCACGATATGCAGGAGCAGAGGGGTTGTAGTATGGTGCATTTGGTGGCACCAAGCAGGGGTGAACATTGCTTCCTTGTGGCTGTCCTTGATATGGCGCCTTCCTCTTATTTTCATGCTCCATCTCACAAACCTTGTTTTCAACCACAATGGCCTTGTCCACAAGCTTCTGGAAAATTGCATAGTCACAATTGAGCAATTGTACTTGAATCTCATTGTTTAGGCCCCTCATAAACAAGTATTGCATGCAGTTGTCCCGGTTGACATCCTCTGGAGCATACCTTGAGAGTTGAGTGAATTTATTGAGATACCCACTCACACTTGACTTCCCCTGCCTTAGATTCTCAAATTCCTGCCTCTTTAGGATCATAAAACCTTCAGGAACAATGTCAGAATGAAGCTCTCTTTGAATTCAGCCCAAGTGATCCTCTCCCGATTTTCATGGGCATTGCAAAGAGAGTCCCACCAATCTGTAGCTGCTCCAACTAGTTGATTGGAAGCAAAGAGAACCTTCTCCCGATCAATGCATTGGACAATAACGAGCTTCTTCTCCAAAAATTCGATCCAATCATGAGCTTCCATTGGATCATTTGCCTGAGCAAATGTGGATGGCCTAGTCCTCATAACTCTCTTGACCTATTATGCGGCGGTGGGGGTGGCGGCGGCAGAGGCATATGGGTCTGATTTTGATTATTGGCCTGCAGCTGTCGCAAGGTTTGCATCATTGTCTGCATAGGTTGATTTTGCATAGCCAACAACTGCTGAAGGTTGACAGCCTCATGTCAAGGTCCATTGTTGTTCTGAGGTGCTCCATTGTTCTCATCATTCTCATTGGCATCCATCTGGTTGCGAGTCCTCGACATCTGAAGAAAGAGCAAGATATGGTAGAATTTAGAAAACATCCCCAACTATATGCATCAAGGGATATGAAACTAAGCAACTACCTATAATAGCCTATATGGATGTGGCAAGCACTAAAGCATCCCACAATCCTCTACTAAGCACACAAACACACAAGCAACCATTACATAGCATTCAGCACACCAACAACCCACAATGCTTCCTGAGTGTTCCTATGTTCTCTAAAGTGTTCGTTCTATCTAGTTTGTGTCCTACGGTCAACCTGTGGCTCTGATACCAATTTGTGACACTCGGTTCGGAAAGATGAACCAAGTGCGACACATATGTGTGCCCAGGGTGTTCAACACATACACGATTTCATCACAAATGATATACAGAAAATTACCAAACCACAAGTTAATTAAGTACTATTATTACAATATTCAAATAATCCTCGGTTTATAGATCTAATGATGATTATTAATAAGTTCTGCAGCGGAAAAAATCTAAACTAAGCAAACTAAGCAAAGCTAAGCAAACAGGATAGCGCGGCACCAAGCAACACCACAAGCAAGTTGACAGCGGCACACAACCTAGTACTCCGCATTATCTTTAGGGTACTCCCAAACATCATCTGAAACTGTTGGTGGGAGAATCACAAGGGTGAGCACATGTTGTACTCAGCAAGTGTGAGAAAATAATGACATGTAGCATAAACAAGGAATGATAATAAAAAATGGCTAATTGCTGAAAAGTACATTTAAAACATATGAAAAGCAACCTACAATGTCTATGTGAAATAATCCCATCGTAACCCAATAATTACCAATTATGAGTCCAATACCTTCAATTATCATTATATCACATCCATCAATAATTATCCATCCAGAAGCCAAATTCATACCATCAACATTAACCATATTCAATTACCACAACTCAACCATAACCAATCCCAAACCATCCCAAATCCCAAGTTCCACTCTAATCATGTAGGTCATCCAGGTGCTCGTAACCGAGAGCATGTCTATCATGATAGTTTTTAACACTCTACAAAGGGTGTACCACTTTACCCACATGTTCGTGATTTCATCACCTTTTGGAGACTAAGAACCTCTATTATGCCTTATCACACTTCTGTTGGTCTGTGGACAAGAGATCACAAAATAGCCTTCCAAAAGGGACTACTAGCATGTATGGTCCCACTAAGGTTTCATGAGAAGGCTTGAATCAACATTCTCCCACCCACGGGCCCCCTCATGTGCCATGTGGTTCCCAGGGTAGCCCTCCTCGACTCTCATTCCCCGCACCATCCAATGGTCCATACAATACCAGCAGCACATATAATTATTCAGCTATGCTGCACCCATACTTGGCCTTGTGGTGGCACTGTTGTCCTTTCATATTCTCAAATGAACCGGTCCTTATATCTAAGGCAAGCAAAACCACCATAACATCCAACCCAATCCACAAACCATGCTTGCTTAGATCTCCCAAGTCCCATGTAACCAATTAACCATATCCATCAATTCACATCATATACATGCTCATTAATTCATAGTTAATCCATTTTGTTGTTTTCACATTCCAATTAATTAGAGCGAAGCAAAAAGGTAGAAATCCCTTCCTGACTCTCTACAATGTATCCCAAGCAACAAGGATAGTCAAACAAGTCTAGTAAACACCTATCTTGGGTTTCCCATCAAATTGACACAAGCATGCAGTTTTTCAAACGAAATATTTAAAAGCAGGATCAAAATGTTCAAGGATACTTGCCTTGCTCCTGAGACTGACTAGGGTCAAAAGCTTCAAAGTTCTGGGGCTGGATGTCCTCGACGGCACTCCCTAGAGAAAAATCTTCTATTCCGCGCAAAAGACATACAAAACAGACATCACGATCAACAATTGCTCGTATATTACTCAATATGCCATGATATGCACGAATAATGCAATTATGAGGTAAAACTTGTTAATAAGTTATTATTAATGTTTACTAACTAGTTCTAATTGAGTTTAACATGTTTGAACAGAAGTTGAATCAATTTAGATCAGATTGGAATTAATTCAGCAACTTCAGATTCAGGTGGCCCGACAAGTCCATACTGCGGACCGGACTAGTCCGCTCTGGACCAGAAAGTCGACCGGACTAGTCCGCACTGGGACCGGACAAGTCCATTAGGCTAGGGTTTTTGGTGAATTTCCGACTAGAGTATTGTTTGAGTTGAATTATGGGACCAAGATTGAAGTAGAAATATGATCTAAGGTAATTACCGTGAAATCACCAACTCAAGGGTCGAGAATTCGACGAAACTCAAGATCTTGGCGTCTAGATTCAAGGAAGATGGAGAATTGGTGGAGAATTGGTGATGATGTCAATAAGGTAAGAAGATTGATCTTGTTTCCTTCTCCTTCCTCTTTCCTCTCCCCTAGCTGCGGTGAACTCTTGACGGTAGCTCTCACAAACTAGGGTTTGGGGTTTCTTCAATTGTGGCAAAGGAAGTGAAGGAGTGGATGTTGGGGTGTTTATATAGAGGTGGATAGGTAGGGTTTGTGTGGAATTCGAGTTTAAGGCAGTGGAGGCTGTGTAGGGGTCCCACATGGGCTCCACAAGGGTTGGGCACGACGTTCTTGGGCCCAATTAAGGTAAATACCCAATTGCAGGTCGTGGAGGAAAAGATTGAATCCGAGTCGGGCACACTGGACAAGACGGCTAGGGGGCCGGACTAGTCCATTGGATGTTATAAATTTGAATTTCGATAAGTCCGATTTCAAGCCGGACAAGTACGTTCGGAATTATTTTGAATCTACAGAAAGTTGAACGGACAAGTCTGGTTCTGGGCCGAACAAGTTCGGGGTATGACTTAGGAAAACATCAGAAACATTTTCAGACTAGTCTGTAGCATTAACGGAAAAGTACCGAAAGACAACAGAGAGCAAAACTGGATTAGTCCGGGGTCCAAACCGGACAAGTCCGCCCTACCCAAAGAGAACAACAAAGAGTTAGATGGACTAGTCCGTGGTACAAATCCGCACAAGTCCACACAAGAACAAGTTTTAATTTGCTTGCATGATTATAATTTATTCTAACCTTATTCCTTTTTGTTGCTCAATTCTAAACATGTATAAGAATGTATGCAATATATGATGGATGAAAATGAGGGTGTTACAAAAATAGTGTCTGACAATGGTTCTCAATTTACCTCTAGGTTTTTGCAAAAACTACACGAGTCTAAGGGAACTCGGATGAACTTTAGTTTTGTGTATCATCCTCAAAACGATGGATAGACCGAGAGGACAAATAAAAATTTGGAAGACATGCTAAGAGTGTGTGTAAAAGCCCTAAATTCAAATTACAAAGTTCATATAGGAGACTTTAAAAGTTGAATGGGACAAGAAAAGAAATCAAAATGGTAACTGAAAAATCAAACCCATTTAAACTATAATGAAGGGAATTCAAATATTAAAAACTTGCTCCTGTTCAAACTTTGCCAAAATAAAAATTTGAGTTCACCATTAGATTCCAAATATTCCGAATAGCACTCCTGCATATTTTAATAATATTTGGAGCAATATTTCTATTTAATTCAATGGGTACATTGAATTCAATTCAAATTTTAATTTGGATTTTACCTCAAACTTGTCCAAACTTGAAATCCAGTTCCAGAATATGAGTCTACACATTTGAATTGGCCTCTCCACAAAAATCTAGCATTTTTGGACAAGTATTGGTGGGTGAATTGAAGGAACAGAGAAGGATTGGGATGAATGGGGCAGTGGGGCCCATTGGTCAGTGAAACACAGCCGTGAGTGCTCTGTGTCACGGCTGTCCCCGCCGTTCAATGCTGGGAGGGCGCGCCACCACGACAAAGACATGCAGAGGAAATCAGCTGCGTGGCTAGGTGACTCCTCTACCTTCTTAAGTTCGTGCGGTGCCTCACCGACGAGTACCTCACCCTCTGGTTCACCAAAACAAAATCCTGTTGCCATTTTCGCTGCCTCCTTTTCCTCCCTGGTGAGCACCTTGGTCTCGCCTCGTTTCACTTCGACGCAAGCAGCAAATATGGCGCCAAGGCTATGCTCTATCATCTACACCAATTGGCTCATCATTTTGCTCATTGTTTTGACCGTAGTTTGAAGTTTCGCAGATGCCATTGTTGAGCCGCTGTGGACATCACATCTGTCCACCGTGACGCCGAGGAACTAGGCTATTGCAAGCCTTAGCTTCAACAGAAGAAATGTGCCCCAGGACACAACGGTTCTCACGGTGAAAACCGCAAACCTTTTCCTCCTTTATTGAGCGAGTATTCTTCATTTTTATCTCGTCTCAGGTTTACACTTCGAGCTAGGTCGTCGATGCGATTCTGTTTCTATGCATGATTATTGTATAATCCAGTTGAGAGATAGCTTCTATACGCCTCGGCACATCATCTAGATCATGTGCCGATGAGAATAATCGACCACAGTCTGAGTATTTTGAGTTTTCCTCGTCGCCGTTGAAAAGCACCACCGCTCGCCGTTGAACATGCATTTGTCGGCCGTTATGAGGTCTGTGTACCTCTTTTTCACCTTCTTCATACTCCCAGGAACATTCCCAGCCTTTCCCCGAGTTGCTTGCACCATTTTTGAGCGATTCCGACCATCGCCGAAACCCTAGCTCCGCTACCGCCGTCATACACTCATCTCCGGCCGTCGCCGACTCGTCTGGACCTCACCAGCATGTTGCGCGTCCGATTTTAGGTCTAGGCGGCCACGGTAGATCCGAGTGGAGGTCGATGCAGCAATCCCGGCGAGCGTCACCACGGCTCCGGCGAAGAGCGCTGCCGCGCGTCGCGAGGTTGAAGAAAGGGGGCGGGCCTCGCATGTCAGTCTCTGATGTGTCTCCCTGGGATCAGCTGTGGCGTCCGATTAAATGTGGCTGCACGGGTTAATCCCGTTGCCCTCGGTGTGGACCAAATGCGATTGGGCCATTTAAACGAAGTGGGGCCGGCTGAATTATTGAAACTTTCCTTCTGGAAATTAATTCCAGAATTTGGGCAAACTTTAAAAATAAAATTTTCCTAGCATACTTTCTCAAAAAATTGCCAATAAACTCTGGTAGGCTCATCTTGATACAAACTTTGAAGTGTGCAATTTGTTGGACATGACACTCCCAGAATTTTAACTACTCCTGTTCTGTTAATTGGAAAATTCCCAATTTTGGTCCGAAGACTCTTAAAAATACAATGGATCTCCATTAAAGATTTTAAGTTCATTGGTCTTCATTTACTGGACCAAACAGTGTTCAAATCACCTATGTCAATTGAAAAAATGGGAAATATACAGAAACATTTTCACAATTTCTTGCAAACTTGTAAAATCAATTTCTCCCTGTTGCAAGCTCAGAAAAATGTCAAACCAATTTTCCACGATCCAGAAGAACCTCCTCTACCATGATCATCCACTGTTCTCCATGACAAAGCTTCAGAATTACAACAAAAAATTCAGAGAAGGCTTTTTCTTGTTGTAATTTTAGAGACAACCACTGCTACAATAAGCCTCATCACAGACGGCTCCAAACCTATTATCACAGACGGCTTTTAAAACCGCCTGAAACGAAGAGTCTGTGATAATCCGCAATTTCACAGGCGGAGAAGTGAAACCGCCTGTGAAGACTAATTATCATAGGCGGTTCTTCACTAAGGATAGCCGCCTGTGAAGATCGATTATCATAGGCGGTTCTTTACTTAGGCTAGCCGTCTGTGAAAATACTTTATCACAGACGGGTCGTGCAGCATATATAACCGTCTGTGATAAACATCTTATCACAGACGGTTATTGAAGAATAACTAACCGTCTATGATAAGAAGTCTTCACAGGCGGGTATTGAAGCATAACTAACCGCCAATGATAATTTGTCTTCACAGGCGGATTTTGAAGCATAACTAACCGCCTATGATAATGAGTCTTCACAGTCGGGTATTGAAGCATAACTAACCGTCTATGATAATGTGTATTCACAGGCGGATTTTGAAGCATAACTAACCGCCTATGATAATATGTCTTCACAGGCGGGTTTTGAAGCATAACTAACCGTCAATGATAATGTGTCTTTACAGACGGTTATTGAAGCATAACTAACCCGTCTATGATAATGGTGTTATCACAGATGGAGTTTACCTATATCAGCCGTCTGTGAAGACCCTTTAACGCAGCCGGTTTCTACCATAACAGACACCGCCTGTGAAAATTAGGTTATCACAGATGTTTCTTTACTTGTATCTAGCCGCCTGTGATAATTGTTTTTCACAGTCATGCAGTACTACTGGTGTTATTTCTAATTTCCAGGTCAATTCAATATAATCACAGAACAAAAAACAACAATCATCACAGAACAAAAGACAACAATATTATCATCACAGAAGTCAATTTCACTAAAACAATATACATACACACAAGTTACAGATACAATTTCATCTCAAAGTTTACAAGTTTTCACTAAAAACTGTTTAGATTGGTATAGTCGCAAAGTTCTGGCACATCAGCTGCTGAACCTCTCTTATCAAAGAACTTCCCCGTTTTGTGCAAAATTTCGCGACGAATGAACTGACAGAGTTCAGAAGCAATCCTGTCGGCTCCTCCATCAGGAATACTTCTACAAACCGGCCATTCTTCGTTCAGATTCTTCTTGTGCTGCAATATAACACATAACAAGGTTTAGAATGTGTTGGTTTGAACAATCTCAAAGTATAGATCAAAGTGAGAGTATACAAGAATTTAGTAGGTATTTTTGGAGCAGTTGTACTATGAGCAATTGAATTTTGAAGTTGGAATCAAAATATGAAAATAATGTTTCTGGTAATATTGAACAGCAGAGAATATAAGCATTAAACTATGCTAGTTACAATGAAAATGAAACACAAAAGTAAGAAAATAAGGTATTGACATTAAGGATAACTTACATCCTCACGATTGACTCTATATAAAGCGGCGGTCCGAAGATGCTCGCATACATAATACCCGCATAAGACACTCCCAGCAGGCTGCTTCGGACAAGCATAATACGTTTTAATGTCCAATGCATTCGTATTAGGAGGTCTCTGACCGCCAAGCTGTTCCGCGTAAAACCGCCAAGCGCTGTAATACAAGAAATGTCATATAAAACTTGTCAACACATTCTAAATGTGCGTAAATTAAAATTATTGAATAAACGTACTTTTTCAAAATGGAAAGGAAATCTTTGTAACGATCTGGTGGGTAATCGGCCGAGTCCAAGACTGTTGCCATTCCCTGCGTTGGCTTGATGAAGATCATTATGTAGTGATTACTGCAAACATACAAACACACGCGTTAACAATTACCAATAATTGCTATTTCAATGCCATGTCTCGAACTTACTCGAAGTGGTACGGAGCCTTTACGAGGTCCTGGCCGTCTCTGACAAAGTTAAACATCGCATGTCCTATGTAAGCTCTTCTGCCTTTCTATCCTTCTTAAGTTTTGCAATTGCTCTTTCAAAATCTTTTTTTTCATGTGTTTGTACTGGCTTGATTCTCGATTCGCCTGGACGTCGAATAGCGACTTTGCAATCCTAGTAGGGTCAAGGATACCTGTCTTGTGCGCCAACTTTTCATTATCCATGTATTGCATCCTATTGAAGAAGTCCAGAATTGTTATAATCTCATGAAATGCGTATGCGTGTAGTAAGAAAAGCAAATACAAAATATTAGAGCACTTACAAGCACCAGACGAGCAGCAGGTTGATTTCGAGCATGCCCCAATGGAAAAGGGAAAGCAGCTCGTCATATAAAATGACTCGTTTATCTACTCCAGTGCTCCAGAATGCTTCTTTTGGAATACGAAATGTGACGCAATCAAGACCATATTTTGTGCTGGCAGTGATGTACCACTCATGCATTCTTCTGAGCGCGACGGGTTGTTTGCTAAGTTGTACGGATGTCATTAACGGCTTCCCATTCTCAAATTTAGGAGGAACATCCTCAAGCTTGTATATTGGAACTCCTGGTTTAACTAAAGCCGTCCGCCGATTATACATGACACCGTCTTCTTCCCACTCCTCGATATCTTCTAATGCTGGCTCATGAGAAGAACGAGATGCACTCGATTTTCTAATATTTTCCTTCATAGCTTCCAAATACTTTGTCACTTCTGATGAAGGTTTCTTATTTTCGTATGAGCTAACTTTGACAGGCACTGATGATCGAGGAGTAGTCGTCGGAAGTTGGACACTGGCTTGTTGTTGAACCTGTTGTTCAACTGATTGCTCTTTACTCCCAGCAGCTGGCTCTAGTACTACTTCAAGCTGTTGCTCAACTAGTTGCTCTTTACTAGCAACAGCTTGCTCTGGTACTGCTTGAAGTTGTTGTCCAACTTGTTGCTCTTGGATATCATCATCCTTGCTCAGACATAGGGGGAGTGGATCTTCCCGGACTGGGAGTGGATCTTCATGCACTTTCGCCTTAGAAGATGGGGTTGCAGTATTTGGAGATGCGACGGGGCTAGAAATTGGCTCATCGTCCAACACGATATCGCGTCGGTGCCAAAGGATTAATTGGTTGACAGCCTGCCCCAGAGTCGCGATCCCCTCAGGTGTGACGTGGTCTATTTCATAATCTTCATAATCATTATCAATGATCTGAAGAACTTGCACCACAGAATAATACAACGGAAGTGGACTCCCGTTGAAGTCACGATCAGGCTTTGCCATAGCAGTGGCAACCTGTTTGGTTTTGTTCCCTGCTCTGCCTATCGGGACAATAAGACGACAAGATTTGTCGTTAGCAATATCATCGACAGGGAACTTATGGGCTGACCCTGAGCCTGGCACGGAACCAACGCTGCTAGGGTAGGCAGTTGGAGATACTAATTGCTCCTTTTGCACCGGAACCATCATTGTACTCGGTGCCACTAATTGTCCTGATTGTCTAAGTTGTTCCATTATTTCTTGCATATTTTCTTTGACCTTTTGAGCAATTGTTTCATCAAGTGTTTTCTTAAACTTCTCACGTCTTCTATATGTGTCTTTATCTTTAGGGAAACCATCTAGCCAAGACATTTGAGAAGAGACCGCTCGAACCCGTCCGCTGTGTTCAGGGTTTCCCAAGATAGCGGTAAGTTGGTCATTCTCCCTCTTCGGCTTGAAGAGACCCTTCTGTTGCTTTTCAATTACTTCTTTCATTTTATCCTCTACTTCATTCAGAGAGTCGGGCTTTTCAAGTTTGCCCTCGCTGGTCAAACCTGACCGAGCAAAGACCCAGCGTTGAGTTCGCTCATCGCACCCTTCTAATGGGTGAGGATTGCCCTTACTAAGAATTTCGTCTATTATCTTATTCCATTTCTGGACTTTGGGGCCATATCCGGCAGACCCCAAGCGATGATGGTATTTGTTCTTTTTTGCAAGCTCTGACCTAGTTGCACTTAGAGCTTTAGCATCAGGTGTGCTCTTTTGACGAACAAACTCTTGCCACTGAGCTTGTGTGATTTTTCCCATCTTCCTCGGGCTAGGGACCTTATTGGCCTTAACATAAGCATTCATTTCACTCTTCCAGCATCGAAACTTCTTGCCGCAAGAGACCAATGTTGCTTTCTTTACAGCTTCTTCTGTGCCTTTCGGGAACTTGAATTGTTTCTTTATCTTTTCCCACAACTCATTCTTGGTCTGCTCGGGTAATTTCCTCCAATTCTCGGTTGTGATCGGCACAACCTCCCTAACAAGAAAACCGCATGCATTACAGTACTTGGTAACTGAATCCAGTTGTTCTTGGGGAAGCCCACCTGGACCGACCCTTGTTATGTACATGATGCGGTCCAATGGACCCTTATTGGGACCTCGTTGCCCTCGTTTCCGCTTGAGTGAAGCTGAGGATTCATCCATTGGTGAACCTTCTGCGGTTTTAGGAGCCGATGTCACCTCATTGTCTTTGAGATTAATCTAGGTAGAAAAAAATTATAAGACTTCGTATACTTGACAACCAACATTAACTTGAACTGCTGAAGTTAAGATTCGTGATCCATACCTCGTCGGCAGGATCATATTCCGGGTCTAGATCCACTGAAGTATTTTTAATTTTTATATTCGGAAAAGGATCAGAAGGACTGTGATAGGAGCCTGAACTGCTGGAGTCAGTAAACTCCATATTGTCTTCTTTGTTGTTACTATCAGGACCAGTCTTCTTAGGGCTTTCCATGCTAGATCTAATAAGACAAAAAATCTAATAAATGGCATAACTAAATTTGGTCATATTTAAAACAAATTTTCTCAATTTTGGCTCAATTAAGTAAATTTAGCCAAAACACATTGTTGAAGTTATATAGGTCTAACTAAATTCTTGTATCATAGAGATCGGCATCATATGCTCAGACTCCATCGCCACACCTAGTGTTACCTAGATATGGGCGTGAGGATGCTCCTGGCATCACAAATGAGTTGGCCAGCAACTTTTGTTTGGCTTCAGAGCTAAATATAGCATAACTTTGGTAGCTCAGATTAGGTACAATTGCTCAAATGAAGCTGATGGAGCCACAAGTGCAGACATCTTTGGTAGCACAGATTAGCTACAATTGCTCAAATGAAACTTAGAGAAATAAAAGCAAACTTAGCCAAACTTAGTCTAGCACAGCTAACTCTAAGCAAAAGTAGCCAAATATAGCTAAATATAGCATAACTTAGTCAAAATTAGTCAAGTATAACTATATCTAATGTAACTTAGCCAAAATTAGCCAAATTTGGTCAACTTAACCAAATATAGCTAAATCTTGCCCCTAATAGAGAATTATGTGGCATATGCAAGGCCGATGACAGAAATAGGGAATATACTGCTGTTACTAGAGTCTAGAATCATGTTTACCACTAATGTGTCAGAACAGTTTCAGACACACAGAACCAACTACCAATTTATCGTGATATAACCATCCACATAAATCTTGCCCCACCGAACCCTAACCAAAGATGCCACCGAACTTGACAGTTTTTCGAATTCCACCGAACCCTAACCAAGGATGCCTACCATTATCTAATTCCCGAACCCTAACCAAGGATATGCAAGGCGGCAGCGAGGGCGGGGAGGGAGGCGGCACGGCGAAGGAGGATGGAAGGTCGAAGGGTTTAGGGTTTACCTTGAAGCTCGGCGGCGACGGAAATGGCTTCGCTCGGCGTACCTGGAAGTGAGGAGGGCGAAGCTCGGCGGCGACGGCGAAGCTCGGCGATGACGGCGAAGCTCGGCGACGACGGCGAAGCTCAGCGATGGCAAAGCTCGGCGACGGCGAAGCTCGGCGGCGTACCTGGAAGTGACGAGGGGGAACACTTGGCGGCAAACGAAATTTTGGCAGCCTAACGGCGTCTAAGTGTTTCGCCCGGGTTAGGTTTTTCCAATGCTGCCGAGGGGTATATATAGACTCACATTTTCTCAGGCGGATTTTAAGTACCGACCGTCAGGGAAGACTGTTACTTCAGTCGGATTTTACTTACCAACAGCCTGAGAAGATACAATTATCTCAGGCGGTTGGTTAGTAACACCCGCCTGAGTTAAACATGGGCCTGTGAAGATATTTACTTCTTCTTAATTTGATGAACGCCTACATAAAGACCCCTCACCAACCGGGATGAGGATCCCCTGACTTAATCAGCAGTCACTGACATGTGGACCCGGTCCCACACGTCAGTGACCATGTCACGCGTGCGCGACCTTTCTTTTCCCCGAGGTGCGACCTTTCTTTTCCACTCCGTGCGGCCTTAAAGACGCGCTATCGCTCACAAGCGCATCGCTCACTTTGAATCCTCTTGTTTTCTTCGTCTTCCTCCGCTCCGACGACCCAACACCACTATGGCCGACCTTCCGCCGCCAAGCCCTCCGAGGGAGCCACCTTGCAAGAAACAATGTTGCAGCTCCCCCGAGAACATCAACACCGAGCAGCGCCTCCTCATGGCGCGAGAGGCATACAACAATACGTCTCGCGCCATGAGTGCCTTGGGGCTGGGTACCCTTCCAGAGTATACTGGAATGGGTACCTTGGGCCACTACCTCTACGCCCTCATGGGGGTGGCTGATCGTCTCGACATTCTGTTCGCGACGATGGCCCAGGTTCTTGGCCCCGAGGGCCGTAGAACGCTGGTGGAGGCGACGGCTAGCAACCTCGGGGTTGCACCGCCGGTGCAGCCGGTGCAGCCGGTGCAGCCGGCCCTGTCTCCTGTTGCACCGGTGCCGGAGTCGCCGCCGGAGGACGAGGAGGAGGAGAAGGAAGAGGAGTAGGAGTAGGATTTAATTAGTTTTTCTTTTTGTTGTTTTTAGTTGCTTCTGTTTTGTAAATATTGTTAATGAATGAAATCTATCTTTTTTCATCTATGTGATTGAATATTACTTGTGTATCTTTTGTGTTCTTGTGTGTTCTTATGTAAATATTGTGCATCATGTGTGTTCTTTTGTGAGATGTGCATATTGTTAATGAATGAGTATCTTGTGTGTTCTTCAACTGTGTGAATGATGGAATATTGTTAATGAATGTAGTGTGTTCATCGTTAATTAAAATTTCACGTCTGAGTAGAAATTAATTTGATATTTACCAAAACATTACAATGTCAGCTATACAAGTTTTAAAAATATTTTGTTCAGGTGGTAGATGTTAATTTTATACAAATGTAGAAGAAAGAATCATCGAATTTGGACACAATTTGCAGAATCTAAACATGTTTGAGTATTTATATTGGAATCTAAATAAAAAAGAAGCAAGGGATAAGGAAACTGAAGAACAGTATCGGGCATTATCTCAGGCGGTTGTTAAGCAATAACCGCCTGTGAAGATATTTACTTCTTCTTAATTAATATTCTTGATTAAATGTGGTCCTTTAAAAAGGCAAAAATCCACTTTCTTGTAATATTATTGATAAGTAAAGGTTACCATTAAATTTCACTTCATAAATCCTTTGAAATTGGTCAGAACAAAAAAAACATACAACAAATGCTATTTTTCATTTTTCTATCTTGATGAATATAATGCTTTTTTCATTTATTTTTTCAGTGGACATTTTTAATCATCATACCAACATCTACGATTTTTTTCATATTTTTTTAAATTTTTTGGAATCAATGTGTGTTCATAATTTGATGAATGCCTCATATGAATATGAGCATTTAGTTAGAATGGTGGATAATTTGAAGTTTGACATGTTGGAATGCTTTTAAAAAAATTAAAAAAATTCATACATGTATAAATTATACAAATATGTTCATACCAACAATTTTGAGTGAAGGAACTTTTTTTTTATGAGATACACAAATGTGAATAATATGTGAGTAGAAATTAATTTGATATTTACCAAAACATTACAATGTCAGCTATACAAGTTTTAAAAATATTTTGTTCAGGTGGTAGATGTTAATTTTATACAAATGTAGAAGAAAGAATCATCGAATTTGGACACAATTTGCAGAATCTAAACATGTTTGAGTATTTATATTGGAATCTAAATAAAAAAGAAGCAAGGGATAAGGAAACTGAAGAACAGTATCGGGCATTATCTCAGGCGGTTGTTAAGCAATAACCGCCTGTGAAGATATTTACTTCTTCTTAATTAATATTCTTGATTAAATGTGGTCCTTTAAAAAGGCAAAAATCCACTTTCTTGTAATATTATTGATAAGTAAAGGTTACCATTAAATTTCACTTCATAAATCCTTTGAAATTGGTCAGAACAAAAAAAACATACAACAAATGCTATTTTTCATTTTTCTATCTTGATGAATATAATGCTTTTTTCATTTACTTTTTCAGTGGACATTTTTAATCATCATACCAACATCTACGAATTTTTTCATATTTTTTTAAATTTTTTGGAATCAATGTGTGTTCATAATTTGATGAATTGCCTCATATGAATATGAGCATTTAGTTAGAATGGTGGATAATTTGAAGTTTGACATGTTGGAATGCTTTTAAAAAAATTAAAAAAATTCATACATGTATAAATTATACAAATATGTTCATACCAACAATTTTGAGTGAAGGAACTTTTTTTTTATGAGATACACAAATGTGAATAATATGTGAGTAGAAATTAATTTGATATTTACCAAAACATTACAATGTCAGCTATACAAGTTTTAAAAATATTTTGTTCAGGTGGTAGATGTTAATTTTATACAAATGTAGAAGAAAGAATCATCGAATTTGGACACAATTTGCAGAATCTAAACATGTTTGAGTATTTATATTGGAATCTAAATAAAAAAGAAGCAAGGGATAAGGAAACTGAAGAACAGTATCGGGCATTATCTCAGGCGGTTGTTAAGCAATAACCGCCTGTGAAGATATTTACTTCTTCTTAATTAATATTCTTGATTAAATGTGGTCCTTTAAAAAGGCAAAAATCCACTTTCTTGTAATATTATTGATAAGTAAAGGTTACCATTAAATTTCACTTCATAAATCCTTTGAAATTGGTCAGAACAAAAAAAACATACAACAAATGCTATTTTTCATTTTTCTATCTTGATGAATATAATGCTTTTTTCATTTATTTTTTCAGTGGACATTTTTAATCATCATACCAACATCTACGAATTTTTTCATATTTTTTTAAATTTTTTGGAATCAATGTGTGTTCATAATTTGATGAATGCCTCATATGAATATGAGCATTTAGTTAGAATGGTGGATAATTTGAAGTTTGACATGTTGGAATGCTTTTAAAAAAATTCATACATGTATAAATTATACAAATATGTTCATACCAACAATTTTGAGTGAAGGAACTTTTTTTTATGAGATACACAAATGTGAATAATATGTGAGTAGAAATTAATTTGATATTTACCAAAACATTACAATGTCAGCTATACAAGTTTTAAAAATATTTTGTTCAGGTGGTAGATGTTAATTTTATACAAATGTAGAAGAAAGAATCATCGAATTTGGACACAATTTGCAGAATCTAAACATGTTTGAGTATTTATATTGGAATCTAAATAAAAAAGAAGCAAGGGATAAGGAAACTGAAGAACAGTATCGGGCATTATCTCAGGCGGTTGTTAAGCAATAACCGCCTGTGAAGATATTTACTTCTTCTTAATTAATATTCTTGATTAAATGTGGTCCTTTAAAAAGGCAAAAATCCACTTTCTTGTAATATTATTGATAAGTAAAGGTTACCATTAAATTTCACTTCATAAATCCTTTGAAATTGGTCAGAACAAAAAAACATACAACAAATGCTATTTTTCATTTTTCTATCTTGATGAATATAATGCTTTTTTCATTTATTTTTTCAGTGGACATTTTTAATCATCATACCAACATCTACGAATTTTTTCATATTTTTTTAAATTTTTTGGAATCAATGTGTGTTCATAATTTGATGAATGCCTCATATGAATATGAGCATTTAGTTAGAATGGTGGATAATTTGAAGTTTGACATGTTGGAATGCTTTTAAAAAAATTAAAAAAATTCATACATGTATAAATTATACAAATATGTTCATACCAACAATTTTGAGTGAAGGAACTTTTTTTTTATGAGATACACAAATGTGAATAATATGTGAGTAGAAATTAATTTGATATTTACCAAAACATTACAATGTCAGCTATACAAGTTTTAAAAATATTTTGTTCAGGTGGTAGATGTTAATTTTATACAAATGTAGAAGAAAGAATCATCGAATTTGGACACAATTTGCAGAATCTAAACATGTTTGAGTATTTATATTGGAATCTAAATAAAAAAGAAGCAAGGGATAAGGAAACTGAAGAACAGTATCGGGCATTATCTCAGGCGGTTGTTAAGCAATAACCGCCTGTGAAGATATTTACTTCTTCTTAATTAATATTCTTGATTAAATGTGGTCCTTTAAAAAGGCAAAAATCCACTTTCTTGTAATATTATTGATAAGTAAAGGTTACCATTAAATTTCACTTCATAAATCCTTTGAAATTGGTCAGAACATAAAAAACATACAACAAATGCTATGTTAATTAACTGATGCGTCGCACGAGGTCTGCGGAGAAGTTAAGAAGCCGTGGTGCAGGGGACGCTTGCGACGGAAGGATCTCTGAAGATCGTCTTCCACAGTGGTTTAATTGTGCGCCGCACGAGGTCTGCAAAGAGTTCAATGCGCAATGAAAAAAATATTTTGTTCAGTTGGTAGATGTTAATTTAATACAAATGTAGAAGAAAGAATCATCGAATTTGAACACAATTTGCAGAATGTAAACATGTTTGAGTATTTATATTGGAATCTAAATAAAAAAGAAGCAAGGGATAAGGAAACTGCAGAACAGTATCGGGCATTATCCCAGGCGGTTGTTAAGTTATACCCGCCTCAGATAAACATATTTGTAGACGGTTGTTAAGTACCAACCGTCTGTGAAGATCTTTACTTCTTTTTTCTCAGGCGGTTTATAAGTAATACCCGCCTGAGATAATCATTTTTAAACTACAATATGTTAATTAACGGCCTGAGAAGTGTTAATTTACTGACGCGCCGCACGAGGTCTGCGGAGAAGTTGAGAAGCCGTGGTGCAGGGATGCGTGCAAGGATCTCTCAAGATCGTCTTCCACAGTGGTTTAATTGTGCGCCGCACGAGGTCTGCAAAGAATTCAATGCGCGGGAAACGAACCGCTCCCTCGTCTACTCCGCACAGACCTATATAAGGCGCGTCGTCGGTTATGGACAAGCACAAAACTTTTCTCCACTCCTTTCTTCTTCTTCCATCGTTCCACCTCTCCTAGCCCGCCGCCGATTAACCACCACAGCCATGGCCAACCTTCCGCCACCTAGCCCGCCGAGGCAGCCACCCTGCAAGTGGATACGCTGCAGCTCCCCCGAGAGGGTGAATGACGACCAGCGCGTTCCACCGCCGGTGCAGCCGGAGCCACCGGTACAGCCGGAGCAATCGGCTCAGCCGGAGAAGCTGACCCTCTCTCCTGCTGCATCGTCGCCGGAGGAGGAGGAGGAGGAGGAGGAGGACGACTTCGACGACGACGACGATGATGACGATGATGACGACGAGTCGTCCTCCGACGACGGCGACGACGAGTCGTCCTCCGACGACGGCGACGACGAGTCGTCCACCGACGACGGCGACGACGAGTCGTCCACTGACGACGGCGACGACGACGACGGCGACCACCACCATGGTGACGACTACGACGACGACGACGACGAGTCGGAGGAGGACCGCTTGGCTTGGTTTGAGAAGCTGGCGGAGAGGATGGAGGAGGCGGGGCCGTAGTGTAGTTTTAGGATTTCAATCAAGTGTTCTTGTACATTTTTCTTGTGTTTTGTACATATTTCAATCAAGTGTCAATGAATACTGGTGGATAATTTGAAGTTTGACATGTTGGAGTGCTTTTAAAAAAATTAAAAAAATTCATACATGTATAAATTATGCAAATATGTTCGTACCAACAATTTTGAGTGAAAGATCTTTTTTTATGAGATACACAAATGTGAATAATATGTGAGTAGAAATTAATTTGATATTTACCAAAACATTTCAACGTCAGCTATACAAGTTTTAAAAATATTTTGTTCAGTTGGCATTATCTTAGACGGTTGTTAAGTAATACCCGCCTGAGATAAAAATCTTCCTTGGCGGTTATTAAGTACCAACAGCCTGTGAAGATATTTACTTGTTAATTAATAAACATCATCTCAGGCGGTTGGTAAGTAAAACCCGTCTGCAATAAAGTTAAAAACCGCCTGTGAAAAACCTACGTCTATATAAGGACCCCTCACCGCAGTCAAAACGCAACCCTG
The DNA here is from genome assembly GCA_036927565.1 of Tuctoria greenei. Taxonomy (NCBI): domain Eukaryota; kingdom Viridiplantae; phylum Streptophyta; class Magnoliopsida; order Poales; family Poaceae; genus Tuctoria; species Tuctoria greenei. Next base: position 160,023,085 of record JAYESD010000008.1, on the reverse strand, counting down.
GAGAATTTATATCGACGCCGCCAGGCTGTTGAAATTTCCCCTGCGCCGCGCCGCCGCTCCGCCGCCCAGCCCATACTGCCGCGCCGCCGCTCAACCCCGCACCGCCACTTTTCCACCCAGCCGGCCCACCGTGCTGACGCCTCCCCACCGTGCTGACGCCTCTGCAAGGTAAATGTAGTTTCCTTACTTTTTCTTTGTATATTTTCATTAGCTGATAAGCTGTTAGTTTTGTGTGTTCTGGTATATGGATTCTGTCCTTTTGCATGTGTAAGGACTGTATGGATTGTGTTCTGGTATATTGATGTATGGACTATATGGATTGTTTCCTTTTTGTACCTATTATGTGACATGAATATGATGTTTCATTAACAGATGCTATTGTAATATATATAAGATGCATCTGGGCCTTGTTTCCCGATATAACGGACTGGATCCCACCCAGACCTAGCCCATGCTGCTGGGCCTGTTTCCCCCTTTGACTCCGTCCGCCTCAAGACGTCGCCCGTCTCCTACATTAGTCGCCCTAATCATACTTGTTATGTCTCTGTAAATTCATTTTATAGAAGACCTTTAGAGAATATTTGTGGCCAAATTTTGTAAATCTGACAAAAAATTCTATTATTGAAGCATGGACCGTCGATCGTGGATGTATAACATGCCAAGACCCGATCCTATGTACATTCGTAATGTTGCAAATTTTATTGAAGCATCCAAGAGACATGCGAAGTTGCAAAAGATAGATGACATATTATGTCCATGTATCGACTGCAAAAATAAGATTGCTTGGACGGATACTATAGTAATCCAATCTCATTTGGTGAAAAGAGGTTTCAAAAATAACTACACAATATGGACAGAGCATGGTGAGTTAGATACACATGATGTGGATAAAGATGATGAGAGAGGCTCAGATGATGATAATGTTCATATCGATGATGGTAGTGACAATCAAGCTGGTGATGATGATGATGAGTTCGATTGTGAGGAGATGTTGCGTCACATTGAACCATATGTACTGACTTCTATGGGAGCAAGCAAAGGTTTAAGTAAAATGGAGACATTGCAGAATGCGGCCACAGAGCTTTTATATGATGAATCAAACGGTTGTGATAAAGAGTTTACTACATTGCGTGCAGTCTTAGAACTACTAAAGTTGAAAGCTACGCACGGATGGTCCGATTGTAGTTTCTCTGATCTTTTGAATCTTCTGGCAGAAATTCTTCCAAATCCAAATAAACTGCCTAGAAGCACTTATAAAGCGAAGAAACTTCTTTGCCCGATGGCACTAGGTGTGACAAAAATACACGCTTGTGTGAACCATTGTATTCTGTATCGCAAAGAGCATGAGCTCGCAACTAGATGCCCCATTTGTGGTGTCAGTAGATATAAGAAGGACTACAATCACCAGTATGTTACCAACATGAAAAAGACTCAGAAGAATAAGAAGTTTATTATTGGTCCTGAAGGTGACGATGACGATACTTCTGGCGATGCAGACGGGAAGAATAAGATAAAAATTCCTGCATTGGTGATGTGGTACCTTCCGGTAATTGATCGCTTGAAGCGTTTGTTCTCAAACCCTAGGGAGGCTGAACTTATGCGTTGGCATTCCGAGGAACGCAAGAAGAATGAAAAACATATACGACTCCCTGGTGATGCAACACAGTGGAAAATTTTTGATATTCAGTATCCAGAATTTGCGAAGGAAATCAGAAATGTGAGGTTTGCCTTGGGTACAGATGGAATGAATCCGTTTGGTGAAAAAAGGAGCATACACAGCACATGGCCCGTGGTCTTAACTATGTACAACCTACCGACGTGGTTGTGTCACAAAAGGAAATATATCTTATTATATGTTCTTATCCAAGGTCCGAAACAACCCGGCATCGAAATTGATGTGTTCTTGGAACCTTTAATGGAAGATATGGCGAAATTGTGGAATGAAGGGGTACGTACATGGGATGAGTACAAGCGGGAGTATTTCACGCTAAGAGCAATGATATTCGTTACCGTGCATGATTATCCCGGACTGTTTACATTATCGGGACAAATGAAAGGGAAGAAAGGTTGCGTTAGGTGCGTGGATAGAACTGGATATCTATACCTCACTTCATCCAGAAAGACGGTGTACATGAGACATCGACGGTTCTTGACAGATACACACAAGTATAGGAAGATGAAAGAACAATTTGATAACAAAATCGAAAAAGATACTGCACCGAAACCTTACAGTGGAAAACTTGTGTTTGAAATGGTCAAGAACATTCATATTGCTTTCGGTAAGGGAAAAAAGAGTAAAGGAATTAAGAGAAAGAAAAGTACATCTTCGGATCATACAACTGACATGGCTTTCAAGAAACAATCAATTTTTTTCAAGTATCTTCAGTATTGGAAGAATCTGGAATTTTGCCATAGTATTGATTTGATGCACGTTACAAAGAATGTATTTGACAGCATCATTGGGACCTTGCTGGACATGCCGAGGAAGACAAAGGATGGATTAAATTCACGTATGGACCTAGTAAATCTTGATTTGAGACCAGAGCTTCATCCAGTAGAAAAGGCGAACGGGAAGCATTACCTTCCCCCAGCCAGCTACAACTTGACGCTAGAAGAGAAAAAAGCAATTTGCGAATGCTTGCGTGGGATCAAAGTGCCCACAAGTTTCTCATCCAATATCCGCAAACTAGTCTCGATGAAAGACTTGTCTTTATTCGGTTATAATTCTCACGACTGTCACATGATGATGACAATTTTCCTTGCCATTGCAATAAGAGTAATCAAAACTGAGCATATAAAAGTTGTCATCACACGTTTGTGTTACTTCTTCAATGCAGTATCGCAAAAGGTGATAGCACGTGAAGATTTAGACTATCTGAAAACATACATTGTCGAGACAATGTGCAAGCTTGAGATGTGTTTCCCACCATCCTTTTTTGATATGCAAGTACACCTAATCATACATCTTGTTGATCAGATAAAAGCATTGGGGCCACTATATTTACATCATATGTTTTCGTTGGAGAGATATTTAGGAGTATTAAAAGGTTATGTGCGGAACCGTGCTCATCCAGAGGGTTCAATTATGGAAGGATACACCACTGAAGAAGTGATTGAGGGTTGCGCTGATTACATCAAAGATGGAAAATCGATAGGTGTGCCTATACCGATACATGAGGGTAGACTACGTGGGAGAGGCAAAGTGGGTAAGAAAACTTTTATTGTTCAAGATTACAAGAATGTACACCGTGCACATTTTGGTGTACTACAACAGCTCGCAATAGCTGAGCCGTACATCGAGGAACACCAAATTGAGCTTCGTGATAAAAACCAAGACCGCAAAGAGGACTGGATCATGAAAGAGCACAGAAGATGTTTCACTGAATGGTTAATGGACAAAAATATATCATACGGAAACACTATAGAAGAGGCAACAATGAAAAAGTTAGCTTGTGGCCCATCTGCTTTGGTAACATCATGGCAAGCATATGACATCAATGGTTACACATTTTACACTAAAGAAAAAGACGGTAAGAGTGTTGCACAAAATAGTGGTGTTCGTATTGAGGCTTATGATTCACAAGGGCAGAAGACCACATACTTCGGGTTCATAGAGGAAATATGGGAACTCGATTATGGCGAAAGAATGGTAATGCCCGTATTTAAGTGCCAATGGGTCAAACATCCTGATGGTTTGAAAGTGGACAATTACGGACTGACACTGGTAGACTTGAATAAAGTGGGTTACAAAGATGACCTGTGGGTTCTCGCCGATAATGTTGCACAAGTTTTTTATGTTCAAGATCCAGAAACTGAGAAGTTGTACGTAGTTGTTTCTGGAAAGCAAAATATTGTTGGGGTTGACAATGTGGGAGATAATGAAGAGGAATATAATCAGTATGAAGAGATGTACCTTTTCACCGAACCAGAAAACATCAAGCGCGTAGAGAGAAGCATTAAAAAGAATTTGAAACCCTATATGCGAGAAGATGTCAATGCTGGAAAAAATGTATATAGCAATGCGAGATGATATATATTGTATATATTTGTATCTTCTGAAATCAACTTAGAACAATGTTGGTATATGGATTGTGTCCTTTTGCATTTGTGTACATATGCGTTTGGACTCAATGATTTGGAAGTTTGGAAGTTTGGTCTTTCTTCAAATAATGATGTCTCGGGCGTGTAGCCGATTGAAGGAGGAGCGCTTGGCGTGGCGCAAGAACCATCCCCATGTATGTACATATGGCACACCGGTCACATGGTTGTATATACATATGTATCTGTAATGGACTGATGAACTTAACTGTAGTTTGTTTTTCCATGTTATTTGTTTTTGGTATTTTCAATTTCTCCGCGTAGGGTTTCTCTGCGAAGCCTGAATCGGGAGATTTATTGAAGTGGCAGTGCATCGTCCCCGGTAAAGAAGGGGTAAGTCATGAAGAACAAGCACAATATGAGTTTAACTATCGTCCTCCTATTAATAAATTTCTTTTGCAGACTGAATGGGAAGATGGTTACTACCCACTGACAATCTCCTTCTCTGAGGACTATCCCTTGGTGCCTCCAAGATGCTCCTTTCCAATTGGGTTCTTCCACCCAAATGTCCATCGTTCGGGAGCACTCTGCATCGGGATTCTTGATCAAGAGACTGTAAGATAGACCTATTTTGTTCATGTAATTATTACTTATAATTTTTGTCGAACTTATTTGAACTGGTTTCTTATATTGCTTAAATTATATTTCTTAGGGGTGGTGCAGTGCTTTTACAATCAAAACTATACTACTTGAAGTTCAGCGTTTGCTGCATCAACCAAATGTGCCTGATGTTGAAAATGATTGCTATAATCTACTTATCAAGGTTAGATGACACTTTGACTTAGTGACCAATGTAGGTTATTCATTCCTCCTTCGACATTTGTTAATTTAAATAATGTCAATATTTTCAGGATCCAGCGGAATATAAGAGACGTGTTCGGGAGCAAGCAGGACGGTACAATTTAGATTGATCGATGGGAGCTTCATCGTCGATCTACAATGAATGTAGCATGATTTTTGTTCAGTGTGTAAAGAAATTATCTTTGAACAATTGTAAAGCCTCTAATGGTGTATTATCACAATTAAGCCAGCCTCACTGGTGATCGAGCATTTCCTATAATGCATTACTGTACTAGTATCCGCTAGCTCATCTGTGTTTTTTTCCGGATACAATTTTGCCTGCACGACTACATGCGGCTGTGATATATAAATGCAACTACATCCCTGTAATTTCAATGAAAACCGCTTATGATAATTAAACAATGACCGCCACTGAAAATACATGATCTTCTCAGGCCGTTGTTAATCAAGAACCGGCTATGAAGTTCATTGCATTACAGACGGTTATTAATTAAGAACCGCCAACGAAGATCATGTATTTACTCAGACGGTTGTTCCTTAAAATCCATCTGTGAAGTTCATTGCATTACAGACGGTTATTAATCAAGAACCGCCAACGAAGATCATGTATTTACCCAGACGGTTGTTTCTTAAAATCCGTCTGTGAAGTTCATGGCATTGCAGACGGTTGATAATTAATAACCGTCTGTGAAGATCATGTATTTACCCATACGGTTGTTTCTTAAAATCCGCCTGTGAAGTTCATTGCATTGCAGATGGTTAATAATTAATAACCGTCTGTGAAGATCATGTATTTACCCAGACGGTTATTTCTTAAAATCCGTCTGTGAAGTTCGTTGCATTACAGGTGGTTCTTAATTAAGAACCGATTCTGAAGATCATGTATTTACCCAGACGGTTGTTCTTTAAAATCCGCCTGTGTTGTTCTTTCATCACAGACGGTTATTATATCATTCGTCATCACAGTCGCATATTTTTAAGGACCGCCTGTGTTTGAAAAATTGAGGCGCCTGTAAAAATGCTTTTTGTAGTAGTGAACAAGATTCTTTGAACATCTCCAATTTTTGGTCCATTTCTTCCTCATAGAACATAGTATCCATTGTAGAAATCCCAAATCTAATTAAAATCATTTTCTGGACTGATTAGTGTTTATAAGATCTTGTATATAGTTTCAATATCACTCATGTACTTTATATATTGCATATCATATAGTGATCAAGATCGAGGAGGACCCGGAGGCCTTGGACAGCATCCTCCCAGAAGCTAACATTGGGAATTGGTGGAATGTGTGGACCCAGTTCTCACATCCTGGTATCGGAGCCGCATTGGGAATAGCACGCTTGAAAATAGCCTATTTTGAAAACTTAAGAGTAGTCGAGTGAGGATTCGTACTATGCCCACATAAGGTCTACTATAGAATTAGTTATGTAAGGTGGCAAGCAAACTTACGTGTTATTATATTCTATAACGATGCTCTGATGTCAGATAAGAGGTAAGGTACGCCACCGGAAGTGGATCAATTGCGGTAAGCTCACCATGCGAGAGGTAGCATGTGATTGTTTCTGTGGCTTGGCACGGAAATGTCAATATGAGTCTCTGAAACTTTCCATGTTTCTCAGAACATATGACATGCGGTACCCCAGCGTGCAACAAAATTAGTGGGATCCCGCGTCAGGTGGGACATAACCCGATGCGCCCCCTACTGGTGCAGCACTATGCAAAGACGTGGGACCCTGTCGGGTGGTAGAAAACCCGGTCATGTACCTTGAGACGTGGCTTAGCTCGGTGCGGCCCGTATGGAATGATACGGGACGAATGTTTTTAGTTTCATATATATTATTGTGAACTGTTTGCCAGTGCAGGCTGTGCCGTACGGCACCATATGTTTGATCTATCATTTGCGCGTAGCTGCAGGACACTAACCATGTTCTAAGTAGCTCGAGTAGAAGACGTTTGCGAGTGAACGTCATTACTGCCACCGTTGAGACGTATGCCGGAATACCGGCCTAAGATTTTTCCTTGGTGAAGGTGTAGTACTGGCGTTGCATTCGAGTTTCACCTGGCATGTCGACGATGATATCCGTGCTGAAGGTGTGACTCGACAACAAGTAAAAATTTCCAACTTAGGACTAAGTTTGAATTTGTAATCTCTGTTTTGGAGCATGATGGTCAGATTTAAAATTTATCATGTGGTCACTGCGATATGCAGGCCTATGATTTGGGAACTTGAGGAAGTTCTCGAACAGTACTATAGGAATCCGTACTGAACATTCCCCCTGTAATAATACAGGCTCCCATAGCAATGACTATTTGATTTTTTTTCCATACATGACTTTAGCCATTTGGCTTGGTTTTCTGCTTCGTGCTTATGCATCCCTGGGGATTCTTGATTGGAGCTGAGCTAAACATCGCCCAAAGTTGACAAGTTTCATTTGAGCTCCAAGGCATATTTCAAGATTTAAAATTTCAAAACTTCATTTGAACTTAAATTGCCCAGTTCATGGTTCAAACTGTGAACTAGACAAAATTGACTATGTTTGGAATAACATAACTTCCTTTATAATTCACCCCTCTAGGTATACTATACATTGTTGGAAATTTCAGAGAGTCCTCTAAAACTCTTATGTTCAACTTCAGATCAGAATCCCCCTGTAAACTAATGAAAAATTCAAATTTCCAAACTCTGTTAAATCTGGACAGTTTTTGTATCCTGTCACTGTCTTGATCATATCTCTTAAAAGATTCGACGAATAAATTCATGTAATTCATTTATGTAATCCTGAGTATGTATGCAACAATGTTGTAAATAATTATTTTTGCATATATTGATGTTTTGTATCTGGAAAAATGTGGACAAAATCAGCCTTAAACAAATGAGATGCTGTCAAATTTTTTCCAGAAAACTGTCAACTTGAAAAAATCATATCTCCTCATACAGAAATTATATGGAGGCAAATAAATACATTACGGAAAGTTAATTCAGTGTACTACAACTTTTTAGTTGAACTCAAGTCATCAATGTGCGTCTAACTGGATGAAAATTTCGAATTTCTCCAGACTGGTTAGAATGAACAGAATCTGAGACAGAATTATAGGGTTATGTTTCTTTTGGTATTTGAAATTGAATTCACTTTCATTATTCAATTTTCACATCCATGATCTGTTTATCAATAAAGTTTGTTGAATTTGAGTATTTGACTCATTCATGTACTTCTTTTATAGATGACGGATGTGATGCTATTGCCGGACGGATGGGTGTTCTCCACGTGCGCCAACAGTCCGGGCTTCCTGATCATGCTGCAGGAGATGCTCCAACAGTTTGGATTCATCAAGATGCCATGATATTGGGGTAAAAAGGCGGTTGACAGGGGTATACTGTCATGTACCATCCTGGTCGACATCCCGGCTAGTCCGTGTTTTTATGGATGGGCTCCTTTTTTGGTCACTATCCAGGGAGCTCGTTTGGAGGACACGTGGGCCATTGCAGCGGGCGAAGTGCTTAAGAAGATTTGTGAGCTTCATCAAGATGCCATGGCTGAGACACAATTTGCTCTTCTCCCGGTCCGCGGTGCTGCTGGTCTTCAGTGGCAACGTCGTATGGTTGCGGCCTATCAACCATATGGCAACACAACCTCGACAACACTTAGGACATATGCCGCTGCATCCAGCATGGTGGTTCTTAAACAAGGTGAAATCCTTCGGGAGCATGTCGAAGACTTGAGGCAAGCGGTTGAACGAGGTGACACTCTTTACATCAATGAGAACAAAAGTCGTTCCAGGCTCCGATGAATCACCGGCTGAATCAATGCGAGGATCAGCTGCATCACACTCGCACTAGTCTGTGAAAAGCTCACGGCGAACTGAGACAAACTCGCAAGGAACTGCAGAAAACTAGTAATGGACTGCAGGCAAGTCAATTGGTGGTGCAGCAACAGCAAGAGCAGCTGTTGGTAGTCACCGAGGCACGAGACGAAGCCGTCGAAGAAGCTCAGAATATGGAGTACGAGGCAGACCAACTTCGTGATGACTTGATTGAGGCCGAAGCACAATTGCAACCAGTTTTGTACCCACCACACCAGCTCATAACATGCCTCTGAATATGGGTGAGCAAGTGCCTTCAGATTCTGAGGAGGAAGATCCTGAGATACTCGAGCATGCCGATGACGATGCATCGTAGTAGGATGGGGCAGCACTACTGCCATCACGGGGCAACGTATAGTTAGTGGTTGCTTATGTTTATTTTGTAGCCTTGTTTGTGTCATATTATAAATAGTAGTAGGTGTGTATGAGATGACAAGATGTGTATGATATCTCATGGAGACCAAGTATAGTTAATATGCACTTCCGTAGTGGGACTCCGTCATTTTGGAATTCACTATTGTAAACTTGGTCATGAGATAATATATCTTGCATAAAGTTTGTACTTTATCTATATATGTGAATGTTATGCAATTATCACATTTTCAATACTTGCACTACTATGGTATAAAATAGATGAAGAAAACAAACATGTTGCTGATTTAAATCATGTGAATGCAGAATGGTGCGTACGCGTTCTCCGCCCGAGATGGGAGGCTCGAGCCGGGGTCATGAGGATGAATCTCCGACCCGGGAGCAAACTGCGAAACCACAGCAACAAGTCCCTACACCACCACCACCTGAACCTCCGAGGGCGCTCGTGGAGATTCTGGCTGTAGTACTCGGCTCGTGCGACGAGCAAACCGAGTTACTGCGTATGTTGGTGCAGAATTTGTCCCGTCAAGGGTGGCGACAAGACATAGGGCAACGCAATCCCCAACAGAGTTCATATTTGGACTTCTTGGCGACACGTCCACCGGTCTTCATGGAGGACGAGGAGCCTCTACAAGCGGACAACTTTATCCGCACACTCGAGGCGAAGTTCGGTTTGCTACAATGCACAGAACAGCAGAAGGCGCTATTTGCAGCACAACAGCTTCAAGGATCCACCGGTGCTTGGTGGGCGAACTACATCGCCCCACTGTGGGCTGGTCATGCGGTCACCTGAACCGAATTTTAGGAGGCGTTCCGCGCCTACCATATACCTCCCGGTATAATGAAGAGGAAGCTTCAGGAATTTTTAGAGCTAAAGCAAGGTGGGAGGAGTGCTCACGAATACTCCCGCGCATTCAATCACATGGCACAGTACGCGCCGGAGTATGTGGGCACAGAAGATAAGAAGGAAAATATATTCTTCTGGGGCCGTAATCCTAAGATGAAGGTCCAACTCGAACAATGCAACCGCAGCACCTTCAACGACATTGTTAATGCTGCGATTGTATAGGAGGACGCTCAGTGCGAGCTCGTTTCTGATAAGAGGAGACGGAGCACACCTTCGAGCAGCAGCAGTGGCGGTCCAAAGAAGTCTTGTGGTGTATCGCTCACCATCCGATCAGCGATGGCAGCCACCGGCGCAACCGCAGCCATTCCGCGACCGTTCTTTCAACGTGCCGCTTTTCCAACCGCCATCTCCGCAGCAGCAGCAGCAGCAAAGGATGGTCCCGGTGCATATCCACCTCCACCATGTGCACCGGGATTCCTGATGAGTAAGGTTTAGGCCCAATCTTCCGAAAGGTAAAGTCGATTGGGGTGGAGAACTCGACGTTGATGATCCGCGGCACTCGAGCGATTCGAGTACCCCTGCAATCAGTACACCACGGCTCCGTTGGTTATCAACCGTGCTGCACATGCTTGACCTCGCCAAGAAGGCTAATACCTGCAAGTGCAACCGAGAACACGAGCAAGAACATCGAAGACACGATCTGAAATCTCAAAGTTGGGGTCTCACAAACCGTAGAATGGAGATATTATTGATCTAAGCAAAACCCACCGAATATGACCGGCAGCTGCAGTGTTTAAAGGCTAGGGTTCAGCCAAAACACGATTAGACGCGTCCCTAATGGACTATTATGGGATACAAGGCCCAAAGGCCCGATTCCGTGGCGCATAACCGGATAGAAATCTGGACTCAACTTGTTTCGATGATTCTTAATGACTCCGGAGGAATTTTGAGGTAGGACCAGAACCATTGGAAAGTTTATCTTCTCCTCTTTCTGTTCATATGTAGACCATCGAAAATAGAGTCCGTATGCCTCATGGGTTTCCGTTTTAAGGTGGACTGCTTCTGGACTCCGAGTTGAACTCGAGTCTGAGTTGTAAACTGTTTCCATCAACTTGTAGACGTCCCAACTGGTTCTCCACACTTCCAAGGCCTCTTTCCTTCACTTGTTGATCTTCTCCATTATTCCAAATAATAATTAAATCATGACATAGCAATCTATTCTCAAACTCACATGCAAAAGAAGTTAGGAATGAATTCACCTACTGATTTATTAACCGTGCTCGTGCTCTTGCGATTGGTCCTTGCAGTTCAATGTGCGTCTCTGTTGTTGTGATGTCCTCATCATCCCCCCCTCTCGAATTGGAGTCATCCTTGACTCAAGTTCATCTTTTTCTACCAAGTACGGTCGCAAATCTGAAATGTTAAATGTAGGACTAACCCCAAAAAGGGAGGCAATTCAAGCTTATATGCATTATGATTAATCTTTTAACAATCTTAAAAGGACCAGCAGCTCGTGGCATAAGTTTAGATTTTCTCAAGTCAGGAAATCGCTCTTTTCAGAAATGTAACCACACCAAACCACCCGGTTCAAGTTTTACTTCCTTTCTACCTTTACTACCTGCAATCCTATACTTCTCATTCATCTTTTCAATATTTTTCTTTGTAGTTTCATGCATCTTAAGAATGAATTCAGATCGTTGTGTAGCATCCAAATTCATAGTTTCAGAAGGAGTCAAAGGTAGTAAATCAATAGGAGCATGGGGATTGAAACCATACACTACCTGGAATGGACTTACCTTTGTTGTGTAGTGAACGGATCTGTTGTAAGTAAATTCTATATGTGGCAAACACTCCTCCCACGACTTCAAATTTGTTTCCAAGATAGCCCGCAACATAGTGGATAAAGTACGATGAACTTCCTCGGTTTGTCCATCTGTTTGTGGGTGACATGTTGAAAACAACAACTTGGTTCTCAATTTATACCACAAATTTCTCCAAAAATGACATAAAAATTTTGCATCACGATCAGAAACAATGGTATTTGGCACACTATGTAAACGAACAATTTCAGTCGTGAATAAATCAGCAATGTGTGAGGCATTATCATTCTTATGACAAGGTATAAAGTGTGTCATTTTGGAAAAATGATCAACAACTACAAAAATACAATCGCTCCCCCACTTAGTCCTAGGCAATCCCAAAACAAAGTCCATAGAAATATCCTCCCAAGGTACACTAGGAACAAGAAGAGGCATATAAAGACCATGTGGGTTAAGGCGAGACTTAGCATTGTTGCAAGTAGTGCATCATGACACGTAGCGCTCGACATCACGCCTCATCTTTGGCCAAAAGATGTGTGTGGACAGCATGTCTTCAGTTTTCTTCACTCCAAAATGTCCCATCAAACCTCCTTCATGTGCTTCCTGCAAAAGTAATAGACGAACGGAGCTAGCTGGAACGCATATCTTGTTAGCACGATAGAGGAGACCCTCTCGCAACACATATTTATTCCAAGTTCTTCCTTCTCTAAAATTTTAGAAAAGCATCTTTGAAGTCCAAATCAGTAGGATATAATGCTTTTATTGTTTCCAAACCAAAGATTTTATGATCAAGTTGGGATAGCATGGTATAACACCTAGATAATGCATCGACAATGATAATTTCCTTCCCTTTCTTATGCTTAATGATGTATGGAAACGACTCTATGAACTCAATCCATTTAGCATGTCGTTTATTCAGATTGGTTTGACACTTAAGATACTTAAATGATTCATGATCGGAATGTATGACAAACTGTTGAGACCAAAGATAATGTTGCCAAGTTTGAAATACACGCACTAAGGCATACAATTCCTTATCATAAGTGGAATGTATCTGAGAAGGACCATGAAGTTTTTCACTAAAGAAAGCAATGGGTTTACCTCCTTGTATGAGAACGCCTCCAATACCAATGCCGCTTGCATCACATTGTAGCTCAAAGGTCTTGTCAAAATCAGGAAGTTGTAGCAATGGTGCTTGTGTAAGCTTCGATTTGAGAGCATCAAAAGCTTGTTGCTGCTGTTCGCCCCATCGAAATGGCACTCCCTTCTTAATTAGCTCATGTAGAGGTGCTGTAATGGTGCTGAAATCCCGCACAAAACAACGATAAAAACCTGCAAGACCAAGAAAACTACGAACTTGTGTGACGGTTGTTAGGGCTGGCCAGCTGGTGATTGCTTCAATTTTTGCCTCATCCATCTCAATTCCCTGCAAGGAAATGATGTAGCCAAGAAACGAGACTCGATTGGTGCAAAAGACACACTTTTGGAGGTTACTTAACAAACGTGCATCTCTCAAAACAGTAAAAACAGCACATAAATGATCAAGATGTTCATCATATGACTTGCTGTAAATGAGGATATCATCAAAGTAAACCACCACAAATTGTCCAATGAAAGCACGTAAAACCTCGTTCATTAAACTCATAAAGGTGCTGGGTGCATTAGTTAAACCGAAAGGTATGACTAACCACTCATAAAGTCCAAACTTGGTTTTAGATGCAGTTTTCCATTCGTCTCCTAGTGCCATTCTAATTTGGTGGTAACCACTATGCAAGTCAATTTTTGTGAAGATGATAGCACCACTCAATTCATCAAGCATGTCCTCTAAGCGAGGAATAGGATAACAATATTGAATGGTGATGTTATTAATAACTCGACAATCAACACACATGCACCAACTACCATCTTTCTTAGGAACCAAAAGAACAGGAACAGAACAAGGGCTAAGGCTCTCACGAATGTACCCGCGGTCCAAAAGATCTTGGACTTGTCGCTGGATTTCCTTAGTTTCCTGTGGATTCACCCTGTATGCTGCACGATTTGGCAAACTTGAATCAAATCAATCTTGTGTTCAATGCCTCTCATTGGTGGTAAACCAGGGCGTATCTCAGAGGGAAACACATCCTCAAACTCCTACAAAAAGTTAGTAACAGCAGGGAGCAATGCAATAGACAATTCATGAAGTGAAAACATGGCTTCTTTGCAAACTAAAGCATAGCACATCCCCTTAGCATTGAATAAATCAGCAAGGTCAGATTTAGTTGCGAGCAACGATGGTGATTTTAACTTAATGATTTGCTGTTTTTCATATTCTAATTTTGTTGCTTTGCCATCACAAATTTTATTCTTCTCATAATGCATAATTTCAATAGGAGTCATGGCGAGCAAAGTGATTTTCTTTCCGTTATGCATGAGAGTATATTTATTGGTTCTACCATGATGAATAGCATATGTATCAAATTCCCAAGGATGCCCCAATAAAAGAGAACAAGCATCCATAGGAACAACATCAAAATCATCAAAGTCATGGTCAGAACCAATTGAAAAATGTTTTCTTGCTGTTTGTGTTTCCTGAACCTTACCGCTGTTGTTGAACCATTGAATGTGGTACGGATGAGGGCGTTCTCTTGTTGTCAAACCAAGTTTCTTGATGACGTCGGTGTTCACCAAGTTATTGCAGCTACCTCCATCAATTATAGTGTGTACACGGCAGTCCTTGACGACGAGAAACATGTAGAAGAGGTTGTGTCATTGTAGCTTGGTTTCGGTCTCCACTTTGGAGCTCAAGGCATGCTGCACAATGATGCTCCTATAGTTCTCCGTCACCGCTATACCAAGTACCTCTTCCTCAGTGTGTTTGTCATTTGGATCTGTAAAGTCAGTAGCAAGAGAATATTCATCTTCAACATCCGATGTACTATCATACCCGCCATCGTCGCATGCTATGTATGCTCGTTTGCTCGGGCAATCTCTCATCATATGACCAAGTCCCTAGAAGCGGTGACACATAATGTCGGAAGTACGACCCGTAGAAAGAGTGGACGACGGAGGCTTGAATGATGTCGCCTTGTTGCCTTTCGGCACACGAGAAGGTGGAGCAGTAGGTATAGTTCGTTGGCCGTCATTGGATGGTGTAGTCGCTGCACGGGGGGTTGAAGATGGTGCTGTTCTGGATGGTGTAGACGTCGAACACGGCGTGAAGTTGCTCCTCGTGCGTTGTTGCTGTTGTTGTCGGCCCTGCAATTCTTTTTCTGCCAACATAGCAAGCCGAAACAATCTATTAACAGTATCATATTCCTTGTAATCAACAATGTCCTGAATTTCACGCCTCAGCCCCCATAAAAACGTGCTATTTTATCATCCATGTCCTCTACTACCCCACAACGCAGCATACCCTTTTGTAACTCTTGATAATACTCCTCTACATACATGTTACCTTGGTCTAAGCGCTGCAATTTTTTGCGAAGGTCCCGTTGAAAAGATGGAGGAACAAATCGAACATGCATAGCTTCCTTTAACCTATCCCATGGTTGAGGACTAGTTCTAGTTTTAACAAATTCATTCCACCATATGATAGCAAAGTCCTTAAACTCACTAGTGGCTTGACGAACTCTATGTTGTGAGGAACAAGATGGGCATTAAATTTTTGCTCTACTGTCATCTCCCAATCAAGATAAGCCTCAACATCATAAGCACCAGAAAAAGGGGGTATAGTAAATTTCACTTTAGCAAAAGGATCATCAGGAGGACGATTATAATTGTTATGATGATTATTACCTACCATACCTCGATAATAAAGTGGTAGTCTTGGCTGATTATTATGATCTTCCATATCATCATAAGCATTGTCTTCATGTCTTCCAGCGAGAGGCAACCGGGCCTCAAAAGTATTCATCCGAAGAGCAAGGTCATCAAGTTGGCGAGTCAAGTTTGCCAAGGACTCCTCCGTTGCTGCGTTGTATTTGGCGAACATATCTGTCATGGTCTTCATCATATCACGTAACTCAGCATGTTGAACACATTCGTCATCATTTTCTTCTCCTGCCATTGTTAGTAGGAAACAAAAGACAACAAAAATTTGTTATCCCTATCAACTACAGTGACAATGTGAAAGGTGGAAGAAAACAATTTCTCTCACTCAAGCGTCTTACCACGCTCTTACAAGTGTTCTTACCGACACAGCAGGTGGTGTGGATGGTGACATGCACCAATGAAGCGTGGGGTGATTGCAAAGGTACATGTTATGCTCAAGAGAAAGGTGGAGCTTGGATGGCACAATATGGTGGCTAATAAGCAGAAAATCGTTAACAGTAAACAAAGCTGAATAAGTATTCAATGTAGAAAACTGTTGCTGGTCAACCAAGTGCTCTATGACCTAGCACAAAACAAGGAAGTAGCACGGCAAAAGAAAGATAGAATCATATAACCAACAATCACAACACAAGTGGTATAGGCCAACTGCTTTAATATGTGTGCTCTTCACTATTTTTTTCTTTTTTTTAATATTTTTTCTTTACTCGGGAGCACAAAGATATGAAGCACACAAATTTGCAGCTCAATTGGACGTAATATGCGGCATATAGAAAATCAAGAAGATTCTTTAAAATTTGTGCTGAAACATCGGAGGCCGGATAGCTTATCTTCCGAGGGGAATTTGGGCAATCCAATTTCACCGAACAAGGCTATGCGGTGCAAACTCAGATTTGAAATTTTGCGTAGATGAATTTGAAAAAAAAAATCGCCCGATTTCGAGTTCGTATGCGAAAGTTATGGCCGTTTTAAGGTAGGTTTTCCGAGTTACGTTTTTTTGGATGTTGATTCCAACTCATTTGAGAACAGAACTCGCAATCGGATATGAAAACGATCGGGAATTTGAACAGCAACTAATGGGGTGGTGTGTGATGACTCAAGGATGAGTGGGACAAAGGTTTGTCACCTAATCTAGGGCTGGCGATGTGGGAGTTCACGCAAGGAGGCTAGCTAGGGCAAACCAATGAACGTGGTGGATCAGTTTGTTATTTAGGGATTGTGGAAAAGGTGTCAAACAGCAAGAAAACAAGGACAAAACACAATAACTAGTACCCAAAACACAAAGCTAAACTAGTAACAAGACTCGACCACACAAATGCAAACTGAAAAACAAAACTACAGACACTATAGTCTAGGAAGCAGGAAACATGATCTAAATTTTTTTGTGGCTTTTCTGTAGACTCTAGGTATGAAACAAAATCGATCTAATGGAAGGAAAACAAAGATACCTCAGGGCAACCTGGAAAACTGATACCAGTTGATGAGTAAGGTTTAAGCCCGATCTTCTGAAAGGTAAAGTCGACAAGGGTGGAGAACTCGACGTTGATGATCCGCGACACTCGAGCGGTTCGAGTACCCCTGCAATCACTACACCACGACTCCGTTGGTTATCAACCGTGCTGCACACGCTTGACCTCGCCAAGAAGGCTAATCCCTGCAAGTGCAACCGAGAACACGAGCAAGAACGTCGAAGACACGATCTGAAATCTCGAAATTGGGGTCTCACAAACCGTAGAATGGCGATATTATTGATATAAGCAAAACCTACCGAATATGACCGGCGGCTGCAGTATTTAAAGGCTAGGGTTCAGCAAAAACTCGATTAGATGCGTCCCTAACGGACTCTTACGGGATACAAGGCCCAAAGGCCCGATTCGGTGGCGCAGCACCGGACAGAAATCTGGACTCAAATAGTTTTGACGATTCCCAATGAATCCGGAGGAATTTTGAGGTGGGATCAGAACCATTGGAAATTTTATTGTCTCCTCTTTCCGTGCATATGTAGAACGTCAGAAACAGTGTTGGTATGCCTCATGGGCGTCCGTTTTAAGGTGGACTGCTCCTAGACTGCGAGTTGAACTCGAGTCTGAGTTGTAAACTGTTTCCATCAACTTGTAGACATCACAACTGGTTCTCCATGCTCCCAAGGCCTCTTTCCTTCACTTGTTGATCTTCTCCATTATTCCTAATAACAATTAAATCATCACATAGCAATCTATTCTCAAACTCACATGCAAAAGAATTTAGGAACGAATTCACCTGCTGATTTATTAACCGTGCTCGTGCTCTTGTGATTGGTCCTTGCAGTTCAATGTGCGTCTCCACTGTTGTGATGTCCTCATCAATTCCGTCCGAAGCTTGGCGGGAACCCGACACAATACACATGTTACACGTGTGGCCGTGTCGGGCACTTTTCGAGAGACTGTCCCGAACAGCGACAAGGCAGCGCGCAAGCACCATATCGTGGTACAACTCAGCCCCGCAACCAGCCCAAGAAACAAGCAGTAAAACCCGGCAACATCCAACACCTAGCTATTGAAGACGTGCCGGAAGGCAAACCGTCTTTACAGCTACGTTTTCTCTACTCAAAAATCCCGTAGTCGTATTATTTGACTCTGGTGCCACCCATAAATTCATTAGCCAATCATATGTAATCAAATGCCAATTACCTATCATTCCCACAAAATGTCCGTATTTGATTTGCTCTGCGGGTGGGAAAGTAGCAGGTGATAGGATGGTCTATAGAGCACCACTTCAGTTGGGTGGGAATCTATATCCGACTTCTCTATGTATATTGGAGAGTCAGAAGCTTGATGTTATTATAGGAATGTTGTGGCTACACTGTAATGGTTCTGTTCTCGACATTGTTCCACGTGTGGTCCATTTGAACTCTCCACTACATGAACCACGCACTCTCATTCTAGACTGCCTTATCTATGAAATTCCAGATACATATAACACGGAAGCCAAAAAGCTTGAAGACATTCGTGTCGTTCGTGAATATCCAGATATGTTTCCCGACGACCTTCCGGGTATGCCACCAGATAGGGTATCGTGTTCAAGATTGAACTGATTCCGGGGACCATGCCTGTTTCTCAAAGGCCATACAAGATGGCACCAAGTGAATTGGCGGAATAAAAGGATCACTCAAAGGACCTGCTGATCAAAGGTCTCATACGCCCAAGTTCGTCACCTTGGGGCTGCTCTGCATTGTTTGTAAAGAAGAAGGACAAGACGTTATGTCTATGTGTGGACTATCATCCGCTCAACGCTGTGACGATCAAGAACAAGTATCCACTACCGCACATAGATATTTTATTCGACCAATTAGTGCATGCTAAAGTATTCTCGAAAACGGATCTTCGGTCCGGATATCATCAAATAAAAATCCGACCAGAGGATATACCGAAGACGGCATTCTCAATGAGATACGGGCTCTATGAATATCTCATCATGTCGTTCGGGCTTACCAACGTGCCGGCTCATTTCATGTATTTAATGAATTAAGTTTTCATGCCGAAGTTGGACAAGGTTGCTGTGGTCTTCATCGACGACATTTTGGTTTATTCAAAATCAAAGGAAGAACACGCCAAACACTTGCATATCATGCTCCAATGATTGCGATATCACAAGCTTTATGCAAAATTCAGCAAATGTGATTTTTGGATCAGCCAGGTGCCTTTTCTTGGTCACATTATTTCAGCGGAGGGTATCTCTGTTGATCCAAGCGAAATTGTGCAAGTGCAGAAATGGAAGTCTCCAACATCCGTACACGAAGTTCACAGTTTGCTCGGATTAGCGGGGTATTATCGGAGGTTCATTCAAAGCTTCTCGAAAATCGCTAAGCCAATGACGGGGCTGCTGAAAAAGATGACTAAATATATTTGGAGCAAGGTTTGTGAGGATGCATTTCAAGATTTAGTGAAACATCTCACAAAAGCCCCAGTGCTAGCTCAGCAGGATATGACAAAATCTTTCGACATTTATTGTGATGCGTCTGGCATTGGTCTCGGTTGCGTGTTAATGCAAGAAGGCCGCATGATCACGTATGGATCACATCAGCTCCGAAATCATGAGCAGCACTATCCGACTCATGACATTGAGCTCGCTGCCGTGGTACTCGCTTTGAAAATGTGGAAGCACAATTTACATGGCAATCTATTGCATCTCTACACCGATCACAAGAGCTTGAAATATATCTTCACTCAGCAGGAGTTGAATATGCGACAACGAAGATGGTTAGAACTGATCAAAGATTATGAGATTGAAATTCACTACCATTCCGGCAAGGCGAATGTGGTTGCCGGTGCGCTGAGCCCCAAGTCTCACGTCAATGAACTGTCCATTAGCCCGATGCAAGAGGTCGAACCTAGTTTATACTTGGTTCCATATGGAGCATTATATAATCTTTCTATCATACCTACCATAAGAGAAGAGATTATGGAAGCTCAAAAGAAAGCCGTGGGTATGTCACACATTCGGAGGAGAATGAAGAATGGCAAAACGAAGTGCTTTCGAAGTGATGAATATGGTACCCTGTGGTTCAAAGACCGTATCATGGTACCCCGTGACATAGAAGTTCGGAAGAAAATTTTGGATGAAGCTCACTTGTCGAAATATTCTATTCATCCGGACAGCAACAAGATGTATCAAGATCTGAAAACCAGATTCTGGTGGACACGGATGAAAAGGGAAATTGCAAAGTATGTATCCGAGTGTGATACGTGTCGGCGGGTGAAATATGACAACATGAGGAAAGCCGGACAGCTGCAACCACTGAATATTCCGGCCTTGAAATGGGAGGACATTAGTATGGATTATATTGTTGGATTACATCTCACGTTTCACAAGAATGATTCGATATGGGTGATAGTCGATTGACTAACCAAATCAACTCATTTCATCCCCGTACATACAAAGTACATTGCCAAGAAATATGCGGAACTGTATATTGCAAGAGTCATGTTCTTGCACGGAGTTCCCCGGACGATTATTTCCGACCGCGGTGTGCTGTTCGTTGCTTGTTTTTTAGAGCAGCCACACACATCATTGGGGACGAAACTGATCCAAATCTCCGCATATCACACGCAGATCGATGATCAAACTGAACGGGTGAATCAATTTTTGGAAGATATGCTACGCGCTTGGGCCATCCACCACTGTAAAAAATGGGATGATCATTTACTGTTACCGGAGTTCTCATATAAAAATGGATATCAAGCTAGCATCAAGATGGCGCCTTATAAATCTCTCTACGTCCGGAAATGTCGCACACCACTCAACTGGTGTGAGTCCGGCGAGCGAGTTATATACGAAATCGATCTTGTCAATGAAGTTGAAGAACGAGTGCGAGTGATCGAAGCCAATATTAAGGATGCTCAATCTTGTCAGAAAAGCTACGCGGATAAAAGACATCGACCTCTTCACTTCGACATCGGAGACCGCATTTATCTCTGTGTCTCTCTGATGAAAGGGATTCATCGTTTCGGAGTGAAGAGAAAACTTGCTCCAAGATTCATCGGTCCGTTCACCAGCATGGAAAAATGCGGACCCGTGGCCTATTGTTTGGAGTTACGAGCGTCACTCTCTGGAGTTCATAATGTATTCCACATTTCTCAGCTTCGGAAGTGTCTTAATTCTCCAGCTGAAATCTGCACCGAAGACATTGAATCTCTCCAACCGGATCTCACTTATTCTGAGTATCCGCTCCGAATTATCAATGAAAAGAATCGCACCACAAGAAACCAGACTTTGTACTTCTACAAAGTCTTGTGGAGAAACCATACCGCTGAAGAAGCAACGTGGAAAAGCGAGGACTATTGCCACTCAAACTATCTGGATTTATTATCAGCTAATATCCGGTAATCTTTTTGCCTCCGTCTCTTTTATTTCTAATCTCGGGACGAGATTATTTTAAGATGGAGGAACGCAAAAGCCCTAAATTAAAAGTACAAGGTTCATAAAGGAGAATTTAAAAAATTAATGGGAAAAGAAAAGAAATCAAAATGGTAACTGAAAAATCAAACCCATTTAAACTATAATGAAGGGAATTCAAATATTCAAAACTTGCTCCGGTTCAAACTTTGCCAAAATAAAAATTTTAGTTCACCATTAGCTTCCAAATATTCCAAATAGCACTCCTGCGAATTTTCATAATATTTGGAGCACTATTTATATTTAATTCAATGGGTACATTGAATTCAATTCAAATTTGAATTTGAATTTAGATTTTACCTGAAACTTGTCCAAATTTGAAATCTAATTCCAGAATATGAGTCTACACATTTGAATTGGCCTCTCCACAAAAAGCTAGCATTTTGGACAAGTATTGGTGGGTGAATTGGCGGAACAGAGAAGGATTGTGATGAAAGGGGCAGTGGGGCCCATTGGTCAGTGAAACACAACCGTGAGTGCTCTGTTTCACGGCTGTCCCCGCCGTTCAACGGTGGGAGGGCGCGCCACCGCAACAAATACATGCAGAGTCAAGCAGCTGCATGGCTAGGTGACTTCTCCACTTTCTTAAGGTCGTGCGGCACCTCACTGACGAGTACCTCACCCTCTGTGTCACCAAAACAGAATCCCGTCGCTATTTTCACTGCCTCCTTTTCCTCCCTGGTGAGCACCTTGGTCTTGCCTCGTTTCTCTTTGATGAAAAAAAACAAAGATGGCACCAAGTATATGATCTATCATCTACACCAATTGGCTCATCGTTTTGCTCATTTATTTGCCCGTAGTTTGAATTTCCGCAGATGCCATCGTTGAGCCGCCGTGGACATCACCTCTGTCCACCGTGAAGCCGACGAACTAGGCTGTTGCAAACCTCGACTTCAATACAAGAAAGGAGTGCCGGGACACCACAGTTCTCATGGTGAAAAATGCAAACCTTTTCCTCCTTTATCGAGTGAGTTTTCTTCATTTTTGTCTCGGCTCAGGTTTACACTTCAAGCTAGGTCATTGATGTGATTCTGTTTCTATGCATGATTACAGTTTAATCCAGTTGAGAGGTAGATTCTATACGTCTGGGCGCATCATCTAGATCAGGTTCCGATGAAAATAATCGACCACGGTCTGAGTATTTCGAGTTTTCCTCATCGCCATTGAAATGCACCGCCTGTCGCCATCGAACTTGCATTTGTCAGCCGTTATGCGGTGTGTGTACCTCTTTTTCACTTTCCCCACGCTCCCAGGAACATTCCTAGCCTTTCTCCCAGTTGCTTGCGCCATTTCCCAGCGATTCCGACCATCGCCAAAACCCAAGCTCCACCGCTGCCGTCGTACGCTCATCTCTGGCCGTCGCCGACTCATCTGGACCTCACCAGCGTGTTGCACGTCCGATTTTAGGTCAAGGCGGCCACAGTCGAGCCAAGTGAAGGTCGACGCAGCAATCCCTGTGAGCGCTGCCGCGGCTCCGGCAAAGAGCGCCGCCTCGCATCGCGAAGTTGAAGAAAGGGGGCGGGCCCCGCATGTCAGTCTCTGATGTGTCTCCCCCAAATCACCTGTGGCGTCAGATTAAATGTGGCTACACGGGTTAATCGCATGGCCCTTGGTGTGGCTCAGATGCGATTGGCCCATTTAAAGGACGTGGGGCCGGCTGAATTATTCAAACTTTCGTTTTGGAAATTAATTCCAGAATTTGGGCAAACATTAAAAATCAATTTCTACTAGCATAATTGCTCAAATAATTCCCAATAAATTCTGGTAGGCTCATCTGGATCCCAACTTTGCAGTAGTGCAATTTGTTGTACATGAAACTCCCCAAATTTTCATAATTAATTCCATTGACCTAACTGCTTGAGAAATTAATTACTCCTGTCCGGTTAATTGGAAAACCTATTTTGTTCAGAACACTCTTAAAAATACACTAGTTCTCCAGTAAAAATTTCAAGTTCATTGGACTTCATTTACTGGACCAAACAGTGGTCGAATCACCTATGTCAATTGAAAAATGGAAAATATACAGAAATATTTTCAGAATTTCTTGCAAACTTGTAAATCAATTTCTACCTGTAGCAAGATCAGAAAAATGTGGAACCAATTTTACCCGAACCAAAAGAACCTCCTCTACAATGATCATCCACTGTTGTCCATGACAAAGCTCCAGAATTACAACAAAAAATTCAGAGAAGGCTTTTACTTGTTCGAATTTAGGGACAACAAGATTCCTTGAACATCTCCATTTTTTGGTCTAGATCTTCCTCATGGAACCTAGTATCCACTGTAAAAATCCCAAATCCAATTAAAATCATTTTCTGGACTGATCAATGTTTATAAGATCTTGTATATAGTTTCAATATCACTCATGTACTTTATATACTACATATCATATAGTGATGGAGATCGAGGAGGACCTGGAGGCCTTGGAAAATATCATCCCAGAAGCTAACTTCCCCTCTGACTTGCAGCCAGGCAAGCCCTAGTTTGAATTTAAGTGCTATTTAAAATTTTCTAGTTGTATCACTTATGTCTAGGATGAGTTTTGTGCATTAAGGCTAAGGTGCTTGTTACTCCACTTGCATGACCCACAAATCCCAATAGTATTGGGTAGGTATACAACCCAATGAGTAGAAAATGCCATGCTTATGTTCATAAGAATCTGATAGAGGTCGAGTAGTTGTAATCTACTCGCGAGATAGGATATTATCACACGGGATGAATTTGATCAGGGAATGATTTATGAATATGAAATTGAGACCAAACAGCAGGTATGATGCAGCGAGACGTGGTCTCACGTGCATAGCCCTACTTGTGTTGATTGAGGACCGACCCGTGTGCGACCCTGCTGGACAAGTTTGAACTGTACCGGGTGCATACTGGCTAGATGAAAACCAGAAAATCGTTGTAATTGGTTAACCTGGGTGTCGAGGCTTACCCTACCATTTTATAGGAGTGGGCTGAGGGTAGCAAGGTGTAAATCTGCTGGCATGCATAAAAGATGCTCCGCGCGGGGACCTCCTGCCCGTTACGGAAGGACCCGTTCGACATTTGGGTTTCCTTTGAAAGGTTGTTGCATACAACATAGTAATTAAGTGTGATTCGTTCCACTTCCGAAATGGGTGTATGTGACGTGTTATTCGGGTGTCTACTGATTGCAATCGCGCAGGCTGGACGGCTGTACTTTTGCATAGCTAGGCTGAGAGTTTAGCTATTAGTATTATCTTTCGGTGTACATTAAGTATTGTAAAAGACTTTCGCTGTTTATATAAATAAAACTTTGTATTTTGTCGTATTCTTTTCGTGTGTGCTGTTGGGTGCCGCATCGCATGACACCACCCTCGGCAATTCCTGGAATGTGTGGACCCTGTCCTTACAGCGTGTGCTCTAAAGCATGGAGGAAGTTGGGAGAAGAGTCTGTCATATGCTGAATTTTCCTACAACAACAGTTATCATGCAAGTTTAAAGATGTCACCGTATGAAGCATTTTACGGGAGAAGATGTAGAAAACCGTTGTTTTGGAATGAGACAGGTGAAACTCAAGTGATTGGACCTGATGTGATAAAGATGCCGAAAAGCAAGTTCACACAATTTGGAAGAACTTAAGGCTGCTCAATCACGGCAAAAAGGGTTGTGCGGATAATAGATGAAGAGACTTGGCTTTTGAAGTGAGAGACTTCGTATATCTCGAAGTGTTATTGATGTGAGGTCATAAGCGGTTTAACGTTAAAGGCAAGTTGGCAACTCGCTATATCGGACCATTCAAGAAAAGATGGAGGGTCAAGCAAGATCGTCATCGCTGCTACGATCTTCATCCACTCTTCGACGCCAACGTTCTTTATCGTCAATTCTTCACCCACAACTCTAGACGTCAAGATCGAAGTGTGCACCCAATCCTCAATGCTTGAGTTATTGTATTCATGATATACACCCAAGATCCAACATTACACGTGATTTTTTATTCCAATATTGCTAGAAACTGTGCCCTAGTTAGGAGCTCGCAGAAACCCTGGACGTCTAGTCCAAAGCGGACATGTTCGACAGAATGTGCAGACTAGTCCAGCCCCTGAATTTTGAAGTTCCTGAAATTAATTCAGTTTTCTCTTAAATGATTCAAAATTTGTTCAAACATGTAAAACTCAATCGTGACTAGTCAGTAGGCAATAATAGCAACCTAATAACATGTGTTACCACATAATTACATCATTCATGCATATCATTGCAAATTGAGTACTATATAAGCATTTATTGACTGTAATGCTTGTTTCGCATGTTAGTGGCGCGATAGAAGGTAATGCTCTAGAGGGTGCTTATGAGGACCTTCAACATAAGAACTTCGGAGCTCTCAATCCAAACGAGCCACCGGAGAAAGGCAAGTGTCCTTGATCATTTTGATCCTGTTTTCAAATGTCTTTTTTTTGCAAAACTGTATGCTTGTGTTAAATTGATGGGAAATCCATTGATAGGTGTTTACTAGACTTGATTGACCACCCTTATCGCTCGAGATATATTGTAGAGAGTCAGGAAGGGTATTTTCCAGTTTTGTATCGCTTAACCTAAATGGGTTTGGGAAATAATCATATGACTTAATTATGAACTCTTCAACATATGAATGATGTGAATTGATAATAATGACCCTTTAGCAACATGGAACCTAGGGATCTAAGCAAGCCAGTTATGTGGAATGACCCTTTTGCTTGCTTTAGATCTAAGGACCGGTTTGTGTAGCGACCACCCAGGATTTACAGGGCCACCAAAGGGCAAGTATGGGTGTGGCTTAGCTGACTAATTAGTGTACTGCCAGTATCGTTCGGATCATGAGGAACGCTCAGGGAATGGGAGTCAGCTGAGTTTGTAGTGATGGCGGGACTACCCTGGGATCCGAACGGCACAATGTGACACCAGGTTCTGAAAATGAACCAAGTGAATTCATATGTGTGCCCATGACGTTCAACACACATACATGAGTGCTTTCACAAATGATATACACAAAATTACCATAGAACAAGATTAATTAACCACTTTTAGTACACAATTCATAATATCATCAAATACAATCTCTAAAGAATGTTAATGAGAAGTTTGAACTAATGCATCGGAAATAAACTAAATAAGCAACTAAGCAGCTAAGCAAATAAGGATAAGGGATAGCGCAGCTCCAATCGAACCACAGGCAAAGCTGACCGTAGACACGGCCTAGAACAACGCATTATCACCGTTATACTCCCAATCCTGACCAGCAACTATTGATGGGGGAATTGCAAGGGTGAGTACTTGTCGTACTCAGCAAGTGTGGAAAGTATGACATGTAGCTGATTCAAACGACGACAATAATAAAGGCTAAGTGCTGAAAATTACATTAAAACATTTGAAAAGCAATATATTATATGTAAGTGAAGTAAACCCATCATAATCCATGTAGTTATCATTGTACCAGTCCTTATGCCATTACCATAATCCATATACCAGATCCAATGCCACAATTCAATCTATAACCAGCCATAACCATAACACCATAACCAGTACCAAGCCATAACCATTACAAAACCATCCTAAATCCTAAGCTTCCTTCTAATCATGGAAGTTGTCCAGGATGCTCATAACCGAGAGCACGGCTATCATGATAGTTTTAATACACTCTGCAGAGTTTGTACCACTTTACCCACGTGTTTGTGATTTCATCACTATCGGTGACTAAAGAAAAACCTCCATTATGCCAAAACACTACCATAGGTGTATGGCCAAGAGATCACAAAATAGCCTTTACAAAGAGACTACTAGCATGCATGGACCTACTGAGGTTTCACTGGTGGCGATGTCTCCAACTGAGCACATGTTCAACCAAGGGCCCCCTCTTGCGCCATTCGGATCCTAGGGAGTCCCGCCCACCATATCCAAACCCAACCCGACTCCCCTTCCCGGTGCGCCAAATGATCCATTCAATACTAGCAATACCTAAAGTAATCAGCTACGCTGCACCCATTCTTGGCCTCGTGGTGGCATTGTGGTCCTGGCTTATTCTCGCATGAACCGGTGCTTAGATCTAAAGCAAGCAACCACCTTAACATCCAACCCATCCACATACCATGCTTGCTTAGATCACCCATTACCATATCATATTAACCAGTTCATATTAACCATAATCTCGTTAATGCATAATTAAATGGTGTAGTTGTTTTCCCATCCCAATTGATTAAGTGAAGCAAAAAGGTAAAAAAAAAAAAGCCCGTCCCGACTCTCTACAATATATCCCGGGTGAGAAGGATGGTTAAACAAAGATAGCAAACTTCCTATCATAGGGTTTCCATCAAATTGACACAAGCATGTAGTTTTGAACACAAAACATTCATTTTAAAAGAGTATCAATATGTCCATGGACACATGCCTTGCTCTTGATTTTGGTTTGGATCAAGTAATTCAAACTCTTGGTGCTGGAGATCCTCCGTAGCACTCTCTAGCGCAAATTCATCTAATCCACACAATAAACATACAATACAAGAATCACAATCAATAAGTGCACATATGACCTAACATGCATGATTAATGCAAATGTAAAGGAAAACTAGGTAATGAGTTTTTAATGATGTTTAATAACTAGTTCTAATAGTTTTTAACAAGTTTGAACAGGTTTGGAATTGATTCAAACCAATTTAGATTTAATTCAACAGGAATTAAATCGCAAAATCGGACAAGTCCGCAGGAGGCCGGACTAGTCCGCCCATCGCAAGAACAGCGAAGTAGTGTTTTCTAGATCGACGTGAATTTGGGGAAATGGGGTTGAATTCATGTGATTAATACAATATAGAAGGTATACCAGATGTTTAGGACTCCAATGGATCAAGGGTTTTGGAGGCAACACTTGGATCTTGATGATATAGGTTTGATGAAGAACTTGATGGTGGATTGTTGATGAAGAACAAAAACTTGATGGAGATCTTGATCACTTGATCCTCTTTCATTTCCTCCTCTTCTTCTTCTTGTTCGGGATCTCCTTCTCCCTCCTTGATGGTGGCTCTCCACGAATAGGGTTTGGATGGTATTCAATTGAGGCAAAAGGATGTAAAGTCAAGGGGTGGGGCTGTTTATATAAGGGTGGAGGCTAGGGTTTGATGGAATTCGAGTTTAAGATGGGTTGAGGCCGGTTTGGGTTCCCACATAGGCTCCAAAAAGAGTTAGACACGACGTCCTTAGGCCCACTTAAGGTAGAACCCAAAAACAAATCGCGGAACAAAAAATAAACTCGGAGTCACGATTTACCGGAAAAGTCCAAAAAGGGTCGGACTAGTCCCAAGATTGACAGAGAGATATCAGACAAGTCTGGACTATATCAGAAAAGTTCGAACTTGGTCAGACAAAAATCAGACAGGTCTGGCCAAATCCGGACAATACCAATTTTAGTTAGACGGAAATCAGACGAGTCCGGCCAAAAGCGGACAAGTCCGGTTTTAGTTAAAGAAAAACGGACAAATCCGCTGGAATACCGGACAAGTCCAGTGACTCAACAAAATTTCCAAGGAATTGGTATACCGGACAAGTCCGCAATGGACCGGACAAGTCCGAAATTGTCTAGAGGCAAAAAACGGAATAGTCTAGACGAAAACAGACATGTTTGAGCGAGATCAGAAAGAAATCGGACTAGTCCGATCGAAAACCAGACTAGTCTGCACTTTCTAGAATTCTTAAGTGCGGTTTTGCTCTAAATTCATTTTAAATTTTTTTCTTTTTATGTGGATTAATGTTAAACATGTATATGAACTTATGCAATGCACGATGCATGAAAATGAGGGTGTTACACACAAGCGGGGGCCCTGGGATGAATGTGCTCAGTTTGAGACATCACCTTTGGTGAAATCTCAATGGGTCCGCACATGTTGATTACCATATTGTAAATGCTATTTTGTGATCACTTGGCCATACACCTTTGGAAGTGTGAGACGGCATAACTGAGATTCCTTAGTCATCAAAAGGTGATAAAATCGCAAACTTGTGGGTAAAGTAGTACAACCTCTGCAGAGTGTAAAACTATCATGATAATTGTGCCCCTGATTATGAGCGACCTTGACCCTCACATGATTAGAGTTATGGACCTGAATAATGAGTAATTGTTGGAATTGAATGGTACTTGGGATTGGAATATGGGTTTGATAATAATGATTTGGTTGGAAAGTTATGAGTCGAATATGGATGGTTACGGAATATGATGGATGGTTATGGTTATTTAAGCTGGAATAATGGTATTGGACATTGTATTATTAGTATTTGGGTTATGATGGGATTGACCTCACATAATTAATCATACTGTTGCATTTTAAATGTTTTGAATATACTTCTATGCAATTGATTATTTATTATCGTCCTTGTTTAAGCTACATGTCATACTTTCCCACACTTGCTGAGTACGACATGTGCTCGCCCTTGCTATTCCCCCAACAAATTCAGTAACAGGCGACAATGTGGAGCATACGGAGGACTTTGAGGAGTTCTAGGCATGCATGTTACTGTCAAGCTTGCCTTTGGAGTTAGAGGCAATTAGTGTTTAGTTTTCCTATGCAATATTATTAGAGCTTGTATTCAAGACTATTTGGATATTGTATTAAGGTACTATTGTTAGTGTTATTATTCAAAGCATGGTTATAATCTGAATATCATTTGTGATGCACTTGTGTATGTGTGTTAATCATCCTGGACACACATATGCGTCATACTTGGTTCATTCTTAGAACCGGGTGCCACAGTAACCCTGAAGTTCGAAACGGGAAAGATCCTCTCGGAGGTTTGAAGATGGGGGAGCCAGCTGGAGGCTTGAATGGGAGGTCAATTTGATCCAGATGCAACACGTTTGTCTGCATCACCAAATCCTCCCAGCGCAGTGCTGAGGTGGTCGGGAAATAAGTTGGTCGCTTTGGTCTCACAACCCACTTCAACTGGCTTTGGCATCCCGATCCACCTCAATGGGTGATGAGGCGCCGCTATCTCTGTATTTTGAGATTAGTGGCCCTTCACCTGTCAGGGCGTCGTGTTGCTAATGGGGAGGATATGTCGATTGCATTGGCTTGCCAGGGTCGGTGTCTTTTGACGAAGCAACAGCCGTGAAGCCGAGCGTGAGGCCGTCAAAACTGCCAAGAAAGAAAAGATATGTCAGGGAAGAGCATGAAGTCATCGAATATGCTGACCTCGAAGGTCGATAGATTGTGAATCCATTGAAGTCGATGACCTTGTAGGGTAGTACCTGTATAAGACAATACTTTGCGATGTAATTGTCCCCCTTTTTTATGTAATTGCCCGAGACATCAAGCATAATAAACCCCTCTTCTTTCTTCTTGATAATTTTTAGAGGTGTTTCTTCTCCGTGAATTTGGCCTAGAGGGGGGTGAATAGGCGTTGACACTTTTTTCTCGTGTGCTTGTCCGGTGTGCTTGTTATATCTAAAAAATATTAACCGTTTATGTGATTTTCTCAAACGTTTCAGCTGCGGAATGTAGTAAACTATCCTAACAACATGTGTAAAACATTAGGATGAGTAATTTGCACATGGAATACAAAATTAATGACAGTTGCAAATTTGATCAAGCTTGTGCACTAGATAGTGTTGATTGCAAAAATAAAGATCTGGAATACATGAGACAAAGGATTTTAACCGAGGTTTGATCTCACTTGTGGGGACCGGAGTCCACACTTTCCAGGAATCACATTGGGTGGTGCCGTGTGATGCGACACCAAACAGCACACATGTAAAGGAACGCGTATTACATAAATCATTTGCTGAAATTTACATAGATATTCAGTTTACAAATAGTTTATAAAAATAAAATACAGTGGAAGATAAGATACAACTCTCATACTCTAGTCCAATAAGCAAAAGAGAAGCCATCCGGCCCACGAACACTCCTCACTAGCCACGAAAACCAAACAGCAGCGGCATGGTTCCACTTGGGTATATTACTTGTAGAGTCCCGAGTCTCATCGGACAACCATAAGCATAAGCATAGAGGTTAGTACCTGCAAAACAACTTATATAGCATCCGTGAGCATGAAGGCTCAACAAGACTTGACCGTCTCACCTAAACATAAAACTCTACATGAGGGTAAGGACATAAACATAGGATGACAAATTTGCATAATGGACTTGCCTAAATGTGGGTCCTTATTTTCAGATTTATAGCAGCAGCTTAAACCTTGTGCGGGATGTGGGGACCGGAGTCCACACATTCGAGGATCTCATTGGGTGTTGCCGTGCGATGCGGCACCTAACAGCACACACGAAAAGGATACCAAACCATATAAAGTTTTCATTTCATAAATATATTCAGAGTTTACAAAACAGTGTACATCAGAAGTACACACACAGCGGAACTACATACTCATATTCTCACCTATCAAAGCATAAGAGAAGACGTCCATGCCCTAGGACGCTTCTCACTAGCAACATGATGGTCATTCAGCAGCGGCGTGGTTTACATGAGATTCTTCTCGACACCTCGAGGTCTCATGTACAACCTGAACAACAGAAACAAACTAATACCTGCAAAAATCATTAAAGCGCAAACGTGAGCATAAGGCTCAGCAAGACTGACCCGTCTCACTAGACATATCCAAGGGAAAGTCTAAACATAGGTAGGGAATAGCATAAGTAGAATCGCCTATAATTGGATCCTTATATTCATATTTTAAGTAGCAAATGACATTCTTCAGGCACGACACATCATAGACTCCACAATCAAACAAGAAACGCTTTGCCGATGATATGACATGCCAAAAGCACAAACTGCTATTACAGGTAAAGTATGGGGAAACTGTAAACTTTTAATTGTACTATCTCTAAGCTATACAAGGTTACAAAGCAATAATAGTTCAATATATCATATTCTTCTGACTTCTTCAGTATTTACTACGTCACAACTCAGTGAACAAGTGGTACTATAAACCACGAGGGACGGAGATTGCAATCGGGACACAACCGAAATACATGACACATACGCCCGCTCGGAAGTACCTTTCACTGTACTCCTCTCCCACGTCGTATGTGGCCACCTTTCACCCGTCATCCCGATGTCGAACCAGTTCTACCGTCCCAAAAGTAAGGTCCCTAACCGAGCACGTCGAAGTTGCTCCTTATAGGTTCCCATCTTACGATCACCTTCCACAGAAGGACGGCAGTATAAGTTTCGACATGAGGGTGCCCGGGCTACATCAGTTTAATGGACCCCATTAATCCAATATGTAACCGCTACTGTTCAAACTTGCTCAACAGGGCCGCACACGAGACGGTCCTTAACTGACACAGACAGGGCTACAAACCAACCTCCACATTTTCCTTACCCTTACCGGCCGAGACCCAAATGTGGTCGCAAACATTGTCCCCCTCATTCAGGCTCAGGCAACCTTGTGCGTCCCGTCCTACAGGAACATCCCCGTTCACATCTCCAATTATTAAGAGTGAAGATTTTGGTAACATCTCGTGAGTAGACTCCCCTACTCGACTCCTCTCGCAAGTAGAACAAACTACTTGACTTGTGGTCAATAAAATGTGACCCTCTTGCGAGTAGATTCCAACTACTCGACTTCTACTAATTCATCTTATCCTAAAGCATTAGCATAGCAGTTACTACAGGTCAAACTGTAACGCGTTCCAACCAACCCCTGAGATTTGTGGTCATGCAAGTGTAGTATCAATCACCCTATATGTAATGCACATATGAAACTCAAGACGTAATGTGGGAAATACTGCAAAACTCTGTAAAGCTTTTAAATGCAAACTGGGGCTTGCCTTGTTTGCGACTCTATAACCATGTTAGTTGTTATGGCTTGGTCTTCCTCCAAAGAATCTGCCATGGAATCTTGAAGTTGGAACTCCTCGGCACTCTCCTCCAAGAGAAACTTCTCGTTGATCACCTATCATCACGTTTCTATCGACATGATATGCATATAAGTAATTAAGGTAATCCAATAATGGACTCTACGAGTTGTAAAAACCTTAAGAAGAAGAGGCTTGACTAGGAAGGATAGATATGCCTCTGTTGTGTGGGTAACCAGAGGATGAGTGAAGGTGGACATAGTAGTGTCGGTATGAACCGAAAGGTACAACATAGAGATACATTGCAACTTAGCATACCACACTTCAAGCTATGCCACACGAGATTGACAATTCTGAATGGTGAAGAAGTGTTGGGCAGAGAAGTGTAAGGATGACCCAAAAATCAAGGTGGGACATCGAAATCTTGAGTATGAGTGGAGTGTACAAGACGAAGGTTGCGATTTAGCAGTTGACTAGTGAACTTGACTTAACTCATAAAGGAGTAAACCTAGTTAAGTGAGCAGTGCTGTCGTAGGGTCCTGACTTAGGATGAACCATGATGGAACCTAACGACACTTGGGACTGAACTGAGATCAACAAGGCTTATACATAAGAAGTCATTACAAGCACTATTAACATAGCATGAGTATCAAGACAATGTTCGAACTGCTTTTAGGTAAACCAGTTGCTACGACTAACGTTGGAAGCATCGTTCAGTGCTTACACGACGACACAAATGTAGTGTCTCCCGCAAGCTTGTCCAGGTGAGCTCGATAAGCTCTGGGGACTTAAACATGATGCGAGACCTTGCCGTGAAGGCATGCTTTGCCATCTCGAGAAGATCGTCTTAGCAACGTCCACATCAATCTGGACTCGTCAATGGGGTGAGCAGAATCCCGAACACCACCTTGTGAGTCTTAAAGCTAGTTATGTCGAATTGGTTGTTGATAAGCGAATCGACAAACCTGCCGTCGATGAAGTGGTACACAAAGTTAACCAATCTTGTGATCGGTTAGGGAACATCCTCGACACAACCAAGGAACTCTTATCCATGGTTCCCCTTGGTCTAGTTTTCCTTGTCGATAGCAATGTTCTCGCTTTACGTAACCATAGGTCATCGGTGATCACCAACATCCGTGGTTTCACCTAGAAGGTATGTTCTCAAGCACCTTGGCTACACCTAGGACTCGATCACCCTCACATCGACTAAAACCTAATTTGTCTTGACAACTATTGTCCGACGATTCATGCTTGTATTTCAGCACCACACTCATCATAGGCATACTCCATCTCGATGCCAGGGCACGATGACGACCCGGAGCATCACGACGGCGTTATGTGGTCAACGATGTTGACACGGCTCATGGTGGAGCATCACGAGCACACACGGAGAGGCCAACGTGATACAGACGACAAACGATGTCAACTAGGTATTTCTATAGGAATGATATCAATGCGGAAAATGGACGTACGGCTTGAGCCCACATGAGTGCCATTAGCGGTTACCACGAACAGACTTTGATGACGTCAAGCAAGGCATTTCAGGGCAAGGCTCACATTGTAGGCATTTCGCTGAATATCTTGGGTGTGTTCTTGATTCCGTCACTTCATCACCATTCGAAGAGCATCTTGGCACATATCTTGGTCGACTGCTACCCCACAATAGACCTGCATCCAGACCAGCTCTAAACATCAAGAAAGTGGTTTCTTCCCTCGTAAACATTTCATCGAACAGGTTGACTGCAGCATTGATCCGACCAATCTTTACACAAATTAGAGCTAACCTTGGATCCATTGTCGATGCTGGTGTGTCAACGACGTGTTTTGGGTTCTCATACATCTCACCGGTCACTCGCTTCTCTGGTTGGGTGCAGCCATGGTGCGGAACGGGGCGACGATGCCGGGTGTCGACCACCGGTTGAGGTGTTGGACAGCGGCGATGTGCGGAGAAATGGCAAGTGGACTGAGCACCATCGGTGAACAGCATGAACAAGGAACGCACTCGCCGCGGTCGACACGACGAGCAGCAGGCGGCAGCAAAGAGCATGGCCGGTGAGGAGCAGGGCCTCGGCGGCGGGGCGGCGAGGTGAACCGGTGGAAAAAGCAGCCATGGCGCGCAGGGGAGGCGTGAGGCGCGTGGTCAGGCGAGCGGCGCTCGTTGGCCACCAGAGACGTGCGACGCTGGACGCGCGACCGGCGGTTGGATGTGCCGATGAGGTGCGGGGTGCCGTGGGGACGGCGAATAGGGGCTCACCTTGTGATGACGGAGGCGGCGGCTCCGAGGAGGGCGGCGAGGGACCGACGGAAGCTCAATAGCCGAGTTTGGGCAAGGGACGGCAGCGACGGTCCAGTGAAATAGGGGATGGCACGGCGGCTGTTGTTGATGGCCCGAAGTGGTGAGGGGAAGGGCGGAGCGGTGAGACGAGCGAGAAGGTGAATCCGGATGTGGTAAAGGCGCGAGGAGGAGGGCTAGGGGAGGTCTCCGTCGCCATCTGGAAGAGACGGTGGTTTGGGCCAGAGCCGAACGGTGAGGAGGTGGAGCAGCGCGGCATGGAGGGGGCGAGCGCGGGCGTGCGACCGAGGCAGGCGGACGGCAAGCCAGCGGCCGGTGTTGGGCGGGGTGCCGGCGCCGTGGTGCAGGGGTTGGAGGTGAGTGGTGCTGTGGCCGGACAGGGTCGGGAGGAGGAGAGGAGCGCAGTAGATAAGAACCGGAGAGGAGAAAGTGAGTTTGGTTTTGTGGCCATGAGGATAAACATGACATGTGGGACCCACTCTCTCCTCCCCTCTCTTTTCAAAATTTAAATAGGGATAGCAATCATGATTCAAAATTATTCAATTTTGGCCCAATGACTAAATAAAATGTTAAGAATTTTATGATGCAATCAGATTTTAGAACTGAGGAAGTTGAATTTTGAACTCAAGTTTGAATTAAATTCAAGCGGTGATACTTGATTTAATGAAATAAATGGTAGATTAGGTTCAAAAGTCCTGAAACTTTGAAGTTACCCTTTGAACCATAAGGGACCTCAGGAAAAAATTGGAGTTGATTTGGACAAGTTTAAGTACAAAGTTTAAGTTTGAAGTTGACTTTGATTAAACTCTTAGTACGTGTCCAATAATTGGAAAACGTGCTTCAAAAATTTTTGAAGCTTTACCGAGAGTCTATTCGGAATATTAGAAGGTCATGGAGAAATTTACGGCCTTATAGTTGAATATTTTTGAATGTCCCATTTTAGGGTTGGGATAATTCCTTTTTCTTTCTCTCTATTTTGTTTTCTTTTCTCCTTTAATTTTTCATTGAAAATGTGAATATTTGGAAAATAAAGATTTTACACCTTAAGTTCCAATATACATTAGCAACCAAGTTCTAATTGAAAAATTTTAACAAGTCCCTATTTTTAGTGAACATTGGTTAACTCATATGGTTCATATGAGTTTGGATTTCCAAGTCCACTTTCAAAAATTTTAAGTTTGCATTTTTGCATTTTTGTTCTTTCGAAAAGCGGGCTTTTACAATCCTTCCCCCTTAAAGGAATCTCGTCCCGAGATTCTAACAAGTAGAATAACAGAAACGATGAGGGGGCGATCCGTAAAATAGGGTCATTGATTATTGAAAAATGACAATGCCCTTACAGACTTGGGTTCTACGAAATAGTGATTATCTTCAGGCATCTTAAAAAATTCTAAAGTCTGCTTCAAGTGATTCCAGTCTTTAGGTTGATAACCTTGACAGGATGCTCGACATGACAATATCACGTCATAAAACTTTCACGTTTGTTACTGACCCTTTATTGTTGTACTCTTACATTGACATGATATCTTGTCTTGTCCTAGTGTTGACTGGAAGAATTAGGACTTGTTCTTTGCTTCTCTAGGTCACCTTGATAGTTTGAAACTATCCTTGCATTGATTCTTGGTTCTTGTTTGGTTTTGCATAGGTCCTTACAACTTAATGTGGTATTTCCCCTGACATGAGTTAAGATGGTTTACGAGGTTAAACAACAATCATTAACCTTGTTTGATGTTTAGTCAACCATAGGATTCTTTAGTTGTAGCATAAGAGTAGCAAAGCACCCAACACTCTTATGTGGGCAAAACAGCAGTAATACTGAAGATATGGCGACTACAAGGTTTTTGGGTATATCAACATCTTCAAAAAATAGAAATAGAAGATGAAGACTCTTTGCGGTGGCACATGAGGATTTAAGGATTCAACATCCTCATATGTTTCAAATCTTATGGTAACTACAAGGTAATTAGTGTAGCAAGGTTACCATATAACAACGCAAGATCTTAGATGGACCCTAAGAGTTTCATGAGGTTGATAATCAAACGGTATCCTCGCGAGTATGTAGATTTCATGGATTTTACAAGGTTGATCATTGAACTGAAGACCACTCGATGACGAACGGTATAGTTGCAACAATCAAGGTACTTGAACTTAAACAAGTCAAGGATGGAAGTTCAAGTGTTTGTTTAGTTGCAAGTGAGGTTGAGTAATCGGTTTCCCAAGTATTACTCAATGGAAAGAAGATCAATAATGTAAGAAGTCAAATGAAGATGGTGAAATGGTCGTAGTCATTAGACACCTTATAATAGTTTGAATGGGATACACAATCTTGCTCTAAATTTTAGTATTACCATGCATTCTATCATTGGTGTTACATTGGTAATGATGTTTCATGATGCATCATATGTTGTATGGTGCAATGAATACGCACATGGTATGGTGCAAATGGTGCATATTTATGGTGCAAATGGTGCATATGTATGGTGCAAATGATGCATATGTACGGTGCAGTAGATTTTATAGTTTGAGCAAGACTAAGTGAACCACGAACACACAGCTCAAGAACTAACTCATGATTTGCAAAGCTTGGATACCGTGGTCGTGAAAGACACTCAAGGAGTAGCGTTACTTTCATAGCTCGACCAAAGTTAAGGAATTCATAACAGAACGATTGACAAGGTATGTGGGAAATATACCACGTTACCTCGACCTTTCGAAAGCTTGTTCATGTACTACTCAACTTGATTGTATCTTCATCAGAAGAAAAACAATTAACTATATGTCTCTAGTGATGCTTCACTTAACCTTCGCTTCGATCTGGCAAGAGGAACTGATATCCTTCTCGATCACTTTAGTGGAGTTGAAGTCACACTTCTTCTTAGAGTAACTCAATCTGGTGGTGGATGTTGGATCCTCTTGAAGATGTAATCTTAATTGATCGTCTTCTTGTTGACACGACTCGTTGTAACCAAGGTTGATGGGTGAACACCACTATTACTTAAGTGCTCACCTTCCCCCTTAATGTTTCAAACCAGGATGTCAAAGCGTACTTCAAACAATCCTCATGGGAAGATGAGATGCAACTCGAGTAATTGCGACCTGCGTTCAACATCACAAGATGTGATGTGGCAAGTCACATAAATCAGACACTAGTATGCCTATCCAAGGGAAAAAGGCTTCAATGAGTTTAACACTCCATTCAATTTGGTAAATAGTTAAGTCCTAACTCTCGGTCGGTTACGACACTCCTCGAGTTGAAATCGAGAACCGAATGCCTAAAAAAACTAAAAGGTTCAAAATGGCCAGGCTATGGTGACAAATGACCAGTCTGGACTCAAACTCGATTTTGGTGCAGTTAATGGCAAAATCAGATCTTGAGGTGAATAACAAAGTTAAAGTAAACTTCAAGGCCTTTCAAAAAGTATTGATTTGCCCCTATATCATCTCTGGTTTGCAAGTTATGCTATTTTAAAGTCAGCAGAATTTTTTTTGCACTTTCAGCACACTTGCATAGAGAGTAGCAGTTTTGATCCAAAGTTTCCATGTTGTTCGGTTTCAAATCTGGAAATATTATTATTTACAAAGTTGTAGACAATGTAATAATTTTTCCAGAAAGTACTTATTTGTCTTCATATCAGTTTTGGTTTAAGAGATATGCATTTTTAAAGTTTGCTGAAATTTCAGCATTCAGACTTTTATATTCAGTGCAGATTGACCACATTGTATTCAAACTCGATTTGGAAAAAATAGACGACAGATTCATGTATGGAGCCAATTACAAAAATTGTATCTGACTCACTAAAATTTCCAACGGTTACTTGGGTGACACTATTGGATCAAGGGTCTGCGAGTTATGGATTAAATACAGAGGTGTACAGATTGCTGTCCAGTTTGGGTGTGCCTGGACAGTCACTGCGATTATCCAAATTTCACCCACATAGAAAAGGGTTTTGGTCTTGAGATGAATAGAGAACTTGTAAATTACTTCAAAAAATTTCTAAGGAGTACTTACTTGCCCTCGTAGCACTTCTGCTTGAGAAGATATGGCATTTGCAAGTTGACAGTTATTCTGAAAATTTGGACAGCACCTCCTTTGATTAAGGCTGATTTTGTCCACAATTTTCAGATATACAAATATCAACATTTGAAAAAATAACACATAGCAAACTGGTTGCATGCATTCTCAGGATTCCAAAAATGCATCACATGAAGTCATTCGACAAGTCTACAGCGAGTTATGCGAGAAACAGTAACTGTATACAGGACTGTCCACTCGCTGTCCAGATTTGATCAAGTTTAGAAATTTGAAATTTTGAGTATGTTAGAGATGGATTATGCTCTGGAGTTATATAGAAACGTTGTAGAGGACTCTCTACACTTTCCAACCACATAAAGTAGGCCTGCAGAGGTGAAGTCTGCAAAAAGTTATGATTCAATTGGTGAAGAGTTCAGATTCTGTCCCCTCTTCCTGGCTGCCAGAACCTCCTAAAGGACACTTCAATTTAGACCTTGTTAATGTGAGTTTTAGACTCAAAGTCGAATAGAAACTCGTTAGAGGATTCCTTAAGCTTTCCAGGTATGTATATATATGCCTATGTTGCTGTTCTAATTTAAAAGTTATGGCTGTTTAAAGTTCAACAATTTTCCATGTTGGTTCAGGTAGTACATATAGTCTTGTTCCAGTTTTTAACTCAAGTGTTTAACTACTTTTTATCTGAATTTGGGGCAATATTGAATTACAAAGTTGTAGTCTAGCTCCTCACCTTTCCAAAAATGTATCACGAAGGCGTGGAAGAGCTTTCTACGAA
Source organism: Tuctoria greenei (assembly GCA_036927565.1). NCBI lineage: Eukaryota > Viridiplantae > Streptophyta > Magnoliopsida > Poales > Poaceae > Tuctoria > Tuctoria greenei. The sequence goes on along the minus strand of JAYESD010000008.1, from coordinate 159,982,653 downwards.
GAGATAGGGCAAAACACTAAAGTTGGTCCAATGTTTCAAAGAATTGGGATTAGTGTTGATTTTTGGTCATGGGAATCAATTCAAAAGGCTTTCATGCCCAAACTGTTCAAAGAACAGTCTTAGAGGACTTGAAGATCTTCTTAACCATATAGCACACTACTAGGTTCTACAAAGTTTCACTAAAAGCACCTCTTGACATAATTGAGCTAGATTCCGTCAAGAGTACACAAAAGCCTTAATCTTCATCCTTCTTCGCATGGAACTATCCATGTTAAAACTTTGACCCAAAACTTACCAGCAACTGGTAGTTGGATCTTACAAGATGATAATCAAGCCATTCTATCGCGGGGGATGGTCAAAGTATCAAATGTGATACTGACGGTACTACGTGCCTTACCAAAAGAAAAGTCTAACCCGATATATCCTAATACGTCTATAGGTGGTTCTAATATCGATAACTCGCAAACGTATTCTACACGGGTCGTACCGGAGTTAGTGTACCTGCACAAGGTAAACAATCCCCTTTAACACCTTCACACCTCAAGGGCGGCATGGGAAACACGACAGGAAGTCACAATAATATATATGAAAGTAAATGCATAGGACTCTGGTGTGAGTCACCATCGAGCGAAGTCATGTCTCGAGGTACATGGCTGTACTACGTCTGTACAGCAAAGACTCCCGCACGAACCGGCTTATACACGCTCGGGATACGTGTTTCTCATGATTCCATAGAACATGAATAGTTCTAGAGATGCATACTATCGGGTTATACACCACCCGACGGGGGCTCCCACTAATTTTGTGTCACGCTGGGGTACCGCGTGTCATTTGTTCTCAGAAACATGGAAAACTTTTAGAGACTCATATTGACATTCCGTGCCAAGCCGCAGAAATATTACATACCACATCTCATATGCAGAGCTTACCGAGATTGATCCGCTCTCGGTGGCGTACCTTACCTCTTACCTTGAAGACGGAGTGTCGTTACAGAATAATATAACAAGTTAGTTCACCACCTTTATAACTTATACAAGTAATAGTCCTTAATGGGCATATAGCTAATCCTCACTCGACTACTTCGGAGTTTTCGAAAATAGGTACCTTTCGAGCGTGCTATTCCCAATGAAGCTCTGATACCTTGTCTGTGGGGACCGGAGTCCACACATCCGAGGATCTCATTGGGTGGTGCCATGCGATGCGGCACCTAACGGCACACACGAAAAGGATAACAAACCATATAAAGTTTTCATTTCATAAATATATTCAGAGTTTACAAAACAGTGTACATCAGAAGTACACACGCAGCGGAACTACATACTCATATTCTCACCTATCTAAGCATATGAGAAGACGTCCATGCCCTAGGACACTTCTCACTAGCAACATGACGATCATTCAACAGCGGCGTGGTTTACATGAGATTCTTATCGACACCTCGAGGTCTCATGTACAACCTGAACAACATAAACAAACTAATACCTGCAAAAAATTGTTAAAGCGCAAACGTGAGCATAAGGCTCAGCAAGATTGACCCGTCTCACTAGACATATGTAAGAGAAAGTCTAAACATAGGTAGGGAATAACATAAGTAGACTTGCCTATAAGTGGATCCTTATATTCATATTTTAAGTAGCAAATGACATTCTTCAGGCACGGCACATCATAGACTCCACAATCAAACAAGAAACGCTTTGCCGATGATATGACATGCCAAAAGCACATACTGCTATTACAGGTTAAGTATGGGGAAACTATAAACTTTTAATTGTACTATCTCTAAGACATACAAGGTTGCAAAGCAATAATAATTCAATATATCATATTCTTCTGACTTCTTCAGTATTTACTACGTCACAACTCAGTGAACAAGTGGTACTCTAAACCTTGAGGGACGGTGATTGCAATCAGGACACACCAGGAATACACGACACATACGCCCGCTCGGAAGTACCTTTCACTGTACTCCTCTCCCACGTCGTATGTGGCCACCTTTCACCCATCATCCCGATGTCGAACCAGTTCTACCGTCCCAAAAGTAAGGTCCCTAACCGAGCACGTCGAAGTTTCTCCTTAGAGGTTCCCACCTTACGATCATCTTCCCCCGAAGGACGGCGGTATAAGTTTCAACACGAGGGTGCCCGAGCTACATCAGTTTAATGGACCCCATTAATCCATTATGTAACCGGTACTGTTCAAACTTGCTCAACAGGGCCGCACACGAGACGGTCCTTAATCGACACAGACGGGACTACAAACCAACCTCCACATTTGCCTTACCCTTACCAGCCCGGGCCACAATGTGGTCGCAAGCATTGTCCCCCTCATTCAGGCTCAGACAACCTTGCACGTCCAATCCTACAGGAACATCCTTGTCCACATCTCCAATTATTAAGAGTGAACATTTTGGTAACATCTCGCGAGTAGATTGCCCTACTCGACTCCTCTCGCAAGTAGAATAAACTACTTGACTTGTGGTCAATAAAATGTGTCCCTCTCGCGAGTAGATTCCAACTACTCGACTTCTACCAGTTCATCTTATCCTAAAGCATTAGCATAGCAGTTACTACAGGTCAAACTGTAACCCGTTCCAACCAACCTTTGGGATTTGTGGTCATGCAAGTGGAGTATCAATCACCCTATACGTAATGCACATATGAAACTCAAGATGTGATGTGGGCAATACTGCAAAACTCTGTAAAGCTTTTAAATGCAAACCGGGGCTTGCCTTGTTTGCGACTCTATAACCATGTTAGTTGTTATGGCTTGGTCTTCCTCCGGAGAATCTGTCATGGAATCTTGAAGTTGGAACTCCTCGGCATTCTCCTCCAAGAGAAACTTCTCGTTGATCACCTATCATCACGTTCCTATCGACATGATATGCATATAAGTAATTTAGGTAATCTAATAATGGACTCGACGAGTTGTAAAAACCCTAAGAAGAAGAGGCTTGACTAGAAAGGACAGATATCCCTCTGTTGTGTAGGTAACCAGAGGATGAGTCAAGGTGGACATAGTAGTGTCGGTATGAACCAAAAGGTACAACATAAAGCTACATTGCAACTTAGCATACCACACTTCAAGCTATGCCACGCGAGATTGACAATTCTTAATGGTGAAGAAGTGTTCGGCGGAGAACTGTAAGGACGACCCAAAAATCAAGGTGGGACATCAAAAGCTTGAGTATGGGTGGAGTGTACAAGACGAAGGTCGCGATTTAGCAGTCGACCAATGAACTTGACTTAACTCATAAAGGAGTAAACTTAGTTAAGTGAGCAGTGCTGTCGTAGGGTCCTGACTTAGGATGAACCATGATGGAACCTAACGACACTTGGGACTGAACTGAGATCAACATGGCTTGGACTTAAGAAGTCATTACAAGCACTGTTAACCTAGCATGAGTACCAAGACAATGTTCAAACTACTTTTAGGTAAACCAGTTGCTATGACTAACGTCGCAAGCACCGTTCAGTGCTTACACGATGACACTAATGTAGTGTCTCCCACAAGCTTGTACAGGTGAGCTCGGTAAGCTCTCGGGACTTAATCATGATGCGAGACCTTGTCGTGAAGGCATGCTTTGCCATCTCGAGAAGCTCGTCTTAGCGACCTCCACATCAACCCGGACTCGTCAATGGGGTGAGCGGAATCCCGAACACCACCTTGTGAGTCTTAAAGCTAGTGATGTTGACTCGGTTGTTGATAAGCGACTCGACGAACCTGCCGTCGATGAAGTGGTACACTAAGTTAACCAATCCTGTGATCGGTTAGGGAACATCCTCGACACAACCAAGGAACTCTTATCCAAGGTTCCCCTTGGTCTAGTTTTCCTTGTCGGTCGCAACATTCTCGCCTTACTTAACCATAGGTCATCGGTGATCACCAACATCCATGGTTTGATCTAGAAGGTATGTTCTCAAGCACCTTGGCTACACCTAGGACTTGATCACCCTCACATCGACTAAAACCTAATTTGGCTTGACAACTATTGTCCGACGAGTTGTGCTTGTGTTTCAGCACCACACTCATCACAGTCATACTCCATCTCGATGCCAGGGAACGATGACGGCCCAGAGCATCACGACGGCGTTATGTGGTCAAGATATCGACACTGCTCATGGTGGAGCATCACGAGCACGCACGGACAGGCCAACGTGATACAAACGACAAAGGAGGTCAACTAGGTATTTCTATAGGGATGATATCAACGCGGAAAATGGACGTACGGCTTGACGACACATGAGTACCATTAACGGTCACCACGAACGGACTTCGATGACGTCAAGCAAGGCATTTCAGGGCGAGGCTCACCTTGTAGGCATTTTGCCGAATATCTTGGGTGTGTTCTTGATTCCGTCACTTCATCACCATTCGAAGATCATCTTGGCACATATCTTGGTCGATTGCCACCCCACAATAGACCTGCATCCAGACCAGCTCTAAACATCAAGAAAGTGGGTTCTTCCCTCGTAAACATTTCATCGAATAGGTTGACTGCAGCATTGATCCGACCAATCATTGCACAAATCAGAGCTAACCTTGGATCAATTGTCGATGCTGGTGTGTCAACGACGTGTTCTGGGATCTCATACTTCTCACCGGTCACTCGCTTCTCTGGTTGGGTGCAGTCATGGCGCGGAACGGGGCGACGATGCTGGGTGTCGACCATCGATTGAGGTGTTGGACAGCGGTGATGTGTGGAGAAACGGCAAGCGGACTGAGCGCCATCAGTGAACGGCGCGGACAAGGGAACGCACTCGCTGCGTTCAGCACGACGAGCAGCAGGCGACAGCAAAGAGCACGGTCGGCGAGGAGTAGGGCCTCAGCAGCGGGGTGGCGAGGTGAACCGGTGGAAAAAGTGGCCACGGCGCGCAGGGGAGGCGTGCGGCGCGTTGTCAGGCGAGCAGCGCTCGTTGGGCACCAGAGAGGCGCGACGCTGGACGCGTGACCGGCGGCAGGATGTGCCGGTGAGGCGCGGGGTGCCGTGGGGACGGCGAATAGGGACACACCGTGTTATGATGAAGGCGGCGGCTCCAAGGACGGCGGCGAGGGCCCGGCGGAAGCTCAACAGCCGAGTCTGGGCAAGGGACGGCAGCGACGGTCCAGCGAAATAGGGGAAGGCGCGGCGGCTGTTGTTGATGGCCCGAAGCGGTGAGGGAAAGGGCGGAGCGGCGAGATGAGCGAGAAGGTGAATCCGGATGTGGTGAAGGTGCGAGGAGGAGGGCTAGGGGAGGTCACCGTCGCCATCGAGAAGAGACGGTGGTTTGGGCCGGAGCCGAACGGTGAGGAGGTGGAGCAACACGGCATGGAGGGGGCAAGCGCGGGCGTGCGGGCGAGGCAGGCGGACGGCGGGCCGTCGGCCGGTGTTGGGCGGGGTGCCGACGACGTGGTGCAGGGGCCGGAGGCGAGAGGTGCTGAGGCCGGACGGGGTCGGGAGGAGCAGAGGAGCGTAGTAGATAAGAACCGGAGAGGAGAAAGCGAATTTGGTTTTGTGGCCATGAGGATAAACGTGACATGTGGGACCCACTCTCTCCTCCCCTCTCTTTTCAAATTTTAAATAGGGATAGCAATCATGCTTCAAAATTATTCAATTTTGGTTCAATGACTAAATAAAATGTGAAGAATTTTATGATGCAATCAGATTTCAGAACTGGGCAAGTTGAATTTTGAACTCAGGTTTGAATTAAATTCAAGCAGTGATACTTGATTCAATGAAATAAATGGTAGATTAGATTCAAAAATCCTGAAACTTTGAAGTTACCCTTTTTGAACCATAAGGAACATCAGGAAAAATTTGGAGTTGATTTGGACAAGGTTAAGTACAAAGTTTAAGTTTGAAGTCGACTTTGATTAAACTCTCAGTACGTGTCCAATAAATGGAAAATGTGCTTCAAAATTTTTTGAAACTTTACCGAGAGTCTAATTGGAATATTAGAAGGTCATGGAAAAATTTACAGCCTTAGATTTGAATATTTTTTAATGTCCTATTTTAGGGTTGGAATAATTCCTTTTTCTTTCTCTCTATTTTGTTTTCTTTTCTCCTTTAATTTTTCATTAAAAATGTGAATATTTGGAATTTAAAGATTTTACACCTTAAGTTCCAATATACATTAGCAACCATGTTCTAATTGTAAAATTTTAACAAGTCCCTATTTTTAGTGAACATTGGTTAACTCATATGGTTCATGTGAGTTTGGATTTCCAAGTCCACTTTCAAAATTTTTAAGTTCACATTTTTGCGTTTTTGTTCTTCCGAAAAGCGGGCTTTTACAAGGGACAACATTGTAACTCCACAATCGAACAAACGCTTCATCATGATGTTGCATGCCCAAGGTGGAATTTAAATATAGTGAGCACTATACTAATACATATAACATAGCAAAACCATAATAATATAATGTTCATAACAGCAGCAATTAATTCTTATCTAAAGTGCACGTATTAAACTAAGTCACAACTCAGTGAACAAGTGGCACTTATATCCGCGAGGGACGGTGATTCGGATCAAAGATACCCGTAATACATGACACGTACGCCCGTACTGGAAGTCACCTCGGTGCACTCCATGGACGCCGTATGCAGCCACCTTTCTCAAGTTCCGCCCAAGTTGAATCAAATCAATTCTCAAGGATAGTATCCCCACTCACGGTGCACCATTCTGCTGTGAAGATATCGTGAGCGAGTTTCCGTCTACTGTGATGTGGCCGAAAGCCTGAGGCAATCGAAAAAGTATCAACAAAAGCTTCCCAAGGTACATCAGTTTCCTAAACCCCATATATCCAATATGACTCCAGTACAATTCAAACTTGCTCAGCAGGGTGGCATACGGATCGGACTTTAACCGACACAGGCAGGGCTACACACCCAACACCACGTCTTGTTGCATCCTATGAACCTGCCCGGTCTCATTTTCAGATTACTACTCCATTTCTCTGAACCATTCCCGTGTGAAAAAGTCCTAGACACGCGAGTAGATTCCAACTACTCGACTTCTACTGAATCCTATACAACATTTAGCATAGCATAGTCTACACGATGACTTGACAAATATCCAAATACTCCATGGGTTGATCTGGTCATGCAAGTGGATTTTCAATCACCTTAGCCCTAATGCACAATACTCACCGTAGACATATGTGATACAAATCAAAATTTTGAAATAGCGCTTAAATGCAAACCGGGGAATGCCTGGTAGCAAAACGGTGTCCAAGTTAATCTCTAGAGGGATGACTTCAAGTAGCTCCGGGGTACTCTTGAGCTCGGCAACTAATAGATATGCAAGGAATTATGCAAGTTAATCAATATCGGTATTATGTTATAGGTCAAAGGAATGACAGTTAAGTATAGTAATTTAAGCCTAATGGTTCCGGAAATTGTACAAGGGACACTAGGTACTATGGGGAAGATCTGGACCAAAAATTGGAGATGTTCAAGGAAGCTTGTTGTCTCTAAAATTCCAACAAGTAAAAGCCTTCTCTGAATTTTGATCATAATTCTGGAGGTCTATCAGAGCTACCAGTGGTTGTACGATACAGAGGGGTTCTCATTGGTTCTAGGAAAATTTGTTTCATAATTTTCGAATCATTATACTGTGATATATTGAATTTACAAGTTGGGATATTTTACTGAAATGTTTCTGTTGATTTTTGGGCATTCTGTGAGCAGTTAGGAAAACCTCTAGATTGAACTAGGTTAATAAAGTCCAATGAATATGAAATATTTGCAGGAACTCAGAAACTTACTAAAGAACATTTTGGCAGAATTTCAGAGTTTTCTATGAAGTGAATCAGCAGATAAAAATGAAACATGCTTTTGCCTTAAAGGGCTCTACAGGAAAATCTAAGGATTTTCACATAGATTGGGTTGTAGTTCTGGTTAGTGTGGATAAATATAAAACCAACAAAGTTGGTTTGACAAAAGTTTAAGCTTTATACTGAGAGATATTCAATTTAGAAGTTTGCACAAGTTTCTGTACAATTGCTAAATGAATTTGGCTATTTTTATGTGCATAAAGAATACACAGGTGATCAGACCATATAAATGAAGTCTAATGACCCTGAAAGTTTTCCTGGTGTTACAGGATATTCAAATGAAGGCTCTGGAAAATTTTGGTATTTTTCCAAAGAGCAGAACTATAGGAATTAATTCTATAATCATTTTGCTTATTTGTATTATAGAGAAATTCATATGGACATTCATACAAATCCAAGTATGCCTCGGGAAATTACTCTTTATGCTGGTTCTAGCAAAATTTATTTGGGAATTTTTGGACAACTCTCCTAGGAGTTATAGATTTTCCAATTTGGGGCAAAATCAGGAATAAATTTCAAATGGGAAATGTTTGAATAATCTAGGGGGCCCACCGGTTTAAAATGGACCAATCGCTGGGCGGCAACACGGAGGGTTACTGAGTTAACCGCGTGGTCACAAACAATCCCCGAGCCACAGCTGATCCGGGCGCACCGTTTCTTTGGCTGACAGCCGGGGCCCGCGGGGTTTGTCTTCTACCTCGCGACACCGTCGGTTCCGACGGCGCGCGGTGGCACCCGACGGAGGCCCCTCGCCGCAGCCCGCTCCAGGGCACGGCGACACTCCATTCTCGCTGCCCCCACCTAAAATCAGGCGAGGAACATGGTGGTGCAGTCCTCGACGGCGATAGGTGGCCGGAAATGGCAACGCGACGGCGGCAGCGGCGATTAGGGTTTCGGCCATGTCAGCCGAGCCCTACGGTGGGCTATATCGGTCGGGAAGGCATCTGGAAGCTTCATGGAAGCATGGGGAACAAGAATCTGGCCATAAGAGGGAGAGAAAAGGCTTGGAAACTAGTGGCGAATATGGACAGAGGAGTGATAAATCCGCGGTTGGGAAAAAATGGCATTCCAGTGTGAATACCCGATGAAACTCGATGACTCTTGTTCGAGGTGATGCGCCTGGCCATATAGAACAATATAGCACAGGTGCACAAGGAATAAACAACCGTGCAAAACGATTTTCGCTCGCAAACAGACTATACTCATACTCGAAGATCGTCGGAAGAAATGGAAATACAGGGGCTAGGAAGCATGGCATGAGCATGTTTTGCATGTAAGTGCACACCTTTTTCCTTCAAGGAACGAGGGTAGATGATGCTTGCATCGCCGGGGTGTCGAGGGACAGAGGGCGGCAAGAACAGAGGAGCACGCCGACGGTCCGAAAATCTTCAAACCCGTCGATGGGGAGCCTCAAACTGGGAAGGAGAATCATCAAGGAGCTGTGCAAGAGGTTGGGGAATAACCCAGGGCGAAGAAACTGGAGCTATACCGTTGCTCCCTGGTGGATTTCAAGGGGGAGGAAAAGAACTCGCCGGGATTAAGTTTCTACGCCCAGCTGAAGAACAGAGAGGAAAGGCTCGACTTGGGGGCTGAGGAGGTGATAAGGAGGAGCCTGGAGATGAGCTGTAGGCAGCTGGAGTCGAAGCAAGGAGACAAGCAGCTCTGTGGCAGTTGCATGCCGGGAGATGGGGCCATGGGAAAGACAGGGGCGAATTTGACCCACTGACCAGTGGGTCCCACCCCGCTATTCATCTCTATCTTCTCTGGACACTGAATTCTGCCACCCACTTGTGTCCAAAAATTCTAGATGCTTTATGGTAGGCAAATTTGGAGGTGTAGAAATTGATTCTGAAATCAGAATGTTGATTTGACAAAGTTTCATTTGAATTCAAAGTTGAATTTGAATTTAAGTTGAAATCACTCTAGCTATTGAATTAAAGAATAAACTTGCTTCAAAAATTCTGAAACTTTGCAGGGATGCTATTTGGAATATTTGGAATCCATTGGTCAACTCAAATCTTCATGTTAACTTCATTTAAACAGAAGCTAAGTTTATTCTTTTTGAATTTCCTCATATGGAGTTTGAATCAATTTGTTTTTCTCAATTTCCTTTTTCATTCTTTTTAACATTCAAAAGTTTTGTCCTAACTGAACTTTGAATTTTGGAAATTTGGGATTTTACATCACTAAAGAAATCTACGACCTTGTTGAGGATCTCGAATAGAGCCGGGTCTCGATCAACCCTTTACCTCTTCAAGTAGTCACAAAGGACAACTTGAGTTCCACTATCTGAGGGTAATCACCGAGTCAATGGGGCAACCACACACGCTGAGGGATCCCACAAAATTACTGCGAGAAAGTGAATATAATGCACTAAAAGGATGTACAATAGATGCAAGAATGTATGAGAGATCAAACCCCATGTGCTTAACAATGCATAGATGACTATCGGTACCCCGCAGACCGGGTACCCCCGGGCACAAGGAGTAAATGGCCAAGGACTCGGACTCTACTTGAGAGGATAAATTCGAGGCTTCCACGTCGTGGAGGGAAGGACCAGATCCTTCCTCTCTGCCGGGGTAAGCTCCCGGGCTGCCGCGTGGCTGGCAGAACTGGACCCTCACCTCCCCGCTGAGGCAGGCTCTGGGGCCGCCACATGGCCAATTGGAACCTCGGGGTCAGGCCCACTTCCTCGCAGGGAGAGGCAACGGAACTACCGCATGGCCTGTAGGGCTGAGCCTCCACCCCTCCACAAGGGTGGGCTCCGGATGCGCCACGTGACCTATACCATCAAGTGCTCGACTCCCCAAAGAGGCAGGCTCTGGCGCAACGACATGGCAGACGGCCAACTCAGTGCGGTAGGAGGCCGCAGTAAAGGAAGACGTGCGCTGCTCGGCCAGGCATTAAAGTACGCGCATCTTCCCCAGGCGAAGCGGAGTCGCGCATGCGTAAGTAAAAGGATCCAGTGTCCTGTCTTGTCCAAGTAGCCGGTACAGACCCTTGTTGCAAGAAGGACGAATGGGCCGCAAGGACAAGACGGGCGGGACGTGCACCGCCATCATCACCAACTATGTGTAACCCTGGCGCACAACGCGGCGGGACGACACATTGACGCCCCTGACAAAGGGAAGTAGATAGCAAATAATCCTAGATCTTGTATAGGATTTGGCTCTCCCCGGGACCACCTGTTGGGTCATGGGGCCCACCTTGTGACTGCAGAGTCCTTGAACTATAAATGGACTCGGCAAAAGACCTGGGCAAGGGATCGAAAAATCAGACTAAGACTCATTCACGCTCAAGCAAGGCAATACACAAACAATCCCGTTGACGTAGGGTGTTACGCTCCGGCGGTCCGAACCACGTAAATCCCTCTGAGTTCACCATCCTGCTACGCTCAATATCCTGGGACTAGCCCTCGTGAATCCAAAGAACCTCCGCGGGCTGCTCTCTATGCAGGTCCGGGGGAAGTGTCGTTTAAGACCTTCAACATTTGGCGTGCCACGTAGGGGGTTTTTTCCCCGAGAAGATTTCTACCAGCAGCAATGGTGAACAGCCATTCCAACGCCTGTACATCCAGGCTGCAATCGCGGTGACAGGCGGTAGCTGAGGACCAGGCATCATCTCGCTCTAGAGCAGGATCCCGCTGTAGACCAGCGAGGCCGGGACCTTCACGTCGCCCCGCTGTCACCTCGCCGGCTGCAGGTCGGCACGCCACACCATGGCGTACTCCAGCTGTGACGGTAGCTACAGCGCCGCCGGCAGCAAGCCCAGAGAGTGCGCTCGTAGCAGCGCGAGTGCTACTCCACAATCCACCTGCTGGAGATGCTCCCCGGGGGGCAGCTCAACACTGGATCAACGACGTCGACCACCTCATCACCGCTGCACTCAACGCACCTCCACCAAGGGAGACAAATGCCCAGCCGATGCATGTGTCATTGTCACGGACTCCAACCATCGACTGATGGACGGTGGACTCGCGATCGACCAGGATCTTGGCAACAGACCTGAGAACCGGGCTACAGCACCGCAGGAGAAGACTGCCGAGTTACCATCGAGCGACAGAGGGAACGGCGGCGCACCCTTGAGGCGGACTACAGTGCGCCGGGCCCTGATCCCCAGGCTCATGCCATGCCGCCGCCGAACCCAGCGTATGTTACGCCACCTCCAAATCAAGTGTACGTTGCACCTCCACCCCCATAGGCGTACACTGCACCGCCCCAGCATCAGTGTATGCAAGCCCACCTGCTCACCCGGGGTATGCAATGCCGCCACCGGCACCAGTCAGCCCCACCCAAGGGTGTGCGACTCTAGCATTTCACCTCCGTTTTGTGGTCTGGACACAAAAGTTCCAGCCACACATGCTGGAGAAGTATGACGGGTGTGTCAACCCGAGTGAGTTCCTGTAGATCTACTCCACTGTGATACTAGCTGCAGGAGGCGACGAGGCCGTCATGCCAAGTACTTCCCCGTCGTCCTGACCGGCCCAGCCCTGTCATGGCTCATGAACCTACCCCAGGGGTCCATAACCTCCTGGGATGAACTGTGCCGACAGCTCGTGGTGAACTTCGGCAGTTCCTACAAGCGCCCCGGCACAGAGCTTGACCTCCACACCGTCATACAGCACGCTGGAGAGACGCTGTGATCATTCATCTAGTAGTTCTCTCAGGTACGGAACACAATCCCTCATATCGCTAGCGCATCAGTTATTGTAGCGTTCAGGCAGGGTGTGAGGGACAAGAAAATGCTTGAGAAGCTAGCCACGCATGAAGTGCGTGATGTCTCTGAGCTGTTCGTCCTGGTAGACAGATGTGCTAGGGCAGCTGAGGGACGCAACTGGCACTCCCAACCTTCCTCGGAGGCAAGGGAAGCCACGCCGACTGAGGAAGGAGCCTCTGCAAAAAGCAGCGGCAAGAAGAAGAAGAAGGGCAATGGCAAGAACAAGCCAAAGCCCGGAGCCCATGCAGTGGCGGCCGCCGCTCCGAGACAAGCGCCCTTGGCAGTCGCCTGAACCCGAGGAGCCTGACTTCAAGTGCCTGGTGCACCGCACAAATAGCTATAGCGCTAGCGAGTGCTGGGAAGTGAAGAAGTTCGTGGAGCGCTTCTGTGAACAAAAGCAGAAGCAGCAGCACCAGGAGGGCGCACCTTCCCGCCAGAGGGAGGGCAAACAGAAGGTCGATCCTGAAAAGAAGGATGTTAGTGAGATGTGGTTCCAGGAACCCCAGAGGGCGGTGAAGGCCGTCTTCGAGGGCGGCGACTCTGACTCCAGCAGCGATAAGGAGCGCCGCAAGACTCTTCACGTCATCTATAGGGTAGCCACAGATCCCACGTCCTGGAATGCAGTGAAGACTCTGCGACGGGCAGTGGCCGCGTGGGCCCCCGCTCTGAGCCTGGCTCCCACCACAAGTAGATGAGCACGACAATTAGCTTCGACGCCTTTGACTGCCCGAAGAACATGGCAGGGGCAGGCGTACTCCTGCTACTGGTGTCCCCGACCATCGCCAACGTGAAGGTCATTCACGTGTTGATTGATGGTGAGGCAGGCCTCAACCTCATCTCCACGGCAGCCTTCCGGAAGCTGCAGCTGCCGATGTCCCGGCTCACACCTTCGTGCCCGTTCTCAGGTGTCGGACCGGGACAGATCCTCCCGTACAGAAACATTCACCTCCTGGTGACCTTTGGGACCCCTTAGAATTATCGTACGGAGAGCGTTTTTTCGACGTGGCGGACGTCGACCTCCCCTTCAACGCAATCATCAGGAGGCCGGCGCTTTACAGGTTCATGGCTGTAGCCACTACGGCTACCTCGTACTGAAGATGCCGACGCCTTCTGGTGTCCTCAGGGTCAGAGGGGACCGCTCAGCTGCGGTATCCGCCTTGGAGCAGCTCCAGGTGCTCATAGCCAGGAGGGCTACGGCTTCAGGGGGCATGAAGGAGAGTCAAACAGAGTAGGGTCCAACGCAGCGGGCCTCCACTTTTGCACCCCGTGTGCAATCAGTTGACGAAGATGTCCCAGTAATGGTCGCCACGATTGGTTCTGAGGCTGCCCAGACAACCTGTATCGCGGGTAACCTGGACAACAAATAGGAACTCACGCTCGTCACCTTCCTCCGGGACAACGTCAATGTGTTTGCATGGCAACCATCACAAATGTCGAGGATCCCTAGGGAGGTGATTGAGCACCATCTGAAGATATACCCTGACGCCCGACCGGTGCAACAGAAGCCCAGGAAATAGTCCATCGAGCGACAGAACTTCATCCGTGAAGAAATCGAGAAGCTGCTCGATGCTGGTTTCATCCGGGAGGTCTACCACCCACGGTGGTTGACTAACCCTGTTGTCGTCACCAAGGCTGGCGGGAAGCTTCGAATGTGCATCGACTACACCAACCTCAACAAGTCATGCCCAAAGGATCCATTCCCCCTCTCTAGGATAGATCAAATAGTAGACTCAACATCAGGCTGTGATCTTTTGTGTTTCCTAGATGCGTATTCTGGTTTTCACCAAATACCAATGTCTAGAGAAGATGAGGAACACACTGCTTTTATAACTGTAGATGGCATGTATTGCTATGTCTCCATGCCTTATGGACTCAAGAATGCTCTCCCCACCTTTGTGCGTGCAATGCATAAGACATTTGGGGACCTCATTATAGACCTGGTTGAGGTGTATGTTGACGACATCGTGGTAAAAATTAGAGCCCGCACATCCATATTAGACATCCTGGCCCAAGTCTTCAGCAAGCTGCGCACGACGCGCACAATGCTGAACCTCGACAAGTGCATCTTTGGGGTTTCTGCAGGGAAGCTCCTTGGTTTCTTGGTCTCACACCGAGGAATTGAAGCTAACCCAGAGAACATCAAGGCAGTAGAGCTGATGCGGCCACCGGCCCGTATCAAGGATGTGCAGAAGCTTGCAGGGTGTTTGGCGGCCCTCAGCCGATTCATCTCAAGACTGGCTGAGCGAGCCCTGCCCTTCTTAATGATTCTGCGGAAGTCGGGTCACTTTGAGTGGACCGGGGAAGCGGAAGCGGCATTCCAGGAGCTCAAGAAGCATCTGATGATGCTACCCATTATGGTGGCGCCAGAACCCGGAGAACCGCTCTTGCTATACATCACCGCAACAATGGAGGTGGTCAGCATGGTCTTGGTTGCAGAGTGGTTGGAGCTACTGCCACAATAAGCACCAGAAGGAGCCGCAGAGGGGGAGGCTGAGCCTCAGGGGTCGGACCCAGAAGAGACCCCCCCCCCCCTGCTGTGTGCTCCAACAACCATGTGCCCTCCGGGTCCCAGCACCCGGAGGTCCGACTAGACCCTGGGAGCCACATTCCCCAGGATGCAGACGCATTGCAAGGAGCCCTGGACCCCCCAGGGAGGGTTCAGACCTCCCAACAGTCAGTCTACTACATCAGTGTGGTCCTCCATGAAGCAAAAACAAGATAATTGGAGGTACATAAACTGCTGTATGCAGTACTCATAGCATCGAGGGAGCTCCGGCATTACTTCCAGGCTCACCGGGTTTCAGTGGTGACCTCCGTCCCACTAAAAATCATGCTCCACAGTCCCAACTCGACTAGCAACATTGCTAAGTGGGCAGCGGAGCTAGCGGAGTTCGAGCTAGAGTTCCTACCTCGACATGCAGTCAAGAGCCAAGCACTGGCGGACTTCCTGGCAGAATGGACTCCATCGCCAAGCAACCTAGGGGCCCGGACAATAGAAAAACGGTGCCCAAGGCCCCAGTTTTCACCGAACCTCCCTGGACGCTCTACTTCGACGGCTCCTCGCGGAAGCAGGGGGTCGGGGCCGGGGTCCTGCTCCTCACCCCGACTGGGGAGCAGTTCAAGTACATGGTGCGCCTCGACTTCAAGGCGACAAACAACATGGCAGAATACGAAGCCCTAATCTTCGGGCTAAAGACTGCCCTGACTCTCAATGTCCGTCAACTTCTGGCTAAAGGTGATTCCCAGTTGATCATCAATCAAGCCAAAGGGGAGTGCAGCTGCAATGACCCTCAGCTAGCAGCATACTTGCTGCATGTCCGGAAGCTGGGGAAGGACTTTGAAGTCTTGGACCTGAGCCATGTACCTGAAGCCAACAACTCAATCGCAGAAGACCTGTCATCAAAGGCCTCCACAGGGGCCCCAGTGCCCGAAGGAGTCTTTGCAAGGACGTTACCGCGACCAACCGCCCGAGCAGCCGAACCATGCGAAGGGGGCGAGCCCAGCACCTCGAAGCTGGCAGTCCTGGCGGCCCTGCTACCATGGAGCCCGCCAAGGATCGTATGCGCCACCGGGAGCTCCGAGCTATCAGGCGCCCAAGATCCAGAGGCTCAAGTAAGTCCCGATGCATGGATCTCGGAGGTCCAGCACTACCTGAAAGACAACATCCTTCCCGAAGAACATGCCCTGGCAGAAAGGATAGTCCGCATGGCTAAGAGGTACACGCTGGTGGAAGGGGATCTCTACCGGCGTGGCGCCAACGACATCCTGCTGCGTTGCATTACACGGGAGGAGGGCTGCGACTTGCTCGTAGAGATCCATGGAGGCGATTGTGGGAACCACGCGTCATCTCGCACACTTGTCGGAAAAGCCTTTCGGCACAGCTTTTACTGGCCGACAGCAGTCCAGGATGCCGCCGAGATGGTCAGGAGATGCAAGGCGTGCCAGTTCCATGCAAAGCAGATCCACACACCAGCTCAAGCGCTACAGATGATCCCACCATCATGGCCATTCGCTGTGTGTGGTTTGGATATCCTGGGACCCTTGCCCAGAGCCGTCGGAGGATTCCGGCACCTCTACGTCCCCGTAGACAAGTTCACCAAGTGGCCGGAAGCCGCCCCAGTCGTCACCATCAACAACCAGTCAGCAGTCAAATTCATCAAGTCGATCATCTGCCGGTTCGGGGTCCCGAATAGAATCATCACTAATAATGGGACCCAGTTCACAAGTGTAGCGTTCTAGGAATACTGCGAGGACCTTGGGATCCAAGTCTGTTATGCATCTGTCGCTCATCCAGAGAGCAATGGACAGGTTGAGAGGGCCAATGCAGAGATCCTCAAGGGACTCAAGACTCGCACATTCTCACGCCTTGAGAAGCATGGTGCAAACTGGGTAGATGAGCTTCTGTGTGCACTGTGGGCTAGCCGGACATCAACCAGCCGGGCCACAGGGGAAAGGCCTTTCTTCCTGGTGTATGGGGCAGAGGTCGTCCTCGCCCCAGAAATTACCAGGGGCTCCCCCCGTGTCCGGGTGTACGACGAAGCCGCGCAGGACCAGCTCCGGCGTGAAGACGTGGACCTCGTCGAGGAGGGACGAGTGAGAGCGGCTCTCCGAAATGCACGATATAGGTTGACGCTCCGGCGCTACCACCAGAGGACCGTGCGGAGTAGGGAGCTAAAGATAGATGACCTGGTGCTGCGTCGCATACTCTCACGGGAAGGGGCTAACAAACTCTCCCCCAGATGGGAGGGCCCCTTCCGGGTTACGAAGGTATGCCGCCCTGGGTGCGTCCGCCTAGCCATGGAGGATGGAGAGCGACTGCCCAACCCCTGGAACATCGAGCACATCCGTAAGTTCTACCCCTAGACCAGCGTTAGGACAGTTTTCTTTCATTGTAAAAGGTACATGGTGCCTAGGAACGGTACTTAGGCAACTAGGGCTCCGCGGGCGAGGCTCTGAGTGCACATTTCGCTTAGCCTGGTCCGGAACCCTATGTAGGTGCACTCGACTTCCTTTGTCGCCCAAGCCAAGTCTTTCCGCTTGTAAAACCTGTCCCATCTTATGGGAGACCGCAATGAAAGATTGTTGTCCTACTCTGTATAGGGTTCCTCATTCAAAAAATTATCTTTAATTTCTCATGATATTGCTATGCGTTTGCAATAGATCGTGATCAATCATGAGCGCTGTCATTTTTCCCTGCTCTGGCAACAGTGGGAGCCTTGCTGTCTGGTTGCAGGTGGGGTAGCTTGAGGTACCTGCAATGTGCCTGGGGCCTCGGATGTTCCCATACTCGGGGGTAAGTGTCTCCAGATGTTCTCCCCAAAGAAAAGCTTACACCGAGAGGGAGGTCCAGGGGCACAACCTACTTAGCCTGGTCCTGTACCCTAAGCATGTGCGCCCTTCCTCCCCAACGCTACAGCTGAGTACTGGGGGCCAGATGGACCACCCTTAAGTAGTATGAATAACGAGCCCTAGGTGCAGACGCACTGAATTACCCAAGCCCCACGAGTCAGCCCAAGATCATAAGTCAAGCGACACTAAAAAGGAGCAGAGAAACGATGACCAGCGGACAGAATTACTTCTCCTGTTTTTTGATCTATGCGCAGGTCTTAAAGGAGTTATCCTGGCGACAACCGTCAGAGTACCCACGAAGATTGTGGGCACCGCCAGACCAAAGCTCTGGTGGTACCCCTAGGGGGCCCACCGTCAACGTTTCACGGAAGATGGTGGGCACCGCCAGACCAAAGCTCCGGCGGCACCCCTAGGGGGCCTGCCGTCGACGTCCCTGCATACTCAGTTACAGCAATGCTACCTACGCATCCTAAGCTGCCCTACAACCGTCCGCCCTAACTTCTAGGTATGTGACAGGTGTGCCCATAACAACTGGCCACACCTGTTAGGGGGCCACACTTCGGGGGGCGGCAGGCCCTGGAAGCTAAGGAGCAACAAGCAACTAGAAGATATTGCTAGAAATAAAAGCATGCTGAGTATAAGGGGCACCACAAGCAGATTTTTTTGTCCCAAAATAAAAAGCTTGCCACCACAAGCAACCACAGACAGAAGCTGAAAGAAACACAAAACATAAACAGCGCATGGGGAGCCCTCAGCCGCTCCGCTGGAACCTTGAGGTGATGAGCGCCACCGCATCCGAGACTTCAGACTTGGCGGCCTCTTCCCTCCCGGTGATGAGCCCCTCGAGGACCGGCTGCAGAGAGACATCAGGGTACCAGCTCTAGTAGCAGGCCAGGATGTGCGTCGCCACCTCCTGCACCAACATCCTCCCTTCTACCTCCAGCTGGTTGTCGATGATGGCCCCCAGCGAATGCAACCTCGAGCTGGTGGAGTCATGTGCCTGGAACACTTGCCTCACCTCCTGTGCTGGTTCCCCCACGCGCACCGGACTGAAGCCGAGCGGCACCAGAGCCGAGTCGGTGCCGCCAAGGAACTCCCAGACCTTCCGGGCCTCAGCAGAGCGCGACGCCCGGAGCTCCTGCACCTCCTGCTGGGCCGCCGACAATGCCCGGGGGCCGCCGTCCGGGAACCACTTCTCCTTGGCCGCCAGGGCCCTCTCGCGCTCGCTGACCTCCCGCTCGCAGCGGCTCAAGTCGCCCTCCTTGAGGGCGACGTTGAACTGCGGTCTAGGAGGGCCTGGCACTCGGCGAGCTGGGCTTGCTCCGCTTTAGCCAAGGCGGTATACCGACGGTCTAGCTCGGCGGCGCGGACCCTCGCCCCTTCACGCTGGAGGATGAGCCAGCGGGAGGTCGCCTCCACCTCAGCCTCCTTCGCCGCCAGCTCTTGCTGCCGTTCGGCAAGAGCAGCTTCCCGGCAAGACAGCAGTTGCTGAAGGTCCTCGCAGGACTGGAGGCGGGAGCTAGCCTCAGCGTGGATAGTTGCGGCGTCCGCCTTCAGCTTCTGGGTGACGGCGTCCAGTTGAGCAATGAGCTCGCGCTCCTGCTCAAGGATCTTCATCTCCTCCCGAACAACTGCCTCCCGCTGAGCCGCTCGCCTCTTCGCCGGCCGGGTCCGGGCCTCCAGGGTCCTCGCCTATTCTCGGAGCCGGTCATCCTCATCTTCAAGCCGCCCTTTCTCCCGGGCGAGGGCCGCCTGAGCCTGCCGGAAGGCGGAGTAGGCCACGGCCATGGCCTCAGACAGGGGGAGGGGCTCCACCGTAGCAGCGGGTCCCTGCCTCCCCATTTCTTCAATATCATCCTCCATTTGGAGAGGACCACTGGGGAGACGGGTACTAGAGCTCCCCCAGTCGGAGAAGGCGGGGGGGGGGGGGGGGGGGGGGATCACCGCCAGAAGCAGGCGCGTTGCCCCCAAGGGCCTCCTCCCCGGTGACGGCACCCGGGGCAGCGGCGCCAGCCGACGTAGCGGTGTCAGACGGCGCGGTGGCGTCGGCTGACACAGAGTAGCCGCTAGATGCGGAGTCGTTGGCGGGTGCAGCAGCAGTCGGCGGCGCATGCGGCTGGGCTTCAGCAGCCGCTGTGGGGGTCTCGGGCACGAAGGCCCTGGGCACCCCGGCGGCAGCAGCCCGGTGCGTCGGAGCGGGGCCCGAGGCTGTAGAAGAGCACCGCGAGCCGGCTGGAGCGGCATACCGCCCAGCAGAAGGGCCAGCGGGCGGAGGAGTAGCTATAGTGGTGCTGAAATCAAGCAAACCCGGATCATAAGGAAATGACAGGGTAAGCACACAGCAAAGAGCACCCAAGATAAAATCTATTCAGGCTTACCGGGGGACGTTGAAGTTCCACCGCTTCCCAAAAGGGTTGGGGGGGGGGGGTTCGGAACCCCTGAACCCGCAGCAGGGGCCGCTGAGTGTGCTAGGGGCCCCTGTGGAGGAGGAGTCGGTGGCACCCCCGAAGTCTGGCGCTCCTCCAAATGAGGAGGGAACGCTGAGGTCCCGTCGGTGTTGACGAGCCTCCCCCTCTTGCGTGTCGAGGACTCGGGTTGCAAAGTGGCGCCATCGGCTCCCCCTGACGACGAATGTGGCAGGGCTCCGGCGTCCTAACGAGGTGCGGAGGGGGCCAGCGGTAGCGACCGGGCGCGCTTCTTGGGGGTCGGGTCCGACACCGAAACTGGTGCTTTACCTTTCCCCTTGTGAACAGAGGCGTCGTCGCCTCCCCATTGATGGTGTTGAGGCCTGCTTGAGGCATCATCGCTTGAGGGATCTTCGCCGCTTAGGGGAGCCCCGCCTCCCTCAGTGTCGTCGACGATGTTGACCCCCCAGAACGGGTCCTCGATCTGGTGCTGGGCCAGCACGGACTCGTCGAGTGTCGGCATCATCTTCAGCAGCTGCCTCCTCAGTTCGGAGTCTGAGCACAAGGGGCGGCAGGCCATCGAAAGAGCCAGCTCCTCGGGGGAAATGTCGTCGGAACAGACCCGGGTCAGCATGTCGTGCAGCTGTTGCTCGTCCAGGTTGGAGTCGGGTCTGGTCTCGAGCCGGGTGCTGTCCGATAGGCCGGTGAACATCCATGCCGGGCGGGTGCGGTGCTGGAGCGGCGCTATGCGGCGGGACGTGAAGTCCCTCAGCACCATGGCAGATGACAACCCGTGGTCCGCCAGCATCTGGATCCTCTCCAACAATGGGTTGAATGCCTCCTCCAGCTCTGGGCGCTCCTCCCAGAATGATTGCTCGGAGTAGGGGATCCCGGTGGGGAGGCACATCCGGTCGTGGACTTCGACCTTGGTGATCATCCAATCTTCGCGCCACTGCTCCCATCGTGCAGAGTTGAAGGAAGCAATGTACCTCGTGGGGACCTTGGTGCAGCGCTGGAAGTAGTAGGCACCGAGGTTCTCCTTCGAGCTTCTGCCGGTGGCCCTCAGTACAAAAAAGTACCTGAAGAGCTTCAGCGACGGCATCACCCCCACGAACATCTCGCAGAGGTGATCGAAGATCGCCAGCATGGCGATCGATTTCGGCGCGAGGTGGTGGTGTTGGAGGCCGAAGGTATCCAGGAGCATGACCAGGAAGGCAGATGCAGGCTGGAAGAAGCTGGCCAGCACGTACGACAAAAAAAGCACCATCTCCCCGGCGGAGAGGCTCAGCGGCAGCCTCCCGGGATGGAGCCACTTCTCCTGCTCAGGAGCGTGCCAGCCGAGAGGCCGACGTATGGGGGCCAGGTCAGCGGACCTGGACAGCCAAGACTTGGGCAGGATGCTCACCATGAGGATCGAAGGAGGAGGCTCTGGAAGGGGAGATTGGGGGCTAGAGTGCAAGAACTGGGCTTGGGGCAAGAAGGCACGAGCGCAGGGATGCAGAAGCGGAAGAAAGGACTCTTAGGGGGAAAGGTCTCTTTTTATCCACCTCTGCAAGCCACCTTTGCAAGCCAACAGACGCGACGTGTGAATATCCACGACCTAGGTAGAAGAGCAACAGACCCGCACAGGCAATGACATGAGGGCCCGAGTCGCTTGACAAAGAAGGCGAGCCGGGTGGCGAACTATGCGAGAGGTAACTCGGTGGTTTCTGAAAAGGCAAAAGCAGCGGAAGTGCAGGAGCCACCTTGGGAACCACTGCAGTTAAAGCACGATTGAAGGCGGAAGTCACGTCGCGCAGCACCTGTCCAGTACCCCCGCTTACCAGGAGGAGATGCATCGCCACAACAGCAAGGACGTGTCGCCCAGGGAACTACCCTGAATTGGAGTCGAAAGAGTTGCGCGGGAAGATAAGGAAGAAGACCCCACCTGCGGTATCGACGACTCTCCCGAGGTGGGCTTGGGGGCCACTGCCGGTACCCCGCAGACCAGGTACCCCCACGCACAAGGAGAAAACGGCCAAGGACTCGGACTCTACCTGAGAGGACGAATCCGAGGCTTCCACGTCATGGAGGGAAGGACCAGATCCATCCTCTCTGTCAGGGTAAGCTCCCGGGCTACCGCGTGGCCGGTAGAACTGGACCCTCGCCTCCCCGCTGAGGCGGGCTCCAGGGCCGCCACGTGGCCAATCGGAACCTCGGGGCGAGGCCCACTTCCTCGCAAGGAGAGGCAACAGAACTACCGCGTGGCCCACAGGGCTGAGCCTCCACCCATCCACAAGGGTGGGCTCTGGATGCGCCACGTGACCTATGCCATCAAGTGCTCGACTCCACACAGAGGCAGGCTCCGGCGCAACCACGTGGCGGATGGCCAACTCAGTGCGGTAGGAGGCCGCAGTAAAGGAAGGCGTGCGCTGCTCGGCCAGGAATTAAAGTACGCTCGCCTTCCCCAGGCAAAGCGGAGTCGTGCATGCGTAAGTAAAGGCTCCAGTGTCCTGTCTTGTCCAAGTAGTCGGTACAAACCCGCACTGCAAGACGGACGAATGGGCCGCAAGGACAAGACGGGCGGGACGTGCACTGCCATCATCACCAACTATGTGTAGCCCTGGCGCACGACGCGGCGGGACGGCACATTGACGCCCCTGACAAAGGGAAGTAGATAGCATTTAATCCTAGATCTTTTATTGGATTTGGCTCTCCCCAGGACCACCTGTCGGGCCCTGGGGCCCACCTTGTGACTGCAGAGTCCTTGAACTATAAAAGGACTCGGTAGACGACCTGGGGAAGGGATCGAAAAATCAGACTAAGACTCATTCACGCTCAAGCAAGGCAAAACACAAACACTCCCGTGGACGTAGGGCGTTATGCTCCGGTGGCCCGAACCACGTAAATCCCTCTGTGTTCACCATACTGCTGCGCTCAATCTCCTGGGACTAGCCCTCATGAATCCAACGAACCTTCGCAGGCTGCTCTCTAAGCAGGTCCAGGGGAAGTGTCGTTTAAGACCTTCAAATGATGATCTCCCTTTCCCAAATCTTAATTCCAAAATGATTTAACTTTTTAGGGCTTTAGATGTGTGGGGGGATGTGTTTCTGTGCTCTTGGGATGTGTGACGGCACATGGGTTCTTAGTTAGGGTTATGGAGTCGTGGATCACCTATTTATATATAATCTGAAAAAGTTACTGTTAGGGATCCCAACGACCGGACTAGTCCACTCAGGGGACCAAACTAGTCTGGTGTGCTGTGTGATATGTGCGCGAATTGTGGAGCGCACCTAAAACCCTAATTGCTCTAGGTGAACCATACTAACCCGCATGGGAAAAAAAAGTTAACCGGACTAGTTCGTGGTGAGTCCAGTAACTAAGTCGGACAAGTCCGCAATTAATTGGACTCGTCCGATTCAAGGTGAGATGTGAGTTGTGTTGGTTGACTACTCCAAATCTTGGGACTACTAGTCTAAATCTCTCCTCCTTTGGCATTAGGGCACAAAAAGGAAAAACTGAGGGAAATTGCTCTCCATCACTCGCTCTCACTTTTGGTCTTGTCCTCGTCCTCATGTTCATACTGGGGAGGAGGAACAGAGACACCTGTAAGTCCAAAATAGGCTAGTCCCGTGAGAGTGCAAGCTCTGTGAAGTTCTCTTCGGACTCTTCGAAGATCTAAGGAGATCCCATAGGTTCAATATCCAATTTCTCACAGATAGCTTTTATGTTTTCCTTCATGTACCTCTGGTGCCTCTTCCTAGCCAAGCTTTCCTTGTGTTGCTTTACTTCCACTTTGCGGCAGGATGCAAAGATGGAGGAAAGCATCTTTAGAACACCACTTGAGGACTCTATGGAGGGTGGAGGTGAAAAACTAGTAGCTGAAGCCCTTGTGCCTTCATTTGCTTATTTTGACCTTTGTTCCCTTGTAGGAGAAGCAGGTGCATTGGGAACACTATAGGTTGTGGGCTTCTGAGGCTTGATACTGGAATGCTCATTATCCTTGACAAACTCAAGGCCGATTACCTTCTCAACCATATACATTATGTATGGCGCATAACCACACGACCTGTTGGAAGTGATTGAGATGTTCACTACATCAATGTAGATATACTCAAACACATTGAAGGTCCGTCTCTTGCTTGTCACTTTCATCAAGGTCATGGGTGTCCCTTGAATGGTCCCTGCATCTTGTTGACAGCTGTTATATACATATTTCACCCATCAATATAACTAAACTATGTGAAGAAAATACCATTTCTTGCACACATCACCTTTCTATTTAACCTATTTCCAATTGTCCTTGGAGAAATAGTGCATGCACGTATTTATTGAAGGAAATGAGGTGAAAGAGGGGGAGCAATCCTATAAAGTATCATCCCAACCAATCAAGCGCTGACATGTGGCACCACATGGATCAAATGGCCCACAAACAGAAGTATCTGAGGCCATCCAATGGTGTATCACCTATATTAGTAAAGGGGACCTACCTATCAGTGACCTAGAGGAAACACAACCCCTACAGAGCACTGACCAGGTCGGTCGAACCCCCTGTTGGACCGACCTGGTCCTGACGCCAAACATGGTCAATCAACATGTGTTGGATCCTCCCGGCTTCTTGAAGACAATGATGACTCATTCGCGCGCTTGTGGTGGCTGGAACTGACCCTTCTCCACCTATAAATAGGACCCCCTACCCCCACTTCCCACACACACACCACTTGAGTATTCACTCTATTGTATCCACTACTCTCCATGGGTTTAGAGGCATTTAGGCTTTACAGAGGAGAACCTCTTATCCATAGTCCAAGTAAGAGAGCAGTATAAGGAGTCTCTTCCAAATTCCAAATTGGGAATGGTATGGCTCTCATATTATTATTTGTATTTTTGACTTTGTTCATAATAAAGATGTTATATTTAGTCTTCTTTTATTCATATACTTGGATGAAGCGTTTCTTGTTTGACTGTGCATTCCATGTATGTGGTAGTAGTATTTATGATTATGTCATATCACACTCATTATATCATCATAGAGACTACAAACCCCACTATAGTCTAATTAGTTATGGCATGATCATGTTAATATGAATGACTTATGTTATGTTTCAACATTGGTTCAACAATTTTTGGGATAGTCATTGTCTTAGAATGGCTTGTGATGCAGCTCTTAAGGTATTTACTTAATATTCTAGCATGGTTCTAGGATAGTTAAGTAGTGTTGGATGCCTCATAGACCCACCGATTGAAGAGGTAGGCAGTAGGTCGTTGCAGCCTCTCTGTCCTTGTAATCCACCACGTTCGGCTATGTGACAACCGGTTCCGAAAATGAACCAATTTTTGATACATCTGTGTGCCTGGGATGTTTAACACACATGCACAAGTGTTTCACAAATGATAAACAAATATATGTCTCAAATAGTAACACTAATAATAGTACCTTATTACAAACCAAATAGTCTTGAATACAAGCTCTAAACGACTGGAGCGGAAAAACACTAAACACTAAGACTCCAGCTCCACAGGCAAGCTTGACGGTAACACGCACGCCTAGAACTCCTCAAACTCCGGGTACTCCACATTGTTGCATGCCTCTGAATTTGTTGTGGAAATAGCAGGGGTGAGCACATGTCATACTCAGCAAGTGTGGGAAAGTATGACATGTAGCATAGACAATGAATGATAATTAAAAAAGCTAATTGCATAAAAGTACATTCAAAATAGTTGAAAATGCAATAATATTATCACTAATTGAGGTCCTTTCCAAAATAACCCATATAACATTAATTTCAACTTAAGTAACCAATACCAGCAGTAATAATTCATAATAAACTCATAACTGCTCATCTATCTCAATTTCATCAATTCCATATACCAAAGCCAATTAATGAATCAATACTGACTCTCAATTAAATTCCAGCCATTAAACTATATTCAAGGTCCATAACTCTAATCATGTGAGGGTCCAGGTTGCTCATAACCGGAAGAACGGCTATCATGATAGTTTTTAACACACTTTGTAGAGGTTGTACCACTTTACCCACAAGTTTGTGATTTTATCACCTTTCGATGACTATGGAATCTCAATTATGTTGTCTCACAATTCCTTTGGTGTGTGACCAAGAGATCTCAAAATATCCTTTACAAAGTGATATCTAGCATATTTAGACCCCACTGAGATTTCACTGGTGGTGATGTCCCCAACATAGCACATCCAACCAAGGGCCCCCTCTTGAGCCATTCAGATCCAAGGGTAGTCCCACCATCACTATAAACCCATTCGACTACCCCTGCCCTGAGCTTTCCTAATGGTCCAAAAAGTACTGGCAAAACATTAATTAGTCAGCAAAGCCGCACATAAACTTGGCCCTGGGTGGCACTGTAAATCCCGGATGGTCGCTCCATGAACTGTCCTTAGATCTAAA
The DNA here is from genome assembly GCA_036927565.1 of Tuctoria greenei. Classification (NCBI taxonomy): domain Eukaryota; kingdom Viridiplantae; phylum Streptophyta; class Magnoliopsida; order Poales; family Poaceae; genus Tuctoria; species Tuctoria greenei. The sequence continues at coordinate 159,955,971 of JAYESD010000008.1, read as the reverse complement.
GCAAGCAAAACCACCCAAAGAGTCCAACCCATTCCACATAACTGGCTTGCTTAGATCCCTAGGAACCATGTTGCTAAAGGGTCATTATTATAAACTCTCATCATTAGAGTGTTTAATAGTTCGTAATTAAGCAATATGATTGTTTCTCAAGCCCAATTGAGTATAGCAAAGCAAAAAGTGTAAAATACCCTTCCCGACTCTCTATATTGTGTTCAAGCGACAAGGGTGGTCATATAAAACTAGTAAACTCTTATAATTGGGTTTTCCAATCAATTTGACACAAGCATGCAATTATGAAAACAAAACATTTAAAAACCTGGATCAAAATGATCAAGGACACTTGCCTTGCTCTTGAGCTTGGTTTGGATCGAAGGCTTCAAAATTCTAGTTCTGCAGGTCCTCGAAAGCACTCTCTATAGCGCTGCCTCTATTCCGCGCGACAAACATGCAAAACAAACATTACGGTCAATAAATGCTCATATATTACTCAATATGGCATGATATGCATGATTAATGCAATTATGAGGTAAAACTCATTAATGAGTTGCTATTAATTTTTATTAACTAGTTACAACTGTAAGTGCATCTAGGATATCCCTTGTGGGTTTTGGCCAATTGATGACAAACATATGAGATCCTAATGAAACTACTGAGATGATTGCAGGACAAACAAGTGAAACATCTTGATGCACACAAAAAGGTGAAAAATGAAGTGGTGTTCAAAGAGAGATACTTTGATGAAGCTTGGAAGACCAAATTAGATTTTGAATGTATAGGGAGTGTATGAAAGACACACTCCAAGAGCTCACAACTTTGCGCGAGGGTAAGGGATTAAAATTAACCTAACTTTCACAAAGCACCGGACTAGTCCGATCATGGACCGGACTAGTCCGTTCATCTTTCTGGAATCCCACTTACAAGGAGACCAGACCAGTCCGTGCATCCACCGGACTAGTCCGTTGATGTTTCTGGAGTCTGTCATATTGAGGGACCGGACTAGTCCGATCATGGACCGGACTAGTCTGTTGAACTTTCTGGAATCTCCCATTCGTGGAGATCAGACTAGTCTGCGGACTAGTCCGATGAACATTCTGGAGTCACCTTCTGATGGAGTAGGTTTAGGCCTGATCTTCCAAAAGGTATGTCGATTGGGGTGGAGAACTCGACGTTGATGATCCGCGGCACTCGAGCGGTTCGAGTACCCCTGCAATCACTACACCACGGCTCCGTTGGTTATCAACCGTGCTGCACACGCTTGACCTCGCCAAGAAGGCTAATCCCTGCAAGTGCAATCGAGAACACGAGCAAGAACGTAGAAGACACGATCGGAAATCACGAAATTGGGGTCTCACAAACCGTAGAACGGCGATATTATTGATCTAAGCAAAACCCACCGATATGACCGGCGGCTGCAGTATTTATAGGCTAGGGTTCTACCAAAACACGATTAAACGCGTCCCTAATGGACTCTTACGGGATACAAGGCCCAATGGCCCGATTCGGTGGCGCAGCACCGGACAGAAATCTGGACTCGATTTGTTTCGACGATTCCCAATGACTCCGGAGGAATTTTGAGGTGAGACCAGAACCATTGGAAAGTTTATCTTCTCCTCTTTCCGTGCATATGTAGAACGTTGAAAACGGAGTCCGTATGCCTCCTGGGCATCTGTTTTAAGGTGGACTGCTCCTGGACTCTGAGTTGAACTCGAGTCCGAGTTGTAAACTGTTTCCATCTACTTGTGGACGTCCCAGGTGGTTCTCCACGCTCCCAAGGCCTCCTTCCTTCACTTGTTGATATTTTCCATTATTCCTAATAACAATTAAATCATCACATAGCAATCTATTCTCAAACTCACATGCAAAAGAAGTTAAGAACGAATTCACCTGCTGATTTAATAACCGTGCCCGTGCTCTTGTCATTGGTCCTTGCAGTTCAATGCGCGTCTCTGCTGTTGTGATGTCCTCATCATCCTCCCCCTCTTGAATTGGAGTCGTCCTCGACTCAAGTTCATCTTCTTCTCCCAAGTACGGTCGCAAATCTGAAATGTTAAATGTAGGACTAACCCCAAAATCGGGAGGCAATTCAAGCTTATATGCATTCTCATTAATCTTTTCAACGATCTTAATAGGACCAGCAGCTCGTGGCATAAGTTTAGATTTTCTCAAGTCGGGAAATCACTCTTTTCTCAAATGTAACCACACCAAATCGCCCGGTTCAAGTTTTACTTCTTTTCTACCTTTACTACCTGCAATCCTATACTTCTCATTCATCATTTCAATATTTTTCTTTGTAGTTTCATGCATCTTAAGAATGAATTCAGATCGTTGTGTAGCATCCAAATTTATAGTTTCAGAAGGAGGCAAAGGTAGTAAATCAATAGGAGCACGGAGATTGAAACCATACACTACCTGGAATGGACTTACCTTTGTCGTGGAGTGAACGGATCTGTTGTAAGCAAATTCTATATGTGGTAAACACTCCTCCCACAACTTCAAATTTGTTTTCAAGATAGCCCGTAACATAGTGGATAAAGTACGATTAACTACCTCGGTTTGTCCATCCGTTTGTGGGTGACATGTAGTTGAAAACAGCAACTTGGTTCCCAATTTATACCACAAAGTTCTCCAAAAATGACTTAAAATTTTTGCATCACGATCAGAAACAATGGTATTTGGCACACCATGTAAACGAACAATTTCCGTCATAAATAAATCAGCAATGTGTGAGGCATTATCATTCTTATGACAAGGTATAAAGTGTGCCATTTTGGAAAAACGATCAACAACTACAAAAATACTATCCCTCCCCCTCTTAGTACTAGGCAATCCCAAAACAAAGTCCATAGAAATATCCTCCCATAGTACACTAGGAACAGGAAGAGGCATATAAAGACCATGTGGGTTAAGACGAGACTTAGCTTTGTTGCAAGTAGTGCATCGTGACACGTAGCGCTCGACATCACGCCTCATCTTTGGCCAAAAGAAGTGTGTGGACAGCACGTCTTCAGTTTTCTTCACTCCAAAATGTCCCATCAAACCTCCTCCATGTGCTTCCTGCAAAAGCAATAGACGAACGGAGCTAGCTGGAACGCATAGCTTGTTAGCACGATAGAGGAGACCCTCTCGCAGCACATATTTATTCCAAGTTCTTCCTTCTCTACAATTTTCAAAAGCAACTTTGAAGTCCAAATCAGTAGGATATAATGCTTTAATTGTTTCCAAATCAAAGATTTTATGATCAAGTTGGGACAGCATGGTATAACGCCTAGATAATGCATCGGCAATGATATTTTCCTTCCCTTTCTTATGCTTAATGATGTATGGAAACGACTCTATGAACTCAATCCATTTAGCACGTTGTTTATTCAGATTGGTTTGACACTTAAGATACTTCAATGATTAATGATCGGAATGTATGACAAACTCCTTAGACCAAAGATAATGTTGCCAAGTTTGTAATACACGGACTAAGGCATACAATTCCTTATCATAAGTGGAGTAATTCAGAGAAGGACCATGAAGTTTTTCACTAAAGAAAGCAACGGGTTTACCTCCTTGTATGAGAACGCCTCCAATACCAATGCCGCTTGCATCGCATTCTAGCTCAAAGGTCTTGTCAAAATCAGGAAGTTGTAGTAATGGTGCTTGTGTAAGCTTCGATTTGAGAGCATCAAAAGCTTGTTGCTGCTGTTCGCCCCATCGAAATGGAACTCCCTTCTTCGTTAGCTCATGTAGAGGTGCTGCAATGGTGCTGAAATCCCGCACAAAGCGCCGATAAAATCCTGCAAGACCAAGAAAACTACGAACCTGTGTGACGGTAGTTGGGGCTGGCCAGCTGGTGATTGCTTCAATTTTTGCCTCATCCATCTCAATTCCCTGCGAGGAAACGACATAGCCAAGAAACGAGACTCGATTGGTGCAAAAAACGCACTTTTCGAGGTTACCAAACAAACGTGCATCTCTCAAACAGTAAAAACAGCACGTAAATGATCAAGATGTTCATCATATGACTTGCTGTAAATGAGGATATCATCGAAGTAAACCACCACAAATTGTCCAATGAAAGCACGTAAAACCTCGTTCATTAATCGCATAAAGGTGCTGGGTGCATTAGTTAAACCAAAAGGCATGACTAACCACTCATAAAGTCCAAACTTGGTTTTAAATGCAGTTTTCCATTCATCTCCTAGTGCCATTCTAATTTGGTGGTAACCACTACGCAAGTCAATTTTTGTGAAGATGATAGCACCACTCAATTCATCAAGCATGTCATCTAATCGAGGAATAGGATAACGATATCGAATGGTGATGTTATTAATCGCTCGACAATCAACACACATGCACCAACTACCATCTTTCTTAGGAACCAAAAGAACAGGAACTGAACAAGGGCTAAGGCTTTCATGAATGTACCCGCGGTCCAAAAGATCTTGGACTTGTCGCTGAATTTCCTTAGTTTCTTGTGGATTCGCCCTGTATGCTGCACGATTTGGCAAACTTGCTCCTGGAATCAAATCGATCTTGTGTTCAATGCCTCTCATCTGTGGTAAACCAGGTGGTATCTCGGAGGGAAACACATCCTCAAACTCCTGCAAAAGGTTAGCAACAGCAGGGGGCAATGCAATAGACAATTCATGAAGTGAAAACATGGCTTCTGTGCAAACTAAAGCATAGCACATCCCCTTAGCATCGAATAAATCAGCAAGTTCAGATTTAGTTGCGAGCAATGATGGTGATTTTAACTTAATAACTTGCTGTTTTTCAGATTCTAATTTAGTTGTTTTGCCCTCACGAATTTTACTCTTCTCAAAATGCACAATTTCAGCAGGAGTCATGGGGGGCAAAGTGATTTTCTTTCCCTTATGCATGAGAGTATATTTATTGGTTCTACAATGATGAATAGCATCTGTATCAAATTCCCAAGGACGACCCAATAAAAGAGAACAAGCATCCATAGGAACAACATCAAAATCAGCAAAATCATGGTATGAACCAATTGAAAAATGGATTCTCGCTGTTTGTGTTACCCGAACCTTACCGCTGTTGTTGAACCATTGAATGTGGTACGGATGAGGGTGTGCTCTTGTTGTCAAACCGAGTTTCTTGACGACGTCCGTGTTTACCAAGTTATTGCAGCTACCTCCATCAATTATAGTGTGTACACGGCAGTCCTTGACGACGAGAAACATGTGGAAGAGGTTGTGTCATTGTAGCTTGTCGTCGGTCTCCACTTTGGAGCTCAAGGCGGGCTGCACAATGATGCTCCTATAGTTCTCCGTCGCCGTTGTACCAAGTACCTCTTCTTCGGTGTGTTCGTCATTTGGATCTGTAAAGTCAGTAGCAAGAGAATATTCATCTTCAACATCCGAAGTACTATCATACCCGCCGTCGTCGCGTGCTATGTATGCTCGTTTGCTCGGGCAATCTCTCATCATATGACCAAGTCCCTGGCAGCGGTGACACTTAATGTCGGAAGTACGACCCGTAGAAGGAGTGGACGACGAAGGCTTGAATGATGTCGCCTTGCTGCCTTCCGGCACGCGAGAAGGTGGAGCAGCAGGTATAGTTCGTTGGCCGCCATTGGGTGGTGTAGTCGCTGCACGGGGGGCCGAAGATGGTGCTGTTTTGGATGCTGTAGTTGCTGCACGCGCCGTGAAGTTGCTCCTCGTGCGTTGTTGCTGTTGTTGTCGGCCCTGCAATTCTTTTTCTGCCAACATAGCAAGCTGAAACAATCTGTTAACAGTATCATATTCTTTGTAATCAACAATGTCCTGAATTTCACGCCTCAACCCCCCATAAAAACGAGCTATTTTATCATCCATGTCCTCTACTACCCCACAACGCAGCATACCCTTTTGTAACTCTTGATAATACTCCTCTACGGACATGTTACCTTGGTCTAAACGCTGCAATTTTTGTGAAGGTCCCGCTGAAAAGATGGAGGAACAAATCGAACACGCATAGCTTCCTTTAATCTATCCCATGTTGGAGGATCAGTTCTAGTTTTAACAAGTTCATTCCACCATATGATAGCAAAGTCCTTAAACTCACTAGTGGCTTGACGAACTCTATGTTGTTAAGGAACAAAATGGGAATTAAATTTTTGCTCTACTGTCATCTCCCAATCAAGATAAGCCTCAGCATCATAAGCACCGGAAAAAGAGGGTATAGTAAATTTCACTTTAGCAAAAGGATCATCAGGAGGGCGGTTATAATTGTTATGATTATTACCTCCCATACCTCGACGATAAAGTGGCAGTCTTGGCTGATTACTGTGATCTTCCAGTTCATCATAAGCATTGTCTTCTTGTCTTCCAGCGAGAGGCAACCGAGCCTCAAAAGTATTCATCCGAAGAGCAAGGTCATCCAGTTTGCGAGTCAAGTTCGCCAATGACTCCTCCGTTGATGCGTTGTATTTGGCGAACATATCACGTAACTCAACATGTTGAACACATTCGTCATTATTTTCTTCTCCTGCCATTGTTAGTAGGAAACAAAAGACAACAAAAAAAATTTTATCCCTATCAACTACAGTGACAATGTGGAAGGTGGAAGAAAAACAATCTCTCTCACTCAAGCGTCTTACCACGCTCTTACAAGTGTTCTTACCGACACAGCAGGTGGTGTGGACGGTGAGATGAACCAATGAAGCGTGGGGTGATTGCAAAGGTACCTGTTATGCTCAAGAGAAAAGTGGAGCTTGGATGGCACAATATGGTGGCTAATAAGCAGAAAATCGTTAACAGCTAAACAAAGTTGAATAAGTATTCAATGTAGGAAACTGTTGCTGGTCAACTGAGTGTCCTAGAGCCTAGCACAACACAAGGAAGTATCAAGGCAAAAGAAAGACAGAATGATATAACCAAACAAACAGCACCAAGTGGTATAGGCCAATTGCTTTAATATGCGTGCTCTTCACTATTTTTTTTTCTTTTTTATAATAGTTTTTTGATATTTTTTCATTACTCAGTAGCACAAATATAGGAAGCACACAAATTTGCAGCTCAATTGGATGTAATATTCGGCCTATAGAAAATCAAGAAGGTTCTTTAAAATTCGTGCTGAAACTTCGGAGGCTGGATAGCCTATCTTCCGAGGGGAATTTGGGCAATCTAATTTCGCCGAATGCGGCTACGCGGCGAAAAATCAGATGCGAAATTTTGCGTAGATGAATTTGAAAAAAAATTCGCCCGATTTCGAGTTCGTATGCGAAAGTTATGGCCGTTTTAAGGTAGGCTGTCCGAGTTACGTTTTTTTGGATGTTGATTCCAACTCGGTTTGAGAACAGAACTCGCAAACGGATACGAAAACGATCGGCAATTTGCACAGCAACTAATGGGGTGGTGTGTGATGATTCAAGGATGAATGGCACGAAGATTTGTCACCTAACCTAGGGCTGGCGATGCGGGAGTTCACGCAAGGTGGCTAGCTAGGGCAAACCGATGAACGTGGCGGATCGGTTTGTTATTTAGGGATTGTGGAATAGGTGTCGAATAGCAAGAAAACAAGGACGAAACACGATAACTAGGATCAAAAAACACAAATCTAAACCAGCAACAAGACTCAACCACACGAATGCAAACTCAACAATGCAAACTGAAAAACGAAACTGCAGGCACTATAGTCTGGGAAGCGGTAAAAAGGATCTAATTTTTTTTGTGGCTTTTTTGTGGACTCTAGGTACGAAACAAAATCGATCTAATGGAAGGAAGGAAAACAAAGATACCTCACGGGCAACCTGGAAATCTGATACCAATTGATGAGTAGGTTTAGGCCCGATCTTCCAAAAGGTATGTCGATTGGGGTGGAGAACTCGACGTTGATGATCCGCGGCACTCGAGCGGTTCGAGTATCCCTGCAATCACTACACCACGGCTCCGTTGGTTATCAACTGTGCTGCACACGCTTGACCTCGCCAAGAAGGCTAATCCCTGCAAGTGCAATCGAGAACACGAGCAAGAACGTAGAAGACACGATCGGAAATCGTGAAATTGGGGTCTCACAAACCGTAGAACGGCGATATTATTGATCTAAGCAAAATCCACCGAATATGACCGGCGGCTGCAGTATTTATAGGCTAGGGTTCGACCAAAACACGATTAGACGCGTCCCTAATGGACTCTTACGGGATACAAGGCCCAAAGGCCCGATTCGGTGGCGCAGCACCGGACAGAAATCTGGACTCGACTTGTTTCGACGATTCCCAATGACTCCTGAGGAATTTTGAGGTGGGACCAGAACCATTGGAAAGTTTATCTTCTCCTCTTTCCGTGCATATGTAGAACGTCGAAAACGGAGTCCGTATGCCTCCTGGGCATCTGTTTTAAGGTGGACTGCTCCTGGACTCTGAGTTGAACTCGAGTCCGAGTTGTAAACTGTTTCCATCTACTTGTGGACGTCCCAGGTGGTTCTCCACACTCCCAAGGCCTCCTTCCTTCACTTGTTGATCTTTTCCATTATTCGTAATAACAATTAAATCATCACATAGCAATCTATTCTCAAACTCACATGCAAAAGAAGTTAAGAACGAATTCACCTGCTGCTTTAATAACCGTGCCCGTGCTCTTGTGATTGGTCCTTGCAGTTCAATGCGCGTCTCTGCTGTTGTGATGTCCTCATCACCTTCACACAGCACCGGACTAGTCCGAGGTTGGACAGGACTAGTCCGGCAGACATTCTTGACTTCAAAACACATTGAGACCGGAAAAGTCTGGACTTGCACCGGACTAGTCCGGTGTTAGTGTTTTTCAACGGCTAGATTTTGGAAACCCTATAAATAGAGAGTCCGTCGCTTTCCTATAGACACACACGTCGAATACTGACCGAAGAGCAAACCCTAGCGCCACCACTTCGTCCCAAAAGCCCAAAACACATCTCCCCACACATCTAAAGTTCAAAAAGAGTGAAATCAATTGAACACTTGGATTCGGGATTGGGAGACCGTCGTTCTTTCATTGCGAGCTCTTGGGTTTGATCTTTCTATAATCATACTCTGCATTGTAATACTTTTGAGTGTATTTGATCACTTCTTTCATTGTAATTCTCGTGGGAGCCCTCAACGTGTGAGGTTGCCCCACAAACTTGGTGATTACCCATGATAGTAGAATCAAGTCGGCCTTCGTGGTGACTTGAAGAGGGAAAGGGTTGGAGACCCGGCTCTGTGTGAGCTTCATCAACGAGGACGTAGATCTCGTGGTGAGATCGAACCTCGGGAAAAATTTTTGTGTCTTGCGTCTCATTTACATAAAATTTTGTTCATTAGATCACTTGAGTGATAAACATCAACTTAAGGCAATTACAAGTTACATCTGCATTCTTATATTAATCTCAAGCATAAATATCAGTTGTTCTCATTTCCGCTGCTAAAATTTATTTTCCCAAATCACACCTGATCAACACACATAATTTTTGCACACCGGACTAGTCCGCCCACACAACCGGACTAGTTCGGCCAACCAAGTTTTGACAATTCTATTAAGTGTGCAGGAAATTCAAAAGGCCTATTCACCCCCCCTCTAGGCCACATTCAATTGGTATCAGAGCAAGGTTCTCCACCAACGAGACTCACATCTCAGAGAGATCAATGGCCTCTGAGAAGAACAACGATATCTCGAAGATGAACATTAATGAGGAGGAACAAGAAACTAAAGCTTTTGATGTGCTAAAAGAGAGCCCACACGATGATGAAGAAGTGCGACAATTGAAGGCACTTCTGAGAAAGAAACTGCTAGGACAAAAAGGAAAAGAAGAAGAGAAGACGACCGGGAGCGGTCATCACGACTACTCCCGATAGCCTTACAACTACAACCGTCTCAATTCAAACAACCATTATCTTTCCATTCTTATGGGAAAACCTCCAAAGTTTGACGGAAGCGACTATACAATGTGGAAGTACAACATGAAGATGCATCTAATATCCCTAAATCCTAGTCTATGGCACATCATTTGCACTGGCATAGATATCCCGGACACGGATGAAGAACTCACCCCAGAACAAGAACAAGAGATTCAAAGAAATGCACAAGCCGTCGCCGTGATCACGTCATCATTAAGCAGAGAGGAATTCACCAAGATTGATAGCTTAGAAAGTGCAAAGGAAATCTGGGATACACTTAAGACAGCTCACGAAGGAAATAGATCGGTTCGTGAAGCAAAAATCGAAATGCTTGAAGGAGAGTTGGGGAGATTCGCTATTGAAGAAGGCGAATCACCTCAAGACATGTACAACCGGATGAAGGCACTCATCAACAATATACGTGCCTATGGAAGTAAGAAATGGACGGATCATGAGGTAGTCAAGAGAATGATTAGAGCCTTCATGCCAAGAAATGTCACTCTTTGCTCAATGATTAGAGAAAGCCCCGGTTTTCACAAAATGACCCCCGATGAGTTGTTGGGGAAGATCATAAATCATGAGATGATGGAGAAAGAGGCAAAATACGTCAAAGACTTGGCCGAGCTCACTTCCTCCAAAAGGAAAGAGGTCGCTCTCAAAGCTACATGCCGACCCAAACTCAAAGAAGCTCGTGAAGATCAAGACGATGGACATACAAGTGATGAGAGCACCGATCTTGATGATGAGGAAATGGTACTCTTTATCAAGAAGTTCAAGCGAATGATGAAAAGAAGACACGGCAACAACTCAGATGAAGGCAAAAGCAAGGACAAAGGAAAATGCAAGGCTCGACGCACTTGCTACAACTGCGGAGAGTATGGTCACTTCATGATGGACTGCCCCTATGAAGAAAACAAAAAGAAGAAGGAAACAAAATCTCAAGAAAAGAAAAATTTAAGAAAAAGAAGACAAATCCATCAAGCTCACATTGGCAAGGAGTGAGACTCAAACGATGAGTCCTCCTCCGATGAAGAAGAAGAGATGGCCACTATTGCAATCAAGAAACCTACTATAAAGGCCACACTCTTTCCAAACATGGGAGGACGGGACATGAACAACAACACTTGCATTATGGCTAAGGAAGGCAAGAAAAAGGTACGGCTCACTCCTCCTACGCTAAATTCCTCTGTTGATGACTTTGACAGCTCTAGCGATAACGAAGAAATGTTTAGAGGACTAAGTAAAATTGCTCTAAAGAAAATGGAAATGTTGTCGAACGAAATTTTTGAGAAGGAAGAACTTCTTGATCGACAAGAAGATATGCTCATTCGTGAAAGGAAGAGATATCAAGAAGTTGAAAAGCTTCTCGAGGTTGAAAGAGAGAAGAACTAGTCGCTTGAAGTTGAGTTAGCCATGAGTAAGGAAACTTACTCAAAGCTAGAAGACTCGCATATTGCAATCAAGGAAGAACTTGCTAACTTGTCAAAAGTTAACAAGATCCTTGAGGTGCAAGTTGAGTCGCTCAAGCAAAGTGACTCCTCTTCCTCCAAGAGCTCTTTCTCCAAAGATATGAGTTCGACAACAATCGAAACATTCACTTGCTCCAGTAAGAAGAATATTATTTCTAATACCTCAACTTCTCGTAATATGCATGCCCCTCCAAGCGGCATCTTTGATAAGGAGAAGATCAAATATGCACGCAGTGCATATATGGTCACTAGACCTCCTAATGTCAAAGATTGCCTTGGTTTTGATAAGAACAAACACATGCCTAATTCTAATCATGATAAGAATAGAATTGTCTTTGTCAAGGAAAAATCTCATGAATCTGAACCACAAATATTGTTTCATATATTTAATGCTTCTTATGTTCTTATGAAAGCCAAAAATGGAAGAGTCATTGCCAAATATACACGGCCACGCCACAAGAACTTGAAAACTTGTGTGTGTGTGCCCAAGACTCTTGTGACTAACCTGAGAGGACCCAAGCAAGCCTGGGTACCTAAAACCAAGGAATAATTCTTTTTTGCAGGCTTACTCCCCTGGTGGAATAAAATGGGTACTTTATAGCGGATGCACAAATCACATGACCGGAGAGAGAGGTATGTTTGTGGAGTACGAGTACAACAATGATCCAGGTGAAGGCATATACTTTGGAGACAACAGCCAAGGAAAGGTCCTTGGTAGCGGTAACATTGAAATATCCTCTCAACATACCTTATCAAATGTTTTACATGTAGATTCTCTAGATTATAACCTTTTGTCAATATCCCAACTATGTGACAAAGGTTACAACTGTTTATTCACTAACGAGGGTGTGACTGTTTTTAGAAGAAGAGATGGCTCGATTGCATTCAAGGGAATGTTGAAGGGCAAGCTCTATCTAGTTGACTTCAGCAATGATAAAGCCGAACTCAACACATGCTTGGTTGCTAAAACTAGCATGGGATGGCTGTGGCATAGACGGCTAGCCCATGTTGGGATGAGAAATCTGCAGAAACTTCTAAAAGGTGGTCACATCCGTGGTCTTAAGGATGTGGTTTTTGAGAAGGACAGGCCATGCAGCGCTTGTTAAGCGGGAAAACAAGTCGGAGCACCACACCCGCCAAGAATGTGATGACTACCGCAAAACCACTGGAACTTCTCCACATGGATCTTTTTGGTCCAGTTTCGTACATCGGCATCGGCGGTAACAAATACGGTTTAGTAATTGTTCATGATTTTTCAAGATTTACCTTGGTATTTTTCTTGTATGATAAATCAGAAACTCAGGGGATCCTCAAGAAGTTCTTAAAAAAAGCTCAGAACGAATTCTTATCAACCATAAAGAACATCAGAAGTGACAACGGGACAGAATTCAAGAATCTCCAAGTTGAAGAGTTTCTCGATGAAGAAGGGATAAAGCATGAATTCTCAGCACCCTACTCCCCACAACAAAATGGAGTGGCCGAAAGGAAGAACAGAACATTGATCGAAATGGCGAGAACTATGTTGGATGAATACAAGACATCAGATCGATTTTGGGCAGAAGCGGTGAACACCGCTTGCCATGCCACTAATCGAGTGTACCTCCATCGACTACTGAAGAGAACTCCATATGAGCTCCTTACCGGTAAAAAGCCTAATGTTTCTTATTTTAAAGCTTTTGGTTGCAAATGTTTTATTCTGAACAAGAAACAGAGGGCCTCAAAGTTCGCTTCGAAGTCTGATGAAGAATTCTTGCTCGGTTATGAATCGAATGCCTACACCTATCGTGTCTTCAACAAGGTGTCCAACCTTGTTGAAGTAGCACGTGACGTAGTGTTCGATGAATCTGACGGCTCACAAGTGGAGCAAGTTGATAAGTGTGTGCTAGATGAAGAGGAAGCTCCATATGAAGCACTAATGAAAATGGGACTTGGCGATATCTTACCACAAGAGCAAACATTCGACTCAAATGCACAAGATGAACCTCAACACGGAGGCAATGATCAAGGGGGGAGCCCTTGCACAAGATCAAGAGGAGGAAGATCAAGAAGATCAGGACCATCATGGAAGCAATGATCTAGGGGGAGACAATGCACATGAAGATAATGAAGAACAAGCAACTACACAAGCTCCACACCCAAGAGTACACCAGAGCGTGCAAAGAGACCATCCTATCAACAACATCATTGGAGATATTGCTAAGGGAGTAACTACTAGATCTCGAGTTGCAAATTTCTGTGAATCCTATTCTTTTGTGTTTTTTCTGGAACCATACAGGGTGGAAGAAGCCTTAGGGGATCCAGACTGGGTGATTGCAATGCAAGAGGAGTTGAACAACTTCAAGAGAAATGAAGTATGGGAGCTAGTGGAGAGACCAAAGGCGAACATAGTTGGAACTAAATGGGTCTTTCGGAACAAGCAAGATGAACTTGGAGTAGTAACGAGAAATAAGGCAAGACTGGTGGCCAAAGGTTATTCTCAGTTTGAAGGTTTGGACTTCAATGAAACTTTCGCTCCTGTAGCTAAACTTGAGTCCATTCGTATTTTATTGGCATATGCTACTCACCATAATTTTAAGCTGTATCAAATGGACGTCAAAAGCGCTTTCTTAAACGGCCCAATCAAGGAGGAAGTTTATGTGGAGCAGCCACTAGGATTCGAAGACCCGAAGTATCCCAACCATGTCTACAAACTACGTAAGGCTCTCTATGGCCTCAAACAAGCTCCTCGAGCTTGGTATGAGTGTCTTAGAGATTTTCTAATTCAGAATGGATTCAAAATTGGTAAAGCTGACTATACACTTTTCACTAAACATTGTGATGATCATTTATTTGTATGTCAAATTTATGTTGATGACATTATCTTTGGATCAACTAACAAATCCTTCTGTGAAGAGTTTAGCAAAATTATGACAGATAGGTTCGAGATGTCAATGATGGGCGAATTAAAGTTCTTCTTGGGATTCCATGTGAAGCAACTAAGAGAAGGTACATTTATAAGCCAAACCAAATATACACAAGACATTCTCAAGAAATTCAATATGGACAAAGCCATGCCCATCAAGACACCCATGGCCACTAATGGACATCTCGAACTCAATGAAGACGGTCCAAATGTGGACCAAAAGGTATATCGGTCCATGATTGGCTCTTTACTTTATTTATGTGCATCTAGGCCAGATATTATGCTTAGTGTTTGCTTGTGTGCAAGGTTTCAAGCTGCACCTAAAGAGTGTCATTTAGTTGCTGTAAAAAGAATCCTAAGGTACCTTGTGCACACACCCAATTTGGGCCTTTGGTATCCCAAAGGATCCAAATTTAACTTGATAGGATATTCCGATGCCGACTATGCAGGATGCAAAGTCGATAGAAAGAGCACGTCAGGGACTTGTCAGTTTCTTGGTAGGTCCCTGGTATCTTGGTCATCTACAAAGCAAAACTCCATTGCCCTTTCCACAGCAGAAGCAGAATATATTGCAGCCGGTAGCTGTTGCGCCCAATTACTTTGGATGCGGCAAACCCTTAGGGACTACGGCTACAATCTTAACCATATCCCACTTCTATGTGACAATGAAAGTGCTATAAAAATTGCACACAACCCAGTAGAGCACTCAAGAACTAAGCACATAGATATCCGTCATCATTTTCTTAGAGATCATTCATTAAAAGGTGACATTGCTATTTCACATGTTAGAACTGAAAAACAACTTGCGGATATTTTTACCGAACCTTTGGATGAGAAAAGGTTTTGTGAACTTAGGAATGAACTTAATATTCTTGACTCTCGAAATGTGGCTTGAAACGTTGCACATCTGGTTGATACTTCAAATCTTACATTTTATTGCTACAACTACCCCTCACCTCCTTTTCTCCTAAGAAAACTATTTTTAATGAAGAAATCTTGGAATTTATGACCATGTTATTGTGTTGAGTGCTTTCTGGTCATAATCACCAAGATTATTTGCAAAACTTGTCCTTGGATCACTATTAGTTATCTCTAAATACTTAGTTTGTCCAGTAACACCGGACTAGTCAAGTTTGCCACCGGACTAGTCCGGATAATCCCTCTTCCTAGGTCTTCCAGGGACACCGGACTAGTCCGGTCGGCTGCCTATATAAGCAGCTGGCCGGCCCAAAACCATTTCAAATCTCCCTCCACTTGAGTTAAACCCTCACCTCTCAAACCCTTGAAAATGAAGAACCCAAGTCACCGCAACAGGCAGCACTCAAGTAAGGATTTCACTGGAAAAGGGGGTGAGCTTGCCGACAGCTTCAGGCAGGTTAATGTGTATGCTCAACCTCGGCAATGCTCAGACCCAAGATTTTGGAGCAACTTCCATGCCGACTACTACGAGCATGTGTACATGAAGATGAAGAATCCCGTTGTGAAGAGTCAATGGGTGAACATCGGGTACATGCAGTCAAAGAAGTATCCTGCTTTCCGTGAGGTGGTTGAGTCCATGGAGAGGCATGGACTGAAGGAACTATTTTCCTTTGAGAATGACTGGAACAATGAGGTGATCACCCAATTCTACTCTACCCTCTACTTTGCTCGTGGTAATGGAGACAGTCTTACTTGGATGACCCATGGTTCCAAGTATAGTGTTACTTATGATGAGTTTGCAAGGATTCTCCACCTTGAGCATACCTTGGATCATGATCTAGTCATCCACAATCTGCAACCCCTGGAGAAGGATGAGCTCACATTTCTCTATGACACAAGGATGCCATATGTTGCTCCCACTATCAAGTATTTGAAGCCCTTCTATGTGGTCCTCAACAGAATTTTGAGGAAGACAATAGCCCCAAAATATGGAGAAGCGGGGACTATTCAAGGAACTTTAAGGACCCTAATGAAGGTCATTAGTGGGAGAAGACCGTTCAATGTCTTTGAATACATCTACAATGACATTGTGAACATCTCAATCACTCCAAACAGATCTTGCGGGTATGCCCCGTACATTATGTACATGATTGAGAAGGTGACTGGACTTGAGTTAGTCAAGGATGTTCACCATACGGGGATGAAACCGCAAAAGCCTACCGAGTACACTCTACCTTCGGCTCCTGATGCACCTCCCTCCCCTGAAGCCGAGAGAAGGACTAAACAGGCTCGGGATGTGAATGCAACAAGATCTTCAGCTGCTCCTCCTGGCTCTGCACCTGCTCATGAACCCTCCGGTGGTGTGCTCAAAATGCTCACCTCTATCTTTGCCTGCTGCCGCAAGATTGAAGTCAGACAGAAGAAGCATCAACAATATGTAATTGCCAACATCAAAGCTATCTGCGACAAGCTGGAGATTGAGCCAGTGGGATCCCCGCCCGCCTTCGAGGACTCCGAGGAAGAGTCTGCTCTAGCGAATGATGATGATGGTGGTGAAGATGAGGACCGGACCGAGACGAAGGAAGAGAGTGGCCATGAGTGATTCCCCTCAATTTTTCCCTTTTTGGTGCCTTGATGCCAAAGGGGGAGAGATTGAGACTAGGAGAGATTGAGACTAATAGTTTGAGAGTTGTTGGTGTCTCTATGTTTTTCTGATCAAGGACATGTGTACTTAATTTTAAAACCTTGTAATGCACTATTTCTTCTCTTATGTGTGATGTTTATTGTTGCTTGGATGATTATCTTTACACTCATTATTGATTACCTTTACTTCATCACACCTTGTTGATCACACACCAGTTAGGCACCCCACCATAAGGTGTGTGCATATGTGAGAAGCTTTTTGTGTACTTATCATTATTCTCATATGTGCACACCTTATGAAAATCAAGATTTTATTCTCAATTGTGATATCTCAAATGGTTGTCATCAATCACCAAAAAGGGGGAGATTGTAAGTGCATCTAGGATATCCCTTGTGGGTTTTGGCCAATTGATGACAAACATATGAGATCCTAATGAAACTACTGAGATGATTGCAGGACAAACAAGTGAAACATCTTGATGCACACAAAAAGGTGAAAAATGAAGTGGTGTTCAAAGAGAGATACTTTGATGAAGCTTGGAAGACCAAATTAGATTTTGAATGTATAGGTAGTGTATGAAAGACACACTCCAAGAGCTCACAACTTTGCGCGAGGGTAAGGGATTAAAATTAACCTAACTTTCACAAAGCACCGGACTAGTCCGATCATGGACCGGACTAGTCCGTTCATATTTCTGGAATCCCACTTACAAGGAGACCGGACCAGTCCGTGCATCTACCAGACTAGTCCGTTGATGTTTCTGGAGTTTCTCATATTGAGGGACCGGACTAGTCCGATCATGGACCGGACTAGTCCGTTGAACTTTCTGGAATCTCCCATTCGTGGAGATCAGACTAGTTCGCAGACTAGTCCGATGAACTTTTTGGAGTCACCTTCACACAGCACCGGACTAGTCCGAGGTTGGACCGGACTAGCCCGACAGACTTTCTGGACTTCAAAACATATTGAGACCGGAAAAGACCGGACTTGCACCGGTCTAGTCCGGTGTTAGGGTTTTTCAACGGCTAGCTTTTGGGAACCCTATAAATAGAGATTCCGCCGCTTTCCTATAGACACACACGTCGAATACTGATCAAAGAGCACACCCTAGCGCCGCCACTTCGTCCCAAGAGCCCAAAACACATCTCCCCACACATCTAAAGTTCAAAAAGAGTGAAATCACTTGAAGACATGGATTCGGGATTGGGAGATCGTCGTTCTTTCATTGCGAGCTCTTGGGGTTTGATCTTTCTACACTCATACTCTGCATTGTAATACTTTTGAGTGTATTTGATCACTTCTTTCATTGTAATTCTCGTGGGAGCCCTCAACGTGTGAGGTTGCCCCACAAACTTGGTGATTACCCGTGATAGTGGAATCAAGTCGGCCTTCGTGGTGACTTGAAGAGGGAAAGGGTTGGAGACCCGGCTCTTTGTGTGCTTCCTCAACGAGGACGTAGATCTCGTGGTGAGATTGAACCTCGAGAAAAATCCGTGTTTCTTGCGGCTCATTTACTTTAGATTTTGTTCATTAGATCACTTGAGTGCTAAACATCAACTTAAGGCAATTACAAGTTACATCTACATTCTTATATTAATCTCAAGTACAAATATCAGTTGTTCTCATTTCCTCTGCTAAAGAAATTTATTTTCCCAAATCACACCTGATCAACACACATAATTTTTGCACACCGGACTAGTCCGCCCACACAACCGGACTAGTCCGGCCAACCATGTTTTGACGATTCTATTAAGTGTGCAGGAAATTCAAAAGGCCTATTCACCCCCCCTCTAGGCCACATTCAACAATGGTTTGTGACAAGTTTGAACAAGTTTTGAGTTGATTTGAGTCAAATCGGAATTAATTCAGCACAAGACATTGCACCACCAGAATTGTCCGCTGTCAGGGCCGGACTAGTCCGCCCTGTACAGAACTGCATAAATAGGGTTTTTCTAGACAAATAGTTTTGGGGGTGAATCGACGTGGAAACTTGGATGTAGAGGGTTTACCTGTGTTTAGAGATCCAAGGATCGAGAATTGGGCATGAAACTTGAATCTTGACGATTACGGCTTGATGAGAAGTGATGAGGCCAATTTGGTGATGAATGTGACACCCGGTTCCTGAAATAAACAAAGCGTATTGCATGTGTGCCCGGGATGTTTAACAAAGATACACAAGTGATCCACGACTGATAAACATATATAAACCATGTCTCGAATAATAACACCAATAATAGTACCTTATTACAAACCAAATAGTCTTAATTACAAGCTCTAATGAAACTACAACGGTGTGAGACCTTTGTGTGCTGAATACATTGGCTTTGACAATAAAAGTGTCGAATGCTGCCATAACATCTTTTTAGCAAGGTCCGACTCTAGCTCCGAGCTTCTGCAAGGTCCGACAATAGGTCCGACTTTCTTTGTCTCGGTCTGACATGTTTTTTGATAGCTCTGGTGAGCTTTGTCTTTAGCTCCGGCACGTCTTTGATAGCTCCAACATGTCTTTGTTGAGCTCCAATATGTTTTGATAGGTCCGACTTATGTTGGTTAGTCTGACATTGTCGGCGTTTGGATCCGGCAGATCTCCCGACACTACCTTTGGTAGATCGAGGAGTTGTAGTTCAGTGAAGGGCGCGTAGAGATTCAAGAAGGTGAAAGACACGTGTACTCATAGATTTACGTGGTTCGGGCCGCCTGATCTAATACCCTACTACACGGGGTGTGCTGGTGATGTATTAAGCGTGTGAGTCTATAAGAAGCTCCAGAAGAAGAAGCTCGTCTAGCTCAGGGAGTTCAATAGTGGTCCGGAACCGTTCCTTGTGTATCGTCGACCAGTCCTTTTTTAGTACAAGGACTGGTCGTTACACTGTTAGCTTGGCCCGACAGGTGGCCCCGGGCCCCCTTGTCATTAGCGGGGTAAAATTTTTGACTGATATCGTTGGCTCCTCTGCGGTTTCCATGGAAAGCACACACCGTTTGGGGTTCTTTACGCCTTCCATTCGAACTTGCACTCAAACCTTCCAAACTTTCGCTTGCTTTTCCTCTCTTGCCTCGCTGTGCCGCGATGGAGTTGGGTCTTCGCCAGAGCCGACTGAAATCTGATGATGATTTGAAGAAGGTCCGGGCCCTCATGGGATGGTCCCCTGACTTCTTCAACCACTTGGTCCGCGCCGGCAAGCTTCCGTTCAAGGAGGAACACGTCGGCGACATGGTGTACTTCTCCGCGTACGCCATGGTGGGACTGATCCCACCATTCTCCTCTTTCTTCTTGATGCTGCTAGACTTCAATGTCTGTAGCTGTACCACCTTGGCCCCCACTCCATTCTGCTGGTGTCAATCTTTGTCCACTTCTGCGAGATGTGGGTGGGCATTCCCCCCTGCATTGAGCTCTTCTGCACATTCTTCACTGTCCAAACTACGGGCAGGAGTGATGAGTACCTTGGCCTATACTATTTTGTGAAGCGCAAGAAGTGCCCGCAAGTACTTGCGGTCGTTCCCTTCTGGGAAGTGGGACGACTGGAAGAAGGATTGGATTGTCATCAGGGTGGAGGAGTACGAGAAGCTGGAGCTGCCGGAAGGCCTCCCCAACATCGACACTGCAGTTTGGAGTGAAGCTCTGGTGTTACCAGACGCCTTCAACCCTGCTCTGACCACGATCCACCTGTGTGTGGAAGGAGGGGTGACTCCTCAGGCAGTGTTTTACAACTTCCTGACCAATAGGTGGGCTCCACTAAAGAGGAGGGAAAAGCTTGCTTGGGCCCTCAACAATATGCTGGACGATGACCGGATCAAGACCGGTTTGAAGTCCAACATGGAGGGTGCAACTTTGGAGTTCCACCTCAAGAAGTTCCAACACGGCATCAACGTCAAGGGCGACGACTTGGCTCCGCTGGAAGCTTTCCTCCCTCTGAACATGGAGGCAAAATTCAGTAGGGAGCTCCACCGGATGATGCCGGTGCTTGACGACCTTGGTGTCGTTGAAGGGCGCTCGACCACCGGGTTGGCGATCTCCGAAGCTCCTCAAGGTTGCTCCGTTCCCGCCCCTAAGCCAAGAACCGAAGTCGTCGGCAAGGGCAAGGAATTGGCCGAGCCCTCGAGCCGTAAGAGGAAGCATGCCGACATGAGGTCCGTCAGGCCTGCTTCTTCCGTGTCGGCTCCTTCTGCCCGGAGGGGGTGGTCTACAACGGTGGCATCTACTCCAGTAGCGGCATCTTCCCAGTGTGCTAGCTCTGGCCATGTGACTTTGGTACAAGGGCCAGCTGAGGGCTTTGGGTCCGGAGGTCCTTCCCGGTCGAGGGGGGGGCCTCAACCAGAGCAACACCGATAGCAGCAACAAGCTTTGGGGGAACCTCCGGTACTACCACGCCAGTGGCGGCTAGGGCCAGTCCAGAGCGTCCGGAGAAGAGGTTTCGTGGTAACTGGTGTGGAAGCATTCTGAGGTAATTTTTGATTTTTTACCTCAGTCAGTTGTTTTATTGTTAACTGTATTTTGAGTTTTTTGTCCTTCATCCTCAGCGTGCCCAAGAAAAGGGCTGAAGCTCCGGTCCCTGCAGCAGCGGTTGAGGCTATGCAGGCTGAAGTTCCAGCTCCGATTCCAGCGCCGCCCCAAGAGGTGGCTGAGGCTGTGGCAGCCCCGGCGCCTGTTGTCATGGTTTTGGACCTCGACTCATCCCCAGAAGCTCCCGTGGTAGCACCGGACCACGGGAATGAAGATGTACCAACGGCGCCAGCCCCGAAGGTTGAAGCTCCGGGCTTGGATGCTGAGATGTTGACGCTCCGGCCGCGGAGTCGGAGGTAGCTGCGATTCTGGCCCTAGAGCCGGATGTTGTTGAAGCCTCGACAGTCAAGCCGGTGGTTGATGAGGTCCCGGCGGTAGAGCCGGGTGTTGATGAAGCTCCGACACTTGAGCCGGTTGTCGAGGAAGCTCGAGGGGTAGATCCGGTTGCTGCAAAAGTTCCGGCTGTGGAGCTGACCATTGAAGAGGTTCCGACGTTTGAGTCAGTTGTTGCGGAGGTGTCGGCGCCTGAGCCTTTGGTGATCGAAGCGCCAGCGCCCGAGCCCATGATGGTCGAAGCGCCAGCGCCTGAGCCAGAGGCAGAGGAGGCGCTTGCGCCGGAACCAGAAGTAGCTTTTGCTCTGACCGAACTTTCAACACCCGCTCCAGAAGCAGTGATCCTGGAGGTGCCCGCTGCTGAGCCAGAGGGGTAAGATGAAACTGCTGGCCCCCTAATGGAGGGGCAAGTCGTTGATGACTTAACGGCTAAGCCTTCGGAGTCAATTCCGGAGGTTGGAACTTCGGCTACATGTACTTCCTCGGCGGCGGTCGAGGCTATCCTGGAGGACGGCCCTAGTGCCGTGGAAGCTCATGGGACCGCTCTTGTAGAGTGGGACCCAATTTTTGTTGCTGAAGATCCGCTGGAGCCAGCGGAGAGGACCCCAGTAGGTCCAGACCCGATGGCCCTATCGTTGTCTATTGGGACAACGCCTGCTACAGCCTTCGCCAGGTCCAGCTGGCTTTCTACCACGACAACAAGGCTCTCGAGGAGGAGTGCCAAACCATTAGGAGGTGGCGCAACCGACTCCATTTCGAGACCAAGCTGGCGCAATCAAGGCTGGATGACGACAAGGAGTGGGTACAAAGGGAGAAGGTCCGCCTGGAGTACTGGGGTAAGCTGTTGGATGAGAGGGAAAGCATGACGCGATCCCTTGACAACCAGTCCCGGCCCATCTACGAATAGGCCAAGGCTGCAAACAGCGCAACGGATGATCGCCAGGAAAGGCTCGCCGCCATCCACGATAGTCTCGTCAAGCGCTAGGAGGCTCTTAAAGCGCGGGAGAGACGACTCTAAGATGAAGAGCAGATATTCCTGGAGCTGCAGGATGACCTCGTGAAGAGGGAGGAAGATCTTGTCCCTCGTGAAGAGGGAGGAAGATCTTGTCCAAAAGACAGCTCTGGCTGACAAGAGCCTCGAAGAACGCACCAAGAAATTGGAGGAGCGTTGCAAGGAGGAGGAGAAGAAGGCCTGGGAGCGAGGGCAAGATATCTACGAGCAGGAGAATGCCATCACCGCCAGGGAGAAGAAAGTGCGGGGCCGGGAGAAAGATCTAGTCATCCGCCAGAATGAGATCCACCTCCGGGAGGCAGAGCTCAGCAAACTCGAAAGGCAGGTTGCTGAAGCGATTCATCAGAATGCCAAAGAGATGGAGCGTCTTGCTCAGGAGAGCTCGGAGCTTTCGGCGGACAAAAGATCCTTGGCAGATATGCGGAGCGGAAGGGTTTTGGAGTCCCAACAAGTTTGTGACTTCCTGGGCAAGGACAATAATGCGCTGGCGCCAATGGGCTTCAGTCCCGTTCGTCTGGATGATCCGGAGCCGGAGCTGGACCAGGCATTGGAGGCGCTGAGTTCAACAGGCAACAAGCTCTCCAAGATGGGCGATGTCATTATGGACCGGCTGGAAACAGAGGGTCAGTCCCTGGCGGAGAATGTCGCAGAGTTTGTGCTGACGTGCTACACCAGCCGGGGCCATCAATTCCCTCTAGACCCGGTGCTTGAAGGCCCCATCAAAGGAGAGTGTGAAGCCGCTCGAGCCAACGTGTTGGAGGTGGCCAAGAAGGTCGCCCAGTTCTTCCATAGGGTCTAGGACCATCTCTCTGTAGCTCCCGCTTGTATTCTCTCTTTGTCTTCTCTAATTTTGTAATCTCTTGTCTCCAGATGCATGAAATCCATATTTTTGCGAATTCAAATTTCATTTTTTGTCTTCAACACCACCTTTGTCTCACTTGGCCCACTGGTAGATTTACACAATTTCGTTGTGAACATGTGCCAAGAGGATGTAACGGTTGTTGAAGACTTGCGTGCTTCGAACTTGTAGAATGTAGGTCCAAAGTCTTCGATAGTGTTGGCCCCCTGAGGCTGTCAGAGCTTTGTGGATCCGGCATTGACCATCGCCGGAGCTTAGTAGCTCTGGCAATAGTCTCCATCAATGCGTAAAGCATCGATGGTTAGCCTTCTAGGGTGTCAGAGCTTGGCAGCTCCGGCAGTGACCTCCATCAACACATGTTGTGTCAATGTCAGACTCCACTTTAGAGTCTTTCCACCATCTTCACGTTGACGGCTTGCCCCTTAGCTTTACCGGAACTGAGTAGCTCCAGAGATGCTCGATGTCAATGTTTGAACATCGACCACAAGCCGCCTAGGGGATGTCGGAGCTTATTTATTTTTTCTGCACACTGAAGTCAAGAAAAATAGTAAAATCCATTTCCTATCTATAACTTCATTGCGGCTTACTGTTTCTGAGAAAGTTTTAGGTCGAACACAATCCTAAATATAATCAAGAGCACCGTCTTGCTTCCTTCAGGTCCGATCATTTCTGGACTCACCTTATTTCGACCTGCCGGGGTGTAGGTAGAGTGGCGTACATAGGGTGCATGACCAGGCTAAGTCAATAGCACACTCTGGTCCTAGATTGGCTTGGCGACATTCAGACAAGTAGGCCATCAACAATGTTTGAACCCGGAAGGATAGACAATGCGACTCGAACTGTATATGAACTAGTGGAGCTAAAATTTCTTAAGAACTGCACAACTTTGTTATAGACAAGAAAGAGAAAAATAAAAAATATTGAGCCTGTACAAAGTAAATGTACGTGGAGTCTGTTTTCACACAATGAATCAAGTACACTCTTAGGGTACGAAACCAGGCTAAGTGTGCTTCATTTCTCGTTGGACCCAAGGTAGCTAGCTACACTTTTAGTCCTCAGACTGTGACAAGTGTTGCATGGATGTTGCAGACCTAGCAGGGTAGGTCTGCCTGCCCTCCCGGAGGAGCTACCCGACTCTGTACAATGACTCAATAACAGACATCACATTTAATTACAGACTCACCTCCGTGATATTAAGCGTAGAACTTACGGAGGTGCTCAATGTTCCAAGGATTTGGGAGAGGTGTCCCATCCTCAGTTGCCAAGCGAACGCATCCGGGACGGGATACTTTGATCACTCGGAAGGGTCCCTCCTAGCCGAGGGAGAGTTTTTTTAACCCTTCTATAGATTGTATTCTCCGTAGCACCAGATCGCCTTCAACATGCTGTCAGCTGTGAACATGCCGTTGGTGATAGCACTGAAGAGCTTGGCGGTATCGGGCATTCCGAACAGCTGCTGAGCACCTTCCCTCTTCAAAGAGGTCAAGGTCTTCACGCCGGAGCTGGTCCTATGTGGCTACGTCGGAGGTCCAGACCCAGAGCGACCCCAAGGTGATTTCTGGAGGAAGGACTGCTTCAGCTCCGTACACCAGGAAGAAGGGCGTCTCTCTAGTTGACCGGTTTGGAGTTGTCCCGTTGGCCCATAGAGTCGGCGAAAGCTCTTCGATCCAGTTGGCTCCATGTTTTTTCAGGCGCTCATATGTGCGCGTCTTGAGTCCTTTCAGGATTTCTGCATTTGCTCTCTCGGCTTGGCCATTGCTTGCCGGGTGATCTACGGAGGCATAACTGACTTGGATGTCGAGGTCTTTGCAGTATCCTTGGAAAGCGAGCTTGTGAACTGGGTCCCATTATCTGTTATGATTTTGTTCGGGACTCCAAATCTGCATACGATGGACTGCAAGAAGTTGATAGCTGATTGCTTGTTTATTGTCACAACAGGAGTTGCTTCTGAACATTTTGTCAACTTGTCAATGGCAACATACAGAAACTTGTAACCTCCGACGGCTCTTGGGAAAGGTCCCAAGATGTCCATCCCCACACAACGAAAGGCCATGTGGGAGGTATCATTTGTAGAGGCTGAGCCAGTGTGTGAATTTGCTTTGCATGGAACTGACATGCTTTGCATTTCTTCACCGGCTCAGTTGCATCCTGGAGCGCTGTAGGCCAATAAAAGTCACGCCGGAAGGCTTTATCGACCAGCGTGCGGGAAGACGCGTGGTTCCCACACTCGCCTCCATGGATTTCTGCGAGGAGCTCGTAGCCTTCTTCCCTTGTGATGCACCGCATTAGGACGCCATTGGCACCGTGCCAGTCGAGGTCCCCTTCTACTAGCGTGTATCTTTTAGCCAATCTGACTATCTGGTCAGCGGATACATCATCGTCAGGAAGGATATTATCTTTCATGTAGCTCCGGATCTCCGAGATCCATACATCGGAGCTTGCTTGAGCCTTTGAGTCTTGCGTGCTGGGTTGCTTGGAGCTTCCGGCAGCACCTACGACCCTTGATGGCTGCCATGGTAACAGGGCCATCAGGACCGCCAGCTTCGGGATGCTGGTCTCGCCCCCTTCGCTCAGTTCGGCTGGTTGAGCTTTGGGTTTTGACAACCTCCGGACGAAGGTTCCATCAGTAGCCGGAGCTCCGGTTGACGCTTTCGTCGAGAGTTCGTCAGCTTCAGCGTTTTGGACACGCTGGACATGGTGGAGATCCAGGACTTCGAAGTCCTTCTGAAGCCTCTAAACTTCAAGGAGATAAGCAGCTAGTTGGGGATTGTTACAGGAGCATTCACCCTTCACCTGTTTAATGATGAGCTGTGAATCTCCCTTGACCAACAGCTGCTTGACACCATATGATAGTTCCACCTTTAGTCCATAAATGAGTGCTTCATACTCCGCCATGTTGTTGGTAACCTTGAAGTCAAGGTGGACCATGTATTTTACCTTCTCCCCGGTTGGAGCGAGGAGAAGGACTCCAGCTCTGGCCCCCTGTTTTTTCATGGAGCCGTCGAAGTAGAGGGTCCAGTTAGGTTCGGTGAAGACCGGAGCCTTGAGTTCCCATGTGTGGGTGATAGCTCCGGTCTTATGATACACGTGGCGGCCCTAGGACTAACCTTGTCAGAGAAGCAGGTCCGGTTACACCTGACTTTTGGGGCCTTCGGAGGTCTTCAAATCTGGTAGATGGTGTTTCCTTGTGATCTTTGCAATCCCGAGGGGTATTCGGTACGGAGGGTACCGACAGACATGTTTTTCTAGCTCCGTCTTTTGGGTTGACCAGTTCCGACTAGCTTTGGCAAGCTCCAGTGCTAGGTAGTACTAGCTTTGGTAAGCTCCAGCACAAGGTTGTACTGGCTTTGGTAAGCTCCGGCGCTAGGTTGTACTAGCTTTGGTAAGCTCCATCTCAAGCTCCGATTAGTTTTGGCAAGGTTTGGAGCTTGATCGCAATGTTCCTGCTTTTACTGTGAATTTTCTTGAACTTGCTTTACATTGTTGAAAAGATTGATTAGTATTCTTTTACTAAGTTTTTGGTGTGTTTTGGTGGTTAAGACTGATACATTTTTCTATAGTTTGCAACATGCTTACGTGAGGTGCTCACGTAAGATGTTGTAGTTTCGGGACTAACGAGAGTGAAGTCGAGGACTTCTGCTCGGAAGTATTGGTTGTTTGTTCATGTGTAGGAGTTGCTTGAGTTCAAGACATGTCTAGTGACAGGATCCATTGAACTAGACATAGGGAGATGATGAGGTTTGACAACCATGTTCGGGAGGAATTGTGGTTGAGTTGATCGAGGGGTCGCGCAGCATGTATGAATCAAGAACAATGCATATGAAGGTATCGTGGACGTCTTAGGAGGATGTTTGCACGTGTGCAAGGAGTGCATGGACAAGGCTGCATGGTTCCGAGGTGTGATAAAGAGATGTGGACGTAAAGAATTGGTCGGAAAGGTCCAACAGACTAGGTTATGGACTCAAGCTGCAGCTGAGTCGTGTTTGAATCAAATATGGAAAGATTTGAGTTGGTTATGATTGTTTTTGTGTGGGTCACGAATTTGTGTTGTTTTAGTAATGTGGGATACATTCCTAAGGTGTTTGGAAGTCTTAACATTACTTCTATCTGCGTATAGAAGAGTCTTGAGTAGTTATGAAAAGTTTTGATTCATAAACTGAGTAGGATTAGAGTCCTAGTTCAGATTGGGTTGGCCTAAGGGCTGGTTATATAAGCAAGGGAGGCCATAGCTCGTGGGTGATGACTTTGGGGCTGTTCCTCATGTGTTCTGTTGAATAAAATTCGTAGTTGAAAGGAACTTTTGTGCCTTGTTCGTCCGACGAGTTCCAGACAAGTTTTTCTCGTCGCGTTTCTGCACAGCACTACCTTTTATCGGTGGTTTTATCATAAATCAAGGTTTACAAATCCAATTGACGTGATTATTTTTGGGTTGTCTTCACAACTTGATCATCTATCATCTGTAAAAATTTCACGGTCATTGGATTTGTGGTATTTAAGCTACATGAGTTTCTTTGCAGCGTTCCAGAACTGTTTTTTACTTGGTAGAACAGATTGACCTTTGCTTGATCTTTTGATCGTAAAATGAGTTTCTATCGACGGATTTGAGTGATTCTTGTTGTGTCGTCTTCGTGACTTGATTCTCTCTGATATCTATCACTTTTTTCATGGTGAAACACATTTAGATTAGTCTCACACACGATTTCTCTAACAGATCGTTTTTCTGCCGAAGGGGTTGGGATTTAACTGTCTCCGCTGCGTAAGATTTTTTAATATACCATTCACCCCCCCTCTGGTAGCTTTTGATGTGCTCTTTGATCCTACAATTGGTATCATAGCCACAGTGCTCTAATCTCTATGATTTGCATGTGTTTTTGACTAATCATTATGGAGAAATACTCCGCCAAACCTTGTGTGTTTAGTGGTATTGATTTTCAAGATTGGAAGGTACGTATGAAAGCCTTCATCCAGGCAGAAGGCTTCACCATATGGGAAAAGGTGTACAAGCCTTATGAAGTGCCGTCAAACGATCAAGTTACGATTGGGAACTTACGGGACGTTGACAACAACAACAAAGCCCGCAACTTGATCATTCAAGGACTAACTCAAAGCGACTTCGACCGTGTTGCACATCTCCGATAGGTGTACGATGTGTGGAGAGCACTTTGTGACTACCACGAAGGATCCAACACCATCAAGGGGGAAGACATGATATATTCAAGAATGAATACATGTGCTTTGAGATGCAACCCGGTGAGTCCATTGATGACCTCTTTGCTCGCTTTAATAAAATTCTCAATAACTTGCGTAGCGTTAATGTTAATTTTTCACATGCTGAAAATGCTAGTCAATTGCTAAGTGCATTAGATATGTCAATTTGGGAGATGAAAGTCACATCTATTCGTGAATCTACTATCATGAGTACACTTACATTAGATGTACTTTACTCTAAACTAAAAACTCATGAAATTGACATTTTATCACGAAAGAATCCCAATAAGTCTATTGCATTTGTCTCACAACGTGAAATGCTTAGCTCCGGCCAGTCATCATCTTGCAATACTCTTGCTTTGCTGTCCTCACTAACCCTGTAGCAGATCGAGGAATTTCCAGAAGAGGAGTTAGCACTCATCTCTACTAGATTCTCAAAAGCATTGCAAAATGTGAGAACTATAAGGAGAGGAAAATCCGGACCTCAGCGCTGTTTTGAATGTGGTAAGACAGGACACTTTTATACAGAATCACTAATTTTTCAGGTCCTTCTACCTGTGAGGAAAAGCAGAACAAGGTCAAGACCACTTATGGAAATCCAACAAAAAAAAGGGTACTATAGGACGCAGGATTATAAACAACTTCATCACCGCACTTCAAGAACTTGGCTCAAGCGATGTGGCACTTGTCAAAAATTTGAAATACAACTTGCTTTCTGTTTCACAATTGCTAGATAAAAATCTGGAAATTATTTTCAATAAAAACTGCTGCAATGTTGTAGGTTCAAATAGTGAGCTTATATTTTACATGTCTCGGTTTGGAAGAGTTTTTAAAGCTGATTTTGATATGTCTTCCTCTAAGCATAGGTGTCTAGTTGCTAATGATTCAAAGGACTTATTTTTTTAGCATCGTAGACTTGGTCACGTAGGCTTTAATCATCTAACACGTGTTAGTGCTCTTGATCACATATGTGGGCTGCCTAAGCTTAAAGGGGACAAAGAAATTGTGTGCTCTTCTTGTATACATGATAAGATGCTTGCAGGTTCACGTACTCCTCTCACAATGATCATGACAACTGAACCGTGTCAACTTTTGCACCTTGACACTGTAGGACCTTCACGTGTTCAATCATTCGAAGGTAAATGTTATGTTCTTGTGATTGTCGAGGATTATTCTAGATACTCTTGGGTTTACTTTATCTAAGAATGAAGCTTTTAGTCACATTAGAACTTTATTTCTTAGATTACCAATTGATCACCCAGGATCTTTAAAAGCAATTAGAAGTGATAACGAAACTGAATTTAAAAATCAATCTTTTGATCACTTTTGTGCTAAAAATGGAATAGATCATCAATTTTCTTCACCATATGTACCTCAACAAAACGGTGTTGTAGAAATAAAGAACAAAACCTTAGTTGAGATGGCTAGGACTATGCTTGATGAATATCAAACTCCTAAGAAATTTTTTGCTGATGCGATTGCAACCGCCTGTTATGTCTAAAATCGTGTTTTCTTGCGCGCTAAGCAAGGTAAAACATCATATGAGCTCCGATTTGGACATAGGCCTAATGTTACACACTTTCGGGTATCTGGTTGCAAATGTTATGTTAAGAAACATGGTAATCTTGATAAATTTGAACCTAGAACCGTTAATGGCATGTTTCTTGGTTATCCATCTCATACTAGAGGCTACCGTGTGCTTTTAATTGACACTAACAAAATTGTGGATACTTGTGAGGTGTCTTTTGATGAAGCTAGCACAGGTACTAGCTCAATCATTGCAGGTCCGGATCCATATCCGCAAGGGGAGAGCATTTTCATTGAAGTTGAAGAAGAAGTGGTGTTGCTGCCCGAAAATTCAGCCGCTAATGACATTGTTCCAGCTACTGATTTTGATTCACAGTCAGCACCGACGACCACCATTGCTGGTCCAGATCCTCCTCAAGTCACAAGCTCATAGATTTGTGATGAACATGAAGAAGAAGAAGAAGCTTGTGAAGTGTCCACTCCCCACCGGGTTCTCAAAAGTCATCCACCACAACAAATTATTGGAAGCTTGCACGAACGAGTCACACGGTCCAAGTTTTGTGATTCAAACTCTCATGCTCATTCTGCTTTTGTTGCTTCTTTTGAACCCAAAGATATATCACACAAACTCACTAATGAATCTTGGAATATTGACATGCAAGAAGAGTTAGAAATTTTTTAAAGAAATAATGTTTGGAAACTTGTACCTCCACCTCAAGGTCACACTTTAATTGGAACTAAATGGGTGTTTAAAAATAAACAAAGTGAGGATGGGGTTGTGGTTAGGAATAAGGCTAGGTTGGTTGCTCAAGGTTTCACTCAAGTTGAAGGTCTAGATTTTGATGAAACTTTTGCTCCTATTGCAGATTAGATAACATAAGAATTTTGTTAGCTTTTGCTGCATCTAAAGGTTTTAAGCTATATCAAATGGATGTTAAAAGTGCTTTTCTTAATGGCTACATAGATGAGGAGGTTTATATCAAACAACCACCGGGTTTTGAAAATCCAGATTTTCCTAATCATGTTTACAAACTGTCCAAAGCTTTGTACGGTCTCAAACAAGCCCCTAGGGCATGGTATGATAGGTCAAAAACATTCTTACTTGAAAAGGGGTTTACCATGTGCAAGGTTGATAAAACTCTTTTTGTGCTTAAGCATGGCAATGACTCATTATTTGTTCAAGTGTATGTGGATGATATTATCTTTGGTTGTGCGTCTCATGACCTTGTGTCCAAGTTTTCAGCTATGATGAGTTCAGAATTTGAGATGAGTAAGATGGGAGAACACACGTACTTTCAGGGGCTGCAAATCAAGCAAAACAAGGAGGGTATCTTTGTGCATCAAAAGTAGTATACAAACGACCTCTTATGGTGCTTCAACATGGACAAAAGAAAGCCTCTCCGGACACCAATGGGAACAGCAGCAACACTTGAACTTGATGAAGATGGTGAACCCATAGATCAAAAAGAATATAGAAGCATGATTGGATCACTTTTGTACCTCACGGCATAAAGACCGGACATACAATTCAGTGTATGTCTTTGTGCACGGTTTCAAGCCTCCCCACGTGCTTCACATTGTCAAGCCCTCAAAACGATTCTCAGGTACTTACATGGAACTAAAGAATTTGGTATTTTTCCTCCTTCTTCCTCAGCTGTTACTTTGAATGATTTTTCTGATGCTGATATTGGGGTTGTAGGATTGATAGGAAAAGTACTTCCGGTGCTTGTCATTTTCTTGGTAATTCACTTGTTGGTTGGTCCTCTAGAAAACAAAACTCAGTTGCACAATCCACGGTTGAATCTGAATATGTAGCTATTGCTAGTGCTTGCTCACAAATTCTTTGGATTGTTCAAACACTTAAGCACTATGGGGTTGATCTACATAGTGTTCCACTGTTTTGTGATAACACTATTGCCATTTGCATTGCTAAAAACCCCATGCAACATTCTATAACTAAGCACATTGATATTAGGTATCCCTTTCTCCGTGATAATGTTGAAAAAGGAAACATTGTGCTTCACCATGTAGATACCGAACAACAATTGGCTGACATTTTTACGAAACCTTTGGATTTCACTCGTTTTTGTTTCATTCGTAGTGAAATAGGGGTTATGCATTGTGCTTCACCATGTAGATACCGAACAACAATTGGCTGACATTTTTACGAAACCTTTGGATTTCACTCGTTTTTGTTTCATTCGTAGTGAAATAGGGGTTATGCATCCTTATGGCTTACAACGAGGGGGAGTTTTCAAACTTGAGAAGTCTATGTGTGAATCTGAACTTAAAATATTATGAGCATAGTATTTCAAACATATATGACTTTGTGACTCCTTTTACATGCTGAAACTTCTTACTACATTACTCATGTTATACATTTTGTAGTTTTTGGCATGACTAGTAATTGGAATAATTACTTACACTAAATCTGGTCATGATTGAACTTTCTTGCTATTTTGAACTTGTTGCGTGCTCACAAGTGCTTTTAATAATGAAAAATTAATCAATCAACTATTCACATGTTGAGCTTTTATGATCAAATAAAAATTAGAAAAGATCAAGAGAATATGCATGCATCACACTTCTTCTTTTGAGATGGCTTATCATTGCACTTAGATATGAACTTAGAAGAAGTTGTGTATGACTAAAACCATGTCCTTAAGCTTCTGATTGTCAAATGACATAGGCTTGGCTTGGTTGGTTAGAATAAGGAAGATGCGCATATAATCTCTTGCAAACATCATATGATCTAAATTTGTGCTTTGAAAAATAAAAAAATGCAGCAACAAGTGTCATGCTTTCAAGTATTAAAATAGTTAAGTTTGTGAGATCATGATTTGCTTAAATTGAAAATTATATTTGATCTCTAGCATGGCTTACAGTACTTTATGTATCTCATTGTTGTGATAGTGTAAGTTACTTGATAGTATGACTTGGATGAGCTTTGTTTTATATGTATATGTTATCATATGCTCATAACAATTAAAAATACTCTTTTGAACCTTGCTGAATACATTGTCAAAGGGGGAGAGATAATATGGTTATTTTTAAAGATAAGTATGAAGGGGGAGAAATATGTATAGGGGGAGAAATTTATTTCTATCTCATTTGATTTTCAAAAAGGGAGGAGATTGTTCTCAAAACTTTTCATGCCAAAGTCCGGATTTTAAATGGTGTTGCCAATGCATTCATCAAGGGGTAGATTGTGAGACCTATGTGTGCTGAATACATTGGCTTTGACAATAAAAGTGTTGAATGCTGCCATAACATCTTTTTAGCAAGATCCGACTCTAGCTCTGAGCTTCTGCAAGGTCCAACAATAGGTCTGACTTTCTTTGTCTAGGTCTGACATGTTTTTTGGTAGCTCCGGTGAGCTTTGTCTTTAGCTCTGGCATGTCTTTGATAGCTCCGGCATGGCTTTGTTAAGCTCTGATATGTTTTGATAGGACCAACTTATGTTGGTTAGCTCTGACATGTTTTTCTAGCTCCAGCTTTTGGGTTGACTAGTTCCGACTAGCTTTGGCAAGCTCCAGCGCTAGGTAATACTAGCTTTGGTAAGCTTCGGCGCTAGGGTGTACTACCTTTGGTAAGCTTCGGCGCTAGGTTGTACTAGCTTTGGTAAGCTCCAGCTCAAGCTCTGGTTAGCTTTGGCAAGGTTCAGAGCTTGATCGCAATGTTCCTGCTTTTACTGTGAATTGTCTCGAACTTGCTTTACATTGTTGAAAAGATTGCTTAGTATTCTTTTACTAAGTTTTTGGTGTGTTTTGGTGGTTAAGGCTGATATCATTTTGTGGTTTGCAACATGCTTATGTGAGGTGCTCACATAAGATGTTGTAGTCTCGGAACTAACGAGAGTGAAGTCGAGGACTTGTGCTCGGAAGTATTGGTTGTTTGTTCATGTGCAGGTGTTGCTTGAGTTCAAGACATGGCTAGTGACGGGATCCATTGAACTAGTCTTATGGAGAAGATGAGGTTCAACAACCAAGTTCGGGAGGAATTGTGGTTGAGTTTATCGGGAGGTCGCGCAGCATGTATGAATTAAAAACAATGCATATGAAGGTATCGTGGACGTTGTCGGAAGATGTTTGCACGTGTGCAAGGAGTGCATGGACGTGGCTACATGGTTTTGAGCGTGATAAGGAGATGTGGATGTAAAGAATTGGTTGGAAAGGTCCAACTGACTAGGTTATGGACTCAAGCTGTGCATGAGTCGTGTTTGACTCAAATATGGAAAGATTTGAGTTGGTTATGATAGGATTTTACGTGGGTCACGAATTTGTGTTGTTTTATTTATGTGGGATACGTTACTAAGGTGTTTCGAAGTCTTAAGATTGCTTCTATCTGCGTATAGAAGAGTCTTGAGCAGTTATGGAAAGTTTTGATTCGTGAACTTAGTAGGATTAGTGTCCTAGTTGAGATTGGGTTGGCCTAAGGGCTGGTTATATAAGCAAGGGAGTCCAGAGCTCGTGGGTGATGAATTTGGGGCTGTTCCTCTTGTGTTCTATTGAATAAAATTCGTAGTTGAAAGGAAATTTTGTGCCTTGTTCGTCCGACTTGTTTCAGGCAAGTTTTTCTCGTCGAGTTTCTGCACAGCGCTACCTTTCATCGGTGGTTTTATTATAACTCGAGTTTTACTGATCCAATTGATGTGATTCTTTTTGGGTTGTCTACAGAACTTGATTATCTATCATCTGTAAAAATTTCACGGTCATTAGATTTGTGTTTCTTAAGGTACACGAGTTTCTTTGCAGCGTTCCAGAACTGTTTTTTACTCGGTAGAACAGATTGACCTTTGCTCGATCTTTCGATCGTAACTTGAGTTTCTCTCGACGTATTTGAGTTATTCTTGTTGTGTCGTCTTCCTAACTTGATTCTCTCTGATATCTATCACTTTTGTCATGGTGAAACACGTTTAGATTAGTCTCACAAACGGTTTCTTTAACAAATCATTTTTCTGCCGAAGGGGTTGGGATTTAATTGTCTCCGCTGCGTAAGATTTTTTAACCTACCATCACCCCCCCTATGGTAGCTTTTCACGTGCTCTTCGATCCTAAAAACGGAAAAACTAAACTCTAATGACTCCCAACTCCACATGCAAGTTTGACGGCAAAACACACACCTTGGTACTACCTGCTCACTTTTGTCAGGATTTGGTGGGGGAATAGCAAGGGTGAGCAAATGTCATACTCAGCAAGTGTGGGAAAGTATGACATGTAGCTTAAACAAAGAATGAAAGTAAACAATGGCTAATTTCATAAAAGTACATTAAAAATAGTTAAAAATGCAATTATATAATCATTAAGTGAGGTCCTTCCCAAATTAACCGAAATAACCTCAATTTCAACTTAAATAACCCATACCGGTAATAATCATCCATAACCATCTCATAACATCTCACATGTCGCAATTTCGTCAATTTCATATATCAAAGTCAATTAATAAACCAATATCAATTTCCATTTCAATTCCAGCCATTAAACCATATTTAAGTCCAAATTATAATCATGTGAGGGTCCATGTTGCTCATGAACAGGAGCACAACTATCATCATAGTTTTAAACACACTCTGCGGAGCTTGTACCACTTTACCCACAAGTTCGTGGTTTCATCACCTTTCGATGACTATGTAATCTCAATTATGCCATCTCACACTTCCTTACGTTTGTGGCCAAGAGATCACAAAATAGCATTTACAAAGTGATTACTAGCATATTTAGACCCCACTGAGGTTTCACCAGTGGTGATGTCTCCAACTGAGCACATGCAACCAAGGGACCCCTCCTGAGCCATTCGGATCCTAAGCTAGTCCCACCAGTCTCTACCAAACCCAATCTGACTACCCCTTCCCGATCATTCTTAATGTTCCAAACAGTACTGGGCGACTCCTTCCATTCTGAGCGACAAATACACTAATTAGTCAGCTAAGCTGCACCCATACTTGGCATTGTGGTGACATAGTAAATCCTGGATGGTCGCTCCACGAACCGGTCCTTAGATCTAAAGCAAGCAAAACCACTGAAACAATCCAACCCTTTCCACGATACCAACTTGCTTAGATCCCTATGCACCATGTTGCTAAAGAGTCATTATTATCAATTCTCATAATTCATGTGTCCATTAGTTCATAATTAAGTATTATGATGGTTTCTTAAACCCAATTGAGTATAGCGAAGCAAAAGTGTAAAATACCCTTCTCGACTCTCTACATTGTGTTCAAGTGACAAGGATGGTCATACATAACTAGTAACTCATACAATTGGGTTTGTCCATCAAATTCGACACAAGCATGCAATTTTGCAAACAAAACCTTTAAAAAAGGATCAATATGGTCAATGACACTTGCCTTGCTCCTGAGCTTGATTTGGATTGAAGGCTTCAAAACTTTGGTTCTACAGGTCTTCGAATGCACTCTCTGTGGCAACTCCTTCCATTCTGAGCGACAAACATGCAAAACACACAATTCAATCAAATAATGCTCACATAGTACTCAATATGCCATGATATGCACGATTAATGCAATTGTGAGGTAAAACTTGATAATGAGTTGCTATTAATGTTTACTAACTAGTTGCAACAGTTTCCAACAAGTTTGAACAGGTTATGAATTTATTTGAGTTAAATTGGAATTAATTCAGCAAAGTTCAGATTCAGAGGCCGGACTAGTCCGTATACAAGGCCCGGACTAGTCCGCACTATGCAGACTGCAAAGTTAGGGTTTTTCTGGTCTGAGAGAATTGGGGTTGAATTGACATAGAAACTTGGAAGTAGAGGGTATACCACGTGTTTAGAGATCCAAAGATCAAAGTCTGGACGTGAGACTTTGAATCTTGGCAATTAGGGCTTGATGAGAGGTGTTGTTGAAGAGTTTGGATGAAGAACATCAATTCGTCGAAAAATCCATGAAGGTTGATCTTTGTAGGATCTAATAGCACGTGAAAAGCTATCAGACAGGGGTGAATGGTAGATTCCAACTCTTCAGCGGACGCAACAAAAACCCCTCGATAGAAAATTGATTTGTTAAACAAATCATGTGTGTGACTAATGTAAACGTGATAAATTGTGATAGAACCAATATAGATTGTGGAGAATCAAGTCACAATGACATCACAATAAGAATCATGAAAATCCGTTGAGAAAAACACAAGTTACGATCGAAAGATCGAACAAAGGTCAATATGTTCTACCGAGTAAAAACAAGATCTATAACACTGCAAAGAAACTCGTGTAGATCACAAACAACAAATCCAATGACCGTGAAATTTTCATTGATGATAGATAATCAAGTTGTGAAGACAACCCAAAAAGAATCACGTCAATCGGATCTGTAAAACTCGAGTTATTATAAAACCAACAAAGCAAGGTAGTGCTACGGAGAAACTCGATGAGAAAAACTTAATAGAAACAAGTCGGATGAACATGGCACAAAAGCTCCTTTAGACTACAAATTTTATTTTTAAAAGCACAAAAGGAACAGCCCTAAAGTCGTGCACCATGAGATCTGGCCTCCCTTGCTTATATAACTAGCCCATAGGCCAACCCAATCCTAACTAGGACTCAAATACTACTCAGATTCAACTGAAACTTTCCATAACTACTCATCACTCTTCCATACGCAGATAGAAGCAATCTTAAGACATCCAAACACCTTTGGAACGTATCCCACATTCCTAAAACTACCCAACTTTTTGACCCACATGAACTCCTATCATAACCAACTAAAATCTTTTATATTTGAGTAAACCCGACTCAGCCGCGGCTTGAGTCCATAACCTAGTCGGTTGGACCTTTCCGACCAATTCTTTACATCCACTTCTCTTCATCATTCCTTGAAACCATGTATCCACGTGCATGCACTCCTTGCATATGTGCAAACACCTTCCAATGACATCCACGATTCCTTCATATGCATTGTTCTTGATTCAACCATGTTGCACGACCTCCCGATCAACTCAACCACAATTCCTCCCGAACTTGGTTGTTGAACCTCATCTTCTCCCTAAGACTAGTTTAATGAACACTGCTACAATAAGCCTCATCACAGGCGGCTCCAAACCTATTATAACAAACGGCTTTTAAAAACGCCTGAAACGAAGAGTCTGTGATATTCCACAATTTCACAGGCGGAGAAGTGATACCACCTGTGAAGACACAATATCATAGGCGATTCTTTACTTAGCTAGCCGCCTGTAAAGACACATTATCATAGACGGTTCTTTACTTAGGCTAGCCGCCTGTGAAGATACTTTATCATAGGCGGGTCGTGCAGCATATATAACCGCCTGTGATAAAGGTCTTATCACAGACGGGTATTGAAGCATAACTAACCGCCTATGATAACGTGTCTTCACAGACGGGTATTGAAGCATAACTAACGCCTATGATAATTTGTCTTCACAGACGGGTATTGAAGCTTAACTAACCGTCTATGATAATGGTGTTATCACAGACGGACGTTTACCTACATCAGTCGTCTGTGAAGACCCTTTAACGCAGCCGATTTCTTCCATAACAGTCATCGCCTGTGAAAATTAGGTTATCACAGATGTTTTTTTACTTGTATCTAGCCGCCTGTGATAATTGTTTTTCACAGTCATGCCTAGCCGTTGGTTAATAACCGCCTGTGATAAGGTATAACCTATGCTGTACTACTGCTGTTATTTCTAATTTCCAGGTCAATTCAATATAATCACAGAACAAAAAACAACAATATCATCACAGAACAAAAGTAAACAATATTATCATCACAGAAGTCAATTTCACTACAACAATATACATATGTACAAGTTACAGATACAATTCATCTCAAAGTTTACAAGTTTTCACTAAAAACTGTTTCTATTGGCATAGTCGCAAAGTTCCGACACATCAGCTGCTGCACCATTCTTATCAAAGAACCTCCCTATTTTGTGCAAAATTTCGCGACGAATGAACTGACAGAGTTTAGAAGCAATCCTGTCGGCTCCTCCATCAGGAATACTTCTACAAACCGGACATTCTTCGTTCAGATTCTTTGTGTGCTGCAATGTAACACATAACAAGGTTTAGAATGTGTTGGTTTGAACGATCTCAAAGTATAGATCAAAGTGAGAGTATACAAGAATTTATTTGGTATTTTTGGAGCAGTTGTACTATGAGCAATTTTTTGAAGTTGGAATCAAAATATGAAAATAATGTTTCTGGTAATATTGAACAACAGAGAATATAAGCATTAAACTATGCTAGTTACAATGAAAATGAAACACAAAAGTAAGAAAATAAGGTATCGACATTAAGGATAACTTACATCCTCACAATTCACTCTATATACGCCGGCGGTCCGAAGATGCTCGCATACATAATACCCGCATAAGACACTCCCAGCAGCCTGCTTCGGACAAGCATAATACGTTTTAATGTTCAATGCATTCGTATTAGGAGCTCTCTGACCACCAAGCTGTTCTGCATAAAACCGCCAAGCGCTGTAATACAAGAAATGTCATATAAAACTTGTCAACATATTCTGAATGTGCGTAAAATAAAATTATTGAATAAACGTACAGTTTCAAAATGGAAAGGAAACCTTTGTAACGATCTGGTGAGAAATCGGCTGAGTCCAAGACTGTTGCCATTCCCTGCGTTGGCTTGATGAAGATCATTATGTAGTGATTACTGCAAACATACAAACACACGTGTTAACAATTACCAATAATTACTATTTCAATGTCATGTGTCAAACTTACTCGAAGTGGTATAGAGCCTTTACGAAGTCCTTGCTGTCTCTGACAAAGTTAAACATCGCATGTCCTATGTAAGCTGCAACTTCTGTCTTTCTATCCTTCTTAAGTTTTGCAATTGCTTTTTCAAAATCTCTTTTGTTCATGTGTTTGTACTGTCCTGAGTATCGATTCGCCTGGACGTCGAATAGCGACTTTGCAATCCTAGTAGGGTCAAGGATACCTGTCTTGTGCTCCAACTTTTCATTATCCATGTATTGCATCTTATTAAAGAAGTCCATAATTGTTATAATCTCAAGAAATGCGTATGTGTGTAGTAAGAAAAGCAAATACAAAATATTAGAGCACTTACAAGCACCAGACGAGCAGCAGGTTGATTTCGAGCTTGCCCCGATGGAAATGGGCATGCAACTCTTCAAATAAAATGACTCGTCTATCTACTCCAGTGCTCCAGAATGCTTCTTTTGGAATACAAAATGTGACGCAATTAAGACCATATTTTGTGCTGGCAATGATGTACCACTCATGCATTCTTCTAAGTTGGACGGGTTGTTAGCTAAGTTGTACGGATGTCATGAACGGCTTCACATTCGTAAATTCAGGAGGAACATCCTCAAACTTGTATGTTGGAACTCCTGGTTTAACTAAAGCCGTCCGCCGATTATACATGACACCGTCTTCTTCCCACTCCTCGATATCTCGTAATGATGCCTCATGAGAAGAACGAGATGCACTCGATTTCTAACATTTTCCCTCAGCTTCCAAATACTTTGACACTTCTGATGAAGGTTTATTCATTTCGTATGAGCTAACTTTGATAGGCACTGATGATCGAGGAGTAGTCGTCAGAAGTTGGACACTGGCTTGTTGTTGAACCTGTTGTTCAACTGATTGCTCTTTACTCCCAGCAGTTGGCTCTAGTACTACTTCAAGCTATTGCTCAACTGGTTGCTCTTTACTAGCAACAGCTTGCTCTGGTACTGCTTGAAGCTGTTGTCCAACTTGTTGCTCTTGGGTATCATCCTTGCTGAGACATAGGGGGAGTTGATCTTCCCGGACTGGGAGTGGATCTTCTTCATGCACTTTCGCCTTAGAAGATGGGGTTGCAGTATTTGGAGATGCGACGGGGCTAGAAATTGGCTCATCGTCCAACATGATATTGCGTCGGTGCCAAAGGATTAATTGGTTGATAGCCTGCCCCAGAGTCACGATCCACTCAGGTGTGACGTGGTCTATCTTCATAATCATTATCAATAATATGAAGAACTTGCACCACAGCATAATACAACGGAAGTGGATTCCTGTTGAAGTCACGATCAGGCTTTGCCATAGCAGTGGCAACCTATTTGGTTTTGTTCCCTGCTCTGCCTATCGGGACAAGAAGACGACAGGACTTGTTGTTAGCAATATCATCGACAGGGAACTTATGGGTTGACCCTGAGCATGGCACGGAACCAACACTGCTAGGGTAGGCAGTTGGAGATACTAATTGCTCCTTTTGCACCGGAACCATCACTGTACTCGGTGCCACTAATTGTCCTGATTGTCTATGTTGTTCCATTTTTTCTTGCATATTTTCTTTGACCTTTTGAGCAATCGTTTCATCAAGTGTTTTCTTAAACTTCTCACGTCTTCTGTATGTGTCTTTATCTTTAGGGAAACCATCTAGCCAAGACATTTGAGAAGAGACCGCTCAAACCCGTCTGCTATGTTCAGGGTTTCTTAAGATAGCGGTAAGTTGGTCATTCTCCCTCTTCGGCTTGAAGAGACCCTTCTGTTGCTTTTCAATTACTTCTTTCATTTTATCCTCTACTTCATTCAGAGAGTCGGGCTTTTCTAGTTTGCCCTCGCTGGTCAAACCTGACCAAGCAAAGACCCAGCGTTGGGTTCGCTCATCACACCCTTCTAATGGGTGAGGATTGCCCTTACTGGTAATTTCGTCTAATATCTTATTTCATTTCTAGACTTTGGGGGCATATCCGGCAGACCCCAAGCGATGATGGTATTTGTTCTTTTTTGCAAGCTCTGACCTAGTTGCACTTAGAGCTTTAGCATCAGGTGGCTCTTTTGACGAACAAACTCTTGCCACTGAGCTTGTGTGATTTTTCCCATCTTCCTCGGGCTAGGGACCTTATCGGCCTTAACATAAGCATTCATTTCATCTCTTCCAGCATCGAAACTTCTTGCCACAGGAGACCAATGTTGCTTTGTTTACAGCTTCTTCTGTGCCTTTTGGGAACTTGAATTGTTTCTTTATCATTTCCCACAACTCATTCTTGGTCTGCTCGGGTAATTTCCTCCAATTCTCGGTTGTGATCGGCACAACCTCCCTAACAAGAAAACCGCATGCATTACGGTACTTGGTAACTGAATCCAGTGGTTCTTGGGGAAGCCCACCTGGACCGACCCTTGTTATGTACATGATGCGGTCCAATGGACCCTTATTGGGACCTCGTTGCCCTCGTTTCCGCTTGAGTGAAGCTGAGGATTCATCCATTGGAGAACCTTCTGCGGTTTTAGGAGTCGATGTCACCTCATTGTCTTCGCGATTAATCTAGGTAGAAAAAATTATAAGGCTTTGTATACTTGACAACTAACATTAACTTGAACTGCTGAAGTTAAGATTCGTGATCCATACCTCGTCGGCAGGATCATATTCTGGGTCTAGATCCACTGAAGTCTTTTTAATTTTTATATTCGGAAAAGGATCCGATGGACTGTGATAGGAGCTTGAACTGCTAGAGTCAGTAAACTCCATATTGTCTTATTTGTTGTTACTACCAGGACCAGTGTTCTTAGGGCTTTCCATGCTAGATCTAATAAGACAAAAAAACTAATAAATGGCATATTAACTCTACATGAAGTGTTGCATGAAGAAAAAGATGGAAGCATTCTAGGATTTGATAAGGCATTCTAGGTTTTAAGGCGACTGACCAAAAGGTTCCTATACATTGCGAGGGTGACAAGCATGTTAAAGTATATCACCAGTAATGGCAATTTTATCTTTTTATTCT
Organism: Tuctoria greenei; assembly: GCA_036927565.1. Taxonomy (NCBI): domain Eukaryota; kingdom Viridiplantae; phylum Streptophyta; class Magnoliopsida; order Poales; family Poaceae; genus Tuctoria; species Tuctoria greenei. The sequence goes on along the minus strand of JAYESD010000008.1, from coordinate 159,913,032 downwards.
AAATAGGCTAGCTTCGTTCAGAGTAGCTGCAGGCGAGAAGAGACACTCTTTTTCAGCGATCATCCCTACAACCGTGGGATTTGCACGGTAAAAATAGATAAAAGACCCACATTCTCAAACAAATTAGGAATCCGAAAACATTCGCCAAAATCTAATCCCGGTTGCCTGGCCGCACCAAATGGGCTCATCATGGCAGCAGGTTCAGCCAACATGAAAGGCATTACGTACCCCACATATGATAGCACCAAGGATTTCTGGGATGGTCAATTGTCCTGGCTATTTAGAAAACAGGAAAGGGAAGTCGGCGCCTCCTATAGTGATAAACTTAGTGAGTTCTAGAGGTTCACGAGGTTTAGGTGACTTGATCAAGTCTAGGCATATGAAACCTTTGGTGGAATATTTCTGATAGGATGGGATTAACCAGGTCGAGGGGTTGGGGGCTTGTATTTGAAATCCCCCTTCATGTGACTCCAAATCCTATATGGATTGTAACTCAATTCATACTAGGACTAGGACTGGTTCCTAAACTGAATCTGACTCCTAACTCTATTCAGAGTAGGACTCTACTAATATCGTTAAGGACGAAATCTGCTTTATCTAGAACAATCATATACCCCTAGACTGGTGTTTCCGCAACTTTGTCCAGAGTCCAAGTTCAACTCCTCTACTGGGTGCACCAGATACCCAGATCATCCAACAAAAATGAAGTCCCAATATATCTAGTTTGATACAAATGGTACTAACTAATCATAAATGGGTACATAAACATTTTTCCTATGAAATGCCTTAATATTAAGCTGAGTTCAATAATGGGATACATAATTGTTTTAACGCATGCAATCCTTCTGTAATTCTTCACATCATCATGATTGAATAAGCTATTCAATAAACAAACTCATAGTCATATAACAGCTATACTATCAGCAAGAATTATTCAACATAGTAATATATCATTCTCCAAAGGATAAGATACATATATGTTTATTGTACGTGTTGCTGGAACTACTGCTGCGTAGAATTGATGGAAGTACACCGACAACCCAAGGATGCCTACCCACTGAACCATAACCAAAGATTCCACTGAACATGACAGTTTTTCGAATTCCACTGAACCCTAACCAAGGATGCCTACCATTTTCCAATTCCTGAACCCTAACCAAGGATATGCAAGGCGGCGGTGAGGGCGGGGAGGGAGGCGGCATGGCGAAGGAGGATGGAAGGTCGAAGGGTTTAGGGTTTACGTTGAAGCTCGGCGGCGACGGCAATGGCTTCGCTCGGCGTACCTAGAAGTGACGAGGGCGAAGCTCGGCGGCGATGGTGAAGCTCGGTGACGGCGAAGCACGGCGGCGTACCTGGAACTGACGAGGGCGAACTCTTGGCGGCAAACGAAATTTTGGCAGCCTAACGGCGTCTAAGTGTTTCGCCCGGGTTAGGTTTTTCCAACGCTATCAAGGGGTATATATAGACTCCCATTTTCTCAGGCGGATTTTAAGTACCGACCGCCTGAGAAGATTGTTACCTCAGACGGGTTCTACTTACCAACCACCTGAGAAGATACAATTATCTCAGACGGTGGGTTAGTAACACCCGCCTGAGATAAACATGGGCCTGTGAAGATATTTACTTCTTCTTAATTAATATGTGTTCATAATTTCATGAACGCCTACATAAAGACTCCTCACCAACCGTCTATGAAGATGTGTCGACGACCGTGCGCGACCTTTCTTTTCCCCGAGGCACGACCTTTCAATGCACGGTAAACCAACTGCTCCATCTTCCACTCCGCGCGGCCTTAAAGATGCGCTATCACCCATTAGTTCTCCACAAGCGCATCGCTCACTTTGAATCCTCCTGTTTTCTTCGTCTTCCTCCGCTCCGACGATCCAACACCACTATGGCCGACCTTCCGCCGCCAAGCCCTCCGAGGGAGCCACCTTGCAAGAAACTATGTTGCAGCTCCCCCGAGAAGATCAACACCGAGCAGTGCCTCCTCATGGCGTGAGAGGCGTACAACAATACGTCTCGCGCCATGAGTGCCTTGGGGCTGGGTACCCTTCCAGAGTATCCTGGAATGGGTACCATGGGCCACTACCTCTATGCCCTCACAGGGGTAGCTGATCGTATCGACATTCTGTTCGCGATGATGGCCCAGGTTCTTGGCCCCGAGGGCCGTAGAACGCTGGTGGAGGCGACGGCTAGCAACCTCAAGGTTGCACCGCCCGTGCAGCCGGTGCAGCCGGTGCAGCCGGCCCTGCCTCCTGTTGCACCGGTGCCGGAGTCGCCGCCGGAGGACGAGGAGGAGGAGGAGGAAGAGGAGTATGAGTAGGATTTAATTAGTTTTTCTCTTTGTTGTTTTTAGTTGCTTCTGTTTTGTAAATATTGTTAATGAATGAAATCTATCTTTGTTCATCTATGTGATTGAATATTAGTACTTGTGTATCTTGTGTGTTCTTGTGTGTTCTTGTGTAAATATTGTGCATCTTATGTGTTCTTTTGTGAGATGTGTGATTGAATATTGTTAATGAATGAGTATCTTGTGTGTTCTTCAATTGTGTGAATGAATGAATGTGTAGCGTGTTCATCGTTAATTAAAACACGTCTTAGAAGAAGATTATCTCAGGCGGTTGGTAAGTAATACCCGCCTGAGATAAACATCTTTGGTAAGTACCAACCGCCTGTGAAGATATTTACTTCTTCTTAATTAATATTCATGATTAAATGTGGTCCTTTAAAAAGGCAAAAATCCACTTTCTTGTAATATTATTGATAAGTAAAGGTTATCATTAAATTTCACTTCATAAATCCTTTGAAATTGGTCAGAACTTAAAAAACATACAACAAACGCTATTTTTCATTTTTCTATCTTGATGAATATAATGCTTTTTTCATTTATTTTTTCAGTGGACATTTTTACTCATCATACCAACCTCTATGAATTTTTTCAGATTTTTTTAAATTTTTTTGAATCAATGTGTGTTCATAATTTGATGAATGCCTCATATGTGTATGAGCATTTAGTTAGAATGGTGGATAATTTGAAGTTCGACATGTTGGGATGCTTTTAAAATAATTTAAAAAATTCATACATGTATAAATTATACATATATGTCCATACCAACAATTTTGATTGAAGGAACTTTTTTTTATGAGATACACAAATGTGAATAATATGCGAGTAGAAATTAATTTGATATTTACCAAAACATTACAATATCAGCTATACAAGTTTTAAAAATATTTTGTTCAGGTGGTAGATGTTAATTTTATACAAATGTAGAAGAAAGAATCATCGAATTTGGACACAATTTGCAGAATCTAAACATGTTTGAGTATTTATATTGGAATCTAAAAAAAAGAAGCAAGGGATAAGGAAACTGAAGAACAGTATCGGGAATTATCTCAGGTGGTTGGTAAGTAATACCCGCCTGAGATAAACACTTCTCAGACGGTTGGTAAGTACCAACTGCCTGTGAAGATATTTACTTCTTATTAATTAATATTCTTGATTAAATGTGCTCCTTTAAAAAGGCAAAAATCCACTTTCTTGTATTATTATTATTGATAAGTAAAGGTTACGATTAAATTTCACTTCATAAATCCTTTGAAATTGGTCAGAACATAAAAAACATACAACAAATGCTATTTTTCATTTTTCTATCTTGATGAATATAATGCTTTTTTCATTTATTTTTTCAGTGGACATTTTTACTCATCATACCAACCTCTATGAATTTTTTCAGATTTTTTTAAATTTTTTTGAATCAATGTGTGTTCATAATTTGATGAATGCCTCATATGTATATGAGCATTTAGTTAGAACGGTGGATAATTTGAAGTTTGACATGTTGGGATGCTTTTAAAAAAATTTAAAAAATTCATACATGTATAAATTATACATATATGTCCATACCAACAATTTTGATCGAAGGAACTTTTTTTTATGAGATACAAAAATGTGAATAATATGTGAGTAGAAATTAATTTGATATTTACCAAAACATTACAATGTCAGCTATACAAGTTTTAAAAATATTTTGTTCAGGTGGTAGATGTTAATTTTATACAAATGTAGAAGAAAGAATCATCGAATTTGGACAAAATTTGCAGAATCTAAACATGCTTGAGTATTTATATTGGAATCTAAATAAAAAAGAAGCAAGGGATAAGGAAACTGCAGAACAGTATCGGGAATTATCTCACGCGGTTGGTAAGTAATACCCGCCTGAGATAAACACTTCTCAGACGGTTGGTAAGTACCAACCACCTGTGAAGATATTTACTTCTTATTAATTAATATTCTTGATTAAATGTGGTCCTTTAAAAAGGCAAAAATCCACTTTCTTGTATTATTATTGATAAGTAAAGGTTACCATTAAATTTCACTTCATAAATCCTTTGAAATTGGTCAGAACATAAAAAACATACAACAAATGCTATTTTTCATTTTTCTATCTTGATGAATATAATGCTTTTTTCATTTATTTATTCAGTGGACATTTTTACTCATCATACCAACCTCTATGAATTTTTTCAGATTTTTTTAAATTTTTTTGAATCAATATGTGTTCATAATTTGATGAATGCCTCATATGTATATGAGCATTTAGTTAGAATGGTAGATAATTTGAAGTTTGACATGTTGGGATGCTTTTAAAAAAATTAAAAAAATTCATTAATGTATAAATTATACATATATGTCCATACCAACAATTTTGATTGAAGGACTTTTTTATGAGATACACAAATGTGAATAATATGTGAGTAGAAATTAATTTGATATTTACCAAAACATTACAATGTTAGCTATACAAGTTTTAAAAATATTTTGTTCAGGTGGTAGATGCTAATTTTATACAAATGTAGAAGAAAGAATCATCGAATTTGGACACAATTTGCAGAATCTAAACATCTTTGAGTATTTATATTGGAATCTAAATAAAAAAGAAGCAAGGGAAAAGGAAACTGAAGAACAATATCGGGAATTATCTCAGGCGGTTGGTAAGTAATACCCGCCTGAGATAAACATCTTCTCAGACGGTTGGTAAGTACCAACCGCCTGTGAAGATATTTACTTCTTATTAATTAATATTCTTGATTAAATGTGGTCCTTTAAAAGGCAAAAATCAACTTTCTTGTAATATTATTGATAAGTAAAGGTTACCATTAAATTTCACTTCATAAATCCTTTGAAATTGGTCAGAACATAAAAAACATACAACAAATGATATTTTTCATTTTTCTATCTTGATAAATATAATGCTTTTTTCATTTATTTTTTCAGTGGACATTTTTACTCATCATACCAACCTCTATGAATTTTTTCAGATTTTTTTAAATTTTTTTGAATCAATGTGTGTTCATAATTTGATGAATGCCTCATATGTATCTGAGCATTTAGTTAGAATGGTGGATAATTTGAAGTTTGACATGTTGGGATGCTTTTAAAAAAATTAAAAAAATTCATACATGTATAAATTATACATATATGTCCATGCCAACAATTTTGATTGAAGGAACTTTTTTTTATGAGATACACAAATGTGAATAATATGTGAGTAGAAATTAATTTGATATTTACCAAAACATTACAATGTCAGCTATACAAGTTTTAAAAATATTTTGTTCAGGTGGTAGATGTTAATTTTATACAAATGTAGAAGAAAGAATCATCGAATTTGGACACAATTTGCAGAATCTAAACATGTTTGAGTATTTATATTGGAATATAAATAAAAAAGAAGCAATGGATAAGAAAACTAAAGATTAGTATCGGGCATTATCTCAGATGGTTGGTAAGTAATACCCGCCTGAGATAAACATTTTTGAAACTACATGATGTTAATTAACTGACGCGCCGCACGAGGTCTGCGGAGAAGTTAAGAAGCCGTGGTGTAGGGACGCGTGCGCGACGTGCCACAAGGATCTCTAAAGATCGTCTTCCACAGTGGTTTAATTGTGCGCCACACGAGGTCTTCAAAGAGTTCAATGCGCGGGAAATGAACAGCTCCCTCGTCTACTCCGCACAGACCATATATAAGGCGCATCGTCGGTTATGTACAAGAACAGAACTTTTGCACTCCTTTCTTCTTCTTCCATCGTTCCACCTCCTAGCCCGGCGCCGACGAACCACCACAGCCATGGCCAACCTTCCGCCTCCTAGCCCGCCGAGGCAGCCACCCTGTAAGCGTATACGCTGCATCTCCCCCGAGAGGGTGAATGACGACCAGCCCGTTCCACCGCTGGTGCAGCCGGAGCCACCGGTACAGCCGGAGCAATCGGCTCAGCCGGAGCAGCCGACCCACTCTCCTGCTGCATTGTCGCCGGAGGAGGAGGAGAAGGAGGAGGAGGAGGAGGACGACAACGAAGACGACGATGATGATGACGATGACGACGGCGACGACGACGGCGACCACCACCATGGTGACGACGACGACGACGACGAGTCGGTGGAGGACCGCTTGGCGTGGTTTGAGAAGTTGGCGGAGAGGGCGGAGGAGGCGGGGCCATAGTGTAGTTTTAGGAGTTCTTGTACATGTTTAGCTTCAATTCTGTTCTTGTACATATTTCTTGTGTTTTGTAATATATATGTGTTCATTCGTGTCAATGAATACTGGTAGAATTTCTGGATTTCAATCAAGTGAATGTGCTCTAAATGCTCATATGTACATGAGCATTTAGTTAGAATGGTGGATAATTTGAAGTTTGACATGTTGGAATGCTTTTAAATAAATTAAAAAAATTCATACATATATAAATTATACAAATATGTTCATACCAACAATTTTGAGTGAAGGAACTTTTTTTATGAGATACACGAATGTGAATAATATGTGAGTAGAAATTAATTTAATATTTACCAAAACATTACAATGTCAGCTATACAAGTTTTAAAAATATTTTGTTCAGTTGGCATTATCTCAAGCGGTTGGTAAGTAATACCCGCCTGAGATAAACATCTTCCCAGGCAGTTATTAAGTACCAACAGCCTGTGAAGATATTTAATTCTTAATTAATATTCTTGATTAAATATCTTTTCACGCGGTTTGTAAGTAAAACCCGCCTGAGATAAAGTTAAAAACCGCCTGTGAAAAACCGACGTCTATATAAGGACCCCTCACCGCAGTCAAAATGCAACCCTGGAGAATTTATATCGACGCCGCAAGCTGTTGAATTTCCCCTGCGCCGCGCCGCTGCTCCGCCGCTCAACCCCGCACTGCCACTTCTCCACCCAGCCGGCCCACCGTGCTGACGCCTCCCCACCGTGCTGACGCCTCTGTAAGGTAAATGTAGTTTCCTTACTTTTTTCTTTGTATATTTTCATTAGCTGATAAGCTGTTAGTTTTGTGTGTTCTGGTATATGGATTCTGTCCTTTTGCATGTGTAAGCACTGTATGGATTTTGTTCTGGTATATTGATGTATGGACTATATGGATTGTTTCCTTTTTGTACCTATTATGTGACATGAATATGATGTTTAATTAACAGATGCTATTGTAACAGATGCTATTGTAATATATATATATATATATATATATATATATATATATATATATATATATATATATATATATAAGATGTTTTATAACTCACCCATTTAGTTACCATCGTTGGATGGGATCCGACGTCAAGATATAACGGACCGGATCCCACCCAGACCTAGCCCATGCTACTATGCTTGTTTCCCCCTTTGACTCCGTCCGCCTCAAGACGTCTCCCGTCACCTACATTAGCCGCCCTAATCATACTTGTTATGTCTCTGTAAATTCATTTTATAGAAGACCTTTAGAGAATATTTGTGGCCAAATTTTGTAATTCTGACAAAAATTCTATTATTGAAGCAAGGACCGTCGAGCGTGGATGTATAACATGCCAAGACCCGATCCTGTGTACATTCATAATGTTGCAAATTTTATTGAAGCATCCAAGAGACATGCGAAGTTGCAAAAGATAGATGACATATTATGTCCATGCATCGACTGCGAAAATAAGATTGCTTGGACAAATACTATAGTAATCCAATCTCATTTGGTGAAAAGAGGTTTCAAAGATAACTACACAATATGGACAGAGCATGGTGAGTTAGATACACATGATGTGGATAAGGATGATGAGAGAGGCTCAGATCATGATAATGTTCATATCGATGATGGTAGTGACAATCAAGCTGGTGATGATGATGATGAGTTCGATTGTGAGGAGATGTTGCGTCACATTGAACCATATGTACTGACTTCTATGGGAGCAAGCAAAGGTTTAAGTAAAATGGAGACATTGCAGAATGCGGCGACATAGCTTTTATATGACGAGTCAAATGATTGTGATAAAGAGTTTACTACATTGCGTGCAGTCTTAGAACTAAAGTTGAAAGCTACGCACGGATGGTCCGATTGTAGTTTCTCTGATCATCTGAATCTTCTGGCAGAAATTCTTCCAAATCCAAATAAACTGCCCAGAAGCACTTATAAAGCGATGAAACTTCTTTGACCGATGGCACTAGGTGTGACAAAAATACACGCTTGTGTGAACCATTGTATTCTGTATCGCAAAGAGCATGAGCTCGCAACTAGATGCCCCATTTGTGGTGTCAGTAGATATAAGAAGGACTACAATCACCAGTATGTTACCAACATGAAAAAGACTCAGAATAATAAAAAGTTTAATATTGGTCCTGAAGGTGACGATGACGATACTTCTGGCGATGCAGACGGGAAGAATAAGACAAAAATTCCTGCCTTGGTGATGTGGTACCTTCCGGTAATTGATTGCTTGAAGCGTTTGTTCTCAAACCCTAGGGAGGCTGAACTTATGCGTTGGCATTCCGAGCAATGCAAGAAGAATGAAAAACATATACGACACCCTGGTGATGCAACACAGTGGAAAAATTTTGATATTGAGTATCCAGAATTTGCGAAGGAAATTAGAAATGTGAGGTTTGCCTTGGGTACAGATGGAATGAATCCGTTTGGTGAAAAAAGGAGCATACACAACACATGGCCCGTGGTCTTAATGATGTACAACCTACCGACATGATTGTGTCACAAAAGGAAATATATCTTATTATCTGTTCTTATCCAAGGTCCAAAACAACCCGACATCGAAATTGATGTGTTCTTAGAACCTTTAATGGAAGCTATGGCAAAATTGTGGAATGAAGGGGTACGTACATGGGATGAGTACAAGCGGGAGTATTTCACGCTAAGAGCAATGATATTCGTTACCGTGCATGATTATCCCGGACTGTTTACATTATCGGGACAAATGAAAGGGAAAAAAGGTTGCGTTAGGTGCGTGGATAGAACTGGATTTCTATACCTCACTTAATCCAGAAAGACGGTGTACATGAGACATCGACGGTTCCTGACAGATACACACAAGTATAGGAAGATGAAAGAACAATTTGATAACAAAATCGAAAAAGAAACTGCACCGAAACCTTACAGTGGAAAACTTGTGTTTGAAATGGTCAGGAACATTCATATTGCTTTCGGTAAGGAAAAAAATAGTAAAGGAATTAAGAGAGAAAAGTACATCTTCGGATGATACAACTGACATGGCTTTCAAGAAACAATCAATTTTTTTCAAGTATCTTCTGTATTGGAAGAATCTGGAATTTTGCAATAGTATTGATTTGATGCACGTTACAAAGAATGTATTTGACAGCATCATTGGGACCTTGCTGGACATGCCGAGGAAAACAAAGGACGAATTAAATTCACGTATGGACCTAGTAAATCTTGATTTGAGACCAGAGCTTCATCCAGTAGAAAAGGCGAACGGGAAGCATTACCTTCCCCCAGCCAGCTACAACTTGACGCTAGAAGAGAAAAAAGCAATTTGCGAATGCTTGCGTGGGATCAAAGTGCCCACGAGTTTCTCATCAAATATCCGTAAACTAGTCTCGATGAAAGACTTGTCTTTATTCGGTTATAATTCTCACGACTGTCACATGATGATGACAGTTTTCCTTGCCATTGCAATAAGAGTAATCAAACCTGAGCATATAAAAGTTGTCATCACACGTTTGTGTTACTTCTTCAATGCAGTATCGCAAAAGGTGATAACACGTGAAGATTTAGACTATCTAAAAACATACATCGTCGAGACAATGTGCAAGCTTGAGATGTATTTCCCACCATCCTTTTTTGATATGCAAGTACACCTAATCATACATCTTGTTGATCAGATAAAAGCATTGGGTCCACTATATTTACATCATATGTTTTCGTTGGAGAGATATTTAGGAGTATTAAAAGGTTATGTGCGGAACCATGCTCACCCAGAGGGTTCAATTATGGAAGGATACTCCACTGAAGAAGTGATTGAGGGTTGCGCTGATTACATCAAAGATGGAAAATTGATAGGTGTGCCGATACCAGTACATGAGGGTAGACTACGTGGGAGAGGAAAAGTGGGTAAGAAAACTTTTATTGTTCAAGATTACATGAATGTACACCGTGCACATTTTGGTGTACTACAACAGCTCGCAATAGCTGAGCCGTACATCGAGGAACACCAAATTGAGCTTCGTGATAAAAACCAAGACCGCACAGAGGACTGGATCATGAAAGAGCACCAAAGATGTTTCACTGAATGGTTAATGGACAAAAATATATCATACGAAAACACTATAGAAGAGGCAACAATGAAGAAGTTAGCTTCTGGCCCATATGCTTTGGTAACATCATGGCAAGCATATGACATCAATGGTTACACATTTTACATTAAAGAAAAAGACGGTAAGAGTGTTGCACAAAATAGTGGTGTTCGTATTGAGGCTTATGATTCACAAGGACAGAAGACCACATACTTCAGGTTTATAGAGGAAATATGGGAACTCAATTATGGCGAAAGAATGGTAATGCCCGTATTTAAGTGCCAATGGGTCAAACATCCTGATGGTTTGAAAGTGGACAATTACGAGCTGACACTGGTAGACTTGAATAAAGTGGGTTACAAAGATGACCTGTGGGTTCTCGCCGATAATGTTGCACAAGTTTTTTATGTTCAAGATCCAGAAACTGAGAAGTTGCACGTAGTTGTTTCTGGAAAGCAAAATATTGTTGGGGTTGAGAATGTGGGAGATAATGAAGAGGAATATAATCACTATGAAGAGATGTACCTTTTCACCGAACCAGAAAACATCAAGCGCGTAGAGAGAAGCATTAAAAAGAATTAGAAACCCTATATGCGCGAAGATGTCAATGCTGGAAAAAATGTATATAGCAATGCGAGATGATATATATTGTATATATTTGTATCTTCTGAAATCAACTTAGAACAATGTTGGTATATGGGTTGTGTCCTTTTGCATTTGTGTACATATGCGTTTGGACTCAATAATTTGGAAGATTGGAAGTTTGGTCTTTCAGATAATGATGTCCTTGACTTAGTGACCAATGTAGGTTATTCATTCCTCCTTCAACATTTGTTAATTTAAATAATGTCAATATTTTTAGGATCCAGCGGAATATAAGAGACGTGTTCGGGAGCAAGCAGGATGGTACAATTTAGATTGATCGATGGGAGCTTCATCGTGGATCTACAATGAATGTAGCATGATTTTTGTTTAGTGTGTAAAGAAATTATCTTTGAACAATTGTAAAGCCTCTAATGGTGTATTATCACAATTAAGCCAGCCTCACTGGTGATTGAGCATTTCCTATAATGCATTACTGTACTAGTATCCGCTCATCTGTGTTTTTTCCTGATACCATACGGTTGTGATAATTGCAATGACTACATCCCTGTAATTTCAATAAAAACCGCTTGTGATAATTGAAAAACTACATACGGTTCTTAAACAATGACTACCACTGAAAATACATGATCTTCTCAGGCCGTTGTTAATTAAGAATTGTCTGTGAAGTTCTTTACATTACAGGCGGTTATTAATTAAGAACCGTCTATGAAGATCATGTATTTACCCAGGCGGTTGTTTCTTAAAATCCGTTTGTAAAGTTCATTGCATTACAGGCGGTTCTTAATTAAGAATCGATTGTGAAGATCATGTATTTACCCAGACGGTTGTTCTTTAAAATTTGCCTGTGTTGTTCTTTCATCACAGGCAGTTATTATATCATTCGTCATCACAGTCGCATATTTTTAAGGACCGCCCGTGTTTGAAAAATTGAAGCGCCTGTAAAAATGCTTTTTGTATTAGTGGAATCCCGTCACCAGCCATGTCATGAACTCAAGCAACACCAGCACATGAACAAACAACCAATACATCGGAGCACGAGTCCACGACTTGACTCTTGTTAGTTCCGATAACCACAACACCTCATGTGAGCACCTCATATAAGCATGTTGCGAACCGTAGCAAAAAATTAGCCACAATGATCAGCCAAAATGCACCAAAAACTTAGTAATGGAATACAAAGCAAACTTTCCACAGATGTAAAGCAAGTTTGAAACATTGCAAGGTAAAAGCAGAACAGTTGCAATCTAGCTCCGGACCTTGCCAAAGCTAACCAGACCATGATGCAGAGCTTACAAAAGCTAGCAGGACCTAGCATTGGAGCTTACCAAAGCTAGTCGGACCATGCGCTAGACCTATCAAAAACATGTCGGACCTAGCCACAGCAAGTCGGACCTAGCCAACGCAAGTCGGACCTAACCAAAACAAGTCGGACCTAGAAAAAGTAAGTCGGACAGTACCAAAACAAGTCGGACCTAGACAAAGTAAGTCGGACCATATGTCGAACCTTGCCGGAGCTACCCAAAACAAGTCGGACCTATTGTCGAACCTTGCTAGAGCTCGGACCTAGAGTTGGACCTTGTTGAAACGGGTGATTTGGCAATATTTAAACTTTTATCGTTATAGCCAATGTATTCATCATACATATGTCTCACAATCTCCCCCTTGATGAATGCATTGGCAACACCACATAGAATTTGAACATTGGCTTATTCTCCCCTAAGAAGAATCGTGCAAAAAACACTTGTGAATATGTGCAATGTGTGATCAATTTCTCCCCCTTTGATTAAAAGAGAAAATTCAATTGTTATGAACATATTATAACATATACACATAAAACAAAGCTCATCCAAAGTCATACTATCAAGTAACTTACACTATCACATCAATGAGATCTATAAAGTAGTGTAAGCCATGCTAGAGATCAAGTGTAATTTTCAATTTAAGCAAGTCATGACCTCACAAACTTAACTATTTCAAGACTTGAAAGCATGACACTTGTTGCAGCAATTTTAGTTTCTTTTAAGCACAAATTTTGATCATATGATATTTGCAAGAGATTATATGCGCATCTGCCTTATTCTAACCAACCAAGCCAAGCCTATGTCATTTGACAATCAGAAGCTTAAGGACATGGTTTTAGTCATACAAAACTTCTTCCAAGTTCATATCTAAGTGGAATGAAAAGCCATCTAAATAGAAGAAGTGCGATGCATCCATATTCTCTTGATCTTTTCTCAATTTATATTTAACCATAAAAGCTCAACATGTGAGTTGATTACTTGATTAATTCTTTCTGATTAAAAGCACTTGTGAGCATGCAACAAGTTCAAAACAGCAAGAAAGTTTGTTCATTTCAAGATTTAGTGTAAGTAATTGTTCCAATTACTCGTCATGGCAGAAACTACAAAATGTATAACATGAGTAATGTAGTAAGAACTTTCAGCACATAAAAGAAATCACAAAGTCATATATGTATGAAAGAGTATGGTCATACTATTTTAATTTCAGATTCACACATAGACTTCCCAAGTTTCATCCCCCCCCTCAATTTAAGCCGTGAGGATGCATAACCCCTATTTCACTACGAATGTAACAAAAATGAATCAAATCCAAAGGTTTTGTAAAAATGTTAGCCAATTGTTGTTCGGTATCTACATGGTGAAACACAATGTTTCCTTTTTCAACATTATCATAGAGAAAGTGATACCTAATGTCAATGTGCTTTGTTCTTGAATGTTGCATGGGGTTTTGCAATGCAAGTGACACTAGTGTTATCACAAAACAGTGGAAAACTATTTAGATCAACCCCGTAGTCCTTAAGTGTTTGAACAATCCAAAGAATTTGTGAGCAAGTGCTAGAGGACCAAGCAACAAGTGGATTACCAAGAAAAATGACAAGCACCCGAAGTATTTTTCCTATCAATCTTACAACCCCAAAATTCAGCATCCAAAAAAGCTTTCAAAGTAATGTTCAAGGAAGAAGCAAGAAAATGCCAAATTCTTGAGTTCCATGTAAGTACCTGAGAATTCTTTTGACGGCTTGACGATGTGAAGTACGTGGGGAAGCTTGAAACCGTACACAAAGACATACGCTGAATTGTATGCACGGTCTTAATGTCGTGAGGTACAAATGTGATCCAATCATACTTCAATATTCTTTTTGATCGACTGGGTCACCATCTTCATAAAGTTCAAGTGTCGTTGTTGTACCCATTGTGTCCGAAGAGGCTTGCTTTTTTCCATGTTAAAGCGCTTGAGAAGGTCTCTTGTATACTTCGTTTGATGCACAAAGGTACATTCCTTGATTTGCTTGATTTGCAGCCCCAAAGTATGTGAGTTCTCCCATCATACTCATCTCAAATTCTGAACTCATCATAGCTGAAAACTTGGACACAAGATCATGATAAGCACAACCAAAGATAATATGATCCACATACACATGAACGAATAATGAGTCATTGTGCTTAAGCACAAAAAAGTTTTATCAACTCTGCCCATAGTAAACCTCTTTTAAAGTAAGAATGTTTTTAACCTATCATACAATGATGTAGGGGCTTATTTAAGAACATTCAAGGCTTTGTACAGTTTGTAAACATGATTAGGAAAATCTGGATTTTCAAAACCCGGTGGTTCCTTGACATAAACCTCCTCATCTATGTAGCCATTAAGGAAAGCACTTTTAACATCCATTTGATATAACTTGAAACCTTTAGATGCAGCAAAAGTTAACAAAATACTTATGGCTTCTAATCTAGCCACAGGAGCAAAAATTTCATCATAATATAGACCTTCAACTTGTGTGAAACCTTGAGAAACCAACCTAGCCTTATTCCTAATCACAACCCCATCCTAAATTTGTTTATTTTTAAATACCCATTTAGTTCCAATTAAAGTGTGACCTTGAGGTGGAGGTACAAGTTTCCAAACATTATTTCTTTTCAAAATTTTCTAACTCTTCTTGCATGGCAATAATCCAAGATTCATTAGTGAGTGCGTGTAATATATCTTTGGGTTCAAAAGAAGCAACAAAAGCAGAATGAGCTTGAGAGTTTGGATTGCAAAACCTGGACTGTGTGACTCGTTCATGCAAGATTCAAATGATTTGTTGTGGAGGATGACTTTTGAGGGCACGAAGGGGAGTGGACACTTCACAAGCTTCTTCTTCTTCTTCATATTCATCACAAATCATTGAGCTTGGGACTTGAGGACGATCTTGACCAGCAATGATGGTCGTCGGTGCTGGTTGTAAATCAAAAGTAGGAGCTGGAACAATGTCATTAGCTGCTGAATTTTTGTGCAGCAGCACTACTTCTTCCTCATCTACAACAAAAATGCTCTCCCCCTGCGGATATGGATCCGGACCTGCAATATTGGAGCTAGTACCTGGGGTAGCTTCATCAAAAGAAACCTCACAAGTCTCCATAATTTTGTTTGTGTCATGTAAAAGCACACGGTAGCCTCTAGTATGAGATGGATAACCAAGAAACATTCCATCAACAGATCTAGGTTTAAATTTATCAAGATTACCATGTTTCTTAACAAAGCATTTGCAACCAAAGACCCTAAAGTGTGTCACACTAGGCCTATGTCCAAACCGGAGCTCATATCGTGTTTTTCCTAGCTTAGCACGCAAGAAAACACGATTCAAAACATAACAAGCGGTTGCAATGGCATCTGCGCAAAAATTTCTAGGAGTTTGATATTCATCAAGCATAGTCCTAGCCATATCAACTTGTTCCTGTTCTCTCTCTTTACGACACCATTTTGTTGAGGTACATATGGTGAAGAAAATTGATGATCTATTCCATTTTAGAACAAAAGTGATCAAATGATTGATTTTTAAATCCAGTGCCATTATCACTTCTAATTGCTCTTAAAGATCCTGGATGCTCAATTGATAATCTAAGAAATAAAGTTCTAAAGTGACTAAAGACTTCATTCTTAGATGCCATAAAATAAATACAAGAGTATCTATAAAAACATCAACAATCACAAGAACATGACATTTACCTCCGAAGGATTGAACACGTAAAGTACCTAAGGTGTTAAGGTGCAAAAGTTGACCCAGTTTAGTTGGCATGGTTATTGTGAGACGAGCATGTGAACCTGCAACCATCTTATCATGTCTACAAGAAGAGCACACAATTTCCTTGTCCCCTTTAAGCTTAGGCAACCCTCATATGCGATCAAGAGCAATAACATGCGTGAGATTATCGAAGCCTACGTGACCAAGTCTATGATGCCAAAAATATATGTCTTTTGAATCATTAGTCACTAGACAACTATGCTTAGAGGAAGACATATCAAAATCAGCTTTAAAAATTCTTCCAAACTGAGACATGTTAAAAATAAGCTCACTATTTGAACCTACAACTTTGTAGCAATTTTTATTGAAAATAATTTCGAAATTTTAATCTACCAATTGTGTAACAGAAAGCAAGTTGTATTTCAAATTTTTAACAAGTGCCACATCTTTCAAAGTGTAGAGATTATTTACTCTAACTGAACCCTTAGCGATTATAGGAGTTGAAGAATTATTGGCAAAAGTAACATTCTCTACACTTGACACAAAAGAGAGGGAGGAGAACTAATCTTTGTTACCGATCATGTGGTGTGAGCAACCTGAAACGACAATCCAAATGTTCTCCTTCCTCGAGCGTGTAACCTACATAGAAGAACAATATGTCGATGACTCAATACTAGTGTTAGTCAAAAGACATTTAAAAATCCAGTACAGAGTCACATGACGTGTAGCAAGAAAAACACGCGGAAGCTAAGACAAAACAGTAGGTTTATGAGCCAAATTTTGAGAATTCTGGTACCCCGTTTAGGCAGCCCTCATATCCGATCACATTATGTTTTTCCTTTTAGTTTGCAATTGGAACAATATTTAACTTCATGAGAACGTAAAACATTGTTCAATACAGAAATTTCATTCGTAGCATCTTGTAGTTTCTTATCAAGATCATCACAAGTAGAACAATTCAAATTAATTGTTGAACAACAAGCATCTTTCAAGATTTTATCATTAAGTGCAGCAAGCTATTTGTTCTTTTCAATCTCTAACTCAAGTTTATCAAATGTGGAGGTGTGTGCAATTCTTAGAGAGGACAATTGTTCATATATTAAATCACATGAGGAACAAAAATCATCACTAGGAATCAAATATTTCAAACAATTGATTTTAGATTCTAGTGACTCAATTTTAACTCCATTGTCCCTAAGATTTTTGTCTTTTTTCTTAACTATAACAGTGGCACGAGAAATAGTATCACACATTTCTTCGCATGTAGGACATACCATTTCATTGTCGGTGTTGTGTTTTGCCTCCTACATACTTAATCTTGACTTGCCCGCCATGAGACACAAGTTTGCCAAATCATCTTCATCTTCGTCACTTCCGATGTCCACATCGCTCGAGCCAAGTTCTTCAAGTGTGGAGATAAAACTATTCCCCAATTGGTGTCCTGTAAAACGCTTCTTTTCCTTGTTGTTCTTTGCACAGGAGTGCTTCGTCCTCGTCTTCTTTTAATCACAGGAAGTAGCACCTGAAAGGTTAGGGAAGTCCATGCAAAAATGTTCTGTCTTACCACATTCAATGCATTGTTGAGGTCCAGCACATCCTCTCCTAGTTCTCACATTTTGTAATGCTTTTGAAAACCGAGTAGGGATGAGTGCAAATTCTTCCTCAGGAAACTCTTCAATTTTTTGAGGGTTAGAGAGGACAACAAAGCAAGTGTTCCACAAGATGATGATTGGCCGGATCTAGGCATGTCACGTTGAGAAACAAATGCAAGAGACTTTTTGGGGTTGTTAGGTGAGATTATGTCAATTTCATGAATTTTAAATTTAGAATATACAACATCTAAAGTAAGTGTACTCATGATAGTAAATTCAAAAATTGATGTGACTTTCATCTCCCAAATTGACATGTCTAATGCACTAAGTAATTGCCTAGCATTCTTAGCATCTAAAAAATTAACATTGACGTTACGCAAGTTGCTGAAAATTTTAATGAAGCAAGCAAAGAGATGGTCGATGGACTCACCTGGTTGCATCTCAAAGCGCATGTAATCCTTTTTGAACATGTCTTGTATTAACTCCTTGATCGTGTTGGATCCTTCGTGGTAGTCGCATAGTGCTTTCCGCACAACGTATGCAGATTAGAGGTGAGCAACACGGTTGAAGTCGCTTTGAGTTAATCCTTGTATGATCAAGTTGTGAGCCTTGTTGTTGACGTTGACATCTCTCATGTTTGTAGTCGTGACTTGATCGTTTGACAGCACGTTGTAAGGCTTGTACACATTTTCCCATATTGTGAAGCCTTGCACCTGGATGAAAGCTTCCATACGTGCCTACCAAACCAGAAAATCAATACCACTAAAGACGCAAGATTTTGTGGAGTATTTCTCCATGATGATCAGTCAAAAACACGTGCAAATCACAAATATTAGAGCAACCTCACTCTGATACCAATTGTAGGATCGAAGAGCACGTGGAAAGCTGCCAGAGGAGGGTGAATGGTAGATTATAACTTTCCAGCGGAAGCAAAAAAAAACCCTTCGACAGAAAATTGATCTATAAAACAAATCATGTGTGTGACTCATCTAAATGTTATAAATTGTGACAGAGCCAATATAAATTTTGGAGAATCAAGCACTAAGACTTCACAACAAGAATCACGAAAATCCGTCGAGAAATACTCAGGTTACGATCGAAAGATTGAACAAAGGTCAATTTGTTCTACCGAGTAAAAACCAGATTTGTTACACTGCAAAGAAACTCGTGTATATCAGACACCACAAATCCAATGACCATGACATTTTTACAGATGATAGATAATCAAGTTGTGAAGACAAACAAAAAATAATCATGTCAATCGGATCTGTAAAACTCGAGTTATGACAAAACTATCAAAGCAAGGTAGTGCTGCGCAGAAACTTGACGATAAAAACCTGATAGAAACAAGTCGTACGAACAAGGCACAAAAGCTACTTTAGACTACGAATTTTATTGATAAAAACACAAAAGGAACAGCCCCAAAGTTGTGTGCCACGAGCTCTGGCCTCCCTTGCTTATATAACAAGCCCTTAGCCAACCGAATCCTAACTAGGACTCAAATCCTACTTAGATTCAATCGAAACTTTCTATAACTGCTTAAGACTCTTCCATACGCAGATAGAAACAATCTTCAGACTTCCAAAAAACATAGGAACGTATCCCACATTCCTAAAACAGCTCAACTTCGTGACCCACACAAAATCCTTTCATACCCAACTTAAATCTTTTCATCTTGTCAAACCCGACTCTGCCGCGGCTCTAGCCCATAACTTAGTCAGCTGGACCTTCCCGACCAATTCTTTACGTCCACTTCTCTTCATCAAGCCTTGAAACCATGTACCGACCACTACGTAAGAAACCCAAATAGGAGACAAAGATGGGCAACATGCTCAAAGGCGAACGTCTCTCATAAGGTTAAGAGAGACGTGCCCGCTTCAGCGAGGATCTGACATGGCTCGACTGAACGTACAAGGAGACACGTTAAAATAAAGCCCGTCTAAGTTAAATAGGTATCTGAGACACGCCATCCTATCTGACAAACGAGAGACACGCATCAAACAAAGCAAGTCTCCAATATGCGCATGAAATGAGATGTGCTCTTCACAAAGCGTGTCTGCTTTGTCTTCACTTACAGACTCTCGTCGTAGAACGTTTTATTCATTCTTTTACAGTTGGACACATATAACACAAAAGAACACACTATCGGTGGTTTTGATCCGGCAGATCTCCCGACACTACTAAAGTGTTTGCGGAGTTTGAAGTTCGGTGTGGGCGCTCGGAGATTCAAGAAGGTGAAATGTAAAATGACACAAGAGACACGAAGGTTTACGTGGTTCGGGCCGCCTGAGCGTAATACCCTACTCCACGGGATGTGTTGGTGTTGTATTGGATGTATGAACTCAACTCAGATGATGTGAGTTGAGAGTGTGCGATCAGATCAAAGCAGGTCAGATCAGTCCCGATCCCCCCTCTTCTATGTATCGTCGGCCTATCGTTTTATAGTACAAGGACAAGCCGTTACAAGTTGGCCTGGTCCGACATGTGGCCCTGGCGGTTACTAATATTTATACACATTTGATGCGCTTAATTACCCTTAATGACCGAGTTACGGGCTTTGACAGCACCATTACTAGTAATCAAGGTCGTCCGATCATGTGTCATTAACATAGTATTAATGACACTTAATTGGGTCTTGAAGTCTTTGATTCCCCTTTTAAGATCCGAAGCCGTTGTGGAGTCTTCCGGAGGTTTGAGGCTGAAGATCCGACGGTTGGAGACGTGGCAGCTCCAGAGCATACTGTGGGGAACAAATAGGTCCGGTGCCACCAGACATGTGTCAGTTCTGGAGCTTCCCTCGGTCTGGGGTTAGGTCCGGGGGTGCTGTTATGGTACATAGCCCGAAGCTTCCCCCTTTTGGGCGGTAGCTCCAGTTTGATGGTACACGTGGCGACCCTGGGACTAACCATGTTGGGGAAGTGGGTCCGGTTATGTCTGACATGTGGGCCTCCGAAGGTCTTCAAATCAAGTAGATGACCTTTCCTTGAGATCTTTGCAATCTCAAGGGGTATACGGTACCCAGGGTACCGACAGTGGCCCCCTGGGCCCACCTCTGGGGAAGACCCCTTGGGTGAAGTCATTCCGCCAGAGGTGGGTCCATCCTTCGACTTTTGAGCCGAGTCTTCAAAGGTCTTCAGATGTGCCGTTGGCGATAGTTTTGAAGTTAAATCCTCGCCGCGTGGCATATCCCGGGTGTGGCAAATGAGATCTTTGGCGTGTGGATCTCACGCAATTGAAGGTCTCTGGTTCCCGATACAAAAATCCTATCGGTTTCGCGCGCCTTGTCAGGCCGCCGCCTTCGGGCATCCCGCCTCTCTTGATGACAACCGTTCGCCAGGGTAAGAACCTCGACTTGATCGTCGGGGTGGTCCCGGGCCCTCTTGTCATCGGCAGGGTGAAATTTCTGAATAGTATCTTCGGCTTCCTTGCGGTTTCCATCCAAGCGTTGCGGGGGCTTACTTATGAAGGAAAGCGCACACCGTCTGGGGTTCTTTACGCCTCTCATCTGAACTTGCGTTCGAACTCCCAAACTTGTTCTTGCTTTTCCTCCCTTGCCTCGCTGTGCTGCGATGGAGTTGGGTCTCCGCAAGAGCCGCTTGAAGACCGAAGGTGACCTGAAGAAGGTTCGGGCACTCATGGGGTGGTCCTCGGACTTCTTCAACCACTAGGTCCGCACCAGTGGGGAGCTCCCGTTCGAGAAGGAGCACGCCGGCGAGATGGTGTACTTCCCTGCGTACGCCATGGTGGTGTTGGTCCCGCCTTTTTCCTCCTTTTTCTTGATGCTGCTAGACTTCTATGGTCTGCGGCTATACCACCTTGGCCCTCACTCCATTCTTCTAGTGCCTGTCTTCGTCCACTTCTGCGAAATGTGGGTGGGCATCCCCCCCCTGCATTGAGCTTTTCCAGACCTTCTTCACCGTCCATACCACCGGAAGTGGTGATGAGTACCTTGGTTCTACTACTTTGTGAAGCGCAAGAAGTGCCCATTCAAGTACCTCCGGTCGTTTCCCTTTGGAAAGTGGGACGATTGGAAGAAAGACTGGATAGTCATCCGGGTGGAGGAGCACGAGAAGCTGGAGCTGCCCGAAGGCCTCCCCAACATCGACACTGCAGTCTGAAGTGAAGCTCTGGTGCTGTCGGATGCCTTCAACCCTGCTCTGACCAGGATCCACCAGTGTGTGGAGGGAGGAGTAACTCCTCAGGTGGTATTTTGCAATTTCCTGGTCAACAGGTGGGCACCGCTGAAGAGGAGAGAAAAACTCGCTTGGGCCCTCAACAGTGTGATGGACAACGTCCGGGTCAAGACTGGGCTGAAGTCAAACATGGAGGGGGCGACCTTGGAGTTTCATCTCAAGAAGTTCCAGCACGGCATCGACGTTGCGAGTAATGACTTGACCCCGCCACCATCTTTCCTCCCTCTGAACGTGGAGGTAGAGTTCAGCAGGGAGCTTCAGCGGACGATGCCGGTGCTTGATGACCTAGGTGTCATCGAGAGAAGATCGACCTCCAGGGTGGTGACCCCTGGGGCTTCTGAGGGTGGCTCCGACCCTGCCCCGAAGCCAAGGACCGAAGTCGTCAGTAAGGGCAAGGAGCCGGCGGACGAACCCTCGAGCCGGAAGAGGAAACTGAAGCATGCCGACGGAAGGTCCGTTAGGCCTGCATCATCTGCAGTAGCTCCTTCTCCCTGGAGGGGGAGGTCTTCTACAACCGCGGTGACTGTACCTGCAACGTCTTCCAGGGGTGCTAGCTCCGGGCGTGTGACTCTAGCACTAGGGCTAGTTGAGGCCTCTGGGTCCGGAGGTCCTTCCCGGTCGAGGAGGGCCTCGATTAAGGAAATGTCCGCGGCTGCAACAAGTTCCGGGGGGCCTTCCGAAGCTACCACGCTGGCGGCGGCTATGGTTAGCCCAGAATGCCCGGGAAAGAGATTCCGTGCAAGCTGGTGTGGAAGCCTTTCGAGGTAATTTTTAATCTTTACCTCAGACAGTTGTTTTGTTGTAGTAATTGTTTTTTAAGTTTCTTCATCTATCATCTGCAGCGTTCCCAAGAAGAGGAGTGAGGCTCCACCCTCAGCCAAGTGGTGGAGGCTTCTGCTCCTGTCCCGGTGCCGCCCCAAGTGGTGGCTAAAGCTACGGCAGCTGCGGCGCCAGCTATCGTGGTCATGGACCTCGACTCATCCCCCGAGACTCCCGTGGTAGCGCCGGACCACGGGAGGGAAGATGTGCCAACGGCACCTGCCCCGGAGGTTGAAGCCCCGGATCATGATGTCGAGATGATGGAAGCTTCGGCCGTTGAGCCGGAGGAAGCAGTGATTCCGGCCCCAGAGCCGGAAATTGTCGAAGCTCCGGCGGTTGAGCTAGAGGTTGAGGAAGTCCCGGCTGTTGAGCCGGCTACCTCAAAAGCTCCGGCCTCAGAGCCGTTTTCTACTGAAGACCTTCTGACGCCTGAGCCGATTGAGGTTGAAGTTGTGGCCTAAGGGCTGGTTGTTGTAGAGGCATCAGTACTCGAACCCATGGTGGTCGAGGTGCCAACACCCGAGCCACCAGCGGAGGAGGAGCCCAGGCTGGAGCCTGATGTTGTCCCTGCTACGAAAGTGATGACGGCGGAGGTGCCTGCTGCTAGGCCAGGGTGCCCAGATGAAGTCGCTGGCCCCCTGCCTGAGGGGTCAAATGAAGACCTGGCGGCAGGGCCTTCAGAACCACTTCTGGAGGTCGGAACTTCTTCTGCGGGATCCTCCTCGGTGGCGACTGAGGCTATCCCAGAGGACGGCCTTAGTGCCACGGAGGCTCAGGGAACCACTCTTGTGGAGTGGGACCCAATTTTTGTAAGCGAGAACCCGCTGGAACCAGCGGAGGAGACCCCAGCAGGTCCGGACCCTATTCCCCTGTCATTGTCCATGGACAATGCTTGCTCCTGTCCGCGTCAAGTCCAGCTAGCGTTCTACCACGACAGCAAGGCTCTTGAAGAGGAGAGCCAAACCCTTAGGCCGTGGCGTAACCGGCTCTACTTCGAGACCAAGATGGCGCAGTCGAGGCTGGCAGACGACAAGGAGTGGATCAAACAGGAGAAGGTCCGCCTGGAATACTGGGGCAAATTATTGGATGATAGGGAGAGCTTGACTCGTGCCCTTGACGCTCAATCCCGGGCCATTTATGAGCAGACCAAGGCAGCTAATAGTGCGGCTGATGATCGCCAAGAAAGGCTTGAAGCCATTAACACTACTCTCATCAAGCGCCGGGAGGCACTTGAGTAGAGGGAGAAGAGGCTCGAAGACGAAGAGCAAAAACTCCTAGAGCTGCGGGATGACGTCTTGAAGAGGGAGGAGGAGCTCGCCGAAAAGGTGGCTCTGGCTGACAAGAGCCTCGAGGAACGCACCATGAAATTGGAGGAGTGTTGCGTTGAGGAGGAGGAGAAGGCCTGGGTGCGAGGGCAGGAACTCTACCAGCAAGAGTGTGCCATCGCTGCGAGGGAGAAGAAAGTTAGGGGCAGGGAGAAGGACCTGGTTGACCGCCGGAACAAGATCTACCTCCGGGAGGAGGAGCTCGGAAAACTCGAGAAGCAGGTTGCTAAAAAGATTCAGCAAAATGCCAAAGAGGTTGAGCGCCTTGCTCGCGAGAATTCTGAACTGGCGGCGGCCAAAAGATCCTTGGAGGAACTGAAGGGCTTGAGGGCTGCGAACTCCCTACAGGTTTGGGAGTCCCTGAGCAAAGCCAATGACACGCTGACACCGATGGGCTTCAATCCCGTGCGTCCGGATGATCTGGAGCCGGAGCCGGACCTGGCGTTGCAGGCGTTGAGCTCGGCGGGTAGCAAACTCTCCAAGGTGGGTGACGTCATCGTGGACCAGTTGGAGGTTGAGGGGCAGTCCCTGGCGAAGAAAGTCGCAGAGTATGTGCTGACGTTCTACACCAGCCAGGATCCCCAATTTCCTCTGGACCCGGTGCTTGAAGGTCCCGTCGATGGAGAAGGTGAAGCCACCCGAGCCAACGTGTCGGAGGTTGCTCAGAAGGTCGCCCAGTTCTTCCATAGGGTCTAGGACCATCTCTGTAGCTCCCACTTGTATTATCTCTTTTTCTTCCCCAATTTTGTAATCCCTTATCTCCAGATGAATGAAATCCAAATTTTTATGAATTTCATTTTTTGTCTTCAACACTTTTGTCTTCACTTGGCCCCCTGGTAGATGTACACAATTTGATTGTGAACATGTACCAAGAGGATATTGTGTTTTGTTGAAGACTCGTTTGCTTCGAACTTGTGGAGTGTAGGTCCGAAGTCTTCGATAGTGAAGGCCCCCTGAGGTTATCGAAGCTCAGAAGCTCCGACATTGACTACCGTCGGAGCTCAGTAGCTCCGGCAATAGTCCCTATCAACGCGTAGAGCATCGATAGTTAGCCCTCCGGGGTGTCGGAGCTTAGTAGCTCCGGCAGTGACCTTTGCCAACCGTAGTTTGTCGGTAGCAGACTCCGCTTGTGGGGTCTTCTCACCATCTTTTATTCTGCTTCGACGGCTGGCCCACCTAGCTTTACCGGAGCTTGGTTGCTCCGATGATGCTCGTTTTCAATGTTTAACATTGATTACAAGCCACCTAGGGGGAGTCGGAGCTTCGTTAGCTCCGGCTTTTCTCCATCAACGTGGATTCTTTATTTTTCCTGCACACTTGAAGCCAAGAAAAATAGTAAAATTCGCTCCTTATCTATAACTTCGTCGCGGCTTACGATTCTCGAGAAAGTTTTAGGTCAAACACAATTCTGAATACAACCGAATGCATTGCCTTACTTCTTCCAGATCCAATTGTACTTGGACCCGCCTTACTTCAGCCTGCCGGGGTGTAGGTAGAGTGGCGTACTTAGGGTACATGACCAGGCTAAGTCGATAGTACACTCCGGCCCTAGATTGGCTTGGCGGCATTCAGGCGAGTGGGCCATGAACAATATTTGAATCCAAAAGAATTGACAATACAACTCGGATTGTACATGAACTGGTCGAACTAAAATTTCTTAAGAATTGCACAACTTTGTTATAGACAAGAAAGAGAAAAATTAAAAATGTTGAGCATATACAAAATAAATGCACGTGGAGTCTGTTTCACTTGAAGATGCCTTTCATTATAGGTCCGGGGTACAGGGGAAACAAGTACACTCTTAGGGTACGGAACCAGGATAAGCGTGTTTAATTTCTCGTTTGACCCAGGGTAGCTAGCCACACTTTTAGTCCTGAGACAGTGACAAGTGTCGCATGAACATTGTGGACCTTCCAGGAAAGGTCCAGCTGTTCTCCCGGAGGAACTACCCGACTTTGTACAATGACTCTATAACATACACCTCAAGTTACTACAGACTCACCTCCGTGATATTAAGTGTAGAACTTACGGAGGTGCTCAATATTCCAAGGATTTGGGAGAGGTGTCCCATCCTCAGTAGCCAAGCGAACGCTTCTGGGACGGGATACTTTAATCACTCGGAAGGGTCCCTCCCAACTGGGGGAGAGATTGTTTAACCCTTCTCTGGATTGTATTCTCCGTAGCACCAGATCACCTTCCTCGAGCTGTCGGTTGTGTACATGCCGCTGATGATAGTGTCGAAGAGCTTGGCGGTATCGGGCATTCCGAACAGCTGCTTGGCACCTTCCCTCCTCAAGGAGGTCTAGGTCTTCACACCGGAGCTGGTCCTGCGTGGCTTCATCGAAGGTCCGGACCCGAAGTGACCCCAAGGTAATTTCCGGAGGAAGGATTGCTTCAGCTCCGTACACCAGGAAGAAGGGTGTCTCTCTAGTTGACCGGTTTGGAGTTGTCCTATTGGCCCCGTAGAGTGGGCGGAAGCTCTTCAATCCAGTTGGCTCCATGTTTTTTCAAGCTCTCATAGGTGCGCATTTTGAGTCCTTTCAGGATTTCAACATTTGCTCTCTCGGCCTGGCCATTGCTTGCCGGGTGAGCTAAGGAGGCGTAGCAAACTTAAATGTTGAGGTCTTCGCAATATCCTTGAAATGCTGAGCTTGTGAATTGGGTCCCATTATTAGTAATGATTTTGTTTGGGACTCCAAATCTACATACAATGGACTGCAAAAAGTTGATAGCAGATTGCTTGTTTATTGTCACAACTGGAGTTGCTTTCGGCCACTTGGTGAACTTGTCAATGGCAACGTACAAGAACTTGTAACCTCCGACGGCTCTTGGGAAAGGTCCCAAGATGTCCATCCCCCACACAGTGAAGGGCCATGTAGGAGGTATCATTTGTAGGGGCTGAGCCGGTGTGTGAATTTGTTTTGCATGAAATTGGCATGCTTTGCATTTCTTCACCAACTCAGTTGCATCCTGGAGTGATGTAGGCCAGTAGAAGCCATGCCGGATGGCTTTACCGACCAGCGTACGGGAAGACGCGTGGTTCCCACACTCGCCTCCATGGATTTCTGCGAGGAGCTTGCAGCCTTCTTCCCTTGTGATGCACCGCATTAGGACGCCGTTGGCACCGCGCCTGTAGAGATCCCCTTCTACCAAAGTGTATCTTTTAGCCAATCTGACTATCCGGTCAGCGGATACATCATCGTCAGGAAGGATGGTTTCTTTCAAGTAGCTCCGGATCTCCGAGATCCATGCATCGGAGCTAACTTGAGCATTTGAGTCTTGCGTGCTGGGTTGCTCGGAGCTTGCGGCAGCACCTACGACCCTTGATGGCTGCCATGGTAACAGGGCCATCGGGACCGTCAGCTTCGGGATGCTGATCTCGCCCCCTTCGCTCAGTTTGGCAGGCTGAGCTGTGGGTTTTGACAACCTCCGGACAAAAGTTCCGTCAGGAGCTGGAGCTCCGGTTGACGCTTTCGTCGAGAGTTCATCGGCTTCAGCGTTGTGGACACGCTGGACGTGTGGAGGTCTAGGACTTCGAAGTCCTTCTGAAGCCTCTGGACTTCAAGGAGGTAAGCAACTAGCTGGAGATTGTTGCAGGAGCATTCACCCTTCACTTGTTTAATGATGAGCTGTGAATCTCCCTTGACTAGCAGCTGCTTGACACCGTATGACAGTGCCACCTTTAGTCCGTAGATGAGTGCTTTGTACTCCGCCATGTTGTTGGTCGCCTTGAAGTCTAGGTGTACCATGTATTTTACCTTCTCCCCGGTTGGTGCGAGGAGAAGGATTCCAGCTCCGGCCCCCTGCTTTTGCATGGAGCCGTCGAAGTAGAGGGTCCAGTGAGGCTCGGTGAAGACCGCAGCCTTGTGTTCCGACTTCTGCTCACTGGGACTCCCAGGGTTTGATGGAGAGGGAGTCCATTCCACCACGAAATCTGCCAATGCTTGACTCTTGATTGCTTGCCTTGGAATGAATTCAAGATCGAATTCAGCCAATTCTGCTGCCCACTTTGCAATATTCCTAGTTGAATTGGGATTATGCAAGATTGCTCGAAGTGGGTATGAAGTCACCACTGAAATCTTGTGAGCTTGGAAGTAATGGCGAAGCTTCCTGGAGGCAATAAGAACTGCATAGAGCAGCTTGTGCACCTCTAGGTATCGAGTCTTGGCGTCATGAAGTACTTCACTGATGAAGTACACTGGGCGCGGGATGGTCTGGACCCTCCCGAAGGGGCCCAATGCTTCCTCTTCATTGACCCAAATCCTCCAGGAGGGATCCGGACCTTCTTCAGGGACCTCCGGGTCCTTGCTGGAGGAACCCGGAGCTTCTTCAGAAGCGACCTGGACCCTCCCGGAGGGGTCTGGGTCTTCTAAAGTAAATTCTTTTGGACTCAAGTCTGGGAACTGGGACCCAGACTCGCTTTCAAGATCCTCCGGACCCTCCTGGAGGGGTCTGGATTCCTGAGTGTGGGATAGTTCTAGTCTCTCCACAACCAGGACCATACTGACGACTTCGTCAGTTGCTGAAATGTAAAGTAGCAAAGGCTCACCAGGGTTCGGAGCTACCAGAGTTTGTAGGGTGGTGAGGAATTGCTTTAGCTCCTGGAACGCCTTTTCTGCTTCTTCAGACCATTGGAATGGTCCGAACTTCCTCAGTAACTTGAAGAAGGGAAGTGCCCGTTCCGCCAGTCTTGAAATGAACCGGCTGAGGGCTACTAGACATCCAGTCAGCTTTTGGACATCCTTGATGCGGGCTGGTGCCGCATGTCTTCAATTGCTTTGATCTTCGCTGGATTAGCTTCTATGCCCCGGTGACTTACCAGGAAACCAAGAAGTTTTCCAGAGCTAACCCCGAGGACACACTTGTCTGTGTTTAGCTTTGTGCGGGTGACCCGCAGCTTGTCGAAGACAACCTGCAAGGTGTCAAGGAGTGACTCCTTGTTCTTGACCATGACCATGATGTCATCGACGTACACTCCCACTATGTCTCTAATGAGTTCTTCAAAAGTTTTGTACATAGCTCGTACAAAGGTTGAAGCTGCATTCTTGAGACCAAATGGCATGGATGTATAACAGTACAATCCATCTACTGTGATGAAAGAGGTATGCTCTTCATCTTCCCTGGACATTCTAATTTGATGATACCCAGAATATGCGTCTAGGAAACACAGTAATTCACACCCGAAGGTGGTGTCCACTATCTGATCTATTCTAGGTAGTGGGAATGGATCTTTTGGACATGCCTTATTTATTGTTGTGTAGTCAATACACATCCGAAGCTTCCCACCGGCCTTGGGCACAACGACTGGGTTTGCCAGCTATTTTGGATGGAAGACTTCTCAGATGAATATAGCTTCGAGCAACTTCATCACTTCTTGTCGAATGAGGTTCTGTCGCTCCACGGATTTCTTCCGAGGCTTCTGATGCACGGGTCGGGCGTCAGGGTAGATCTTCAGATTGTGCTCAATCACTTCCCTGGGGATCCCAGGGATTTGTGACGGTTGCCAGGCAAACACGTCGACATTAGCCCGGAGGAAAGCGATGAGCGCGAGTTCCTATTTGTCATTCAGTCCTCCCGATATACGGGTGGTCTGAGCGGCATTGGAGCCGATTTGGATGACTTTGACGAGAATGTCGGTGTCGTCGCTTGGCTGCACACGAGGTGCAGAAGTCGAGCCTCGCTGACGAATGCTCGGGGGTTTTGGAGCTTGCTCCTGCCTGGAGTCCTCCTCTTGCGCCGTAGTAAGCGTATGAAGTTCTTCCAAAGTAGTTACTTCGGCAGTGTGATCTCCGCGGATCCGGAGAACGCCTACTGGTGTTGGCATCTTTAACACGAAGTAGCCATAATGAGCTGCTGCCATGAATTTGTACAAGGCAGGCCTGCCAAAGATGGCTTTGAAAGGTAAGTTGATCTGAGCAACGTCAAAGACCAACTTCTCAGTGCGGTACTTCTCCCGGGTCCCGAAGGTAACGGGGAGAGTAATAGCACTGAGTGGAGTAATGGCTCCCAGACCTACTCTGAAGAAAGGTCGGGAGGGATGAAGATCCGAAGGTCGGAGCTGAAGCTTGGTAAAAGCTTCGAAGCTTATGAGGTTCAGCCCCGAACCTCCGTCTACCATAACATGGTGGAGCTGAGTGTTATTGATGGTACGAGATACCATCAAAGGTAACTGACCTGCTCCAACCATGCTTCGAGGACAGTCCGAAGCATCAAAAGTGATGGCCGTGTCCATCCACTTCCGATGAGGCTCCGCCCTAGCTATAGGAGCTACAGCGGCCATGTCCCGACGCATTGTCTTGAGGACGCGACGGGAGGTGATGTCCCATGATCCACCAAAAATGGTGTTCATGGTCTTCCGACGCTCGTTGTCAGAGACGTCAGAATCGTCGTCGACGGAGGTGTATACGGCCTTCAGGACCTTTTTGGGATCCTGAAAACCTAACTCCTCTTCAGCCGGAGCTTCATCAACTTTTTGTTTTCCTTCCCTCCGCCGGAAAGGAACTTCTTCCCGGCGCTTGTTGTAGCGCTCGGCAAGGTTTTGGACCTCCCGGCAGTCATCCAAATTGTGGCTGTCCTTCTTATGAATTGGACACCACACCTTGGGTTTGCCACCGTCTTCAGAAGACGGTCGAGGTCGCTTCTCGGGGTATGACCCCCGGCCACCCGGAGCTACAGCAGCTGCAGCATTAGATGCGCTGGCCGACGGCTTCTTCTTTTCGTTGGTCTTTTTCTTCTTCTTGCCACTCCCGGAGGTAGTGGCTTCTCCTTTGGAGGATTTTTTGTGATCCTCCGGAGGTGGTTTGGAGTGCATTTCACGGCCCTCCACAGCTCTGGCACATTTGTCAGCCAAGCTAAAGAGTCCGTGACACTGGTGATCTCCTTGATTGCCAGTTTCTCCAACATCTTCTTATCCCGTACGCCCTGTCTAAATGCCACAATGACAGAAGAGCTAGAGATAGAAGGGATAGTGTTTCGTACCTGAGATAATATCTGGATGAATGATCGCAGGGATTCGCCTCCTTTTTGCACGACTGCAGAATGGTCCAGTTCGGTGCCTAGTTGGGTGTATGAACTCCCGAAGTTGGCGGTGAACTGCCGGCTCAACTCCTCCCAACTGTTGATGGAGTTGGGTGGAAGGCTCATAAACCAGGACCGGGTGGTCCCAGTTAAAGCCACTGGAAAATAGTTGGCCATTACGGCCTCATTTCCTCCAGCTGTCAGGATAGCAGTGGAGTAAATCTGAAGGAATTCGACGGGATTAACGGTCCCGTCAAACTTCTCCAGCAGGTGAGGACGGAATTTCTATGGCCACCTGACCATACGCAGATGCATGGCCAGGGCCGAACAGCCTCCTCCTACTCCTTTAAGAGCAGGAATGTCCTGAGCTTCTCGTCTTTCACGAGCACGCTTGATATGGACTCGGCCATCTTGTTGACAGTATCGGCGATCAAGCTCCGCCCGGAGGTCATGTGTTGAAAGCCTTGATACCGTGTGAGTGCGTCGCGCCCCGGAGGGCAACGACGTCACTTGTTGTGATGCAACACGTCTCCTGTTCTTGGAAACGTGTAGACCAAGTCTGCCAGACAAGGTCCGTCATTGTGACGGGGCCCGTCCTGAAGGAGGAGGACCCTGGTTACTGATGCGGTCGGCTGCTGCTGCAACCAAGTGTTCCACATCGGCCCTCCACTGCTCCATTGCATCCCGGGATGGATCCGAAGGTGGTGGGTGCCGAAGGAGAGCACGTGCTGCATGGAGCACGTGTTCCGGGTTGTCATGATTCGTCGACGCAGTGATTGACGTCGGTGCACCATCGCGCTGCCCAGCTTGATTTGCTGGTGGAGGCGGCGGTGGTGGAAGTGTGACTCCTGCTGGAACTGAGGTTCCTGCTGGTGGCTGCATATTGGAGGGATTGCCCCCAACAGCTTGAACAGCGGGATGACCGTTGGATGATTCAGCAGCTGAGTTCACCATTCTTGAAATCTCAGGCGCCCCTACCTGACGCGCCAACTGTCGGTGGTTTTGATCCGGCAGATCTCCCGACACTACTAAAGTTTTTGCGGAGTTTGAAGTTCGGTGTGGGCACGCGGAGATTCAAGAAGGTGAAATGTAAAATGACACAAGAGACACGAAGGATTACGTGGTTCGGGCAGCCTGAGCGTAATACCCTACTCCACGGGATGTGTTGGTGTTGTATTGGATGTATGAACTCAACCTAGATGATGTGAGTTGAGAGCACGCGATCAGATCAGAGCAGGTCAGATCAGTATTGATCCCTCCTCTTCTATGTATCGTCGACCTGTCCTTTTATAGTACAAGGACACGCCGTTACAAGTTGGCCTGGCCCGACATGTGTCCCTGGCAGTTACTAATATTGATACACAATTGATGCACTTAATTACCCTTAATGACCATGTTACGGGCTTTGACAGCACCATTACTGGTAATTAAGGTCGTCCGATCGTGTGTCATTAACATAATATTAATGACACTTAATCGGGTCTTGAAGTCTTTGATTCCCCTATGAAGATCCGGAGCCGTTGTGGAGTCTTCCGGAGGTTTGAGGCTGAAGATCCGACAGTTGGACACGTGGCAGCTCTGGAGCATACTGTGGGGAACAGATAGGTCCGGTGCCACCAGACACATGTCAGTTCCGGAGCTTCCCTCGATCTGGGGTTAGTTCCGGGGGTGCCGTTATGGTACATAGCCCGGAGATTCCCCCTTGTGGGCGGTAGCTCCGGTTTGATGGTACACTTGGCGACCCTAGAACTAACCATGTTGGGGAAGCGGGTCCGGTTATGTCTGACATGTGGGCCTCCGAAGGTCTTCGAATCAAGTAGATGACCTTTCCTTGAGATCTTTGCAATCTCAAGGGGTATACGGTACCCAAGGTACCGACACACACCAAATATTCATCACATAGATTAACACAGATAACATTCATTAAGAAATATATTACAAAACACAAGAAAAAAGTACAAGACACAAGAAAATAAAAACAACACCAACTAAAAAACAACAAAAGAAAACATTTAGCTTTTCTGTCGCGGAGAAGACAAATGAAGAGAAGAGATTGATGGCGCACCCGAGGAAAAGAAAAGGTGACTTCCACATCAGAGATAATAAATAAAATAGGAACCGAATAAAATTGTCTGTGCAGAGAAGCAAAATGGAGACACGCTTTCAGAAAGAGTGCGTCTCCGATTCCACACGTTACCTTTAGCTTCGTGATTTTCTCCATTTTTCTTTGACTCACTGTTGATGTCACACGTCACTGAACATAGAGCACATTCACTTGATAACTGAATCATTCACTTGTCCAGAAAATAATCAAATCCTTCCTTATGATACCTAATTAACACGATGAACACACCACACATTCATTTATTCACATAGTTGAAGAACACACAAGATATTATTCAACCACATAGATGAACAAAGATAGATTTCATTCATTAACACAAAATATTACAAAATAGAAGCAACTAAAAACAACTATGAAAAACTAAATCCAACTCCTCCTCCTCCTCCTCCTCCTTCTCGTCCTCCTTCGGCGGTGACTCCGGCGTCGACTACGCCGGCTGCACCGGCGGTGCAATCCTAAGAATGATGTTGCTCTCCGTCGCCTCCACTAGGTTTCTGTTGCCCTCAGGGCCAAGCACCTGGGCCATTATCTTTAATAGAATGTCGAGACGATCGGCCACCACTGTTAGGGCGAAGAGGTAGTGGCCGACGGTACCCATTCCAATAAATTGGGGAAGGGTACCCAGACCTAAGGAAATCATGGCACGAAACATATTGTCGTATGCCTCTTGCGCCACAAGGAGGCGCTACTCAATGTTGAACCTCTCGGGGGAGCTGCATCACAGTTATTTGCACGGTGGCTCCCTCGGAGGGCTTGGCGGTGGAAGGTCGGCCATGGTGGTGGTGGGTGGTTGGCACGGAGAAGTCTAAGAAAAAAAGAAATTGATTCAATGCGACCAACGCGCTTGTGAAGAACTCACGGGTGATGATGCGTCTTAAATAAGGTTTGCGCAGAGTCGACGATGGAGCATTTGGTTTCCCGCTCATTGATGGAACGATGGGACGCATCGATACCACCTCGGGGAAATGAAAGGTCGCGCACGCTGGACGTGGCGTGCACCTCTGCACCACGCTGCCGAAATTAAGTTCTCCGCAGTCCTCGTGGCGCACGTATCTCTTTCGGCAATGGAAGACATGCTTTAATGTAACGTGTGTCTGTCTTTGTTCTCGCACGTCTCACATTTATCTCCCTTGTCTCTTCACCCCCGATGCCCCTTTACTAATTGACCAACAGTTCTTTACTAATCTACCAACTCCAGTGCCACCGCTGTCTCTGTTCGCATCACCGTTATCGTCGTCGTCGCCGTCCTCGTCGTCGTCATCGTCGCCGTCCTCATCGTCATCATTGTTGTCCTCGTTGTCATCGTCACTGTTCATGGCTTGTATCGGCTTGGCGCGTAGCCAACTGAAGGAGAAGCGATTGGCGTGGCGCAACAACCATCCCCATGTATGTACATATGGCACACCGGTCGCGTGGTTGTATATATGTAGATCTGCAATGGACTGATGAACATAACTATAATTTGTTTGTTATGTCTTGTTTGTTTTTTTATTTTCAATTTCTCTGTGTAGGGTTTCTCTGCGAAGCCTGAATCGGGAGATTTATTGAAGTGGCAGTGCATCGTCCCCGGTAAAGAAGGGATAAGTCATGAAGAACATGCACAATATGAGTTTAACCATTGTCCTCCCATTAATGAATTTCCTTTGCAGACTGATTGGGAAGGTGGTTACTACCCCCTGACAATCTCCTTCTCAGAGGACTATCCATTGGTGACTCCAAGATGCGCCTTTCCAAGTGGTTTCTTCCACTCAGATGTCCATTGCTCAGGAGCACTCTTGATCAACAGACTATAAAATAGACCTATTTTGCTCATGTAATTAGTAATTTTTGCCAAACTTATTTGAACTGGTTTCTTATATTGTTTAAATTGATATTTCATAGGGGTGGTGGATTGGTTTTACAATCAAAACTATACTACTTGAAGTTCAGCGTTTGCTGCATCAGCCAAATGCGCCCAATGTTGAAAATGATTGCTATAATATACTTCTCAAGGTTAGACACTTTGTGTTAGTGACCAACGTAGGTTATTCATTCCTCCCTCGACATTTGTTAATTTAAAGAATGTCAATATTTTCAGGATCCAGGGGAATATAAGAGACGTGTTCGGAAGCAAGCTGGATGGTACAATTTAGATTGATTGATGGGAGCTTTAGGACTAAGTTTAGATACAAAATTAGATTAGAGGGCACACAACATATGCACTACAAAATTCATTTGAGTTGCAAATTATCTCTGAATTGCAATGTCATTGTGTTTGTTTATCCCTGAATTCCAATTAATCCATTAATTACAATGTCATTATGTTTGTTTATCCTTGCAACTGACGCTCACGATGTCGTGTCAGTGGCGTGAGTGCATGAGAGACACACTTTAGAAAGACGCGTCTCAGATATTTGAGATCTAGCAAAAGGGAGATGCGCCTTACTCGAGCATGTTTCCGATTTGTGCCAATGATCTTTTGTCCCACGTCAGAAAGCTGAGCACGTTGCGACGATTGTATAAGGCATTGTGCACGGTTGCGAGTTGGACACGCCAGAATGTCCTAGATGTTGTTCCTACTTCAGAACACCGTGGTGCATCTAGGGCACTCCAGCGTGTCCGGGGCCACAAAATAATGCGAGACACGCCTTACATGGGTCCGTCTCCGATTTACGCTGAAGATCTTTTGTCCCATCTAGGAAAGTTGAGCGCAATGCAATGATCATATAAGGCATTGCTCATAGTTGCCAGTGACACATCCCCGCGTGCGAAAGATGTTCCCGTCTTCAGACAATGTGGCTCGTCCTTTGCAAGCGGGAAAATACCTTGATTCAAAAGATGATAATGTAACACGTGCGTTATATATGTGTATCTCTGAGTTTTATTTTAAAATCTCGCGTGCTCTATGGAAAAAAAAATTCTCGCGCTGTCCAACCAAATGACGCTGAAATGAAAGACAGGTGTTATACAGGCACATCACCGAGTTTTGCTATTTCTATCCATCGCGCGCTCTCTCCCAACATCTGGCAAAAATTTTAAGCACTCACACGCTCTCTCGACCTAGAAACCGCAGCTCCTGAGCACGATGTCGTCCCGTCATCGTCAACGTCTCGCTGCCGCCGTCGACCCCGACCCCGCCGACGACCCCGACCTTCGCGTCATAAGAGAGTTGAGCACGCTAGAGCACGCCGCCTCGTCTCATGTCCCCAAAGCACTCCGCCGCCTCGACCCCGGCCTCGGTCATCGGTATGATCATGTCGCCACCTTGATATATGTGGAAATGTTCTCCCTGTCCCCGCAGCATGCCAACCTGCTATCATCAGAGAGTTAAGAAACTGCCACTCTGGCGCCTCTGCCATGTAACACCCACTTTTTAAGGCATCATGCATTTCATAAGTTCATATACATGTTTAAAATTATTACAAATAAAATGGAATGAGTTTAAAATGAATTAGGAGCAAAACCGCACTTATGAGTTCTAAGAAGTGCGGACTAGTCCGTTTTTGGTGCAGACTCGTCCGATTTCTCTCGGACCTTCCTCGGACATGTTTGTTTTTGCTGCAGACTAGTCCTTTTTTCTCTCTGTACCACTTTCGGACTTGTTCGGTGCATTGCGGACTAGTCCGATATTCCAATTCCTTGAAATTTTGCCAAGTGACATCTAGCGGACTTGTCCGATATCTCTCTGACTAACTTCGGACTAGTCAGGCCTTTTGCAGACTTGTCCGGTGTTCGCGATTCCTAGTCGATCATTTGTTCCATGACGTAGTTTTGGGTTTTACCTTAAGTAGGCCCCATGACTTCGTGACCATTTGGGACCCCACACCGGCCTCTACCCTCCTCAAACTCGAAATCCATCAAACCCTAGCCCTACACCCTTATATAAATAACCCCACCCCTTGACTTTACATCCTTTTGCCGCAATTGAAAGACCACAAACCCTATCTCGTGGATAGCCACCGCCAAGGAGGGAGAAGGAGATCCCGAGCAAGAAGGAGAAGAGGAGGAAACGAAAGAGTATCAAGTGATTAAGATCTCCATCAAGTTTTCGTTCTTCATCAACAATTCACCTTTAAGTTCTTCATGGACCCTAGATCGTCAAGATCCAAGTGTTGCCTCTAAAACCCTTAATTCATTGGAGACCTAAACACCTTGTATACCTTCTACTTCCTCTTTCTCACGTGAATTCAACCCCGTTTCTCCAAATTTACGTCGATCTAGAAAACCCTAATTCACTGTTTTTGCAAAGGGCAGACTAGTCCGGCCCTATAGTGGACTAGTCCGGTCTTGCTGTCTGTTTTCTGCTGAATTAATTCTAAATTGTTTTCAAATC
The DNA here is from genome assembly GCA_036927565.1 of Tuctoria greenei. Taxonomy (NCBI): domain Eukaryota; kingdom Viridiplantae; phylum Streptophyta; class Magnoliopsida; order Poales; family Poaceae; genus Tuctoria; species Tuctoria greenei. Next base: position 159,875,423 of record JAYESD010000008.1, on the reverse strand, counting down.
AATTCCAAACCTATCCAGACTTGTTAAAAACTATTAGAACTAGATAGTAAACATTATTAACAACCCATTAACTAGTTTTGCTTTGCATTTGCATTAACCATGCATGTCATGTCATATCGAGCAATATATGTGCACTTATTGATTGTAAATCTTGTCTTGTATGTTTTTGCGCGGTTTAGATGGATTTTCCCTTGAGGGTGCTGCGGAGGACCTCCAGCACCAGGAATTTGAAGACATTGACCCAAACCAATCCCAAGAGCAAGGCAAGTGTCCTTGAACATATTAATCGTGTTTTTACAATAAATGTTTTGTTTTCAAAATTACATGCTTGTGTCAATTTGATGGGATATCCCATGATAGGAAGTTTACTAGCTTTGTATAACCACGCTTGTCAGCTGGAATACATGGTAGAGAGTTGGGAAGGGCTTCTTACCATTTTGCTTCACTTAATTGATTGGGATGGGAAAACAACTATACCATTTAATTATGCATTTATGAGATTATGGTTAATATGAACTGGTTAATATGACATGGTAATGGGTGATCTACGCAAGCATGGTATGTGGTTTGGGTTGGGCGCTATGGTGGTTTCACTTGCTTTAGATCTATGGACCGGTTCGTGGAGCGACCATCCATGATTTACAGTGCCACCACGAGGCCAAGCATGGGTGCGGTATAGCTAATTAATTAGGGTATTGCTAGTATCACGCGGATCATTTAGCGCACTTGGGAAGGGGAGTCGGATTGGGTTTGGATATGAGGTGGGACTCCCTGGGAATCGAATGGCACAAGAGGGGTTCCTTGGTTGAAGATATACTCAGTTGGAGGCATCGCCACCGGTGAAACCTCAGCGGGTCCATACATACTAGTAATCCTTTTGTAAAGGCTCTTTTGTGATCTCTTGGCCACACACCTAAGTAAATGTGAGATGGCATAATAGAGGTTCTATAGTCATGTGATGAAATCACGAACACGTGGGTAAAGTGGTACAACCTCTGTAGAGTGTCTAAAAACTATCATGATAGTCGTGCTCTCAGTCATGAGCAACCTGGACCCTCACATGATTAGGGGGGAAACTTGGGATTTGGGATGCTTTGGTTATGGGTTGGTACTGGTTATGGTTGATAATATGGTTATGACTTGCTATGGACTAAATTATGGTATTGGACATGGTTAATGGTAATGGTGAAATGTGGTGTAATGGTGATGAATATGGAATATGGACTTGTACTATGTTAATATTTATGGTTTATGATGGATTTGCTTCACATACATATAATACATTGCTTTTCAAATGTTTTAATGTACTTTTCAGCACTTATCCTTTACTATTGTCATCATTTGTATCAGCCATGTCATACTTTCCACACTTGCTGAGTACGACATATACTCATCCTTGCAATTCCCCCACCAACAGTTGTAGGTCAGGATTGGGAGTATAACGGTGATAATGTGGAGTTCTAGGCCGTGTCTGCCGTCAGCTTGCTTGTGGTGTTGCTTGGAGTCGCGCTACCCTATTTGCTTAGCTGTATAGTTGCTTATTTAGTTTATTTCTGTTGCATTAGTTCAAACTCGTCATTTAAAATCATTAGAGGTTGTATTCGAGGATATTTTGAAATGTGTAATAAAAGTGCTTAATTAATCTGGTTCTTTGGTAATTTCTATATATCCTTTTGTGAATGCACTCGTGTATGTGTGTTGAACGTCTTGGGCACACATATGCGTTCACTTGGTTCATTCTCAGAACCGGGTGCCACAAATTGGTATCAGAGCCACAGGTTGACCGTAGGATGCAGCCTAGATAGAATGGACACTTTAGAGGACATAGGAGCACTCAGCAAGCGATGTGGTTTTGCTTGGTATGCTAATTGCTATGTATTGCTGCTTGTGTGCTTAGTAGAGGATTTTGGGATAGTTTAGCATTGCCATGTCCATATAGGCTAGTATAGTTAATTGTTTAGTTTAATATCCCTTGATGCATATAGTTGGCGACGTTGTCTAAATTCTTATCTCTTGCTTTTCTTCAGATGGTGAGGACTAGCAACCAGAGGGATGGCAATAATGAGGAGGAGAACAATGGGGCACCTCAAAACAACAATGGATAAGGACCTGCCCAGGGAGCTATCAATCTTAAGCAGCTATTGGCTATGCAAAATCAGCTCATGCAGACCATGATACAGACTATGGGACAGTTGCAAACTGGCAACAACAGCAATCCGCCCTACATGCCTCCACCGCCACCACCGCCTCCTCATAACCGGTTGGGAGAGTTTATGAAGACTAGGCAACCGACTTTTGCTCAAGCCGCTGACCTTATGGATGTTGATGATTGGCTCAAGTCCGTGGAGAAGAAACTCGTAATAGTCCAATGCAGTGACCGAAAGAAGGTGCTCTTTGCATCTCATCAACTTGTTGGAGCAGCTACCGATTGGTGGGATTCACTATGCAATGCCCATGAGAACCAAGAGAGGATGACTTGGGATGAATTCAAAGAGAGCATCCATTCTTATTATGTGTCGGAAGGTGTTATGATCTTGAAGAGGCAAGAGTTTGAGAACTTGAGGCAAGGAAGATCGAGTGTGAGTGAATATGTCAACAAATTCACTAAACTCTCAAGATGTGCACCTGAGGATGTGAGTCGGGACAGCCGGAAACAATACTTGTTGATGAGGGGCTTGAACAATGAGATCCAGGTACAATTGCTGAATTGTGATTATGTTAACTTCGAGAAGCTAGTGGACAAGGCAATTGTTGTGTAGAATAAAGTCTGTGAAAAGGAGCTAGATAACAAGAGGAAGGCGCCATATCAAGGACAACAACAAGGAAGTAATATGCATCCTCGCTTTGCACCACCCAATGCGCCTTATTACAGCTCTTCTGCTCCTGTACAGCGCCCTGGTTATGCACTGCGCCCAGCTCAGTTTGTGCAACAACGCCCTGTCGTGCAATCACCTAGGCCTCCACTGCCTTTTGCACCTCGTGCCAACCTTCCTAGTGCAAATGTTCATAGTCAACTTTGTCCCAATAATTCTGGTGTAGTTAGGAAGTGTTATACATGTGTAGAAGCAGGACACTTTGCAATTAAATGTCCTTAGTTAGGCCTTGGTCAAGGAAGCAATGTGCCAAGACAGAACCCAAGACCCAATGAAGGACAACCGAAGGAAACCATTGACAGCAGAATTTTTCTCGTGGCAACGTGAATCATGTCTCTACGTAGGAAGCGCAACAAGCGGATGATGTGGTTATTGGTATGTTTCTCACAAACTCCAACCCATCGACTATGTTATTTGATTCTGGAGCATCACATTCATTCATTGAATCAAAGTATGTTGCCAAGTATAGTTTGCCTATCTCTCATATGAAGTATACTCTATTGGTTAAGTCTCCTAGAGGAGAGATGAGGACAAATATAGTATGTCCAAAAGTAACCCTTAGAATAAGGGGGTAAACTTCTTCGGCAACCTCATTGTTTTGGATTCTCAAGGAATGGACATTGTTGGTATGTACTAGTTGAGGAAGCACAATGGAGTCATTGAATGTGCCACAAAGATGGTGAAGTTGACCAATGAGGAAGGGATCACCATAGAATTCGAAGCATCTCAACACGCACCAAAGCAATTGGAGTTGAATCACATGGACGGTGCAACAATTGAGGAGATTCCGGTGGTGCGTGAATTCTTGGATGTGTTTCCAGATGAGTTGTCAGGTATGCCACCTGATCGCGACATAGAATTTGTTATAAATTCATACCTGGAACTACACCTATATCTAAGAGGCCATATAGGATGCCTCCTAAGAAGTTAGCGGAGCTCAAGAAGCAAATTCAAGATCAGCTAGAGAAGGGTTTCATTCGCCCAAGCTCTTTTCCTTGGGGAGTGCACATACTTTTCGTGGACAAGAAGGATGGATCCCAAAGGACGTGTGTGGATTATCGAGCTCTCAATGAGGTGACCATCAAGAACAACTACACCTTGCCACGCATAGAGGATTTGTTCGAGCAGATGAATGGTGCTTGTGTTTTCTCCAAGATCGATTTGAGGTTAGGTTACTTCCAAATGAAGATTAGACCATCAGACATACCCAAGACAACTTTTAGGACACGGTATGGATCTTATGAGTACACTGTAACGTCCTTTGGATTGACAAATGCGCCTGCCTATTTTACATACCTCATGAATAAGGTCTTCATGGAGTACATGGATAAGTTTGTTTTGGTGTTCATTGATGACATTATGATCTACTCGAGAAGTGAGGAGGAACTTGAGGTACACTTGAGACTTACGTCGCATAAATTGAGGGAGCATCAATTGTATGCCAAGTTCAGCAAGTGCCAGATTTATTTTAAAGAGGTGTCATTTTTTGGGGCATATCATCCCAGGAGGAGTATCGATCAACCCCAGAAAAGTGAGGGCATATCACCTGGAATACATGGTAGAGAGTCGGGAAGGGTTTTTTACCTTTTCGCTTTGCTTAGTTAATTGGGATGGGAAAACAACTATACCATTTAATTATGTATTAATGAGATTATGGTTAATATGAACTGGTTAATATGACATGGTAATACGCGATCTAAGCAAACATGGTATGTTGTTTGGGTTGGATGCTATGGTGGTTTCGCTTTCTTTAGATCTATGTACCGGTTCGTAGAGCAACCATCCAGGATTTACGGTGCCACCACGAGGCAAAGTATGGGTGTGGCATAGCTAATTAATTAGGGTATTGCTAGTATCGCGCAGATCATTTAGCGCACCGGGGAAGGGGAGTCTTATTGGGTTTGGATTTGAGGCGGGACTCCCTGGGATCCGAATGGCACAAGAGGGGGCCCTTGGTTGAAGATGTGCTCAGTTGGAGGCATAGCCACTTGTGAAACCTCAGTGGGTCCGTACATACTAGTAATCCTTTTGTAAGGGCTATCTTGTGATGTCTTGGCCACACACCTAAGGAAGTGTGAGACGGCATAATAGAGGTTCCATAGTCATGTGATGAAATCACAAACACGTGGGTAAAGTGGTACAACCTCTGTAGAGTGTCTAAAAACTAGCATGATAGTCGTGCTCTCGGTCATGAGCAACCTGGACCCTCACATGATTAGGGGGGAAACTTGGGATTTGGGATGGTTTGGTTATGGGTTGGTACTGGTTATGGTTGATAATATGGTTATGACTTGTTATGGACTAAATTATGGTATTGGACATGGTTAATGCTAATGGTGAAATGTGGTGTAATGGTGATGAATATGGAATATGGACTTGTACTATGTTAATAATTATGGTTTATGATGGATTTGCTTCACATAAATATAATACATTGCTTTTCAAATGTTTTAATATACTTCTTAGCACTTAGCCTTTACTATTGTCGTCATTTGTATCAGCTACATGTCATACTTTCCACCCTTGCTGAGTACAACATATACTCATCCTTGCAATTCCCCCACCAACAGTTGCAGGTCAGGATCGAGAGTATAATGATGATAATGCAGAGTTCTAGGCCGTGTCTGCCGTCAGCTTGCCTGTGGTGTTGCTTGGAGCCGCGCGACCCTATTTTCATAGCTGCATAGTTGCTTATTTAGTTTATTTCTGCTGCATTAGTTCAAACTTGTCTTTTAAAATCATTAGAGCTTGTATTCGAGGATATTCTGATTGTGTAATAAAAGTGCTTAATTAATCTTCTTTATGTTAATTTTCTGTATATCCTTTTGTGAATGCACTTGTGTATGTGTTTTGAACGTCCTGGGCACACATATGTGTTCACTTGGTTCATTCTCGGAAACGGGTGTCACACACCAGCTCGTCCCGGAGCACGCCGCTGCTTCGTCCCATGTCCCCGAAGCACGCCGCCGCCTTGACCCTACCCTTGGGACGTCCATTCCAATGATTTTATTCAATTTGAGGATGTCCAATGAAGGATCAACGTCAATGAAGTCATTGATCCAAAGGGAGAATTTTCACTACGGTATACATTCATCTTCCTTGTTTATGTCCAATGCAGAAGAAATGTATTTGTTTTGACTATCAAAGCATATAATGAATTATGATTTGCAAACCCTTGAAACTGCTGGAACTGTGGTTGGCACTAGCATTTGCCATCCCAGTGAGTTTAATTTCTACACCCGCAGTCATGCTGGAATAAAGGTACCTATGCAATAATTGGTGTTTCTCTAACGAATTTTTTGATATCAGGCTATAAATGCATCAGTGGAATGTAAATTTAATGTTTTTTCAGGGGACAAGCACACCAACTCACTACCATGTCCTTTACAATGAGAACAATTTCTCTGTTGATGTTTGTAGATGCTCACCAACTGCTTGTGCTACAAGTAAGCTCGGTTCTCCATTCACTAACAGATATTTGCTACCTTAAGTGATTGGTTAAGTGAATGTGACTGCAATTTGATAATGTTTTATATGATTTCAATGATTTTATTGAATTTGAGGATGTTTCATTCGGAGCATTGAGGCTATGAAGGCTCATCGTTAATGAAGTCACTGATCGGTAGAATTTTCATTACGGTATACAAGATTAGATGATGAACGTTATGATATGTGTAATTAGTTATATTGTAATCAGAATGAACAGTCTTTGTTGTTTAATTAGTATACTTGATAACCACTATTGACACTTTGTTAATATTTGATTGGTCAATATCATTTAACGAGTTATCTTTTAGGCTATACATGTGTTAATGAACAGTATGTTAATATATGAACAGTATGTTGCTAACACTGGTAATACGGCTGCCAAATCCTGGCTAGCTCTAGGACGCAGCCGGCAATCAAGATAATTAGAGGTGGGGGGGGCACATAATAGGAGACCCTGCCTGTAAACAATCTGTGATGAGCTGTAGCTGAGAGCGTCTCGGATAACCTACAAAAGGAGACAAGCTTTCATAAAACCCGTCCTAGATCAGTAAACAAATATGCGACGTGATACAATATATTATGTCTCGGATCAGTCAATATATTTGTGATGTGCTTTGTTAGGGCTTGTCACACATATATGCTGATGGGCGACGCGCGCCACCCGCGTCTGCAATGACCCCGTAAAGACCGTCTGTTATGACACAAATAAAGGAGATGTGCTTCTTTTAAGCATGTCTCGCGCTTAGGATGAACGGTGACGCGCCATAAGCACATCTTTAATGACAACGTAATGCGAGACGTGATGACGGAGACGCACAGTTTGTCCATCTCCCTTCTTTGTTAGGGCACGTCTCGAATGGTCCTTTCTTACGTAGTGTCACGTCCATGCTACCTTCATATGCATTGTTCTTGATTCAACCATGCTATGCGACCTCTGATCAACTCAACCACAATTCCTCCCGAACTTGGTTATTGAACCTCATCTTCTACCTCTGACTAGTTCAATGGATCTTGTCACCAGCCATGTCTTGAACTCAAGCAACACCTGCACATGAACAAACAACTAATACTTTCGAGCACAAGTCCACAACTTGACTCTCGTTAGTTCCGATAACCACAACACCTCACGTGAGCACCCCACATAAGCATGCTGCGAACCATAGAAAAATATTAACCACAATGATCAGCGTAAACACATCAAAAACTTAGTAAAAGAATACAAAGCAAACTTTCCATATATGTAAAGCAAGTTTGAAACATTGCAAGGTAAAAGCAGAACAATTGCAATTTGGCTCCGGGCCTTGCCAAAGCTAACCAGACCTTGAGTCGGAGCTTACCAAATGTAGCAGGACCTAGCACCGGAGCTTACCAAAGCTAGTCAGACCTTGCGCCGGACCTAGCAAGAACATGTCGGACCTAGCAACAACAATTCGGACCTAACCAAAACATGTCACACCAAGAAAAAGTAAGTCGGAGCTAACTGTGACATCCTAGATCAAGCCTTAATGGGATTGATAGAATAACTCATACCACTAAGGTGTACCTTCTTTTCCTGGAGCACACCTGCAAAGAACTCTGAGGTTAAGCGTGCTTGGCCCGGTGCAATTGCGGATGGGTGACCGACCGGGAAATAATACCGGGTGCGCACGAGTGAGGACAAAATGCGCAGAAAAGACTAGTGTTGGTCTGTGAGGCTAGTCTGTGATCCTAGAGAACTACTAAAAGTAACAACAGCTAGGCCCGTAGTGGCTGGGGTGTTACATAATGGTATCAGAGCCAACCCTCGCGGTTTCACGGGTGCGTACGGGTCAGGGACGTGGGTACGTACGCATGACGCATGGGTCCTTTAGGAGGGACACAGTATGGTATGTATGCCAGTACTGAACGTATGGACGTGGCCAAGAGGAGACGTTCCTGGCTTGGTAGTTGACCGAGGAGGACGTAGGTCTACTAGGGGGGTGGATTGTGACATCCTAGTTCAAGCCTTAATGGGATTGATAGAATAACTCATACACCCAAGGTATACCTTCTTTTTCGGGAGCCCACCTCCAAAGTACTCTGAGGTTAAGCGTGCTTGTCCCGGAGCCCGGAGCAATTGCGGATGGGTGACCGACCGGGAAGTCATCCCGGGTGCGCACGAGTGAGGACAGAATGCACAAAAAATTCTAGTGTTGGTCTGTGGGGCTAGTCTGTGATCCTAGAGAACTTCCAGAAGTAATGACCGCTAGGCCCGTAGTGGCTGGGGTGTTACACTAACAAAGTAAGTCGGACCTTATGTCGTACCTTGCCGGAGCTACCCAAAATTAGTTGCATCTATTGTCGGACCTCGCTAGAGCTCAACCTAGAGTCATACCTTGTTGAAAAGGGTGATTTGGCAATATTCAAAACTTTTGTCGTCATAGCCAATGTATTCAACACACATAGGTCTCCCAATCTTGATGGGTCCTTCTTCGTGTGTCTCCCCTCCTTGCTTCTAGACTTGATCTTGATGACGGCACAATACAAAAGTGGCAGCAAGGGTTTTCAATTGGGGTGGAGAGGTGTGGGGTATTTGGTTGTTTATATAGAGGTGGAGGATTAGGGTTTTGGCGGTAGATTCCAAGTGGAATTCGGTGGGGGACGTGTAGGGCCTGTGGTGAGGTCCACCTGGGCTCCTCTAAGGTTGGGCATTATGTTCTTGAGCCCAAGTTAGGCAATTACCCAAAAACAAATCATCGACAAATAAAAGAATGCGAGTTGAGTTAAGTAGGCTGGACTAGTTCGCAGTAGGGACCAGACAAGTCCGTTGTGGAACAGAGGTGATATCGGACAAGTCTGGTGTACATGGCCAGACATGTCCGCGGTGATTAGATATGGAATGAATTTTAGACATAGCCGGACTTGTTCGTTCAAAATCGGACAAGTCCAAAAAAGCATCAGAACCAGTAACGGACTAGTTTGTGCATTTTGGCGAACAAGTCCAGGTTCTGAAGAAATTGAATTTTCTGGAAGAGAATAGGGACACCGGACTAGTCTGGTTTTAGAGGTCGGACAAGTCCGCACCCTGACAGATTGAACTTTCCAGTTTAGCCCTAAATTCGTTTTAATCTTGTTCCTTTTTACATGGCTTAATGTTAAACATGTATGAGGATGTATGCAATGCATTATGCATGAAAATGAGGGTGTTACAATGAAGAACGTTGATGACGAGAAGTTGTTGAAGATCGTGTTTGAACGGTCCTCCTCCTTCTCCTTCTTCTCCTTGATGTTAAATCTTCACTTGATGGCATCACACGTCAAGAACACATGATTGAGAGGTGTAAGGGTATTGGGTTGTTTATATAGGGGTGGAGGGGTAGGGTTTTGTTGTGAATTCCAAGTGGATTTCGATGGAGGACAAGTAGGGGTCGAGGTGGGGTCCACTTGGGCTCCTCTGAGGTTGGGTACGAAGTCCTTGGGCCCAATTAAGGCACTTACCAATAACTTAACATTGAGGAAAAATAGAATCCGAGTTGGACTCTGAAGGCTAGACTAGTCCGCAAAGGTGGCCGGACAAGTCTGTTTTGGAACATAGACGAAATCGGACAAGTCCGGTATAGAGGGTCGGAAAAGTCTGGGGCTTGGCAAGGAATTTGGTTCGATTGAGACAACATCGGAATAGTTCGCTCGGACAATGGACAAATTCGATCAACATCAGAAGCTCAACTGGACTAGTCCGTGCAATGTGTCGAATAAGTCCGGGCTCTAAAGAAACTAAAGTTTCTAAAACAGAGGGGGGATACCGAACTAGTCCGGGGTTGAGGCCAGACATGTCCGCACCCTAACAGACTTAAATTGCTAATTCGACCTAAATTAATTTTAATCTGGTTCCTTTTATGGTTGCTTTATGTTAAACATGTATGAGGATGCATGCAATGCATTATGCATCAACATGAGGGTGTTACAAACCTACCCCCCTTAAATGAATCTCGCCCCTCGAGATTCGACAAGAAAGGAAAGAGATATGGAAATTCCTTCTTGAGATCCTCTTCTTGCTCCCATGTCGCTTTCGAGTATGTATGATTCTTCCATTGCACTTTGCACCATCGAATCACCTTGTTCCTTGTGACTCTCTCCTTGGTTTTCAAAATTTTGACAGGTTTCTCAACATAGGTCAAATCTTCTTCAAGCTCCAATTCTTCCATCGGTACTTGCTCTTTTGGAACCCTTAAGCACATCTTTAGTTGCAAAACATGAAACACATCATGAATATCAGAAAAATGTGCCGGCATCTCCAACTTATATGCTACTTCTCCTCATCTATCAAAAATCTTGAATAATCCAACATAGCGGGGTGCCAACTTGCCTTTGACATTAAATCACTTATGACCTCGCATGGGTTACACTGTGAAATATACGAAGTCACCCACCTCGAAAGAAAAGCTTCTTCTTCTATTATCCGCATAACCCTTTTGTCTGGACTGAGCAGCTCTTAAGTTTTTGCAAATTGTCTAAACTTGCTTTTCATCATCTTGTATCACATCAGGTCCAAATACTTGAGTTTCCCCTATCTCATTCCAAAATAATGGTGTCCTACAACGCCTCCCATACAATGCTTCATATGGCGACATCTTCAAACTTGCTTAGTAACTGTTGTTGTAGGAGAATTCAGCATATGGAAGGCTCTTTTCCCAACTTCCTCCATACTTTAGCGCACAAGCCCTGAGCATGTCTTCCAATATGTAATTTGTTCTCTCGATTTGTCTATCTGTTTGAGGGTGATATGCATAACTGAAATTCAATCGATTTCCCATCGATTCGTGCAGCTTTTGCTAGAACCTTAAGATAAATTGAGAACCTCTATCGCACACTATTTTCTTGGGTACTCCGTGTAAGCACACGATTCTCCCACCCATATACAATTATGCCAACTCTGCTCCGCTATAGGTAGTCTTGACAGGAATTAAATGCGCTGATTTCGTCAACCAATCAACAATAACCCATATTGAATCATATCCTACTGAAGTGCGAGGCAAACCAACTATGAAATCCATACCAACCTCTTCCCACTTCCATTACGGAATTTTTAATGGCTGCAATAATCCAGCTGGCCTTTAATGTTTAGCCTTGACTCGTTGGCATACATCACATAATGCAACTCATTCAGCTATGTCCCTTTTCATACCATCCCACAAGTAGCAAGTCTTTAAGTCCTTGTACATCTTTGCACAACCGGGATGAATTGAATAAGGCGAGTCATGTGCCTCCTTTAATATTGCCTGCCAGAGACGCTTCCCATTAGGCACAGCAATCCTTTTTCCAAGCCATAGAGTACCATAGTCACCCTCATCAAATCTGAATTCTCTCCCTTCTTGGATTCTTTCTTTAATTTCCTTGATTTCCTCACAGTTGGTCTGGCCTTCTCTTATTTCTCGCCCCAGGGTTGGATTCACTTACATTGCTCCCATCTCATTTACAAATCCAAGATTCAACCGTTCAAACTCCTTGTAAAGCTCGCATGGAAACTCCCTAACCGTGAGCTGGTGGCTTGCTCCCTTTCGCTCAAAGCATGTGCCACTACGTTGGCCTTCCCTAGATGATAATTGATTCCCACATCATAATCCTTAGTGAGTTCCAACCATCTTCGTTTCCTCAAATTCAGATCAATTTGCGTGAATATGTACTTGAGACTCTTGTGATCCATTTAAATTTCGCATATATGGCCAAGAACGTCATGTCTCCAAATCTTCAACGCATGCACTACGGCTGCAAGTTCATGCGTCGGATAATTATGCTCATGTTTCTTCAATTGCCTGGATGCATAAGCTACTACTCAGCCTTCTTGCATCAATACGCAACCAAGTCCTTGCCTCGAAGCACCGCAATAGATATCAGAGCTCTTGCTCACATCTGGCAATACTAACACAGCTGTTGTTGTTAACCTCTTCTTGAGCTCCTCAAAACTGTATTGAAAAGCTTGAGTCCACTTGAAAGGCTTCTCCTTCTTTAACAAGTCAGTCATGGGCTTTGCTATCTTGGAAAAGTCTTTGATGAACCTACGGTAATATCCAGCCATTCCAAGAAAACTCCTTTTTTTCATTCACGTTCTACGACGGTTCCGACTTTAGAACATCTCTAACCTTTACTAGGTCAACTGGCACTCCTCCTCCAGAGATGGCATGGCCTAGGAATGATATCTCCCTCAACCAGAATTGGCACTTTTTGAGCTTGGCATACAACTGGTGATCTCGCAATTTCTGCAACGTCAACCTTAGATGCTCTTTGTGCTCCTCTTCACTTTTCAAGTAGATCATGGTGTCATCAATGAACACTACCACGAACTTATCCAAATATTCCATGAAGACTTTATTCATAAGATACATGAAGTATGTGGATGCATTAGTCAATCCGAATGACATGATCGTATACTCATAGGATCCATACCGTGTCCTCAATGTTATCTTAAGTATATCTGATGGTCTAATCTTCATTTGGAAATATCCAGACCAAAGATCAATCTTAGAGAATATTTTGGCTCCCTTCATCTGATCGGACACATCCTTTATGCGATGCAACGTGTACTTATTCTAAATTGTCACCTCTTTGCGAGACCGATAATCCACACACATTGTTTGTGACCCATCTTTATTATCTACGAAAAGCACTAGGGCCCCCACAGCGACGATATTGGGCGTATAAAACCCTTCTCTAACTGCTCTTGAACTTGCTTCTTGAGCTCTACTAATTCCTTAGTAGGCATCCTATATGGACTCTTTGCTATAGGTGTAGTTCCAGGTATTAAATCAATGACGAACTTGATGTCACGATCAGGTGGAATACCTGGCAATTCCTCAGGAAACACTTCTGGGTACTCACGATCAACCGGAATTTCCTTCAAAGTTACTCCTTCTGCATGATTTACCATTGCCTTCTCGGTTGTTAGTTGAACTACCTTTAATTCTACACTGATTGTAGGATCGAAGAGCACATGAAAAGCTACCGGAGTGGGGGTGAATGGTAGATTTAAATAATCTTACAAAGCGGAAACAATTAAATCCCAACCCCTTCGGCCGAAAAACGATCTGTTAAAAAAATCGTGTGTGAGACTAATCTAAACGCGTTTCATCATGACAAAAGTGATAGATATCAGGGAGAATCAAGTAACAAAGATGACACAACAAGAATCACACCAATTCGTCAAGAGAAACTAAAGTTACGATCAAAAGATCGAACAAAGGTCACGCTGTCCTACCAGAGAAAAACAGTCCTGGAACAGTGCAAAGAAACTCGTGTAGATCAGAAACCACAAATCCAATGATCGTGAAATTTTGAAAGATGATAGATAATCAAGTTGTGAAGACAACCCAAGAAGAATCACATCAATTGGATCTGTAATACTCGAGTTATGATAAAACTACAGAAGAAAGGTAGTGTTGTGCAGAAAACTCAACGAGAAAAACTTGTCTGGAACAAGTAGGACGAACAAGGCACAAAAGTTCCTTTCAACTACGAATTTTATTTAATGGAACAGCCCGAAAGTTGTCTATCTCGAGCTCTGGCCTCCCTTGCTTATATAACCATCCCTTAGGCCAACCCAATCTCATCTAGGACTCTAATCCTACTCAAATCACGAATCGTAACTTTCCATAACTACTCAAGACTCTTCTATACGTAGATAGAAGAAATCTTAAGACTTCCAAACACCTTAGGAACGTATCCCACATTCCTAAAACAACTCAAATTCGTGACCCACATGAAATTCTATCATAACCAACTCAAATCTTTCAATATTTGAGTCAAACACGACTCAACCACAGCTTGAGTCCATAACCTAGTCGATTGGACCTTTCCGACCAATTATTTACGTTAACATCTCTTCATCACGCCTCGGAAACATACAGCCACGTCCATGCACTCCTTGCACACTTGCAAACATCTTCCAATGACATTCACGATACCTTCATATGCATTGTTCTTGATTCAAACATGTTGCGCAACCTCCCAATCAACTCAACCACAATTCCTCCCGAACTTGGTTGTTGAACCTCATCTTCTCCCTAAGACTAGTTCATTGGATCCTATCACTAGCCATGTCTTGAACTCAAGCAACACCTACACATGAATAAACAACTAATTCGAACGAGCCCAAGTCCGCGACTTGACTCAAATTAGTTCAGAACAAAACACCTTACGTGCGCACCTCACATAAGCATGATGCAAAGCATACCAAAACGATATCATCCATATCAAACAAAACGCATCAACAACTTAGCAAATGAATACTAAGCAATCTCTCCAATAATATAAAGCAAGTTCGAAATATTTCATAGTAAAAAAAGGAACATTGCGAACAAGCTCCGAACCTTGCCAAAGCTAACCGGAGCTTGAGCGGGAGCTTATCAAAGCTAGTAGAACCTAGCGCCGGAGCTTACCAAAGCTAGTCGGAACTAGTCAACCCAAAAGCTGGAGCTAGAAAAATATGTCGGAGCAAACCAACATAAGTCGTACCTATCAAAACATATCGGAGCTTAAAAAAGACATGCCGGAGCTATCCAAGACATGCCGGAGCTATCAATGACATGCTGGAGCTAAAGACAAAGCTCATCGGAGCTACCCAAAAAATATGTTGGACCTTGATAAAACAAGTCGGACCTATTGTCGGACCTTGCCGGAGCTCGGACCTAGAGTCGGACCTTGATGACAATGGTGTTTTGGTAGAATTCAAAACTTTTATCGCCATAGCCAATGTATTTAGCACACATAGGGCTCACACTGACTCCTTCCACATTTGTCAATTGCACTGTCCTAGTGGCACACTAAATTACTCCATTATGCTTCCTTAGCCAATCCATTCCAAGTATGAAGTCCAAGCCTTGTGAATTCAGGACTATAAGGTTGGCGAGGAAATCTACCCCCCCCCCCCCCCCCCTTATGAAAATAATTAATTTTGGACATACTATATTCGTCCTCATCTCTCCTCGAAAAGATTTAACCAACAAAGATACATCAGGTACGATATAGGCATGCTATGCTTTGCAACATACCTTGATGAGATGAATGAATGGGATGCTCTAGAATCAAATAATATAAGAGCGAGATTGGAGTTTGCGAGAAACATACCAATCACAACATCTTCAGCTTGTTGAGCCTCTTCGGCGGATACATGGTTCACCTTGTCACGAGCAAAATTATGTGGTCCAGGGTTGCTTTGAGTTGCTCCTCCATTGGGCCTAGGATTCTACCTTGGAGCATGGTTCATCTGTCCTTGACCTGATATTGGGCATTGATTAGCAAAATGTCCCACTTGACCACAATTAAAGCAAGTCTTTGCACCAGTGGTGCCAGCAAAGTCAGGGCGAGGCCTATTCTTAGCATAGGTAGACATATTTGGGTGTGGTGCTGTAGGGACCGAAGTCCACACATCCGAGGATCTCAATGGGTGGTGTCGTGCGATGCGGCACCTAACAGCACACACGAAAAGGATACCAAAACATACAAAGTTTTCATTTCAGAATAATCAGAGTTCACAAAAGAGTGTACGACAGGGGTACACAAGCAGCGGAAAATACATACTCATAATCTCACCTAACTAAGCATAAGAGAAGACGTCCATGACCTAGTACGCTTCTCACTAGCAACAAGAAGAACATTCAGCAGCGGTGTGGTTCACATGAGATTTATCTCGACACCTCGAGTCTCATGCATAACCTGAACAGCATAAATAAAGCTAATACCTGCAAAAATCGTTAAAGCGCAAACGTGAGCATAAGGGTCAGCAAGACTAACCCGTCCCACTAGACATATGCAAGGATGAGTACTAAACATAGGTAAGGAATAGCATATATAGACTCGCCTACAAGTGAATCCTTGTAATTATGTTTTAAGTACCAAATGACATTCTTCGAGCACGGCACATCATACACTCCACAATCAAACAAGAAACGCTTTGCTGATGATATGACATGCTCAAAGCACATTATGCTATTACAGCTAAAGTATGGGGAAACTGTAAACATTAATTGTGATATCTATAAGTCATACAAGGTTGCAAAGCAATTATAATTCAATACAATATATTTTTCAGGCATCTTTAGTATTTACTACGTCACGACAGCGACGGACAAGTGTTACTCTATTACCGCGAGGGACGGTGATTGCAATCAGGACACACCCAGACTGCACGTCATGGAGACACATACGTGCTCTCCTCCCCGCATCATACGTGGCCACTTTTCACCCAAGACCCCAATGTCGACAAACCTCTTCATCCCGAGCAAAAGGTCCCCTACACGGACACGCCAAAACGTTCCGCTAGGAGATTTACACCTTTCTACATTCGCATCTCCATTCAAGGACAACTGAGGAGTCTCCACACTACAGTCTGGAGTTACATCAGTTTAATGGGCCCATATACCATTATGCAACCGGTACAGTTCAAGATTGCCCAACGGTGCCGCATACGGCACGGTCCTCAAGCGACATAGGCAGGGCTATACTCCCGAGACTCCATCTCGTCGACTCGTATTCTCCCTGCCCGGTCTCGTATTCATTTCATATGACATTTTAATCTTCCACCTTGAACTGTTATTCCTATCTGGCGAGTAGATTCCAACTACTCGACTTCTACCGGATTTCCTA
The DNA here is from genome assembly GCA_036927565.1 of Tuctoria greenei. Lineage (NCBI taxonomy): Eukaryota > Viridiplantae > Streptophyta > Magnoliopsida > Poales > Poaceae > Tuctoria > Tuctoria greenei. The sequence goes on along the minus strand of JAYESD010000008.1, from coordinate 159,858,465 downwards.
TACATTAGCAAAGCAGTTACTACAGGTCAAACTGTAACCTATTCCAACCAAACCCTGGGATCTGTGGTCAACCAAGTGAAGTATCAATCACCTTATATGTAAATGCACAATATGAACTGAAGACGTAAGTGAATAAACTGGAAAAACTTTGAGAAGCTCTTAAATGGAAACCGGGGCTTGCCTTAGTTTGCGACTCGATTAAATGTCAATTGTTAAGGGTCCTTCTCGGAAGGCTCCGCCAAGGACTTCAAGTGGACACCCTGGCCTTCTCCTCCAAGTGACACTTCTTATCAATATCGACCACTACACGACATGCATATAGGAATGCTAATAAACTGTAATGTACATATAGTTCATAAGTTTCCAACTATTTTTATAATGAGTGAATGATCTTCTTTGGCTTTGGGATTTTTATGGTAGATGTTAGGAACTACAATAATTACTTTTGCGAAGAACAGGAGATGATCTAGGTAGTTTGTTGTATCTAAAATTATGGTAAGCAATAAAATCCCGAGAATTTTAGAGAAGAAATTGTAGCTTAAACATAGCTGCCAGTTGATGATCATGATAGATGATGTTGTCCTGGTTCTAGCAAAATTGGTTTCATAAATTTCCAAGCCTTGGTGAAGGAGATATTGAATTTTAAAGTTGGCAACAATTTCTGGAATTATTTTATAATTGAATTTTTAGCTTTTCACTTAACATTAAGTTGGCAACTGAATTAGAACCAGGAGACTATGTCAATTAAATATCAAATTTTTACAGGGACTATTATATGACTAAGGGAGTGTTCAATCCAAATTTGGGACACAATAAAGCAACTGAACATGTGTAATAATTCAATGACTGAAACAGGTAATTGAATTATACAGGTGCAATGGCTCCCAAACTTTTTGTGAAATCAAGAATCGTATAGTGTATTTTATGTGAATTTTGGGGATTTTTCCATTGGACAGTTCATCTGCAAAAAATGTATTTGTATTTGGAAAGATTGTTTTCTACAGACTTTAAAAGTAAGTTTCACAAAACCAAATTGGAACTAACAGAAACTAGAGCTCAAGGGCTTTCAAACAAAATTTGTTTGATGATTTTTGGAGCAATCTATAGAAAGTTATGGATTTTCTAAGTTAGAGTCAAATTTGGATTTAAATTCTAATTTGAATTCGCCCGTGGGTCCCACCGTTTTAAAATGGACCAATGGCATTCACACCACACGGGGACCACAGAGAAGCACCGCGTAGCCACAACAAATCCCGGGCCCACACCTGATCCGACGGGGTTAAAAGACACTGACACACGGGGCCCGCAGCGTCGTCTTCAATCTCCCGACGCGGGCGGCGCGCGAGGCTCCCGTGGCGGCGCGCTCCGGCGAGACTCGCTGGATCCGAGTTTCTGGCCACCACAGCACCTAATCTTTGGCGCCCAACCTTAAAATCTTGTGCTGAGCACGATGGTGGGGTCAGTGAGGCTCGCCGACGGTTGGAAACAGCGGCGCATCGGCGGCGGTGGCAGCTAGGGTTCTGGCCATGTCGGAACCGTCGCTCCGTGGCTAAACTCTTCTAAAACTGCTGGGGAAAGACTTCTGGAACCACGAGGAAGGTGATCGGAAGGTAAGATCGTCATGTAACGGTCGGCAAAACCATCATCGGCAGTTACAGTGGCAACTTCTTAACGGCGGAGGAAAGAACTCGTGATTCTCGAGCTACGGTCTATTATTTTTGGTGGTTCCAGTTCGAGAGGGTGCGCAAAGGAGTGTAGAAACTATTTGCTAGCAATTGTGGAGAGTGATTAAGTGTGGAACTCGAATCGAATGAAAAACCGAGCGAGTTCATAAGCCTCGGCGGAGAGTAAAACTTAGCTAACTTGCTCGATACTCATGTAAACAAGGAACGGCTTTCACCGTCATGCAGAGCGTGTCCAGGCACACCCTTTTGCTATTGGAGTCGAAGCACGAAACTGCTTGCACCAGCCTGACATTGTGGAGCAGAGACGGCGCGCGGTGAACACGTCGGCGAGCTCCGGGTTAGCTTCAAAATACAGGCAAAAACCTTAACGAAAAAACGACAGAAGTGAACCATATGGTAGACAAGAGAGGGGGGAACAAACTTGCCGCTGAGAGCTTGGCGCGAGAGGCCTCCGGCTGGCCAGGAACGGGCGCGGCGCTGGCGGTCGAAATCTTGCGTACGGGGCGAAAATGGCACAGCCCGTCGGGTCAGTGGGAAGTAAGGCGATAAGAGCGACCGTGGAGCGATAAGGAGTCAGGGGTGCTATTTATAGAGCTCAAACGGCGGTAGCTCGACGCTGTCGCGCTGGGCATGCACGCTGTCTCTGTGGCGGGCGCAGCGCACGCTGGATTGCGGCGCACGCGGGGTTACTGACTGGTGGGTCCCGCCAGTCAGTCCTACAGCTACTGCCATTTTAGTAATTCATTTAGAAATAATAAATGAACTCTAAAAATCATGAAACTTCATGGCTAAGTCAAGAAAAATGTTCTGAACACAAAGGTGTGTTTAAATATTTATGTTCAAGTATATTTGACCAGATTTTGAATTTGAATTTAAACTTGATTCAAATTTGCTGATCGTCTCAAATAAAATAGCAAATGGACTCCAAAATTCATGAAACTTTTCAAGGAGCTTATTTGCAATTTTAGAAGACTATAGAAAAATTTATAGCCTCAGATTTGAATGTTCTTGACAGGGCATGTATATACAGTAGGTATATGCTGTTTGTTTATTTGAGTACATGAGGTACTATAAATTGATTTGTCCAAGCAAACCCCATTCCAATATTCCAAAATTTTGCAGAGATGATATTTGCATTATTTTAAGATTATTGGTGAAGTGTTTTTCTCATGTTAATAAAATTTAAAACATGAGAAGAAAAAGGAATTGAATAGGTTCAAGTTTATGCAAATGACCATATCTTCAACCGAATTAAATTTGAATTTAACTGACCACTGAAATTTATATTTAGAATTATGTGGGATTTTACATTCCTCCCCCTTTAAAGGAATCTCGTCCCGAGATTATAATAGGAAGGATAAAAGAAAAAGATCTAATGAACATATGCCGCTAATAAGTTCGAATAGTTCGATTTAAGAAAATCCTCGCTTTCCCAAGTTGCTTCTTCAGCGGTATGGTTATTACAAAAGACTTTGTAAAAGTGCAAAGTGTGGCTTCTTGTGGTACGAGTCTTCTCATCGATGATCTTGACGGGATGCTCAGAATAAGTGAGATCAGGTTGCAGAGCTTCAAGATCTTCCGCGCGTACTTCAGCTGGGGATTTAAGACACGTCCGCAACTGAGAGATGTGGAATACATTATGAATCCCAGAGAGAGACACCGGTAACTCCAGACGATAGGCCACAGGTCCGCATTTCTCAATGATAGTGAACAGCATGATGAATCTTGGAGCCAGCTTTCCCTTCACCCCAAAACGATGAATCCCTTTCATTGGAGATACACGAAGGTAAACGTGATCTCCAATGTCAAAGTGAAGAGGTCGACGTCGCTTGTCTGCATAACTCTTCTGTCGAGATTGAGCAGCCTTGAGATTGCTTTGGATTATTCACACGCGTTCTTCCACTTCATTGACCAAATCAATACCATATGTCACCCTTTCACCAGACTCACACCAATTCAATGGTGTGCGGCATTTCCTGCCATAGAGAGCTTCATATGGTGCCATCTGGATACTAGCTTGATAGCCATTGTTATATGAAACTCCACCAATGGTAGATGATCATCCCAGTTTTTACCATGGTGGATGGCACAAGCTCGTAGCATGTCCTCAAGGAATTGATTTACTCGCTCCGTCTAACCATCATTCTGCGGATGATAAGCAGAGCTTCGAATCAACTTGGTACCCAATGTTGCGTGGAGCTGCTCCCAAAAGCGAGCAACAAATAAGGCTCCACGATCTGAAATGATAGTGCGGGGTACTCCATGTAGGCACATGATCCTTGTGATATACAACTCTGCATACATGGAACCTCGATAGTTGGTCTTGATAGGGATAAAATGCGCTGACTTGGTCAACCGATCAACTATCACCCAAATCGAATCATGCTTATGGAAAGTGAGAGGTAACCCAACGATGAAATCCATGCTGATATCTTCCCACTTCCATGCCGGTATGTTCAAGGGTTGTAACTGTTCGGCTTGCCTCAAATGGTCGGCTTTTACTCGCCGACACGTATCACATTCATATAAATACTTTGCTATCTCTCGCTTCATCCGTGACCACCAAAATTTCTTCTTCAGATCTTGGTACATCTTGTTGCTACCCGGATGAATAGAGTACTTGGATAAGTGTGCTTCATCCAAGATTTTCTTTCGGGGCTCCATGTCATGGGGTACGACTATACGGTCTTTAAACCAAATAGTACCATGATCATCACATCGAAAGCATTTCATCTCCCCCTTCTTCATTCTGCGTCGAATGTGCGACATTCCCTTGTCTTCCTTTTAAGCCTCTACAATATCTTCCCTGATGGTAGGGATGAGAGCTAGATTGTAGAGCGCTCCATATGGAACCAAGTATAAACTCAACTCATCCTCTTCCATTGAAATGATCGACAGATGATTAACATGATACTTGCGGCTCAGCGCATCTGCAACCACGTTTGCTTTGCCAGAATGGTAGTGGATCTTAATCTCATAGTCTTTGATCAATTCCAACCATCTTCGCCATCGCATATTCAAATCTTTCTGGGTGAAAATGTACATCAAACTCTTGTGATCAGTGTAGAGATGCACTAGATTGCCTAATAGATAGTGCCTCCACATCTTCAAAGCGAGCACCACGGCAGCGAGCTCAAGAGCATGAGTCGGATAATGTTGTTCATGATTTTGAAGCTGCCGAGATCCATATGCGATCACCCTTCTATCTTGCATGAGTACACAACCAATACCAATGCTAGATGCATCACAATAGACATCAAATGGTTTAGTTGTGTCCGGTTGAGCCAACACCGGTGCGGTTGTGAGGTGTTTCACCAAAGCTTGAAATGATTCTTCACATTATTTAGCCCATACATATCATGTTCCCTTCTTCTGTAGTTCTGTCATTGGTTTAGCTATTTTTGAGAAACTCGAAATGAACCTACGATAATAGCCAGCCAAGCCAAGGAAACTACGAACTTCATGTACGGACTTGGGAGATTTCCACTTGAGGACTTGTACAATTTTGCTTGGATCAACGGCAATACCATCAGCCGAGATGATGTGCCCTAGAAATGGCACTTGGCGTATCCAAAACTCACACTTTCTGAACTTTGCATACAGTTTGTGATCCCTTAAACGTTGCAACACAATATGCAAGTGTTTAGCGTGTTCTTCTTCAAATTTAGAATACACCAAGATGTCGTCAATGAATACCACGACAAACTTGTCCAACTCCGGCATAAACACCGAATTCGTGAGATACATGAAGTGAGCTAGTGCATTGGTCAACCCAAAGGACATGACGAGATACTCATATAGCCCATACCTCGTCGAAAGTGTGGTTTTTGGAATGTCCTCAGGTCGAATCTTAATCTGATGATAACCTAAACGAAGGTCCATCTTTGAGAATACCTTAGCACCCACTAGTTGATCGAACAAAATATCAATGCGTGGCAATGGATACTTGTTCATGATGGTGACCGCATTCAGTGGACGATAGTCCACACACAACATTAAAGTCTCATCCTTCTTCTTCACAAACAACGCGGAACAACCCCAAGGTGATGAACTTGGGCGAATAAAAGCCTTGATCAATAAGTCATTCAGCTACTCCTTCAATTCCGCATGTTCCTTCGGTGCCTTCTTATACGGCTTCCTCGAGATTGGCATGGTTACTGGCGCTAGCTCAATCTTGAACTTGACGTCACGTTCAGGTGGCATGCCCGGAAGATCATCAGGAAACACTTCTGGATATTCACATACTTTGGGGATATCCTCAAGCTTCTTGGCGCTGGTGTGATGCACCGCTGAGACCCTTGGTGCGGTATTCAAAAGATTTAAAGTGTTGCTACCATGGAATTGAGAATTCAGTTGGACATTCCGCGAGCTAATATCAAAGATAGCTCCATGATGTGTCAACCATGACATTCACAGGATGAGGTCAATCTGCTGACCTTCCAAAATGATGAGGTTCACCGGATAGATACGTCCACCCATGCACAAAGGTGCTCGAGAAATAACCTCGTTAGCTGAAATATTGCCTCCAGGTGAACTGACACAAGAAGGATGTGAGACAGTCACAATTGGCAATTGATGTTTCAGTACAAAAGACTTGCTCACAAAGTTATGAGTAGCTCCATAGTCAAACAGAATGACTACTGGTTGATCATGTAAAGTAAACATGCCTGCTAAAACAGGTTCACCTTCTGGAATGTCCTCAATCGCAGCATAATTAACACTGGCAGACTTCGATGAGGTCTTTTTAAATTTATGGTGCTGATCAGAATTCTTGGAAAAGGACATTTGGACATGGTCACGTTCTGTCTTGCGAGGTTCCCGTGCTAAATGCATTCTGTGCTTTCCACTGAATTGTGGTGGACTGACCACATGCACATCTTGCAGAGATTAGGTTGCAAGAGTGAGATCATACTGCTGCGGTGGAGAATCATGAAACACTTGCATGCTTTGTTGAGGTGCAATTACAGTCTCCACTAGATAGGAGTGATACCGAACCTGTTGTGGTTGCTCACTCGACCAAAGCTGTCGACCGGACGGTAAGCAATATACCGCTCGATCCTCCTGAGGAATATCACTGATAATCTTCAGTGATGTCTTCCTCTTCCTCTTCTCTGCCTGATAGCGAAGAGTTGCATCCTCCTGAACAATAGCGGCACCAACCAAGTCGTTGTAGTTGCCGTTATTGAATAACACCAGTCGAGCTCAATGTTCAACGTTCAGTCCTCTCAAGAAACAATCACACTTGAACACCTCGGTATTCACATACTCAGGCGCATATTGAGCCAAACGATTATACGCCTTGGAGTATTCATAAGCACTCATTTCTCCTTGCTTCAACTCCACAAACTCCACCAAGGTGGTTTTAATCATCCCATTAGAAATGTGGCGTGCACGAAAAGCATCACGGAACTCCGCCCAGGTCACACGATGACCGTCATGGAGAGTGGTGAGATATTCAGACCACCAAGCTCCTACGGATCCGTGAAGTTGTTGAGCGGCAAATAAAACCTTCTGATACTCATCACACTGGAGTAACTCAAACTTGGCTTCAATCACCCGGAGCCAATGTTCCGACTCCAATGGTTCCCAGGCTTATGTGAAAACCGGTGGTTGAGTTGCCAAGAAATCCAGATATGTGACTTGAGGTTGATCAAGTGGTCGAGCCTCAGGTTGTACACTCTGCTGTACCAACGTCTATAGAGACTCGGCCATACTTGCTAAGACTGTTGTCAATCCGGTTGATGATGGCAATGGTGGTAGAGTTGAGTCATCTCCACCATGAGCAGAAATATCCGGTTCACCCTCAAAATGAGTGTGATCCATGCTACAAGAGTGAGCATTACGGTTAATATTCAAAGTTGCAATACCAACTGGAGTCACGATAAAGACCGTAATATGCATCACTTAACAATGCAGTATGCTAGGTGTAAATAAAGACTAGACCATGGAACTAGACCCAAATAAGTGATACTGCCCACCAATCACTTGGCATGGTGTTTCAACTTTACGTTAATCAATCATGTAGAGTAATCACCCCTAGACATGATGAGTGACATAAGAAGGTGAAACTAAAACGATTTGAGTTGATAACATCGAATACTGGTATGCCGTCCAGTCTCTGGTCCATCAGACCAGTCTGTAGAAACGTAATTATTTCTCACAGTTAAATGCGGAATTTGGTCTGGAGTTCAACTACAAATTTATAGTATACTCAAAAAACTTTCCAGAATGTATTACTTTGTCCCCATAGCAATTCTGGAATGGAAAATATAGAAGTTTGATTAATGGTTACAAGACAGTTCAAATCTGGAATATGAACTTCAGTTCTGTTCCAGCAGACCATCCATTCTAAATTCGAAATTTGCTCCCAGTAAATGGCAGGAATAGGATTTGAGTTGAATACAAAAGTTTTATAGAACTTCATAAAATTTCCATATTGTACTTGAACACCTCCAGGTGAGCTCTGTATTAAATGTTATACAGGTCTGAAGTTGACTAAAATTTTCTGGAAATTTTGACAGAACCTCCCCTGTATATGTGGGTTTTGTCCACAGTTTATACAGGTATATCAAAATTATATATTGAGGTAATGACAAAATAAAAATGGTACCAAATAATGTTAATATCCCAGAAATAGATTTGGTTCAGGCTTACAAAGTCGTTATACAGATCAAAGCCCGCAAATTCCAACTATGCACAAATGATTTCTGGTCCCGGACTGCCAGAATAGCGTTTGCGACAATCGGAATTGGGCTCGAATAATGAAAGATTCAGATCAGGAGTTGAATAGAAAGTTGATAGAGGACTTCCTAAGCTTTCCAGAAATGTATACACATGACTATGTCCAGCTTTAACATTTGGAGATATGTCTGTCTAAAGTTGACAGATGAGTTGACTGGTTTTCTGCCAGCAGATCTGCAGTGTACCAGTTTCAACCTGGGATTTGGATTGGTTCAATTTCGAAATTAGAAAACACTTCAATTTACAAAATTGTAGTTATGCTTCTGCCCTCTGCAGATATGTATCACAATAGGACAGAAGATTTTTCTACAAGGAGTTATGGTGAAAATATAGAGACTGTGTAATTGGGTAAGACATTTGTAGTAGTTTCTGTGGAGCTCAGATTACGCCAAGGTAGGATCATTTTCAGTCCTAAAGACCAAAATGAACTTTGTAGTGGACTTGATGATCTTTCTATCCATTTAGCATATCCTTATGTTATTTTTTTCAACTAACCAAGATTGTGACCTGGCGAAGTTGAGCAAACCTCTCCCAGAAATAAAGAACCTTGATTCTTCACGAGTTATGAGTGATATTCACCTTGCAATGTCCAAAACCTACCAGCAACTGGTAGTCGGACTTTCCAAAATGTAATGCAACCATTCTGACGTTGGGGATGGTCAAATATCAAAGTCGATACTGACGGTACTAGGTGCCTCACCAAAGAAAATTATAACCGGTATATCCGGATACGTTTATAGGTGGTCCTAATATCGTTCACTCGCAAACGTGTGCTACACGGGTCGCTACCATAGTCATTGCTGCAAAAGACAAACAATCCCCTTTCACACCTTCACACCTCAAGGGTGGCACGGGGAAACACGAAAGGCAGTCACAATAATATACAAAAGTAATTGCATACGACTCTGGTGTGAGTCGCCCTCGAGCGATGTCATGTCTCGAGGTACATGGCTGTAAATACGTCTATACAGCAAAGACTCCCGTACGAACCGTCTTATACACGCTCGGGCATACGTGTTCCACATGCTCCCATATAATATGAATGATTCTAGAGAGACATACTATCGGGTTATACACCACCCGACGGGGGCTCCCACTAACTTTGAAGCACGCTGGGGTACCGCGTGTCATAGGTTCTCAAAAACATGAAAAGTTTCAGAGACTCCTATTAACTTTTCTGTGCCATGCCACGGAAAACTTCCATGCTACCTCTCGCATGGTGAGCCTACCGCAATTGATCCGCGTACGCTTGCGTACCTTACCTCTTACCTGACGTCGGTGTGTCATTACAGAATTAGTAAAATATAAGTTAGTTTACCACCTTTATATCTTATACTAATAATAGTCCTTAATGGGCATATAGCTAATCCTCACTCGACTACTTTGGAGTTTTCGAAAATAGGCTCTTTTCGAGTGTGCTATTCCCAATGAAGCTCTGATACCATGTTTGTGGGGACCGAAGTCCACACATCCTAGGATCTCATTGGGTGGTGCCGTGCGATGCGGCACCTAACAGCACACACGAAAAGGATACTGAAACGTACAAAGTTTTCATTTCAGAGTAATCAGATTTTACAAAAGAGTGTTCGACAGGGGTACACACGCAGCAGAAAATACATACTCATAATCTCACCTAACTAAGCATAAGAGAAGACGTCCATGCCCTAGGATGCTTCTCACTAGCAACAAAAAGAACATTCAGAAGTGGCGTGGTTCACATGAGATTTATCTCGACTCCTCGAGTATCATGCATAACCTGAGCAGCATAAATAAAGCTAATACCTACAAAAATCGTTAAAGCGCAACGTGAGCATGAGGCTCAACAAGACTAACCCGTCTCACTAGACATATGCAAGAATGAGTACTAAACATAGGTAACGAATAGCATAAATAGACTCGCCTACAAGTGAATCCTTATAATCATGTTTTAAGTAGAAAATGACATTCTTCGAGCACAACACATCATAGACTCAACAATCAAACAAGAAACGCTTTGTCGATGATATGACATGCTCAAAGCACATTATGCTATTACAGCTAAAGTATGGGGAAACTGTAAACTTTAATTGTGCTATCTCTAAGTCATACAAGGTTGCAAAGAAACTATAATTCAATACAATATATTTTTCTGGCTTCTTTAGTGTTTACTACGTCACAATAGCGACAACCAAGTGGTACTCTATTACCGCGAGGGACGGTGATTGCAATCAGGACACACCAAGACTGCACGACATGCGCACCCGCGTGGGAGACACATACGTGCTCTCCTCCCAGCATCATACGTGACCAATTTTCAGCCAAGACCCCAATGTCGACAAACATCTTCATCCCGAGCAAAAGGTCCCCTACACGGACATGCCAAAATGTTCCGCTAGGAGATTTACACCTTTCTGCCTTCGCATCTCCATTCATGGACAACCGAGGAGTCTCCACAATACAGTCTGGAGTTATGTCAGTTTAATGGGCCTATATACCATTATGCAACCGGTACAGTTCAAGCTTGCCCAACGGTGCCGCATACAACACGGTCCTGAAGCAACACAGGCAGGGTATACGCCCGAGACTCCATCTCGTCGACTCCTATTCTCCCTGCCCAGTCTCGTATTCATTTCATAAGTCATTTTTAATCTCTCACCTTGAACTGTTATTCCTATGTCGCGAGTAGATTCCAACTACTCGACTTCTACCGGATTTCCTATACATTAGCAAAGCAGTTACTACAGGTCAAACTGTAACCCGTTCCAACCAAACCCTGGGATTTGTGGTCATGCAAGTGGAGTATCAATCACCTTATACATAAATGCACAATATCAACTGAAGACGTATGTGAATAAACTGGAAAAACTTTGAAAAGCTCTTAAATGCATACCGGGGCTTGCCTTAGTTTGCGACTCGATTAAATTCAATTGTTAAGGGTCCTTCTAGGAAGGCTCCACCAAGGACTTCAAGTGGACACCCTGGCCTTCTCCTCCAAGCGACACTTCTCATCAATATCGATCACTACACGACATGCATATAGGAATGCTAATAAATTGTAATGTACATATAGTTCATAAGTTTCCAACTATATTTATAGTGAGTGAATGATCTTCTTTGGCTTTGGGATTTTTATGGTAGATGTTAGGGACTACAATAATTAGTCTTGCAAAGAACAGGAGATGATCAAGGTAGTTTGTTGTCTAAAATTATGGTAAGCAGTAAATTCCCAAGAATTTTAGAGAAGAAACTGTAGCTTGAACATAGCTGTCAGCTGATGATCATGATAGATGATGTTGTCCTGGTTCTAGAAAAATTGGTTTCATAAATTTCCAAGCCTTGGTGAAGGAGATATTGAATTTTAAAGTTGGCAAGAATTTCTGGAATTATTTTATAATTGAATTTTTAGCTTTTCACTTAACATTAAGTTGGCAACTGAATTAGAACCAGGAGACTAAGTTAATTAAATCCCAAATTTTTACAGGGTCTATTATATTACTTATGGAGTGTTCAGTCCAAATTTGGGACACAATAAAGCAACTGAACATCTGTAATAATTCAATGACTGAAAAATGTGTTTGAATTATACAGAGCTTTATACAGGTGCAATGGCTCCCAAAATGTTTGTGTTAGTTAAGAATAGGATAATGTATTTTATGTGAATTTTGGGGATTTTTCCATTGGACAGTTCATCGGGAAACATTGTATTTGTATTTGGAAAGATTATTTCCTACAGAATTTAAAATTAAGTTTCACAAAACCTAATTGGATCTAACAGAGACTAGAGCTCATGGGCTTTCAAACAAAATTTTTTTGAAGATTTTTGGAGCAGTCTATAGAAAGTTATGGATTTTCTAATTAGAGTCAAATCTGGATTTAAATTCTAATTTGAATTAACCCGTGGGTCCCACCGTTTTAAAATGGACCAATGGCATTCACACCACACGGGGACCACAGAGAAGCACTGTGTAGCCACAACTGATCCCGGGGCCACACCTGATTCGATGGTGTTAAAAGACGCTGACACGCGGGGCCCGCCGCGTCGTCTTCAATCTCCCGACACCGGCGGCGCGCGGGGCTCCCGTGGCGGCGCGCTTGGGCGAGACTTGCCGGATACGAGTTTCCGGCCACCGCAGCACCTAATCTTTGGCGCCCAACCTTAAAATCTTGTGCTGAGCACGATGGTGGGGTCGGTGAGGCTCGCCGACGGTCGGAAACAGCGGCGCATCGGCGGCGGTGGCAGCTATGGTTCTGGCCATGTCGGAACCGTCGCTCCGTGGCTAAACTCAAACTGCTGAGGAAAGACTTCTGGAACCACGAGGAAGGTGATGGGAAGGTAAGATCGTTGTGTAATGGTCGGCAAAACCATCATCGACGGCGACAGTGGCAACTTCTTAACGGTGGAGGAAAGAACTCATGATTCTCGAGCTACGGTCTATTATTTTTGGTGATTCCAGTTCGAGAGGGTGCACAAAGGAGTGTAGAAACTATTTTCTAGCAATTCTGGAGAGTGATTAAGTGTGGAACTTGAATTGAATGAAAAACCGAGCGAGTTCATAAGCCTCAGTCGAGAGTAAAACTTAGCTAGCTAACTTGCTCGATACTCACGTAAACAAGGAACGGCTTTCACCGTCATGTAAAGCGTGTCCAGGCACACCCTTTTGCTATTGGAGTCGAAGCACGAAACTGCTTGCACCAGCCTGGCACCATGGAGCAGAGACGACGCGCGGTGAACACATCGGCGAGCTCCGGGTTAGCTTCAAAATCCCAGCAATAACCTCAATGAAAGAACGACAGAAGTGAACCAGAGGGTAGACAAGAGAGGGGGGATTAACCTTGCCGTTGAGAGCTTGGAGCGAGAGGCCTCCGGCTGGATGGCAACAGGCGCGTGGCGCCGGCGGTCGAAATCTTGCATGCGGGGCGAAAATGGCTCAGCCCGTCGGCTCAGTGGGAAGTAAGGCGATAAGAGCGACCGTGGAGCGATAAGGAGGAGCCAGGGGCGCTATTTATAGAGCTCAAACGGCGGTAGCTCGTTGCTGTCACACTGGGCATGCACCCCGTCGCAGTGGCGCGCGCAGCGCGCGCTGGATTGCGGCGCACGTGGGGTTACTGACTGGTGGGTCCCGCCAGTCAGTCCTACAGCTACTGCCATTTTAGTAATTCATTTAGAAATAGTAAATGAACTCCAAAAATCATGAAACTTCATGGCTAAGTCAAGAAAAATGTTATGAACACAAAGGTGTGTTTAAATATTTATGTTCAAGTATATTTGACCAGATTTTGAATTTGAATTTAAACTTGATTCAAATTTGCTGATCATCTAAAATAAAATAGCAAATGGACTCCAAAATTCATGAAACTTTTCAAGGAGATTATTTGCAATTTTAGAAGACTATAGAAAAATTTATAGCCTCAGATTTGAATGTTCTTGACAGGGCATGTATATACAATAGGTATATGCTGTTTGTTTATTTGAGTACATGAGGTACTATAAATTGATTTGTCCAAGCAAACCCCATTCAAATATTCCAAAATTTTGCAGAGATGATATTTGAATTATTTTAAGATTATTGGTGAAGTATGTTTCTCATGTTAATAAAATTTAAAACATGAGAAGAAAAAGGAATTGAATAGGTTCAAGTTTATGCACATGACCATATCTTGAACCCAATTAAATTTGAATTTAACTGACCACTAAAATTTATATTTAGAATTAAGTGGGATTTTACAGGTGCAAGTTGTATAGGTAAGCGAGCTGTTTGAATGGAAGGGAGTTGCAGCATTGGCTGATGCAATTGCGGTGGAAAAGCAGGGCGGTATGCAACAACAACGGGTTGTCATATGGTTCAGCAGGCGGTGCATAGCAAGGATGAACGTTGCTTCCTTGAGGCTGTCCATGATATGGCATCTTCCTCTTGTGATCTAGCTCCATTTCACGAATCTTGTTCTCAACCACAATGGCTTTGTCAACCATCTTCTGAAGGTTTGCATTGTCAGTATTGAGCAACTGAACTTGAATTTCATTGTTGAGACCTCTCATGAACAGATACTGCTTCCTGCTATCAGTGATGATGTCCTCTGGAGCATATCTAGATAGTTGAGTGAATTCGTTGATATACTCTCTCACACTATCCTTCCTTGCCTGAGGTTTTCAAATTCTTATCTTCTCAGTAACATGACTCCCTTAGGTACATAGTGAGAACGTAACTTCTCTTTAAATTCAGCCCCAATGATTCTTTCATGATTAGCATGGGCATTGCATAGAGATTCCCACCAATCTGCAGCAGCTCTAACCAACTGGTGTGAAGCAAAAAGAACCTTCTCCCTGTCACTGCACTGGACTATAGCAAGTTTCTTCTCTACAGACTTTAGCCAATCAACAACTTCTGTAGGGTCTGTGGCTTGAGCAAAGGTAGGCAATCTGGTCCTCATGAACTCCCCCAAATGGTTGTGGGGTGGAGGGGGTGGTGGTGGTGGCGGTATGTGGGGCTGATTGTTGTTGCCAGCTTGCAGCTATCCTATGGTCTGTATCATGGTCTGCATAAGCTGGTTCTGCATAGCCAATAGCTACTCAAGGTTGATAGCCCCATGTCCAAGTCCATTGTTGTTCTATGGTGCTCTATTGTTCTTTTCCTCACTGTTGGAATTCCTTTGGTTGCGAGCCATCGACATCTGTTGGTGAAAGAATAGTAGAGACGGAAGAATTTAGAATTTGAAAATGAAATGCCCCAACTATATGCGTCAAGGTATATGTAACTAAACTACTCTCTTATTAAACTAAAAACCCTATTAGAGGATGTGGACAAGGATCCCACAACTCTCTACTACGTGCAGATGTGGACAAAACGCTATGCGTCCAACAACTCGCACCAAGTGCACAAGCACACACCAAAAAAAATCAGCACACCACACCAAACACAACTAAAACGATCTAAACACTTTTCTAACTTCTAATAGGAGACCTAGACTTGATTGTTTGAACCGTGGCTATCCTGGCGATGAGGCGGCGAAGGCGGCAGCTGAAGTGAGGCATACATGGGCGCACACCAAGGTGAGTTGGTCATCCATGTAGGCTCTAGAGAGGTTGCTGCAACGTTGACTTCCACGGTGGCACAGACTTCCTCTTGCTTTTCCATGATAAACAATTTCTTACAGAGGTAGCGGATCTCTTCCATAGCAATTAGCATAGTGATTTCCCAAATTCAACAATACTTTGCGAGATTTCTCAAGGGCACAAGAACTGACTTGAGCTCCATATTGCAGTCTTAAGACGTCTCTTGTTCCCTTCTTGTGTTGCGGTTGCAGCGCAGAACTAGTACCTCCAACTTGCTCTCGGTAGATGTGGCACAATCTAGTAAGTGCATCCCAGGCAACATCATAAATGGCTTGCTCCCTGGTGGATCTCCATCTGGATGCAAAGTGTCAGGTGACCACCTCATCTTTGGCAAGAATAGTAACTTGAGCCCTCCATTCTTAACATCCATGGCGAGGAATCCTCTTGACATAATACTTCGGATGCATTTTGCATAAATCAAGAAACTTCTTCAATTGCATAGTTGCAAATCCTCCATCAGTGCCGTCGGAACGGAATTCTTGGGCATCACAGTAAACTAGGCACTTGTCCTCCTTTCTGACTTCACTAGGTTGTGGTGCATTCCTTTGGGTTTCAGATACATCTTCTTGTGCAGCGGGTTCATCCTCATCTTGCGGTTCCTCCTCATCTTGGGATTCATCTTTATCCTCCTCATGTGCTTCACCTTCCTCTTCCTCACTATCATAGATTTCCACCATCTCCACATCTTCCTCCTTATCATCATAGAATTCCACCATCTCAAGGTCTTCCTCCGTCGTATTGAAGTGTTCATGCTCAACTTCCTTTGTGAGAGAACTCACTTCTTCTTCCTCTTGGACTAGTTCCATTTGCAGCTCCTCACAAGGTCTAAGCTTGATTCTAAGAGGTGGCAAACGAGCTCTCTTGCTGGCTATTGTTTTGGTGTGAGCCATCTATAAGAAAATATAAGAAAAACAGAGGAAAACACTAATATCAGTTCTGAAATTGCAGCAACCATAAATCAAGATGAGAGGATGTGCACTTGCTAAAAAATATGGAAAAGTGGCAAAAATTGCAGCAGCAGCAAAAATGCAATTTTTTCCATATTATATAGCTAGTGGAAGACAAAATAATGTAGAGCAGGCAAATTTGAAGAGGGAAGATGTACTAAGTGATTTGTGGTGTCCATTCTACCTGGGCTTGCGTTCTACGGTCAAACACAGCTCTGATACCAACTTTTGACACCCGGTTCCGAAAATGAACCAACCGTGATGCATATGTGTGTCAGGATGTTTAACACACATACACAAGTGATTCACAAATGATAAACATATATATCCATGTCTTGAATAATAAAACTAATAATAGTACCTTATTACAAACCAAATAGTCTCCAATACAAGCTCTAAACGACTGCAGTGGAAAAACTCTAAACACTAAGACTCCAGCTCCACATGCAAGCTTGATGGTAACATGCACGCCTAGAACTCCTCAAAGACCTCCGGGTACTCCATATTGTCGCATGGGTCTGAATTTGTTGGGGGAATAGCAGGGGTGAGCACAAGTCATACTCAACAAGTGTGGGAAAGTATGACATGTAGCTTAAACAAAGAATGATGATTACAAAGGCTAATTGCATAAAAGTACACTAAAAAAAGTTGAGAAATCAATAATATTATCATTGAGTGAGGTCCTTCCGAAAATAACCCAAATAACATTAATTTCAACTTAAGTAACCAATACCATCAATAATAATCTATAATCAACTCATAACTGCTCATCTGTCTCAATTTCATCAGTTCATATACCAAAGACAATTAATGAATCCATACTGACTCCCAATTAAATTCCAGCCATTAAACCATGTTCAAGGTCCATAACTCTAATCATGTGAGGGTCCAGGTTGCTCGTAACTAGGAGCACGGCTATCGCGATAATTTTTACACACAAGTTCACAATTTCATCACCTTTCGATGACTATGGAATCTGAATTATGTTGTCTCACACTTCCTTTCGTGTGTGGCCAAGAGATCACAAAATAGCCTTTACAAAGTGATTATTAGCATATTTTGACCCCACTAAGGTTTCACCGGTGCTGATGTCTCCAACTGAGCACATCCAACCAAGGGCTCCCTCTTGAGCTATTTGGATCCCAGGGTAGTCCCACCATTAGTACTGTCGGTACCCTAGAAACCATACACCCCCTGAGGTTACAAAGATCTCAAGGGAAGGACGTCTACTCAAATTGAAGACCCTCGGAGGCCCACTTGTCAGACATAACCGGACCTGCTTCTCCAACATGGTTAACCCCTAGGTTGCCACGTGTACTGCCAGACCGGAGCTACTACCCACAAGGGTGAAGCTCCGGGCTAGGTACCGAAACGGCACCTCCGGACTTAACCCCTGACCGAGAGAAGCTCCGGACCTGACACGTGCCAGGCCACCCCGGAGCTTCCCGCTTCCCACAAGCAAGCTCCGGAGCTGCCACGTGTCCAAACGTCGGAGCTGGCCGCCTCAAACCTCCGGAAGACATTGTAACGGCTCCGGATCTTCAAAGGATAGCCGCGGACTTCAAGACCCGATTAATTTTCATTAATTCCATGTTAATGACACTTAATCGGACAATCTTAACACCTGTAACGGCACTGTCGGAGCCCGTTACAGGGTTATTAACAACAATTAATCGTGTATCAATACTAGTAACCGCCGGGGCCACATGTCGGGCCAGGCTAACTTGTAACGGTTTTTCCTTGTACTATAAAAGGACAGACCGACGATACACGGAGAAGAAGAGGGCTCTCGAACGCTCTCAGGCACACACGCATTGACGTGAGCTTTCATACATAAACTAATACAACACCACACACCCGTGGAGTAGGGTATTACGCTCAGGCGGCCCGAACCACGTAAACCACTAAGTCTCTCGTGTCCAATCGTGATTCACCTTCTTGAGTCTCCGCGCGCCCACACCGAACTACAAACTCCTTCAACACTTTAGTAGTGTCAGGAGATCTGTCGACTCCAACAGTCGACAAGTACAAACCCATTTGACTACCCCTTCCCCGAGCTTTCCTATTAGTCCAAATAGTACTAACAATACACTAATTAGTCAGCTAAGCAGCACCCATACTTGGCCCTTTGGTGGCACTACAAATCCTAAATGGTCGCTACATGAACCGGTCCTTAGATCTAAAGATAGCAAAACCACCCAAACAGTCCAACCCATTCCACATAACAAGCTTTCTTAGATCACTAGGCACCATGTTGCTAAAGGGTCATTATTATCAATTCTCATCATTAGAGTGTTCAGTAGTCCATAATTAAGCAATATGATTGTTTCCCAAACCCAATTGAGTATAGAGAAGCAAAAAGTGTAAAATACCCTTCTCGACTCTCTACATTGTGTTCAAGCAACAATGGTGGTCATACAAAACTAGTAAACTCCTATAATTTGGTTTTTTCATAAATTTGACACAAGCATGCAATTTTGCAAACAAAACATTTAAAAACCTGGATCAAAATGATCAAGGACACTTTCCTTGCTCTTGAGCTTGGTTTGGATCCGAGGCTTCAAAATTCTTGTTCTACAAGTCCTTGAAAGCACTCTCTACAGCGATACCTTCTATTTCGCGCGACGAACATGCAAAACACTGGACTAGTCCAATATCAAGGTCGGACTAGTCCGCCCTCTCCAGAACTACAAAAATATGGTTTTTCTTGACAATGAGTTTCGGGGGTGAATCGACGTGGAAACTTGTATGTAGTGGGTTTACCTTGTGTTTAGAGATCCAAGGATCAAGAATTGGGTGTGAAACATGAATCTTGATGATTAGGGCTTGATGAGAAGTGATGAGGACAGTTTGGTGATGAAGAACGTTGATGACGAGAAGTTGATGAAGATCGTGTTTGATTGGTCCTCCTCCTTCTTCTCCTTGCTGCTGGATCTTCACTTGATGGCAGCAAATGTCAAGAACACGACAGCGAGGGTTTTCCAACGTGATAGAGAGGCGTGGGTGTATTGGGTTGTTTATATAGGTGTGGAGAGGTAGGGTTTTGGGGTGTTTTCTAAGTTTATGTCGGTGGGGGGCTAGTAGGGGCCGAGGTGGGGTCCACTTGGGCTCCTTTGAGGTTGGGCACAAAGTCCTTGGGTCCAATTAAGGCAATTACCCATTGACTTAATGTGGAGGAAAAAACAGAATTCGAGTCTGAATCTCAAGGCTGGACTAGTCCAGAAGGGTGGTCTTACAAGTCCGTTTTGGAATAGAGACAAAATCAGACAAGTTCGGTATAGAGGGCCAAACAAGTCTGGGGCTTGGCAAGAATTTGGTTCGGGTTGAGAAAACATCGGACTACTTCACTCAGACAACGAACAACTCTGGGCAACATAAGAAGCTCAACCGGACTAGTCTGTGCAATGTGGCAGACAAGTATGGGCTATGAAGAAACTGAAGTTTCTAAAACAGAGGGGGGATACCGAACTAGTCCGGGGTTCAGGCCAGACAGGTCCACACCTTGACAGACTTAAATCATTGATTCAACCCAAATTCTTTTTAATTAGGTGCCTTTTAAGGTTGCTTTATGTTAAACACGTATGAGGATGCATGCAATGCATTATGCATGAAAATGAGGGTGTTATAGGCTATGCCATAGGCTCTTTGAGGAAGTCATCCTAGTGTTGCTAGGGGTAAACCCGTGCCCGATGTCTTGAACAACTTAGCCTGAGAATTCATCATTGATATGATCATTAGTAACTAACCTAGGCTATGTATATGTATATTAGAAGCACAGTAGGAGTGTCTACCTAACTCTTAGCCTAGTCCCTCTTTACCTTATGTACCCTCCTCGGGATAGAATGCTCTTTTGTGTGTCACACTACCTCCAAATTATGCTTTACCCATCCTTTCTAGAACCCTATCTAGACCAACCTACCCTCTCAATTTGATGATTTCTTTGCTTCCACCTAGCCTTCCTTTGGGAGAATATAAATGACACCCTTGGAATATTCTTTTAAGGGGAAATGCTACTTCAACATTTTCCGTGCACTTGCGTATTTTTATCTGTGATGTAAGAAACGTCAACAAGCATTTCTGGCGCTATTGCCGGGAAAGGAAGTCGAAATATTGCATGATTGAGTGAATAGAATAGGACCCTTGGTAGGTTTTAGTAGGATAACCCTTCTTGTTTTCACATTTTATGTGAAAAAGATATAGTGTATGTCTGGTTTCCGCTTGCCAGAAAACTTTGTTGAAAATCCTGAATCCCTCCTAAGAGATCGACCTTGTGTCATTACTCCTCAGAAGTTCCGTGCAGCAAGGCTAGCCAGCGCAACTGCACCAACAACAAAAAGGCCAATGTCCTAAAAGACCATTCGTGAGTTTTCAGCTCCCTCTGCTAACAATGTGTCTGTTCGGCCCACTGTTAACACAGGAGACATGAACATTGAAATCAAGAGTGGCTTGATCACTATGGTGCAAGCCAACTCATTTTGTGAGAAGTCTAACGAGGATGCAAGTGCTCACCCGCAACAGTTCCTTGAGATCTATGACACTTTTAAGGTCGAGGACGTATTTTCTGATGTTGTCCGTCTTAGGCTAATTCCGTTCTCTCTTCTTGGGAGAGAAAAACAGTGGTTCTATGAAAACCAAAGTGTTATAGATACTTGGGAAAATGTTGCACGACATTCCTCGCAAAGTTCTTCCCGTCGGGCTAGACAGATGCCCTACATGGAAGGATTTTCAGCTTTCAGGAAGATGCCAAAGCGTCTATTGCCGAGGCATGGGAAAGGCGGCAGGAATATATCTTGGCCCGTCCCCACCGTGGAATGGATTACTGGCCAATTATTCAAAACTTCTACAATGGGTTGATCCCTTCCTTTCGTGACCATGTTGATGCTGCTGCTGGAGGTGCCTTCTTATCATTAACGGTGCCCAAATCCAAAGACTTGATTGAGAAGATGGTGTCAAATATGTGTTGGAGCAACGAGCGTCTCCATACCTGTTAGCGGGGCATGAACACCTTGAAAGAGGTGACCTGATTGCTGCCAAATTGGACCTCCTCATGAAGAAGATAGATGGACAAGCCAATGGTGAGGTATGTGGCAATGCTTATGCCCGATACTCTCACATTACATGTGAAGTCTGTGGCAACACGGGCCATTTGGGCAATTACTACCCAAAAACTCGTGATGGTGCCTTATACATAGCCAACAATTGAAACAACAATGGCTATCGTCCAGGAGGTCAAGGGTGGGGCCAACCACACCCATTGTTTCAAGGAGGTTACAACAACAATGGCAGCAATGGAAATAAACCCAACTTTAGAGAGCTTGCCATTAGCCAACTAAAGATCAATGATGCCTTGTCAAAGAAGTTGTCGACTAATGATAGGACCCTAGAGAGCATTAATGCCAAGATCGAAGGACTATCCTCAGCCTTCAAGAATCAATTAAGCTTCAACAAGATGCTAGAGACTCAGTTGGCTCAACTGGCAGCTTTTGTTCCACCCATGGAGAATGGCAAGATGCCAGAGCAGCTCGAGCCTCTCGTAGAGAATGTGAATATGATTTCACTATGGGGAGGCAACTGGAAGAAGGACCCTGGATATCCAACTATATCATTCTCAATTTGGGCTCACTACTTTGACAAGGCCTTTTGTGACATTGGAGCAAGTGTGAGTGTGATTCCCAATGTGGTCTTCGACCAATTGAACTTCTTGGAGCTTACTCCAACACCAATGCAAGTTCAACTAGCTGATTCTTTAGTCCCTTATCTGGCGGGAATTGCTGAAGACGTCTCGAAGAAAATCCAGAATTGCTCCATACCCGTGGATTTCATGGTGCTCAACATGGATGTTGAGAAGGATATGCCTCTTATTCTTGGGCACCCGTTCCTTAGCATCGCGAAGGCTCACATAGATGTGGGAGCTAGAGAGATCCACTACCATATAAATGGCAGGTATGAGAAGTTTAACTTTCGCCCAAAATCGGAGCAATGCTCCATGATCTGTATCAAGTATGGGTCGAATGTTAAACACATTTAAGAGTTCGAAGTCACACCTCCAAAGATGGATCCGCTCATTGCATTCATGAGGAATTTGATATATGCAGAGAACTCATCTTATCGTCCACGGTGACATCGCAAGAATACAGATAAGTCCGGGCCTCCGCAAAGCCCAAGTCCACCAAGCCGCCAAAGAAGGAATGGCAGAAGAAGCAAGACAAGTCGTCTGAGCCCATCCCTCTGGGCCCTGATGTCAAGAAATGAAGAAGGAGGAATGTCCATATCATCGGACGATGGTGATACATAGCCAATAGGTTAAATTGGTTGTTTTCTTTTTTTTTCTTTTCTCTTCATTTTGTTTTCCCCATTTAGTTTGTTTTCCCCACTGCATATTTGGTTTTCCTTAGCAGCTGAGAATCTTATATTCTCAACTATCATTTTTATTTCTTTATTTTTTTACAAAAAGAAAATTGTTAGGTTTTGAAAAAGGGTTTTTATTCGAAAAACAATTTTTTTGAAAAGCAAAAGTGGCAATTCACTAACGTGGTAATTTTATAGCCATTGGAGAGCCACCTGCCAAGAAGGGGAATAGGGGGCCCACATTGCAGTGCGACGGAACCCCCTGTTCGACCGAAGTGGAGAAAGGGCCAATTTGGCTCTCTCTCTGTCTCTCTCTCTCTCTCTCTCTCTCTCTCTCTCTCTCCTCCAACGGCTACATTTGATTCCCTTATGGCTGTTGGGGAGTGTACACTATAAATGGTGGTGGTGAGGAGCACTCCTCTTCACACTTCACCTCATTTCACACCTCCCCAAAATCATTGTGTGCTCATATTGTTTTTATTGCTCTTCATTGAAGCACTCTTGCTCAATTCCAACCCAAAAAGATTTGCTTTTGTTTGCATTTGCAATTTGCACTCAAGTTCTTCAAGGGAAAATTCGTCACGCGCTTTGCTTTCACTAACATCACCTCTTTCGAGTTTTTGCTTTGTTGGGTTCTCGCTTGTTGTGGCAGTTGATGCTCCTTGAGTACAATATTTAGACCGTCAATTAACCTCATAATGTGCAGAAAGATAAACACAACATGGTGGTAGGGTTAAAAACTAACCAATTCCACAAGCGTTGGTGTTTATTTGTATGTAGGTGAATTTAGACCCAAAATACCAAGACATGCAGGGAGTAATCCATAAAAATAAGATTTCGATGAATCAGGCGATGCCACGTGTCATCACATGGATCAAATGGCCCACAAATAGAAGTATCCGAGGCGAGCCAACGGTGTAGCACCCATATAAGTCAATGGGACCCACCTGGAAGTCACCCTGAGGAAGCAGATTGGAATTGGTCCAACTTTATGTTCGGCCGACTAGGGGGTTCGACCGAACCCTTCCTGGCGCCAAACTGGGTCAGCTTCCACATGTCGACTCCCTGTGATGCCCTGATCATGATGAAGACTTATTTGCGTGCACTTTGTGGTGGGAACCGACCCTTCTCCCCCCTATAAATAGAACCCCACACCTCACTTCACACACACACCAAAAGTTGAGAACAAAATACCACTCCTAAGGTTTAGAGTAGTCTTAGAGGCTGCCAAGTAGAAGGAGAGTGTGGTGAAGAGTTAAGGAGAAGGAGGCTTGGGCTTGTCAAGTCCCTCTTCTATACTTGTATCCCTACAAAGGTGTACTCAAATGAAGTAAGCCCTTTGTGAATGCAATTGAAGTTTGATTCTCAATTCATAGTAGTTTGCAAAAGTAGTTACTTGTGGGTTCATTGCTTTAATTTATTAGAGCCCCTAGTTATAGCTTTGTGTTCGAAACAACTAGAGTTGTGATTTAGAACATAAGCATGGTGCTTAGGTTATAAATCACTAGTGAATATCTCGTAGACCCACGGATTGAAGAGGTAGGCATTAGGTGGTGATAGCCCTATCTGTCCTTTGTAATCCTCCACGTTCGGCTATGCCATAGGCTCTTGGCGGGAGTCGTCCTAGTGTTGCTAGGGGTAATCTCGTGCCCAAAGCAAGCAGCTACCGCAAATTCCTTTGAATTGGAATCAATACTTTGAATTCCTCTCTTTTCCTTGCCTACCAAACAACTCTGTGTCCCTGGGTGAATTAGTTCATAAGATTGCACACACGTGCCTTGGATTCGATACCCTTGGGAATACTCCTTAAGGGGAAGTGCTACATGACAGTTTTCGTGCGCTTGCGGATTTTTATTGGTGACTTAAGAAATGTCAACAAGCATTTCTAGTGGCATTGCCGGGGAAACGGTTGCTGTTAATCTTCGAACCTTGTTCACCCTTGCATCTATCTTCTTATCTTATATTTCCTTTTCTTACCACCACCACCTATATGGAGCATCCCACCATTCTTTCTTATTCTGACCCAAAGGACAAGTTCTATGAGCCACCGCCTTCGGTAGAACCCATTTGTTATACTAGCTATGAACTTCGCCCTGGCTTTATAGCCATGGTTCGGGAGCAATCCTTCTTAGGAACGGATTGTGAAAACACTTACCAGTATCTACAAGAGTTCGAGTAATTGTGTTCATGCCTTCTAATCATGAGTATGCCACAAGATACTCTCAAATGGAAGTTGTTTACTTTTTCCCTCAAAGAAAAAGCCAAACAATGGTATGACCACAATTTTGGAAGACAAACAGAAATTGGAGCAAATTATGAGACATATTTTGTCTTGCTTTCTTTCCAATTGCTCAAATTGTTTCCTTACGGAAGGAATTACTATGCTTCCAGCAAATGGAGAATGAATCCATTGGTGCAGCTTGGGATAGATTTTCTCCTTTGAGAAATTCCGGCCCAGATTTGTCTATCCTTGATCTATTCCTTTTGCAACACTTCTATATGGGATTGAACAAAGAGTCTGCCTTACATCTTGACATTACGGCTGGAGGATCTTTCCTCCATAAGATGCCTGAAGAGGGCAAGGATCTTCTTGACCGGATTCTAGAAAATTCTTCCCTCATTATGGGTCTTAATGAGCCTCCTCAAGAAGAAGTAGTGTCAAGAACCGAGGATAAATCCATGGACAAGGAAGAACCTATCCCTTGCTTATCCCAAACCTCGCTGAAGGAATCCTCTCCCGCATCAAAAACTACGAAGGAAGAAGAAATTCAACCTTCAAAGTTTCCCTTTACTTCGAGGAAGACATATTTGAAGATTTTGGAAATACCTCAAAGTATTGTTGCCATAGTTAACCATCATTACCATTAACTCCAGCTGACCCACTGGACGGAGTGTTCATCCAATAGAAGCTCAAGGAGTTAACCTCTATTCTAAGCAGGGAATGGATGAGCAATCACCCAAAATCCTTCGGATGACCTCACCTTTAGCAACCATTCTATGCTTTATTAGAGGGACACCAATGGAGGTCCTATACAACCCCACTGTTGGAGCAAATCTCATATCTGATTCTTGTGCTCTCGCCATTCTGGGCGATGTGTTGTTGGCACCAACATATAAATACTTCCGAGATTCTTTCGGAAACATCCTTGAAGGATGCGGGGTTTTGCAATAGGTTTCTGTAAGACACAAAGATATTGAGGCAAACCTAGATTTCCATGTGTTCGAAATCCAAGATTTTGACATTATGATTGGGATCCCCATTGAGAAGTTTCTCATGGAAATTCCCTTGGAAGGAAACCTCAATGTCAACCTTGGAGGGAGGAAGATCTCTATTCCTATCATGCGCTCAAAGAACACATCCATTGAATCTCCCATCCAAGATGAGCCTTTAGAGGAGGTTAGGATTTTTCAATTCATAGCTCCCCCTGGAATTGAAGGAGAAGAAGATTTCATCCAAGAAGAGGATGAATTTTAGGAGGCAATTGAATTGCCAAAAAAATATTTTTCCCAAAACCTCTTGTTGAGCTATAAATTCTACCTCCAGGCCTACGTTATGCCTTTCTAAATGGCGATTTGGAAGCCCCTGTCATCATGGGTGACAAGCTTTCAGATGATGAGACACACAAACTCATTGCCATGCTCGAAAAGCATAAAGCTGTTTTTGGCTATTCACGAGAGGATCTCAAGGGGATTAGTCCAGCGCTATGCACACATCGCATTCCGATTGACCCCGAGAGTGACCCTTCAAGGAAACCTCAAAAGCGGCTGAATAATGCAATGAGGGAAGTTGTCAAGAAGGAAGTCTTGAAACTTCTGCATGTCGGGATTATCTACCGTGTTCCTCAGAGTGAATGAGTCAGCCCAGTTCAAGTAGTGCCTAAGAAGGGAGGTATGATGGTCATTCAAAATGAGAAGAATTAATTAATTCCTCAACAAACCGTCACAGGATGGAGGATGTGCATTGATTACTGAAAACTTAATAAGGCTATAAGGAAGGATTATTTTCCACTGCCCTTCATCGATGAGATGTTAGAGCGGTTGGCAAAACACTCCTCATTTTGTTTCCTTGATGGGTATTCGGGTTATCATCAAATCCCAATCCATCCCGACGATCAAAGTAAGACCACATTCACATGTCCCTATGGAACTTATTCCTACCGACGTATGTCCTCTGGACTGTGTAATGCTCCTACCTCTTTTCAAAAATTCACAATGTCTATTTTTTCCGACATGATGGAGGAAATCATGGAAGTTTTCATGGATGATTTTTCTGTTTATGGGAAACTTTTGATCATTGTCTGGAAAATTTAGACAGGGTCTTACAAAGATGCCAAGAGAAGGACCTCATATATACTTGGGAAAAGTGCCATTTCATGGTCGATGAAGGCATCATTCTTGGACACTTAGTGTCCGAGAGAGGGATAGAGGTGGACAAAGCAAATATTGAAGTCATTGAAAAACTTCCACCTCCTATCAATGTTAAGGGAATCCGTAGCATTTTAGGTCCTGTGGGGTTCTATCAGCAATTCATCAAAGACTTCTCAAAAGTTGCTAGACTCCTCAGTAACCTTTTAGCCACAGAAACTCTTATTGATTTCGATGATGAATGCCTTAAATCTTTTGAAATACTCAAAAAGGCACTCATCTCAGCTCTAATCATTCAACCTCTTGATTGGATGTTGTTATTCGAAATCATGTGTGATGCTAGTGAGTATGCTGTTGGGGCGGTCCTAGGACAAGCCAAAGATAAAAACCATCATGCAATAGCCTACGCCAACAAAACTCTAAGAGGAGCTTAACTCAATTATGCCACAACTGAAAAAGAGTTCTTGTCTATAGTTTTTGCTATCGATAACTTTAGGTCCTATTTGGTTGGAGCCAAGGTCAGTCTATACAGACCATGCTTCCTTAAAGTACTTGCTCACCAAAAAGGATGCTAAACCAAGGCTAATCCATTGGATTCTCCTACTCCAAGAATTTGACTTAGAAATCAAGGATAAGAAAGGAGTAGGGAATTATGTGGCAGATCATCTTTCGCGTATGGAAGTCACTCAAACCATGGACATCCCTATCAATGTCTTCCTACGAGATGATATGCTTCTCAAGGTGACTGACTCTCACCCTTGGTACGCGGATATCGTGAACTTCATGGTCATAGGATACGTACCACCATGGGAAAACAAAAAGAAACTCATCTATGAGAGTCGTAGAAACCTTTGGGATGACCCATATATCTATCGAGTTTGTGCTGATGGCCATCCTAGGAGGTGCGTCCCATCAAATGAAGGCACCAAGATTATTGAGAAATGCCATGCTAGCCCCTATGGTAGCCATTACAGTGTTTACCGTACCAAGGCAAAGATCTGGCAAAGTGGATTCTATTGGCCTTCTATGTATGAAGACACAAAAGAATTCATTCGCGGATCTTGGAAATGCCAAAAGCATGGAGGAATTTTAGCTCGCAATGCGATGCCCCTAACATATAAACTCCAAGTGGAATTATTTGATCTATGGGGTATTGATTTCATGGGACCTTTCCCTAGGTCGTAAGATTGCGACTATATCTTGGTGGCTGTAGATTATGTGTCAAAATGGGTAGAAGCTTTGCCATGCAAGAATGATGATTCCAAGCAAGCTAGGAAAATGTTCCATGAGATAATTTTCCCACGCTTTGGCAATCCCCGTATGGTCATAAGAGATGGAGGGTCTCATTTCATAGATAAGACCTTCCGGAACATTTTGAGGGATCTTGGCGTCCATCATAATATTGGTACTCCATACCACCCACAAACAAGTGGTCAAGCAGAAACATCTAATAAGCAAATTAAGAATATTCTGCAAAAGACTGTCTTGGAAATGGGAAAGAGATGGAATCATAAGTTACCCGGTGCATTGTGGGCATACATTACTGCATACAAAACTCTCATCGGCATGTCTCCGTTCAAATTTGTCTATGGGAAGACTTGCCATCTTCCTGTAGAATTGGAACATACAGCCTATTGGTCCATCAAGCGGTGGAACAAGGACCTTGACGAAGCAGGAAAACACCGATTGAAGCAACTCTCCGAGTTGGAAGAGTGGAGAGATATGGTGTACCATATTGCCAAAATTTATAAGGAAAAAACTTAGAGGTGGCACGATAAGAGGATTATGCCTAAAGAGTTTAAACCCAGAGATAAAGTTCTACTCTTCAATTCTAGGGTTAAACTCTTTGGATATGGGAAGCTCAGAAGTAAATGGGAAGGACCCTCCACTATAGCAAAAACCTCATCCCATGGAGCAGTCACACACCAAGGTGATGATGATCAATTATTTAAAGTGAATCCAAAGAGGAGGTGGAAAAGGAATTTGACGTGATAAATCTTAATGATGTTCACACACTTTCTTTAAATTCTGTCTAAATTCTCCGTGTCCAATTAATAGGCCCATCCAATTATTCATCTATGGGGCCCATTAAGCCAACCCACGGAAACTTAGCCCGAACGGAGCCAGGATGGGTTCGGCCGAACCCTAGGTTCAGCCGACCTCCCGCTTGTGCTGTTAGGTTTCTGTTTGTTGTGCGGACTCTCTCGACGTATCCCAACAAGACTCTCGGTGCTATAGTTCTTTCCCTGCTTATTTATTGACGGGAATAGGGAGGGGAACCTTGCACCATCTAGAAAAATCCATCTCCCGTTCCTCCCATACAACTCATGACCGACAAGAAAATTGTGCCTCATCCCCACTCTAGCTCAACCTTCACTGAGCGGAGACATCATGCTGGCCAATGACAAGTCCCCACTCGCTTTGGAGTCCATCATGGCATTAGATGGCGTACCTCTTGCCATGATCCTGCCACCGACGACAACTCCGCGTGGGCGTAGCACCACACCTCGTGGTGCTGCACGATCGCTCTCCCCTCAGAGGACGCCCGTGAAGTCGATGACGCCTGCACGTCATCAGACTATGACTGGCCTTAAGTCAGTCAAGACCCATCTTTTTTCTTAAAAAGACGAGTCTCTCCCAAAGTTGCAGCCTGGCGAGGAGTTCATGTACACTCTGAAGACCAAGGACTGTGACGTAGTGAGCCACCACTACAAGTCACCTACGCGTACCTCGCCTGAGCGTGTGGGGGATCGCCTTATTATCCATGAGGTGCACAAGCCTGAAGGAGGCTATGCAAAAGACTTTTTCAAGCAAATGGACAATTTGGCGATGGAGGAATCGACGGGCTCGTCACCCTCCAAGATTAGGCATCACCTCTCGCCACCTGCCATTAGAGGGCCACCTAGCCAATTTGAGGACTGCAACGGAAAATCTCCTCATGCACTTAAAGTGGCACAACATTCTAAGGAGTTAGCTTCTCTCCGTTTGGAGAACAAGAAGCTATCAGACTTAGTGGCTGAAGGGCACATTGAGAGGGCGGAACTGAAGGATGAACTCATATCCCTCAAGGAGGAGATTGATGGTGTTCACCGTGGCATGGGTGCCAAGTTGCGGCGCATATGCAATGTGTCGAGAAGCCCGACATCTACAACGTGTGGGGACCGGAGTCCACACATCCGAGGATCTCATTGGGTGGTGCCGTGCGATGCGGCACCTAACAGCATACACAAAAATGATACCAAAACATATAAAGTTTTCATTTCATAATAAGAAGAGTTTACAAAAGAGTGTACAATAGAAGTACACACGCAGCGGAAAATACATACTCTTAACCTCACTTAATTAAGCAGGAGAGAAGACATCGAGGCCCTAGGACGCTTCTCACTAGCAACATGAAGAACATTCAGCAGCAGCGTGGTTCACATGAGATTTATCTCGACACCTCGAGTCTCATGTACAACCTGAACAGCAGAAATAAAACTAATCCTTGCAAAAAATCGTTAAAGCGGAAACGTGAGCATAAGGCTCAGCAAGACTAACCCGTCTCACTAGACATATGCAGGGGTAAGTACTAAGCATAGGTAAGGAATAGCATAAATAGACTTGCCTATAAGTAAATTCTTATAATCATGTTTTAAATAGCAAATGACATTCTTTAGGCACGGCACATCATAGACTCCACAATCAAACAAGAAATGCTTTGCCGATGATATGACATGCCCAAAGCACATAATGCTATTACAGGTAAAGTATGGGGAAACTGTAAACTTTTAATTGTACTATCTCTAGGCCATACGATGTTGCAAAACAATTATAATTCAATACAATATATTTTACTGGCTTCTTTAGTAATTTACTACGTCACGGCACAGTGAACAAGTGGTACTCTATTACCGCGAGGGACGGTGATTGCAATCAGGACACACCCGGACAACACGACACATACGTCGTTCGGAAGTGTCAGCGAGCACACCTGTACCTACATAACACTTCAGTACTAGGCGTATATGGCCACCTTTCACAAGAAACCCGAACACTGAGCCCATCTCACCTCCGCAAATAGAAGGTCTCCGCACGGAACACCTCATGTGTCCACCGACTGATTTACACCTTACTGTCCTCAACCCACCCCTATCGATGGTGAGTTAATGGGCCTCGACACCCCAGTTATCGAGTTACGTCAGTTTATTGGATTCCATATGTCCATTATGTCGCCGTTACAATTCAAGCTTGTCCGAAGGGGCCGCATACAGACGGGCCTTAATCGACACAGGCAGGGCTATGCGACCGAGACTCAGTTCTCGCCGCTTCCTATCCATCCCCTGCCCGGTCTCGGTTTTATTATATTAAGCCATTAACCAATCCTGTGAGGTATGTCCTACATTTCTCGCGAGTAGATTCCATCTACTCTGTAAGACCTATGTGTGCTGAATACATTGGCTTGTAGTGAATACACTTGGCTTTGATGATAAAAGTTTTTAATATCACCAAAACACCTTTTTATCAAGGTCCGACTCTAGCTCCGAGCTACAGCAAGGTCCGACGATAGGTCCGGCTTGCTTTGGGTAGCTCTGGTTACGTTTGATGCTAGGTCCGACTTCTTGGTAAGGTCCGACCAGTTTTGGTTAGCTCCGGTGAGCTTTATCTTTAGCTCCGGCATATATCTGATAGCTCCGGCATATATCTGATAGCTCCGGCATATATCTGATAGCTCCGGCATATATTTGATAGCTCCGGCATATATTTGATAGCTCCGACATATTTTCGTTAGCTCCGGCATGCCTTTGCTAAGCTCCGACGTACTTTGTCTAGCTCCGGTTTTTGGGTTGACTAGTTCCGACTAGTTTTGGTAAGCTCCGGATCCAGGATCTACTAGTTTTGGTAAGCTCCGGGTCTAGGATCTACTAGTTTTGGTAAGCTCCGGGTCTAGGATCTACTAGTTTTGGTAAGCTCCGGCGCTAGGTTCTACTAGTTCTTGGTAGCTCCGGCTCAAGCTCCGGGTTGCTCTGGCAAGGTCCGGAACTTGACTGAAGTGCTTCTGCTTTTCATTTGCAATGTTTCGTACTTGCTTTACTTGTTAGGAAAGATTGCTTAGTATTCATTTGCTAAGTTTTTGGTGCGTTTTGGATGATACGGCTGATATCGTTTTGCTATGCTTTGCAACATGCTTATGTGAGGTTCTCACGTAAGGTGTTGTGTTCGGAACTAACGTGAGTCAAGTCGAGGACTTGGGATCGTATGGATTGGTTGTTTGTTCATGTGCAGGTGTTGCTTGAGTTCAAGTCATGGCTGGTGACAGGATCCATTGGACTAGTCTCAGGAGGAGATGAGGTTCCAACAACCAAGTTCGGGAGGAACTGTGGTTGAGCGGGTCAGGAGGTCGCGCAGGATGATTGAATCAAGGGCAGTGCATATGAAGGTCGAAGGAAGGTGTTCGCACGTATGCATGAGGTGCCTGACGTGGCAATATGCTTCTATAGACGGATTATGGAAGGAAGATCTGATCGGAAGGATCGGATCGTATCGGTTGAAGACTTTGGCTGCGGCAGAGTCGGTTATGGCTCGGTATGGGAAGTATCGAGTTAGGTTATGTTAGGATTTCGTGTGTGTCATGAAATTGAGTTGTTTAGGAATGTGGGATACGTTCCTAAGGTGTTTGGAAGTCTTAAGATTGCTTCTATCTGCGTGTAGAAGAATCTTGAGCAGTTATGCTAAGTTCTGATTGTGATCGGATTAGGATTAGAGTCCTAGTTGAGATTGGGATGGCCTAAGGGCTGGTTATATAAGCAAGGGAAGGCCAAAGCTCGTTAGTGACGACTTTGGGGCTGTTCCTCTGGTGTTCTATTGAATAAAATTCATAGTTTGAAGGAACTTTTGTGCCTTGTTCGTCTGACTTGTTCCAGACAAGTTTTACTCGTCGAGTTTCTCGACAGCACTACCTTTCGTCGGTGGTTTTAGCATAACTCGAGTTTTACTGATCCAATTGACGTGATTCTTTTTCGGTTGTCTTCAAAACTTGATTATCTATCATCTGCCAAAATTTCACGGTCATTGGATTTGTGGTTTTTGTGCTACACGAGTTTCTTTTCAGCATTCCAGAAACTGTTTTTCTCGAGTAGGTCAGATTGACCAGTGTTTGATCTTTTGATCATAACTTGAGTTGTTCTCAACGGATTTGAGTAATTCTTTTTGTGTTGACTTCGTGACTTGATTCTCTCTGATATCTATCATTTTTGTCATGGTGAAACACGTTTAGATTAGTCTCATATACGATTTATTTAACAGATCGTTTTTCTGCCGAAGGGATTAGGGTTTTATTGTTTCCGCTGCGTAAGATTTTTAAATCTACCATTCACCCCCCCTCTGGTAGCTTTTCACGTGCTCTTCGATCCTACAATTGGTATCAGAGCCATGGTGCTCTAATATTTGTGATTTGCACGTGTTTTTGACTAATCATCATGGAGAAGTACTCCGCCAAACCTTGCGTGTTTGCTGGTATTGATTTCCAGGTCTGGAAGGCACGCATGGAGGCCTTCATCCAGGCGCAAGGCTTCGCAATATGGGAAAAGGTATACAAACCTTATGAAGTCCCGCCTAACGATCAAGTTACGGCTACGAACCTCCAGGACGTCGACAACAACAACAAAGCCCGAAACTTGATCATCCAAGGACTCACTCAGAGCGACTTTGATCGTGTCGCACACCTCCGGTCAGCATACGATGTTTGGAGAGCTCTCTGTGATTATCATGAAGGCTCCAACACAATCAAGGAGGTAAAACAAGGTACGTTCAAAAAGGAGTATATGCGTTTTGAGA
The DNA here is from genome assembly GCA_036927565.1 of Tuctoria greenei. NCBI lineage: Eukaryota > Viridiplantae > Streptophyta > Magnoliopsida > Poales > Poaceae > Tuctoria > Tuctoria greenei. Next base: position 159,824,473 of record JAYESD010000008.1, on the reverse strand, counting down.
TGCAACCAGGTGAGTCTATCGATGACCTCTTTGCTCATTTCAATAAAATTCTCAGCAACTTACGTAGTGTCAATGTTAATTTTTCTGATGCTGAGAATGCTAGACAACTTCTTAGTGCATTAGACATGTCAGTTTGGGAGATGAAAGTAACATCCATTCGTGAATCAACTGTCATGAGTTATCTTACATTAGATGTACTTTATTCTAAACTAAAAACTCATGAAATTGACATCCTAGCACGTAAGAACCCAAACAAGTCTATTGCATTTGTCTCACAACGTGATATGTCTAGCTCCGGTCAATCATCATCCTGCAATACTCTTGCTTTGTTGTCCTCACTAACCCTAGAGCAGATCGAAGAAATTCCAGAAGAGGAGTTGGCACTCATCTCTACTAGATTCTCAAAAGCATTGCAAAATGTGAGAACTAGAAGGAGAGGAAGCTCCGGACCTCAACGCTGTTTTGAATGTGGTAGAACAGGACACTTTCGTACAGAATGCCCTAACCTTTCAGGTCCGACCACCCGGGAAGAAAAACAAAGCAAGGTCCGGACCTCCTCTGGAAATTCCAACAAGAAAAAGAAGGGTACCATAGGACGCAAGATGATCAACAGCTTCATCACCGCGCTTCAAGAGCTCAGTTCAAGTGACATTGATTTTGAAAGTGATGAAGAGAATGATGACTTGGCCAACATATGCTTCATGGCGGGCAAAGCAAGATCAAGATCAAGTCAGGAGGAAGCAGAACACAACAGTGACGATGATGAGGTATGTTCTACCTGCAATGAAATGTGTGATGCTATTTCTCGTGCAACTATTATTGTCAAGAAAAAGGACAAAAAGCTTAGGGATAGTGCTGCTAAAATTGAATCACTAGAATCTGAAATTAACCGTTTAAAAACTTTGATTCCTAGTGATGATGCATGTCCCTCATGTGACTTAATCTATGAACAATTGTCCTCCCTAAGAAGTGCACATTCCTCCACTCTAGACAGACTTGATGAAGAAATTGAAAAGAACAAAAAGCTTGCTGCACTTAGTGATAAAAACTTAAAAGATGCTTCTTGTTCTACAGATGATTTGCATTGTTCTGCATGTGAAAATCTTGATAAGAAACTAAAAGATGCAATGAATGAAATTTCCATTCTGAACAATGCTTTACGATCTCATGAAGTTAAAAATTGTTCCAATTGCAAACTAAAAGGAAAAACTTCATGTGCAAACTGCCTAGACTTGTCTAAGAAACTTGATGACATGAATAGGACACTAGGTCGGTTTTGTAATGGGAATAAGAATCTAAACTTGCTGCTGAATTCTTCCAAGTCTTGCAAAGATAAAACTGGTTTAGGTTTTGATTCTCATGCTCATACTAAGGCACATCCACCTAAATTTGTAAAGTCATTAGGAAGTGGTTTGATTCAAACAGTTCCTAAACAAAATGGAGTGGTTTTCAAATCTGCAGGAGTGTTGCCTCATTCGGTTTCAATTAAAAATATTGCTTGCTCATCTAGACATGAACACAAAGTTAAATTTCATTGTACCTTCTGTGGTAGAGATGGTCATGTCATAGATTTTTGTTATAGACTAGCTAAACAACAGAAAAAGGAAAGAAAAATTGCTAGATCTTATAACTTTCATGCAATTAGAAAAACACAACCTGCTTTAGTGAGTCAGAAATTTGAAAAGGTAGCTTCCGGACCTTCTGGTAAGAAATCCGCAAAAGCAGCTCCGATAGTTCCGAGAGCTCCCGGATCTTCTGTTGTTCCCTCCGGAGCTTCAGTTTTTGCCTCTGGACCTTCTGCTTTTACCTCCGGAGCTACCGGTTTTCACTCTAAACAAGTAACAACTTCTAAATCAACTGTTAAGAAAAGAAAACCTCAATCTTTGACTCATAAACCTGCTGTTTTATTTCAGCATTCGCGTGTTTTTCCTGGTGCACGTCGCGTGACTCAGTACTGGATTCCTAAATGCCTTTTGACTAACCCCAGTATTGAGTCATCGGCATATTGTGCTTCTATGTAGGTTACACACTTGAGGAAGGAGAATATTTGGATTGTGGATTCAGGTTGCTCACGCCACATGACCGGTAACAAAGATTGGTTCTCCTCCCTCACCTTTGTGTCACGTGTAGAGAATGTTACTTTTGCCGATAATTCTTCAACTCCTATAATTGCTAAGGGTTCGGTTAGAGTAAATGATCACTACACTTTGAAGGATGTGGCACTTGTCAAAAATTTGAAATATAACTTGCTTTCTGTCTCACAATTGCTAGATGAAAATCTAGAAATTACTTTCAATAAAAACTGCTGCAAAGTTGTAGATTCAAATAGTGAGCTTATTTTTAACATGTCTCGGTTTGGAAGAGTTTTTAAAGCTGATTTTGTAAGACCTATGTGTGCTGAATACATTGGCTTGTAGTGAATACACTTGGCTTTGATGATAAAAGTTTTTAATATCACCAAAACACCTTTTTATCAAGGTCCGACTCTAGCTCCGAGCTACAGCAAGGTCCGACGATAGGTCCGGCATGCTTTGGGTAGCTCCGGTTACGTTTGATGCTAGGTCCGACTTCTTGGTAAGGTCCGACCAGTTTTGGTTAGCTCCGGTGAGCTTTATCTTTAGCTCCGGCATATATCTGATAGCTCCGGCATATATCTGATAGCTCCGGCATATATCTGATAGCTCCGGCATATATTTGATAGCTCCGGCATATATTTGATAGCTCCGACATATTTTCGTTAGCTCCGGCATGCCTTTGCTAAGCTCCGACGTACTTTGTCTAGCTCCGGTTTTTGGGTTGACTAGTTCCGACTAGTTTTGGTAAGCTCCGGATCCAGGATCTACTAGTTTTGGTAAGCTCCGGGTCTAGGATCTACTAGTTTTGGTAAGCTCCGGGTCTAGGATCTACTAGTTTTGGTAAGCTCCGGCGCTAGGTTCTACTAGTTCTTGGTAGCTCCGGCTCAAGCTCCGGGTTGCTCTGGCAAGGTCCGGAACTTGACTGAAGTGTTTCTGCTTTTCATTTGCAATGTTTCGTACTTGCTTTACTTGTTAGGAAAGATTGCTTAGTATTCATTTGCTAAGTTTTTGGTGCGTTTTGGATGATACGGCTGATATCGTTTTGCTATGCTTTGCAACATGCTTATGTGAGGTTCTCACGTAAGGTGTTGTGTTCGGAACTAACGTGAGTCAAGTCGAGGACTTGGGCTCGTATGGATTGGTTGTTTGTTCATGTGCAGGTGTTGCTTGAGTTCAAGTCATGGCTGGTGACAGGATCCATTGGACTAGTCTCAGGAGGAGATGAGGTTCCAACAACCAAGTTCGGGAGGAACTGTGGTTGAGCGGGTCAGGAGGTCGCGCAGGATGATTGAATCAAGGGCAGTGCATATGAAGGTCGAAGGAAGGTGTTCGCACGTATGCATGAGGTGCCTGACGTGGCAATATGCTTCTAGAGACGGATTATGGAAGGAGGATCTGATCGGAAGGATCGGATCGTATCGGTTGAAGACTTTGGCTGCGGCAGAGTCGGTTATGGCTCGGTATGGGAAGTATCGAGTTAGGTTATGTTAGGATTTCGTGTGTGTCACGAAATTGAGTTGTTTAGGAATGTGGGATACGTTCCTAAGGTGTTTGGAAGTCTTAAGATTGCTTCTATCTGCGTGTAGAAGAATCTTGAGCAGTTATGGTAAGTTCCGATTGTGATCGGATTAGGATTAGAGTCCTAGTTGAGATTGGGATGGCCTAAGGGCTGGTTATATAAGCAAGGGAAGGCCAAAGCTCGTTAGTGACGACTTTGGGGCTGTTCCTCTGGTGTTCTATTGAATAAAATTCATAGTTTGAAGGAACTTTTGTGCCTTGTTCGTCTGACTTGTTCCAGACAAGTTTTACTCGTCGAGTTTCTGGACAGCACTACCTTTCGTCGGTGGTTTTAGCATAACTCGAGTTTTACTGATCCAATTGACGTGATTCTTTTTCGGTTGTCTTCACAACTTGATTATCTATCATCTGCCAAAATTTCACGGTCATTGGATTTGTGGTTTTTGTGCTACACGAGTTTCTTTTCAGCATTCCAGAAACTGTTTTTCTCGAGTAGGTCAGATTGACCAGTGTTTGATCTTTTGATCATAACTTGAGTTGTTCTCAACGGATTTGAGTAATTCTTTTTGTGTTGTCTTCGTGACTTGATTCTCTCTGATATCTATCATTTTTGTCACGGTGAAACACGTTTAGATTAGTCTCATATACGATTTATTTAACAGATCGTTTTTCTGCCGAAGGGATTAGGGTTTTATTGTTTCCGCTGCGTAAGATTTTTAAATCTACCATTCACCCCCCCTCTGGTAGCTTTTAACGTGCTCTTCGATCCTACATACTCAACTTCTACCGGATTTCCTATACATTAGCAAAGCAGTTACTACAGGTCAAACTGTAACTCGTTCCAACCAATCCCTGGGATTTTTGGTCATGCAAGTGGAGTATCAATCATCCTAAACGTAATGCACAATTCATATACTACTCATCATAGTGATAAAGCAAAATTTTATAAATGACTTAAATGCAAACCGGAGCTTTGCTTCGTTTGCGACTCGAATAAATGTCAATTGTTAGTGATCCTTCTCTGCAGACTCCGCCAAGGACTTTAAGTTGACACCCTGGCCTTCTCCTCCAAGTGAAACTTCTCGTCGATCACCTATCAGCAAGTTCCTATCGACATGATATGCATATAAGTAACTAAGTAATTAAGTAATTTAATAATAGACTCCACGGGGTTGTGTAAACTCTAAGAACGAGGAGTTTGACTAGGAAGGACAGATATGCCTCTGTTGTGTATGTAACCAGAGGATGAGTCAAGGTGGACATAGTCGTGTCGGTACGAACTGAAAGGTACAACTTAAAGCTACATTGCAACTTAGCATACCACCCTTCAAGCTATGGCTCGCGAGATTGACAAATCTGAATGGTGAAGAAGTGTTGGGCGGAGACGTGTAAGGATGACCCAAAAATTAAGGTGGGACATCGAAAGCTTGAGTATGAGTGGAGTGTACAAGGCGAAGGTTGCGATTTAACAGTCGACCAATGAACTTGACTTAACTCATATAGGAGTAAACCTAGTTAAGTGAGCAGTGCTGTCGTAGGGTCCTGACTTAGGATGAACCATGATGGAACCTAACAACACTTGGGACTTAATTGAGATCAACATGTCTTGGACTTTAGAAGTCATTACAAGCACTGTTAACCTAGCATGAGTAACAAGACAACGTTCAAATGACTTTTAGGTAAAGTAGTTTCTACAGCAAGCTTCTCGAGCATCGTTCAAGTGCTTACACGACAACACTAAAGTAGTGTCTCCCGCAAGCCTGTCCAGGTGAGCTCAGTAAGCTCTCGGGAGCTAAACATGATGCAAGACATTGCCGTGAAGGCATGCTTTGCTATCTCGAGAAGATCGTCTTAGCGACGTCCACATCAACCCAGACTCGTCAATGGGGTGAGCGGAATCCCGAACACCACCTTGTGAGTCTTAAGGCTGGTGATGTCGACTCGGTTGTTGATAAGTGACTCGACGAACCTGCCGTCGAAGAAGTGGTACACCAAGTTAACCAATCCTGTGATCGGTTAGGGAACATCCTCGACACAACCAAGGAAATCTTATCCAAGGTTCCCCTTGGTCTAGTTCTCCTTGTTGGTCGTAACGTTCTTGCATACCTTTACCCCAGGTCATCGGTGATCACCGACACACCTGGTTGGACCTAGAAGACATTTCATCGAGCATCTAGATTACACTTAGGACTCGATCACTCTCACATCAACTAAAACCTAATTTTGCTTGACAACTATTGTCCGACGAGTTGTGCTTGTGTTCCAGCACCACACACATCACAAGCATCCTTTATCTCGATGCCAGGACACGATGACGGCTCGGAGCGTCACGATGATGTCATGTTGTCAACGACGCTGACGCGGCTCATGGTGGAGCATCACGAGCACGCACAGACAAGCTAACGCGATACATACGACAAAGGAGGTCAACTTAGGGATTTCTATAGGAATGATATCAAGGCGGAACATGGACGTACGACTTGACGACACATGAGTACCATTAGGGGTCACGACTAACGGACTTTGCTGCATCAAGCAATGCATTTTAGGGAAAGGCTCACCTTGTAGGCATTTTGGTGAACATCTTGGGTGTGTACTTGATTTCCGTCGCTTCATCACCGTTCAAAGGGCATCTTGGCACTTAGGTTTGTCGGTTGCAACATCATTCTACCCCTACATCACAGACCAGTTCTAAACATCAACAAAGTTGGTTCTTTCCTCGTGAACATTTCATCGAACACATTGTCTGTAGCACTAATATAATCAATCTTGCACAATCAGAGCTAACCTTGGACTAGTGGTTGATACTAGTGTGTCAACGACGTGTTCCCGAATCCTGTGCATCTTAATCATAACTTGCTTTGCTTCCCGGACCTAGCCACAGAGCGGATCGCCGCGACGACACGATCAAGGTGATGGCGTTGGCCGGAGCAGCCGTCGAAGCAATACAAGCACCCACATGGACTTGCTAGTGACGCAACGGTGGTGAGGCATGGTGTCGAGGGTGGTGCAGTACCCACAAGGCACTGGCGAGTTGAGGAGGCGGCAGCACGGACATGGAGAGCACGCACGCTGCGGCTTGCGCGGCGAGGCGCAGCAAGGCAGGCGTGGCCGGCGCCCCGGCTGGCTTGGAGCGGACGGCAAACATCAGGACGGCGTTGGGAGGCGACAGCTCGGCGTAAGGCGAGCGGGGAGCGCGCCTGGCGAAGCTCAGACGCGGTCAGGCGAGTAGGCATGGGGCGGTGCCGGTGAGGAGGCGGCCGACACGACGTGATGGAGGTGGCCAGCGGGGAGCGATGCAGTTGCAGGTGGCCGGGGCAGCTGGTCCGTCGCCCGTCGTGGGGCGGCTGAGTGCGGGGCGCAGTAGCGCGGCGCAAGAAAAGGGCGACTTCGGTCGGGCGATGCGCGAGTAGGGCGCTAGGGAGGAGAGGAGGGGGCGCGCGCAGGCCGGGAGGTGGAGCGCCGGCGAGGAGCACGGTCGGCGATGCGTGGACGGATGCGGAGGGGAGGGGCGCGCATGCCGGGAGAGAAGCGCCGGAGGCGAGCGGTGTGCCGACCGAGAGAAGACAGGGCGCTCGGATAAGTACCGATGTTTTCATCGCGGTGGCAATCGTGGTGGCACATGCATGGAATCGGTGTCACGCTGTGGGCAGTGCCGACCTGACTTCTGGGCACCACCTGTGGGACCCACCTCCCTCCTTCTTATCTCCATTCTAACTGCAATTAAATATCTAACAGGCTCTAAAAGTGTTAAAAGTGGGAAGGGACACTAAACAAAATATGAGGAATTTATTGGTCAAATCAATTTTAGTATTTGGTAAAGTTTCAAACAAATTCAAATTTTGAATTTGAATTCAAGTGGTGATACTTGACTCAAGGAAATAAATAGTAGATTAGGTTCAAAAACCCTGAAACATTGAAGTTACCCTTTTTGAACCATAAGGGATCTCAGGAAAAATTTGGAGTTGATTTGGACAATATTAAGTACGAAGTTTAAATTTGAAGTCGACCCTGATTAAACTCTCAGTACGTGTCCACTAAATGGAAAACATACTTCAAAAATTTTGAAACTTTACCGGGAGTCTATTTGGAATATTAGAAGGTCATGGAAAAATTTACAGCCTTGGATTTGAATTTTTGTGAATGTTCCATTTTAGGGTTAGAATAATTCCTTTTTATTTCTCTCTATTTTGTTTTCTTTTCTCCTTTAATTTTTCATTGAAAATGTGAATACATGGAAATTAAAGATTTTACAACTTAAGTTCCAATACCTTAGCAAACATGTTCTATATGTCAAGTTTTAACAAGTCTCTATTTTTAGTGAACATTGGTTAACTCATGTGGTTCATGTGAGTTTGGATTTCCAAGTCCACTTTAAAAATTTTTAAGTTCGCATTTTTGCATTTTTGTTCTTCCAAAAAGCGGGCTTTTACACAACGCTCCATAGTTTAGTTGTCCCGACCGCATAGGATGCTTACTAGCTTAGTTTAGTTTTATTCCAAAATTTTATTTCATTTAGATTGAATAATGTAAGCATCCCCATATTTTGAGTTCAATAAAGTGAACTTACCGGTTCATCAAACCCGGTAAAGTTCTCCCTTTAGTTTATTTGTGTTGAATAAAGAATTCAGGGAACAAGTGTGGGGGAGGTACCCGAAATTCACGGAATCCTGACGTGCAAAAATAGCGTTGCGTCTCAAAACACGTCGCAACCGAACATACGACTCGACACGTCAAAACAGAGCAACAAAAAGTGTAAAAGCCCAAATGTTTCATAGTGCAAAGTTCAGAAAGGACAATTTAAAATTTGAATGAGAAAAAAAAATCAAATGGCAATTGAGAAATTAAACTAACTCAAGCTTCAATAGAAGGAATTCAAAAATTCAAATTGGCTTCTGTTCAAACTTTGCCAAAATAAAAATCTGAGTTCACCATTAAAGTTCCAATATTCCAAATAGTCTCTATGACAGGTTTCAAAATTTTTGAAGCACAATTGCTGTGTAATTCAGTGGAAACATTGAATTCTTTCGAATTCAAATTTGAATTTGAATTTTCATTGAAACTTGATTGAATCAAATTTTTGAGTCCAAATTCATATTCTGCATATTTATTTAACCTTTCCAGAAAAATCTGGAATTTTTGGACAAATCTAGGTGGGAGAATTAAAGGAACAGAGAAGATAGACTTAAGGGGCAGTGGGACCCACTGGTTAGTAAAGCTAATACGTGAGTGCTCTGTTTCTTCACCGTGGCGACACCTCCCGACATGCAAGCAACACACCTGTGTGCTTGCTTGCCGACTGCCGTTGAATCCAGCGTCCATATATATCTAGCAAGCCTCCTTATCATCTCCCCTAGCGTTCAGTGCAAGCAAACCACCATCCTTCCTCTGTTCTTGGCCACCGGCAATGAGTCTCTCGTTCAAGCTAAGAATCCATGCTATACCGAGGTTGTTGATCCTTTCTCTTCGTGTTTGGAGCTTGGTAACTGTCTTGCACACCTTCGTAAACCATTCCATGGACAGCTTTCTCACGGTGTGGTGTTAATGAGATGTTTTCGCGCACGTCATCGTGGAGCCGCCGTTGGACCTCCTTTGTTCCACTGTGAAGCCGAGGTTCTAGGCCGTTTCACTCTTCCACATAAACTACAAAAAGGTGTGCAAAGGTACATAGATTTTGCTGGTGAAGTTTCAGCCTCTATCGTTCTTCTTAGCTCCTGTATTTCGAGTTTTACCGAAGCTAATTCATACCAAGGTCACTAGGACATTGATTTAATTCAGTTTCAACGTGCAACCATTCTTCAATCCAATGAAGTAATATATTCTAGACCTTCAGGCGCATCAGCTCACAAAAAATGTAAGGATGTTATCGAGAGATGAAGTCGGATTTCAAGTTTTCGCAGCCGCCAATGAAAGACCGTAGGTGTGCCGTCGAACTCATGAATGTCGGCCATTCCATGGCGTTTACACCTTCTAATAATCTTCTCCATCATTCCCAGAATCTTTCCTATCATTTTCCAAGGCGTTTAAGCTATGTGCCGGCAGTTTCGACATCACCGGAACCCTAGCCGCCTCTACCGTCATCGTTCCGCCATTTTCGGCCGTTGCCGCATCGATTCGACCCCACCATTGTGTTCCTGGACCCTCAAAACAGTTAGGCAGAGAATCTCAGAGAGGGAGATGACCGGGTGAAAGGAGCCGGTGAGCTCCCAGGCGTTGCGCCGCCGCGGGAAGCCCGGGCGCCGCCCAGGGCTCGAGGTAGAAGACAACTCCGCGGGCCCTCGGTGTGGCCACAGATCTGCTGTGGCCAAGGATTTGGTGTGGCTTCGCGGTTAAACCCTGTGGCTCTCGGTGTGGCCCAGTGGTGATCGGCCCATTTTAAATGGGTTGGACCCGAGTTTGATTATTCAATCTTTTCCTTTGGAAATTAATTCTAGAAATGGAGCCAACTTCAAAAATCAATTACTGCTAGCATACTTGCTCAGATAATTCCAATTAAATTCTGGTAGACTCATATTGATACCAAATTTGTAGTGGTGCAAATTTTTGGACATGAAAGTCCCAGAATTTTCATAATTAATTCCTTTTATCTAACTTCTTGGGAAATTAATTACTCCTGCTCTGTTGATTGGAAAATTCCTAATTTTGCTCAGAAAACTCTTAAAATTACAATTGATCTCCAGTAAAAATTTCAAGTTCATTGGACTTCATTTACTAGACCAAACAGTGTCCAAATCACCTATGTCAATTGAAAAATGAAAAATGTACTGAAACATTTCAGAATTTATCACAAACTTGTGAAATCAATTTCTCCCTGTAGGAAGCTCAAAAAATTATGAAACAAATTTTCCCTGAACCAAAAGAACCTCCTCTACCATAATCATCCACTTTTATCCATGAAAGAACTCCAGAGTTAATACCAAATGTCAGAGAAGGCTTTTACTTGTTGGAATTTTTGAGACAAAAAGCTTCCTTGAACATCTCCAATTCTTAGTCCAGGTCTTCCTCCTATAACCTAGTATCCACTGTAAAAATCCCAAAGCCAATTAAAATCATTTAGTAACAGAAACTGTATTTAGAAAAGTTCTATGTCACTTATATGCTTTCATAGTATGCACCTCATATAGTAACTGAGATTGAGGAGGAGCCGGAGGCCTTGGACAACATACTCCCGGCAGCTAACTTGTAACGTGACCTGAAGCCAGGCAAGCCCTGGTTTAGATTTAAGTGTTATTTCAAAGTTTCTATTTGTATCACTTATGTCTAGGATGAGTTTTGTGCATTAGGGCTAAGGTGCTTGTTACTCCACTTGCATGACCAACAAATCCCATGGAGCATTGGGTAGGTCTACAGCTTGATGAGTAGAAAATGCCATGCTAATGTTTTGAGGAATTCGGTAGAAGTCGAGTAGTTGGAATCTACTCGCGATATAGGATTTTATCACACGGTAAATATTTGATCAAAGAATGGTTTAGGAATATGAATTTAAGACCGAGCAGTGGGTAGGATGCAGCAAGATGTGGTCTCACATGCGTAGCCCTGCTTGTGTCGATTGAGGACCGATTTCTGTGTGGCCCTGCTGGACAAGTTTGAGCTGTACCGGATGCATACTGGGCATATGGAACCCAGGAAACCGATGTAACTTGATAACATGGGTGTTGATTCATAGCCCACTATCGATAGGGGTGGGTTGAGGGTAGCAAGGTGTAAATTTGCCAGCAGGCACAGACACACTCCTCACTGTGGCCACAGATCTGCTGCGGCCAAGGATTTGATGTGGCTGTGCGGTTAAACCCCGCGGCCCTCGGTGTGGCCCAGTGGCGATTGGCCCATTTTAAATGGTTGGACCCAGGTTTGATTATTCAAACATTTCCCTTAGCAATTAATTCTAGAAATTCAGTCAACTTCAAAAATCAATTACTCCTAGCATACTTGCTCAGATAATTCCAAATAAATTCTGGTAGACTCATGTTGATCCCTAACTTTCCAGTGGTGCAACTTTTTGGACATGAAAGTCTCAGAATTTTTATAATTAATTCCTTTGAGCTAACTTCTTGGGAAATTAATTACTCCTGTTCAGTTAATTGGAAAATTCCTAATCTTGTTCAGAACACTCTTAATAATAAAATTGATCTCCACTAAAAATTTGAAGTTCATTGGACTTCATTTAATGGACCAAACAGTGTCCAAATCGCCTATGTCAATTGAAAAATGTAAAATGTACAGAAACATTTTTAGAATTCCTTGCAAACTTGTAAAATCAATTTCTCCCAGTAGGAAGCTCAGAAAATTATGAAACAATTTTCGCAGAACCAAAAGAACCTCCTCTACCATAAGCATACACTTTTATCGATGAAAAAACTCTAGAATTAATACCAAATGTCGAGAAATCTTTTACTTGTTGGAATTTTTGAGACAACAAGCTTCCTTGAGCATCTCCAATTCTTGGTCCAAGTCTTCCTCATAGAACATAGTATCCACTGTAAAAATCTCAAAGCCAATTAAAATCATTAATAACAGAAACTGTAATTAGAAATTGATTGGTATAGTTCCATGTCACTTATGTGCTTTCATATTATGCACCTCATATAGTAACCGAGATTGAGGAGGAGCTGGAGGCCTTGGACAGCATACTCCCCGGAGCTAACTTTGAATCTGACTCGCAGCCAGGCAAGCCCTAGTTTGCATTTAAGTGCTATTTCAAAGTTTCTATTTATATCATTTATGTCTAGGATGAGTTTTGTGCACTAGGGCTAAGGTGCTTGTTACTCCACTTGCATGACCCACAAATCCCATGGAGCATTGGGTAGGTCTACAGCTTGACGAATAGAAATTGTCATGCTAATGTTTTGAGGAATCCGGTAGAAGTTGAGTAGTTGGAATCTACTCGCGAGATAGGATTTTATCAGACGGGAAAGATTTGATCAAAAAAAGGTTTAGGAATATGAATTTGAGACCGAGCAGCGGGTAGGATGCAGCAAGACGTGGTCTCACGTGCGTAGCCCTGCTTGTGTCGATTGAGGACCGATCCGTGTGCGGCCCTGCTGGACAAGTTTGAATTGTACCAGATGCATACTGGGCATATGGAACCCAGGAAACCGATGTAACTTTATAACTTGGGTGTCGAGGCATAGCCCACTATCGATAGTGGTGGGTTGAGGGTAGCAAGGTTTAAATTTGCCGGCAGGCACAGACACACACCTCGTTGTGGCCACAGATCTGCTGTGACCACAGATTTTGTGTGGCTGCACAGTTAAACCTGTGGCCCTCGATGTGGCCCAGTGGCAATTGGCCCATTTTAAATGGGTTGGACCCGGGTTTGATTATTCAAATTTTTCCTTTGGAAATTAATTCTAGAAATTGAGCCAACTTCAAAAATCAATTACTCCTAGCATACTTGCTCAGATAATTCCAATTAAATTCTTGTAGACTCATCTTGATCCCAACTTTGCAGTGGTGCAACTTTTTGTACATGAAAGTGTCATAATTTTCATAATTAATTCCTTTGAGCTAACTTCTTGGGAAATTAATTACTCCTTCTGTTAATTGGTAATTTCCTAATTTTTCTCATAACACTCTTGAAAGCATCTAGGCCCCCAGAGGTATGGTTTTCGGTGATTAATGACAACCATTGGATTTTTACTAATGAATTTGTGGATGCAAGGTCTCCCATATCCACTCATCACACTCCAAATGAAATCTATATGAATATCATCTACTGCTCATTGGATATAATTGGAGACCCTAAACAATCATTATAAGAGATCAATCAATGTTTATGAAGATCAGAAGTAAAAGCTCACATGTCAAAATTATTCAACCAAAATTGACAGCACTCAATGCTTGATAATCATCAGAAGAATATTTCCAACCAATGCCTAAGAGGTCAATCGAGCAAATTCCAAAAGAACCACTTAGAACAACTCGAAGCAAACAAAGTCAATTCATCGGATCAACCGATGATTCTAGAAAACAACACATCAGTCGAGTTGGTTCAGCACAAGAAGAAGACCTCAGAACTAAGTACTCACCGGATCATCCGATGATGAAGGGCATGTTACATCGGTCCATCAATACAGTAAGCAATCTCCCTGGACCAAGTGTAACATCGGACCATCCGATGTACAATAATGAACACATCGGTCGATCACTCCAGTAAGCATCAATTCTGAACTAATTCTGGATGAAGTGCCACCGGATCATCCGATGAGAAGCCAAGGGTAACATCGGTCTAACAACGGTCATATCTGACACAGTGACATCAGCTAATTTAGATTTAACCGATGATAACTGAAGGGGGAGCATCGGATCATCCGGTGTTCGTAGAACAGTGATGTCAGCCTACTTTTCCAATGGCTATTTCGTGGAGGCTGGCTATTTATACCTCCTTCAACCAGTCTATTCGACAAGTCTTGACAACCAGACCTATTCTACACATTCTCAAGCATTCAAGACGTTGAGCTAACACTTCTAGATCATCTACACCACTTACACACCAAGAGATAGGCTAGAACTTGCTAGAGATAGTTCTTGTGTGCTTCCATTCTTGGTGATTGGAGTCTCTAGTGTAGTGAGAGCTGTAAGGGAGTATCCCTTGGTGATTGTATTGGAGAGAACCTTCCGGAGCTTGCCAAGACGATTGTGGAAGCCCGGAGGATCCAACTTGTACAAGGCTTGAGCTCCACCTTGCCGAGGTTGGCGAACGGAGAAGGATAGTGAAGATTCCTTGTCTCGGTGACTTGGGAGTGGCTATACCCTTTGCTGGGTGCCACAACGTGGATGTAGGAAGATCTTAACGATCTTGCCGAACCACAGGATAAACCTCCGTGTCCTCGTGTCTCCTCGGGAGTTTGCGCTTTCTTCCTCTCCCCTTACACTTATGCATTTCTTGTACCGCAAAGTTATTATTCACTTGAATGCATATGTTGTTTGCATAGGGAATTGGGCTTTTAGTAATTAAGTTTTATTACTTTAATTTTTGAAAAGAAGCCCAATTCACCCCCCTCTTGGGCTTTCGATCCTTACAATTGGTATCAGAGCGAGGTTGCTCATTGGATCATTCTAGCTTCATCGCTAGAGAGCTAAAATGGACAAGATTGGGGGTTCGGTTCCTATCTTCGAGGGCAAGAACTTTGCCTATTGGAAAGCACGCATGCATGCTTATCTAGAGTCTATTGCTCCCGAAGTATGGGAAGCGACCCATGCGGGGTTTGGTGAGCACAATTATGGTTGTGATCAAATCAAGTGGGATGCTAAAGCTAGAAATGCAATCTATGAATGCATTAGTCAAGATGTATTTGCTAGGATTGCTAGCAAAGAGAAAGCTTGTGAAATTTGGGCTTGCTTGAAAGAAATTCATGAGGGTTCTTCTCGTGTCAAAGAACTAAAATATCATATGCTTAAAGCCAAATATGATGAGTTCAAAATGTTACCTCATGAAAATGTCAATGAAATGTTTTCTCACCTAAATGTGCTTATTGAAGAAATTAATGCTCTTGATATTGCTTCACTTGGCAAGGGACTCATCAACCGCAAGATTCTTATGCTCCTCCCTAAGCCAAAGTACAACATCATCAACTCCATGCTTCAAAAAGAATTTCTTGATCACATTGAAGTTTCGGAACTTATTGGAGAGATTCACGCTCATGAGATGAGTGTACTTGGGATGATGGAGCAATCATCTTCAAAGACAATTGCACTAAAGGCCTCCACCAAGAAAACAAATCTCAAGAAAAAGAAAGTGGTTGAGCCTAGCTCAAGTGAAGAAGAGCAAGCATCAAGTGAAGATGACGATGATGAGCTTGCATTGATGATAAGAAAGTTCTCTCGCTTGAACTCCAAAATTGCCAAGAAGGGATACACCTTTGATCCCGAGAAGAAAGCCTTTTTACCAAGGAGAAATGATAACAAGGCTTGCTACAATTGTGGTGATCAAGGCCACATCTCCTATGATTGTCCAAAACCGGACAAGAGAAGAGAAAACCACAAGGGCAAGCATCGCAAGCTTGAAGATAGTGAGGATGATGAAGAGGACAAGCCCAAACCAAGATCCTTTGGGAAGAAGAAACATGACAAGGGCAAGAAGGCAAAACTCTTCCCAAAGAAGAGGAAAGGTTCACAAAAGGTGTTCATGTGTGAGGAAAATGAATGGATCACCGACGAAGAATCAAATGATGAAGAGAGTGAAGCGGAAGAAGAAAGTTTGGCCGGCCTTGCCATTGCCAACAATGATGACTCATCTCTTCATCCACCTCCTATGTGCCTCATGGATAAAGGTAACACCAAGGTATGTGATGACTCTAGCGATGATGAGCTTTCCCCCGATGATTTAACTTCATTAATAAATGAATATCACACTATCATTAAGAGGGAAAAGAGTAAGGTTAAGGCTCTTGAAGAAACTCGTGCTAGGGTTGAGAGTACTAACCTCAATTTGCTTGACAAGTATGAAAGCATACTTAAAGAGCATGACACGCTCAAATCCCATGTCAAGAAAATTGAGGAGGATAAGGCTCAAATAAAGCTATATCATCAGGAGCTTGACTTAGCCCACAAAACACTCTTGGGAAAACACAATGAGTTAATCCAAGAGAATCAAATACTTAACCTTGCTTATGAAGTGCTTGATCAAGAATTGAAAAATATAAAGAAACAAGCTCTTAATGATAAGGTATCCATTACTTCTCATGCCACTAATGTCTTGCACAAGTCTTTTCCTTTGAAAGAGAATGCTAGGGAGAAGGACTTGTTGGAAGAAATTGAAAGTCTCCGCACTAGTGTGGCATGACTATCAAAAGGAGAAGTCAAGCACAAGGAAATCCTCTTCCAACAAGCAAAGGCCTTCAACAAAAGAGGACTTGGATCCTTCCCAGTGCCTAACAAAGGAAAAGTGCCCTCACCTGAGCTTAGAACAAGCTTCATCAAGTAAGTTGGTTCCTATTGCCAACATTGTGAGGTCACCGGTCACCATACAAGGGAGTGTCCTCTTCCCAACCGTCTTTCTTCAAAATTGCCTACTAACTACAAGTCTACTTTCAATGATCATTATTATCTCTTGAGTAAAGTAGACGGCAAAGTGAAGGCATGGTTCATTGGCAAGGACATAAAGGGCATGAAGGGGAAGCTCCCCAAGCAACTTTGGGTCCCAAAAACACTTGTATCACACATACAAGGACCTAAGTTGGCTTGGGTGCCTAAAGTCAAAAATTGAATTCATGTGTGTAGGTGAACTACAAAGCCGGAGGAAAGCATTGGGTACTCGATAGCGGGTGCACTCAACATATGACTGGTAATGATGGTATGTTCACCACCATAGAAAACCCCGGCAATCATGAACAAGTCACCTTTGGTGATAACTCTAAGGGGAAGGTAATTGGGTTAGGTAAGATTGCTATTTCAAATGATTTATCTATTTCCAATGTATTGTACATTAAGTCACTTAGTTTTAATTTACTCTCCATTGCACAACTATGTGATCTTGGACTAACGTGCACCTTTAGCAAAAATGATGTTGTTGTGACTAGTGAAACAAGCCAATAACTAATCTTCAAAGGATTTCGGCATGGACATCTCTACCTAGTAGACTTCACCAACAAGGATGCTAGCTTGACCACTTGTCTTTTAACTAAGAAGAGTTTGGGTTGGCTATGGCATCGACGCATAGCGCACATTGGAATGAGCAAGCTCAAGAAGTCATTCAAGCTTGGGATGGTGAGCGGCGTGAAGGATGTCACATTTGAGAAGAACAAGCTTTGTAGTGCTTGTCAAGCCGGGAAGCAAGTTGCTTCACACCACCCGATGAATACAATGGTGTCAAACTCCAAGCCACTTGAGCTACTCCACATGGACCTCTTCGTACCGTCCACATATCAAAGTCTTGGCGGTAATCTCTATTGTCTTGTTATAGTTGATGACTACTCTCGCTATGCTTGGACTTTGTTTCTAGGTGACAATAGTGAAACTCTGGAAGTGTTCAAGACCTTCGCTAATCGTGCCCAAAGGGAATTTCAACTTCCCATCATCAAGGTCCGGAGTGTCAATGGCACCGAATTCAAGAACTATAACAATGGGGAGTGGTGTGATCGTGAAGGTGTGAAGCATGAGTTTTCGGCCACGTACACTCCTCAACAAAATGGTGTCGTTGAAAGGAAGAACAAGACTCTCATCACTCTTGCACGAGCAATGCTTGATGACTATGGCACGTCCGAGAAGTTTTGGGCCGAAGCAATCAACACGGCGTGCCATTCCGCAAATAGGGTCTACCTACATCGACTACTTCAAAAGACCCCATACGAACTTCTCATTGGGAGAAAGCCCAACATCTCCTATTTTTGAGTCTTCGGGTGCAAGTGCTACATCTACCGCAAGAAAAGGCTCGGTAAGTTTGAAAGAAGATGTGATGTTGGTATATTTCTTGGTTATGCATCAAACTCAAAAGCATATCGAGTATTCAACCAAACCTCCTGTTTAGTTGAGGAAAGTTGTTATGTTGAGTTTGATGAAACTAATGGCTCCCAAGAGGAGAGTTTTGGTCATGATGAAATAGATGATGAGCCTCTACGAGAAGCTATGAAGAACATGACCATTGGAGACATCAAGCCTAAAGTTGAGGAGAGCCATGATCAAGGGGGAGCTTCAAGTCCCAACATCAACACATCTATGGCGCCTCAAGTTGACAAAGAAGAGAAGGATGATCCATTGTCGACTCAAGATTCACAAGCCACACAACATCAAGAAGAAGAAGAAGAAGTCCATGATCAAGTCCAACCACAAGAAGAGCAACACGCATCACCACCGCCAAGTGCTTCACAACCACTTATGAGGCATGGACGCATCTCCAAGGCGCATCCGATGGACCAAATTATCGGAAGTCCGTCAAGGGGAGTAAGTACACGTTCTCGCCATTTCGCTTCATTTTGTGAGCACTACTCGTTTTTTTCATGTGTAGAACCCACTCACATTGAGGTAGCACTCCAAGATCCAAACTGGGTGATGGCCATGCAAGAAGAACTCAACAACTTCATCCGCAATGAAGTTTGGGTGTTGGAGGAGCGACCAAAGGACAAGAACATCATCGGAACAAAGTGGGTGTACCGCAACAAACAATATGAGAACGGCGTTGTGGTCCGCAACAAGGCAAGACTTGTGGCAAAGGGGTTCTCGCAAGTTGAAGGACTATTTTTGGGGAGACATTTGCTCCGGTCGCCCGGCTAGAAGCCATCCGTATACTCCTTGCCTTTGCATCACATCATAACATAAAGTTTTATCAAATGGATGTGAAAAGTGTCTTTTTTAATGGTTATATTAACGAGCTAGTCTATGTTGAACAACCTCCTGGGTTTGAAGATCCGAGGAATCCTAATCATGTGTTTAGGTTGCACAAGGCGCTCTACGGGCTCAAGCAAGCACCTAGGGCGTGGTATGAATGACTACGGGATTTCTTGATCATGCAAGGATTCAAGATCTGGAGGGTGGACACTACACTCTTCACCAAAGACATCGACGGAGAATTATTTATTTGTCAAATTTACGTTGATGATATTATTTTTGGTTCAACTAACGAAGCTCTTAGTCATGAGTTTGGCAAAATGATGTCTAGGGAATTCGAGATGTCGATGATTGGAGAGCTCAACTTCTTCCTTGGATTTCAAATCAAGCAACTTCAAGAGGGGACCTTTGTCTATCAAGAGAAGTATACCAAGGACCTCTTGAGGAAATTTGAGATGGGAGATTGTAGCTCAAGATGCACTCCAATGTCAACAAATTGTCATCTCGATGCGGATAAGGATGGTAAACCTATTGATCAATCTAACTACCGTTCTATGATTGGTTCATTGCTTTATCTTACCGCATCTAGGCCTGATATCATGTTTAGTGTATGCTTGTGTGCTCGCTTTCAAGCGGCACCTAAAGAATTGCATCGGAAGGCGGTCTTTAGGATACTTCGGTATCTTAAGCATACCCCTAGTGTGGGCTTGTAGTACCCTAAAGGTGCAAAATTTCATCTCTTGGGTTACTCAGATTCGGACTTTGCCGGATGCCGTGTGGATCACAAGAGTACCTCCGGTGGGTGCCACTTGCTTGGGCGTTCCCTAGTATCTTGGTCTAGCAAGAAGCAAAATTCTGTCGCTTTGTCCATGGCGGAAGCGGAATATATTGCGGCTGGTGCATGTTGTGCCCAAATTCTTTATATGAAGCAAACCCTTTTGGATTTTTGTATTAAACTTGGTTGTGTGCCTCTCCTTTGTGACAATGAAAGTGCGGTTAAGATAGCTAAAAACCCCGTTCAACACTCCCGCACTAAGCACATTGATATTCGCCATCATTTCTTGAGGGACCATGAAGCTAAGGGAGACATCTCATTGCGAGGTGTTAGGTCCGAGGAACAATTGGCGGATATCTTCACTAAACCACTTGATGAGAAAACTTTTTCTAGACAAAGAAGTGAATTAAATGTGCTAGATGCACCGAACATCATGTAAATTGCCATGATCATGTAAGAATGCATCTCATATAGGTCTTGTCTAACTTTCAAAGGATAGGGGTGAGCAAGGGTTGGCTTGGGATGGAGGTTCTTTTGGGTTTCCCCAAGGCTTGGAGAGTGGCTCTCCCTGAAGAAGCCTTTGAAAAGTTCAAATTTGGCATAATAGGTTTATTTTATGTCTTGCATAATGCCTGCCATATAGACTTGCACTCATATTTAAATTTCTTGCGTTTTAAATTGTTTGGCATTGCATACGGTAGATTGTCACAAAGGGGAACCCACTTCATGATAAAGAGACTTGTTTGAATTACAATATCTCAACTCATATGATGTGGAAAGAACAAAATGTTAGGTGCGTTAATGCCTAAAGGAACATGCTTTAAAGAGATAGAAGTCTTCATCCTCTAGCTCACAAAGCATGGGCCTTACATTTTATTTCGATTTATTCCTTATTTTCTTCTGTGTTCTATTTGCTTTAGGGCTTAGCCAAGTTATTGGCAATTAGTATTTTTGAGGGGTAAGGGGTTGCCCAAAAAGTCCTAAGACATGTGTTTCTTCGTGTTTGTTTGATTGAGTCAAAGGACATATATGGGATGTTGCTGTTTTGTAGTCATCGGATTATCCGATGCATAAGCCGAAAGCTCATTGGATCAGTTTGTGTTCTAATGCCAAGGGTCAGTTCAGTCAGTAAGTTAAATCAACCGATGAGTTCATTCTGAGAAACATCGGAGCATCCGATGTTCACATTTCTGGAGTTGTGCAAAATTCCACCGATGCAAATCCTTTCCATGTCGGACCATCCGATGTCAATGGTACCTCTGGAATACCCTTACTGTACAATTCGACCAATGCACCTATCATCTAACGTCGGTTTATCCGGTGTTAAAATTTGAGCTAGGGTTCGGGCCCCACCTATTTAGCGCCCCTTTTCCTTCGTATTTCTCTCTCCCCGACTCTCTCACCGCCACCGACGCCCTCACCTCCAACGCCGCCGCTCCCTCGCCCTGCTGCCGCCCTCCGGCCGCCGCCGTCCTCTGGCCGCCGCCGCCTCCGGCCGCCACCGCCGCCGCCTCCGGCCACCGCCGCCTCTCACCCTACGCCCCACGCAACACCACTCCACGCCGTGCCGCCGCCTCATGCCCGGCCGCCTTCCTCTCCATAGCGCCGCCGCCGCCTCCCACGCACCACCGTTGCCGCCCCAAGAATAGCCACCACTGCCCTCTGCGCCGCCGTGGTGCTTCCCCCTTTCGGTCGTCGTCGCTTCACTGATAGGGTTCAAGCCTCGATGACCTTTGCGTCGCCGTCTCCGAGCTCTCTTGTCCCGTGTGCTCATCCTCGTCGTCGTCATGGGCCGTGACAAGAAGGGAAAGGGCAAGGCTATCGAGGAACCGACTGCCAAATAGCAGAAGCTGTCAAAGGAGGCAAAGAAAGCCCTAATTGCCGCTCGCGCCGCCGAGGAGCGAGAGCGTGGCCAAGGAGAATCGTTGAGGATCCGCAAGGCCCGTCAGAGGCAGCCTCCCGTGCCAGAGGAGTCCGAGGAAGAGGAGGAGCCCAAAGTTCCGCTTGTTCACCGACGCTCAGCCAGGACCCGCAGGGATCATCTAGCTGCAGCCTCGAGACCGAGACCATCAGCTGCTGACCTTCGAGAGGATAGGGCGGCCCAGAGAGCCGTCTATGAGATGGACACCAACATCCATGTCGCTGAGGGTGTCCGGCTGACAGATTATAGGAAGATGAAGGCCAAGCAGCTCAGAAAGCTCAGATGGATCATTTTACTTGAGGAGTGGTTCCCACATCACAGAGAGTCACTCGTGGACTGCCGCTTTTGGACCTTGACACAGGTGTCACTGTATGAGACCTACAGACGTCGGGGCCATAAGCTCTTCCAGCATAATTTCCTGGATTGGGATCAGCTTGCACTGGCAGCCAAGACGGAGATACGCCCTTACTTTGAGAGGTATAGAGGGCTTGTGGAGCAGATGTCCTACGAGAGGAGTGCCTACGTGGAGGATTGGGTCCGAGTATTCTATGCACACACTCTACGTCTCTAAGGGCCGCAGATCTATTGATTTCATGTTCATGGGCCAGCATCATCACTTGACCAGGCAGACTTTGGGATAGCTGATAGGAGTGGATCTACATGACACTTGCATGCACGAGAGGGTGTATGGACAGGCAGACCCACTGAGGAGGCCGCTCACTGGAGGAGTGGCACCACCACTTGAGGAGATATGCTCATTGTTTGCTCAGCCTTTCTCTCCAGACCAGCCGAGAGTACCAGAACTACTCACTCTAGCTGCGTGCACTGTGCATCTTGCCTTGCACCGCACACTTTTGCCGAGGTCCGGATATCTTGAGGGGTTCACCAGCTTGCAGCAGACTCTCCTGTTCTATGTCATGAACGGGATGGAGTTCGACATTGTGGACATCCTCATATGTGAGATGGAGGACGTAATCACTGATGGAGTTTGGATGATGAGGCAGCTCGTATTTGGTCATTGGATCAGTTACATGCTCTACATGGTAGCTCCAGAGGGGTCCGCCATGCGTGACAGTCTCACCGACGAGAGCATCACACGATTCAGTCACTATCGTGCTCCAGCTCCTGGAGACCGCCGCCTTGGCCGTCCTGTTGAGCGTCAGGTCCGTGCTCGTCCATCTGAGGAAGACTGGTTAGACCTGGAGAAGGAAGACGAGAGACTAGCACAAGCAGAGGCTCAGGGTGAGGACCTTTAGCATATTTGGTCCGAGAGTGACACCGGCGACAGTGTCAAGGAGTACTTCCCGCCTCCTCCCTCACCCAGGCAGCACGACGCGGAGGCTGGAGGCTCGACTGTGCCACCTCCTACTCCACCTCCCATGTCAGAGGCTCAAGTCTCTAACACATCTGAGCTTACCTCCCTACTTCAGCAGATGGTTGAGCAGCAGTGCCTAGACAGGCTTGCAGCTGAGCATGCACGAGCTGAGCAAGCTGCGCGTCTCTTGGAGATCCAGCGGTAGCATCAGGAGATGCAGCGGTAGATCGCCCGTGAGAGGCGAGAGGACATCGACAGGTTGACTGGGCTGATTGATCAGATGCACCAGCGCTCTCTTGACCAGCAGCAGCAGACGCAGCAGGCGATGATTGGCATCCTGGGGTTGATCACCAACCTCTACACGCAGACCGGGATTGCTGTGCCGACGCAGCTTCCAGGCCTTGCTGCAGGCACACCTGTTCTGGCTCCAGCTTCAGCACCAGTGTTGGCCACGCCGATCCCGACGATCAGCATGTCCCCACCGCTTGCTCCAGATGCTCCTATCCACTCTCCCTTGCTGGCTATGACGCTTTTCCAGCAGATGCCAGCGTCCGTTGTCAGTGCCCCGTTGCTAGCAGCTCAGACTCAGCAGGCACCGACAGCAGCTCCTACAGCTCCCGCCACCTCTACTCCAGCTTCGGCAGCAGCAGGCAGCAGCTCCGACGACAGCACCCCCGACGGTGACCAGTTCATCATCGCTCCGAGTGATCAGGATCCTTAGGCACTCGACTTCCTTTTTGGTGTCTTGATGCCAAAGGGGGAGAAGAGTCAGAGGGAGTCCAACTTAGCCTTAGGGGGAGTCCTAGCTGTAGGGGGAGTCTATCTTTTTGGAGTTTTTGGAGTCCTTTGGTCTACTTCTTTGCTTTTCATTGAGTAGTCTTGTGACTCTTAATTCTCTCATATGTTATTGATCGTTAAGCTTTCAAGTTATTATTCTATTTTGAATCTTCAAGTTTAATGTGACATATCTTGTACTTATTGCATATCTTCTTGAGTGTCGTATTGTCAAATTCATTACTATGATTCACTTGTTGTTTTGTCATCAATCACCAAAAGGGGGAGATTGAAAGCATCTAGGCCCCCATGAGGTATGGTTTCGGTGATTAATGACAACCATTGGATTTTTACTAATGAATTTGTGGATGCAAGGTCTCCCATATCACTCATCACACTCAAATGAAATCTATATGAATATCATCTACTGCTCATTGGATATAATTGGATACCCCTAAACAATCATTCTAAGAGATCAATCAATGTTTATGAAGATTAGAAGTAAAAGCTCACATGTCAAAATTATTCAACCAAAATTGACAGCACTCAATGCTTGATAATCATCAGAAGAATATTTCCAACCAATGCCTAAGAGGTCAATCGAGCAAATTCCAAAAGAATCACTTAGAACAACTCGAAGCAAATAAAGTCAATTCACTGGATCAACCGATGGTTCCAGAAAACAACACATCGGTCGAGTTGGTTCAGCAGAAGTAGAAGACCTCAGAACTAAGTACTCACCGGATCATCCGATGATGAAGGGCATGTTACATCGGTCCATCAATACAATAAGCAATCTCCCTGGACCAAGTGTAACACCGGACCATCCGATGTACAACAATGAACACATCGATCGATCACTCTAGTAAGCATCAATTCTGAACAAATTCTGGATGAAGTGCCTCCAGATCATCCGATGAGAAGGCAAGGGTAATATCGGTCTAACAACGGTCATATCTGACACAGTGACATCAACTAATTTAGATTTGACTGATGATAACTGAAGGGGGAGCATCGGATCATCCGGTGTTCGTAGAACAGTGATGTCAGCCTACTTTTTCCAACGGCTATTTCGTGGAGGCTGGCTATTTATACCCCTTCAACCAGTCTATTCGACAAGTCTTGACAACCAGACCTACTCTACACATTCTCAAGCATTCAAGACGTTGAGCTAACACTTCTAGATCATCTACACCACTTACACACAAAGAGATAGGCTAGAACTTGCTAGAAATAGTGCGTGTGTGCTTCCATTCTTGGTGATTGGAGTCTCTAGTGTAATGAGAGCTATAAGGGAGTGTCCCTTGGTGATTGTATTGGAGAGAACCTTCCGGAGCTTGCCAAGACGATTGTGGAAGCCCGGAGGATCCAACTTGTACAAGGCTTGAGCTCCACCTTGCCGAGGTTGGCAAACGGAGAAGGATAGTGAAGATTCCTGGTCTCAGTGACTTGGGAGTGGTTATACCCTTTGGTGGGGTGCCACAACGTGGATGTAGGAAGATCTTAACGATCTTGCCGAACCACGGGATAAATCTCCGTGTCCTCATGTCTCATCAGGAGTTTGCGCTTTCTTCCTCTCCCCTTACACTTATGCATTTCTTGTACCACAAAGTTATTATTCACTTGAATGCATAGGTTGTTTGCATAGGGAATTGGGCTTTTAGTAATTAAGTTTTATTGCTTTAATTTTTGAAAAGAAGCCCAATTCACCCCCACTCTTGAGCATTTGATCCTTACAACTCTTAAAACTACAATTGATCTACATAAAAATTTCAAGTACATTGGCTTTCATTTAATGGAACAAACAGTGTCCAAATCACTTATGTCAATTGAAAAATGAAAAATGAACAGAAACATTTTCAGAGTTTCTTGCAAACTTGTAAAATCAATTTCTCCCTGTAGGAAGCTCAGAAAATTATGAAACAAAATTTCCCAGAACCATAGGAACCTCCTCTACCATAATCATCCACTTATATCCATGAAAAAACTCCAGAATTAATACCCAATGTCAGAGAGGGCTTTTACTTGTTGGAATTTTCGAGACAACAAGCTTCCTTGAACATCTCCCATTCTTGGTCCAGGTGTTCCACATAGAACCTAGTATCCACTGTAAAAATCCCAAAGCCAATTAAAATCATTTAGTAACAGAAACTATATTTATAAATTGATTAGTATAGTTCTGTGTCACTTATATGCTTTCATATTATGCACCTCATATAGTAACCGAGATTGAGAAGGATCCAGATGCCATGGACAGCATACTCCCCGGAGCTAACTTTGAATCTAACTCACAGCCGGACAAGCCCTGTTTTGCATTTAAGTGCTATTTCAAAGTTTCTATTTGTATCACTTATGTCTAGGATGAGTTTTGCGCATTAGGGCTAAGGTTCTTGTTACTCTACTTGCATGACCCACAAATCCAATGGAGCATTGGGTAGGTCTACAACTTGACGAGTAGAAAATGCCATGCTAATATTTTGAGGAATCCGGTAGAAGTCGAGTAGTTGGAATCTACTCGCGAGATAGGATTTTATTGATCAAAGAATGGTTTAGGAATATGAATTTGAGACCGAGCAGTGGGTAGGATGCAGCAAGATGTGGTCTGACGTGCGTAGCCCTGCTTGTGTCGATTGAGGACCGATTTGTGTGCGGTCCTGCTGGACAAGTTTGAACTGTACCGGATGCATACTGGGCATATGGAACCCAAGAAATCGATGTAACTTTATAACTTGGGTGTCGAGGCATAGACCACTATCGGTAGGGGTGGGTTGAGGGTAGCAATGTGTAAATTTTCTGGCAGGCATAGACACGCTCCATGCGGGGACCTTATGCCCGTGATGGTGGGACCGGTTCGGCGTTTGAGTTTTTGATGAAAGGTTGCTGCGTATGACGTGGTGGGGAGCACGGCCCGCTCCTTATGCATGGGTGTATGTGACGTGTTATTCATGTGTCTACTGATTGCAATCACCGTCCCTCACGGTTATTTGAGTACCACTTGTTCACTGTGCTGTGACGTAGTAAATACTGAAGAAGCCAGGAGAATATTATGTATTGAATTATAATTGTTTGCAACTATTTTTGCTATAGACTATGTTCACTAAAGTTACTTTTATTGAAGCTTTAAGATGCTGTGAATAATCTGAAAAATTAATGATCAATATTTAGGCGAGTCATTTACTGCTATATCTATTCCTATGTTAAGTATCCCTTCATGTAGAGTTCCATGTTTAGGTGAGACGGTTAAATCTTGTAGAGCCTTCGTGCTCACGGTTGCTATTAAGTTTTTTGCAGGTGAGACGTATGAGGAAGGGCTCGAGGATGAGGCGATGCCCCCATCGGGGTATACCGCTGAGTGGGAGCCCTGCACGCCACCGTAACTTGTTGTGTGCTGCTAGTGTGTAGCGTCCCTGGACTGGACGGCTGCACTTTTGCATAGCTAGGCAGAGAGTTTAGCTATGAGTATTATCTTCCACTGTATATTAAGTATTGTAAAAGGCTTCCGCTGTTTATATAAATAAAACTTTGTATTTTGTTGTATTCTTTTTGTGTGTGCCGTTGGGTGCCGCATCGCACGACACCACCCTCTGAGATTCCTAGAATGTGCAGACCCAGTCCCCACAACCATTTATCAGAGTCGCATTGGGAGTAGCATGCTCAAAAAAATCCTATTTTGAAAACTAAGAAGTAGTCGAGTGAGGATTAGTTACTATGCCCACATAAGGTCTATTAGTGTATTAGTTACTTAAGGTGGCAAGCTAACTTATGTGTTATTATATTTTGTAACGATGCTCCAATTCCAGGTAAGAGGTAAGGTATGCCACTGCAAGCGGATCAAATGCGGTAAGCTCACCATGCGAGAGGTAGCATGTGATTGTTTACGTGGCTTGGCACGGAAATGTCAATATGAGTCTCTGAAACTTTCCATGTTTCTGAGAACATATGACACACGGTACCCCAACATGCTGCAAAATTAGTGGGAGCCCCTATCTGGTGGGACATAACCTGATGCGCCCCCTACTGGTGCAGCACTATGCATAGACGTGGGACCCCGTTAGGTGGTAGAAAACCCGGTCATGTATCTCGAGACATGGCTTAGCTCGGGGCGGCCCGTATGGAATCATACCAGACTAATGTTTTTACTTTCATATATATTATTGCGAAATGATCACCCGTGCGGATTGTGCGGTACGACACCATTTGTTTGATCTATAATTTGTGTGTAGTTGCAGGATACTAACAACACTTTATGTAGCCCGAGTTGAAAATGTTTGCGACTGAATGTCATTAGTGCCACTGTTGAGACGTATGCCGGAATACCAGCTTAGGATTTTATTTGTTGAGGGCGTAGTACCGGCATTGCATTCGAGTTTCATCAGGAACTTCGACGACGATATCCGTGCTTTAGGTGTGACTCGACAACAAGTAAAACATTCCAACTTAGGACTAAGTTTGAATTTGTAATCTCTGTTTTGGAGTGTGCTTGTCAGATTTACAATTTAATCATGTGGTCGCTGCGGTAAGCAGGCATATTGTTTGGGAACTTGAGCAAGTCCTCCACAAGTTTCATTTTCAGCTCCAAGGCAGATTTCAAGGTTTAAAAACTTGAAAACTTCGTTTGAACTTAGATTGCCGAGTTCCTGTTTCAAATTGTGAACTGGACAGAAAATTGACTAAGTTTGGGATAGCATAACTTCATGTATAATTCACCCCTGAAGGTTTACCATTCATTCTTGGAAAGTTTAGAGAGTCCTATAAAACTCTTATGTTCAACTCCAGATCATAATCCCCCTGTAAACTAATGAAAAATTCAAATTTCCATACTCTGTTAAACCTGGACAGAGACTGGACAGTTTCTGTATCATGTCACTGCCTTGATCATATCTCTTAGTATAATCGATGAATGACTTCTTGTAATTCATTTCTGTAATCCTTAGGATGTATTAAACAATGTTGTAATTTATGATTTTTGCATATTTTGATATTTGGTATCTGGAAAAATGTGGACAAAATCAGCCTTAAACAAAGGAGGTGCTGTTAAATTTTTTCCCGAAAATTGTCAACTTGCAAAATCATATCTCCTCATACAGAAATGATCCTGAATGTGCTACAACTTTGTAGTTGAAATTTGTAATTCTGTAAATATAATTGAGTGTGCTACAACTTTGTAGTTAAACTCAAGTCCGGAATGTGCCTTTAGCTGGACGAAAAGCTTGAATTTCTCCAGACTGGTCAGAATGAACAGACACAGACAGAATTCCAGTGTTATGTTTCATTTGGCATTTGAATTTGAATTCACTTTCATAATTCAATTATCACATCCATAATCCGGTTATCAAACAAGTTTATTGAATTTGAGTATTTGACTCATTCAAGTACTTCTTTTATACATGATGGATGTGATGCTATTGCCGGACGTATCGGTGTTCTCCACGTGCGCCAACCGTCCGGGCTTTCCGATCATGCTACGGGAAGTGCTCCAACAGTTTGGCTTCATCGAAATGTCAGGCTATTGGGGTCAAGAGATAGTTGACAAAGGTGTACCGTCATGCACCGTCCTGGTCGATGTCCCTGCTAGTCCACGTCATTATGGATGGCCTCCTTTTCCGGTCACCACCCTAGGAGCTCGTTTGGAGGACACGTGGGCCGTTGCAGTGGGTGAAGCGCTTATGAATCTTTGCGGGCTTCATCAAGATACCATGTCTGGGACACAATTTTCGCTTCTCTCGGTCCGTGGTGCGGCTGGTTTTGAGTGGCAACATCGTATGGTTGAGGCCTATCAACCGGACAGAGACACGACATCAACAACACTTGGGACTTATACTGCTGCATCCAGCATGGTGGTTATTACGCAGAGTGCAATCATTCTGCAGAAGGTTGAAGCATTGAGTCAAGCGGTTGAACGATGTGACACTCTTGATTACATCAATGAGAACCTACATTCATTCCTGGCTTCGACGAATCACCGGCTGAATCAATGCGAGGATCAACTGCATCACACCCACACTAGACTGCGAAAAGCTCGCGCCAAACTGAGGCAAACTCGCAAGGAACTGCAGCAACCTCGTGATGGACTGCAAGCGAGTAAATTAGTGGTGCAGCAACAGCAAGAGCAGCTGTTGGTAGTCACTGAGGCATGAGATGAAGCCGTCGAAGAAGCTCAGAATTGGGAGTTCGAGGCAGAACAACTTCAGAATGACTTGTTGGAGTCGGAAGCAAACTTGCCGCACCCAGTCATGTATCCACTGCCCCATGACATGCCACTGAACATGGGTGAGCAGGTGCCTTCATGTTCTGAGGAGGAGGAAGATCCTGAGATACTCGAGTTCGTTGATGAGAATGCATCGGAATAGGATGGGGCAGCACTACTGCCATCACGGGGCAACATATAGTTAGTGGTTGCTCGTGTCTATTTTGTAGCCATGTTTGTGTCATATTATAAATAGTAGTGGGTGTGTAGGAGATGACATGGTGTGTATAACGACCCATGAAGACCAAGTATAGTTGAGATGCACTTCCGTAGATGGAGTCCGTCATTTTGGAGTTCACTACTGTAAACTTGGTCATGAGATAATATATCTTGTATAAAGTTTGTACTTTATCAATATATGTGAATATTATGCAATTATCACATTGTCAATACTCGCAGTACTATTGTATAAAATGGAAACGAAAACAAACTTGTTGCTGATTTTTAAATTATGTGGATGCAGAATGGTGTGTACACGTTCTACGCCCAAAATCGGAGGCTCTAGCCGGGGTCGTGAGGATGAATCTCCGACCCGGGAGCAAACCATGACATCGCAGCAACAAGTTCCTCCACCACCACCACCTGAACCTCCGAGGACTCTTGCGGAGATTCTGGCCGCAGAACTCGGCTCGCGCGACGAGCAAACCGAGTTACTGTGGATGTTGGTGCAGAATTCATCTCGTCAAGGGGGGTGACAAGATAATGGGCAACGCCAGCCCCAACAGAGTTCGTACTCAGATTTCTTGGTGATGCATCCACCGGTCGTCACAGAGGCTCAGAAGCCTCAGGAGGCCGACAACTTTATCCGCACACTTGAGGCGAAGTTCGGTTTGCTATGATGCACCGAACAACAGAAGGCGCTGTTCGCAGAACAACAACTTCAAGGATCCACCGGTGCTTGGTGGGCGAACTACATCGCGTCACGTTCGGCTGGTCACGCGGTCACCTGGACCGAATTCCGGAAGGCGTTCCGCGCCTAACATATACCTCCCGGTATAATGAAGAGGAAGGTTCAAGAATTTTTGGAGTTGAAGCAAGGCGGGAGGAGTGCCCATGAATACTCCCGCGCATTCAACCATCTAGCGCAGTACGCACCGAAGTATGTTGGAACGGAAGACAAAAAGCGAGACACATTCTTCCGGGGCCTTAATCCCAAGATGAAGGTCCAACTCACAACATGCAATCGCGGCACCTTCAACGACATTGTCAATGCCGCGATAGTGCAGGAAGACGCTTAGTGCAAGCTCGTTTCTGATAAGATGAAATGGAGCGCGCCATCGAGCAGCAGCGGTGGAGGTCCCCAGAAGGACCGCGTGGTGTATCACTCACCATCCGATCAGCGATGGCAGCCACCGGCGCCACCGCAGCAATTCCACGGTCGTTCTTTCAACGCACTGCATTTCCAAACGCCATTTCCACAGCAGCAGCAGCAGCAAAGGATGGTCCCACATGCGTATTCACCTCCACCACGTGCACCAAGATTCCGTCCACAGCTTGGCGGGAACCCAACACAATACACATGCTACACGTGTGGCCGTGTCGGGCATTTTTCAAGGGACTGCCCTAAACAGTGACGAGGCAGCGCGCAAGCACCATATCGGGGTGCAACTCAGCCCTGCAACCAGACCAAGAAACCAGCACCAAAACCCATCAACGTCCACCACATAGCCATCAAAGACGTGTTGGAAGGCGAACTTCTCCTCGCGGGTACGTTTTCTCTACTCTTACATTAGCCAATCATATGTTGTCAAACATCAATTTGTGAGACCTATGTGTGTTGAATACATTGGCTTAGACAATAAAAGTTTTGAATGCTGCCATTACATCTTTTTAGCAAGTTCTGACTCTAGCTCTGAGCTTCTGCAAGGTCCAACAATAGGTCCGACTTTCTTTGTCTAGGTCCGACATGTTTTTTGGGTAGCTCCGGTAAGCTCTGTCTTTAGCTCCGGCATGTCTTTGTTAAGCTCCGATATGTTTTGCTAGGTCCGAATCATGTTGGTTAGCTCCGACATGTTTTTCTAGCTCCTACTTTTGGGATGACTAGTTCCGACTAGTTTTGGTTAGCTCCGGCGCTAGGTCCGACTAGCTTTGGTAAGCTCCGGCTCAAGCTCTGGTTAGCTTCAGCAAGGTTCGGAGCTTGATCGTAATGTTCAAAATTTTCATGTGAAATGTTTCGAACTTGCTTTACACTTTTGGAAAGGTTGCTTAGTATACTTTTACTAAGTTTTTGGTGCATTTTGGTTGATATGGCTGGTATCGTTTTACTGTGTTTTTGCAACATGCTTATGTGAGGTGCTCACATAAGGTGTTGTGTTCGGAACTGACATGAGTCAAGTCGCGGACTTGGGCTCGTACAGATTGGTTATTTGTTCATGTGCAGGTGTTTCTTGAGTTCAAGTCATGGCTGGTGACAGGATCCTTTGGACTAGTCTCAGGGAGGAGATGAGGTTCCAACAACCAAATTCAGGAGGAATTGTGGTTGAGTGGGTCAGGAGGTCGCGCAGGATGATTGAATTAAGGGCCGTGCATATGAAGGTTACTAGACATCGAAGGAAGGTGTTTGCACATATGCATGCGGTGCATGACGTGGCAACATGGTTCCAAAGATGGTTTATGGATGGGAAGATCTGGTTGGAAGGATCGGATCGTATCGGTTGATGACTTTGGCTGCGGCAGAGTCGGTTATGGCTTGGAATGTAAAGTATCGAGTTGGTTATGTTAGGATTTTGTGTGGGTCACGAATTTGGGTTGTTTTAGGAATATGGGATACGTTCCTAAGGTGTTTGGAAGTCTTAAGGTTGCTTCTATTTGTGTATAGAAGAGTCCTAAGCAGTTATGGAAAGTTTTGATTCGTGATCAGAGTAGGATTAGAGTCCTAGTTGAGATTGGGTTGGCCTAAGGTCTGGTTATATAAGCAAGGAAGGCCAGAGCTCGTGGTGCACGACTTTGGAGCTGCTCTTCTTGTGTTCTATTGAATAAAATTAGTAGTTTAAAGGAACTTTTGTGCCTTGTTCTTCTGACTTGTTACAGACAAGTTTTACTCGTCGAGTTTCTGCACAGCACTACCTTTCGTCGGTGGTTTTATCATAACTCGAGTTTTACAGATTAAATTGACGTGATTCTTTTTGGGTTGTCTTCAAAACTTGATTATCTGTCGAAATTTCACAGTCATTGGATTTGTGGTTTCTGATCTACACGAGTTTCTTTGAAGCGTTCCAGAACTGTTTTCTCGGGTAGGATAGATTGACCTTTGTTCGATCTTTCGATCATAACTTGAGTTTCTCTCGACGGATTTGAGTGATTTTTCTTGTGTTTTCTTCGTTACTTGATTCTCTATGATATATATCAATTTTTTCCTGATGAAACACGTTTATATTAGTCTCACACACGATTTCTTTAACATATCATTTTTCTGCCAAAGGGGTTGGGATTCAATTGTTTCCGCTACGTAAGATTTTTAAATCTACCATTCACCCCCCTCTGGTAGCTTTTCACATGCTCTTCGATCCTACAATTGGTATCAGAGCCACGATGCTCTAATCATTGTTATTTGCATGTGTTTTTGACTAATCATCATGGGGAAATACTCCACCAAACCTTGTGTGTTTGTTGGTATTGATTTTAAGTTTTGGAAGGCACGTATGGAGGCTTTCATCAAGGCGCAAGGCTTCGCAATATGGGAGAAGGTGTACAAGCCTTACGAAGTGCCACCAAATGATCAAGTTACGGCTACAAACCTACGGACGTTGACAACAACAACAAAGCTCGCAACTTGATCATACAGGGACTCACTCAAAGCGACTTTGATCGTGTCGCGCACCTCCGATCAGCATACGATGTTTGGAGAGCTCTCTGTGATTACCATGAAGGCTCCAACACAATCATGGAGGTAAAACAAGATATGTTCAAAAAGGAACATATGAGTTTCGAGATGCAACCCGGTGAGTCTATCGATGACCTCTTTGCTCGCTTCAATAAAATTCTCAGCAACTTTCATAGTGTCAATGTTAACTTTTCTGATGCTGAAAATGCTAGACAACTTCTTAGTGCATTAGACATGTCAATTTGGGATATGAAAGTAACATCTATTCGTGAATCAACTGTCATGATTTCTCTTACATTAGATGTGCTTTATTCTAAACTAAAAACTCATGAAATTGACATCTTATCATGTAAGAACCCAAATAAGTCTATTGCATTTGTCTCACAACGTGATATGCCTAGCTCCGGCCAATCATCATCTTGCAATACTCTTGCTTTGTTGTCCTCACTAACCTTGGAGCAGATCGAGGAATTTCCAGAAGAGGAGTTAGCACTAATCTCTACTAGGTTCTCAAAAGCATTGCAAAATGTGAGACTAGAAGGAGAGGAAGCTCCGAACCTCAACGTTGTTTTGAATGTGGTAAGACAGGACACTTTCGTACAGAATGCCCTAACCTTTCAGGTCCTACTACCCGTGAGGAAAAACAGAACAAGGTCAAGACCACCTCTGGAAATCCCAACAAGAAAAAGAAGGGTACCATAGGACGCAAGATGATTAACAGCTTCATCACCAGACTTCAAGAACATTGTTCAAGTGATATAGACTTTGAAAGTGATGAAGACGATGACGATCTGGCCAACTTATGCTTCATGGCCGGCAAAACAAGATCAAGATCAAGTCAGGACGATGCGAAACACAATATCGACAACGATGAGGTATGTTCTACCTATAACGAAATGTGTGATGCAATTTCTCGTGCAACTATTATTGTTAAGAAAAAGGACAAAAAGCTTAGGGATAATGCTGCTAAAATTGTATCACTAGAATCTAAAATCAACCATTTGAAAACCTTGATTCTTAGTGATGATTCTTGTCCCTCATGTGATTTAATCTATGAACAATTGTCCACACTAAGAACTGCACACTCCTCCACTCTAGATAGACTTGAACTTGAAATTGAAAAGAACAAAAAGCTTGCTGCACTTGACATTGGAAACATAAAAGATGCTTCTTGTTCTACAATTGATTTGCATTGTTCTAGTTGTGATGATCTTGAAAAGAAACTAAAAGATGCTATGAATGAAATTTCAATATTGAATAATGCTTTACGTTCTCATGAAGTTAAATATTGTTCCAATTGCAAATTAAAAGGAAAAACTTCATGTGAAAATTGCCTTGATTTGTCCGATAAACTTGATAACATGCATAGGACATTAGATAGGTTTTGTAATGGGAATAAGAATCTAAACTTGCTGCTGAATTCTTCCATGTCTCGCAAAGATAAAACTGGTTTAGGTTTTGATTCTCATGCTCATGCTAAGGCACATCCACCTAAAATTGTAAAGTCATTAGGATGTGGTTTGATTCAAACAGTTCTTAAACAAAAAGAAGTGGTTTTCAAATCTGCAGGAGTGTTGTCTCATTCGGTTTCAAATAAAAATATTGCTTTCTCATCTAGATATGAACACAAAGTTAAATTTCATTGTACCTACTGTGGTAGAGATGGTGATGTCATAGATTTTTGTTATAGACTAGCTAAACAGCAGAAAAGGGAAAGAATAATTGCTAGATCTCATAACTTTCATGCAAAATTTTTTGCTCATGCTAAATCGAATGATAGG
Source organism: Tuctoria greenei (assembly GCA_036927565.1). NCBI lineage: Eukaryota > Viridiplantae > Streptophyta > Magnoliopsida > Poales > Poaceae > Tuctoria > Tuctoria greenei. The sequence continues at coordinate 159,788,980 of JAYESD010000008.1, read as the reverse complement.
AACATGCAACCTATTTTAATGAGTCGGAAATTTGCAAAGGTAGCTTCCGGACCTTCTGGTAAGAAATCTACAAAGGCAGCTCCGGTAGTTCTGATAGCTCCGAGAGCTCCCGGACCTTCTGTTGTTTCCTCCGGAACTTCAGTTTTTGCACCCGGAGCTTCAGCACTTTCTCTTGGAACTTCTGCGTTCACCTCCAGAGCTACTGATTTTCATTCTAAATGAGTAACAATTTCTAAATCAATTGTTAAGAACATAAAACTTCAACCTTTGACTCATAAACCTGCTGTTTTGACTTAGCTTTTGCATGTTTTTCCTGCTGCACGTCGTGTGACTCAGTACTGGATACCTAAATGCCTTTTGACTAACCCCAGTATTGAGTCATCGACGTATTGTGCTTCTATGTAGGTTTCATGCCTCAAGAAGGAGACCATATGGATTGTGGATTCAGAATGCTCATGCCACATGACCGGTAACAGAGAATGGTTCTCCTCCCTCTCCTTTGTGTCACATGTAGAAAATGTTACTTTTGCCGATAATTCTTCAACTCCTATTATTGCTAAAGGTTCGGTTAGAGTAAATGATCACTACACTTTAAAAGATGTGGAACTTGTTAAAAATTTGAATTACAACTTGCTTTCTATTTCTCAATTGCTTGATGAGAATTTGGAAATAACCTTCACTAAAAACTGCTGCAAAATTGTAGATTCAAATAGTGAGCTTTTGTTTAGCATGTCTCTTTTTGGAAGAGTTTTTAAAGCTGATTTTGATATGTCTTCCTCTAAGCTTAGGTGTCTAGTTGCTAATGATTAAAAGGACTTATATTTTTGGCATCATAGACATGGTCACGTAGGCTTTGATCACCTAACGCGTGTTAGTGCTCTTGATCGCATATGTGGCCTGCCTAAGCTTAAAGAGGACAAAGAAATTGTGTGCTCCTCTTGTAGACATTCTAAGATGGTTGCAGGTTCACATACTCCTCTCACAATGATCATGACAACTGAACCGTGTCAACTTTTGCACCTTGACACTGTAGGACCTTCACATGTTCAATTCTTCGGAGGTAAATGGTATGTTCTTGTGATTGTTGATGATTATTCTAGATACTCTTGGGTTTACTTTATGGCATCTAGGAATGAAGCTTTTGGTCACTTTAGAATTTTATTTCTTAGATTACCAATTGATCACCCAAGATCTTTAAAAGCAATTAGAAGTGATAACGGAACTGAATTTAAAAATCAATCTTTTGATCACTTTTGTTCTGAAAATGGAATAGATCATCAATTTTCTTCACCATATGTACCTCAACAAAATGGTGTTGTAGAAAGAAAGAATAGAACCTTAGATGAGATGGCTAGGACTATGCTTCATGAATATCAAACTCCTAGGAAATTTTGGGCTGATGCGATTGCAACCGCTTGTTATGTCTCAAATCGTGTTTTATTGCGCGCTAAGCTAGGTAAAACACCATATGAGCTCTGGTTTGGACATAGGCCTAGTGTTACGCACTTTCGGGTCTTTGGTTGCAAATGCTTTGTTAAGAAACATGGCAATCTTGATAAATTTGAATCTAGATCCATTGATGGCATGTTTCTTGGTTACCCATCTCACACTAGAGGATACCGTGTGCTTCTACCTGGAACTAACAAAATTGTGGAGACTTGTGAAGTTTCTTTTGATGAAGCTAGCCCAGGTAGTAGCTCTGGTGCTGCAGGACCAGATCCATATCCTCAGGGGGAGGGTATTTTCGAAGAAGAAGAAGAACTGGTAATACTGCCTGATAGTTCCGAAGTTGACATGTGTCCAGCTTCGAACATTGAACAAGCTCCGACAACCACCATTTCTTGTCTAGATCCTCCTCAAGTCACAAGCTCATCGATTTTTGTGATGAACATGAAGAAGAAGAAGCTTGTGAAGTGTCCACTCCCCTCCGGGTTCTCAAAATTCATCCTCCACAACAGATTATTGGAAGCTTGCACGAACGAGTTAAATGGTCTAGGTTTTGCGATCCAAACTCTCATGCTCATTCTGCTTTTGTTGCTTCTTTTGAACCCAAAGATGTATCACACGCACTCACAGATGAATCTTGGATTATTGCCATTCAAGAAGAGTTAGAAAATTTTGAAAGAAATAATGTTTGGAAACTTGTATCTCCTTCTCAAGGTCACATTTTAATTGGAACTAAATGGGTGTTTAAAAATAAACAAAGTGAGGATGGGGTTGTGATTATGAATAAGGATAGGTTGGTTGCTCAAGGTTTCACTCAAGTTGAAGGTCTAGATTTTGATGAAACTTTTGCTCCAGTTGCTAGATTAGAAGCCATAAGAACTTTGTTAGCTTTTGCTGCATCTAAAGGTTTTAAGCTATATCAAATGGATGTTAAAAGTGCTTTTCTTAATGGCTACATAGATGAGGAAGTTTATGTCAAACAACCACCAGGTTTTGAAAATTCAGATTTTCCTAATCATGTTTACAAACTGTCCAAAGCCTTGTACGGTCTCAAACAAGCCCCTAGAGCATGGTATGACAGGTTAAAAACATTCTTACTTGAAAAGGGGTTTACAATGGGCAAGGTTGATAAAACTTTTTTTGTGCTTAAGCATGGCAATGATGCATTATTCATTCAAGTGTATGTGGATGATATTATCTTTGGTTGTGCTTTTCATAATCTTGTGTCCAAGTTTTCAGCTATGATGAGTTCAGAATTTGAGATGAGTATGATGGGAGAACTCACGTACTTTTTGGGGCTGCAAATCAAGCAAATCAAGGAGGGTACCTTTGTGCATCAAATGAAGTATACAAAAGATCTCCTAAGGCGCTTCAACATGGACAAAAGCAAGCCTCTTCGGACACCAATGGGAACAACAACAACACTTGAACATGATGAAGATGGTGATCACGTGGATCAAAAAGGATATAGAAGCATGATCGGATCACTATTGTACCTCACGACATCAAGACCGGACATACAATTCAGCGTATGTCTCTGTGCACGGTTTCAAGCTGCCCCACGTGCTTCACATCGTCAAGCTGTCAAAAGGATTCTCAGGTACTTACATGGAACTCAAGAATATGGCATTTTTCTTCCTTCTTCCTCAACCGTTACTTTGAAAGCTTTTTTCGATGCTGATTTTGGAGGTTGTAGGATTGATAGGAAAAGTACTTCTGGTGCTTGTCATTTTCTTGGTAATTCACTTGTTGCATGGTCATCCAAAAAACAAAGCTCAGTTGCACAATCCACCGCCGAATCTGAATATGTAGCTACTGCTAGCGCTTGTTCAGAAATTCTTTGGATTGTTCAAACACTTAAGGACTATGGGGTTGATCTAGATAGTGTTCCACTGTTTTGTGATAACACTAGTGCCATTTGTATTGCTAAAAACCCTGTGCAACGTTCTATAACTAAGGACATTGACATTAGGTATCACTTTCTCCGTGATAATGTTGAAAAGGGAAACATTGTTCTTCACCATGTAGATATCGAACAACAATTGGCTGACATTTTTACAAAATCTTTGGATTTCACTCGTTTTTGTTATATTCATTGTGAAATACGGGTTATGCATCCTCATGGCTTAAATTGAGGTGGAGTTCTCAAACCCTAGAAGTCTATGTGTAAATCTGAAACTAAAATAATATGAGCATAGTATTTCATACATATATGAACTTGTGATTCCTTTTACATGCTAAAAGTTCTTACTACATTACTCGTGTTATACATTTTGTAGTTTTTGCCATGTCTAGTAATTGGAATAATTACTTACACTAAATCTGGTCATGGTCAAACTTTCTTGCTGTTTTGAACTTGTTGCATGCTCACAAGTGCTTTTAATCATAAAGAATTAATCAAGTAATCAACTCACATGTTGGGTCTTATGAACAAATATAAGTTAAGAAAAGATCAAGAGAATATGCATGCATCGCACTTCTTCTTTTTATATGGCTTATCGTTGCACTTAGATATGAACTTGGAAGAAGTTGTGTATGACTAAAACCATGTCCTTAAGCTTCTGATTGTCAAATGACATAGGCTTGGCTTGGTTGGTTAGAATAAGGCAGATGCGCATATAATCTTTTGCAAATATATATGATCTAAATCTGTTCTTTGAAAAATAATAAATGCAGCAACAAGTGTCATGCTTTCAGGTATTGAAATAGTTAAGTTTGTGAGATCATGACTTGCTTAAATTGAAAATTACATTTGATCTCTAGCATAGCTTACACTACTTTATGTATCTCATTGTTGTGATAGTGTAAGTTACTTGATAGTATGACTTGGATGAGCTTTGTTTTATATGTATATGTTATAATATGGTCATAACAATTAAAATCTCTCTTTTGAACCTTGCTGAATACATTGTCAAAGTGGGTGAGATAATATGCGAATTTTTAAAAAATATACAAGGGGGAGACATTGATTACACATTGCACATATTCACGATTGTTTTTGGCACAATTCTTCTCAGGGGGAGAATATATTTCTCTCATTTTACTTCTGTTTTACAATGGGGGAGAAATTGTTTTCAAAACTTTTAATGTGAATAAGCTAATGTTCGGATATTAAGTGATGTTGCCAATGCATTCATCAAGGGGGAGATTGTAAGACCTTTGTGTGCTGAATACATTGGCTTAGACAATAAAAGTTTTGAATGCTGCCATTACATCTTTTTAGCAAGGTCCGACTCTAGCTCTGAGCTTATGCAAGGTCCAACAATAGGTCCGACTTTCATTGTCTAGGTCCGACATGTTTTTTTGGTAGGTCCTGTGAGCTTTGTCTTTAGCCCTGACATGTCTTTGAAAGCTCCAGCATGTCTTTGTTAAGCTCCGATATGTTTTGCTAGGTCCAACTCATGTTGGTTAGCTCTGACATGTTTTCCTAGTTGCTACTTTCGGGTTGACTAGTTCCGACTAGTTTTGGTTAGCTCCAGTGCTAGGTCCGACTAGCTTTGGTAAGCTCCGACTCAAGCTCCGGTTAGCTTCAGCAAGGTTCGGAGCTTGATCGTAATGTTCCAAATTTTCATGTGAAATGTTTCGAACTTGCTTTACATTTATGGAAAGGTTGCTTAGTATTCTTTTACTATGTTTTTGGTGCATTTTGGTTGATATGGATGATATCGTTTTATTGTGTTTTTCCAACATGCTTATGTGAGGTGCTCACGTAAGGTGTTGTGTTTGGAACTGACTTGAGTCAAGTCGCGGACTTGGGCTCATACAAATTGGTTGTTTGTTCATGTGCAGGTGTTTCTCGAGTTCAAGTCATGGCTGGTGACAGGATCCTTTGGACAAGTCTCAGGAAGGAGATGAGGTTCCAACAACCAAATTCAGGAGGAATTGTGGTTGAGTGGGTTAGGAGGTCGCGCAGGATGATTGAATCAAGGGAAGTGCATATGAAGGTTACTGGACATCGAAGGAAGGTGTTTGCATGTATGCATGCAGTGCATGACATGGCAACATGGTTTCGAAGATGGTTTATGGATGGGAAGATCTGGTTGGAAGGATCGGATCGTATCGGTTGATGACTTTGGCTGCGGCAGAGTCAGTTATGGCTCGGTATGGAAAGTATCGAGTTGGTTATGTTAGGATTTCGTGTGGGTCACGAACTTGGGTTGTTTTAGGATTATGGGATACATTCCGAAGGTGTTTGGAAGTCTTAAGATTGCTTCTATCTGCATATAGAAGAGTCCTAAGCAGTTATGGAAAGTTTTGATTTATGATCGGAGTAGGTTTAGAGTCCTAGTTGAGATTGGGTTGGCCTAAGGGCAAGTTATATAAGCAAGGGAGGCCAGAGCTCGTGGTGCACGACTTTGGGGCTGTTCCTCTTGTGTTCTATTGAATAAAATTCGTAGTTTGAAGGAACTTTTGTGCCTTGTTCGTCCGACTTGTTCCAGACAAGTTTTACTCGTCGAGTTTCTGAACAACACTACTTTTCATCGGTAGTTTTATCATAACTCGAGTTTTACGGATCCAATTGACATTATTATTTTCGGGTTATCTTTAAAACTTGATTATCTATCATCTGTCGAAATTTCACGGTCATTGGATTTGTGGTTTCTGATCTACACGAGTTTCTTTGAAGGGTTCCAGAACTGTTTTTCTCGGGTAGGACAGATTGACCTTTGTTCGATCTTTTGATCATAACTTGAGTTTCTCTCAACGGATTTGAGTGATTTTTCTTCTGTGTTCTTTGTGACTTGATTCTCTCTGATATATATCACTTTTTTCCCGGTGAAACACGTTTAGATTAGTCTCACATACGATTTCTTTAACAGATCATTTTTCTGCCAAATGGGTTAGGATTTAATTGTTTCCGCCGCGTAAGATTTTTAAAGCTACCATTCACCCCCCCTCTGGTATCTTTTCATGTGCTCTTCGATCCTAAACAATTATCTATCACTCCCACATAAAGTCCATATGTGATTTGCTCTCCGGGTGGGAAAATCACTACAGGAAACCTGACGATTTGCGACGGCCAGGGCCGTCGCAAATAAGCCAAATGCCGTCGCAAATAAGCAATTTGCGACGACTTTTCTTTTTGCGATGGTTTTTGGCCATCGCAAATAAGTCGTCGCAATTAAGCTTATTTGCGACGGACACCGTCGCAAATAACCTTATTTGCGACGGCTAGCAGCGGCCGTCGCAATTTATTGCCAGGGGCTGGTGGGCCCCGCAACAATATTTGCAACGGCCATGCTATTGCAATTAAAGATTATTTGCGACGGCCAGGCCGTCGCAAATAAGTGCCGCTATTTGCGACAGCCGGGCCATCGCAAATAAGTTCAGCGGATAGGGCCCATGTGTCCTCCTCTGGGACCCACGCTGCTATTTGCGACGGCCGAGCCGTCGCAATTAACTCTTATTTGCGACAGTCGGGCCGTCGCAAATAGCAGTGGCTTAATTGCGATGGCCTGGAACCTTATTTGTGACGGTACTGTATAAAAGGCTGTCGCAAATAAGGTTTTTTATTTTTTTTTAAAAACAGAAAATACTGCCTGGCTCGATGGTCAGAATCACAGAACAAAAACAATATATCACACACTATATAACACACAAACATCATCACAATCACAAACTAATAAGTGCTGATACATCTCACATCGTCATCAACAAAGCAAACAAGGCCTCACTCGCCCGTTTGACCTCCGTAGCCACCTCCGGAGCCACCCCTGATGTCGTAGTCGTCGTCGCGCCTCATTCCACGTGGTGGTAGCGACGGCGTTTGTGCAGCCGTCACGGATCCCTGCAATTAATGAAACTTAAAGTTAGAATATAAATGTATCAACATCTCTCTCCCTCCCTCTCCCTCTATCTTCATCTAGATCCCCCTCTCTTCCTCTCTCTTTTCATTTCTCTCTTTCTCTCTCCCTCTATGTTTCTCTCTCACTCTATCTCTCTATTGCTATCCTTTTCCCTCTATCTTCCTCCCTCTATCTCCATCTACATCTCCCTCCCTCTATCTTCCCCTCCCTCTATCTCCATCTACATCTTCCTCTCTCTCTTCATTCCACTCCTACTCTATCTAACTATCTTTCACTCTTTCTTCTATCTCTCTCTTTGTTCTATCTCTCCCTTTCTTCTATCTCAATCATTTTCTTCTATCCAACTATCTCCCTCTTTCTTCTATCTCAATCTTTTTACGCTGGAGAAGAACGACTACATAGAAAATTACCTGACCCGCAGAAGAAGGATCGCCTGGAAGGACCGGTGTAGTACCGGTAGCTGGATCCCCAAAACTTGCGCCCGAGCCATGGCCTGTCATTGCAAACATTATATGCTATCTATTAGTAAGTCATTTACGCTGAATTAATGAGAACATTAGTTTTTATTTTGTTACCTCCATTGCTTCCCGCATCTGCGCCAACACTGCTGCCTGGGTTTGGATCGTGGACTCCATCGCGATCCTTTGGCGTTCCGACTCCTCCTGTCGCTTGAAGAGGGACTGCATCTCAATGTCCCTCTGCAAGGCGCGACAACTAGTCGTGCCCACCGAAGAAGCCTGTGTGGAGCTGCCTCTCGCAAGTCTCCCCGCCCTTGAGTCGACAACTCCATCGAATATGGCGAGCCTATATAAAAGAGAGTTAGTAATATGAATTGAAATATCTTGAATAATTTGATTTTAAAATGATAAAATGACTTGTAAACTCACCTTCCGTGTGCTTTTCCACCACCGCTTGCATACGCGGCTTGAGGATCGATTGGTTGACGTTCCCAATCAAAATCCTCGCCGTGTATCTTCCTATCCTCCTCCCCGTACTTAGCCTGCAAAACAAGAAAACCATGTAAGTTCAACAATCTATATAGTTATATTTAATATGAATGATTTCTAAACTTACCAATCGCTCGGCTGCAGCCTGACTGCACCCCGTCGGCTGAGAAGGGTCCCTGTGACCTCTCTTCCAAATCTCAGCAGGGGTCGGCGGCACCCCCGTCTCGTGCTCCTGTCAATACGTGTTAGTACGAACAATATATTATGAGTATATAAACATAAGTTACATACACTTACCATGCATTTAGCAAAGCGCAAGTGGTTATCTTGCCCGTGCCTGCTCTTCCCCTCAACCCGTCTGCACTCTCGAGCCTTCTCGGACTTAGCTTTAAACTCATCGCTAGCCCAGTAGCGACAAATGGCCCAAAATGCATCGGTCCGACCCTGCAACCAGCTCACGTGGCCCTGCACATAGTTGGAAGTCGTTAAAAATACCATCAAGGAAATTATCAGAAAAAATACTTACTACACCCCACGTGCCTGCGCGTACTCCTCCTTCGTCAGGTGCCTCTCGCTCTCTTGCCGAAAGTGTAGCATGTGCTGCTGGTTCGCCTTCAAGTGCTCATTAATAATTTGAACACGGGCGTTCGACAAAGCTTGTCGAAGCGCCTTGGCAGCATTATAGTGAAACATTCGCATCGCATCCTCAAATAGGTGATGGTCGTTCGGATCCTCTAAAGTATATCTTGCCTACGATAAAGAATATATTGAAGAGATGTTGATTAAAAGAGTTTAAGAGTTAATACTTACAAACTATTTTTAACATACTTACCATAAAATCGGCTCATATAGCCTCCTGAAGGTTGCCGTGCTCCTGGTGATAGACGCGTGTGTAGTCCTCCCACGAAAGAGCAGGCACCCCGTCGATGACCCCAGGATAGTGCAAACACACTAAGGACCCGAGGACACCATTCATCGGTCCTTGGTGTCTCTCACCGGTGAAAGACGTGTCATCCCAAACCCTACAAGATATTTATTGATTGATTACTTAATTAACCAAAAGAAACTAAAATTGAACACTATAATTTTTATTACCTGTCTCCGACTGGACGAATCATGATCTTCTGTGAAGGGACTGCAGGAGGACTGACAAAGTGTGTCCTCCTCGTCCTCCGCGTCTGCAGGGTCGCCACGTCAGGTGACCCAAACGGCTCCTCACCAGCCGAGTCAAAGGCCTGAGGAATAGATGGATCGCCAGCCAGGGGCTGGCTAGCTGAGGGCTGGCTCGCCGAGGGCCGACTCACCGAAGGGTAGCCAAGGTCAACTGGCACCGTAGCCTCCGAGTCAGCCGGTGAGGACTACAACATTCAAATGATTCATAAGTAAGATCAATGTGAAATTGAATTTAAAGAATTTGTTAAAAGCGAGTGAGATTTACCTGTGACGAAGCTCTAGAGCTGCTCAAAATGTGCCCCAGCAGCTGAGAGCGTCTGCTCCCAGTCGACGAGGCACCAATGAAAGCGTCCTCGGGTCTAGAGGGGTAGAACCCCCTCGTCGGCAGCACCTTCTTACCCTTCTTTGACGCCATCCTGTTTTAATTAGATAATCAGTAAATATGCAAATAAAATATACAAAATTCATCTTACTATCTTAAACAAAACATTACTTGTAATCACTTTCAAAATTCATCAACATCATTATCATGTGCCTGTGCCCTACACCTTAAACAAGCCCAACGATCTTCCATCGTGGCATGTTCTAATTTCCGTTTTCGCATATCATCTGCCTCTACATCTTCAATGTCTTCAACATCTCCAACTAATTGATCGAGTCCTGCACCAAGCTAAACGATAAAAGTGTCTGGCAACTCTTCTTCTTGGTACACTTCTTCAACGTATTCGCTATCATGGTAACCATCATCCCCAGGAGTGTATAACTGCTCACGAGGGTTCACCTTATATACCACCCACCAAGCACTGAGCTTCGTGCATGGATAAGATAGACAATACACTTGTTCCACTTGATGTGCAAGAACAAATGTATCATATCCTCGTAATCGGTCCTTATGTTTCACTTCCAACATTCCAAATTGGTTTTCTTGAGTTCCATGAGTGCGATCAAACCAGTCACAATCAAAGAAGACAACTCGAAGGGTCTTATTTCTGGTAAAAATAAATTCAAGGATTTTGTTAATGATTCCATAATAATCGGTTAAAATCCCTTGAGTGTCCATTGCTCTCGTCACAACAGCGGAATTTGATGTTGTCGCGAGAGGACGAAGAACTTCAAAATGAGTTGTACGGAATCGGAAGCCATTTACGTCATATCGACCATAGCTTCTAACTTTCACCAATCCATACGATAGCTGCCGCAAATCATCATGGACATTGTGAGTCCGACACTATCATAAATGATCATGAGTTAAAATAATACTTCTTTAATAATAGTAATTTATAATATATAGAAGACAAGAGAATATTACATATTCTCGAAACTAGGATAGGAAACTCTGCCCCCCATTTATTCCTTCTTTTTGCATCGCTTTTACTTGTTTGGCCGTAGGTTAATGCCTATGTGGCCAGCATTGTCTATAGAACTCGCTGAACATGAAAAAACATCTTTTAGAGTACATGTGTAGAAAAATATGTCGATTAGCATAAATGTAGGAGAAACACTTACTCGAAGTATTTCTGCATGCCTTCTATATTTGCGTACATGTAGAGTAAAGCAACAGTCCTTTCATGTTCGAATAGCATGTAGGTCGTGTAGCTACCAACGGTGGCGCCTCTCATTTGAAAAATGGAAAGGTCGCTTAGAGGGGGTGTTTCGTCCACATTGTAATGCATCGCCGAAGTATTGATATTGTTTTCTTCCGCAAAGTAGACACTTGAAAAGTATCCTACTTCCTTAATAGCATATGCTTCAGCGATGCACCCTTCCACCCTTGCCCTGTTGCCAACCATTGGTTTCAGATATCGTAGCGCTCTTTCAATGTGATACATCCACCTATATTGCACAGGACCGCCAACTTTAACTTCGAATGGAAGACGGATAAGCAGATGTTGCATTGGATTGAAGAAACCCGGTGGAAGAAAAAATTTCCATCTTACATAAAAGTATGGGTATCTCCATATCTAACTTATCCATCATCCCGATCTTGATTTCTTTACCACAAAGCTGTCTATAGAAATAGCTGAGCTCGGCTAAAACCTTCCACACCGCATCATCTAGATAGCCTCGAAACATAACAGGTAGGAGTCTTTCCATTATAATGTGATAATCATGACTCTTCAACCCAATGAGGTTTCCTGTTTTAACATTTACGGCTCATTTCAGGCTAGCTGTGTAACCATCTGGGAATTTCAATGTTTTCATCCATTTCATAACTTCTTCCTTTTCTTTCGATCGAAGACAGAAAGAAGCACATGGCTTTCCACCACTTTCGGAGATTTCAAGAGTTGGACGGTGACAAATGTCTGCCAAATCTAGTCTAGCTTTATAATTGTCTTTTGTTTTGCAAGGCATATCCATGCAAGTGCTTATGATACTTTCGCTCATGTTACGCTTCTGATGCATGACATCAGTGTTGTGCATTAGAATCAACAACTTTACATACGGTAGCTCCCAAAGTCCACATATGTGAGTCCAATTGTGTTCCTCTCCATAACCTACGAAATATCCAGGACGACCTTCATCAGGCACCAGTTTGTCCAACATGTAAGAAATTTCTGACCTGATGAGATGCTTTGGTGGTCCTTTAGTGACAACAGTGTTATTTCGAAAGACATGCCTCTGCTGCCTAAATATGTGATTCGAGGGCTGCCAACGTCTGTGACAATCGAAGCAAGATATTTTGCCTCCATGAGTTAGTCGAAAGCAATCCATGTATGAAGCACATATCGGACACGTTAGACAACCGTGAGCGCTCCATCCGGAAAACATGTCGTGTGCCGGCAAATCATGAACGGACGACAAATAAGCAGCTCGAAGGTTGAATTTCTGCTTCTTGTAACTGTCGTACGCTTCGACTCCTGTCCACAAGACTTTCAATTCTTCGATCAGCGGTTTTAACATCACATTGAGATGTGACCCGAGATGATCAGGTCCAAGTACAATGAAGCTGAGAAACATGAACTCGTTCTTCGTATAAAGAGTAGGTGGCAGGTTGTACGGAATGACGAAGATGGGCCAACATGAGTATGACTTGGCGTTCGTACTGAACGGTGAGAATCCGTCTGTCGCTAATCCGATGCGAACATTCCTCGCATCACGAGAGAAGTCTGGATCAAAACAGTCTAGTGCCTTCCATGCATCACCGTCGAGCGGATGCGTCAAGAGTTCTTTGTTCTCATGTTTACCTTCTTTGTGCCATCTCATGTGTCTCACGATTCTTTTTGAAAGAAACATCCACGTCAACCGAGGTGTCACAGGCAAGTAACGAAGCTGCTTATGTGCCACATCTGTCACCACATTATCACCATCGTCATTAACATCTTCGACACACCTCGATTTACCACATTTCAAGCACATCTTCTCATTGGCGTGCTATTTCCAGAATAGCATACAGTTGTCTGGGCACACATCGATTTGCTCATACTTCATATCGAGACCAGATATCTTGATCTTTGAATGATACATATCGGCCAGCGCATTGTGAGGTTGTGGAAGGATATCGCAAATCAATTTCATGAGATCATTGTAGCAGTTGATGGAAAAAAGTACTTGGACTTAATTTCCATAAATCTGGTCATGAAAGCAAGTACGGTCACAACCGTGTGTTCATGAAATGGCTCTTGTGATTTCTTCAGCTCCTCGAAGAACTTCTCTACCTCATTTGTAAGGGGATCCTCCGCTTCCAGAGCTTCTAGCATCTTATCCATCCTATCAGCCTCTTTTATATCATCATCCTCATCCACTTCGGCTATGACTCGAGAATTAATCTCGCCGTGAAAGGTCCACACTTCATAATGTGGAGTGAAACCGTTTCGACATAAGTGAAACGAAAGCTCCAATCTTCTCAAAAACTTGGTGTCCTGGCATTTTGTACATGGGCACCGCACCATATCTTCCGTTGACAACAAAAATGCTCGATCCAAAAATTGATCAAACTTGATAAACCACTCATCGGAGTGACCACCAATTCTGGTCTTCCAGCCAGTATACATCCAACTGCGGTCTTCACCCATGTTGGCTCTGCAGTTTAACGCGAAAGAAATTGTCATTAATGTATTGTTATGTTATGTCACGGCCCTACAACCTAGGCAGATAGATCCTAAACCCACCCAAGAGTGACCGAGTGGAGCGTGCTCACGACGAGACGTGTGATCTGGATTCGAACGAAATTTCGGCAGCATAACCCCGCTGTTCTCCACTGCACGCCCAAAAATGGTGCAGCAGAGAACAACATGGTTACACCACCGAAATCTCGTCCAAATCCGTACCCGCGTCTCGTCACAAGCCACGCCCCCTCGGTCACTCCGAGGCTGTCCAAAAAGGGACAATTCTGAACCTGCACGTCTCACATGCCAATGGCATGTGAGACGTGCCGATCCGAAACGAGTAATACATTGCTATAGGTTACATTGCTCATTTTCATTTTCAGGTCATTTAAGAGAGAGGAAAGAACTAGAGAAAGAGTGAGAGGAAAGTTGGTCTGAGATGAAAATTCCACATCCATTTCCACCGTCCACGCAATCGTGGGTCATTGACGTCCTTACCAACCCGTTTGCTTCCGTGTCGACTTGACGCATACGGTACGACTACAATGGTCTACACGACACGATCACACTTATTGCGTGTCGTGCCCTTCCGGGTTGGTCCGAGCAGGCCCAAAACCTATTCATTTATATATATATTAAGTAGTCACTCAAAAACATTATATGAATGCACTAAAGTCCAAACGTAGAAATTCAGAATGACAGACCAAGCTATAGACAAAAAACATATAAAGCATATACAAAATCTAATTATGCATTTACTACAAAATCCGAACGAACAACATATTAGCCACAATGGACAAGTGTGAAATCACAAGTGTAATACAAGACAACATATAAAGCATATTAGCCAATTATGCAAGACAAAAAACATATTAGCCAAAAAGATAGCCTAAAGACATAATAGCCAAAAAGATAGCCTAAAAAACATATTAGCCAAAAATCGTATTAGCCGGCGGGGGCGCGGTAGAGCCAACAGTATAATATAAAGGACTTCACTGTCTGCCTAAATAGACGGTGAAAATTAACATTTCTGTAAGAGTCAGTATCTTTTCAACTTTGCAAGTTATATGCACATGGTGAAATAACAAAAAAAGGATAGTGACTTGTTGGGACCTATATATGAGTTGGATTGACTTCATGTCTTATTGGCAGGAAAGATGTCAGTGGTATCTACTTTCCTAATCTTTGAGGCCAAGCACACCCTAGGCATGCAGTCTACTGGCTAATCCATGAACAGACATGCAACAAAATTAATAATCGAGCCTATGTCTACGTGTGAAGAAATAAAAGGTCCTGTGGGGTTGATAGAAAACGAATATGCCGGCCATGCAACTTGTGTACCTATTTTGACCATATTTATCTCCTATACAAATAATGCTCAACTCTGCATATAAAACAGAAATTATTTTCGAGCCGTCCCAATCTATCCACCGTGAATATTCCATGATGCCTCTCATCTCTTCCTAATCTGGTCCTCCTATAACTTAGGTCGCATATATATCTCATATGTTTATCATAGCAAATAAGATCACATTCTTGATTCAAAGTAGCAAAGCACTTACTCCCAAGTGTAATTAAACTAATCTTGCTCGACAGAACCGGTGGTGGTGGTAGAAGTGAGGAAATACCTGTATTCGGCGCCGGGGCCGGGGGCACAGGGGCGGCGGAGCTGGGGGCGGCGGGGCCCAAGGTCGGCCGGCGGCGGGGGCGGGCGACGACTGGGGCACGGAGGCGCGCCTAGAGCCGAGGGTGGGCCGCCAGTGGGGGCGCAGGGGCGGCGGGGCCGGGGGCGGCGGAGCCGGGGGCACGGCGGCAGGGTCGCGGCAGGGCGGCGGCGGCGCTGCAGGCGGCGGGGGCGCGGCAAGGCGGCGGGGGCGCGGCAGGCAGCGGCGGTGGAGTGAAGTGAATGAAGAGTCAGGGCCGGAGGTTCCCTATATTAGCCCTAATTTGCGACGGCGGACTTAATTGCGACGGCCTTAACTTACGGCCATCGCAATTAAAGCCTATTTGCGACGGCCGTCGGATTGGCCGTCGCAAATAAGAGTTTATTTGTGACGGCTCCGTTATTTGCAACGGTCCTAGGGTTGGCCGTCACAAATAAACTCTTATTTGCGATGGCCAGTCCGACGGACGTCGCAAATAAGGCCTTATTCGCGACGGCCATGTTATTTGCGATGGCCACATACGGGCCGTCGCAATTTAATCCAACCGTCGCAAATAATCACTTTTCCTGTAGTGAATAGCAGCGGACATGAAAGTCCATAAAGCACAACTTAAGATGGGTGGGAATATCTATCCGACTTCTCTAAAAATATTAGAGGGTCAAAAGCTCGATGTCATCTTAAGAATGTTGTGGCTGCAATGTCATGGTGCTGTTCTCGGCAATGTTCCACGTGTGGTCCATTTAAACTCTCCACTATATGAACCACACACTCTCACTCTAGACCGCCTTATCCAAGAAATTCCAGCCACATATAACACGGAAGCCACAATGCTTTAGGACATTCGTGTCGTCTGTGAATATCCGGACTTTTTTTCCGACGACCTTCCGGTTATGCCACCGGATAGGGACATAGTATTCAAGATTGAACTTATTCCGGGAACCACGCCTATTTCTCGAAGGCCGTACAAGATGGCACCAAATGAGTTAGCGGAATTAAAGGAGAATTTGAAGGAGCTGCTGGACAAAGGTCTCATACACCCAAGTTCATCACCTTGGGGCTGCTCCGCATTATTTGTGAAGAAGGACATGACGTTACGTCTATGTGTGGACTACCGTCCGATCAATGCCGTGACGATCAAGAACAAGTATCCACTACCACGCATTGATATTTTATTCGATCAACTAGTCGGTGCTAAAGTATCCTCAAAGATGGATCTTCGGTCCGGATATCATCAAATCAAAATCCAACCGGAGGATATACCGAAGACGGCATTCTCAACGAGATACGGGCTCTATGAATATCTTGTCATGTCGTTCGGACTTACCAACGCGCCGGCTCACTTCATGTTTTTGATGAATTCAGTGTTCATGCTGGAGTTGGACAAGTTTGTCGTGGTTTTCATCGGTGACATTCTGGTTTATTCAAAATCAGAGGAAGAACAAGCCAAACACTTGCATATCGTGCTCCAATGATTGCTAGATCACAAGCTTTATGCAAAATTCAGTATGTGTGAGTTTTGGATCAGCCAAGTACCATTTCTTGGTAACATTATTTCAGCGGAGGGAATCACTGTTGATCTAAGCAAAATTGTGCAAGTGCTGAAATCAAAGTCTCCAACGTCCGTACACGAAGTTTGCAGCTTCATTGGGTTAGCAAGATATTATCGGAGGTTCATTCCGAGTTTCTCAAAAATTGCTAAACCAATGACCAAGCTGCTGAAAAATGGGACTAAATATATTTGGAGCAAGGCATGTGACGATGCATTCCAAGCATTGGTGAGACATCTCACAACAGCCCCAGTGCTAGCTCAGCTGGACACGACCAAATCTTTCGACGTTTAATGTGATGCGTCTGGCATTGGTCGCGGCTGCGTGCTAATGCAAGAAGGCCGTGTGATCGCGTATGGATCATGGAAGCTCCGAAATCATGAGCAGCATTATCTAACTCATGACCTTGAGCTTGCTACCGTGTGCTCGCTTTGAAAATGTGGAGGCATTATTTACGTGGAAATCTAGTGCACCTCTACACCGATCACAAGAGCCTGAAATATATCTTCACTAAGAAGGAGCTGAATATGCGACAACAAAGATGGATAGACCTGATCAAAGATTATGAGATTGAAATTCACTACAATCCCAGCAAGGCGAATGTGGTTGCCGATGCACTAAGCCGCAAGTCTCACGTTAATAATCTGTCCATCACATCAATGGACGAGGATGAACCGAGTTTATACTTGGTTCCATATGGAGCATTATATAATCTTGCACTCATTCCTACCATACTAGAGGAGATTATGGAAGCTCAAAAGAAAGATGTGGGTATGTCGCACATTCGGAGGAGACTGAAGAATGGGGATTCAAGTGTTTCCGGAGTCATGAACATGGTACTCTATGGTTCAAAGACCGTATAGTGGTACGCCATGACATGACACTTCAGAAGAAAATTTTGGACGAAGCTCAATTGTCCAAGTATTATATTCATCCGGGCAGCAACAAGATGTATCAAGATCTGAAAACCAGATCTTGGTGGACACGGATGAAAAGAGAAATTGTAAAGTACGTATCGAGTGTGATATGTGTCGGCGGGTGAAAGCCGACCACATGAGACAAGCCGGACAGCTGCAACCATTGAAAATTCTGGCGTTGAAATGGGAGGATATTAGTATGGATTTTATCATCGGTTTGCCTCTCACATTCCACAAGCATGATTCAATTTGAGTGATGTCGATCGACTAACCAAATCAGCTCACTTCATCCCGGTACATACAAAGTACATTGCCAATAAATATGCGGAGTTATATATTGCAAGAATCATGTGCTTGCACAATGTTCCCTGGACATGTATTTCAGACCGCACCGCGCTGTTCGTTGCTCGTTTATGGGAGCAGCTGCACGTGTCATTGGGGACGAAACTGATACGAAGCTTTGCATATCACCCGCATACGGATGGTCAAACTGAGCGGGTGAATCAAGTTTTGGGAGATATGCTATGCACTTGTGCCATCCACCACGGTAAAAATTGGGATGATCATTTACAATTGGCAGAGTTCTCATATAACAATGGCTATCAAGCTAGCATCAAGATGGCGCCGTGTGAAGCTCTCTACGGCCGGAAATGTCGTACACCACTCAACTGGTGTGAATCCAGGGAGCGAGTGATATACGGTATCGATCTCGTGAATGCAGCCGTAGAACGAGTGTGAGTGATTCAAGCCAATCTAAAGGGTGCTCAATATCATTAGAAAAGCTATGCGGATAAAAGACGTCGACCTCTGCACTTCGACATCCAAGACCACATTTATCACCATGTTTCTCCGATTAAAGAAATTCATCATTTTAGAGTAAAGCGAATGATTGCTCTATGATTCATTGGTCCGTTCGTCGTCATTGAAAAATGCGGACCCGTGGCCTATCATTTGGAGTTACTCGCGTCGCTTGTTTGTGTTCATAATGTATTCCACATTTCTCAGCTAAGGAAGTGCCTTAAATTCCCAGCTGAAATCTGCACCGAAGATATTGAAGCTCTACAACCGGATCTCACTTATTCTGAGTATCCGATCCAGATTATCGATGAAAAGACTCACACCACAAGAAACCGGACTTTGTACTTCTACAAAGCCTTGTGGAGTAACCATACCGCTGAGGAAGCGACATGGAAAAGTGATGACTATCTCCGATCAAACTATCCGGATTTATTGTAATCTCATATCCGGTAATCTGTTTACCTCCGTCTCATTTATTTGTAATCTCGAGATGCTATTCTTTTCAAGGGTGGGGCGGGGGGGGGGGGGGGGATGTAAAAGCCCAAAGGTTTCAGAGTGCAAAGTTCAGAAAGGACAATTTAAAATTTGAATGGGAAAAAGATATCAAATGGCAATTGAGAAATTAAACCAATTCAAGCTTCAATAGAAAGAATTCAAAAATTCAAATTAGCTCCTGTTCAAACTTTTCCAAAATAAAAATCTGAGTTCACCATTAAAATTCCAAATAGTATCTCTGCAAAGTTTCAAAATTTTTGAAGCACAATTGCTGTGTAATTCAGTGGAAACATTGAATTCTTTCAAATTCAAATTTTAATTTCAATTATCATTGAAACTTGATTGAATCAAAGTTATTAGTCCAAATTCATATTCTGCAATTTATTAACCTCTCCACAAAAATTTGAAATTTTTGGACAAATCTAGGTGGGAGAACTAAAGGAACAGAGAAGATAGACTTATGGGGCAGTGGGACCCACTGGTCAGTGAAGCTAATACGTGAGTGCTCTGTTTCTTCACCGTTGCGACACCTCCCGACATGCATGCCACACACCTGTGTGCTTGCTTGTCGATTGCCGCCGAATCCAGCGTCCATATATATCTAGAAAGTGTCCTTATCATCTTCCCTAGCGTCCAGTGCAAGCAAACCACCGTCCTTCCTCTGTTCATGGCCACCGGCGACGAGTCTCTCGCTCAAGCTGGGAATCCAAGCTACACCGAGGTTGTTGATCCTTTCTCTTCGCATTTGTAGCTTGGTAACTGTCTTGGGCACCTTACTAAACCATTATGTGGACAGCTTCCTCACGGTGGGGTGTTAATTTGAAATTTTTGCGGACGTCATCGTGGAGCCGCCGTTGGACCTCCTCTTTTCCACCGTGAAGCCGAGATTCTATGTTGTTTCACTCTTCCCCGTCAACTACAAAAGGTGCGCAAAGGCACATAGATTCTGCTGGTGAAGTTTCAGCACCTATCGTGCCTCTTAGCTCCTGTATTTCGAGTTTTACCGAAGCTAATTCATACCGAGGCTACTAGGTCATCAATTTAATTCGGTTTCTATGTCTAACCGTTCTTCAATCCAATTAAGGAATATATTCTAGACCTCTAGGCGCATCATCTCACCAATAATGAAAGGAAGTTATCGAGAGATGAAGTCGGATTTCATGTTTCCGCAGCCGCCAATGAAAGACCATTGGTGCGCCGTCGAACTCATGATTGTCGGCCGTTCCATTGAGTTTACACCTTCTAATCATCTTCTCCATGATTCCCAGAATCTTTCCAATAATTTTCTGAGGCGTTTAAGCTACGGGCCGGCAGTTTCGACAACATCGGAACCCTAGCCGCTGCCACCGTCATTGTGCCGCCATTTCCGGCCGTAGCAGCATCGATTCGACCTCACCATCGTGTTCCTCGACCCTCAAAACGGTTAGGCATTGAATCTCAGAGAGGGAGATGGCTGGGAGAAGGGAGCCGGCAAGCTCGCCGACGCTGCGCCACCGCGGGAAGCCCGGGCTCCGCCCAGGGCGCGAGGTAGAAGAGAACTTCGCGGGCCCCGCATATCAGCGTCTGTTATGCCTCCTTTGGATCTGCTGTGGCCATGGATTATTTGTGGCTGCGCAGTTAAACCCCGTGGCCCTCGGTGTGGCCTAGTGGCGATTGGCCCATTTTAAATGGGTGGGACCCGTGTTTGATTATTCAAACTTTTCCTTTGGAAATTAATTCCAGAAATTGAGCCAATCTCAAAAATCAATTACTCCTAGCATACTTCCTCAAATAATTCCAAATAAATCCTGGTAGACTCATATTGATCCCAACTTTGCAGTGGCACAATTTGTTCGACATGAAAGTCTCATAATTTTTATAGTTAATTCCTTTGAGCTAACTGCTTGGGAAATTAATTACTCCTGTTGTGTTAATTGGAAAATTTCCAATTCTGCTCAGAACACTCTTAAAAGTACAGTTGATCTCAAGCAAAAAATTCAAGTTCATTAGACTTCATTTACTGGACCAAACAGTGTGCAAATCACCTATGTCATTTGAGAAATGTACAGAAACATTTTCAGAATTTCTTGCAAACTTGTAAAATCAATTTCTCCATGTAGGAATCTCAGAAAATTATGAAACAAATTTTCCCAGAACCAGAAGAACCTCCTCTACCATAATAATCCATTCTTAGCCATTAAAAAGCTCCATAATTAATAACAAATTTCAGAGAAGGCTTTTACTTGTTGGAATTTTTGAGACAACAAGCTTCCTTGAACATCTCCAATTCATGGTCCAGGTCTTCCTAATAGAACCTAGTATCCACTATATAAATCCCAAAGCCATTTAGAATCATTTAGTAACAGAAACTATATTTAGAACTTTATTGGTATAGTTCTATGTCACTTATATGCTTTCATATTATGTACCTCATATAGTAACCGAGATCGAGGAGGAGCCGGAGACCTTGGATGTACTCCCGGGAGCTAACTTTGAATCTGACTCGCAGCCAGGCAAGCTCCGGTTTGCATTTAAGTACTATTTCAAAGTTTCTATTTGTATCACCTATGTCTAGGATGAGTTTTGTGCATTAGGGCTAAGGTGCTTGTTACTCCACTTGCATGACCCACAAATCCCAAGGAGTATTGGGTAGGTCTAAAGCTTGACGAGTAGAAAATGCCATGCTAATGTTGTGACGAATCCGGTAGAAGTTGAATAGTTGGAATACTCGCGAGATAGGATTTTATCACACGGGAAAGATTTCATCAAAGAATGGTTTAGGAATATGAATTTGAGACCAAGCAGCTGGTAGGATGCAGCGAGACATGGTCTCACGTGCGTAGCCATGCTTGTGTCGATTGAGGACCGATCTGTGTGCGGCCCTGCTAGACAAGTTTGAACTGTACCGAATGCATACTGGGCATATGGAACCCTGGAAACCAATTTAACTTGATAACTCTGGTGTTGAGGCATAGCCCACTATCGATAGGGGTGGGTTGAGAGTAGCAAGGTTTAAATCTGCCAGCGGGCGCAAACACGCTCTGTGCAGGGACCTTATGCCCCCAATGGGGGACCGGTTCGGCGTTTGAGTTTCTGGTGAAAGGTTGCTGCGTACGACGTGATGGGGAGCATGGCATGCTCCTTATGCACGGGTGTATGTGACGTGTTATTCGGGTGTCTACTGATTGCAATCTCCGTCTCTCGCGGTTATTTGAGCACCACTTGTTCACTGCGCTGTGACGTAGTAAATACTGAAGAAGCCAGGAGAATATTATGTATTGAATTATAATTGTTTGCAACTATGCTTTCTATAGAATATGCTCACTAAAGTTACTTTTATTGAAGCTTTAAGCTGCTGTGAATAACCTGAAAAATTATGGATCAACATGTAGGCGAGTCATTTACAGTTATATCTATTCCTATGTTAAGTATGCCTGTATGTAGAGTTCCATGTTTAGGTGAGACGGTTAAGTCTTGCTGAGCCTTCGTGCTCACGGTTGATATATTAAGTTGCTTGCAGGTGAGACGTATGAGTAAGGGCCCGAGGATGAGTCGATGCCCTCGTTGGTGTATACTGTCGAGCGGGAGCTGGACGGCTGCACTTTTGCATAACTAGACTGAGAGTTTAGCTATGAGTATTAGCTTCTGCTATATATTGAGTATTGTAAAAGACATTTGCTGTTTGTATAAATAAAAATTTGAGTTTTGTCTTATTCTTTTTGTGTGTGCTATTGGGTGCCGCATCGCACGACACCACCCTTTGCGAGTCCTGGAATGTGCGGACCCGGTCCCCACAGAAAGGCCACAAAGGGGTTGGTCGAACCCCCTGGTCGGCTGAACTATTGTAGGCCCCACACGACTCCGATTTGCTCCACAAATTTGGTTTGGATCTTCTACCCCTGAATATGCTTGCTACGTTACTATTTGAGTTGATTTAATATTTAATACTAAATATGTGAAATCAATTGAACTCAACAATTAAAATTTAAAAACTTGGTAGTCAAAGTTTGCTTGAGTTGAAAATTGAATACTTTATATTTTGATTTATTACATTTTTTATGATTCCCACAAGCAAAGTAAAAAAATAAAATAAAAAACACATCATCTAAGTATTTGACTAGTGTGATATGGTAAATGAGTTACTTGAGGAGATATCCCTTTTCTTAAAATTGAGTTTGATGTATGCACAATTTGGAGTATTTTGCCTGATTCTCTAATTGGACATTTAAATACCCACCTCTCTAATTGGACATTTAAATACCCACCATGGCCATATGATATAGATTCTTGTAAACCACATGCATATGCCACTTTCCCTTTCATCGAACTTTGTCAAACTCATGACCCAATTGAGTGACTTGCGTGAACTTTTGACTTAGAAATTGTCGTGCACCTTATTCAAACAAAACTTTCCACATTGAGAATTTGCATCCACCATTCATCCGTGCAATAAAGAAACTCCATACATTCTGGTCATCAAAATTCCTCTAGAAAAAAAAGGAGTAGAAGACATGGCTACGAAATTCAAAAAACAAGAGTAGCCATGTTTCATCTTTAAAGAGAGAAAACCATGCAGTCCACAAATATCCATTCCATTTATGTGCACAAGAATTTTCTTTGTCAATTTGTTTCTTGCATAAGTCTCTCATAGGATCAAGTTTTTGACATAGTAAAATATGAATTGCAATGTGTGCCACATTTATCCCTACCATGCTCCACATATAGCCATACTTAGTACAGGGACAAAATTAGCACAACATGCCAAGGTGAGGATGAATACACTTTGAGAGACTTGAGAGATTCCAATTGAGATATAAGGGCAATTATTTTTTTGACTTTCCGCATATTGCAAATCGTCAGATCATTTTGGCAGGGGAAGATCCAAGAGAACTACATTCCAACAATTCCACTCTTCAAACACCCAACATTGATGTGATAGCCACATTCCACAAAGTGAATTCATGAATTGAGGTAAGACTTGAAATATCTAGAATTATCTTTTTCTAACTTATAGAAAATTTATGACATCACCTTAGTTCTTTTTCTTGCCTTCACTCGAGGACGAGCAAAGGACTCAGTGCCAGGGAGTTTGTTGACAGTGCTTAAGTACCATATTTAGACCATCAATTCACCTCATAATGTGCACAAAAGAGAAACACAACATTGTGCTAGGGTTAAAAACTAACTAATTCCACAAGTGCTGGTGTTTATTTGTATGGAAGTGAATTTAAACCCAAAATACCAAGACCTGCAGGGAGTAATCCATAAAAATTGGATTTCGACAAATCAGGCAACGCCATGTGTCATAACATGGATCAAATGGCCAACAAACAGAAGTATCCAAGGCCATTCAACGTTGTAGCACCCATATTAGTCAGTGGGACCCACCTGGAAGTCACCCCGAGGAAGCACATTGGAATTGGTCCAACTTTCTGTTTGACCGACTAGGGGGTTCGGTCAAACCCTTCCTGGCGCAAAACTCGGTCAGCTTCCACGTGTTTACTCCCTGTGATGCCCTCATCACGATGAAGACTGATTCGCATGCATTTTGTGGCAGCACCGACCCTTCTCCCCACTATAAATTTCCCCACACCTCACTTCACACGCACACACCAAAAGTTGAGAATAGAATACCACTCCCAATGTTTAGAGTAGTCCTAGAGGCTGCCAAGTAGAAGGAGAGTGTGGTGAAGTGTTTGGGAGAAGGAGGCTTAGGCTTGTCATGTCCCTCTTCTACACTTGTATCCCTACAAAGGTGTACTCAAATCAGGTAAGCCCTTTGTGAATGGAATTCAAGTTTGATTCTCAATCCATAGTAGTTTGCACAAGTAGTTACTTGTGGGTTCATTGCTTTAATTTATTATAGGCTCTAGTTGTAGCTTTTTTTTCGAAACAACTAGAGTTGTGATTTAGAACATAAGCGTGGTGATTAGGTTAGAAATCACTAGTGAATATCTCGTAGACCCACAGATTGAAGAGGTAGGCAGTAGGTGGTGACAGCCCTATCTGTTCTATGTAATCCTCCACGTTCGGCTATTCCATAGGCTCTTAGCGGTAGTAATCCTAGTGTTGCTATGGGTAAAACCAAACCCAAAGCAAACAACTACTGCAAATTCCTTTGAATTATAATCAATACTTTGAATTCCTCTCTCTTTCTTGCCTACCAAACAACTTTGTGTCTTTGGGTGAATTAGTTCATAAGATTGCAGACACATTCCTTGTATTTGATACCCTTGGGAATACTCCTTAAGAAGAACTGCTACACGATAGTTTCCGTGTGCTTGCGGATTTTTATGTGTGACGTAAGAAACGTCAACAGTGGTCATGAAAGGAATGAAGAGGTTGTTTAAGAAGAGGAAGGGGGTTGCAAGCTCAAGCCATGGTGGAGACTCAAGTGCACATCCTTCTTCCGTTGCTACACAAGTCCATAGAGAAGTGTATGTGAGGACACTCCCATGGGTGAGAGGAGCAACCCGCGACAACTTCTCCATGAAGACGACATCGACATACAAAGTGAAGTTTAGGATCAAGCATGCAAGCTCCTCCAAGATCGTGAGTTTTCTCATACTAAAGCTTATGATCTGGATTTGATCTTCAAAATATGTAAGGATTCCAAATTCTTTTCCATTTAACGTGCATTAGGATGGGAGAAATTTGCTCACATAGAGGAGAGAGGTTCACTCCTTCTCTCGATACAATTCCTTTGAATCCTTAAAATAGGATTTGATGGAGTTACTTTTAGATTATTTAAAAAAGAATACAACATCCTATGGAAAGAATTAAGTGAAATCCTAAGCTTCCATAAACGTTGTTTGCTAGATTTTGACACTTTGCCTAAGTTTAACAAGCAATGTTTTTGGCAATAATTGACTAGTGAGGTCAGATGTAGTGCACCTTGGGATAGCCACTTACAAAATCCTACTATACATCTCATGCATAGATGGGTGGCTATGACTATGTTCCCTAGAGGAGATGTAAGAGTAGTGTGTGAAGATGAACAGAAAATTTTATTTGCCATGGTTAAAAAGATAAAAGTTTCTCTAGTTATTGCCATGATGACACAATGGATAGACTACATTACAAGGACGGGGCCAATTGAATGCACTTCATTGATTACTTGTATTGCTACTAGGTTAGGTGCACTAGAACATACTTCATTTGTGTAACACCCTCATTTTCATTCATCATGCATTGCATACATTCTTATACATGTTTAACATTAAGCAACAGAAAAAGGAACAAGTTTTAAAACTATTAGAACCAAAATAGCAATTAAAAACCTGTATCCGTGGGGACTTGTCTGGATTGGACCCCAGACTAGTTTGTAGCCACTGTTGTCCCCCGGATTCTTCTTCTATTTTCTACAGATTAGCCCGAATTTGTTTCTGATGTCCTCCGAACAAGTCCGTTAATTCTTGTGGACTAATCCAAATTCGGTTATGTTCCCGTCCAGACTTGTATGTTGCCCTATACGAACTAGTACGATGATATCTGTTGAAAACTCCAAAAACTTGGTCTTGATTTGATTCTAGACAAGCCCAGAACTTGTCCGGCCTAGCACCGGACTTGTTCGATCAAGTCTCCATTTTGGGATGGATTTGTCTAGCTTGACACCGTACTTCTCCGTTCAACCTTCAGGAACTCCCAACGGACTTGTCCGGCCTCCTACGAACTATTACAGTCTTTTGGGTTTCAACTCGAATTATATTTTTCCTCCATGACAAGTTATTAGGTAATTGCCTTAATTCGGCCCAAGAACGTCGTACCCCACCCCTGAGGAGCCTAAGAGGGACTCTAACATGGCCACTACTTGTTTCCACCGCCATATACTTTGGTTCTACCCTAACCCTACCACCTCTCCTCCTATATAAACACCCTACTGTCCATCCTTCACCCTTTTGCCCACGATAGCAACCCTTAGTCCTCTCACGTTCTGTGTTGCCGCTCTTTGTGAAGGAAGGAGTCCTCACCGCCAGGAGAGAAGGAAGAGAATGAGGAAAAATCGAGATCGTTGTCGCTGCTACGATCTTCTTCAACGACAACTTTCTCCTTCGTCAATTCTCTGTCTCCATCGATCTAGACGTCAAGATCTCAAGTTTCATCGAATCCTCAGCCCTTTAACCCTAGGATTTACGGTAAATACTTTAGATCTATCTTTCCTTCATCAATTATGGTTCTATATTAACTCAAACTATACCCTAGTTGGAAATTCACCAAAACCCTATCCATAACAGACTTGTCCGGTCTTGCACGGACTAGTCCGTTCAACTTTTTGGTCCAGAGCGGAAATGTCCAGCCCATGGTGCGGGGTAATATGGTCTCCCAAATCTGGAAATTTCAGGAACTTCATTAATATTCTCCAAAATGACTTAAAACTTGTTCTAACATGTAAGACTTAATTGTAACTAGATAGTAAGCAATAATTGCAACCTAATAACATGCATTACCACATAATTGCATTTTTCATGCGTGTCATGGCCTATTGAGTAATATATGAGCGTATATTGATTGTAAAGTTTATTTAGTATGATTGTTACTGGAATATAAGGTAACGCTGTAGAGGGTGCTTTTAAGGACCTCTAGCACCAAAACTTTGAAGCTTTTGATCCTAACCAGTCTCAAGAGCATGCCAAACATCCTTCATCATTTTGATCCTGTTTTTAAATGTTTTGTTTGCAAAACTGCATGCTTGTGTCAAAATGATGGGAAACCCATGATAGGTGTTTCATAATCTTGTTTGACAATCCTTGTTGCTTGGAATATATCGTAGAGAGTCGGGAAGGGTATTTTACCTTTTTGCTTCACTCTAATTAATTGGTATGGGAAAACAATAGAATGGCTTAAATATGGATTAATGCACCTACAGATGATGTCAATTGATTAATATGGTTAATTGGTAACATGGGATTGGCAGATCTAAGCAAGCATGGTTTGCAGATTTGGGTTGGAAGATATGGTGGTTTTGCTTGCTTTAGATCTAAGGACAGGTTTGTGGAGCGACAACCCACGTTATACAGTGCCACCACAGGGCCAAGTATGGGTGCATCTTAGCTAATTAATTAGGTGTATTGCCAACATTGTTCGGATCATTTGGGGGAGCGGGGAATGGGAGTCGGTTGGGTTTGCAATAGCGGCAGGACTACCTTGGGATCCGAACAGCACAAGAGGGGGCCCTTGGTTAGATGTGCTCACATGGAGGCATCACCACCGGTATAACCTAACTGGGTCTGAATATGCTGGTAGTGCTTTTGTAAAGGCTATTTTGTGATCTCTTGGCCACACACCATTGGAAGTGTGTAACGTGACCGACGAGTCATTGGCATGATGGAGGTTCCTTAGTCACAAAAAGGGGACGAAATCACAAACTTGTCGGTAAAGTGATACAACCTCTGCAGAGTGTTTAAAACTATCATGATAGTCGTGCTCCTGGTTATGAGCGACCTGGACCATCACATGATTAGAGTTGGAATTGATATTTGGTTTTTGGATATGGGTTGGGTTGTAATAAATGGACATGGTTGATGATGATGGTAAGAATCTGGTATGTGGATGGATAATTATTGGTGGATGTGATATAATGGTAAATGATGGTGTTGGACTCATAATTGACAATTATTTGGGATACGATGGGGTTAATTCACATAGACATTGTAGGATGCTTTTTACATGTTTTAAATGTACTTTTCTGCAAATAGCCATTTATTATCATTCTTTGTTTTTAGCTACATATCGTTATTTTCGCACACTTGCTGAGTACGACATGTGCTCACTCTTGCAATTCCCCCACCAACAGTTTCAGGTGATATTTGGGAGTACCATGAGTATAATGTAGAGTTCTAGGTTGTGTGCTGTCGTCGACTTGCCCGTGGTTATGATTGGCGCCGCGCTACGCCCATTATTTAGTTTGCTTAGTTTAGATTATTTTCTGCTGCAGTATAAGTATTATTAGTAGTAATGATCATTAGAGTTTGTAATATGTAGGTTTTTTGAAAATTGTAATAAAAGTACTTATTTACTAGTTTGGCTGTGTTATTTTTATGTATATCGTTTGTGGTTTTGCCGTGTATGTGTCATCAACATCCCGGGCACACGTATGCGTTCACTTGGTTCAATTTTCAGAACCGGGTGTCACAAATTGTTATCAGAGCGATGTTTGACTGTAGGACGCAACCTAGATAGAATGGATACCTTAGAGAACATAGGAGCACTTAGGAATAGATGAGGTTTTGTTTGGTGTGCTAATTGGAATGTAATGATTGCTTGTACGCTTGTGTGCTTAATAGAGGATCGTTCGATGCTTCAGCAATTGCCATATCCATATAGACTTCTATAGGTAGTTGCTTATTTTCATATCCCTTGATGCATATAGTTGGGGACATTTCTAAATTCTTCTATCTCTTTGAAAGTGCACCTCGGCATCCCCGTGGGTTTTGGATGATTGATGACAACAATTAAGAGACTAATGAGCTGAGTTGATCTTAAGCACATGTGTGACGATTGAAATGAGTCAAAATCCCTCAAAAAGGAAAAGGTTGAAACGGGCATCGTAGACTCAAGCATAAAAATTAGGGTTTCTATTATGTTGAGTTTAGACTAGCCATATTAGTGTGAGGGTGTATGAATTAAGTGCATTAAGATCATCAAAGAGGGCCCAAAGTGGTGGTTCAGAGAAAAACCTAAGTGAGAAGCCTTTAAGAGAATATTCTGACGGACCGGACTTGTCTGGGCCTCAGGCCAGACTAGTCTGGGTGGCCATCCGGTCCTCAGGCCAGACTAGTCCGGGTGGCCAGAGTAGTCCATTTTGAAATGGACTAAAGGTCTCTGTTTGAGTTCGGACTTGTCCATATGGGTGTTGACGTTTCTTACATCATAGATAAAAATCCGCAAGCACACGAAAACTATCATGTAGCACTTCCCCTTAAGAGAGTATTTCCAAGGGTATCAAATCCAAGGAACGTGTGTGCTAATCTTATGAATTAATTCACCCAAGGACACAAAGTTGTTTGGTAGGCAAGGAAGTGAGAGGAATTCAAAGTATTGATTCAAATTCAAAGAAATTTGCGGTAGCTGCTTGCTTCGTGCACGGGTTTACCCCTAGCAACACTAGGACAACTACCACCAAGAGCCTACGGCATAGCCGAACATGGAGGATTACTATGGACAGATAGGGCTATCACCACCTACTTCCTACCTCTTCAATCTGTCGTCTAAAAGAGTTTCAATGGTAATTTCTAACCTAAGAAGCACGCTTACGTTCTAAATCACAACTCTAGTTGTTTTGAACACAAAGCTACAACTAGAGCCTCTAATAAATTAATGCAATGAACCCACAAGTAACTACTTGTGCAAACTACTAAGAATTGAGAATCAAACTTGAATAGATTTCACAAAAGGATTACTTGATTTGAGTGCACCTTTGTAGTGATACAAGTGTATAAGAGGGACGTGACAAGCCCAAGCCTCCTTCTCCTAAACTCTCACCACACTCTTCTTCTACTTGGCAGCCTCTAGAACTACTCTAAACCTCTTCAGTGGTATTCTATTCTCAACTTTTGGTGTGTGTGTGTGTGTGAAGTTAGGTGTGAGCTTCTCTTTATAGGAGGGGGGGGTCGGTTCCCGCCACAAAATGCATGCGATTCAGTCATCATCGTGATAAGGGAATCACAGGGAGTCAACACGTAGAAGCTGGTCGAGTTTGGTGCCAGGAAGGGTTCGGCCGAACCCCCTAGTCATCCGAATAGAAAAGTTGACCATTTCTGTTTTGCTTCCTCAAGTAACTTCTAGGTGGGTCCCATTGACTGATATGGGTGCTACACCGTTGGATGACCTCGGATACTTCATTTTGTGGGCCATTTTATCCATGTGATGACACGTGGTGTCACCTGATTCGTCGAATTCCAATTTTATGGATTACTCCCTGCATATCTTGGTATTTTCGGTCTAAATTCACCTGCATACAAATAAACACCAACACTTGTGGAATTCGTTAGTTTTTAACACAACCACTATGTTGTGTTTTTCTTTTGTGCACATTATGAGGTGAATTGACGGTCTAAATATGGTACTTAAGTACCATCAACAAACCCCCCCACACTTAGTCCTTCGCTCATCCTCTAGTGAAGGCAAGAAAAAGAACTAAGGTGATGTCATAAATTTGCTATAAGTTAGAAAAAGAGAATACTAGATATTTCAACTCATACCTCAATTCATGAATTCCCTTTGTGGAATGTGGATACCACATCAATCTTGGGTGTTTGAAGAGTGGAATGGTTGGAATGTTGTTCTCTTGGATCTTCCCCCGCCGAAATGATCTGATGATTTGCTATATTTGGGAAGTCAAAGAAACAATTACCCTTATCTCTCATTTGGAATCTCTCAAGTCTCTCAAATTGTTTTCATATTCATCTTGCATGTTGTGCCAATTTTATCCCTATACTAGATATAGCTATATTTGGAGCTTGGTAGGGATAATTGTGGCACACATTGCAATTCATATATTACAAAGTTAAAAACTTGATGGTATGAGAGACTTATGCAACAAACAAATTGACAAAGAAAATTCTTGTGCATATGAGTTGCATGGATATATGTGGACTCCAAGGTTTTCTCTCTTTAAGGATGAAACATGGCTACTCTTTTTTTTTTTGAATTCTGTAGCCATGTCTTCTACTCATTTTTATTTTTCTAGAGATATTTTGATGACCAAAATGTATGGAGTTTCTTTTTTGGACGGATGAATGGTGGATGCGAATTCTCAATGTGAGAAATTTTGCGTGAATAAAGTGCCCATGAATTTCTAACTCAAAAGTTCACGCATGTCACTCAATTGGTCATGAGTTTAACAAAGTTCAATGAAAGGCAAAGTGGCATATGCATGTGGTTTTCAAGAATTTGTATCATACGGCCGTGGTGTGTATTTAAATGTCCAATGAGAGAATCAGGCAATGTTCAAGACTCCAAAATGTGCAAACATCAAAATAAATTTCAAGAAAAGATATATCTCCTTGAATAACTCATTTACCATATCACACTACTCAAATACTTAGATGAAGTGTTTTTTTTCTATTTTGCTTGTGGGAATCATAAACAATGCAGTAAATCGTGAAATAAAGTATTTAAATTTTCAGCTCAAGCAAATTTTGACTACCAAGTTTTACATTTTAATTTGTTGAGTTGAATTAATTTCAAATACTCAGTATTAAGTATTAGATCAACTCAAACAGTAACGTATCATGCATATTCGATGGTCGAAGATCAAAACCGAATCTGTGGAGCAAAATGGAGCCATGTGGGGCCCACACTAGGTCGGTCGACCAAGGGGTTCGGCCGACCCCCTTCTGGCTTTTCAGCTGCTCCGATTCGACGTGTCGCATCGTATGTTCGGCTGCGACATGTTTTGAGATGCAATGCTATTTTTGCACGTCAAGATTTCGTGAATTTGGAGTAACTCCCCTATACTTGTTCTGTGAATTCTTTATTCAATACAAATTAACAAAAGGGAGAACTTTACCTGATGAGGACATCTCTCCTTTGCATACAATGCAAGGACCGATCACTAGAGCATGTGCACGACAATTGATTCTCCACGTACGTTCTAACCTTGTCAATTGGTTCTCAGAACTTACGCTTGATTCCATGCATGTTTTATTGATTAGGAACAATGGAGAGGACCAGCAAGGGCTTTGAGGAGTCCAAGGAATCAAGGTGGAGGAGATAGGACGTGCACACCAAGGAGGAGCCCAAGCACAACTCGACTTCGACTCCACCACTGGTTCCAAGAGCTGCCTTCACCAAAACTGACGTCCCGCACACATACGGAGTCGGATTTGGACGTTCTATATGTGGTTGGACCAGTGATTTCATAAAGCTTCCAATGGAACAAGCCCCACCTCAAAATTCCTTCTAAGTTCACAGGAATCAACAAAACAAGTGGGCATCCAAAATCTCTCCGATGCTGCACCACCGTCTTTTGGGCTGCTGGCCCATGTATCCTGTGGAAGCCCATTAGGGTTGCGTCCAGGGGTCTTGCATGCCCCTAAACTCCTTTTTATACTGCAGCCATCACAAAATTAGGGTTGGGTTTTGCTAAGATACAATATGTCATTGAACAGTGTCGCCGATCATCGGTTGTGAGACCCTGAATTTGTGATCAATTCAGTTTTGATCGCAACTTCTCTGTTCTTGCTTGTGTTCATGATTGCGCTTGCGGGGATAAGCCTTCATGGTGAGGTCATTCGTGTGATACGGGTGATAACCAACGGAGCAGTGGTGTAGTGATTGCGGCATTTTGTTCTTTTGGAGCCTTTGATCATCAACGTCAAGATCACCGCCCAATCAAGTTTACCATACCTCTCAGAAGATCGGGACTCATCCTCCTATCAATTGGTATAAGATTTCCAGGTTCACCGTGATGTATACTTGTGTTCCCTTAGGATTTATTTTGTTTCAATCCTATCGTCCACAAAAAGCCACAAATTTTTTTTACTTTCCCTGACCTACAACCCCCGCTCAACCTTTTGCACAACCTTTTGCACAATTTAGTTTCAGAGTCCGTAGTTCTGAGTTCGTGTCCTAGGTTGAGTCTGGTTGCTGGTTTAGATTTGTTTTGGTTCAGTTTTGTTTATTCCATCCACTGCCATCTATAAAAAACCAATCTACAAAAAGATTCCATCCACTGATTCGTTTCTGTTGCAGTTTCAACCACCACCAAAACCTAATTCGGGGTATCCTCCTTACAACGAGCATAACTTTTCGCTCAAAACTCCGATTGAGGTGCATTTTTTTCCGGGAAAGGTCTCGAAAAAAATCCACATACGATACACCGGTTATGCTGGTCACGGCATTTTCAAAAAAAATTAAAAATTTTAAGAAGGCCCTCGTTTCGAACTCTGAAGTTGCGGCACCAGTTTTTTCAATCGCTCCTGAATTTGTACCAATCACATCTTTCATCGGTTTGAGCTAATATTTGGTGCTGTTTCTGTTCTTGTGCCCATGGTTGAGAAAAATATATCAAAAAATAAATAGAAAAAAAGATTTTGATATCTACTAGTGCTTCAAGACAAAAACAGGAGGCTAAGGGGTTTTCTAGTTGTGACGTTCCTGTGTTGGTGCTAGATACTTTCTTATATTATCCTTGTTGTTCGTCATCATTCATCCTTGTCCTTGCTTGTTGCCGCAACTGTTCTAATACATTCTTAAGCCAGCAATTAGGTGAAATTCTTTAGACATTTACTTAACATTGCTATCTGTTACTAACTTGTGTGCCACATACATATACTGTATTTCACATCCACTCTCTGCCTGCTTCACACCGGTCACCATTGGGCACCTGAAGTGCTGGTAAGAAACTTGTAAGAGTGGGGTAAGACGCATCTTACTGATCGATTTTCCACTTCCACTTCAAAGAGCATAGTAATAGGGTTCTTCACGATCTTTCTGTCTTCGTTTCTGTTTTGTACTAACAATGACAGGAAAGAAGCCTATGGATAAGACATCTGGTTCTACACCTCCGGATGACGATGAGTGTGTGTCCCATATGGAACTAAGGGACATGATGCGGGCGATGACCGAAGCTTTTAACAATTACCAGACCACTACAACAGCCACCTTTCAGAGTCTCCATACAAGTGTTGCTGGTCTAACCACACGGTTGGACGAGATAGGGACTCGTCTTCCCCAACAAGCTACACCTTCTATCATCCTTGATGCTGATGCACATGCTCACTATGACACAGAGGATGACTTCAATATCGATGAGGTTGATGCACAGCAGCGCCGTCGCCCTCGATGAAATTGTCAAGGTATGGGAGGTAGACCTCGTCCTCATGCTCCTGAACAAGATAATGATCCTTACGCTAAGACTAAGTTTTCTATTCCACAATTTTATGTATCTTATGATGCTGAGACTTACTTGGATTGGGAGATGATGGTAGAACAAAAATTTAACTCTCATCTTGTTCCTGAGCGACATAGAGTTAGACAAGCCACTAGTGAGTTTAAAGATTTTGCTATAATTTGGTGGAATGAACTTGTCAATACACGTAATGCACCATAGACATGGGGTGTGTTAAAAGAAGAGATGCGCGCTAGGTTTCCTCCTTCATAACAGCACGTCCCAGATGCCTCCAGGTGTTGCAGCAAAGGCGGCTGCACCCAACACTTCGACAAGTCGCACCTCCCACATCAAGTGCCACTGCTGCCAGGGACTTGGCCATATGCAACGAGATTGCCCCAGCAAAGGGGCGATCATTGCCACTGCTGATGGTGGGTATGTTAGTGCTTCTGATATTGAAGATGAAAATATTATTGCAACTAACATTTTAGGTTCGGATGATGGTGCTAAGGAGGTTCTTGGTACATCTGCGACCAACAACTATAGGACATTGATTGTGCAGCGAGCTTTGAGTGCCACGATTCGAGAGGATGACAACCGCCAACGTCACAACCTTTTCAACATGTTTCTCATCGTCAAGGACTGCAGTGTACATACCATCATTGATGGTGGTAGCTGCAACAATTTGGTGAATGTTGAGGTGGTCAAGAAGCTTGGCTTGACCACACGGGAGCATCCCCACCCTTATCACATTCAATGGTTTAACAACAATGGTAATGTAAAGGTAACACAAACAGCAAGGATACATTTTTCCATTGGTTCTTATCATGATATTGCTGATTTTGATGTGGTACCTATGGATGCTTGTTCTCTTTTGTTGGGACGTCCTTGGGAGTTTGATACCGATGCTATTCACCATGGTCGATCTAATAAGTATACTCTCATGCATAAGGGCAAGAAAATTGTGTTGCCTCCTATGAGTCCCACTGAAATTGTGAACTTGAGTAGGAGAAAAGGAATAATGCTAAGCAAAAGGGTGTTTTCAATTCTGAAATTCATTAACCTATTAAGTTGAAAAATCCTTTTTTGCTTGCAACTAAATCTGATCTTGATGATTTATATGCCTCTAATGGAACTTGCTATGCTTTAGTGTACAAACCTGCTTTATATTCCATTGAGGATACATCCATTGTCTTGCCACCTGCTGTTGCTAACCTTTTCCATCAGAGATACCCCCTGGATTACCACCTGTGTGAGGCATTGAGCAAAAGATTGATTTGATTCCAGGGGCGAGCTTGCCAAACCGTGCCGCCTACGGGACCAACCCCGACGAGACTAAGGAAATTAAGCGACAAGTCCAAGATCTTCTAGACCGCGGGTACATTCTTGAGAGCCTTAGTCCTTGTTATGTTCTTGTTCTTTTGGTTCCAATAAGAGATGGCACTTAGCGCATGTGTGTTGATTGTAGAGCCATCAATAACATTATCATTCGTTATCGCTATCCTATCCCTGGATTGGATGACATGCTTCATGAGTTGAGTGGTTCTATTATCTTCTCCAAGATTGATTTGTGTAGTGGGTATCATCATATTTGTATGGCTTTAGGTGATGAATGGAAAACTACTTTTAAAACTAAATTCGAACTTTATAAATGGTTAGTCATGCCATTTGGTTTAACTAATGCACCCAGCACTTTCATGAGGTTAATGAATGAGGTTTTACGTGCTTTCATTGGTAAATTTGTGGTGGTTTACTTTGGGGATATCCTTATTTACAGCAAGTCATATGATGACCATCTTGAACATTTGTGTGCTGTTTTTAATGTCTTGCGCAATGCACGTTTATAAGGTGACCTTTAGAAGTGCACCTTTTGCACCGATCGTGTGTCTTTTCTTGGTTATGTTTTTACATCACAGGGCATTAAGGTGGACGAGGCAAAGATTGTTGCCATATCGAGATGGCCACTTCCGACTACAGTCACGCAGGTTCAGAGTTCTCTTGGTCTTGCAGGTTTCTACTGGCGTTTTGTGCGGGATTTCATCACCATTGCGGCACCTCTCCACCAGTTGACAAAGCATGGAACGCCGTTTCGATGGGGACCAGCACAACAACAAGCTTTTGATGTTCTCAAGTTGAAGCTTACACAAGCACCATTGCTGCAACTTCCTGATTTTGAGAAGACCTTCGAGCTTGAATGTGACGCGAGCGGCATTGGCATTGGCGGAGTGCTAATTCAAGGAGGTAAACATGTTGCCTTCTTTAGTGAAAAATTGCATGGGCCTTCGCTGAATTATTCTACATATGACAAAGAACTTTATGCTTTGGTGCATGTCTTGCAAACATGGCAACATTACCTATGGTCTAAAGAATTTGTCATACATTCAGATCATGAGTCTTTGAAGTATCTTAAAGGACAAGCTAATCTGAACAAACGTCATGCTAAATGGATTGAGTTCATAGAATCATTTCCTTACATCATTAAACATAAGAAAAGGAAAGACAATGTGATTGTCGATGCTTTATCTAGACGTAATACCATGCTGTCCCAACTTTCTCATAAAATCTTTGGTTTGGAAACCATAAAGAGGTTATATGCTACTGATTTGGACTTCAAAGACACCTTTGAAAATTGTAGAGAGGGAAGAATGTGGCAAAAATTCCAGCTGCGTGAAGGCCTTCTCTACCGTGCGAAAAAGTTGTGTGTTCCAGCTAGCTCCGTTCGTCTTTTATTATTGCAGGAAGTGCATGGAGGTGGTTTGATGGGACATTTTGGTGTTAAAAAGATAGAGGATGTTCTGGCCACTCACTTCTTTTGGCCACAGATGAGGCGTGATGTGGAGCGCTACGTTTCACGTTGCACGACATGCAACAAAGCTAAGTCTCAACTTAACCCACATGGTCTTTATATGCCTCTTCCGGTTCCTAGTGCGCCCTGGGAGGATATTTCTATGGACTTTGTTTTAGGATTGCATAGAACAAAGAGGGGGAGGGATTGTGTCTTTGTGGTTGTTGATCGTTTCTCTAAAATGGCTCATTTTATACCCCGCCACAAGACCGATAATGCTTCACATGTTGCTGATTTGTTCTTTAATGAGGTTGTGCGTTTGCATTGTGTTCCCAATACTATTGTGTCTTATAGGGATGCTAAGTTTTTGAGTCACTTTTGGAGAACTTTATGGTATAAATTGGGAACAAAGTTGCTGTTTTCTA
The DNA here is from genome assembly GCA_036927565.1 of Tuctoria greenei. Classification (NCBI taxonomy): domain Eukaryota; kingdom Viridiplantae; phylum Streptophyta; class Magnoliopsida; order Poales; family Poaceae; genus Tuctoria; species Tuctoria greenei. The sequence continues at coordinate 159,751,119 of JAYESD010000008.1, read as the reverse complement.
CTACTTGTCATCCACAAACTGATGGGCAAATGGAGGTAGTTAATCGTACCTTATCTACTATGTTGTAGGCTGTTTTGAAAGACAATTTGAGGTTGTGGGAGGAGTGTTTGCCATGTATTGAGTTTGTTTATAACAGGTCTATTCACTCCACAACCAAGTTATGTCCGTTTATGGTACTCTATGGTTTCAATCCTCGTGCTCCAATTGTTTTGTTACCTTTACCACATACTAAAATTGTAAACTTGAATGCTACACAACGTTCTGAGTTTATTCTTAAGTTGCATGAAACTACTAAGTTACAAATTGAAAAAGTGAATGAAAAGTATCGCATTGCTGCCAGCAAAGGTAGGAAGGAGGTAAAATTGGAACCCGGTGATTTGGTGTGGGTTCATTTGAGAAAAGATAGGTTCCCCGATTTGAGAAACTCTAAACTCATGCCACGTGCTGCTGGACCTTTTAAGGTTCTCGAATGTGGCCTAGAGGGGGGGGGTGAATAGGCCTTTTTGAAATTTAGTCGGAACCTACAACACTTAGCAACTTGATCAAATACCGGGAAATCGGACCAGTCCGATAGAGTGCGGACTAGTTCAGTGCGTCCGGACTAGATTGATCAAGTTAGATCAATGATTTCAATACAAGCACAATACGAAGTGGAATAAAGTATGTAAATTGAAAGTATTGAGTCAATGAAATCATGTGTTGTATAAATGAACTCTGATTTGAATGTTTTAACGTAATATGGACAAGATCAAGTAAACCCTAGAATATGACATGAAAAACTTAAGAACAAGATTGACACAAGATTTTATCTCGTGGTTTGGTTCTCACAAAGGCAACCTACGCCCACGTTGAGGAGCCCACGAAAGGACCGGGTCTTCACTGACCCTAACCTCGTCGAATCGCCATGAATACCAATTCTCTTCAACTATCACAAGGGTAAATCACCAAGTTCAAGGGGCCTTCTCACAAGTTGAGGGCTTCCCAAGATTACAAATGAAACACCACCAAGAACACACTCTTAAGATCAACAATGAAGCAACAGGAGTGTGTTAGAGATCAAACCCGAGAGCTCAAACGTGTGGAATCATGTCTCTCCTTTGATCCAAAGTGAATCCTTAAGGGATTGATCTTTCTTGCGTTGGATTGCATGGAGAGATGTGTTTTCTAAGCTCTTGGAGGGTGTGACCGCACAGGGAGTCGAGGGTTGTGAAAGTAGGGTCGTGCATATCTATCTCTATGGTGTTTCCAAAAGTTACCGTTAGGGTTTCGAGGGTCCGAACTAGTCCGTGGTGGAGTCCGGAGTAGTCTGGTTTGCGGCGTGTAGGAAACCCTAAATTCTCAGGAAGATCGGACTTGTCCGGCTTAGGGCGGACTAGTCTGATTTAGGCTTTGGAAAAGTTTGGACTAGTGCGGTTATTTTTGAACAGGTCCGGTTGTGGTGATCTCCTTAGTGAATTGGGATAAGTCCGTATTTAGAGGGCTTTTCTGAATCAGAGAGATTATATAATTAGTCCGTGGTGATTTCAGACTTGTCCGATTTTGTGCAAATCTGTGAAGTGTAGAGGACTAGTCCGCACTGGGGAGGACTAGTCCGATCTTAGTTAGAAAGGTATTGAACTAGTCCGTGGTGATATCGGACTAGTCTGGTCTGTGGAGACTCGGACTATGCAGACAAGTCCGCACTGGGAGGACTTGTCTGATTTTGAAGAGAGGGGTTATCAGACTAGTCCGGATATTATCGGACTAGTCCAGACCTATATAAATTTGTGCAATGATTGAGTTTTCTTATGATTGATCTCTTGGGGTGTGTTTCTCCAACACACTCCACACACAATGATCTAATCTATTTAGCTATTGAGCTCTTGTCCATATAGATCCTCATTCTCCTTTCTTTTTGCGCTTTCTTCATAATTTCTTTTAAGACCTGCGCTCATTTCAACAATTTGGTTAGGATCTCATTTGTTTTTCATAAATCAACCAAAACCCACAAAGGATGCCTAGATGCACTTTCAATCTCCCCCTTTTTGTTGATTGATGACAACCAATTGAGATTTCACAAAAATATGATAAAAATGCAGAATTTTCATAAAGTGTGCACATATGAGTTAGGTATAATTTAAGCAATGAAAACATAGGTCATATGTGCACTCTTTATGGTGGGGTGTAAAACTACGTGAGTGTGAGCAATAATCATGATGTCAGTGAAATAATTGACATCAACATATCGACAACAAGCATATATGTCAATTTCAGAGCAAAATCATAGATTTCATAAATATGAGCATAAATAGTTCATAGCATTTGCATCACAAGACCAAAGTATCAAAAGAGCCTAATATGAAGTCTTACAACCCAAAAGAGACAAAAAGATGCATAAATGAAGCTCTCATCTCTCAACCTACAACTAAGACCTAGTGACTCCCCCTCACTTCGGCCTTCTTGCATGAGGCAAAGATTGCTGCTAAGTACTTCAAGATTCCACTAGGAGACCCTTTTTGCGGAGGGGCCCATGTGGTGGGAGTAGTCCTCTCATCTCCTCTAGCTCTCCTCTGAGCCTCTTCACTTGACACTGGAGATGGGGCAGCTTGGACATTTGCTTGGGAGGGTTCTGGGGCCTCATGGGGGTGTGCTCCACGTCCTTCGCGAACTCGATCCCTGTGACCTTCTCAATCATGAACATCAGGTAAAGGGCACAACCACATGGTCTGTTCAGCGTGCAAGAGATGTTGACCATATCATTCGAGATATAGTCAAAGATGTCAAACTTCCTGTTCTTTCTTATTACTTTCATCAAGGTCCTCAAATAGCCTTGGACACTTCTTGCATCTCCATCTTCTGGTACTATTGTCTTCCTCAGCACCCTATCGAGCACCATGAAGAAAGGCTTCATGTTCTTAGTTGAGGGGGGATTAAACTTCAGGCTGGTGTCATAGAGGAAGTCCATCTTGTCTTTTCCTAAGACACCGATGTTGTGGGTGGGCGACTCATTGTTGCCGGTGTCTTCTAGATGAAGGAGTCTTGCAAACTCATCATAAATGATAGTGTACTTGGATCCATGTGTCATCCAAGTCACTCTCTCTTCATCATCACTAGCAAATAAAGAAGTGGCATAGAACTGAGCTATAATCTCATCATTGTAGTGATATCTAAAGGCAAACAGCTCCTTCTGTCCATGCCTCTCCACTGCATGTGTAACCTCATCAAATGTTGAATAGATTTTTCTCTCAAAGTGATTTAGGTCGATCCACTGGCTGCGGACCACCGGAGTCTTCATGATAAGGTAAACCAAGCTGTAGAATTTTGCATGAAAATTGCTCCAAAACCTAGCGTCAGCAGCCTTCTTGGAACAGCTATAGCAATCAACAAATCTTAGTTTGGAAGCAGTATCGCTTCCCTTGCCATTGAACTTCTCCTCGGAGGGATCTCTGTTTCCCTACCTCGGAGCATGCATCTTGAGAGGGCCGATTGGGCCCGATGCAATTCCCTTCCCTTTGCCCTTCAATTGGCGAAGAGCCGCTGAGCTGGAGCCAGCTGCGTCCTTGGCCTTGGACGCAGGCTTCATGGCAAGCACCTTGCGCCGCACCTGAGGTGGGGAAGGTGCAGACTCGGAGGGGCGCTCTTGCCTCTTTTGAGCGCAAGACTCCAAAGCTCGCGGCAAAAATTTTAGTTCAATCTCATCTTCAAAGTCGGAGATGTTCTCGTTCGACATTGTCCTGATAATGGAAATGCACAATGTATGGATAAGAATTGATGACAATGAATGGGATTGAGGAATGAGAAATTAGGGTTGAGTTTAGAAAAAATTGTACTTGTCCGGTGTACAGGTATAGACTTGTCCAGGGGACCAGACTTGTCCGTACATGGACTGGACTAGTCCAATATTCATCATCTCAAACCCCAACTAGACGTCAAATGGCGATTCCTAATGCAAAACTGGCTCAAGGTAAATGTAATACAGCTAGGAGACATGTATTAACCGAGAGGAACTAGGCTATTTAGTAAACAATGAAGAAAATCACGATTTCTATGGTTTGGGAGGAAATTTTACCGAAGATCCTTAATTCTTGGAGATGGAGGGGTTGAAGTTGAGGAAAAGTCCGTGGTCTTCAATCCCTATACAATGGAGATCGTTTTCCACCAAAACTTGGAGGGATTCAATGGAGAACGGAGGAAATTGCCTTGGGAGCACTTGAGCAAGGAGAGAGAGCGTGGGCAAGTTGTGAGGATGAAGAAGATTAGATCTCGGCGGTGGCTAGGGTTATGGAGTCAAAAAATCGTACTAGTTCGGGGTTTACCAGACTAGTCCGGACTACCGGACCCTCTGCGGACTAGTCTGCTATGTGTGGACTAGTTCGGACAACCACATACTAGTCCGTTGTCACTAGAACAGATTAGTTTAGCCCTTTCGTATATACTTGAAGGTTCTCATAAAAAGTTGGAGGCCTAAACAATCAAGTAATATTGATGAATATGATCATTAAGCATACAACAATCAAGCAATGAACATAATTCATCAAGATTAAGTATTGAAATAGTTTTTTGGGGAAAAATTGAGTGAGATGATTTTCACAACACATTCAACATATTTTGAAGAATCCATACAGTTATGCAAGTTTTCAAGCCACATTCCGAGCATCAAGGATGTTTTGTTCATTTCGGAGCACGCAAAAACGCTTTTCATCAAGTGGCTTGGTGAATATGTCCGCTAGTTGTTTTTCGGTGTTGACATGGGAAATATCTATGTCTCCTTTCATTGAGTGGTCTCTCAAAAAGTGGTGCCGGATGTCTATATGTTTTGTTCTAGAGTTATCAATGGGGTTATGGGCAATCTTAATGGCACTCTCATTGTCACAAAGGAGTGGAATACGGCTCATATTGTAACCGTAATCCCTTAGAGTTCGTCGCATCCAAAGGAGTTCTGCACAACAACTCCCGGCTGCAACATACTCTGCTTCAGCTGTGGATAAGGTAATGGAGTTTTGTTTCTTGGAGGTCCAAGAAACTAGGGATCTACCTAGAAATTGGCATGTACCGGAGATACCTTTTCTATCGACTTTGCATTTGGCATAATCTGCATCAGAGTATCCAATGAGATTGAACTTGGAACCTTTAGGATACCAAAGGCCTAGGTTGGGTGTATGAACTAAATACCGCAAGATTCTTTTTACGACTGTCAAATGACACTCTTTTGGGTTGGCTTGAAACCTTACACACAAACACTCAATATAATGTGTGGCCTAGATGCACATAAGTAAAGTAGTGATGGAGCGATATACCTTTCGATCGACGCTAGGTCCATCTTCATTGAGATCCAAGTGTCCATTTGTTGCCATGGGAGTCTTTATAGGCTTCGCCTTGCCCATTCCAAACTTCTTGAGTATGTCTTGAGCATACTTAGTTTGGCTTACGAACGTCCCTTCCTTTTGTTGCCTCACTTGGAATCCCAAGAAGTATTTTAGCTCTCCCATCATAGACATTTCAAACCTATCTGTCATAATCTTACTAAATTCTTCACAAAAAGATTTGTTTGTTGAACCAAAGATAATGTCATCAACATAAATTTGACAAATAAAAAGATCATTGTCAAAGTGCTTTGTGAACAACGTATAATCTGCTTTACCAATCTTAAAACCATTTTCAATAAAGAAATCTCTAAGACACTCATACCAAGCTCTAGTAGCTTGTTTGAGGCCGTGGAGAGCCTTACGCAGTTTAAAGACGTGGTCGGGGAACTCTTTATCTTCAAATACGGGAGGTTGCTACACATAGACCTCCTCCTTGATTGGTCTGTTAAGGAAGGCGCTTTTCACGTCCATTTGATAGAGCTTGAAATCCTGGTGAGTAGCTTATGCAAGTAATATTCTAATAGATTCAAGCCTAGCTACAGGAGCAAAGGTTTCACCGAAATCCAAACCTTCGACTTGTGAATACCCTTTCGCCACAAGTCGTGTCTTGTTCCTTGTCACCACCCCATGTTTGTCTTGTTTGTTGCAGAAGACCCATTTGGTGCCGACGACGTTCGCGTTGGGTCTTTCGACGAGTTCCCACACCTCGTTATGTTTGAAGTTGTTCAGTTCTTCTTGCATCGCCACCACCCAGTCCGGATCTTTCAATGCATCCTCAATCCCGCGTCGTTCCAAAAAGGACACAAAAGAGTAATGCTCACAAAAATGAGCTATGCGGGATCTAGTTGTTACTCCCTTTTGGATGTCACTGATGATGTTGTCGATTGGGTGATCCCTTTGGACGCATTGGTGTACTCTCGGGTGTGGAACTTGCGGTCTTGTATCTTCATGATCTTCTTCTTCTCCCCCTATATGGTTGCCCTCATTGACTTGTTGATCATCTCCGTCTTCTTGAGGTTGATCTTGTGTGGAAGCTCCCCCTTGATCATTGGCCTCCACTTGTGATTCATCTTCCTCATGCACATGTGGAGGTGGCTCTTGTGGTCAAACATTGCCCAACGCAATTCTTCTCAATACTTGACAAGGAGCTTCTTCTCTATGTAGTACACATGGATCAACTTGCTCTTTTTGAGAGCCGTTAGTTTCATCGAACACTACGTCACGTGCTACTTCAACAAGTCCATAGGTCTTGTTGAAGACATTATAGGTGTAGGAGTTCGAATCATAGCCAAGCAAGAAACCTTCATCGGACTTCGAAGCGAACTTTGAAGTCCTAGGCTTCTTGTTCAAAATATAGCACATAGAACCGAAAACTAGAAAATATGGAATATTAGTCTTGTTGCCCGTGAGTAACTCATGAGATGTCTTCTTGAGTAGTCGATGAAGTTCGAGTCGGTTTATGGCGTGGCAAGCGGTGTTAACTACTTACGCCCAAAACCGATCTGAGATCTTGTATTCATCGAGCATTGTTCTAGCCATCTCTATGAGGGTTCGGTTCTTCCTTTTGGCAACTCCGTTTTGTTGAGGGGAATAAGGTGCTGAAAACTCATGCTTTATCCCTTCTTCTTCTAGGTACTTCTCAACTTGAGTGTTCTTGAACTCTGTGCCGTTGTCGCTTCGAATGTTCGTGATCTTCAATGAGAACTCATTTTGAGCACGCTTGAAGAACTTCTTCAGGGTTCCTTGAGTCTCTGTCTTATCATGCAAAAAGAAAATCCAAGTGAAGCACGAAAAGTCATCATCAATTACTAAGCCATATTTGTTACCGCCAATGCTTATGTAAGCAATTGGACCGAAAAGGTCCATGTGAAGTAACTTGAGCGGTCTTGTTGTAGTCATGACGTTCTTCGCGGGATGAGGTGCTCCAACTTGGTTCCCGGCTTGGCACGTGCTACAAGGCCTGTCTTTCTATAAAACAACATCCTTCAAACCTCGGATGTGATCGCCCTTGAGTATTTTTTGAAGATTCCTCATACCAACATGCACTAGTCATCTATGCCACAGGTAGCCCATGTTGGTCTTTGCAATCAAGCATGTGTCAAGTTCGGTTTTATCTTTGTTGAAGTCAACAAGGTAAAGCTTTCCCTTTAACACACCCTTGAATGCAATGGAACCATCACCCCTTCAAGAGACGGTCAAAACCTCATTAGAGAACAAGCAATTATAACCTTTGTCACATAATTGAGATATGGACAACAGGTTATAATCTAGGGAATCGACATGTAACACATGAGAAAGAGTATGTTGAGACGATATAACAATTTTACCGGTACAGAGCACCTTTCCTTGACTATTGTCTCCAAAATAGATGCCCTCGCTTAGATCCTCATTTTCTTCATACTCAACAAACATCCTTCTTTCCCCGATCATATGGTTGGTGCAACCACTGTCTAGCTCCCATTTTGATCCACCCGAGGAATAGGCCTGCAAAACACATCATGCCATGGTTTTAGGTACCCAAGCTTGATTGGGTCCTCTAAGGTTAGTTACAAGAGATTTGGGCACCCACACATGAGACTTGGTGTTCCCATGGCATGGCGCGACATAATGAGCATAAACTTTACTAAAATTACTTCTCATTAGAACATAGGATGCATCGACAGTCCTAAATAATAGTTGTTGTTGTTTATGAACATAACTAGTCCAGAAAACCGGACTTGTCCGTGTGGATATCGGACTAGTCCGGTGCTCATATGTGTTGACTTTTCTAGCTTGAGAGGAGTTTCCCTTCACAAAGGCAATGCTCTCCTTGTTATTTTTATGGCTTCTAGCATATTGCTTTTCACCATAAGAATACCCAATGCCATATTTGACATTAGGAGGTCTTGTGTCCAAATATGCACTACGTGCATATTTGATCTTCTCTTTGTCAAATATGCAACTTTAGGAAGGATGCTTGTCCTTGGTAAAGGTTGACTTGTCTTTCAAGCTAGTGTCAATTTTAGCACATGGACAAGTAATAGTAGCTTCAGTTTTAAGGGGTTGAGAAGGTGAGTTTGAAGAGGATGAGGGGTCACTTTGTTTGAGTAACTCAACTTGTACCTCAAGGATCTTGTTAACATTGGATAGGTTAGCAAGTTTGTCCTTGATGGTAGTATTTGAGTCGCTTAACTTCAAGCAAGCTTCCTTGCTTGAGGCTAAATCAGGCTCCAGTGATTTGCCTCGCTCCTTTTCAAGTTCGAGAAGCTTGTCAAGTTCAAGATATTCCTCCTTTCGGGAGATAATCATATCTTCTTGACGGTTGATCAACTTCTCCTTTTCAACAAGCTGATCAAGTAGAAATTTCATTTTCGCAGTTGTTTTCTTATCTAAGTTAATGAGCATGTCTTCATTATCACTAGCGACTTCACTTTCACTATAATAGGAATGCAAGGAGGAGGATTCTGTTGTTACCTTTCCTTTACCTTCCTTTGCCATGAGGCAAGTGTCGTTGCCCTTCCATGTGCTGAGAGTTGGGAAGAGGGTAGACTTCTTGGATGTCTTCTCCATGGCTATGCTAGCCATCTCCCCTTCCTCTTCAGATGAGGACTCATCATTTGAGTCCCACTCCTTTCCTAGATGCGCTTGTCCAGCTTGCTTCTTCTTCTTGAAGAATTTCTTTGGTTGAGACTTAGTTCCCTTGGTTTTCTTCTTGTTTTCTTCATACGGGCAATCAGCTATAAAGTGGTCATATTCACCACTGTTATAGCATGCCTGCCTCAACTTCAGTCTTTATTTTTCTTTGAGTTATCCTTCACTCGATTTACCCCCTTGTCTTCTCTTCATCATTATTTTGAATCTCTTCATAAATAGGATCATGTCTTCCTCACCTATGTCGCTGCTCTCATCATCGTTGTCCTCTTCTTGTTAAGCTTCTCAAGCTTCTTTTGATAAGGGTTTGCATGTGGACTTCAAAGCAGCCCCTTTCTTCTTTGCCGAGGTGAGGTCGACAATCTCCTTGACATGCTTTGCTTGCTTTTCCATCATCTCGAAATTGATGATTTTCCCAAGCAGCTCACCCGGGGTCATTTTCTTGTACCCGGGGCTTTATCTAATCATTGAGCACAAGGTGATGCTGTGAGGCATGAAAGCTCCAAGGATGATCTTCACCACCTTGTGATCGTTCCACTTCTTGCTTCCGTATGCTCGAACTTTGTTGATGAGCGTCTTTAATGGGTTGTACATTTCTTGTGGCGGCTCATCTTCTTCTATGGCGAATCTTCCCAATTTGCCTTCGATCATTTCAATCTTTGCTTCTCGCACATGACAATCACCTTCATGTTCAGTTTGCAATGTATCCCAAATTTCTTTCGCAATCTCGAGCCCATCCACCTTGGTGAACTCGTCCCGACTTAGAGAGGATTTAATGACTGCTGCAGCTTGAGCATTCCAATGAATTGCTTGCTCTTGACTTGGTGTAAGCTCTTCATCGTCATCCAAGATATCTATTCCTGCACATACAATATGCCATAAACTGGGATTGAGTGAGATTAAGTGCATTTCCATGATTTGCCTCCACATCAAGTAATCATTCCGGTCAAAATGTGGGGCTTTTCCTAAAGGTATAGACAAATAATGGCTATTGTTAGAATTTAACCGATCTTAGTTCAAAGGATATCGGGAGTAGTCGGTGTGACTACTCCCCTTCTTCTTGTTCTCGATCTTCACTTTCCCTTTGGAGAGGGCTTTCTTCTTTAGGAGTGACTTGAGTTCAAGCATCTCCTCATCGTCATCCTCGAAGTCCTGAATGGTGTCGAGGAGCTTCTCCAGCTTTTGAGCTTTTTCATCTTTAGCCTTCTATTGGTTGAGACTCTTGTGCACATCCTTCATGTCCGACATGTTCTCTTCGAGCGACTAGTCTCTTGCGAAGAGCCCTGCTCTGATACCAATTGAATGTGGCCTAGACAGGGGTGAATAGGCCTTTTTGAAATTTAGTCGGAACCTGCAAAACTTAGCAACTTGATCAAATACCAGGAAATCGGACTAGTCCGATAGAGTGCAGACTAGTCCGGTGCGTGCGGACTGGATTGATCAAGTTAGATCAATGATTTCAATACAAGCACAATACGTAGTGAAATATAGTATGTAAATTGAAAATATTGAGTCAATGAAATCAAGTGTTGTATAAATTAACTCTAATATGAATGTTTTAACGTAAGATGGAAAAGATCAACTAAACCCTAGAATATGATATGAAAAACTTAAGAACATGTTTGACACAAGATTTTATCCCGTGGTTTGGTTCCCACAAAGGCACCCTACGTCCACGTTGAGGAGCCCACTAAAGGATCCGGTCTTCGCTGAACCTAACCTCGTTAAATCGCCATGAAGGCCAATTCTCTTCAACTATCACAAGGGTAAATCACCATGTTCAAGGGGCCTTCTCACAAGTTGAGGGCTCCCCAACATTACAAATCAAACACCACCAAGAACACACTCTTAAGATCAACAATGAAGCAACAGGAGTGTGCTAGAGATCAAACCCGAGAGCTCAAACGTGTGGAATCGTGTCTCTCCTTTGATCCACAGTGATGCCTCAAGAGATTGATCTTTCTTGCGTTGGATTGTGTGGAGAGATGTGTTTTCTAAGCTCTTGTAGGGTGTGACGGCGCAGGGAGTTGAGGGTTGTGAAAGTAGGGCCATGCACATCTTTTATATGATGTTTCCAAAAGTTACCGTTAGGGTTTTGAGGGTCCGGACTAGTCCGTGGTGGAGTCCGGACTAGTTCTGTGTGCGGTATGTAGGAAACCCTAAATTCTCAAGAAGATCTGACTTCTCCGGCTTAGGACGGACTAATCCGATTTAGGCTCTGGAAAAGTTCGGACTAGTCTGGTTATTTTCGGACAGGTCCGACTTTGGTGATCTTCTTAGTGAACTGCGATAAGTCCGCATTTAGAGGACTTGTCCGATTCTTGTCAGAGAGATTATCGGACTAGTCCGTGGTGATTTCAGACTTGTCCGATTTTGTGCAAATCTGTGAAGTGAAGAGGACTAGTCCGCACTGGGGAGGACTAGTCTGATTTTAGTCAGAAAGATATCGGACTAGTCCGTGGTGATATCGGACTAGTTCGGTCTTTGCAGACTCGGACTGTGCAGACAAGTCCGCCCTGGGAGGACTTGTGTGATTTTGAACAGAGGGGTTATCGGACTATTCTGGATATTATTGGACTAGACCGGATCTGTATAAATTAGTGCAGTAAGTGTGTTTTCTTTTGATTGAGCTCTTGGGGTGTGTTTCTCGAACACACTCCATACACAATGATCTAGTCTATTTATCTCTTGAGCTCTTGTCCATATAGATTCTCATTCTCCTTTCTTTTTGCGCTTTCTTTATAATTTCTTTTAAGACATGCGCTCTTCTAAACAATTTGGTTAGGATCTCATTTGTTTGTCATAAATCAATCAAAACCCACAAGGGATGCCTAGATGCACTTTCAGTTCTTGAGAATGTAAATGAAAATTCATATAAACTTGAGTTGCCACCTGAGTTTGGGGTCAGTCCCACATTTAACATTTCAGATTTGAAGCCATACTTGGGTGAGGAAGATGAGCTTGAGTCGAGGACGACTCCAATTCAAGAGGGGAGGATGATGAGGACATCTCTCCTCTGCATACAATGCAAGGACCGATCACTAGAGCACATGCACGACAATTGGATCTCCAGACACGTTCTAATCTTGTCAATTGTTTTTCAGAACTTACGCTTGTTTCCATGCATGTTTTATTGATTACAAACAATGGAGAGGACCAGCAAGGGCTTGGAGGAGTCCAACGAATGAAGGAGGAAGAGATAGGATGTGTACACAAAGGAGGAGCCCAAGTACAACTCGACTTTGACTCCACCTCGGGTTCCAGGAGCTGCCTTCACCAAAACTGACGTCCCGGACACATACATAGTCGTATTTGGACGTTGTATATATGGTTGGAACCGTGATTTCATAAAGCTTCCAAAGGAACCTGCCCCACCTCAAAATTCCTTCTAAGTTCACGGGAATCAGCAAAACAAGTGGGCCTCTAGAATCTGTCCGGTGCTGCGCCACCGTCTTTTGGGCTGCTGGCCCATGTATTGTGTGGAAGCCCGTTAGGGTTTCGTCCAGGGGTCTTGAACGCCCCTAAACTCCTTTTTATACAGCAGCTGTCTCAACATTAGGGTTGGGTTTTGCTTAGATACAATCTGTCATTGAACAGTGTCGCCGATCATCGGTTGTGAGACCCCAAATTCGTGATCAATTCAGTTTTGATTACAACTTCTCTATTCTTGCTTGTGTTCTTGACTACGCTTGAAGGGATAAGCCTTCGTGGCGAGGCCATTCATGTGACACGGATGATAGCCAACGGAGCAGTGGTGTAGTGATTGCGGGGTTTTGTTTGTTTGGAGCCTTGGATCATCAACGTTGAGATCTCCACCCAATCAAGTTTACCATAACCTTCAGAAGATCGGGACTCATCCTCCAATCATTACCGGGTTAGATGAACTTGTAAGTTCACTTTATTGAATTCAAAATATGGCTATGCCTACATTATTCGATCTAAATTTAATAAAATAAAAATTTGGAATAAAACTAAACTAAGGTACTAAGAATCCTATGCGGTCGGGACATCTAAAATATGGAGCGTTGTAGATGTCGAGCTTCCCGACGGCATTGCATATGCACTGCAGCTTGGCGCCCATGCCACAGTGAACACCATCAATCTCCTCCTTGGGGATATGAGTTCATCCTTCAGTCCTTCCCTCTCAATGCGCCCTTCAGCCACTAAGTCCGATAGCTTCTTCTTCTCCAAACGGAGAGAAACTAACTCCTTAGAAAGTCGTGCCACTACAGTGGCACAAGGAGATTTCCCGTCGTCCTCAAATTGGCGAGGTGGCCCTCTGTGACACCCGGTTTCAAAAATGAATCAAGCATAATGCATATGCGTGCCCAGGATGTTAAAAACACATACACAACTGATTCACAAAAAATAAATAGATATAAACCATGTCTCACATAATAACACTAATAATAGTACTTTATTACAAACCAAATAGTCTTGAATACAATCTCTAATCAACTTCAGCAGAAAACACTAAACACTAATGACTCCAAACTCCACAGGTAGGTTTGATAGTAACACACACGCCTAGTACTCCACAAATACCTCTTGGTACTCCACCTGGTTGCCTGCGTCTGGATTTGTTGGGGGAATAGCAAGGGTGAGCACATGTCGTACTCAACAAGTGTGGGAAAGAATGACATATAGCTTAAACAAGACATAGTAATGAACAATGGCTAATTGCATAAAAGTACTTTCAAAACAGTTGAAAACGCAATTATATGATCATTAAGTGAGGTCCTTCCCAAAATAACCCAAGTACCATTAATTTCATGTCCAATGCCATGATATTAACATAAATAACCAAAACCATCATTAATATGCCATATTCAACTCATAAATGCTCATTTACCTTAGTTTCATCAATTCCGTATACCAAAGCCATTTAATCAACCAATACCAATTCCCAATTCAATTTCTGCAATTAAACCAAGTCAAAGTCCATAACTCTCATCATGTGAGGGTCCAGGTTGCTCATGTTTGGGAGCACGGCTATCATGATAGTTTTAAATACACTCTGCAGATGTTGTACGAGTTTACCCACAAGTTCGTGATTTCATCAGCTTTCGATGACTATGGAATCTGAATTATGTTGTCTCACACTTTCTTAGGTGTGTGGCCAAGAGATCACAAAATCGCCTTTACAAAGTGATTACTATCCTATTTAGATCCCATTGAGTTTAACCGGTGGTGATGTCTCCAACTGAGCACATCCAACCAAGGGCCCCCTCTTGAGCCATTTGGATCTCAGGGTAGTCCCACCAATCTCTACAAACCCATCCGACTACACCTTCCCCGAGCATTCTTAATAGTCCAAATAGTCCTGGAAAAATACTAATTAGTCAGCTAAATCACACCCATACTTGAACCTGTGGTGGCACTATAAATCCTGGATGGTCGCTCCAGAACCGGTCCTTAGGTATAAAGCAAGCAAAACAACCAGTCCAACCCATTCCACATAACTGGCTTGCATAGATCCCTAGTCACCATGTTGCTAAAGGGTCATTAATATCATTTTTCATCATTCATGGATCCAATAGTTCATAATTAAGAATTATAGTTGATTCCCAAACCCAATTGAGCATTGCGAAGCAAAAAGTGTAAAATACCCTTTCTGACTCTCTACATTGTGTTCAAGTGACAAGAGTGGTCATACGAAACTAGTAAACTCCTACGATTGGGTTTTCCCATGAATTTTGACACAAGCATGCAATTTTGCAAACAAAACATTTAAAATGAGATCAATATGGTCAAGGACACTTGCCTTGCACCTGAGCTTGATTTGGATCAAAGACTTCCAAACTCTGGTTCTGCTGGTCCTCGAAAGCATTCTATAAGGCAACACCTTCTATTTCGAGTGACAAACATGCAAAACACACAATTCAACAAAATAATGCTCATATAGTACCCAATATGTCATGATATGCATGATTAATGCAATTATGAGGTAAAACTTGTTAATGAGTTCCTAACAATGTTTACTAACTAGTTAAAATAGTTTCTAACAAGTTTGGATAGGTTTGGAATTGATTTGAGTCAATTCAGAATTAATTTATCACACCCCATATTCAAATACCGGACTAGTCCGGTTTCAGGGGCAAGATTAGTCCGCACTACGCAGACTGCAAAATTACGATTTTTCTGATTTGCGAGAATTGGGGTCGAATTGACGTAGAAAATTGGATGTATAGGGTATACCACATATTTTGGGATCCATAGATCAAGATTTTGGTGTGAGGCTTGAATCTTGGCAATTA
Organism: Tuctoria greenei; assembly: GCA_036927565.1. Classification (NCBI taxonomy): domain Eukaryota; kingdom Viridiplantae; phylum Streptophyta; class Magnoliopsida; order Poales; family Poaceae; genus Tuctoria; species Tuctoria greenei. The sequence goes on along the minus strand of JAYESD010000008.1, from coordinate 159,735,887 downwards.
GGGTTGATGAAGATGAGTTGATGAAGCTTTGTTGATGAGAATCGTCAATTCGTCAAAAAGTTGATGAAGATCGATCTTGGTTGGCCCTTCTCCCTCTTCTCCTCCTTCTCCTTGCTTCTGGACTTGATTTTAACGTCGGCAACAAGGCAAAAGTGGCAACAAGTGTTTTCAATTGGGGTGGAGAGGTGTGGGGTATTGAGTTGTTTATATAGGGGTAGAGTATTAGGGTATTGGGGTGAATTCCAAGTGGAATTCGGTGGGCGATGTGTAGGGGCCGTGGTGGGGTCCAATTGGGCTCCTCTGAGGTTGGGCATGAAGTTGTTGGGCCCAAATTAGGCAATTACCCAAAAATAAATCATGCAGAAATAAAAGAATCCGAGTTGATTCCTGGAGGTCGGACTAGTCCGCAGTACGGACCGGACTATTCCGTTGGGCAACAGAGAAAAATCGAACAAGTATGACCGGATAAGTCCGGGGAACATTAGAGAATAAATAGAACTAGTCCGCACATTTTGCCGGACAAGTCCGGACTCTGAAGAAGACTGAATTTTCCTAATCGAAAATAGGGTCACCGGACTAGTCTGGGGTTATGGTTGGACAAGTCTGCACTTCTGAAGAAAACTGGATTTTCTGAAGAAAGGATCAGGATACCGGACCAGTCCGGTCCAGAGGCCAGACAAGTTCGCACCCTGACAGACCGTAATTTCCAGTTTAGCCTTAAATTCGTTTTAATCTTGTTATTTTTTTCATGGATTAATGTTAAACATGTATGAGGATGTTGTGCAATGCATTATGCCTGAAAATAAGGGTGTTACAAACCTACCTCCCTTAAAATGAATCTCGCCCTTGAGATTCAACGTGAAAGGTAAAAGATAGGGAAATTCTTTCTTGAGATCATCTTCTCACTCCCATGTTGCTTCTGATTCTGTATGATGCTTCCCTTGCACTTTGCACCATCGAATCACCTTGCTCCTTATGACCCTCTCCTAGGTGTCCAGAGTTTTGACGGGTTGCTTGGCATAGTTTAAATCTTCCTCAAGCTCCAAATCTTCCATCGGTACTTGCTCTTCAAAAACTCTCAAACACTTCTTGAGCTGAGAGACAAGAAAAACATCATGTACATTGGAAAGATGTGCTGGCATATCCAGTTTATAGGCTACTTCTCCCCATTTGTCCAAAAACTTTAAAGGTCCGATATAGTGAGGTGCCAACTTTCCTTTGACATTAAACCTCTTGTGACCACGAATAGGTGATAGTTTGAGATATTCGAAGTCTTCCACCTAAAAAGATTAGCTTCTTCGTCTATTATCCGCGGACCCTTCTATCTTGACTAAGCAGCCCTTAAGTTCTCATGGATGGTCTACACTTGCTTTTCGACCTCTTGGATAACATCAGGTCCAAATACTTGAGTTTCCCCTGTCTCATTCCAAAACAAGGGTGTTCTACACCTTCTCCCATACAATGCTTCATACAACGACATTTTCTGACTTGCATGATAGCTGTTATTGTAGGAAAATTCAGCATATGGCAGACTTTTGTCCCAGCTTCCTCCATACTTTAGCACACAAGCCCTTAGCATGTCTTCCAAAACTGATGTTCAGCTTTGACTCCTTGGCAAACATCACATAATGCAACATATTCTGTTATTTCCCTTTTCATACCATCTCACCAGTAGCATGTCTTCAGGTCCTTGTACATTTTTGTACAGTCGGGATGGATAGAGTAAAGTGAGTCATGTGCCTCCTTCAATATCAACTGTCAGAGATGCTTCTCGTTAGGCACAACAATCCATTTTCCAAGCCATAGAGTACCATGGTCATCCACATCAAATCTGAATTCTAACCCTACTTGGATCTTTCCCTTGATTTCCTGGATTTCCTTGTCCTTCATTTGACCTTCTCGAATCTCTTGTTCTATGGTTGGATTCACTTCCATTGCTCCCATCTCATTCACAAATCCAAGATTCAACCGTTCAAACTCCTTGCATAGCTCGGAAGGCAACTCCCTTACGGTAAGCTGGTGGCTTTCTCCCTTTCGACTCAAAGCATCAGCCACTACGTTGGCCTTTCCTGGATGATAATTGATTCCCACATCATAATCCTTAATGAGTTCCAACCATCATTGTTGCCTCAAATTCAGGTCCGTTTGCGTGAATATGTACTTGAGGCTCTTATGATCCTTATAAATCTCACATCTATGGCCAAGAACATAATGTCTCCAAATATTCAATTCATGCACTAAAGCTGTGAGTTCGAGATCATGCGTCGGATAGTTCTACTCATGTTTCTTCAATTGCCTGGAGGCATAAGCTACTACTCGGCCTTCTTGCATCAATACACAACCAAGTCCTTGACTTGAAGCATCACAATAAATGTCAAAGCTCATGCTTATGTGTGGCAACGTCAGTACTGGCGCGGTTGTTAATCTATTCTTTAATCCCTCAAAATTGTCCTGACAAGCTTGAGACCACATGAAATGCTTTTCCATCATTAACAGTTCAGTCATGGGCTTCACTATCTTGGAAAAGTCCTTAATGAATCGATGGTTATATCCAGCCATTCCATGAAAACTCCTGATTTCCTTCACATTCTACGGCGGTTCCCACTTTAGCACATCTCTAACCTTTCCTCGGTCGACTGACACTCCTCCTCTGGAGATAACATGTCCTACAGGACATGTTATCTCCAGAGGAGGAGTGTCAGTTGACCCAGTAAAGTAATCAAGAAAATCAAGAAAATGAGTTCTGTTGATTTCAAAAAAAATCAAGAGGTTTTGTTATTTGAATGTGAGTGGTTTGATCGGCCTCGTTCCGGTGAGAGCCAAAGCATAGGCTACAAAATGGATCGATATGGAATGATAGATGTTGACACTACTATTTCTCAATTTAAGTATGAGCCTTACATTCTAGCCACCAGAACAAGTTTTTTACGTTAGAAGTCTAAAGCAACCTAAATGGGCTACAGTTGTTAAAACGAAGCCACGAAACCTTTTTGCAATGCCCCATGGAGACAGTGAAAATAATGTCACTAAGACGATGGAGGCTGAGACATTATTTGATGATCGAAGGCTTACTGATATAAATGAGGATATGACCACATGGGATTGGAATGAGAATGACATTGACGGAGCAACCGGTGATGCTTCCGCTCTTTCAAATGAAGATGACGACGACGACGACCACGATGATGATGATACATATATTAATGATGGGATTGTACCTCCAATATTGAGGGAGGACAGCGAAGATGATGATTTTTTCATATAGGTACTGTGTGAGCTAATTGTACGTGAACTATGTAATGCAACATTTGTGTTCCGTGGCGGTAGATCTTAACGCCACCAACCGGTATCCTAATACAACGACTGTGTTTCGTGGTGATAGATCCTATCGCCACGAACTTGTGAATCGTGGCATAAGTTCCTAATGCAACGTTTGAGTTTCGTGGTGATAGATCCTAACGCCACAAACTGGTGAATCGGGGCAAAATTCCTAATGCAACGATTGTGTTCTGCAGTGATAGATGCTAACGCCACAAACTATTGAATCGCGGCAACAGATCCTAATGCAATGATCGCGTTCCATGGCGATAGATGCTAATGCCACGAACTAGTGAATTGTGGCAACATATTCTAATGCAATGATTGTGTTCTGCGGCGATAGATGCTAACGCCACGAACTATTGAATCGTGGCAACAAATCCTAATGCAACGATTGGGTTCCATGGTGATAGATGCTAATGCCACGAACTAGTGAGTCATGGCAACAGATTCTGATGCAACAATCGGGTTCCGTGGCGATAGATGCTAATGCCACAAACTAGTGAATCGTGGCAACATATTCCAATGCAATGATCGGGTTCTGTGGCGATAGATGATAACGCCACGAACTATTGAATCGTATCAACAGATCCTAAAGCAACGATCGGGTTCCATGGTGATAGATGCTAATACCACGAACTAGTGAATTGTTGCAACAGATCCTAGTGCAATGATCGTGTTCCATGGCAATAGATGCTAATGCCACGAACTAGTGAATCATGGAAACAGATTTGTGGCGATAGATCCTAATGCCACGAACTAGTGAATCGTGGCAATAGATCCTAGTGCAACGATTGTGTTCCGTGGCGATAGATGCTAATGCCACGAACTAGTGAATCGTGGCAACAGATTCGTGGCGATAGATCCTAATGCCATGAACTAGTGAATCGTGGCAACAGATCCTAATGCAAGGATCATGTTCTGTGGCAATAGATGCTAATGCCATGAACTAGTGAATCGTGGCAACATATTTGTGGCGATAGATCCTAATGCGACGAACTAGTGAATCGTGGCAACAGATCCTAGTGCAATGATTGTGTTCCGTGGCGATAGATGCTAATGCCACAAACTAGTGAATCGTGGCAACAAATTCATGGCGATAGATCCTAATGACACGAATTAGTGAATCGTGGCAACAGATCCTAATGCAACGATCGTGTTCCGTGGCGATAGATGCTAATGCCACGAATTAGTGAATCGTGGCAACAGATTCATGGCGATAGATCCTAATGCCACAAACTAGTGAATCGTGGCAACAAATCCTAATGCAACGATCGTGTTTCGTGGCGATAGATGCTAATGCCACAAACTATTGTGTCGTGGCAACAGATTCGTGGCGATAGATCCTAATTCCACAAACTAGTGAACGTGGCAACAGATCCTAATGCAACAATCATGTTCCGTGGCAATAGATGCTAATGCCACGAACTAGTGAATCGTGGCAACATATTCGTGGCGATAGATCCTAATGCCACAAACTAGCGAATCATGACAACAGATCCTAATGCAACAATCGTGTTCTGTGGCGATAGATGCTAATGCCACAAACTAGTGAATCGTGGCAAAAGACCAAGCTTACTGTAACGACTTAGTATTCATTGTAGTACAATCGTTGCAACAGGGCGGAATCCTTGTAGTGCTAGGAATGATATCTCCCTCAACCAAAATTGGCACTTGTTAAACTTGGCATAGAACTGGTGCTCTCGTAGTTTCTACAACGTCAGCCTTAAATGCTCTTCGTGCCCCTCTTCACTTTTCGAGTAGATCATGATGTCATCAATGAACACTACTACGAGTTTATCCAAATACTCCATGAAGAACTTATTCATGAGATACATAAAGTATGCGGGTGCATTAGTCAATCCAAAAGACATAACGGTATACTAATAGGATCCATACCGTGTCCTAAAAGATGTCTTAGGTATGTCTGATGGTCTAATCTTCATTTGGAAATAACCCGATCGAAGATAATTATTAGAGAATATTCTGGCTCCCTTCATTTGATCGAACGAGTCCTCTATGCATGGCAGAGTGTACTTAGTCTTAATTGTCACCTCGTTGAGAGACTGGTAATCCACACACATTCTCTTGGATCCATCCTTCTTATCTATGAAAAGCACTGGCACTCACCATGGCGACGAGCTTGGGCGTATAAACCCTTCTCTAATCGCTCTTGAATTTGTTTCTTGACCTTTGCTAATTCCTTAGGAGGCTTCCTATATGGCCTCTTTGCTATAGGTGCAGTTGTAGGTATTAAATCAATGACGAACTCGATGTCACGATTAGGTGGCATACCTAGCAATTCCTTAGGAAACACATCTGGATACTCACGAACAATCGAAATTTCCTCCAAGGTTACTCCTTCTGCATGATTTACCATTGCCTTCTTGTATGTTGGTTGAACTGCCTTGAACTCTACAATGATTTCTTCCTCATTTGTCAATTGCACTGTCCGAGTAGCACACTGAATCACTCCGTTGTGCTTCTTTAGCCAATCCATTCCAAGTATGATGTCCAAGCCTTGCGAATTCAGGACTATAAGGTTTTCAACGAATTCTACCCCCCTTATGGAAATACTTACTTTTGGACATATTACATTTGTCCTCATCTCTCCCTTAGGAGATTTAACCAATAAAGTAAACTTCAGGAATGATATGGGCAATCTATGCTTTGCAACATACTTTGATGAAATGAATGAATGTGATGCTCCAGAATCAAATAGTATAGTCGCGGGGTTGGAGTTTGCGAGAAACATACCAATAAAAACATCTTCAGCTTGCTGAGCCTCTTCTGCATATACATGTTTCACCTTGCCACGAACAAAATTTTGTGGTCCACGGTTTCCTTGAGCTCCTCCTCCATTGGGTCTAGGATTTGGCCTTGGAACATTGTTCATCTGTCCTTGACTTCATTTTGGGGATTGAGTTGCAAAATTTTCTGTCTGACCAAAAGCATAGCAAGTCTTTCCACCCGTGGCGCCTGCAAAGTTAGGGTAAGGCTGGTTTTGAGCATAAGCAGGCACATTTGGGCGTGGTGCAGGCTGTATAGGTAAGTGAGGTGCTTGCATGGGCGGCCGTTGCTACATTGGCTGTTGCGGTCACGGCGGATAAGAAAGGCGTTATGCAGCAACAGACGGGTTGTAATATGGTGCAGCGGGCGGAGTATAGCGTGGACGGACATTGCTTCCTTGTGGTTGTCCCTGATATGGCGTCTTCCTCTTGTGCTCTAGCTGCATCTCAAAAATCTTGTTCTCAACCACAATGGCCTTGTCAACCAGCTTCGGGAAGTTTGCATATTCAGAATTGAGCAACTAAACCGGAATTTCATTGTTGATACCTCTCATGAACAAATATTGCTTCCTATTATTAGTACGGATGTCTTCTAGAGCATATCGAAACAGTTGGGTGAATTTATTGAGATACTCACTCATGCTCATCCTTCCTAGTTTGAGGTTTTCAAATTATTGCCTTCTCAGTATCATGACTCCCTCTTGCAACTTTTGAGAATGAAACTTCTCCTTGAATTTAGCCAGGTGATTCTCTATCGATTTTCATAGGCATTGCATATATATTCCCACCAATCTGCAGCAGCTCCAGTCAACTGGTGTGAGGCAAAAAGAATCTTCTCTCTGTTGCCGCATTAAACAATAGCAAGTTTCTTCTCAACGGACTTCAGCTAGTCATCAGCTTCCATAGGGTATGTGGCTTGAGCAAAGGTAGGCGGCCTGGTCCTCATCAACTCTCCCAAATGGTTGTGGGGTGGAGGGTGTGATGGTGGTGGCGGCATGTGGGGCTGATTGTTGTTGCCAGCTTGCAGCTATCCCATAATCTGTATCATGGTATGCATGAGCTGGTTCTGCATGGCCAATAGCTGCTCAAGGTTGATAGCTCCATAGGCAAGTCTCTGGTTGTTCTGAGGTACTTCGTTGCCCTCCTCCTCACCATTGGCATTCCTCTGGTTGCGAGTCCTCGGCATCTGTTGGTGAAAGAATAGTAGATACGAAAGAATTTAGAATTTGAAAAGAAACGCCCCAACTATATGCATCAAGGTACATGTAACTAAACAACTCATTTATTAATACTATAACCCTATTAGGGGATGTGGACATGGATCCCACAACTCTCTACTACGTGTGGATGTGGACAAAATGTTAGACGTCCCACAACTCACACCAAGCACATAATCACAAGCACACACCAAGAAAATCCAGCACACCACACTAAACACAACTAAAACGATCTAAACGCCTTTATAATTTCTAAACAGGAGACCTAAACTAAATTATGTGAGCTTTGGCTGTGAGGCAGCGAGGCATACATGGGCGAACGCCAAGATGAGGTTGCCATCCATGTAGGCGCTGGAGAAGTTGATACACCATCGACCTCCGCGGTGGCACAGACTTCCTCTTGCTTCTCAATGACGATCAGTCTCTTACAGAGGTAACGAATCTCTTCCATTTCATCAGCATAGCGATTTCCCAAATTCACCAATACTTCCTGAGATCTGACAATGGCACGAGAACTAACTTGACCTCCATCTTGCGGTCTTGAGATCTCCCTTGTCCCCTTCTTGTGTTGCGGGTGTAGTGCACAACTAGTATCTCCATCATGCTCCCAATAGATGTGGCACAATCTAGTAAGTGCATCCCAAGCAACATCAACAATAGTCTGCTCCCAGGTCGCTCTCCATGTTGAGGCAAAGTGTCGGGTGACTACCTCGTCTTTTGTGAGAACAGTAACTTGAGCCCTCTATTCTTCACGTCCATGGCGATGAATCCTCTTAACATAGTACTCCAGGTGCATCCTACATAGATCAAAGAACTTCTTCAATTGCTTAGCTGCAAATCCTCCGTCAGTGCCGTTGGAACAAAATTCTTGGGCATCATGGTAAACTATGCATTTGTCCCCCATCCTGGCTTCACTTGGTTGCAATGCATTCCCTTAAGCTTCAGGTACCTCCTCTTGTACATTTAGTCCCTCCTGAACCCGTTGCTCCTCCTCATGAGATTCCTCCTCTTCTTGGTCTTCGTCTTCATTCTCCTCATGTGCTTCACCTTCCTCTTCCTCACTATCATAGATTTCCACCATTTCAGGATCTTCCTCTTCATCATTATCGTAGAATTCCACCATCTCAGGGTCTTCCTCCCTTGTGTTAGAGTGCTCATGCTCAACTACTTTTGCGTGAGAACTCACTTCTTCCTCTTCTTGGACTGGTTCAATGCTAGGCTCCTTGTGAGGCCTAAGCTTGCTTCCAAGGGGTGGCAAATGAGCTCTCTTGCGGGTGTCATTTTGATTTGAGCCATTTATTGGAAAACATAAGGAAAATAGTGGAAAACAAAAATATTAGTTCTGAAATCGAAGCAGCCATACATCAAGATGAGAAGACGTGCATTTGCTCAAAAAGATGGTGAAATAGCAAAAATTGCAGCAATAGCAAAAACACAGGTTTCCCCACTTATAGTTAGTGGAAGGCAAAAATAGTGCAAAACTGGCTAATTTTGAATAGGAAAAAAGTCCTAAGTGATTTATGGTGTCCATTCTACCTAGGCTTGCGTCCTACGGTCAAACACGGCTATGATACAAATTTGTGACACCTGGTTCCGAAAATGAACCAAGCATAATGCATATGCGTGCCCAGGATGTTTAACACACATACACAAGTGATTTACAAATAATAAATAGATATAAACCATGTCTCGAATAATAACACTAATAATAGTACTTTATTACAAACCAAATATTATCTAATACAATCTCTAAACAACTGCAGCGGAAAACACTAAGCACTAATGAACGCAAACTCCACAGGCAGGTTTCATGGTAACACACGCGCCTAGTACTCAAATACCTCCTGGTACTCCACCTGGTCACTTGTGTCTGGATTTCTTGGGGGAACAGCAAGGGTGAGCACATGTCATACACAGCAAGTGTGGGAAAGTATGACATGTAGCTTAAAAAAGGCATGGTAATAAACAATGACTAATTGCATAAAAGTGCATTCAAAACAGTTGAAAATGCAATTATATGATCATTAAGTGAGATCTTTCTAGAAATAACCCAAGTACCATTAATTTCGTGTCCAATACAATGATTTTAACACCAATAACCAAAACCATCATTAATATGCTATATTCAACTCATAACTGCTCATTTACCTTATTTTCATCAATTTCGTATACCAAAGCCATTTAATCGACCAATACCAAATCCCAATTAAATTTCAACCATTAAACCAAGTAAAAGTCCATAACTCTAATCATGTGAGGGTCCAGGTTGCTCATGACCGGGAGCACGGCTATCATGATAAGTTTAAACACAAAATGCAAAGGTTGTACCACTTTACCCACAAGTTCGTGATTTCATCACCTTTTGATGACTATAGAATCTCAATTATGTCGTCTCACACTTCCTTAGGTGTGTGGGCAAGAGATCACAAAATAGCCTTTACAAAGTGATTACTAGCCTATTCAGACGCCAGTGGGGGTTCACCGGTGGTGATGTCTCCAACTGAGAACATACAACCAAGGGCCCCCTCTTGACTATTCGGATCCCAGGGTAGTCCCACCAATCTCTACCAACCCATCCGACTACCCCTTTCTCCAAGCATTCATAATAGTACAAATAGTACTGGCAAAACAATAATTAGTCAGCTAAGTTGCACCCATACTTGGTCCTATGGTGGCACTGTAAATCCTGAATGGTCGCCCCATGAACCAGTCCTTAGATCTAAAGCAAGCAAAACCACCAAAACAGTCCAACCCATTCCACATAACCGACTAGCATAGATACCTAGGCACCATGTTGCTAAAGGGTCATTAATATCAATTCTCATCATTCATGTATCCAATAGTTCATAATTAAGCATTACAGTTGATTACCAAATCCAATTGAGCATTGCGAAGCAAAAAGTGTAAAATACCTTTTCCGACTCTCTACATTGTGTTCAAATGACAAGGATGATCATACAAAACTAGTAAACTACTACGATTGGGTTTTCCCATCAATTTCGACACAAGCATGCAATTTTGCAAACAAAACCTTTAAAATAGGATCAATATGGTCAAGGACACTTGCCTTGCTCCTGAGCTTGATTTGGATCAAAGACTTCAAAACTCTGGTTCTGCAGGTCCTCGAAAGCACTCTCAATGGCAACACCTTCTATTCTGAGTGACAAACATCCAAAACACATAATTGAATCAAATAATGCTCGTATAGTACTCAATATGCCATGACATCCTTGATTAATGCAATTATGAGGTAAAACTCGTTAATGAGTTGTTAATAATGTTTACTAACTAGTTACAATAGTTTCTAACAAGTTTGGATATATTTGGAATAGATTCGAGTCAATCCAGAATAAAATCAGCACGCTCCAAATTCAAATACCGAACTACTCCGGTTTCAGGGGCCGTTCTAGTCCGCACTACGCAGATTGCAAAATTAGGATTTTTCTGATTTGCGAGAATTGGGGTTGAATTGACGTAGAAACTTGGATGTAGAGGGCATACCATGTGTTTTGGGATCCAAAGATCATGATTTGGGCGCAAGACTTGAATCTTTGCGATTAGGATTTATTTTAAATCCCACATGTTTCCAATGTGAATAGCAGTTAAGGATTAAAAGCAAGTGAAGAAAAATAGAATTATATTCACATACAATGATGAACATTTTATAATGAGGTGAACTTAAAAATCTTTTTCTACCTCATGCTCAGACTTTGTTAACATGACAATTGGACTTCACCAATGGTCTTAGAATAATTCAAATAGCATCTCTGCAAAGTTTGAAAAATTCTGGAACCAAATTTGCTCGGACTTCTAACAAAATTATTCAAAGTATAGGATCAAAATTTTTCTTTGGTCTTCTAATATTTTAACTAGACTTTGTTCAAAGATTCAAGAATTTTGAAGCAAGTTTCCATTGACACGCACTTAAAGTTTAATTCCATGTCGACTTGAAAAGTTGACGTGTACTTAACTTTGTCCAAATCAATTCCAAATTGTTCCAGAGGTCTCTTTTGGTTCATAATAATTAACTTCAAATTTTCAAGATTTTGAACTTCATTTGCTATTTTATTTGAGACGCATAGCAAATTTGAGCCATATTTAAATTCAAATTTTGAATTCTGTTCAAACTTATGTGAACATAAGATTTGAACACACCATCATGATCAGCATGACTTGTTTGACTTATCCATGAAGTTTCACAATTTTTAGAGCTCATTTACTATTTTAAATTGAATTTACAAGTGAGCTGTACATTGAGGTGGCTAGTGAGACCCACTGGTCAGCTTCTACCCACACGCAGCCGCAAAACAGAGCCCGCTGCTCGCGCCAGCGCTAGCGCTGCATGCTCCAGCGTGACAGCGTGTGAGCTGACCTCGCCAGCTCACCAGCTTGACTACGAGGCGCCCTGATCCATCTACTACACTCCTTGATCTTTTTCTAACCGTGAGGAACGACGTACGGCTCTCTCGCTCTTGTTTCTCTCTCTTGCGCGCAAGAGCACCGCCCTCTCTGTTCTTCGATTTTGCCGTCGATTGAGCCCGTGTTGCGCCGAGGTGCAAACATAGAAAAGTGGCACAACCTCCCTGTCTATCTTATCCATCGATTGGTTCATTGTTTCATGCCTTGTGTTGTTGTATTTCGAGTTTTTCTCACCGCCGACGGGAAGGTCAATAGATCCCTGGAAGAGATGAAGGGCTTAAGGACTGCAGACTCCCTACAGATTTGGGAGTTCCTGGGCAAGGCCAACGATGCGCTGACACCGATGGGTTTCAGCCCCGTGCGCCCGGATGATCCGGAGCCGGAGCCGGACCTAGCGCCGCAAGCGTTGAGCGCAGCAGGTAGCAAGCTCTCCAGGGTGGGCGATGTCATCGCGGACCAACTGGAGGTTGAGGGGCAATCCCTAGCGAAGAACGTCGCAGAGTATGTGCTGACATGCTACACCAGCCGAAACTCCCAATTTCCTCTGGACCCAGTGCTTGAAGGCCCCGTCGAAGGAGAAGGCGAAGCTACCCGAGCCAGCGTATCAGAGGTCGCCCAGAAGGTCGCCCAATTCTTCCATAGTGTCTAGGACCATCTCCGTACTTCTCACTTATATTTTCTCTTCTTTTTCCTCAATTTTGTAATCCCTTGTCTCCAAATGTAATCTCTTGTCTCCAGATAAATGAAATCCCTAAATTTTGCGAATTTCACTTTTTTGTCTTCAACACTTTTATCTTCACTTGGCCCCCTGGTAGATGTACACAATTTAATTATGAACATGTACCAAGAGGATATCGTGCATTGTTGAAGACTCTTTTGCTCTAAACTTGTAGAATTTAGGTTTGAAGTCTTCGATAGTGAAGGTCCCCTGAGGTTGTCGGAGCTTAGAAGCTCCGGCATTGTCTATTGCTGGAGCTTAGTAGCTCCGGCAACAGTCTCTATCAACGCTTAGAGCATCGATAGTTAACCCTTCGGGGTGTCGGAGCTTAGTAGCTCCGGCAGTGACCTTTGCCAACACTCAGTTTGTTGGCAGCAGACTCCATTTGCGGGGTCTTGTCACCATCTTTTATTCGGCGTCGACGGCTGGCCCCCTTAGGGGAGTCGGAGCTTAGTTAGCTCTGGCTTTTCTCCATCAACGTGGATTTTATTTTTCCTGCACACTTAAGCCAAGAAAAATAGTAAAATTTGTTTCTTGTCTATAACTTCATCGCGGCTTATGACTCTCAAGAAGATTTTAAGTCAAACGCGATTCTAAATACAACCGAATGTGATGCCTTTTCTTTTAGATCCAATAGTACACGGACCCGTCTTACTTCAGCCTACCGGGGTGTAGGTAGAGTGGCGTACTTAGGGTGCTTGACCAGGCTAAGTCGATAGCACACTCCGGCCCTAGATTGGCTTGGCGGCTTTCAGACGAGTTGGCCATGAATGATATTTGAATCCAAAAGAACTGACAATACAACTCGACTTGTATATAAACCGGTCGAACTAAAATTTCTTAAGAATTGCACGTCTTCGTTATAGACAAGAAAGAGAAAAATAAAAATGTTGAGCCTGTACAAAATAAATGCATGTGGAGTCTATTTCACATGAAAATGTCTTTCATTATAGGTCCGGGGTACAGGGGAAACAAGTACACTCTTAGGTTACGGAACCAGGCTAAGCGTGTTTCATTTCTCGTTTGACCCAGGGTAGTTAGCCACACTTTTAGTCTGGAGACTGTGACAAGTGCTGCATGAACATTGCGGACCTTTCGGGAAAGGTCCGGCTGTTCTCCCGGAGGAACTACCCGACTCTGTACAATGACTCTATAACATACATCTCAAGTTACTCAAGACTCACCTCCGTGGTGTTAAGTGTAGAACTTACGGAGGTGCTCGATGTTCCAAGGATTTGGGAGAGGTATCCCATCCTCAGTAGCCAAGCGAACGCTTCTAGGACGGGATACTTTAATCACTCGGAAGGGCCCCTCCCAGCCGGGGGAGAGTTTGTTTAACCCTTCTCTGGATAGTATTCTCCGTAGCACCAGATCGCCTTCCTCGAGCTGTCGGTTGTGTACATGCCGCTGGTGATAACGCCGTAGAGCTTGACGATATCGGGCATTCCGAACAGCTGCTTGGCACCTTCCCTCCTCAAGGAGGTCTAGGTCTTCGCGCCGTAGCTGGTCCTGCGCGGCTTCGTCGAAGGTCCGGACCCGGAGCAAACCCAAGGTGATATACGGAGGAAGTATTGCTTCAGCTCTGTACACCAGAAAGAAGGGTGTTTCTCTAGTTGACCGATTTGGAGATGTCCTGTTGGCCCATAGAGTGGGCGGAAGCTCTTCGATCCAGTTGGCTCCATGTTTCTTCAAACGCTCATAGGTGCGCGTTTTGAGTCCTTTAAGGATTTCAGCATTTGCTCTCTTGGCTTGGCCATTGCTGGCTGGATGAGCTACGGAGGCGTAGCAAACTTGTATGCCGAGGTCTTCGCAATATCCTTGGAATGCGGAGCTTGTGAATTGGGTCCCATTATCAGTGATGATTTTGTTTGGGATTCCAAATCTGCATACAATAGACTGCAGAAAGTTGATAGCAGATTGCTTGTTGATTGTCACAACTGGAGTTGCTTCCGGCCACTTGGTGAGCTTGTCAATGGCGACGTACAGGAACTTGTAACCTCCGATGGCTCTTGGGAAAGGTCCCAAGATGTCCATCCCCCACACAGCGAAGGGCCATGTAGGAGGTATCATTGGTAAGGACTGAGCTAGAGTATGAATTTGCTTTGCATGAAATTGACATGCTTTGCATTTTTTTCACCAGCTCAGTTGCATCCTGGAGTGTTGTAGGCCAGTAGAAGCCATGCCGAAAGGCTTTACCAACCAACGTGCGGGAAGACGCGTGGTTCCCACACTCGCCTCCATGGATTTCTGCGAGGAGCTCGCAGCCTTCTTCCCTTGTGATGCACCGCATTAGGATGCCGTTGGCACCGCGCCGGTAAAAATCCCCTTCTACTAGCGTGTATCTTTTAGCCAATCTGACTATCCGGTTAGCGGATACATCGTCGTCTGGAAGGATGTTGTCTTTCAAGTAGTTCCGGATCTCCGAGATCCATGCATCGGAACTAACTTGAGCATTTGAGCCATGGTAACAGGGCCATCGGGACCGTCAGCTTCGGGGTGCTGATCTCGCCCCCTTCGCTCAGTTCGGCAGGCTGAGCTGTGGGTTTCGACAATCTCCAGACAAAAGTTCCGTCAGGAGCCGGAGCTCCGGTTGACGCTTTCGTCGAGAGTTCGTCGGCTTCTGAACATGGTGGAGATCGAGGACATCGAAATCCTTCTGAAACCTCTGAACTTCAAGGAGGTAAGCAGCTAACTGGAGATTATTGCAGGAGCATTCACCCTTCACCTGCTTGATGATGAGCTACCAATCTCCTTTGACCAGCAGTTGCCTGACACCGTATCACAGTGCCACCTTTAGTCCGTAGATGCGTGCTTCATACTCTGACATGTTGTTGGTTGCCTTGAAGTCAAGGTGTACCATGTACTTCACCTTCTCCCCAGTCGGTGCAAGGAGAAGGATTCCAGCTCCGGCCCCCTGCTTCTGCATGGAGCCGTCAAAGTAGAGGGTCCAGTGAGGCTCAATGAAGGTCGAAGCTTGATGCTCCGTCTTCTGCTCACTGGGGCCCCCAGGGTTTAATGGAGAGGGAGTCCATTCCGCCACAAAAGCTGCCAATGCTTGACTCTTGACTGCTTGTCTTGAAATAAATTCAAGATCAAATTCAGCCAGTTCCGCTGCCCACTTTGCAATATTCCCAGTTGAATTGGGATTATGCAAGATTGCTCGTAGTGGATAGGAGGTCACCACCGAGACTTTGTGAGCTTGGAAGTAATGTCGAAGCTTCCTGGAGGCAATAAGAACTGCATAGAGCAACTTATGCACCTCTAGGTATCGAGTCTTGGCATCATGTAGTACTTCACTGATGAAGTACACTGGGCGCTGAATGGTCCGGACCCTCCCGGAGGGTCCGGAGCTTCCTCTTCATTGACACGGACCCTTTCGGAAGGGTCCGAATTTTCTTCGGGGACCTCCGGGTTCTGGCTGGAGGAACCCGGAGCTTCTTCAGAAGTGACCTGGACCCTTCCGGAGGGGTCTAGGTCTCCTGAAACAACTTCCGGTGGATTTGAATCTGGGAGCTGGGACCCAGACTCACTTTCAGGAACCTCTGGACCATCCCGAAGGGGTCTGGATTCCTGAGTGTGGGGTAGTTCTGGTCTCTACGCAACCAGAACCATGCCGATGACTTCGTCAGTAGCTGAAATATAAAGCAATAAAGGCTCACTAGGGTTCGGAGCTACCAGAATTGGTAGGGTGGTGAGGAACCGTTTCAGCTCCTAGAATGCCTTTTCTGCCTCTTCGGACCATTGGAATGGTCCGAACTTCCTCAATAACATGAAGAAGGGAAGTGCCCGTTCCACCAGTCTTGAGATGAACCGGCTGAGGGCTGCTAGACATCCAGTTAATTTTTGGACGTCCTTGATGCGGGTTGGTGGCTGCATGTCTTCAATGGCCTTAATCTTCGCCGGATTAGCTTCTATGCCCCGGTGACTTACCAGGAAACCAAGAAGTTTTCCGGTGCTAACCCCAAAGGCACACTTGTCTGGGTTTGGATTCGTGCGGGTAGCCTGCAGCTTGTCGAAGACAGCCTGCAAGGTGTCAAGGAGTGACTCCTTGTTCCTGACCTTGACCACGATGTCATCGACGTACACTTCCACTATGTTTCTAATAAGTTCTTCAAAAGTTTTGTACATAGCTCGTACAAAAGTTGAAGCTGCATTCTTGAGACCAAAGGGCATGGTTGTGTAACAATACAATCCATCCACTGTGATGAATGAAGTATGCTCTTCATCTTCCCTAGACATCCTGATTTGATGATATCCGAAATATGTATCTAGGAAACATAGTAATTCACACCCTGAGGTGGAATCCACTATCTGATCTATTCTAGGTAGTGGGAATGGATCTTTTGGACATGCCTTATTTAGTGTGGTGTAGTCGATGCACATCCGAAGCTTCCCGCCGGCCTTGGGCACAATGACTGGGTTTGCCAGCCATTTTGGATGGAAGACTTCTCGGATGAATCCAGCTTCGAGCAGCTTCTTTACTTCTTGTCAGATGAAGTTTTGCCGCTCTACGGATTGCTTCCGAGGCTTCTGATGCACCGGCCGGGCATCGGGGTAGATCTTCATATTGTGCTCAATCACTTCCCTAGGGATCCCAGGCATTTGTGACGGTTGCCAAGCAAACACGTCAACGTTAGCCCGGAGGAAAGTGATGAGCGCGAGTTCTTATTTGTCGTTCAATCCTCCCGATATACGGGTGGTTTGAGCGGCATCGGAACCAATTTGGACGACTTTGACGGGAATGTCGGTGTCGCCGCTTGGCTGCACTCGAGGTGCAGAAGTCGAGCCTCGTTGATGAATGTTTGGGGGTTTTGGAGCCTGCTCCTGCCTGGAGTCCTTCTCTTGTGCCGTGGTGAGCGCATGGAGTTCTTCCAGTGCAGTTACTCCGGCAGTGCGATCTCCGCGGATCCGGAGAACGCCTACTGGCGTTGGCATCTTCAACACCAGATAGCCATAATGAGCAGCCGCCATGAATTTATACAGGGCAGGTCTACCCAAGATGGCATTGAAGGGCAAGTTGATCTGCGCGATGTCGAAGACCAACTTCTCGGTGCGGTACTTCTCCCGTGTCCCGAAGGTAACAGGGAGAGTAATTGCTCCGAGTGGGGTGATGGCCCCCGTACCTACTCCGGAGAAAGGTCGACAGGGGTGGAGATCCGAAGGTCGGAGCTGAAGCTTAGCGAAAGCTTCGAAGCTGATGAGGTTAAGCCCCGAACCTCCGTCTACCATGACGTGGTGGAGCTGATGTTGTTGATGGTAGGAGATACCATCAAGGGTAACTGTCCTGCTCCAACCATGCTCCGGGGACAATCCGAAGCATCAAAAGTGATGGTCGTGTCCATCCACTTTTGGTGAGGTTCCGGCCTGATTGTAGGAGCTACAGCGGCCATATCCCGACGCATAGTCTTGATGACGCGATGGGAGGTGATATCCCATGATCCACCAAAAATGGTGTTCATGGTCTTCCGACGCTCGTTGTCAGAGACGTCAGAATCATCGTCGACGGAGGTGTAGACGGCCTTCGGGACCTTTTTGGGATCCTGGAACCCTAACTCCTCTTCAGCCGGAGCTTTGTCGACCTTTTTCTTTCCTTCCCTCTGTCGGAAAGGAGATTCTTCCTGGCGCTTGCTATAGCGCTCGGCAAGGTTTTGGACCTCCCGGCAGTCTTCCAAACTGTGGCTGCCCGTCTTGTGAATGGGACACCACACTTTGAGTTTGCCACCGTCTTCAGAAGGCGGTCGAGGTCGCTTCTCGGGGCGTGGCCCCCGGCCACCCGGAGCTGCAGCAGCTGCAACGTTGGATGTGCCAGCCGACAGCTTCTTCTTGTCGTTGGTCTTCTTTTTCTTCTTGCCACTCCCGGAGGTAGTGGCTTCTTCTTTGGAGGGTTTTTTGTGACCCTCCAAGGTTGGTTTGGAGTGCATCTCACAGCCCTCCACAGCTCTGGCACATTTATCTGCCAAGCTGAAGAGTTCTGTGACGCTGGTGATCTCCTTGATCGCCAGCTTCTCCAACATCTTCTTGTCCCGTACGCCCTGTCTAAATGCCATAATGACAGAGGCGCTAGAGATAGAAGGGATAGTGTTTCGTACCTGAGAGAACCTTTGAACGAATGACCGCAAGGATTCTCCCCCTTTTTGCACGACCGCAAAAAGGTCCAGTTCAGTGCCTGGTCGGGTGTATGAACTCCCGAAGTTGGCATTGAACTGATGGCACAACTCTTCCCAACTATTGATAGAGTTGGGTGGGAGGCTCATAAACCAGGACCCGGCGGTCCCAGTTAAGGCCACTGGAAAGTAATTGGCCATCACGGCCTCATTTCCTCCGGCTGCCAAGATTGCAGTGGAGTATATCTGAAGAATTTCGGCGGGATTGACAGTCCCGTCGAATTTTTCCGGCAGATGAGGTCGGAACTTCTGTGGCCATCTAACCATGCGCTGATGCATGGCCAAGGCTGAATAGCCTCCTCCTACTCCTTCAGGAGTAGAAAGGTCTTGAGCCTCTCGTCTTCCAGACAAGAGTGCGTCGAGCCCCGGAGGGCAAGTCTTCCAGACAAAGTCCGCCGCTGCGACGGGGCTCTTCCTGAAGGAGGAGGACCCTGGTTGCTGAGGCGTTCGGCTGCTTCTGCAACCAAATGCTCCACATCGGCCCTCCACTGTTCTAGTGCATCCCGAGATGCATCCGGAGGTGGTGGACGTTGAAGAAGAGCATGCGCTGCATGAAGCGCGTGTTCCGGGTTGTCATGATTTGCCGATGCAGTAAGCGACGCCAGCGCACCATCACGTTGTCCAGCACGATTTGCTGGAGGAGATGGTGGTGGTGGGAGTGTGACTCCTGCTGGTGCTGAGGCTCCTGCAGGTGGCTGCCTGTTGGAGGGATTGCCCCCAACAACCTGAGCAGCAGGTTGGCTGTTGGATGATCCAGCAGCAGAGTTCACCATTCTCAAAATCTCAGGCGCCCCTACCTGGCGCGCCAACTGTCGGTGGTTTGGAACCTGCAGATCTCCCTACACTACTAAAGTGATAGGGGAGTTTGATGTTCGGTGTGGGCGCCCGGATATTCAAGAAGGTGAATAAGATTTGACACAGGAGACGCGAGAATTTACGTGGTTCGGGCCGCCTGAGCGTAATACCCTACTCCACGGAGGTGTTGGTGTTGTATTAGCTGTTTGAGCTTGTGATGAGCGTATGAGGTGCGTGTGTCTCTCTAAAATTCCCCCTATGTGTATCGTCAGCCTGTCCTTTTATAGTACAAGGGCAGACCGTTACAGGTTAGCCTGGCCCGACATGTGGCCCCGGCGGTTACTAGTATTGATACACGCTTAATTGCTCTTAATGATCCTGTAATGGGCTTTGATAGCACCGTTACTGGTGTTAAGATCATCCCTTTAAGTGTCATTAATATGGCATTAATGACACTTAATCGGGTCTTGAAGTCCTTGGCTCTCCTTGGAAGATCCGGAGCCGTTGCGGGGTCTTCCGGAGGTTAGAAGCTGAAGATCCGACGATCGGACACGTGGCAGCTCCGGAGCTTACTGTGGGAAACAGGTAGCTCCGGGATTGCGCGACACGTGTCAGGTCCGGAGCTTCTCTCAGTCTGGGGTTAAGTCCAGAGGTGCCGTTTCGGTACATGGCCCGGAGCTTCCCCCTTGTGGGCGGTAGCTCCGGTTTGGTAGTACACGTGGCGACCTAGGGATTAACCATGTTGGAGAAGCGGGTCCGGTTATGTCTGACATGTGAGCCCCTGAGGGTCTTCAAACTAAGTAGATGACTTTCTTTTAAGATCTTTGTAATCTACGGGGGTGTACGGTTTCTAGGGTACCGACACCCGCTCACAAATTTTCAGCTCCTGTCATAGCTTGTAGCTCGGGTATTCCGTGAAGAACCGACACATAGTTCTTTTGCATGCCTCTGCTCTTCATCCAAATTTGGTCTGCACGTGCAATCTTTCCCCGACTTGCTTAACAAGTAGTTCTACACATTCTAGCGCACATCCTTGCCAAAAAGCCCAAAACTTAACGAACACACGCATTGAAATTTGAGTTCTTGCGGCCGCCGGTTGAAAAGCCGCAGGTTGCCGTCGAACTTTTATTTGCGGCCATTTACACCTCAATAGGAGTTTATTTTGGTCATCCTTATGATCCCAGGATGCTCTCCGATCATTTACCAAGTGCTTTTAGCCCTTGCCGAGGCGAATTCATGTTCACTGGAACCCTAACTTCCGCCGGCGCCGTCGCCGGGCTATTTCCAGCCATCCATCGCCGTTGGGAGGCTCTCCATCATGTTCCACTGCCGATTTTAGGTGGGGGCGATGAGTATCGAGGATTGCAGAGCCCTGGAGCTTGTCGCCGGCGAGCCACCGTCATCGGGCGCCGCTGCGCTCGCCACCTGTGCCGCCAGCCCAGAGGTAGAAGAAGGGGAGTGGTGGGGCCCGCTTCCAGAGAGAGAAAAAGCCCGGTGCATCTGTTTGTGGCAGGTGATCCGGTGTGGCCACGCAGTTAATTCCGTGGCCCACGGTGCTGCTGCGCTCTGATTGGCCGATTCAAATTGAATTCTGGCGCCACGGATTTTTATAGAAAAATAATTCCAGATTTAGTTCCCACTTCAAAATTCCATATCTCCTAGTAGAATTGTCCAATAATTCCCAAATAAATTTTGTTAGAACCAGCACTTGGAGTTGTATTAAAGTCTATAGGTATTTCTCCATAATTCAAATAAGAAAAATGCTTATAGAATTAATTCCTATAGTTCTGCTCTTTGGAAAATTACCAAATTTTTCCATAACCTTCATTTGAATAACCTTGAAGTCTAGTAAGAATTTCAGGGTCATTAGACTTCATTTACATGGTCTGATCACCTGTGTATCCTCTATGCACATTAAAATGGCCAAATTCATTTAGAATTTGTATAGAAACTTGTGCAAGCTTCTAAATTGAATATATCTCTCAGTATAAAGCTTCAAAATTTGTCAAACTAGTTTTGTTGGTTTGCTCTTTATCCACACTAACCAGAACTACAACCCAATCTTCATGAAAATCCCTACATTTCCCTGTAGAGCCCTTTAAAGCAAAATCATATTTTATTTTTATCAGATGATTCGCTTCATAGAAAAATCTTCCATCTTGCCAAAGTGTTATTTAGTAAGTTTCTGAAATCCTGTAAAAATTTCAGCTTCATTGGACTTTATTAACCTAGTTCAATCTGGAGAATTGCCTAACTAGTCATAGAATACCCAAAAACAACAGAAACTTTTCAGTAAATTATCCAAATTGTAAATTAAATATCCCACAATATAATGCTTAGAAAATTATGAAACCAATTTTGTTCAGTCACTCTTGACATCCCATAAACAGAACACCAAGTTTTGGCCATCTCAAAGCTACTTTCCTCAAAATTCTGGGAACTGTTTAGCTTCATTGAATTTTATACAACAGTAACTTCTATGAATTGATCCCAATTTTGGCCAGAACCTCACCCATAGTTCCTAGTGTCCCCTGTAAAATTTACAGAACCATTAGGCCAAAATTCATAAACTTAACTGTCTTTCCATTAAGCTATATCATAATACCGGTATTGATTAACTTGCATAATTCTTTGCATATCGATTAGTTGCCGAGCCCAAGAGGATCCCAGAGCTACCTGAAGTCATCCCCTGGAGATTAACTTTGATACCATCTCGCAACAGGCAAGCCCCGGTTTGCATTTAAGCGCTATTACAAAATTTTGATTTGTATCACCTATGTCTAGGGTGAGTTATGTGCATTAGGACTAAGGTGATTGAAAATCCACTTGCATGACCAGATCAACCCATGGAGTATTTGGGTAGTTGTAAAGGCATCATGTAGATTATGCTATGCTAAATATTGTATATGATTCGTTAGAAGTTGAGTAGTTGGAACCTACTCGCATGGCTAGGACTTCTTCACACGGGATTGGTGCAAAGAAAATGGAGTAGTAATCTGAAAATGAGACCAGGCAGGGGCGTAGGATGCAGAAAGATGTGGTCTTGGTTGGGTAGCCTTGCCTGTGTCGGTTAAGGACCGATCTGTATGCTGCCCTGCTGAGCAAGTTTGAAATGTACTGGAGTCATACTGGATATATGGGGTCCAGGAAACCGATGTACCTTAGGAAGCTTTTTTTGAGACTTTTTCGATCGCCTCAGACTTTTGGCCGCAACACAGTAGATGGAAACTCGGTCACGACGTCTTCACAGCGGAAAGTTGCACCGTGAGTAGGAATACTGTCCTTGATGATTGAATCGATTTAACTCGGGCAGAACTTGAGAAAGGTGGCTGCGTATGTCATCCGTGGAGTGCACGTATGTGACTTCCATTACGGGCGTACGTGTCGTGTATTACGGGTATCATTCATTTGAATCACCGTCCCTCACGGATATGAGTACCACTTGTTCACTGAGTTCTGACGTAGTTAATACTTGCACTTGAGATGAGAATTAATTGATGCTGTTATGAATATTATATTATCATGGTATTGCTATGTTGTATGTATTAGTATTGTGCACACTAAATTTATTTTCCACCTTGGGCATGCAACATCGTGATGAAGTGTTTCTTGTTTGATTGTGGAGTTACGATGTTGCCCGACACAAGGTTTAAGATGCTGCTATAAATCTGAAAATAAAGACCCACATTTAGGCGAGTCCTTTATGCAAATATGCCATCCTATTTTTATGTCCTTACCCTCATGTAGGGATTCATGTTTAGATGAGACGGTTAAGTCTTGCTGAGCCTTCATGCTCACGGTTGCTATATAAGTTGTTTTGCAGGTACTAACCTCCGTGCTTATGATAATGGTTGTCCGATATGACTTGGGACTCTCCGAGTGATATACTCATGTGGGAACCATGCCGCTGTTGTTTGGTCTTCATAGCTAGTGGGGAGCATCCGTGGGCTGGACGGCTTCTCTTTTGCTTATTAGACTTGAGTACGAGAGTTGTAATCTTATCTTCCGCTCTAGTTTATTTTTATATAAACTATTTGTAAACTGAACATCTTTATAAATTTCAGCAAATGATTTATGTAATACGTGTTCCTTTACATGTGTGCTGTTAAGTGTCGCATCGCACGGCACCACCCAATGCGATTCCTGGAAAGTGTGGACTCCGGTCCCCAAAGCCTGGTATCAGAGCCGCATTGGGAATAGAACACTAAATATGGATTGTATTACATGAAAAACATAGGATACGGTGAGGATACGGTACTGGGCCCACATAAGGACTATATTAGTGTGAGTTATTAAGGTGGCAAAGGTTACTTATGTGTCATTATATTTTGTAACGACGCTCCAACGTCGGGTAAGAGGTAAGGTACACCACCGCAAGCGGATCAATTGTGGTAAGCTCACCATGCAGAGGTAGCATGTTTTTGTTTCCGTGGCTTGGCTCGGGAAAGTCAATATGAGTCTCTCAAACTTTCCATGTTTCTGAGAACATATGACACGCAGTACCCCAGCGTGCTTCAAAGTGAGTGGGAGCCCCCGTCGGGTAGGACATAACCCGATGCGCCTCCTACTGGTGCAACACTATGCAAAGATGTTGGACACTATCGGGTCGTAGGAAACCCGGTCATGTACCTCGAGACACGGCTTAACTCGGGCCGGTCCGTATGGAATGATATGGGACAAATGTTTTTACATTCATATATATTATTGTGAAATGTTCGCCTGTGCAGGCTGTGTCCTACGACACCATATGATTGATCAGTAGTTTGTGTGTAGTGACATGTACACTGAACATGTGATCGTATTACGCTTAGAAATCATTTGTGAGTGAACGTCATTAAGGCCACCTTTGAGACGTATGCCGGAATACTGGCTTAGAATTTTTACTTTGTGAGGCACGTAGTACCGACATATACTCCATTGATGCATTAAACACTTTTCTATAAAGTGGAATTGAGAAGATGTAAAACTACATATATTAGCTATCGATCTCTGAGTTTGAACTAAGTTTTCAAATTTGGAGTATGTTTTGAAGTAACCAATTCAAAAACAGAGTGTTCTGTTTTCTGCCAGAAAAGGACCTGACTTTGAGAAACCATATCTCCCAGTAGAAAACTCCAACGAAAGTGTTCCATACATGGATGTAAATTTTAGGAAGTCCTTTAAATGTTTTATGTTCAACTCTATAACTTAATTCGCTTCTAACCTGTTAAAAGTTCAAAGTTCCAAAATCTGCCAAACTGGACAGAAAATGGAACCCTCTCTGGACTCCTGATTATTTTCACCATATCTCACTCTAGAAAATTCGAACCAGATCATGCAATAAACTTATAGAATCCTTGTAAAATTTATTACAAATTTGTAACTTGTGGCTTTTGTCAATTCTGCTGTTTTGTATCTGGAAATTGTGGCCCAAAATCAGCATAAACAAATGAGATGCTGTCAAAATTTCCAGGAAAACTGTCAGGTTTACAATACCATATCTTCTCAACCAGATACGATCTGGAGTCAAACCAATACTTTTTGGAAAGGTATTGAAGTGTACTTCAACCTTCTAACTCACCTCAAGATCTGATTATGCCATTTACTGGGTTAAAGTTATGTTTGAGTACAAGCTGGTCAGGTTTCAACAGAAACTTCATTGGTTTGGTATAATTTCGTCTTGTTATGAATCTGGTCCTCGATTTCACTTCGAGAAGTATTTAACGGACCAGTTGGTTATAATCAACCATTCACCAATGGAACTGAGAGTTCGACCCACTCGAACCTATTTTTTTTATGACCATGTTTGTGTCATATTGAAAATAAATGTGTGTATTCGCACGATGACGTGCATAACGTCCCGTCACGACCAACGATAGTCGAAATGAACTTTGATCCATGGAGTTCATTATTTTGGAGCTCGCTATTGTAACATTGGTCCAGGGATGATGTATTGTGTATAAAGTGTATACTTTATCAATATATGTTACCGTTATGCAAGTTTGGTTATCAATACACACACTATTGTTTTCATCCTAGTGTGATCTTCCAATATCACGTCTCTTGTTGGATTAATGACTGTAACTGCAGAATGGTGTGCACTCATGCAACATACGAGGTCCGTGGTTCAAGCCAGGGAGGGGATGATTGCCGAGAGCCGGAACAACCAGCACAACCGCCACCTCCATCTCCGCTTATATTGGCGGATGATATCGCAGCCATGCTGGGTTCGCATGATGAGTGGACAAAACTACTGTGAACTCTCGTGCAGATTACGTCCAATCAGGGGGGACGTCAAGCCGAAGGCAATTTTCAACCTCAGCAAGCAACATATCCAAAATTCTTGGCGACTGCACCCCCCGTGTTCAGTGGTGATGGTGAACCTCTAGATGCGGTCCATTGGCTCCGCACCATTGAATCTAAGTTCGGACTGCTACAGTGCAGTGATCATATGAAGGTTTTATATGCAGCACAACAACTACAGGGCATCGCTGGTGCTTGGTGGGTGAACCACATCACCTCCTTGGCCGTCGGACAGCAAGTCACTTGGACAGAGTTTCTGAAGGCATTCCACGCCTATCATGTTCCTACCGCCATTATGAGAAGAAAGCTTCAGGAGTTCCTTGATTCGAAGCAAGGAGAAATAAGGGCTCAAGAATACTCCAAAGTCTTTATTAATCTAGCGCAATATGCGTCGGAGTATGCGAGTACGGAGGATAAGAAGCGAGAGTATTTCTATCAGGGTCTAAGCCCCATGTTGAAAGACAAGCTTGCATTGTTCAATCATGGCTCATTCAACGCTATGCTTAATGCTGCGATTACGCAAGAGGATGCCACACGTGAGCGAATCATGGAGGAGTCAAAGAAGAGACTTGCTGTGCAGGACAGCACACATATTGTTCCTCAGAAATACCGTGTGGTGTGCTGATCACCGTCCGATCAGATATGGCAGCCGGCTGCACAACCGAGTTCGTATCGGAGTCGGCCATTTGGAGTATCATATTTCCAACCAGCATTACATCAACAGCAAGAACAGTCCCAAATTGTTCTAGGGGCATTTATCTCACAGCGAGATGCAGGACAATTCATGCCTCAAGTCAGCTGGACGTTGAATCAGTATAAGTGTTTCACATGTGATCGTGTTGGGCACTATACCAAGGATTGCCCAGAGAAAATGTTGAGCAGTGGGCAGGCAAGTACCAGTACAACGGTGTAATCAGCCACATATTCAACCAGAGAGGACAGTACTGCAAAACTGGAAGTGTTCAACATATAGCGATTGAGGGCGTTCCGGAGGCAGCACCGGTGCTAGCAGGCATGCTTGCTATCAAAGACATACCCATCCTCATACTCTTCGATTCCGGTTCTACCCACAATTTTATAAGTAAATCATGTGGATCAGCACCAATTATCCACCAATACTCCAAAGAATAGTTATCTTATAAGTTCACCGGGTGGAAGTATCTTGGCTAGTCATATTGTTCCCCGAGCAGCTTTATGTTTGGGGGGCAAAATATATCCAACATTGCTGATTATATTGGATGGACAGAAGATGAATGTAATATTGGGGATGTCATGGTTGAACCATCACGGTGCCGTTCTTAATATCGATACCCGGACTGTCCAAATTGACTCTCCGATACACGGATAGCACGAACTGTTTTTGGACAGCTTGGAGCAGGACAGTACAGCTGCATATAACACGGAAGCAACTAAACTTGAAGATATTCCGGTAGTCCGTGAGTATCCCGATGTGTTTCCTGATGACTTACCGGGCATGCCGCCTGAACTAATGTCGAGTTCAAGATTGAACTTATACCGGGAACCACACCGATTTCTCGAAGACCGTATCGAATGGCGCCAAATGAGCTAGCTGAAATAAAGGAACATTTGAAGGACCTTTTGGACAAGGGTTTTGTTGGCCCAAGCTCGTCACCTTGGGGCTGCTCGGCGCTGTTTGTCAAGTAGAAGGATGAAACATTACGGTTATGCGTGGATTATCGCTCGCTCAATGCTGTGACTATAAAGACCAAGTACCCGCTGCCCCACATCGACATTTTATTCGATCAACTTATTGGTGCGAGGGTGTTCTCAAAGATGGATCTTCGGTCGGGATATCATCAAATCAAAATCCGACCGGAGGATATACCGAAGACGGCATTCTCAACGCGATATGGAATATACAAGTATCTTGTCATGTCATATGGTCTCACCAACGCTCCAGCTCACTTTATGTATCTCATGAACTCAGTATTCATGCTAGAGTTGGACAAGTTCGTCGTGGTCTTCATCGACGACATATTGGTTTATTCCAAGTCAGAGGAAGAACATGCTGAACGTTTGCATATTGTGCTGCAACTGTTGAGATACCATAAGCTCTATGCAAAATTCAACAAGTGTGAATTTTGGATCAGCCAAGTACCATTCTTGGGACACATTATTTCAGCTGAGGGCATCGCTGTGGACCCAAATAAGATTGTTCAAGTGCTGAAATGGCTATATCATAAGTCCGTACATGAAGTCCAAAGTTTCCTCGGTTTAGCGGGATAGTGTTGGAGGTTCATCCCGAGCTTCTCAAAAATTGCTAAGCCGATGACAGAGCTGCTGAAAAAGGGCACCAAATATAATTGGAGTTCAGCTTGTGAAGAAGCGTTCAAGACATTAGTGCAGCACCTTACAACAGCCCCAATTCTTGCTCAACTGGACACAACAAAACCGTTTGACGTTTATTGTGATGCATCTGGCATCGGACTTGGCTGCATCCTGATGCAAGGAGAACGTGTGGTCGCGTATGGATCTCGACAACATCGAAACCACGAGCAGCACTATCCGACCCATGACCTTGAGTTAGCTGCCGCAGTATTGGCATCAAAAATGTAGAGGCATTACTTGCTTGGAAATCTCGTACACCTCTACACCAACCACGAGAGTTTGAAATTTATTTTCGTGCAGAAGAAGCAGAATATGAGATCGGGCAGGGGCGTAGGATGCAGCAAGATGTGGTCTTGGGTGAGTAGCCCTACCTGTGTCGGTTAAGGACCGATCCGTATGCCGCCCTGCTGATCAAGTTTGAACTGTACCGAAGTCATACTGGATATATGGGGTCCAGGAAACCAATGTACCTTGGGAAGCTTTTGTTGAGACTTTTTCGATCGCGTCAGGCTTTCGGCCGCAGCACAGTAGACGGAAACTCAGTCACGACATCTTCACAGCGGAAAGGTGCACCGTGAGTTGGAATACTTCCATTGATTCAACATGGGCGGAACTTGAGAAAGGTGTCTGTCTACGACGTCTGTGGAGTGCACCTATGTGACTTCCAGTACGGGCGTACGTGTCGTGTATTCCGGGTATCATTGATTCAAATCACCATCCCTCGCAGATATGAGTACCACTTGTTCACTGAGTTGTGACGTAGTTAATACTTGCACTTGAGATTAGAATTAATTGCTGCTGTTATGAACATTATATATCATGGTATTGTTATGTTGTATGTATTAGTATAGTGCTCACTAAATTTATATTTCCACCTTGGGCATGCAGCATCGTGATGAAGCGTTTCTTGTTTGATTGTGGAGTTATGATGTTGACTGGCACAAGGTTTAAGCTGCTGCTATAAATCTGAAAATAAGGACCCACATTTAGGCGAGTCCGTTATGGAAATCTGTCATCCTATGTTTATGTCTTTACCCTCATGTATAGTTTCATATTTAGGAGAGACGGTTAAGTCTTGCTGAGCCTTCATGCTGACGGTTGCTATGTTAGTTGTTTTGCAGGTACTAACTTATGTGCTTATGATTATGGTTGTCCGATGCGAATCGGGACTCTCCGAGTGATATACTCATGTGGGAACCATGCCACTGCAGTTTGGTCTTCGTGGCTAGTGAGGAGCGTCCGTGGGCTGGACGGCTTCTCTTTTGCTTATTAGACTTGAGTATAAGAGTTGTAATCTTATCTTCCGCCGTAGTTTATTTTTGTATAAACTATTTGTAAACTGAACATCTTTGTAAATTTCAGCAAATAATTTATGTAATACTTGTTCCTTTACATGTGTGCTGTTGGGTGCCGCATCGCACGGCACCACCCAATGCGATTCCAGGAAAGTGTGGACTTCGGTCCTCACAGCCTGGTCCCTCCGTTATGAAAGGAAAGAAAACCATTTCTTGGGCATATTATTTATGTGGAAGGTATTGCGGTTGACCTGAGCAAAATTACACAAGTTCTGAAATTGAAATCTCCTAAATCTGTCCATGATGTTTGTAGTTTCCTTGGTTTAGCGGGATATTATCGAAGGTTCATCCCGAGTTTCTCAAAAATTGCTAAACCGATGATGAAACTGTTGAAGAAGAGTATGAAGTTTACTTGGACTGCTGCATGTGAGGAAGCATTACAGGTGTTGAAGAACCATCTCACAACATCCTCGGTGTTAGCCCAACCAGATATGACCAAACCTTTCGACATTTATTGTGATGCGTCGAGTATTGGTCTTGGCTGCGTGCTTATGCAAGACAGATGTGTGATCGCATATGGGTCCCGACAGCTGCATAATCATGAGCATAAATGTCCCACTCACGATCTCGAGCTTGCTACCGTAGTGCTTGCTCACAAAATGTGGAGGCATTATCTACTAGGAAATCTAGTACACTTCTACACCGATCATAAGAGTCTCAAATATATTTCCACTCAGAAGGAGCTGAACATGAGGCAAAGGAGATGGTTAGAGCTGATAAAGGATTAGGAAATTGAGATCCATTATCATCCAGGAAAAGCAAACATAGTGGCCGATGCGCTTAGCCACAAGTCACACATAAATACTCTCATCATTACTCCAATAGAAGAAGAAGGATCAAGTTTATATGTGCTGGCATATGGAGCTTTACATAATCTTGCTCTCGTTCCTACTACTCGAGATGAGATTGTTGAGGCTCAAAAGGAAGATATAGGTATGGCATATATTCAACAAAGATTGGACAGCAGTGACATCAAATGTTTCCGAAAGGATGATCAAGGTACGATATCATTTAAAAACCGTATCGTCATGCCCCGTGACATGGATCTTCAGAAGAAAATTCTTGGTGAGGCTCACATGTCCAGATACTCCTTTCATTCGGGGAGCAACAAAATCTACCAAGATTTGAAAACAAAGTTTTGGTGGACGCGGATGAAGCGAGAAATTGCGAAGTACGTATCCGAATGTGATACGTGTCAGCATGTCAAAGCTGACCACGTGGGGAAAGCAGGGATGCTGCAACCATTAAAAAGTCCAGCATGGAAATGGGAAGATATTAGTATGGACTTCATTGTCGGCTTGCCTCTCACGTTCCACAAGCATGACTCAAATTGGGTGATCGTCGACCGACTCACCAAATCGACACACTTCATTCCTGTCCATACTAAGTTTATTGCAAAGAAAAGTGCGGAGCTATTCACGCTCGCATTATATGCTTGCATAAGTGCCCCGTACTATTATTTTGGATCGCGGTGCACTGCTCATCTTTCGATTTTGGGAGCAGCCGCACACATCCTTTGAGACTAAGCTGATCTGAAGTTCAGCTTATCATCCGCAAAAAGATGGACAAACTGCGCGGGTGAATCAAATCTTGGAGGACATGTTACGTGCTTGCGCCATCTACCACGGTAAAAACTGGGATGATTATTTACCGTTGGCGAAATTCTCATACAACAATGGTTATCAAGCGAGTATCAAGATGGCACCGTACGAAGCTCTCTATGGTCGGAAATATCACACACCATTAAATTGGTGTGAATCTGGTGAATGAGTGACCTTCGGGATTGATCTTGTCAACAATGCTGAAGAACGAGTGCGGGTAATTCAAGCCAACCTCAAGGCTGCCCAATCTCCTCTGAAGAATTATCCAGACAAACGACGTCGTCCTCTCTACTTTGACATCGGAGACCATGTGTATCTACGTGTCTCTCCAATAAAAGGTGTTCACCGATTCGTGGTGAAAGGGAAGTTAGCTCCCCGATTTATTGGACTGTTCGCGATTACTGAAGGTTGCGAACCTGTGGCATATCGTTTGGCATTGCCAGCATCCCTTGCTGGTGTGCACAATGTGTTCCACACGTCACAGCTGCGAAAATGTCTCCATCACACAGCAGAAGTTCGTACCGAAGATATCGGCGAACTACAACCGGATCTCACTTACACTGAGCATCCGATTGCAATTATCGCCAAGAAGAAGCGAACCACACGAAGTCGCTCACTGTGGTTTTCTAAAGTGGTGTGGAGTAACCATACTGCCGAGGAAGCGACATGGGAGAGCGAATAATTTCTCCGCTCACATTTTCTGGTTTTTCTTATCGTCTTACGTATGGTAATTCCTCCACCGTTTCTCTCCATCTCTTAAATCTCGGGACGATTCTTTTAAGGGGGGAGGAATGTAAAATCCTACATGTTTCCAATGTGAATAGCAGTCGAGGATTAAAAGCAAGTGAAGAAAAATAGAATTATATTCACATACAATGATGAACATGTTATAATGAGGTGAACTTAAAAATCTTTTTTTACCTCATGCTCAGACATTGTTAACATGACAATTGGAGTTCACCAATGGTCTTAGAATAATTCAAATAGCATCTCTGCAAAGTTTGAAAAATGTTGGAACCAAATTTGCTAGGACTTCTAACCTGTACAGTAGCTATTTTTCCAAATAGCTAAAACTAGGATTTAGCTACTGTTGCAAATAGACCCTGCTAAAATTATTCAAAGTATAGGCTCAGAATTTTTCTGTGGTCTTCTAATATTATAAATAGACTCTGTTCAAAGTTTCAGGAATTTTGAAGCAACATTCCATTGACTTAGACACGCACTTAAAGTTTAATTCCACATCATCTTGAAAAGTTGACGTGTACTTTACTTTGTCCAAATCAATTCCCAATTGTTCCAGAGGTCTCTTTTGGTTCAAAATAATTAACTTCAAATTTCAAAGATTTTGAACATTATTTGCTATTTTATTTGAGACGCATAGCAAATTCGAGCCATATTTAAATTCAAATTTTGAATTCTGTTCAAACTTATTTGAACACACCATCATGATCAGCATAACTCGCTTGACTTATCCATGAAGTTTCACAATTTTTAGAGCTCATTTACTATTTTAAATTGAATTTACAAGTGAGCTGTACATTGAGGTGGCTTGTGGGACCCACTGCTCAGCTTCTACCCACGCGGAGCCGCAAAACAGAGGCCGCTGCTCGCGGCAGCACGAGCGCTGCATGCTCCAGCGAGATAGCACGTGAGCTGCCCTCTCCATCTCACCAGCTCGACTTCAAGGCACCCTGTTCCATCTACTACACTCCTTAATCTTTTTCCAACCGTGAGGAACGACGTATGGCTTCCTCGCTCTTGTTTCTCTCTCCTGCGCGCAAGAGCACCGCCCTCTCTGTTCTTCGATTTTGCCGGCAATTGTGACCGTGTTGTGCCGAGGTGCAAACATAGAAAAGTGGCACAACCTCTCTCTCTATCTTATCCATCGATTGGTTCATTGTTTCATGCCTTGTGTTGGTTGTATTTCGAGGTTTTCTTGCCGCCGACGGGAAGGCCGCCGAGAGATCCTCTGCTACTCCGTGGAACCGCAGCTACGGCCATTATCAAGCTTCGACCCTTTAAGGAAAAAGGTTCGCAATCTTGTCTAGTTCCTGCTCGTAAATTTTCAGCTCTTGTCATAGCTTGTAGCTCGGGTATTCCGTGAAGAACCGATGCATAGTTCTTTTGCATGCCTCGGTTCTTCATCCAAATTCAGTTTGCACGTGGAATCTTTCTTCAACTTGCTTAACAAGTAGCTTCTACACATTATAGCACACATCCTTGCCAAAAAGCCCAAAAAGTTATCGACCACATGCATAGAAATTTAAGTTCTTGCGGCTGCCGGTTCAAAAGCCTCGCCTTGCTGTCGAACTTTTATTTACGGCCATTTCCACCTCAATAGGAGTTTATTTTGGTCATCCTCATGATCCCAAAATGCTCTCTGATCATTTACCGTGTGGTTTTAGCCCTTGCCGAGGCGAATTCAAGTTCACCGGAACCCTAACTTCCGCCACTGCCGTCGCCGGGCTATTTCCAGCCATCCATCGCCGTCGGAAGGCTCTCCATTGTGTTCTACGGCTGATTTTAGGTGGGGGCGGTGAGTACCGAGGATCACAGAGCCCCTGGAGCTTGTCGTCGGTGAGCCACCACCATCGGGCACCGCCGCGTTTGCCACCCGCGCCGCCAGCCCGGAGGTAGAAGAAGGGGAGCGGTGGGGCCCGCTTGCCAGAGAGAGAAAAATCCCGGTGGATCTATTTGTGGCAGGGGATCTGGTGTGACCACACGGTTAATTCTGTGGCCCAGGGTGCTGCTGCACTCTGATTGGCCGATCCAAATTGAATTCTGGCGCCACGGATTTTTATACAAAAATAATTCCAGATTTAGTTCCCAATTAAAAAATCCATATGTCCTAGTAGAATTGTCCGACAATTCCCAAATAAGTTTTGTTAGAACCAGAATGAAGAATATTTTCCAGTGGTGCACTTGGAGTTTTATGAGAGTCCATAGGAATTTCTCCATAATTCAAATAATCAAAATGTTTATAAAATTAATTCCTATAGTTCTGCTCTTTGGAAAATTACAAAAATTTTCCAGAACCTTAATTTGAATATCCCTGAACTCCAGTAAAAATTTTGGGGTCATTATACTTTATTTACATGGTCTGATCACCTGTGTATCCTCTATGCACATAAAAATAGCCAAATTCATTTAGAATTTGTACAAAAACTTGTTCAAGCTTCTAAATTGAATATCTCTCAGTTGAAATCATTAAAATTTGTCAAACTAACTTTGTTTGTTTGCTCTTTATCCACACTAACCGGGACTACAACCGAATCTTCATGAAATCCCTAGATTTTACTGTAGAGCCCTTTAAAGCAAAATCATATTTGATTTTTATCTGATGATTCGCTTCATAGAAAAATCTGAAATTTTTCCAAAATGTTATTTAGTAAGTTTCTGAATTCCTGAAACATTTCAGCTTCATTGGACTTTATTAACCTAGTTCAATCTGAAGATTTTCCTAACTGATCATAGAATACCCAAAAACAATAGAAACTTTTCAGTAAATTATCCAAACTTGTAAATTCACTATCTCACATTATAATGATTAGAAAATTATGAAACCAATATTTTTGAGTCACTCTTGACATCCTATAAACAGAACACCAAGTTTTTGCCATGTAAAAGCTACATATTTTTCCTCAATATTCTGGGAAGTGTTTAGGTTCAGTGAATTTTATACAACAGTAACTTCTATAGATTGATCCCAATTTTGGCCAGAACCGCACCAATAGTACCTAGTGTTCCCTGTAAAGTTTCCAAAACCATTAGGATTAAATTTATATACTTAACTCTCTTTCCATTAAGCTATATCATAATACCGGTATTGATTAATTTGCATAATTCTTTGAATATCGATTAGTTACCGAGCTCAAGGGGATCCTGGAGCTACTTGAAGTGACCCCCCTGGAGATTAACTTTGATACGTCTCGCAACCAGGCAAGCCCCCGTTTGCATTTAAGCGCTATTACAAAATTTTGATTTGTATCACCTATGTCTAGGGTGAGTTATGTGCATTAGGGCTAAGGTGATTGAAAATCCACTTGCATGACCAGATCAACCCATGGAGTATTTGGGTAGTTGTTAAGGCATCGTGTAGATTATGATATGCTAAATATTGTATAGGATTTGGTAGATGTTGAGTAGTTGGAATCTACTCGCATGGCTAGGACTTTTTCACACGGGATTGGTGCAAAGAAAAAGGAGTAGTAATCTGGAAATGATGCAACAAGACAGGGTCTTGGGTGCGTAGCCCTGCCTGTGTCGGTTAAGGACCAATCTTTATGTCGCCCTGCTGAGCAAGTTTCAACTGTACCGGAGTCATACTGGATATATGGGGTCCAGGAAACCGATGTACCTTGGGAAGCTTTTTTTGAAACTTGTTCAATCGCCTCAGGCTTTCGGCCACAGCACAGTAGACAAAAACTCGCTCACGACTTCTTCACAGCGGAAAGGTACACCAAGAGTGGGAATACTGTCCTAGATGACTAAGTCGATTCAACTTGGGAGGAACTTGAGAAAGGTGGTTGCGTAGGACGTCCGTGGAGTGCACCTATGTGACTTCCAATACAGGCGTATGTGTCGTGTATTCCGGTTATCATTGATTCGAATCACTGTCCCTCACGGATATGAGTGCCACTTGTTCACTGAGTTGTGACGTAGTTAATACTTGCACTTGAGATGAGAATTCATTGCTTCTGTTATGAACATTATATTATTATGGTATTGCTATTCTGTATGTATTAGTATTGTGCACACTAAATTTATTTTCCACCTTGGGAATGCAACATCGTGATGAAGCGTTTCTTGTTTGATTGTGGAGTTACGATGTTGCCCGGCACAAGGTTTAAGCTGCTGCTATAAATCTGAAAATAAGGACCCACATTTAGGCGAGTCCATTATGCAAATTTGCCATCATATGTTTATGTCTTTACCCTCATTTAGAGTTTCATGTTTATGTGAGACGGTTATGTCTCACTGAGCCTTCGTGCTCACAGTGGCTATATAAGTTTGTAAGACCTATGTGTGCTGAATACATTGGCTTGTAGTGAATATACTTGCTTTGACGATAAATGTTTTGAATATCACCAAAACACCTTTTTATTAAGGTGTGACTAGCTTTGGTTAGCTCCTATGAGTTTTGTCTTTAGCTCCGACATGTCTTTGATAGCTCCGGCGTGTTTTTGCTAAGCTCTGAGTTGATTTTTCTAGCTCCGGCTTTTGGGATTACTAGTTCCGACTAGTTCTGGTTAGCTCCGGTGCTAGGTCCTGCTAGTTTTGTAAGCTCCGGTGGGAGCTTGGTTGTACTAGTTTTGGTAAGCTCCGGCGCTAGGTTCTACTAGCTTTTGTTAGATCCGGCTCAAGGTTCGGGTTGCTCTAGCAATGTCTGAAACCTAACCGTAGTGCTTCTACTTTTCATTTGCAATGTTTCGTACTTGCTTTACATTGTTGGAAAGATTGCTTGGTATTCATTTGCTAAGTTTTTGGTGCGTTTTGGTTGATATGGATGATATCATTTTACTGTGGTTTTGCAACATGCTTAAGTGAGGTTCTCACGTAGGGTGTTGTGTTCGAAACTAACTTGAGTCATGTCGAGGACTCGGGCTCGTATGGATTGGTTGTTGATTCATGTGCAGGTGTTGCTTGAGTTCAAGACATGGCTGGTGACGGACTAGTCTCAGGGAGGAGATGTGGTTCCAACAACCAAATTCAGGAGCAATTGTGGTTGAGCTGATCAGGAGGTTGCACAACATGATTGAATCAAGAACAATGCATATGAAGGTATCGTGGACGTCATTGGAAGATGTTTGCACATGTGCAAGGATTGCATGGACGTGGCTACATGGTTACGAGATGTGATGAAGAGATGTGGACGTAAAGAGTTGGTCGGAAAGGTCCAACCGACTAGGTTATGGACTCAGGCTGCGGTTGAGTCGGGTTTGACTCAAATATGGAAAGATTTGAGTTGGTCATGATAGGATTTCGTGTGGGTCACGAATTTGAGTTCTTTAGGAATATGGGATACGTTCCTAAGTTGTTTGGAAGTCTTAAGATTGCTTCTATCTGCGTATAGAAGAATCCTAAGCAGTTATGGAAAGTTACGATTCGTGAACAGAGTAGGATTAGGATGGGAAAACAACCAAATGACTTAACTATGAATTAATGCACTTATGGACAATATGAATTGATGGACATGGTTAATTGGTAACATGGGACTTGAGAGATCTAAGCAAGCATGGTTTGTGGATTGGGTTGGTTGATATGGTGGTTTGTTTCCCTTGGATCTAAAGACCGGTTCATGCGAGAATAAGCCAGGACTACAGTGCCACCACAAGGCCAAGTATGGGTGCGGCTTAGCCTATTAATTAGGAGTGTTACTAGCTTTGTTTTGGATCATTTGCAGGAGAAGGGAATGGGAGTTGGTTGGGCTTGCAATAGCGGTGGGACTGCCGTGGGATCCGAACGGCACAAGAGAGGACCTTTAGTTTAGGATGTGCTCTGTTGGAGACATCGCCACCGGTGAAACCTCAATGGGTCTGAATATGCTGGTAGTCCCTTTATAAAGGCTATTTTGTGATCTCTTGGCCATACACCTAAGGAAATGTAATTGGCATAAGGGAGGTTTCTTTAGTCGCTGACGGGTGACGGAATCATGAACTCATGGGTAAAGTGATACAACCTCTGCAGAGTGTTAAAAACTATCATGATACCCGTGCTCCCGGTTAAGAGCGCCTGGATGACCTACATGATTAGAGGGAACTAGGGATTTGGGATGGTTATGGTTGGATTCAGTTATGGTTGGATAGTGGTTTTGGGATGGTTGGGTCATGGTTATGATCTGAGTTGTGATAATTGAATATGGTTGATGATAATGGTAAGAACATAGCAATTGGATGGATAATCATTGTTGGATGTGACATAATGGTAATTGATGGTAATGGACTCCTTATTGGTAATTATTTGGGTTCTGTTGGGATAAATTCACATAGTCATCTTAGTATGCTTTTTGCATGTTTTAAATGTGCTTTTCAACAATTAGCCACTGTTTATTATCATGCCATGTTTAAGCTACATGTCATACTTTCCACACTTGCTAAGTACGACATGTACTCACCCTTGCAATTCCCCCACCAACAGTTTCAGGTGATGTCTGGGAGTATCATGATGATAATGCGGAGTACTAGGTTGCGTGCTGCCGTCGACTTGCATGTGGTGTTGCTTGTAACTGCACTACTTATTTGCTTAGTTGCTTAATTAGATTATTTCTGCTGCAGTAGTATTATCGTTCATGATTATAAGAGTTGTATCTTGAGGATTATTGGAATATTGTAATAAAAGGTACTTAATTAATCTGAGTCATGGTAATTATCTGCTTATCATATGTGAATCACTTGTGTATGTTTGTTAAACATCCTGGGCACACATATACTACACTTGGTTCATTTTTCGGAACCGAGTGTCACACTTATGCTCAAAACCAGCCTCGTCCTAACTTTGCTGGCGCCACTGGTGGAAAGACTTGCTATGCTTGTGGTCAGACAGAACATTTTCCAAATCAATTCCCAAAGCCAAGTCAAGGAAAGATGAAAAATGTTCCAAGGCAGAATCCTAGACCCAAAGGAGGAGCAGCTCAAGGCAACTGTGGACCACAGAATTTTGCTTGTGGCAAAGTAAACCTTGTATCTGCAGAAGAGGCTCAGCAAGCTGAAGATGTTGTGATTGGTATGTTTCTCGCAAACTCCAACCCCGCGACTATACTATTTGATTTTGGAGCATCACATTCATTCATCTCTTAAAAGTATGTTGCAAAGCATAGCATGCCCATATAATGCCTGAAGTTTACTTTATTGCTTAAATATCTTGGGGGAGAGATGAGGACAAATATAGTATGTCCAAAAATAAGTATTTCCATAAGGGGGATTGAATTCGTTGCCAACCTTATAGTCCTAAATTCTTAAGGCTTGGATATCATCCTTGGAATGGATTAGCTAATGAAGCACAATGGAGTGATTCAGTGTGCTACTCGGACAGTGCAATTGACAAATGAGGAAGGAATCAATTTAGAGTTCAAGGCCGTTCAGCCGACAACCAAGAAGGCAATGGTAAATCATGAAGAAGGAGTAACCTTGGAGGAAATTCCATTTGTTCATTAGTATCTAGATGTGTTTCCTAAGGAATTGCCAGGTATGCCACCTGATTATGACATCGAGTTCATCATTGATTTAATACCTGGAACTGCACCTATAACGAAGAGGCCATACATGATGCCTCCTATGGAATTAGCAGAGCTCAAGAAACATATTCAAGAGCAGTTAGAGAAGGGTTTTGATACGCCCAAGCTCGTCACCATGGGGAGCACCAGTGCTTTTCGTAGATAAGAAGGATGGATCCCAGAGAATGTGTGTGGATTATCGGTCTCTCAACAAGGTGAAAATGAAGAATAAGTACACTCTGCCACGCATAGAGGACTTTTTCGATTAGATGAACGGATCCAAAATATTTTCAAAGATCGATCTTCAATTGGGTTATTTCCAAATGAAAATTAGACCATCATACATACCTAAGACAACTTTCGGGACACGGTATGGATCCTATGAGTATACCGTTATGTCTTCTGGATTGACTAATGCACCCGCATACTTCATGTATCTCATGAATAAGCTCTTCATGGAGTATTTGGATAATTTCGTGGTAGTGTTCATTGATGACATCGGGATCTATTAGAAAAGTGAATAGGAGAACGAAGAGCATTTAAGGATGACGTTGTATAAACTGCGAGAGCACCAGTTGTATGCCAAGTTAAGCAAGTGCCAATTTTGGTTGAGGGAGATGTCATTCTTAGGCCATGTTATCTCTAGAGGAGGAGTGCCAGTCGATCCAGGAAAGGTCAGAGATGTGCTAAAGTGGGAACCGCCATAAAATGTGAAGGAAATCAAGAGTTTTCTTGGAATGGCTGGATATTACCGTCGGTTCATCAAGGACTTTTCCAAGATAGCAAAGCCCATGACTGAACA
This sequence comes from Tuctoria greenei, assembly GCA_036927565.1. Classification (NCBI taxonomy): domain Eukaryota; kingdom Viridiplantae; phylum Streptophyta; class Magnoliopsida; order Poales; family Poaceae; genus Tuctoria; species Tuctoria greenei. Next base: position 159,695,866 of record JAYESD010000008.1, on the reverse strand, counting down.
GTTAATGAAGGAAAAGCCTTTCAAGTGGACTCAAGCTTGTCAGGACAACATTGAGGAACTAAAGAAGAGATTGACAATCGCGCCAGTACTGACGTTTCCAGACGTAAGAAAGAGCTTTGACATTTATTGTGATGCTTCAAGGCAAGGACTTTGTTGTGTATTGATGCAAGAAGACCGAGTAGTAGCTTATGCCTCTAGGAAATTGAAGAAACATGAGCAGAACTATCTGACGCATGGTCTCGAACTTGCAGCCGTAGTGCATGCATTGAAGATTTGGAGATATTATGTTCTTGGCCATAGATGTGAGATTTATATAGATCATAAGAGGCTCAAGTACATATTCATTCAAACGGACCAGAATTTGAGGCAACGACGATGGTTGGAACTCATTAACGATTATGATGTGGGAATCAATTATCATCCAGGAAAGGCCAACGTAGTGGGTGATGCTTTGAGTCAAAAGGGAGCAAGCCACCAGCTTACCATCAGGGAGTTTCCACCCTAGCTATGCAAGGAGTTCAAACGGTTGAATCTCGGATTCGTGAATGAGATGGGAGCAATGGAAGTGAATCTAACCCTGGAACTAGAGATTTGAGAAGGTCAAACAAAGGACAAGGAAATCCAGGAAATTAAGGAAAGGATCCAAGAAGGGAGAGAATTCAGATTTGATGAGGATGACCATGGTACTCTATGCCTTGGAAAACGGATGGAATTTGGTTGAGTCATTTGGTTGTTCATAAGTGCATAAGTGCATTAATTCATAGTTAAGTCATTTGGTTGTTTTCCCATCCCAATTCATAGTTAAGTCATAATATTGTACATGGTAATCTTGATAAGTTTGAACCTAGATCCATTAATGGCATGTTTCTTGGTTATCCATCTCATACTAGAGGCTACCGTGTGCTTTTACTTGACACTAACAAAATTGTGGAGACTTGTGAAGTGTCTTTTGATGAAGCTAGCCCAGGTACTAGCTCAAACATTGGAGGTCCAGATCCATATCTGCAGGGGGAGAGCATTTTCGTTGAAGATGAGGAAGAATTGGAGCTGCTGCCCGAAAATTCAGCAGCTAAAGACTTTGTTTCAGCTCCGGATGTTAATTCTCAACCAGCACCAACAACCACCAATGCTGATTCAAATCATCCTCAAGTCACAAGCTCATCGATTTGTGATGAACATGAAGAAGAAGAAGCTTGTGAGACATCTGTTCCCCTACGGTTTTACAAAGATCATCCCCCACAACAGATGATTGGAAGCTTGCACGAACGAGTCACACGGTCCAGGTTTTGCGATCCAAACTCTTATGCTCATTCTGCTTTTGTTGCTTCTTTTGAACCCAAAGATATATCACACGCACTCACAAATGAATCTTGGATTATTGCCATGCAAGAAGAGTTAGAAAATTTTGAAAGAAATAATGTTTGGAAACTTGTACCTCCACGTCAAGGTCACACTTTAATTGGAACTAAATGGGTATATAAAAATAAATAAAGTGAGGATGGGGTTGTGGTTAGGAATAATGCTAGGTTGGTTGCTCAAGGTTTCACTCAAGTTGACGGTCTAGATCTTGATGAAACTTTTGCTCCTGTCGCTAGATTAGAAGCCATAAGAATTTTGTTAGCTTTTGCAGCATCTAAAGGTTTTAATCTATATCAAATGGATGTTAAAAGTTCTATTCTTAATGGCTACATAGATGAGGAGGTTTTTGTCAAACAACCAGCGGGTTTTGAAAATCTAGATTTTCCTAATCATGTTTACAAACTGTCCAAAGCCTTATACGGTCTCAAACAAGCCGCTAGAGCATGGTATGATAGGTTAAAAACATTCTTACTTGAAAAGGGGTTTACCATGACCAAGGTTGATAAAACTCTTTTTGTGCTTAAACATGGCAATGACTCATTATTTGTTCAAGTGTATGTGGATGATATTATCTTTGGTTGTGCTTCTCATGATCTTGTGTCCAAGTTTTCAGCAATGATGAGTTCTGAATTTGAAATGAGTATGATGGGTGAACTCACTTACTTTTTGGGGCTGCAAATCAAGAAAACCAAGGAGGGTACCTTTGTGCATCAAACGAAGTATACCAAAGACCTCCTAAGGCGCTTCAACATGGACAAAAGCAAGCCTCTTCGGACACCAATGGGAACAGCAACAACACTTGAAATTGATGAAGATGGTGAATCAGTGAATCAAAAAGAATATAGAAGCATGATTGGATCACTTTTGTACCTCACGGCATCAAGACCGGACATACAATTCAGCGTATGTCTTTGTGCACGGTTTCAAGCTTCCCCACGTGCTTCACATCGTCAAGCAATCAAAAGGATTCTCAGGTACTTACATGGAACTCAAGAATTTGGCATTTTTCTTCCTTCTTCCTCAACCGTTACTTTGAAAGCTTTTTCGGATGCTGATTTTGGGGGTTGTAGGATTGATAGAAAAAGTACTTCTGGTGCTTGTCATTTTCTTGGTAATTCTCTTGTTGCTTGGTCCTCTAGAAAACAAAATTCAGTTGCACAATCCACAGTCGAATCTAAATATGTAGCTGCTGCTAGTGCTTGCTCACAAATTCTTTGGATTGTTCAAACACTTCAGGACTATGGGGTTGATCTAGATAGTGTTCCACTGTTCTGTGATAACACTAGTGCCATTTGCATTGCTAAAAACCCCGTGCAACATTCTAGAACTAAGCACATTGACATTATGTATCACTTTCTCCGAGATAATGTTGAAAAATGAAACATTGTGCTTCACCATGTAGATACCGAACAACAATTGGCTGACATTTTTACAAAACCTTTGGATTTCACTCATTTTTGTTACATTCGTAGTGATATAGGGGTTATGCATCCTCATGGCTTAAATTGAGGAGGGGTTTTGAAACTTGGGAAGCCTATGTGAGAATCTAAAATTAAAATAATATGAGCATAGTATTTCATACATATATGACTTTGTGATTCCTTTTAGATGCCGAAAGTTCTTACTATATTACTCTTGTTATACATTTTGTAGTTTTTTTGCCATGTCTAGTAATTGGAATAATTGCTTACACTAAAACTAGTCATGGTCGAACCTTCTTGCTGTTTTGAACTTGTTACATGTTCACAAGTGTTTTTAATCATTAAGAATTCATCACGTAATCAACTCACATGTTGAGTTTTTATGAACAAATATAAATTGAGAAAAGATCAAGAGAATATGCATGCATCACACTTCTTCTTTTGAGATGGCTTGTCATTGCACTTAGATATGAACTTGGAAGAAGTTGTGTATGACTAAAACCATGTCCTTAAGCTTCTGATTGTCAAATGACATAGGCTTGGCTTGGTTGGTTAGAATAAGGCAGATGCGCATATAATCTCTTGCAAATATCATATGATCTAAATTTATGCTTTGAAAAATAATAAAATGCAGCAACTAGTGTCACGCTTTCAGGTTTTGAAATAGTTAAGTTTGTGAGATCATGACTTGCTTAAATTGAAAATTAGATTTGATCTCTAGCATGGCTTACACTACTTTATGTATCTCATTGATGTGATAATGTAAGGTACCTGATAGTATGACTTGGATGAACTTTGTTTATATGTATATGTTATAATATGCTCATAACAACTAAAGTTGGAGAGATAAATTGTTTATGTGCTCATGACTTGCTGAATACATTGTCAAAGGGGGAGAGATAAGCATGAAGAGAAAGAGAATATGTGCATAAGGAGAGATAATAATGGAGGAGAGATAATATGGGATAATTTTTTTGGATTTTTCTTCTCATTTTACTTTTGATTTACAAAGGGGGAGAAATTGCCTTCAAAGCTTTTATGTGAATAAGCCAATGTTCGGATTTTAAATGGTGTTGCCAATGCATTCATCAAGGGGGAGATTGTAAGACCTATGTGTGCTGAATACATTGGCTTGTACTGAATATACTTGCTTTGATGATAAAAGTTTTGAATATCACCAAAACACCTTTTTATTAAGGTCCGACTAGCTTTGGTTAGCTCCGATGAGTTTTGTATTTAGCTCGGACATGTCTTTGATAGCTTCGGCGTGTTTTTACTAAGCTCCGAGTTGATTTTTCTAGCTCCGGCTTTTGGGATTACTAGTTCCGACTAGTTCTGGTTAGCTCCGGCGCTAGGTCCTGCTAGTTTTGTAAGCTCCGGCGGGAGCTTGGTTGTACTAGTTTTGGTAAGCTCCGGCGCTAGGTTCTACTAGCTCTTGTTAGCTCCAGCTCAAGGTCTAGGTTGCTCTGGCAGGGTCCGGAACTTGACCGTAGTGCTTCTGCTTTTCATTTGCAATGTTTCATACTTGCTTTACATTGTTGGAAATATTGCTTAGTATTCATTTTCTATGTTTTTGGTTCATTTTGTTTGATATGGATGATATCGTGTTACTGTGGTTTTGCAACATGCTTATGTGAGGTTCTCACATAGGGTGTTGTCTTCAGAACTAACTTGAGTCAAGTCGAGGACTTGGGCTCGTATGGATTGGTTGTTCATTCATGTGCAGGTGTTGCTTGAGTTCAAGACATGGATGGTGACGGGATCCATTGGACTAGTCTCAGGGAGGAGATGAGGTTCCAACAACCAAATTCAGGAGGAATTGTGGTTGAGTTGATCAGGAGGTTGCAGAACATGATTGAATCAAGAACAATGCATATGAAGGTATCGTGGACGTCATTGGAAGATGTTTGCACGTGTGCAAGGAGTGCATGGACGTGGCTACACGGTTCCGAGACGTGATGAAGAGATGTGTACGTAAAGAGTTGGTCGGAAAGGTCCAACCGACTAGGTTATGGACTCAGGCTGCGGCTGAGTCGGGTTTGACTCAAATATGGAAAGGTTTGAGTTGGTTATGATAGGATTTCGTGTGGGTCTCAAATTTGAGTTCTTTAGGAATATGGGATACGTTCCTAAGGTGTTTGGAAGTCTTAAGATTGCTTCTATCTGCGTATAGAAGAGTCCTGAGTAGTTATGAAAAGTTTTGATTCGTAAACTGAGTAGGATTAGAGTCCTAGTTCAGATTGGGTTGGCCTAAGGGCTGGTTATATAAGAAAGGGAAGCCAGAGCTCGTGGGTGATGACTTTGGAGCTGTTCCTCATGTGTTCTGTTGAATAAAATTCGTAGTTTAAAGCAACTTTTGTGCCTTGTTCGTCCGAATAGTTCCAGACAAGTTTTTCTCGTCGCGTTTCTGCACAGCACTACCTTTTATCGGTGGTTTTATCATAAATCGAGGTTTACAGATCCAATTGACGTAATTCTTTTTGGGTTATCTTCACAACTTGATTTTCTATCATATGTCAAAATTTCACGGTCATTGGATTTGTGGTCTATGATCTACACGAGTTTCTTTGCAGCGTTCGAGAACTGTTTTTTCTCTGGTAGGGCAGATTGACCATTGTTTGATCTTTCGATCATAACTTGAGTTTTTCTCGATGGATTTGAGTGATTCTTTTTGTGTTGTCTTCGTGACTTGATTCTCTCTGATATCTATCACTTTTGTTACGGTGAAACACGTTTAGATTAGTCTCACACACAATTTCTTTAACAGATCGTTTTTCTGACGAAAGGGTTTTGGGTTTGATTGTTTCTGCTGCGTAAGATTTTTAAATCTACCATTCACCCCCCCGCCTCTGGTAGCTTTTCATGTGCTCTTCGATCCTACAAAGTTGTTTTGCAGGTACTAACATCTGTGCTTATGATTATGGTTGTCCGATGAGACTCGGGACACTCCGAGTGATATACTCGTGTGGGAACCATGCCGCTGCTGTTTGGTCTTCGTGGCTAGTGAGGAGCGTCCATGGGCTGGACGGCTTCTCTTTTGCTTATTAGACTTGAGTAAGAGAGTTGTAATCTTATCTTCCACTGTAGTTTATTTTTATATAAACTATTTGTAAACTTAACATCTTTGTAAATTTCAGCAAATGATTTATGTAATACGTGTTCCTTTACATGTGTGCTATTGGGTGTCGCATCGCGCGGCACCACCCAATGGGATTCCTGGAAAGTGTGGACTCCAGTTCACACATTGATGAAGATGTGTTGATGAAGCTTTGGTGATGAGAATCGTCAATTCGTCGAAAAGTCAATGAAGATCCATTTTGGTTGGCCCTTCTCCCTCTTCTCCTCTTTCTCCTTGCTTATAGACTTGATCTTGATGTTGGCAACAAGGCAAAAGTGGTAGCAACGGTTTTCAATTGGGGTGGAGAGGTGTGGGGTATTGAGTTGTTTATATCGGGATGGAGAATTAGGGTTTTGGGGTGAATTCCAAGTGGAATTCGGTGGGAGACGTGCAGGGGCTGTTGTGGGGTCCACCTGGGCTCCTTTGAGGTTGGGCACGAAGTTCATGGGCCCAAATTAGGAAATTACTCAAAAACAAATCGTGGAGAAATAAAAGAATTTGAGGTTATTCCCGAAGGCCGGACTAGTCTGTAGTACGGACCGGACTTGTCTATTGGGCAATAGAGAAAAATCGGACAAGTCTGACCGGATAAGTTCGGGGAACATTAGAGAAGAAATCGGACTAGTCCGCAAATTTTGCCAGACAAGTCTGGACTCTAAAGAAGATTGAATTTTTCTGAATGAAAATAGGGTCACCGGACTAGTCTGGGGTTATGGCCGGACAAGTCTGCACTTCTGAAGAAAATTGGATTTTCTGAACAGAGGATTGGGATACCGGATTAGTCCGGTTCAGAGGCTGGATAAGATCGCACCCTGACAGATAGTAATTTCTGGTTTAGCCCTAAATTCATTTTAATCTTGTTCTTTTTTCCATGGCTTAACGTTAAACTTGTATGAGGATGTTGTGCAATGCATTATGCATGAAAATGAGGGTGTTACAAACCTATCCCCCTTAAAATGAATCTCGCCCTCGAGATTCGACGCGAAAGGAAAACAGATAGGGAAATTTCTTCTTGGGATCATCTTCTCACTTCGAAGTCACTTCTCATTCTGTATGATGCTTCCATTGCACTTTGCACCATCGAATCACCTTGTTCTTGTAACCCTCTCCTTGGTTTCCAAATTTTTGACAGGTTTCTTGGCATATGTCAAATCTTCCGCAAGCTCCAAATCTTCCATCGGTACTTGCTCTTCTGGAACTCTCAAACACTTCTTGAGCCGAGAGACATGAAACACATCATGTACATTAGAAAGATGTACTGGCATCTCCAGTTTATAGGCTACTTCTCCCCGTTTGTCCAAAATCTTGAAGGGTCTGATATAGTGTGGTGCCAACTATCCTTTGACATTAAACCGCTTATGACTTCAAATAGGTGATACTTTGAGATATACAAAGTCTTCCACCTCAGAAGATAAGCTTCTTCATCTATTATCCGCATCACCCTTCTGTCTTGACTGAGCAGCCCTTAAGTTCTTGCCTTTGGTCTGCTCTTGCTTTTTGGTCTCCTGGATCACATCAGGTCCAAATAATTGAGTTTCCCCTGTCTCATTCCAAAAAAAGAGTGTTCTACACCTTCTCCCATACAATGCTTGATACGGCGACATTTTCAGACTTGCTTGATATATGTTATTATAGGAAAATTCAGCATATGGCATACTTTTGTCCCAACTTCCTCCATACTTTAGCGCACAAGCCCTTAGCATGTCTTCCAAATCCTGATTTGTCCTCTCGGTCTGTCCATCCGTTTGAGGGTGATATGCCGAACTGAAATTCAATTGAGTCCCCATTGACTCGTGCAGCTTTTGCCAGAATCTTGAGGTAAATTGTGAACTTCTATCAGACACTATTTTCTTGGGCACTCCGTGTAAACACACTATTCTTCCCATATACAGTTCTGCCAACTTGGCTCTACTATAAGTAGTCTTGACAGAAATGAAATGTGGGGATTTTGTCAACCGAACCACAATAACCCCTATTGAATCATATCTCGCTGAAGTGTGAGGCAAGCCAACTATAAATTCCATACCAAACTCTTCCCACTTCCATTCTAGGATCTTCAATGGTTGTAATAATCCAGGTTGCCTTTGATGTTCAGCTTTGACTCGTTGGCATGCATCACGCAGTACAACATATTCTGCTACGTATATTTTCATACCATCCCACCAGTAGCATGTCTTCAGGTCCTTGTACGTCTTTGTACAACCAGAATGGATAGAGTAAACTGAGTCATGTGCCTCCTTCAATATCAACTGTTGGAGACGCTTCTCATTAGGCACAACAATCCGTTTTCCAAGCCATAGAGTACCATGGTCATCCTCATCAAATCTGAATTCTCTCCCTTCTTGGATCCTTTCCTTGATTTCCTGGATTTCCTTGTCCTTCGTTTGACCTTCTCAAATCTCTAGTTCCAGGGTTAGATTCATTTCCATTGCTCCCATCTCATTCACAAATCCGAGATTCAACCGTTTGAACACCTTGCATAGCTAGGGTGGAAACTCCCTGATGGTAAGCTGGTGGCTTGCTCCCTTTTGACTGAAAGCATCACCCACTACGTTGGCATTTCCTGGATGATAATTGATTCCCACATCATAATCGTTAATGAGTTCCAACCATCGTCGTTGCCTCAAATTCAGGTCCGTTTGCATGAATATGTACTTGAGCCTCTTATGATCTGTATAAATCTCACATCTATGGCCAAGAACATAATATCTCCAAATCTTCAATGCATGCACTACGGCTGCAAGTTCGAGACCATGCGTCAGATAGTTCTGCTCATGTTTCTTAAATTTCCTAGAGGCATAAGCTACTACACGGTCTTATTGCATCAATACACAACAAAGTCCTTGCCTTGAAGCATCACAATGAATGTCAAAGCTCTTTCTTACATCTGGAAACATCGGTACTGGTGCGATTGTCAATCTCTTCTTTAGTTCCTCAATGTTGTATTGACAAGCTTGAGTCCACTTGAAAGGCTTTTCCTTCATTAACAGTTCAGTCATGGGCTTTGCTATCTTGGAAAAGTCCTTGATGAACCGACGGTAATATCCAGCCATTCCAAGAAAACTCTTGATTTCCTTCACATTTTATGGCGGTTCCCACTTTAGCACATCTCTAACCTTTCCTGGATCGACTGGCATTCCTCCTCCAGGGATAACATGGCCTAAGAATGATATCTCCCTCAACCAAAATTGGCACTTGTTTAACTTGGCATACAACTGGTGCTCTCGCAGTTTCTGCAACGTCAGCCTTAAATGCTCTTCGTGCTCCTATTCACTTTTCTAATAGATCCTGATGTCATCAATGAACACTACCATGAAATTATCCAAATACTCCATGAAGAGCTTATTCATGAGATACATGAAGTATGCGGGTGCATTAGTCAATCCAAAAGACATAACGGTATACTCATAGGATCCATACCGTGTCCCGAAAGTTGTCTTAGGTATGTATGATGGTCTAATTTTCATTTGGAAATAACCCGATTGAAGATCGATCTTTGAAAATATTTTGGCTCTGTTCATCTGATCGAACAAGTCCTCTATGCGTGGCAGAGTGTACTTATTCTTAATTTTCACCTTGTTGAGAGACCGATAATCCACACACATTCTCTGGGATCCATCCTTCTTATCTACGAAAAGCACTGGTGCTCCCCATGGTGACGAGCTTGGGCGTATAAAAACCCTTCTCTAACTGCTCTTGAATCTTTTTCTTGAGCTCTGCTAATTCCATAGGAGGCATCCTGTATGGCCTCTTTGTTATAGGTGCGGTTCCAGGTATTAAATCAATGATGAACTCAATGTCATAATCAGGTGGCATACCTGACAATTCCTTAGGAAACACATCTAGATACTCACGAACAAATGGAATTTCCTCCAAGGTTACCCCTCCTTCATGATTTACCATTGCCTTCTCGGTTGTCGGCTGAACGGCCTTGAACTCTAAACTGATTCCTTCCTCATTTGTCAATTGCACTGTCCGAGTAGCACACTGAATCACTCTGTTGTGCTTTATTAGATAATCCATTCCAAGGATGATATCCAAGCCTTACGAATTTAGGACTATAAGGTTGGCAACGAATTCGATCCCCCTTATGGAAATACTTACTTTTGGACATAGTATATTTGTCCTCATCTCCCCCCTAAGATATTTAAGCAATACAGTAAACTTCAGGCATTATATGGGCATGTTATGCTTTGCAACATACTTTGATGAGATGAATGAATGTGATGCTCCAGAATCAAATAGTATAGTCGTGGGGTTGGAGTTTGCGAGAAACATACCAATCACAACATCTTCAGCTTGCTGAGCCTCTTCTGCAGATACATGGTTTACCTTGCCACGAGCAAAATTTTGTGGTCCACAGTTGCCTTGAGCTGCTCCTCCTTTGGGTCTAGGATTCTGCCTTGGAACATTTTTCATCTTTCCTTGACTTGGCTTTGGGAATTGATTTGGAAAATGTTCTGTCTGACCACAAGCATAGCAAGTCTTTCCACCAGTGGCGCCAGCAAAGTTAGGACGAGGCTGGTTTTGAGCATAAGTGTGACACTCGGTTCCGAAAAATGAACCAAGTGCAGTATATGTGTGCCCAGGATGTTTAACAAACATACACAAGTGATTCACATATGATAAGCAGATAATTACCATGACTCAGATTAATTAAGTACCTTTTATTACAATATTCCAATAATCCTCAAGATACAACTCTAATAATCATGAACGATAATACTACTGCAGCAGAAATAATCTAATTAAGCAACTAAGCAAATAAGTAGTGCAGTTACAAGCAACACCACATGCAAGTCGACGGCAGCATGCAGCCTAGTACTCCGCATTATCATCATGATACTCCCAGACATCACCTGAAACTGTTGGTGGGGGAATTGCAAGGGTGAGTACAAGTCGTACTTAGCAAGTGTGGAAAGTATGACATGTAGCTTAAACAAGGCATGATAATAAACAATGGCTAATTGTTGAAAAGCACATTTAAAACATGCAAAAAGCATACTAAGATGACTATGTGAATTTATCCCAACAGAACCCAAATAATTACCAATAAGGAGTCCATTACCATCAATTACCATTATGTCACATCCAACAATGATTATCCATCGAATTCCTATGTTCTTACCATTATCACAACTCAGATCGTAACCATAACCCAACCATCCCAAAACCACTACCCAACCATAACCAAATCCAACCATAACCATCCCAAATCCCTAGTTCCCTCTAATCATGTAGGTCATCCAGGCGCTCTTAACCGGGAGCACGGGTATCATGATAGTTTTTAACACTCTGCAGAGGTTGAATCACTTTACCCACAAGTTCATGATTCCGTCACCCGTCGGCGACGAAAGAAACCTCCCTTATGCCAATTACATTTCCTTAGGTGTATGGCCAAGAGATCACAAAATAGCCTTTTATAAAGGGACTACCAGCATATTCAAAACCATTGAGGTTTCACCGGTGGCGATGTCTCCAACTGAGCACATCCTAAACCAAAGGTCCTCTCTTGTGCCGTTCGGATCCCACGGCAGTCCCACCGCTATTGCAAACCCAACCAACTCCCATTCCCACTCCGGCAAATGATCCAAAACAAAGCTAGTAATACTCCTAATTAATAGGCTAAGCCGCACCCATACTTGGCCTTGTGGTGGCACTGTAGTCCTGGCTTATTCTCGCATGAACCGGTCCTTAGATCCAAGGGAAACAAACCACCATATCAACCAACCCAATCCACAAACCATGCTTGCTTAGATCTCCCAAGTCCCATGTTACCAATTAACCATGTCCATCAATTCATATTGTCCATAAGTGCATTAATTCATAGTTAAGTCATTTGGTTGTTTTCCCATCCCAAAAAGTAAAAGCCATTACCGACTCTCTACAACGTATTCCAAGCAACAAGGATGGTTAAACAAGTCTAGTAAACACCTATTCATGGCTTTCCCATCAATTTGACACAAGCATGCAGTTTTGCAAAAAAACATTTAAAAATCGGATCAAAATTATCAAGGACACTTGCCTTGCTCTTGAGCTTGGTTAGGGTAAAAAGCTTCAAAATTCTGGTACTGGAGGTCCTCGGCAGCACCCTCCAGGGTAAATCCTTCAATTCTGAGTGACGAACATACAAAACACACAATTGAATCGTTTAAAGCTCATATAGTACTCAATATGCCATGACATGCATGATTAATGCAATTATGTGGTAAAACTTGTTAATGAGTTTCTAGTAATGCTTACTAACTAGTTGAAATGGTGTTTAACAAGTTTGAACAGGTTTCGAGTTGATTTGAGTCAAATTGGACTTAATTTAGAATAATTCAGATTCAGAGGCTGGGCAAGTCCGGTTTCAGGAGCCGGACTTGTCGGCCCTGGTCATAACCTGTAAACTAGGGTTTTCTTGATCAACGAGAATTTGTGTTGAATTGACGTAGAAACTTGGATGTAGAGGGTGTACCACGTGTTTAGAGATCTAAAGATCAAGAGCTGAACATGGAACACTTGGATCTTAAGGATTAGGGCTTGATGAAGATGAGTTGAGGGTGAATTGGTGATGAAGAACGAAAACACGATAAAGATCTTGTTCACTTAATCCTCTTTTGTTTCCTCCTCCTCATCTTGCTGTTGGATCTCCTCTTGATGGTGGCTCCCACGAACTAGGGTTTGGAGGTCTTTCAAAAGTGGCAATGAGATGAGAAATTGGGGTGTTGGGTTGTTTATATATGGGTGGAGGTGTAGGGTTTGATGGATTTCATTTTCAAGGTGGTGGAGGCCGTGTAGGGGTGCCACATGGGCTCCAAAGAGGTTATACACGATGTACTTGGGCCCAATTGAGGTAAATACCCAATAATAAGTTGTGGAGGAAAAGATTGAATCCGAGTCGAGCACACTTGACAAGTCCGCTAGATGGCCGGACTAGTCCGATATTGGAGAGAGACTAAAACAGACAAGTCTGGTAGGAGGTCCGGACAAGTTCGATCTTGTCCAGAGGGCAAAACTAAAAAGTCCATCATGGATCGGACAAGTCCGAGGATTTGACAACTTATTCTAAAACCGTACCAAGGATCGGACTAGTCCGCACTCAGTCACGGACAAGTCCGAAATGGAACAGAGACTTAATCGGACTAGTCTGCAGCAAAAACGGACGAGTCCGAAGGGGCTTTAGAGGGGAAAACCGGACTAGTTCGGGGTACCAACCGGACAAGTCCGTACTTCTACAGACCTTTAAGTGTTGTTTTGCTTCTAATTCATTTTAAACTTGTTCTTTTATGTTGCTTAATGCTAAACATGTATATGAATGTATGCCATGCATGTTGGATGAAAATGAGAGTGTTGCAAACCTACCCCGCTTAAAGTGAATCTCGCCCTCGAGATTTAACGTAGAAGGAAAGAGATAGGGAAAATCTTTCTTGATCTCATCTTCCAGCTCCCAATTCAATTCTGATTCTGTATGATGCTCCCATTGTACTTTGAACCATCGAATGACCTTGTTTTTCGTGTCCCTCTCCTTGGTTTCCAAGATTTTGATCGGTTGCTCGACATATGTCAAATCTGCCTCTAATTCCAATTCTTCCGTTGGCACTTGTTCTTCGAGTACCCATAAGCACTTCTTGAGCCGAGAAACATGAAACACATCATGGACATCGGAAAGATGCGCTGGCATCTCCAATTTATATGCTACTTCTCCACGTTTGGCCAAAATCTTGAATGGCCCAATATAGCAAGGTGCTAACATGCCTCTGATGTTAAACCTCTTATGAGCTCGCATTGGTGACACTATGAGTATACATAATCTCCCACTTCAAAGGCTAAGTTTCCCCATCTATTATCCGCATAGCCGTTTTGTCTTGTTTGAGCGGCCCTCAAATTCTCGCGGATTATTTGAACTTGCTTTTTAGGTTCTTGCAACACATCAGGTTCAAAAACTTGGGACTCTCCCATCTCATTCCAAAACAAAGGTGTTCTACACTTCCCTCCATATAGTGCTTCATATGGCGATATCTTCAAACTTTCTTGGTAACTGTTATTGTACGAAACTCCACATACAGAAAACTCTTGTCCCAACTTTCTCCATGCTTTAAAACACAAGCTCCAAACATGTGCTCTAAAATCTTATTCGTTCTCTCGGTTTGTCCATCAGTTTGAAGGTGATATGCAAAACTAAAATTTATTAATTGAGTTCCCATAGCTTCATGCAGTTTCTCCAAGAACCTAGAGGTAAATTGAGAACCTCGGTCGGAAACTATTTTCTTCAGAACTCTATGTCGGCACATAATATGCTCCATATACAATTCTGCTAGTTTCACAGTGGTATATGTGGTCTTGACAGGAATGAAATGAGCTAATTTGGTCAAACGATCCACAATAACCCATATTGAGTCATAGCCGGACTGGGTTCGAGGTAATCCAACTATGAAGTCCATTCCGATTTCTTCCCCCTTCCACTCCGGAATCTTCAATGGCCGCAATAAACGAGCTGGCATTTGACGTTCAACTTTGACTCGTTGGCATACGTCACACAAAGTGACGTATTAGCTATGACCTTTTTCATGCTAGCAACCAATAACATGTCTTTAAGTCTTTGTACATTTTTATGCAGCCGGGATGAATTGAGTATAATGAGTACATCACTTCTATGGATACAAACAACACTCCGTTGAACATACGAGATGCAATCAATAGAGTTCACACACAACAATTAATTGTAGAGGTGAGCTCGTTCTTATATGTTTCCTTATATGTTTTTGAGAATAGATTGATACCTAATGATTTAATTATGATTAGGATTTATGGAGAGGTTGAAGGAGTACTTGGAGGAAGTCTTAGGACATGGAGGAGAAGAGAATTTGTTCAAATAAGATGGAAAACAAGCCAAACTAAAAATCGTGTCCAACTCGGAGTTCAGAAGTAGTTCCCACTAAAACAGATGTCCAGGATGTATACGATCTCCGTTTTGGACGTTCTGCTATGCACGGAAAGGGGAGAGGATAACCTTTTCAATGCCGCTGGTTACATGTCAAAATTCTTTCTAAGTCGACAGGAATCATCAAAACAAAACCGAGTTCAGAATCTGTCAGGGTGTTGCGCCACCGTATTGTGCCATTGGGCCTTGTATCAAGTCTAAGTCTATTATTTTCGTGTCTTAGGGGTCACGCCCCCAACACCTCGTTAGAAGTTCTCTCACTATAGATACTCCATGGTGGCTGCGATAAACAGTTGGGTTTTTCTTAGATTAATCTGTTATACATAGTTCCGCCGTTCATCGGTTTGTGAGACCCCAACTTAGCAATTCAGATTGCTTCTACCTTGTTCTTGCTTGTGTTCTCGGTTGCACTTGCAGGGATTAGCCTTCTTGACGAGGTCAATCGTGTGCAGCACTGTTGATAACTAACGGAGCGGTGGTGTAGTGATTACAAAGGTTTTTTGTATTCACCTCGAGAGCCTCGGATCATCAATGTCGAGATCTCCATCAATCAACTTATTCATTACCTATCGGAAGATCGTGACTCATCCTCCTCATCAATTCATACGTACAAGAAGATTTGATGGTGTTGCACATTTGGACCAACACATGAGACAAGATGAACTTGAGTCGAGGACGAATCCAATTCAAGGAGGGTAGGATGATGAGTACATCACTTCTATGGATACAAACAACACTCCATTATACATACAAGATGCAATCAATAGAGTTCACACACAACAATTAATTTTAGAGGTGACCTCGTTCTTATATGTTTCCTTATATGTTTTTGAGAATAGATTGCTACCTAATGATTTCATTGTTATTAGGATTTATGGAGAGGTTGAAGGAGTACTTGGAGAAAGTCTTGGGGATGTGGAGGACCAGAGAGTTCGTTCAAAGAAGATGGAAAACGAGCCAAACTCAAAATCGTGTCTAACTCGGAGTCTAGAATCAGTTCGCACTAAACGGATGCACAGGACGCATACGATCTCCATTTTGGACATTCTACATATGCATGTAAAATGGAGAGGATAAACTTTCCAATGCTTCTGGTCCCATGTCAAAATTCCTTCGGAGTCGACAGGAATCATCGAAACAAAATCGAGTTCAGAATCTGTCAGGGTGCTGCGCCACCGTATTGGGTCATTGGGCCTTGTATCAAGTCTAAGTCTATTATTTTCGTGTCTTAGGTTTAGGTCACGCCCCCAACACCTCCTTAGACGTTCTCTCACCTATATATACTCGATGGAGGCCACTATAAACAATTGGTTTTTGCTTAGATTAATCTGTTATACATAGTTTCACCTTTCATCAGTTTGTGAGACCTCAACATAGCAATTCAGATTGCTTCTACCTTGTTCTTGCTTGTGTCCTCGGTTGCACTTGCAGGTATTAGCCTTCTTTGAGAGGTCAATTGTGTGCACCACGGTTGATAACCAACAGAGTGGTGGTGTAGTTATTGTAGAGGTTTTTCGTGTTCTCCTCGAGAGCATCGGATCATCAACGTCGAGATCTCCATCAATCGACTTATCCATTACCTATCGGAAGATCGGGACTCATCCTCCTCAATAGAGTAAGGTGAGTCATGTGCCTCCTTTAATATTGTTTCCTAAATGTGCTGCACATTAGGCACAATGATTCTTTTCCCAAGCCATAGAGTACCATGGTCATCCTCATTAAATCTTTATTCTCTCCCTTCTTCGGTCTTTTCTTTGATTTCTTGAATTTCCTCATCCTTGGTCTGACCTTCTCGAATTTCTTGCTTTAAGGTCGGGTTTAACTCCATTATTCCCATCTCATTCACAAATCCATGATTTAGCCGTTCAAACTAATTGCATAGCTCGGATGGCAACTCTCGAACCGTGAATTGGTGGCTTGCTCCTTTCCGACTCAAAGCATCGACCGCTACATTAGCCTTACCCGGGTGATAATTGATTCCCACAACATAATCCTTGATAAGCTCCAACCATCTTCGCTGCCTCAAATTTAGGTCCGTTTGTGTGAAAATGTACTTGAAACTCTTATGATCCGTATAAATTTCACCTATGACCAAGAATGTAATGTCTCCAAATCTTCAAGGCATGTACCACGGCTGGAAGTTCAAGATCGGGCGTTTTATAATTTTTCTCATGTTTCTTCAATTGTCTCGATGCATAGGCTACCACTTGACCTTCCTGCATGAGCACACATCCAAGTCCTTGTCTTGAGGCGTCACAATAGATATAAAAACTTCTGCTCACATCCGATAATATCATGACTGGGGCTGTAGTTAACCTCTTCTTCAACTCTTCAAAGCTATCTTGACAATCTTGAGTCCATTGGAATGCTTTCCCCTTCATTAGCAACTCGGTCATGGGCTTGGCTATTTTTGAGAAATCCTTAATGAACCGACGGCAGTATCCAGCCATTCCAAGGAAACTCCTAATTTCCTTCACATTTTGCGGTGGCTCCCATTTTAGCACATCACCCACTTTTCCTAAAACAACCGATACTCCTCCTCCCGAGATGATATGACCCAAAAATGACACTCCCCTTAACCAAAACTGACACTTGTTGAATTAGGCATATAATTGGTGTTCCCTCAATTTCTGCTTTGTGAGCCTCAAATGATCTTCATGATCCTCTTCACTCTTCGAGTAGATCATAATGTCATCAATGAACACCACAACGAACTTATCCAAGTATTCCATAAAGACCTTATGCAGGTGCATTTGTCAATTCAAAAAACATAACGGTGTACTCATAAGATCCATACCGTGTACGAAAAGTTGTTTTAGGTATATCCGGTGATCCAATCTTCATTTGGAAGAAGCCTGACCTCAAATCGATATTAGAGAAAACACATGCACCCTTCATCTGGTCGAACAAATCTTCTATACGGGGCAATGTGTACTTATTCTTAATCGTCACCTCATTGAGAGCTCGGTAGTCCACACATATCCTTTGGGATCCATCCTTCTTGTCCACGAAAAGTACGGGCGCTCCCCAAGGTGAGGAGCTTGGGCGGATAAAAACCTTCCCTAGTTGCTCTTGAATTTGCTTCTTGAGCTCCCCTAACTCCTTAGGAGGCATCCTATATGGCTTCTTAGCTATAGGTGCAGTTCCAGGTATTAATTCAATAGCAAATTCTATGTCTCGATTAGGTGGCATACCTGGCAACTCATCCGAAAAAACATCCAAGAATTCACACACCATTGGAATCTCCTCGATTGCGGCACCGTCCATGTGATTCAACTCCAATTGCTTCGGTGCATGTTGACATGCTTCAAATTCTATGGTGATCCCTTCCTTATTGGTCAACTTCACCATCTTTGTAGCACATTGTATAACTCAATTGTGCTTCCTCAAGCAGTCCATACCAAGTATAATGTCCAATCCTTGAGAATCCAAAACAATGAGGTTGGCAAAGAAGTCTACCCCCCTTATTCTAAGGCTTACTTTTGTACATATTATATTCACCCTCATCTCTCTTTCAGGAGATTTAACCAACAAAGTATATTTCATATGAGAGATAGGCAAACAATACTTGGCAACACACTTTGATGCAATGAATGAATGCAATGCTCTAGAATCAAATAACATAGTCGTCGGGTTGGAGTTTGCGAGAAACATACCAATCACCATGTCATCTGTTTGTTACGCTTCCTCCGTGGAGACATGGTTCACATTGCCACGAGCAAAATTTTGCTTTCTACAGTTGCCTTGTGGTGCTCCTCCATTCGGTCTTGGATTCTGTCTTGGAGCATTGCTTCCTTGACCAAGGCTTGACTTAGGACATTGATATGCAAAGTTTCCTACCTCACCACAAGTATATCACGACCTTGCTGCACCAGTATTGTTAGGACAGACTTGATTTTGGGCATTGGCAGGAAAGTTGGCGCGGGGCGCTTGAGGCATTGGAGGACGAGGTGCTTGCATAGCGGGGTGTTGCTCCATTGGTTAAGCTGGACGTGGTGGAACAGCAGCGCGATGTGCAGGACCCAAAGGGTTGTAGTATGGCGCATTGGGTGGTGCAAAGCGAGGGCGAACATTGCTTCCTTGTGGTTGTCCTTGATACAGTGCTTTCCTCTTATTATCCTACTCCATGTCACGAACTTTGTTCTCAATCACAATTGCTTTGTCCACAAGCTTCTAAAGGTTTGCATAATCACAGTTGAGAAATTGCACCTGGATCTAATTGTTAAAGCCCTTCATAAACAAATATGGCTTTCGGTTGTACCAGCTGACATCTTCCAGCGCACACCCTGAAAGCTGAGTGAATTTTCCAAGGTATTCACTCACGCTTGATCTTCCTTACCTCAAGTTCTCAAATTCTTGCCTCTTTAGGATCGTAACACCTTCCAGCACATAATGAGAATGGAATCTCTCCTCGAATTCAGCCCAAGTCATCCTCTCTTGATTCTCATGGACGTTGCATAAAGATGCCCACCAATCTGCAGCTGCTCCAACTAGTTGATGAGAAGCAAATAGAACCTTCTCCCGGTCGCTGCATTAAACAATAGCAAGCTTCTTCTCCACGAACTTCAACCAATCACCCACCTCCATAGAATCAATAACTTGAGCAAAGGTGGGTGGCCTGGTCCTCATAAATTCTCCAAACCGGTTATTAGGTGGTGGGGGTGGTGGCGGTGGAGGCATGTGGGGCTGATTGTTGTTGCCAGCTTGCAGCTGTCCCATAGTCTGTATAATGGTCCGCATGAGCTGGTTTTGCATAACCAATAGCTGCTCAAGGTTTATAGCTCCCTGAGCAGGTCCTTGGTTGTTCTGAGGCACCTCATTGCTCTCCTCGTCATCATTGGCATCCCTTTTGTTGTGAGTCCTCACAATCTGAAGAAAAGCAAGAGATAGAAGAATTTAGAAAATTTCCCCAACTACATGCATCAAGGGATATAAACCTAAACAACTAACTATACTAGCCTATGTGGAAATGGCAATGCTAAAGCATCCCATAATCCTCTACTAAGCACACAAGCTATATATATAGCAATCAGCACACCAAACAAATCACAATGCTTCCCGAGTGCCCCTATGTGCTTTAAAGTGTCCATTCTATCTAGACTTTGCGTACGGTCAACCTCGCTGTGATACCAATTTGTGACACGCGGTTCCGAAAAATGAACCAAGTGCAATATATTTGTGCCCAGGATGTTTAACACACATACACAAGTGATTCACAAATGATAAGTAGATAATTACCGCAGCTCAAATTAATTAAGTACCTTTTATTACATTATTCCAATAATCCTCAAGATACAACTCTAATAATCATGAACGATAATACTAATGCAGCGGTAAAAATCTTATTAAGCAACTAAGCAAATAAGTAGTGTGGCTCCAAGCAACACCACAAGCAAGTCGACGGCAACACTTAGCCTACTACTCCGTATTATCATCATGATACTCCCAGACATCACCTGAAACTTTTGGTGGGGGAATTGCAAAGGTGAGTACATGTCGTACTCAACAAGTGTGGAAAGTATGACATGTAGCTTAAACAAGGCATGATAATAAACAATGGCTAATTGCTGAAAAGCACATTTAAACATGCAAAAAGCATACTAAGATGACTATGTGAATTTATCCCAACATAACCCAAATAATTAAAAATAATGAGTCCATTACCATCAATTACCATTATGTCACATCCAACAATGATTATCCATCCCATTGCTAATTCTTACCATTATCGTCAACCATATTCAATTATCACAACTCATACCATAATTATGAACCAACCATCCCAAAACCATTACCCAACCATAACCAAATCCAACCATAACCATCCCAAATCCCAAGTTCCCTCTAATCATGTAGGTCATCCATGTGCTCTTAACCGGGAGCACGACTATCATGATAGTTTTTAACACTCTGCAGAGGTTGTACCACTTTACCCACAAGTTTGTGATTCCGTCACCTGTCGACGACTAAAGAAACCTCCCTTATGCCAATTGCACTTCCTTAGGTGTATGGCCAAGAGATCACAAAAAAGCCTTTACAAAGGGACTACGAGCATATTCAGACCCACTGAGGTTTCATCGGTGGTGATGTCTCCAACGGAGCACATCCTAAACCAAGGGCCCCTTCTTGTGCCATTCGGATCCCAGGGCAGTCCTGCCACTATTGCAAACCCAACCGACTCCCATTTCCCGCGCCTTCAAATGATCCAAATCAATGTTGGTAATACTCCTAATTATTTGGCTAAGCCGCACCCATACTTGGCCTTGTGGTGGCACTGTAGTCCTAGCTTATTCTCGCATGAACCGGTCCTTAGATCCAAGGAAAGCAAACCACCATATCAACCAACCCAATGCACAAACCATGCTTGCTTAGATCTATCAAGTCCCATGTTACCAATTAACCATGTCCATCAATTCACATCGTCCATAAGTGCATTAATTCATAGTTAGGTCATTTGGTTGTTTTCCCATCCCAATTAATTAAAGCAAAGCAAGTACTAAAAAGCCCTTCCCGAATATCTACAATGTACTCCAAGCGACAATGATGGTTAAACAAGTCTAGTAAGCACCTATTCATGGGTTTCCCATCAATTTGACATAAGCATGTAGTTTTGCAAACAAAACATTTAAAAACTGGATCAAAATGATCAAGGACACTTGCCTTGCTCTTGAGATTGGTTAGGGTCAAAGATTCGAAGTTTTGGTACAGGAGGTCCTCAGCAGCACCCTCTAGGGGAAATCCTTCAATTCCGAGCGACGAACATACAAAACACACAATTCAATCTTTTGATGCTCATATAGTACTCAATATGCCATGACATGCATGATTAATGCAATCATGTGGTAAAACTTGTTAATGAGTTTCTAATAATGATTACTAACTAGTTACAATGGTGTTTAACAAGTTTGAAGAGGTTTCGAGTTGATTTGAGTCAAATTGGACTTCATTCAGCACAATTCAGATTCACTGGTCAGAACTTGTAACTAGGGTTTTCTTGATTAACGAGAATTGGGGTTGAATTGACGTAGAAAATTGGATGTAGACGGTGTACCACGTCTTTAGAGATCTAAAGATCAAGAGCTGAACGTGGAACACATGGATCTTGAGGATTAGGGCTTGATGAAGATGAGTTGAGGGAGAATTGGTGATGAAGAATGAAAACTCGATGAAGATCTTGTTCACTTGATCTTTTTTCGTTTCCTCCTCATCTTCTTGCTGCTGGATCTCCTCTTGATGGTGGCTCCCACGAACTAGGATTTGGAGGTCTTTAAAAAGTGGCAAAGAGATGAGAAATTGGGTTGTTGGGTTGTTTATATAGGGGTGGAGTGTAGGGTTTGATGGATTTTGTGTTCAAGGTGGTTCAGGCCGTGTAGGGGTCCCACATGGGCTCCAAAGAGGTTAGACATGACGTCCTTGGGCCCAATTAAGGTAAATACCCAATAACAAGTTGTGGAGGAAAAGATTGAATCCTAGTCGAGCTCAGCAGACAAGTCCGCTAGATGGTTGGACTAGTCCGATATTTTACAGAGATGAAAACTAACAAGTCTTGTAGGAGGTCCGGACAAGTCTGGTCTTGTCCAAAGAGAAAAACAGACAAGTCCGTCACGGATTGGACAAGTCCGGGGATTTGACAACTTATTTGAAAATCGTACCAAGGATCGGACTAGTCCGCACTCAGTCATGGACAAGTCCGAAATGGAACATAGACTTAACTAAACTAGTCCGCAGCAAAAATGGACGAGTCTAGAGGGGCTTAAGAGGGAAAAAACGGACTAGTATGGGGTACCAACTGGACAAGTCCGTACTTCTACAGACTTTTAAATGTTATTTTGCTTCTAATTCATTTTAAACTTGTTTCTTTTATGTTGCTTAATGTTAAACATGTATATGAATGTATGCCATGCATGATGGATGGAAATGAGGCTGTTACAATAAGCAGGCACATTTGGGCATGGCACATGCTGCATAGGTAAGCGATGTGCTTGCATGGGCGGGCGTTGCTGCATTGGCTGTTGCGGTCGCAGTGGATATGTAGGCGGTATGCAACAGCATACAGGCGGTAATATGGTGCAGCAGGCGGTGCATAGCGAGGACGAACATTGCTTCCTTGCACATGTCCCTTATATGGCATCTTCCTCTTGTGGTCTAGCTCCATCTCGCAAATCTTGTTTTGAACCGCAATGGCCTTGTCAACTAGCTTCTAGAAGTTTCCATAGTCAGCATTGAGAAACTGAATCTGAATTTAATTGTTGAGACCTCTCATGAATAGTATTACTTCCTCTTATTAGTATTGATGGCTTCTTGAGCATATCGAGCCCGTTGGGTGAATTTATTGAGATGCTCACTCACACTCATCCTTCCTTGCCTAAGGTTTTCAAATTTTTGCCTTCTCAGTATCATGACTCCCTCTAGCACATAGTGAGAACGGAACTTCACCCTGAATTCAGCGCAGGTGATTTTATCTTGATTTTCATGGGCATTGCATAGATATTCCTACCAATTTTCAGCAGCTCCAGTCAACTGGTGTGAGGCAAAAAGAACCTTCCCTATGTCGCTGCCCTAAACAATAGCAAGTTTTTTCTGAACAGACTTAAGCCAGTCATAAGCTTCCACAGTGTCTACGGCTTGAGCAAAGGTAGGCAGCCTGGTCCTCATAAACTCTCCCAAACGGTTGTGAGGTGGAGGGGGTGGTGGTGGTGGTGGCATGTGGGGCTGCTTGTTGTGGCCATATTGCAGTTGTCATATAGTCTGTATCATGGTCTCTATGAGCTGGTTCTGCATGGGCAATAGCTGCTCAAGGATGATAGCTCCCTGGGCAAGTCCCTGGTTGTTCTGAGGTACTTCATTGCTCTCCTCCTCACCATTGGCATTCCTCTGGTTGCGAGTCCTCGGCATTTGTTGGTGAAAGAATAGTAGATACGGAAGAATTCATAATTTGAAAAGAAATGTTCCAACTATATGCATCAACGTATATGTAACTAAACAACTCCTTTATTAATACTATAAGCCTATTAAAGGATGTGGACAAGGATCCCACAACTCTCTACTACGTGCGGATGTGGACAAAATGCTACATGTCCCATAACTCGCACCAAGCACACAATCACAAGCACACACCAAGAAAATTCAGCACACCACACTAAACACAACTAAAACAATCTAAACGCCTTTCTAATTTCTAAAAATAGACCTAAACTTAGTTATGTAAGCTGTGGTTGTGAGGCGGCAAAGATGACGGCCGCGGTGAGGCATACATGGGCGCACGACAAGGTGAGTTGGCCATCCATGTAGGCGCTGGAGAAGTTGGTACACCATTGACCTCCATGGTGGCACAAACTTCCTCTTGCTTCTCCATGACGAACAGTCTCTTATGGAGGTAATGAATCTCTTCCATTGCATCAACATAGCGATTTCCCAAATTCACCAATACTTCCTAAGATCTATCAGTAGCTCGAGAACTGACTTGAGCTCCATCTTGCGGTCCTAAGATATCCCTTGTCCCCTTCTTGCGTTGCGGGTCTAGTGCAAAACAAGTATCTCCAACCTGCTCCGGATAGATGTGGCACAATCTAGTAAGTGCATCCCAAGCAACATCATCAATAGCATGCTCCCTGGTGGCTCTCCATGTGGAGGCAAAGTGTCAGGTGACCACCTCGTCTTTGGCGAGAACATTTACTTGAGCCCTCCATTCTTCATGTCCATGGCAAGAAATCCTCTTAACATAGTACTCCGGGTGCATCTTGCATAGGTCAAGGAACTCCTTAAATTGCTTAGCTGCAAATCCTCCATCAGTGCCGTTAGAATGAAATTCTTGGGCATCACGGTAAACTATGCATTTGTCCCCCTTCCTTGCTTAACTTGGTTGCGATGCATTCCCTTGAGCTTCAGGTACCTCCTCTTGTGCATTTAGTCCCTCCTGAACCTGCTGCTCCTCCTCATGAGATTCCTCCTCTTCTTGGTCTTTGTCTTCATTCTCCTCATGTGCTTCACCTTCCTCTTCCTCACTATCATTGATTTCCACCATCTCAGGATCTTCCTCTTCATCATCATCGTAGAATTACACCATCTCAGGGTCTTCCTCCCCTCGTGTTAGAGTGCTCATGCTCAACTTCTTTTGCAAGAGAACTCTCTTCTTCCTCTTCTTGAGCTGGTTCCATCCTCGGCTCCTTGCGAGGCCCAAGCTTGCTTCCAAGGGGTGGCAAACGAGCTCTCTTGCGGGCTGTCATTTTGTTGTAAGCCATCTACAAGAAAACATAAGGAAAATAGAGGAAAACACAAATATCAGTTCTGAAATTGCAGCAGCCATAAATCAAGATGAGAAGATGTGCATTTGCTCAAAAGGTGGAGAAATAGCAAAAATTGCGGCAGCAGCAGCAAAAAACGCAGTTTTTCCAATGTTATATAGCTAGTGGAAGGCAAGATAGTAAAAAACAGGCTAATTTTGATTATGAAAGATGTCTTGAGTGATTTGTGGTGTCCATTCTAGTTAGGCATGCATTCTATAGTTATAACACGGCTCTAATACCAATTTATGACACCCGATTTCGAAAATGAACCAAACGTAATGCATATGCGTGTCCAGGATGTTTAACACACATACACAAGTGATTCACAAATGATAAACTTATATAAATCATGTCTCGAATAATAACACTAATAATAGTACCTTATTACAAACAAAATAGTCTCGAATACAATCTTTAAAAAACAGCAGCAGAAAACACTAAACACTAAAGACTCCAAACTCCATGACAGGTTTGACGGTAACATGCTGTTGACGGCTCCTAAGATATACTAACAAATCACCCCCGGCAACAGCGCCAGAAATGCTTGTTGACGGCTCCTAAGATATACTAACAAATCATCCCCGGAAACGGCGCCAGAAATGCTTGTTGGTATTTCTTATGCACCATTGACTAAACATCGCCAACTGATGTGTCAGAAATGCTTGTTAACGGTTCTATTGGATCATAGAGTGAATTCTACAAGCGCACGGAGATATCATTGTAGCATTTCCCCTTAAGAGTATTCCCAAGGGTGTCATTTATTTGATCACAAAGGAAGGCAGGGAAGAGATATAACAATCATCAAGTGGAAAGGGTAGAATGGTCTAGGTAAGAATCTGGTAAGGATGGATAAAATAATAGTGAAGGTAGTGTGACACACACAAAAGCTTTCAAGTCAAAGGGGGATAAGAGGATCCTAGGGGTTAGTTAATGTCGGGAGTTATGGAGGTACTCCTACTATGCTCTATTATACATATACATACACTAAACTAATTATTCATAAGCTAGATCAATAGTGAATACATATTCTATGTGGTTCAACACATCGGGCATGGGCTTACCCCGAGCAATACTAGGGCGACTCCTGCCAAGAGCCTGTGGTATAGCCGAACGTGGAGGATTACAATGGACAGATAGGGATGTCACCACCTACTGCCTACCTCTTCAATTCGTGGGTCTACGAGACATCCAATGCTACTTAGCTATCCTAGCACCATGCTAGTATATTAAGTAATTACCTTAAGAGCCTAGGCACAATCCATCCTAAGGCAATAAATTGAATCATCATTGAACCAATGTTGATACACAACATAATTATCCATACTAACCTAGTTATGTTATAATTAACTAGACTATAGTGGGGGTCTATAGGTCCTATGATAATGAGATATGTTCATGATGAAATAGTCATAGAAGCTATACCTTCCACATATATGGACTCCACAATCAAACAAGAAACGCTTTGCCCATGTATATGTATAAGTAGAGACTTAAGATACTATCTCATTATGCATAGAGTCACAAATACAAGAAAGGATACATGAGCCATACCTTTCCCAATGTAGGATTGGGAAGAGAGAGACTCCTTACTCCTTTCCCAATTTGGACATGGGACTAGAGACTCTCCTCATTACAACCTAACTCCTCTAAGACTATGGATGATAGTGTATACAATAGAGATGAAGTTCAAGTGGTGTGTGTTGAAGTGAGGGGTAGGGGTCCTATTTATACTAGTTTTGAGGTTGGTTCCCACCACCAAAAGCGCGCGAATCAATCACCATTGACTCCTTCCATCCAGGAGGAGCCAACACGTGTCGTTTGACCGCGTTTGGTGCCATGAAGGGGTCGACCGAACCCCTGGTTCGGCAGACCTGGTCAGCACTCCAAACGTGGAGTGCTTCCTCCAGGTGGCTTCCAGGTGGGCCCCCTTGATGTATATGGGTGATACACCATTGGATCTCCTCGGATACTTCTGTTTGCGGGCCATTTGATCCATGGGATGCCACATGTCGTCGCCTGATTGGCTGGGATGATATTTTATAGGATTGGTCCCTCTACATTTCCTCATTTCCTGCATAAAATGCTGCATACACATATTTCTCCAAGTCCAAGTGGAATTGGGTTAGGTAGAAAGGTGACGTGTGCAAGAAATGACAAATCCTTCACATAATTGAGTTAAATTGACGGATGAAATTGGTATATAACAGCGGTCAACAAACTCCCCCAAGCTTATCCTTTGCTCGTCTCGAGCAAAGTCAATACTTTAGGTTGATGATCAGGAGTTGCTACAATGTCTTATTTTCAAATGTATCTAATGCACAACAAGATACTCTACCTAGTATTGCATAAATTGGCTATGATACTCTACCTTTCATAAGTTATCATGGGGCTTATGCTTTTTCATATTCATGAGTAGTTGAAAGGTAAAATAGCAAATGGAGCAAACATAGCCTAGAAATCAAGTTCCACTTAAATCCTGGAGAATTCAATTTAGATATTAAGTACCTCAATTTGATTCTCTCAATCACTCCTTTGTGCATAGTGAAAATATGTCCTCACCAAGGCATTATGCCTATACTACTCCTACTCTTTGAATATGGCTTGTATGTGTAGCTTGGTAGGGGAAGTAAGTAGGCATATTTGCAACACATAATATTGCTAAGTCAAAAGCAAGTCTTAGGAGAAATCAATTCAAACTTTTGAATCAAGACTTGTGCATGTGTGAAGGAATGGAGGTGGATGTGGAAACATTGAGATGACTCCTTTTGATGTGTATTCTTTTTATTGCAAGGAGAAAAATGGCTACCCTTTTTTTATGCTTATGTAGTAAGCATATTTTTTTTTTCTTTTTTTTTCTCATGCTTATGATATAAGAATGCGTTTTATTTTTCTTTTTCTTGTAGCCATGTCTTCTACTCCTTTTTTATGCAATAACTTGAAGAGACTGCTAACTATGAATAGCATGGAGTTTCTCTTTTTATTGTGGAATGGTGGACATGATGGAATTTTGCTTGCTTCTAGTGTATAAGTATAGCATGTGCAAGTGAAGTCTTGAATTCAAAAAGAATTGAATGTTTTCTCACATAGGTCTATACTAGTTTTACTAGGCTCAATGTGAAAGCAAATAGCATATGCATAAGGTGTTGTCTATGTATGAATATCATATGGCTTTTGTAGGTATTTCCAATCACTTGAAGGAAACTTAAATCTTTTTAGAATATCTACGGAAATCTAAGTTTTACTTTCAAACTAGGACTAGCAGCCCTATTACTAATTCTAATCTTGCAACAACCTAGAATTAGATTAAGCTTTTGCTACCCACATATTCCAAATTAAGGTGAAAGTAATTCAAACCAATGAAAGCAATATTCCGAGAGTAGCAAGTTGTAAACTAGAGACTTAGGAAAATAAATCAGAGCAACTGTTCATCATTTCATCTATGTGAATTCTAGATCATTCTTACCACACATCTTTATTTGATGAAAGCAAATCTAACCTATATTTTTTTAAATGCAAGGTGGATGATGGATGGATGGAAAATAAATATGCAAGGAATGTGATACATGTTACCTCATGTGTGGGTCCTCCCCCAAGATTGTTCTTCAACTACCTCCGTGATAAGGTTGAACCCTTGATGACGGAAGTACGCTGCAAGATTGGCTTCTTGTTGTTGTAGCGCCATGTTGAAGTTGGTGAATTGACCATCCATGTGTTGTTTCCAATCCTGGGTACCTTGAACATGCTCTTGGAGTGTGTTGTAGATGTCACCCGTTCTCACTTCAAGTTCTCCCATACGTCTAGTGAGGTTTGTCATACCTTGGCTATAGTCATGATGATTTCTAGCCAAAAAGGAACGACATCCTCTCATGGATGTTGGGGGCAAGCTGCTAGAGCTTGAAGTCGATAAGGGTGGATCCCTTTGCCATTCTTGCCAAGATGATCCCCCAATCTCATACGTCGGAGGTTGAGTCCATCTGGGCTCACAACCCGTTGGGTTCTCTCCCTCTTGGTATTCATGGACCGAAGAGATTATCTGTGGCATGCCTGTGGCTGCAGCCCTCACATGATTCCTTGTTACCCTGCCAGAGACATTACTTCTTTTTGCTTCCTCAAGGGGAAAAAGATTAATGGTTAGCCTCCGGCATTTGTACAAATTAAAATCCGGGTTAGGTAACCGAATTTCATTGACAAAGCCGGGATAGAAAAATATCAAGGAGCCATCATGATCATGCTTAAGGGTATGTCCTTGCACTAAATAGTCTTCAATAATTAATTCTCTTTCAGTTTCAATATATTCAAATGAAGAGTATTTAATTGCTCCTACCCTATCAACAATATGAGTAATCAATGAAGTGCATTCAATTGGTCCTGATTTTGAAATGTAATCTAACCATTGTGTCATCATGGCTTTGACTGGAGCAACTTTTATCTTTTTAATCATGGCAAACAAAATTTTCAATTCACAATCCCGCACAAACCTAACATCTCCCCTAGGGAACATAGTCATAGCCACCCATCTATGCATGAAGCGTAAGGTAGGGTTTTGGATGTGGCTATTCCTAGGAGCCCTACATGTGACCACACTAGTTAGCTCATGCCAAAAACTTTGTTTGTTAAACTTAGGCAAATTGTCTAAATCTAGCAAACACCGTTTATGGAAGCCTAGGATGCTACCTAATTCATTCCATAGGATGTTGTATTCTTTTTGAAATAATCTAAAAGTAATACCATCAAATCCTATTCTTAGCGTGCAAAGGAATTGGATAGTGAGAAGGTGTGAACCTTTCTCCTCTATGTGAGGAAAGTCATCAAATCCAATTGCATGCCAAATGGAAAGAAATTCGGAGTCCATACCTATTTTGGAGATCAAATGTGGATCGTAATCCTTGGTGTGGCGGAAATCACGATCTTGGAGAAGCCTGCGTGCTTGATCTTCAACTTCGCTTCGTATGTCGAGGTCGTTGTCATGAAGAAGTTGGTGTGGGTTGCTTCTCTCTTCCATGGGAGTGTCCTCACACACACTTCTCCTCCTTGGGCTTGTACCCATGGAAGAAAGGCGTGCACTAGAACCTTCACCATAGCTTGAGCTTCCAGCCTCCTTCCTCTTTCCAAACAACCTCTTCATGTCTTTTTGAGTTCAACAAGCAAGAACAGAACAAGGCGAGAAAAATACGAAAAGGAGCGATGTTTGGAAAACAAGTCTAAACGAATTTTCTCCTCTTGAAAGCTTGAGTGTAAAATGCAAATGCAAACAAAATAAAATCTTTTTTGGGATGGATTTGAGCAAGAGTGTTGCAATGAAGAGCAAGAAAAAAAAAGGTGAGCTAGAGAGTGACTTGGGGAGGTGTAAAATGATGTGGTGTGTGAAGAGAGGTGCTCCTCACGACCACAATTTATATAGTGCACCCTCCAAAGTTCACTTGGGGTTCAAAATATAGCCATCGGGGGAAGGGGAGCCAATTTGGCTCCACTCCCTGTTCGGTCGACCAGGGGGTTCGGCTAACGTGACAAGTGGCCCCCCTGGTTCCCCTTTTGGCATGTGGCTCCCCAACCACTATAAAGTTAGCACGTTGGTGAAATGCCACATGTGCAGCTCAGAAAAATTGTTTTTTAAATAAAACCTTTTTTCAAATACAATAAAATAATTCTTTTAAAAAAGAAGAAAGAAAAATGATAGTTGAGAATATAAGATTCTCAACTTGCTAGGAAAAATCAAATATGCAATGGGAAAAATCCAAATGGGGTGGAAAAAGAAAGAAAAATAAAGTGGGATAACTACTAATTTAACCTATTGGCATAGGTCTGACCACCGTCTGATGAGATAGGCATTCCTCCGTCTTCATTTCACATCCGGGCCCAGAGGGATAAGCTCGGATGGCTAGTCTTGCTTTTTACGCCATTCCTTCTTTAGAGGCTTGGTGGGCTTGGGCCTTCGGGAAGGTCCAGATGATTCCGTCGCCTTTGGATATCGGCGTGGTCAAAACGATGGATTCTCCTCGTAGATTAATCTTCTCATGAATTCAATGAGTGAGTCAACTTTCTGAGGTGTGACTTTGACCTCTCTGTTGTGTTTATCATTCGGCCCATACTTGATTCGAATCATGGAGCATTGCTCTAATCTTGGCCGAAAGTAAAATTTTTCCTCCTTGCCATTGATATGGAAGTGGATTTCTCCAGCTCCCACATCTATGTGAGCTTTTGCAGTGCTTAGGAATGGACGCCCAAGAATGAGTGCTGTATCTTTCTTAGTGTCCATGTCTAGCACCACAAAATCCTCGGGTATGAAGCAGTTTCGGATCTTCACCGCGACGTCTTCAGCAATGCCCGCTGGATAACGAACTAGAGAGTCAGCCAGTTGTAGCTGCATTGGTGTTGGAGTCAGCTCTGTCAAGTTCAGCTGGTCGAACACAACCTTGGGCATCACACTAACACTTGCTCCTAGATCACAAAGTGCCTTGTCAAAGTGGTGAGCCCCAATTCAGCATGAAATGGTAGGACACCGAGGGTCCTTCTGCCAGTTGCTCTCTCGTATGAAAATCATGTTGACATTTTCTGTCGGAGGTTCTGGCTGGCCTGGCATCTTGCCATTCTCCATCAGAGGAATAGAAGCTGCCAGCTGAGCCAACTGAGTCTCGAGCATCTTGTTGAAGCTCATATGATTCTTGAAGGCTGAGGATAGGCCTTTCATCATGACATCGATGTTTTCCAGGGTCTTGTCATTAGCTGACAGCTTCTTGGATAGGGCATCGTTGATCTTGAGCTGGCTAATGGCAAGTTCTCTCAAGTTGGGCTAATTTCCAGGGTTGCTATTGTTGTTGTACCCTCCTTGAAAGAATGGGTGTTGTTGACCCCACCCTTGACCTCCTGGACGATAGCCATTGTTGTTGTTGAAAATTCCATTGTGGGCGAGGTATAGGGCATCCTTAAGAGTTTCTGGGCAATCATTGCCCATATGATCTGTGTTGCCGCAGACTTCCCACGTGATGTGAGAGTCTAGGGCATAAGCATTGCAAGACACTTCACCACCGGCTTGTCCATCTATTTTGTTCATTAGGAGGTCCAATTTTGCAGCAATCATGTCCACCTCCTTCATGGAGTGCATGCCTCGCTTTCGGGTAGGGAGACGCTCATCGTTCCATCCCATGTTGGACACCATCTCCTCAATAAGATCTTTAGCTTTTGGCACCGTCAATGAGAAGATGGCTCCTATAGCAGCAGCATCCAAATGGTCACGAGCTGATGGGATCAGTCCGTTATAGAAATTCTGAATAAGGAGCTAGTCATCCATCCCATGGTGGGGACAGGCTAGGATGTACTCCTGAAGCCTTTCCCATGCCCCGGGAATAGATTCCTTGAGCTCTTGCTGAATGCTGGAAATCGTTCTACGTAGAGCATTGGTTTTGCCCAACGGGAATAATTTGGCAAGGAATGCCGTAGAACACTTCTCCCAAGTGTCTACAACACTTCGGTTTGCGTAAAACCACTGTTTCGCTCTCCCAAGGAAAGAGAACGGGAACAGTCTCAGACGGACCGCATCCGGAGACACGCCCTTGATCTTAAAAGTGCTGCAGAGCTCGAGGAATTGTTCCAGGTGAGCACTTTCATACTCGTTAACCTTCCCACGTAATGGGTTGGCTTGCACCATCGTGATAAGGCCAGTTTTGATCTCGAAGTTCACATCTCCTGTGTTAACAGTGGGCCCAATAGGCACATTGTTAGCAGAGGGTGCTAAGAACTCACGAAGGGTCTTCTGGTCCATTTGCGTTTGGATTGTTGGAGCAAAAATGTTGGCTTGCTTTGCAGATCGAATCTTCTGAGGAGTAACGACACGGTGTCGGTCTCTCAGAGGAGATTCGGGATCTTCAACAAAGTTTTCCGGCAGGCAGAAACCAGACATACACTACCCTGTTTTTACATTTAAAATAAATGCGAAAACAAAGAATGGTTATCCTACTACAGTCCTACCCAGGATTCTATCCTATTCACTTAGTTATGTTATATATATTTGCCTTCCTCGGAAACGGCGCCAGAAATGCTTGTTGACGGCTCCTAAGATATACTACCAAATCATCCCAACAACAGCGCCAGAAATGCTTGTTGACGGCTCCTAAGATATACTAACAAATCATCCCCGGCAACGGCGCTAGTGTGACGCCCGGTTCCGAAATGAACCAAGCTAACGCATATGTGTGCCCAGGATGTTCATCACACATACAATAGTACAATCACAAACGATATACAGAAAATTACCACAGAACAAGATTAATTAACCAAATTTTATTACACAAACCATATTATCCTCGAATACAAGCTCTAATGAATATTAATGACAAGTTCAACTAATGCAGCGGAAATAAACTAATTAAGCCATCTAAGCAACTATGCAGCATAAGCGACGGTGTATGTATATGCGCAGCTCCAATCAACACCACAGGCAAAGCTGACGGTAGACATGGCCTAGAACTCCGCATTATCGCCATTAAACTCCCAATCCTGACCTGCAACTGTTGGGAGGGGGGATTGCAAGAGTGAGTACATGTCGTACTCAGCATGTGTGGAAAGTACGACATGCGGATGATTCAAATGACGACAATAATAATGGCTAAGTGCTGAAAAGTACATAAAACATTTGAAAAGCAATATATTACATGTATGTGAAATAAACCCATCATAATCATAAGTAATACCATAATACCAAATCTGAATTCATTACCATCATCAATAATTCCAGATTTCACCATCGTCAATAACCATATTCAATACCAGAAATTTATCCATAACCATCCATAACCATTACCAAACCATAACCATCCCAAATTCCAATTTCCTCTAATCATGTAGGTCATCCAGGCGCTCATAACCGGGAGCACGGCTATCATGATAGTTTATTTAGTCTCTGCAGAGTTTGTACCTCTTTACCCACGTGTTTGTGATTTCATCACCCGTCGGCGACTAAAGAACCTCCCTAATGCCAATTACACTTCCTTTGGTGTATGGCCAAGAGATCACAAAATAGCCTTTACAAAGGGATTACTAGCCTATTTAGACCCCACTGAGGTTTCACCGGTGGCGATGCCTCCAACTGAGCACATCTTCAACCAAGGGCCCCCTCTTGAGCCATTCGGATCCCAGGGTAGTCCCACCAACCATCAACAAACCCAATCCGACTACCCCTTCCCCGAACATCCACAATGGTCCAAACAGCACTAGCAAAGCCCTAATTAATCAGCTACGCTGCACCCATACTTGGCCTCGTGGTGGCACTGTAGTCCTGGCCTATTCTCGCATGAACCGGTCCTTAGATCTAAAGCAAGCAAACCACCATAACATCCAACCCATCAACATACCAGGCTTGCTTAGATCACCCATTACCATATCATATTTAACCAGTTCACATTAACCATAATCTCATCCATACATAAATAAATTGATTGGTATAGTTGTTTTCCATCCTAGTTGATTAAGCGAAGCAAAAAGGTAAAAACCCTTCCCGACTCTCTACCATATATTCCAGGTGACAAGGGTGGTCAACAAAACTAGTGAACTTCCTACCATAGGATTCCCATCAAATTGACACAGCATGCAGTTTTGTAAACAAAACATTTATTTTAAAAACAGGATCAATATACTTCAAGGACACTTGCCTTGCTCTTGCTGTTGATTAGGGTCAAAGCCTTCAAACTCCTGGTGCTGTAGATCCTCCGCGGCACTTTCTAGTGCAAATTCGTCTAATCCACACAATAACATACAAGACAAGAAACACAATCAAAGAGTGCACAAATATTACTCAATATGTCATGACATGCATGATTGATGCAAATGCAAGGTAGAACTTGTTACTAGATTGCTTTTAATGATCTCTAACTAGTTCTAATAGCTTTTAACAAGTTTATACAGGTTTGGATTCGATTAGATCAAATTTTAGAGTCAATTCAACACAATTTAACCAGAAAAATCGGACTAGTCCGCTAGGGACCGGACAAGTCCACACTCCGCGAGATCAGCAGATTAGGGTTTTCTAGATCGACGTGAATTTGGAGATTAGGGGTTGAATTCACGTAAGGAAAAGAGAATAGGAGTTATACCAGGTGTTTAGAACTCCAATGAACCAGGAAACTTGGAGGTAACACTTGGATCTTGATGATCTAGGGTTGGTGATGAACTTGGAGATGAATTGGTGATGAAGGACGAAACTTGGTGGAGATCTTGATCCTCTTTCGTTTCCTCCTCTTCTTCTTCTTGCTTGGGATCTTATCCTCCCTCCTTGATGGTGGCTCCCCACGAACTCGGGTTTGGGTGGGTGGAAAAGTGGCAAATAGATGTCAAACCAAGGGGTGGGGCTGTTTATATAGAGGTGGAGGCTAGGGTTAGATGGATTTCGAGTTTTGGGATGAGTAGATGCCGGTTTAGAGTCCCACATTGGCTCTAAAAGAGTTGGGCACGACGTCCCTAGGCCCACTTATTGTGAAACCCAAGAAACAAGTAGTAAAACAAAAGGTCAATCTCGGAGTCACGAAATATCGGACAAGTCCGGACAGGACCAGACTAGTACGAAGTCGTCCAGAGAGAAATTCGGACAAGTCTGGCCTAAAATCGGACAAGTCCGATCTTAGTCAGAAAGGGAAACGGACAAGTCCGTTGGAACACCGGACTAGTCCGGACAAGTCCAGGGACTTAACAAATTTTCAAGGATTCATGGAATACCGGACTAGTCCGCACAAGATCGGACAAGTCCGAAGTTGTCCAGGGGCAAATATCGGACTAATCCGCAGCAAAAATGGACAAGTCCATTTTTAGACAGAGAGAAATCGGACTAGTCCTCAGCAAAACCGGACTAGTCCGCACTTTCCGACATTTTTAACTACGGTTTTGCTCCAATCAATTTTAAACTTGTTCCTCTTGTTATGGGTTAATGTTAAACATGTATATGAATGTATGCAAGGCATGATGCATGAAAATGAGGGTGTTACAAACCTACCCCCCTTAAAATGAATCTCTTCCTCAAGATTCGACGCGGAAGAGAAGAGATAGCGAAATTCCTTCTTGATATCATCCTCTAGCTCCCAAGTTGCTTCTTTTTCTGTGTGGTGCTTCCATAGAACCTTACACCATCTAATAACCTTGTTCCTTGTGACTCTCTCCTTGGTTTCCAAGATCTTAATCGGCATAAGTCAAATCTTCCTCTAGCTTCAATTCTTCCATTGGCACCTGTTCTTTTGGTACTCTCAAGCACTTCTTGAGCTGGGAAACATGAAACACATCATGAACGTCTGAAAGATGGGCTGGCATCTCCAACTTATATGCTACTTCTCCTCTTTTGTCCAAAATCATGAATGGTCCAATATAGCGAGGTGCGAGCTTACCCCTTATGTTAAACCTCTTATGACCCCTCATTGGTGACACCTTGAGGTAAACAAAATCTCCTATTTCAAAGGCTAATTTCCTTCTCCTATTATCCGCATAGCCTTTTTGTCTTGATTGGGTAGCCCTCAAGTTTTCACGAATTATTTGGACTTGCTTTTCGGCTTCTTGCAACACATCCGGACCAAATACTTGAGTTTCTCCTGCCTCATTCCAGAATAAAGGTGTCCTACACTTCCTTCCATAAAGTGCTTCATATGGTGACATCTTCAAACTTGCTTGGTAACTATTGTTGTATGAAAATTCCGCGTATGGCAAGCTTTTGTCCCAACTTTTCCCATGCTTTAAACCACAAGCTCTTAACATGTCCTCCAAAATCTGATTGGTCCTCTCGGTTTGTCCATCCGTTTGAGGATGATATGCTGAACTAAAATTCAACCTCGTTCCCAAAGCTTCATGCAACTTTTGCCAAAACCTGGAAGTAAATTGAGAACATCTATCCGAGACTATCTTCTTCGGTACTCCATGTCGGCACACAATATGCTCCATATACAATTCTGCTAGCTTCGCGGTGGTATATGTGGTCTTGACAGGAATGAGGTGAGCTGATTTTGTCAATCGATCTACAATGACCCATATTGAATCATAGCCATACTGGGTTCACGGTAATCCAACTATAAAGTCCATACTAATCTCTTCCCACTTCCACTCCGGAATCTTCAATGGCTGCAATAACCCTGCTGGCCTTTGATGTTCCACCTTGACTCGTTGGCACACGTCACACAATGGAACATATTCGGCTATGTCCTTCTTCATGCTATCCCACCAATAGCAAGTTTTCAAGTCTTTGTACATCTTCGTACAACCTGGGTGAATCGAGTAAGGTGAGTCATGTTCCTCCTTTAATATTGCCTCCCGAATATGCTTTACATTAGGCACAACGATCCTCTTTCCAAGCCATAAGGTACCATGTTCATCCTCGTCAAATCTGAATTCTCTCCCTTCTTCGGTTCTTTCCTTGATTTCCTTGATCTCCTCATATGTGGTTTGTGCCTCTCGAATTTCTTGCTCCAAGGTTGGGTTTAACTCCATCATCTCCATCTCGTTTACAAACCCAAGGTTCAACCGTTCAAACTCCTTGCATAACTCGGACGGTAACTCTCGAACTGTAGGTTGATGGCTTACTCCCTTTCTACTCAAAGCATCAGCCACTACATTGGCTTTTCCCGGATGATAGTTGATCCCCAAATCATAATCTTTGATGAGCTCCAACCATCTTCGTTGCCTCAAGTTCAGATCCGTTTGTGTGAAAATATACTTCAAACTCTTATGATCCGTATAAATTTCACACCTATGTCCAAGAATATAGTGTCTCCAAATTTTCAATGCATGTACCACGGCTGCTAGTTCAAGATCGTGCGTGGGGTAATTCTGCTCATGTTTCTTCAATTGTCTTGATGCATAGGTGACCACTTGACCTTCTTGCATCAATACACATCCAAGCCCTTGTCTTGATGCGTCACAATAAATATCAAAACACTTGCTTACATCCGGCAATACCAAAACTGGGGCTGTTGTTAACCTCTTTTTCAACTTGTCAAAACTGTTTTGACAAGCTTCAGTCCATTGGAACGCCTTTCCCTTCATTAGCAACTCCGTCATAGGCTTGGCTATCTTGGAAAAGTCCTTGATGAATCTACGGTAATATACATCCATCCCAAGAAAACTCCTTATTTCCTTGACATTCTGTGGCGGTTCCCACTTCAACACGTCCCTCACTTTACCAGTGTCAACCGATACTCCTCCTCCTGAGATTATATGACCCAAGAATGGCACCTCTTTCAACCAAAACTGGCACTTGTTGAACTTGGCATACAATTGATGCTCCCTCAATTTCTGCAGCGTAAGCCTCAAGTGTTCCTCATGTTCCTTCTCATCCTTTGAGTAGATCATAATATCATCAATGAACACCACGACAAACTTATCCAAGTACTCCATGAAGACCTTATTCATGAGGTACATAAAGTAGGCAGGCGCATTTGTCAATCCAAAAGACATCACGCTGTACTCATAAGATCCATACCGTGTCCTAAAAGCTGTCTTGGGTATGTCCGATGGTCTAATCTTCATTTGAAAGTATCCCGACCTCAAATCAATCTTAGAGAAGACACAAGCACCCTTCATCTGATCAAACAAGTCTTCTATGCGGGGCAAGGTGTACTTGTTCTTGATTGTTACCTCGTTGAGAGCTCGGTAATCCACGCACATCCTTTGGGATCCATCCTTCTTGTCCACAAATAGAACGGGTGCTCCCCAAGGTGAAGAGCTAGGGCGAATAAAACCCTTCTCTAATTGCTCTTGAATCTGCTTCTTGAGCTCCGCTAATTCCATAGAAGGCATCCTATACGGCCTCTTAGCTATAGGTGCAGTTCCAGGTATTAAATCAATAACAAACTTAATGTCTCGATCGGGTGGCATACCTGGCAACTCGTCTGGAAAAACATCCAAAAATTCACACACTACCGGGATCTCCTCAATTGCGGCACCGTCCATATGATTCAGCTCCAATTGCTTTGGTGCGGTTTGAGATGCTTCAAATTCTACGGTAATCCCTTCCTCATTGGTCAACTTCACCGTCTTTGTGGCACACTCAATAACTCCATTGTGCTTCCTTAACCAGTCCATACCAAGTATAATGTCCAACCCTTGAGAATCCAAAACTATGAGGTTGGCGGAGAAGTCTACCCCCCTTATTCTAAGGCCTACTTTTGGACATACTATATTTGTCCTCAACTCTCCTCCAGCAGACTTAACCAATAGAGTAAACTTCATATGAGAGATAGGCAAACTATACTTGGCAACATACTTTGATGCAATGAATGAATACGATGCTCCAGAATCAAATAACATAGTCGCGGGGTTGGAGTTGACGAGAACATACCAATGACCACGTCATCCGCTTGTTGAGCATCCTCCGTAGAGACATGGTTCACGTTGCCACGAGCAAAATTCTGTTTTCCACGGCTTCGTTGTGGTTGTCCTCCGTTAGGTCTTGGGTTTTGCCTCGATGCATTGCTTCCTTGACCAAGGCCCGACTTAGGACATTGATGCGCAAAGTGTCCAGGTTCTCCACAAGTATAACACTTCTTAACTCCACCAGAATTATTGGGACGAGCTTGGTTTTGAACATTTGCGGCAGGAAAATTAGCATGAGGTGCATAAGGCATTGGAGGCCTAGGTGCTTGCATAACAGGACGCTGCTGCACAAACTGGGTTGGGTGTGGTGCATAACCAGGGCACTGAGCAGGAATAGAAGGGCTGAAATGAGACGCATTGGGTGGCGCAAAGCGAGGGCGCACATTACTTCCTTGTTGCTGTCCTTGATATGGCGCCTTTCTCTTGATTTCTTGCTCCATCTCACGGATCTTGTTCTCAACCACAATTGCTTTGTCCACAAGCTTCTGGAAATTGACATAATCACAATTGAGTAGTTGCACTTGGATTTCATTGTTCAAGCCTCTCATGAACAAATATTGCTTCCGGCTGTCCCGACTAACATCCTCAGGCGCATACCTTGAGAGTTGAGTGAATTTATTGAAATATTCACTCACGCTTGATTTTCCTTGTCTCAAGTTCTCAAATTCTTGCCTCTTCAAGATCATAACTCCCTGGGGCACATAATGAGAACGGAAGTTCTCCTTGAATTCTGCCCAAGTGATCCTCTCTTGATTCTCATGAGCATTGCAATAAGCATCCCACCAATCTGCAGCTGCTCCAACTAGGTGATGAGAAGCAAATAGGACCTTCTCTCGGTCATTGCATTGGACAATAGCTAGCTTCTTCTCCACGGACTTGAGCCAATCATCCGCATCCATAGGGTTTGCGGCTTGAGCAAAGGTTGGCGGCCTAGTCCTCATAAACTCTCCCAACCGGTTATGAGGAGGCGGGGGTGGCAGTGGAGGCATGTGGGGTTGATTGTTGATATTGCCAGCCTGCAGCTGTCCCATAGTCTGTATCATGGTCTGCATGAGCTAGTTTTGCATGGCCAATAGCTGCTCGATGTTGATACCTCCCTGAGTAGATCCTTGTCCGATGTTGTTCTGAGGCACTCCATTGTTCTCCTCCTCATCATTGCCATCCCTCT
The DNA here is from genome assembly GCA_036927565.1 of Tuctoria greenei. NCBI lineage: Eukaryota > Viridiplantae > Streptophyta > Magnoliopsida > Poales > Poaceae > Tuctoria > Tuctoria greenei. The sequence goes on along the minus strand of JAYESD010000008.1, from coordinate 159,655,251 downwards.
GGTTGCGAGTCCTCACCATCTGAAGAAAAGCAGTAGGTAAGAATTTAGAAACGTCCCCAACTATATGCATCAAGGGATATGAAACTAAACAGCTAGCTACACTAGCCTAGGTGGACATGGCAATGCTAAGGCATCCCAAAATCCTCTATTAAGCACACAAGCAAGCAATATATATAGCAAACAGAACTCCAAGCAAAAACACATTGATTCCTGAGTGCTCCTATGTGCTCTAAAGTGTCCATTCTATCTAGGCTGCATCCTACGGTCAACCTGTGGCTCTGATACCAATCTGTGACGCCCGGTTCCGAAATGAACCAAGCTAACGCATATGTCTGCCCAGGATGTTCATCACACATACACGAGTACAATCACAAACGATATATAGAAAATTACCACAGAACAAGATTAATTAACCAAATTTTATTACACAAACCATATTATCCTCGAATACAAGCTCTAATGAATATTAATGACAAGTTCAACTAATGTAGCGGAAATAAACTAATTAAGCCATCTAAGCAACTATGCAGCATAAGCGATAGGGTATGTATATGCGCAAGTCCAATCCACACCACAGGCAAAGCTGACGGTAGACACGGACTAGAACTCCGCATTATCTCCATTAAACTCCCAATCCTAACCTGCAACTGTTGGGGGGGGGGGGGGGGTTGCAAGAGTGAGTACATGTTGTACTCAGCAAGTGTGGAAAGTACGACATGCGACTGATTCAAATGACGACAATAATAATGGCTAAGTGCTGAAAAGTACATAAAACATTTGAAAAGCAATATATTACATGTATGTGAAATAAACCCATCATAATCATAAGTAATACCATAATACCAAATCTGAATTCATTACCATCATCAATAATTCCAGATTTCACCATCGTCAATAACCATATTCAATACCAGAAATTTATCCATAACCATCCATAACCATTACCAAACCATAACCATCCCAAATTCCAATTTCCTCTAATCATGTAGGTCATCCAGGCGCTCATAACCGGGAGCACGGCTATCATGATAGTTTATTTAGACTCTGCAGAGTTTGTACCTCTTTACCCACGTGTTTGTGATTTCATCACCCGTCGGCGACTAAAGAACCTCCCTCATGCAAATTACACTTTCTTTGGTGTATGGCCAAGAGATCACAAAATAGCCTTTACAAAGGGATTACTAGCCTATTTAGACCCCACTGAGGTTTCACCGGTGGCGATGCCTCCAACTAAGCACATCTTCAACCAAGGGCCCCCTCTTGAGCCATTCGGATCCCAGGGTAGTCCCACCAACCATCAACAAGCCCAATCCGACTACCCCTTCCCCGAGCATCCACAATGGTCCAAACAGCACTAGCAAAGCCCTAATTAATCAGCTACGCCGCACCCATACTTGGCCTCGTGGTGGCACTGTAGTCCTGGCCTATTCTCACATGAACCGGTCCATAGATCTAAAGCAAGCAAACCACCATAACACCCAACCCATCCACATACCAGGCTTGCTTAGATCACCCATTACCATATCATATTTAACCAGTTCACATTAACCATAATCTCATCCATACATAAATAAATTGATTGGTATAGTTGTTTTCCATCCCAGTTGATTAAGCGAAGCAAAAAAGGTAAAAACCCTTCCCGACTCTCTACCATATATTCCAGGTGACAAGGGTGGTCAACAAAACTAGTAAACTTCCTACCATAGGATTCCCATCAAATTGACACAGCATGCAGTTTTGTAAACAAAACATTTATTTTAAAAACAGGATCAATATGCTTCAAGGACACTTGCCTTGCTCTTGCTGTCGATTAGGGTCAAAGCCTTCAAACTCCTGGTGCTGTAGATCCTCCGCGGCACTTTCTAGCGCAAATCCGTTTAATCCACACAATAACATACAAGACAAGAAACACAATCAAAGAGTGCACAAATATTACTCAATATGTCATGACATGCATGATTGATGCAAATGCAAGGTAGAACTTGTTACTAGATTGCTTTTAATGATATCTAACAAGTTCTAATAGCTTTTAACAAGTTTATACAGGTTTGGATTCGATTAGATCAAATTTTAGAGTCAATTCAACACAATTTAACCAGAAAGATTGGACTAGTCCGCTAGGGACCGGACAAGTCCGCACTCCGCGAGATCAACAGATTAGGGTTTTCTAGATCGACGTGAATTTGGATATTAGGGGTTAAATTCACGTAAGGAAAAGAGAATAGGAGTTATACCAGGTGTTTAGAACTCCAATGAACCAAGAAACTTGGAGGTAACACTTGGATCTTGATGATCTAGGGTTGATGATGAACTTGGAGATGAATTGGTGATGAAGGACGAAACTTGGTGGAGATCTTGATCCTCTTTCGTTTCCTCCTCTTCTTCTTCTTGCTTGGGATCTTCTCCTCCCTCCTTGATGGTGGCTCCCCACGAACTAGGGTTTGGGTGGGTGGAAAAGTGGCAAATAGATGTCAAACCAAGGGGTGGGGCTGTTTATATAGAGGTGGAGGCTAGGGTTAGATGGATTTCGAGTTTTGGGATGAGTAGAGGCCGGTTTAGAGTCCCACATGGGCTCTAAAAGAGTTGGGCATGACTTCCCTAGGCCCACTTATCGTGAAACCTAAGAAACAAGTCGTAAAACAAAAGGTCAATCTCGGAGTCACGAAATATCGAACAAGTCCGGACAGGACCGGATTAGTACGAAGTCGTCCAGAGTGTAATTCGGACAAGTCTGGCCTAAAATCGGACAAGTCCGATCTTAGTCAGAAAGGGAAACGGACAAGTCTGCTGGAACACCAGACTAGTCCGGACAAGTCCAGGGACATAACAAATTTTCAAGGACTCATGGAATACCGGACTAGTCCGCACAAGGTCGGACAAGTCCGAAGTTGTCCAGGGGCAAATATCGGACTAATCCGCAGCAAAAATGGACAAGTCCGTTTTTAGACAGAGAGAAATCGGACTAGTCCTCAGCAAAACCGGACTAGTCCGCACTTTCCTACATTTTTAAGTGCAGTTTTGCTCCAATCAATTTTAAACTTGTTCCTCTTGTTATGGGTTAATGTTAAACATGTATATGAATGTATGCAAGGCATGATGCATGAAAATGAGGGTGTTACAGCCAGAAATGCTTGTTGGTATTGCTTATGCACCATTAACTAAACATATCCAACTGATGTGTGAGAAATGCTTGTTAATGGTTCTATTGGATCACAGAGTGAATTCCGCAAGCGCACGGAGATATTATTGTAGCATTTCCCCTTAAGAGTATTCCCAAGGGTGTCATTTATTTGATCCCAAAGGAAGGCAGGGAAGAGATATAACAATCATCAAGTGGAAAGGGTAGAAAGGTCTAGGTAAGAATCTGGTAAGGATGGATAAAATAAAAGTGAAGGAAGTGTGACACACACAAAAGCTTTCAAGTAAAAGGGGGATAAGAGGATCCTAGAGGTTAGTTAAGGTCGAGATTTATAGAGGTACTCCTACTATGCTCTATTGTACATATACATAGACTAAACTAATTATTCATAAGGTAGATCAATAGTGAATACTTATGCTATATGGTTCAACACATCGGGCACGGGCTTAACCCTAGCAATACTAGGGCGACTCCCGCCAAGAGCCTGTGGCATACCGGAACGTGGAGGATTAAAAAGGATGGATAAGGCTGTCAGCACCTACTGCCTACCTCTTCAATACGTGGGTCTACGAGACATCCAATGCTACTTAGATATCCTAGCACCATGCTAGCATATTAATTTATTACCTTAAGAACCAATGCACAATCCATCCTAAGGAAATGAATTGAATCATCATTGAACCAATGTTGATACACAACATAATTATCCATACTAACCCAGTTATGTTATAATTAACTAGACTATAGTCGGGGTCTATAGGTTCTAAAATAATGAGATATGTTCATGATGAAATAGTCATAGAAGCTATACCTTCAACATACATGGACTCCACAATCAAACAAGAAACGCTTTGCCCAAGTATATGTATAAGTAGAGACTAAAGGTACTATCTTTATCATGCATAAAGTCACAAATACAAGAAAGAATACATGAGCCATACCTTTCCCAATGTAGGATTGGGAAGAGAGAGACTCCTTACTCCTTTCCCAATTTGGACATGGGAATAGAGACTCTCCTCTCTATAACCTAACTCCTCTAAGACTATGGATGATAGTGTATACAATAGAGATGAATCTCAAGTGGTGTGTGAGGAAGTGAGGGGTAGGGGGTCCTATTTATACTAGTGTTGAGGTCGGTTCGCGCCACCAAAAGTGCGTGAATCAGTAACCATTGACTCCTTCAAGCCAGGAGGAGCCAACATGCGTAGTTTGACCGCGTTCGGTGCCAGGAAGGGGTCGGTCGAACCCCTAGTTCGGCCGACCTGGTCAGCACTCCAAACGCGGAGTGCTTGCTCCAGGTGGCTTCCCGGTGGGCCCCCTTGATGTATATGGGTGATACACCGTTGGATCTCATCGGATACTTCTATTTGTGGGCCATTTGATCCATGGGATGCCACGTGTCGTCGCCTGATTGGTTGGGATGATATTTTATAGGATTGGTCCCTCTACATTTCCTCATTTCCTGCATAAAATGCTGCATACACATATTTCTCCAAGTCCAAGTGGAATTGGGTTAGGTAGAAAAGTGATGTGTGCAAGAAATGACAAATCCTTCACATAATTGAGTTAAATTGACATATGAAATTGGTATATAACAGTCGTCAACACACGCGTGCCTAGTACTTCTCAAATACCTCCTAGTACTCCACCTGGTCGCCTGCATCTGGATTTGTTGGGGGAATAGCAAGGGTGAGCACATGTTGTACTCAGCAAGTGTGGGAAAGTATGACATGCAACTTAAACAATGCATAGTAATGTGTAGTATCAAAGAGCATGTGAAAAGCTACCAGAGGGGGGGGGGGTGAATGGTAGATTAAAATTTTTCAACGAGAGCAATGAAAACCCCTCAGCAGAAAACCGATCTGTTAAAGAAATCGTGTATGCGACTAGTCTAAACATAATCAATCATGAAAAAACATATATAGATTGTGAAGAATAAAGTCACTAAGACATGATAGTAAGAGTCACAAAAAATTTTCGAGGAAAACTAAAGTTACGATCGAAAGATCGAGCAAAGGTCAATCTGTTATACCCGAGAAAAATCAGATCTGCAACACTGCAAAGAAACTCGTGCACATCAGGAACCACATATCTATGACCGTGAAATGTTTATAGATTATATAAAATCAAGTTGTGAAGACAACACAAAAATAATCACTTCAATTGGATCTGTAAAACTCGAGTTATGATAAAAACCACCGAAGCAAGGTAGTGCTGTGCAGAAACTGGAATAGAAAAACTTGTCTGAAACAAGTTGGACGAACAAGGCACAAAAATTCTTTTAAACTGCGAATTTTATTGATCAAACCACAAGAGGAACAGCACCCAAAGTCGTGCACCACGAGCTATAGCCTCCCTTTCTTATATAACTAGCCATGAGGCCAACCCAAACAAAATTAGGACTTGTATCCTACTCAGTTTCAACCAAAACTTTCCATAACTGCTCAAGACTCTTCCATACGCAGATAGAAGCAATCTTAAGACATCCAAACACCTTAGGAACATATCACAAGTTCCTAAAACAACTGAACTTATTGACCCAAACGAAATCCTATCATAACCAACTCAAATATTTTCATATTTGAGCCAAAACCAACTCAGCCACAACCTGAGTCCGTAACCTAGTCGGTTGGACCTTTCCGACCAACTCTTCATGTCCACATCTCTTCATCACGGCTTGGAACCATGTAGCCATGTCCATGCACTCCATGAACAAGTGCAAACACCTTCCAACGACATCCACGATACCTTCATATGCATTGTTCTTGATCCAAACATGTTGCGCGACCTCCCGATCAACTCAACCACAATTCCTTCCAAACATGGTTGTTGAACCTTATCTTCTCCCTAGGACTAGTTCAATGGATCCCATCATCAGCCATGTATTGAACTCAATAAACACCTACACATGAATAAACAACCAATACTTCCGAGCACAAGTCCTCGACTTGACTCACATTAGTTTTGAAACCACAACACCTTACGTGAGCACCTCACATAAGCATGTTGCAAACCATAGCAAAATGTTAACCACCATGATCATCCAAAACGCATCAAAAACTTAGTGAAACAATACTAAGCAAACTTTCCATAATCCAAAAAGGAAGTTCAAAACATTGCAAGTAAAAAGCAGAACCATTGCAATCTAACACCAAACCTTACCAAAGGTAACCGGACCTTGAATCGGAGCTTACCAAAGCAAGCAGGACCTAGCGTCGGAGCTTAGCAAAGCTAGTCGGACCTAGTGCCAGAGCTTACCAAAGCTAGTCAGACCTAGCGCGGGAGCTTACCGAAGCTAGTCATACCTAACCAAAATAAGTCGAACCCAGACAAAGAAGTCGGACCTAGCCAAAGCAAGTCAGACCTTACGTCGAACATTGCCAAAGCTATCCAAAACAAGCTGGACCTATCGTCGGACCTTGCAGGAGCTCGAAACTAGAGTCGAACCTTTTTAAAAATGTGTTTTGGTAGTATTCAAAACATTTATCATCAAAGCCAATTTATTCAGCACACATATGTCTTACAATCTCCCCCTTGATGATTGCATTGGCAACACCACTTAAAATCCAAATATTGGCTTATTCACATGAAAAGTTTGGAAAACAATTTCGCCTCCTATTTGAAAATCAAATAAGATTGAAATAAATTTCTCCCCCTATGGTTAAGAACAATGTTTCCTTTTTCAACATTATCACAGAGAAACTGATACCTAATGTCAATGTGCTTAGTTCTCGAATGTTGCACGGGGTTTTTAGCAATGCAAATGGCACTAGTGTTATCACAAAATAGTGGAACACTATCTAGATCAACCCAATAGTCCTTAAGTGTTTGAACAATCCAAGGAATTTGTGAGCAAGCACTAGCAACATCTACACACTCAGATTCAGCTGTGGATTGTGCAACTGAGATTTTTTTTCTAGAGGACCAAGCAACAAGTGAATTACCAAGAAAATGACAAGCACCGGAAGTACTTTTCCTATAAATCCTACAACCTCCAAAATCAGCATCGGAAAAAGCATTCAAAGTAACTGCTGAGGAAGAAGGAAGGAAAATGCCAAAATCTTGAGTTCCATGTAAGTACCTGTGTAGGATCGAAGAGCATGAAAAGCTACCAGAGGGGGGGTGAATGGTAGATTTAAAACATTTTTAGCGGAAGCAACGGAAACCCCTCGGAAGAAAAATGATCTGTTAAAGAAATCATGTGTGCGACTAATCTAAACGTGTTTCACCGTGACAAAAGTGATAGATATCAGAGAGAATCATGTAACAAAGTCTACACAGCAAGAATCACTCAAATCTGTCGTGAGAAACTCAAGTTACGATCGAAAGATCTAACAAAGGTCAATCTGTTCTACCGAGTAAAAAAACAGATCTGCAATACTGCAAAGAAACTCGTGTAGATCAAAAACTGCAAATCCAATTACCGTGAAATTTTGATAAATTATAGATAATCAAGTTTTGAAGACAACCCAAAAGAATCATATCAATTGGATCCATAAAACTCGAGTTATGATAAAACCACGGAAGAAAGGTAGTGCTGTGCAAAAACTCGACAAGAAAGACTTGAAAAAAACAAGTTAGACGAACAAGGCACAAAAGTTACTTTAAACTATGATTTTTATTCAATAGAACACTAGAGGAACATCACCAAAGTCGTCTACCACGAGCTCTGGCCTCCCTTGCTTATATAACTATCCCTTAGGCCAACTAAAACCTAACTAGGACTCTAATCCTACTCAATTCACGAATTGTAACTTTCCATAACTGTTCAAGAGTCTTCTATACACAGATAGAAGCAATCTTAAGACTTCCAAACACCTTAGGAATGTATCCCACGTTCCTAGAACAACTAAAATTTGTGACCCACACGAAATCCTATCATAACCTACTCAAAACATTCCATATTTGAGTCAAACACGACTCAGCCGCAGCCTGAGTCCATAATCTAGTCGGTTAGACCTTTCCGACCAATTCTTTACGTCCACATCTCTTCATCACGCCTCGGAACCATGTAGCCACGTCCATGAACTCCTTGCGTATGTGTAAACATCTTCCAACGACGTCCACAATACCTTCATATGCATTGTTCTTGATTGAAACATGCTGCGTGATCTCCCGATCAACTCAACCACAATTCCTCCCGAACTTGGTTGTTGAACCTCATCTTCTCCCTAAGACTAGTTCAATGGATCCCGTCACCAGCCATTTATTTAAATCAAGCAACACCTGCACATGAATAAACAACCAATACTTCCGAGCACAAGTCCTCGACTTGACTCACGTTAGTTCCGAAACTACAACATCTTACGTGAGCACCTAACATAAGCATGTTGCAAACCATAGCAAAATGATATCAACCATTACCACCAAACACACCAAAAACATAGTAAAAGAATACTAAGCAAACATTCCATAAGTGTAAAGCAAGTTTGAAACATTGCAAGATAAAAGCAGAACAATTGCAATCAAGCTCCGAACCTTGCCAAAGCTAACCGAACCTTGAGTTGGAGCTTAATAAAAAGATGTTTTGGGAGTATTCAAAACTTTTATCATCAAAGCAAATGTATTCAACACACATAGGTATCATAATCTCCCCCTTGATGAATGGATTGGAAACACCACTTAAAATCCGAACATTGGCTTAATTACATGAAAAGTTTTGAAAACAATTTCTCCCCCTTTTTGAAAATCAAATGAGATAGAAATAAATTTCTTCCCCTATACATACTTCTCCCCCTGAGAAGAATCGTGCTAATAACACTTGTGAATATGTCCAAGGTGTTATCAATTTATCCCCCTTTGACAATGTATTCAGCAAGGTACAAAAGAGAAATTTTAATTGTTATGAGCATATTATAACATATAAATATAAAACAAAGCTCAACCAAGTCATACTATCAAGTAACTTACACTATCACATCAATGAAATACATAAAGTAGTGTAAGCCATGCTAGAGATCAAGTGTAATTTTTAATTTAAGCAAGTCATGATCTCACAAACTTAACTATCTCAGGACCTGAAAGCATGACACTTGTTGCTGCATTTTATTATTTTTCAAAGCACAAATTTAGATCATACGATATTTGCAAGAGATTATATGCGCATCTGCCTTATTCTAACCAACCAAGCCAAGCCTATGTCATTTGACAATCAGAAGCTTAAGGACATGGTTTTAGTCATACACAACTTCTTCCAAGTTCATATCTAAGTACAATGATAAGCCATCTTAAAAGAAGAAGTGTGATGCATGCATATTCTCTTGATCTTTTCTCAATTTATATTTGTTCATAAAATTCAACATGTGAGTTGATTGGATTAAATCATTATGATTGAAAAGCACTTGTGATCATGCAACAAGTTCAAAACAGCAAGAAAGTTTGATCAAGACCAAATTTAGTGTAAGTAATTATTACGATTACTAGTCATAGCAAAAACTACAAAATGTATAACATGAGTAATGTAGTAAGAACATTCAGCATGTAAACGGAATCACAAAGTCATATATGTATGAAATACTATGCTCATATTAATTTAAGTTCAGATTTACACATAGACTTTCCATGTTTCAAAACTCCCCCTCAATGTAAGCCATGAGGATGCATAACCCCTATTTCAGTACGAATGAAACAAAAAAAGATTGAAATCCAAAGGTTTTGTAAAAATGTCAGCCAATTGTTGTTCGGTATCTACATGGTGAAGAACAATGTTTCCTTTTTCAACATTATCATGGAGAAAGTGATACCTAATGTCAATGTGCTTAGTTCTAGAATGTTGCACGGGGTTTTTAGCAATGCAAATGGCACTAGTGTTATCACAAAACAGTGGAACACTATCTAGATCAACCCAATAGTAAAAGTGTTTGAACAATCCAAAGAATTTGAGAGCAAGCACTAGCAACATCTACACACTCAGATTCAGCTGTGGATTTTGCAACTGAGGTTTGTTTTCTAGAGGAACAAGCAACAAGTGAATTACCAAGAAAATGACAAGCACCGGAAGTACATTTCCTATCAATCCTACAACCCCCAAAAACAGCATCGGAAAAAGCTTTCAAAGTAACGGCTGAGGAAGAAGGAAGGAAAATGCCAAATTCTCGAGTTCCATGTAAGTACTTGAGAATCCTTTTGAGGGCTTGACGATGTGAAGCACGTGGGGAGGCTTGAAACCGTGCACAAGGACATACGCTAAATTGTATGTCCGGTCTTGATGCCTTGAGGTACAAAAGTGATCCTATCATGCTTCTATATTCTTTTTGCTCCACGGGTTCACAATCTTCATCAAGTTCAAGTGTTGTTACTGTTCCCATCGGTGTCCGAAGAGGCTTTCTTTTGTCTATTAAAGTGCCTTAGGAGGTCTTTTGTATACTTCGTTTGATGCACAAAGGTACCCTTCTTGATTTGCTTGATTTGCAACCCCAAAAAGTACATGAGTCCTTCCATCATACTCATCTAAAATTCTGAACTCATCATAGCTGAAAACTTGGACACAAGATCATGAGAAGCTCAACCAAATATAATATCATCGACATACACTTGAACGAATAATGAGTCATTGCCATGCTTAAGCACAAAAACAATTTTATCAAACTTGCCCATGGTAAACCCCTTTTTCAAGTTAGAATGTTTTTAACTCATCATACCATGCTCTAGGGGATTTGTTTGAGACCGTACAAGGCTTTGGAAAGTTTGTAAACATGATTAGGAAAATCTAGATTTCCAAAAGCCGATGGTTGTTTAACATAAACCTCCTCATCTATGTAGCCATTAAGAAAAGTACTTTTAACATCCATTTATATAGCTTAAAACCTTTAGATTCAGCAAAAGCTAACAAAATTCTTATGGTTTCTAATCTAGCAACAGGAGCAAAAGTTTCATCAAAATCTAGACCTTCAACTTGAGTGAAACCTTGAGCAACCAACCTAGCCTTATTCCTAACCACAACCCCATCCTCAATTTGTTTATTTTTAAACACCCTTTTAGTTCCAATTAAAGTGTGACCTTGAGGTGGAGGTACAAGTTTCCAAACGTTATTTCTTTCAAAATTTTCTAACTCTTCTTGCATGGCAATAATACAAGATTCATTAGTTGGTGCATGCGATATATCTTTGGGTTCAAAAGAAGCAACAAAAGTAGAATGAGCATGAGAGTTTGGATCGCAAAACCTAGACCGTGTGACTCGTTCGTGCAAGCTTCCAATAATTTGTTGTGGAGGATGACTTTTGAGAACCCGGAGTGGAGTGGACACTTCACAAGCTTCTTCTTCTTCATGTTCATGACAAATTGATGAGCTTGTGACTTGAGGAGGATCTAGACCAGCAATGGTGGTCGTCGGTGCTGACTGTGAATCAAAATCAGGAGCTGGAACAATGTCATTACCTGCTGAATTTTCGGGCAGCAGCACCACTTCTTCCTCATCATCAACGAAAGTGCTCTCCCCCTGCGGATATGGATCCGGACCTACAATGTTTGAGCTAGTACCTGTGATAGCTTCATCAAAAGACACCTCACAAGTCTCCACAATTTTGTTAGTGTCAAGTAAAAGCACACGGTAGCCACTAGTATGAGATGGATAACCCAGAAACATGCCATCAATGGATCTAATTTATCAAAATTACCATGTTTCTTAACAAAGCATTTGCTACCAAAGACCCAAAAGTGTGTAACACTAGTCCTATGTCCAAATCGGAGCTCCTATGGTGTTTTACCTAGCTTAGTGCGCAAGAAAACACGATTTCAGACATAACAAGAGGTTGCAATCGCATCAGCCCAAAATTTCCTAGGAGTTTGATATTCATCAAGCATTGTCCTAGCCATCTCAACTAAGGTTCTGTTCTTTCTTTCTATAACACCGTTTCGTTGAGGTACATATGGTGAAGAAAATTGATGATTTATTCCATTTTCAGCACAAAAGTGATCAAAAGATTGATTTTTAAATTCGGTTCCGTTATCACTTCTAATTGCTTTTAAAGATCTTGGGTGATCAATTAATAATCTAAGAAATAAATTGCTTTTAAAGTGACTAAAAGCTTCATTCTTAGATGCCATAAATTAAACCCAAGAGTATCTTTAATAATCATCAACAATCACAAGAACATACCATTTACCTCTGAAGGATTGAACACTTGAAGATCCTACGGTGTCAAGGTGCAAAAGTTGATCCGGTTCAGTTGTCATGATTATTGTGAGAGGAGTATGTGAATCTGCAATCATCTTAGCATGTCTACAAGAAGAGCACACAATTTCTTTGTCCCCCTTAAGCTTAGGCAGCCCATGTATGCGATCAAGAGCACTAACACGCATTGGATGATCAAAGTCTACGTGACCAAGTCTACGATGCCAAAAATATAAGTCCTTTGAATCATTAGCAACTAGACACCTATGCCTAGACGAAGACATATCAAAATTAGCTTTAAAAACTCTTCCAAATCGAGACATGTTAAAAATAAGCTCACTATTTGAACCTACAACTTTGCAGCAGTTTTTATTGAAAATAATTTCCAGATTTTCATCTAACAATTGTGAAACAGAAAGCAAGTTGTATTTCAAATTTTTGACAAGTGCCACATCCTTCAAAGTGTAGGTATCATTTACTCTAACCGAACCCTTAACAATTATAGGAGTTAAAGAATTATCGGCAAAAGTAACATTCTATACACGTGACACAAAAGAGAGGGAGGAGAACCATTCGTTGTTACCTGTCATGTGGCGTGAGCAACCTGAATCCACAATTCAAAAGTTCTCCTTCCTCAAGAGTGTAACCTACATAGAAGCACAATACGTTGATGACTCAATAATGGGGTTAGTCGAAAGGCATTTAGAAATCCAATGCTTAGTCACACGATGTCCAGCAGGAATAACACGCGAAAGCTGATATAAAACAGCAGGTTTATGAGCCAAAACTTGAGAATTTTTGTACCCAACTACTGTCCTACGGGATGTTACATGTGTATCACAAAAAATAGGTTTAGGAGCAAACTTTGCATGTTTTTGACTCTTTAGAGTAGATTACATGTTTCTATTATTCGGTTTAGCAAGTGTAGCAAATGTTGTATGAAAGTTATGACATCTAGCAATCATTCTTTCCTTTTTTCTATTGTTTAGCTATTATGTAACAAAAAAATATGACATGACCATCTCTGCCACAGTAGGTACAATGAAATTTAACTTTGTGTTCATGTCTAGATAAGCAACCAACATTTTTATTTGAAACCGAATGAGACAACACTCTTGCAGATTTGAAAACCACTTTTTTTTGCTTAGGAACTGTTTAAATCAAACCACTTCCTAATGACTTTACAATTTTAGGTGGATGTGCCTTAGCATGAGCATGAGAATCAAAACCTAAACCAGTTTTATCATTGCAAGACATGGAAGAATTCAGCAGCAAGTTTAGGTTCTTATTCCCATTACAAAACTGATCTAATGTCCTATGCATGTCACCAAGTTTATTGGACAGATCAAGGCAATTTTCACATGAAGTTTTTCCTTTTAATTTGCAATTGGAACAATATTTAACTTATCAGGATGTAAAGCATTGTTCAATATAGAAATTTCATTCATAGCATATTGTAGTTTCTTATAAACACAAGTAGAACAATGAAAATCAATTGTAGAACATCTAGCATCTCTCAAATTTTTATCATTAAGTGCAGCAAGCTCTCTGTTCTTTTCAATTTCTAACTCAAGTTTATCAAGTGTGGAGGTGTGCGCACTTCTTAATGAGGACAATTGTTCATATACTAAATCACATGAGGAACACGAATCATCACTAGGAATCAAGGATTTCAAACGATTAATTTCAGATTCCAGTGACTTGATTTTAATAGCATTGTCCCTAAGATTTTTGTCCTTTTTCTTAACTATAACAGTGGAACGACAAATAGCATCACACATTTCATCGCAAGTAGGACGTACCTCTTCATTGTCGCTATTGTGTTCAGCCTCCTCCATACTTGATCTTGACTTTCCCGCCATGGAGCACAAGTTTGTCAAATCATCTTCATCTTCGTCACTTCCAATGTCCACACCACTTGAGCCAAGTTCTTGAAGTGCGGAGATAAAACTGCTCACCAATTGACGTCCTGTAAAACCCTTCTTTTTCTTCGTATCTTTTGCAGAGGAGTGCTTCGTCCTTGTTTGCTTTTCATCCCGGGAAGTAGGTCCTGAACGGATAGGGCAATCTGAACCAAAATGTCGTATCTTACAACATTTGAAACATCGTTGAGGTCCGGAGCTTCCTCTCCTTCTAGTTCTCACATTTTGCAATGCTTTTGAGAACCTAGTAGGGAGAAGTACTAGCTCCTGCTCTGGAAACTCCTCAATCTGTTCAAGGGTTAGAGAGGACAACAAAGCAAGTGTAACACAAGATGAAGATTGGCCGGAGCTAGGCATATCACATTGAGAAACAAATGCAAGAGACTTGTTGGGGTTCTTACGCGAGATTATGTCAATTTCATGAGTTCTCAATCTAGAATATAGTACATCTAAAGTAAGTGTACTAATGACAATAGATTCATGAATAGAGTAACCTTCATCTCCCAAATTGTCATTTCTAATGCACTTAGTAATTGCCTAGCATTCTCAACATCTGAAAATTTAACATTGATGCTATGCAAGTTGCTGAGGATTTTATTAAAGCGAGCAAAGAGATCATCAATGGACACACCGGGTTGCATATCAAAGCGCATGTATTCTTTCTTGAACATGTCTTTCCTTACCTCATTGATCATGTTGGATCCTTCATAGTAGTCACAAAGTGATTTCCACACATCGTATGCAGATCGGAGGCGTGCAACACGGTCGAAGTCGCTTTGAGTTAATCCTTGTATGATCAAGTTCCAAGCCTTGTTGTTGTTGTTGACATCTCTCAGATTTGTAGCTGTAACTTGATCGTTTGACGGTACTTCGTAAGGCTTATATACCTTCTCCCATATTGTGAATCCTTGTGCCTATATGAAAGCTTCCATACGTGCCTTCCAAACCTGAAAATCAATACCACTAAACACACAAGGTTTGGCGGAGTATTTCTCCATGATGATTAGTCAAAAACACGTACAAATCACAAATATTAGATCATCATGCCTCTTATACCAATTGTAGGATTGAAGAGCACGTGAAAAGCTACCGGAGGGGGGTGAATGGTAGATTTAAAATTTTTTCAGCGAATCAATGAAAACCCCTTGGCAGAAAACGATTTGTTAAAGAAATCATATGTGAGACTAATCTAAACGTGTTTCACCATGAAAAAAGTGATAGATATCAGAGATAATCGAGTCACGAAGTCAACACAACAAGAATCACTCAAATCTGTCGAAAGAAACTCAAGTTATGATCGAAAGTTCGAACAAAGGTCAATCTGTTCTACTGAGTAAAAAAACAGATCTGCAATACTACAAAGAAACTCGTGTAGATAAAAATCCGCAAATCCAATGACAGTGAAATTTTGATAGATGATAGATAATCAAGTTGTGAAGACAACCCAAAAAGAATCACGCCAATTGGATCTGTAAAACTCGAGTTATGATAAAACCACCGAAGAAATATAGTGTTGTGCAGAAACTCGACAAGAAAGACTTGAACAAAACAAGTCGGACGATCAAGGCACAAAAGTTCCTTTAAACTACGATCTTTATTCAATAGAACACAAGAGAAACAACCCCAAAGTCATGTACCATAAGATCTGGCCTCCCTTTCTCATATAACCAGCCCTTAGGCCAACTCAAACCTAACTAGGACTCTAATCCTACTCAATTCACGAATCGCAACTTTCCATAACCGCTCAAGACTCTTCTATACGTAGATAAAAGCAATCTTAAGACTTCCAAACACCTTAGGAACGTAACCCACATTCCTAAAACAACTCAAATTCGTGACCCACACAAAATCCTATCATAACCAACTCAAAACTTTCCATATTTGAGTCAAACACAACTTAGTCGCAGCCTGAGTCCATAACCTAGTCAGTTGGACCTTTCCGACCAATTCTTTACGCCCACATCTCTTCTTCACGCCTCGGAACCATGTAGCCACGTCCATGCACTCCTTGCATAATGCAAACATCTTCCTATGACGTCCATGATAGCTTTATATGCATTGTTCTTGATTCAAACATGTTGCGCGACCTCCCGATAACCTCAACCACAATTCCTCCCGAACATGGTTGTTGAACCTCATCTTCTCCCTAAGACTAGTTCAATGGATCCAGTCACCGGCCATGTCTTGAACTCAAGCAACACCTGCACATGAATAAACAACCAATACTTCCGAGCACAAGTCCTCGACTTGACTGACGTTAGTTCTAAAACTACAACATCTTACGTGAGCACCACACATAAGCATGTTGCAAACCATAGCAAAATGATATCAACCATTACAACCAAAATACATCAAAAACTTAGTAAAACAATACTAAGCAAACTTTCCATAATTGCAAAGCAAGTTTGATTGCAAGATAAAAGCAGAACAATTGCAATCAAGCTCCAAACCTTACCAAAGCTAACCGAACCTTGAGTCAGAGCTTAATAAAAAGATGTTTTGGTAGTATTCAAAACTTTTGTCGTCAAAGCCAATGTATTCAGCACATATAGGTCTCACAACCTGATAATTCTTTTGACGGCTTCACTATGTGAAGTACGTGGAGAAGCTTGAAATAGTCCACAAAGACATACGCTGAATTGTATATCCGGTCTTGATGCCGCGAGGTACAATAGTGATTCAATCATACTTCTATATTCTCTTTGATCCACGAGATCACCATTTTCATCAATATCGAGTTTCATTGTTGTACCCATTGGTGTCCGAAGAGGCTTGCTTTTGTCCAGGTTGAAGCGCTTGAGAAGGTCTCTTGTATACTTCGTTTGATGCACAAAAGTACCTTCCTTAGTGTGCTTGATTTGCAGCCCCAAAAAGTACACGAGTTATCCCATAATAATCATCTCAAATTCAGAACTCATCATAGCTGAAAACTTGGACAGAAGATCATGAGAAGCACAACAAAAGATAATATCATCCACATACACTTGAATGAATAATGAGTCATTGCCATGCTTAAGCACAAAAAGAGTTTTATCAACCTTGCCCATGGTAAATCCCTTTTAAAGTAAGAATGTTTTTAACCTATCGTACCATGCTCTAGGGCTTGTTTGAGACCGTACAAGGCTTTGGACAGTTTGTAAACATGATTAGGAAAATCTGGATTTTCAATACTCGGTGATTGCTTGACATAAACCTCCTCATCGATATAGCCATTAAGAAAAGCACTTTTAACATACATTTGATATAACCTGAAACCTTTAGATGTAGCGAAAGCTAACAAAATTCTTATGGCTTCCAATCTAGCAATAGGAGCAAATGTTTCATCAAAATCTAGACCTTCAATTTGATTGAAACCTTGAGCAACCAGCATAGACTTATTCCTAACGACAACCCCATCCTCACTTTGTTTATTTTTAAACACCCATTTAGTTCTAATTAAAGTGTGATCTTGAGGTGGAGGTACAAGTTTCCAAACATTATTTCTTTCAAAATTTTCTAACTCTTATTGCATGGCAATAATCCAAGATTCATTAGTGAGTGCGAGTGATATATCTTCGGGTTCAAAAAGAAGCAACAAAAGCAGAATGAGCATGAGAGTTTGGATCGCAAAACCTGGATTGTGTGACTCGTTCGTGCAAGCTTCCAATAATTTGTTGTGGAGGATGACTTCTGAGAACCCGGAGGGGAGTGTACACTTCACAAGCTTCTTGTTCTTGATGTTCATCACAATTCGATGAGCTTGTGACTTGAGGATGATTTGGACCAGTAATGGTGGTCGTCGGTGCTGGTTGTGAATCAAAATCAGGAGCTATAACAATGTCATTAGCTGCTGAATTTTTGGGCAGCAACACATCTTCTTCCTCATCTTCAATGAAAATACTCTCCCCCTACGGATATGGATCCGGACTAGTCATGTGGTGTGAGCAACCTGAATCCACAATTCTAATGTTCTCCTTCGTCATGCGTGTAACCTACATAGAAGCACAGTACATCGATGACTCAATACTGGGGTTAGTCAAAAGGCATTTAGGAATCCGGTAGTGAGTCAAACGACGTCCAGCAGGAATAACACGCGAAAGCTAAGATAAAACAGCAGGTTTATGAGCCAAAGCTGGAGGATTTTTGTACCCAACTACTGACCTACGAGGTGTTACATGTGTAGCATGAAAAACAGTAGGTTTGGTAGCAAACTTTGCATGTTTTTGACTCATTACAACAGGTTGCATATTCCTATCATTTGGTTTAGCATGAGCAACAAATTTTGCATGAAAGTTATGAGATCTAGCAATCATTCTTTCCTTTTTTTCTGCTGTTTAGCTAGTCTATAACAAAAATATATAACATGACCGCCTCTACCACAGTAGGTACAATGAACTTTAACTTTGTGTTCATGTCTAGATGAGCAAGAAAAATTTTTATTTGAAAGCGAATGAGACAACACTCCTGCAGATTTAAAAACCACTTCTTTTTATTTAGGAACTGTTCGAATCAAACCACTTCCTAATGACTTCACAATTTTAGGTGGATGTGCCTTAGCATGAGCATGAGAATCAAAACCTAAATTAGTTTTATCATTGCAAGACTTGGAAGAATTCAACAGCAAGTTTAGGTTCTTATTCTCATTACAAAACCGATCTAATGTCCTATGCATGTTATCAAGTTTATTTGACAGATCAAGGCAATTTTCACTTGTGGTTTTTCCTTTTAATTCGCAATTGGAACAATATTTAACTTCATGAGAATGTAAAGCATTGTTCAATATAGAAATTTCATTCATATCATCTTATAGTTTCTTATCAAGATCATCACAAGTAGAACAATGCAAATCAATTGTAGAACAGCAAGCATCTTTCAAGTTTTTATCATTAAGTGCAGCAAGCTTTTGTGTTCTTTTCGATTTCAGGTTCAAGTTTATCAAGTGTGGAGGTGTGTGCACTTCTTAGAGAGGACAATTGTTCATACATTAAATCACATGAGGAACAAGAATCCTCACTAGGAATCAAAGATTTCAAACGATTAATTTCAGATTCTAGTGACTTAATTTTAACAGCATTGTCCCTAAGCTTTTTGTTTTTACTTAACTATAACAGTGGCACGAGAAATAGCATCACACATTTCTTCGCAAGTAGGACATAACTTTTCATTGTCGCTGTTGTGTTCTGCATCCTCCATACTTGATCTTGACTTGCCCGCCATGAAACGCAAGGTTGCCAAATCATCTTCATCTTCATCACTTCCGATGTCCACATCGCTCGAGCGAAGTTCTTGAAGTGCAGAGATAAAACTATTCACCAATTGGTGTCCTGTAAAACCCTTTTTTTTTCTTGTTGTTGTTTGTAGAGGAGTGTTTCGTCCTTATTTGCTTTTCATCACGAGAAGTAGCACCTGAAAGCTTAGGGCAATATGTGCGAAAATGTTCTGTCTTACGACATTCGAAGCATCGTTGAGGTCCGACACTTCCTCTCCATCTAGTTCTCACATTTTGCAATGCTCTTGAGAACCGAGTAGAGATGAGTGCAAGTTCATCCTCTCAAAACTCTTCAATCTATTCAAGGGTTAGAGAGGACAACAAAGCATGTGTTCCACAAGATGAAGATTGGCCAGAGCTAGGCATGTCATATTGAGTAACAAATGCAAGAGACTTGTGTGGGTTCTTACGTGAGATTATATCAATTTTATGAGTTTTCAATTTAGAATATAGAACATTTAAAGTAAGTGTACACATATAGTAGATTCACGAACAGATGTGACTTTCATCTCCCAAATTGACATGTCTAATGCACTTAGTAATTGCCTAGCATTCTCAACATCTGAAATATTAACATTGACGCTACGCAAGTTGCTGAGAATTTTATTAAAGCGAGCAAAGAGATCGTCAATGGACTCACCTGGTTGCATCTCAATGCACATGTACTCCTTTTTGAACATGTCTTGTCTTACCTCCTTGATCATGTTGGATCCTTCGTGGTAGTCGCAGGGTGCTTTCCACACATCGTATGTAGATCGGAGCTGAGCAACGCGGTCGAGATCGCTTTGAGTTAATCCTTGTATGATCAAGTTGCGAGCCTTGTTGTTGTCAACATGTATCATGTTTGCAGCCGTGACTTGATCATTTGACGGCATGTCGTAAGGCTTGTACACCTTTTCCCATTTTGCGAAGCCTTGTGCCTGGATGAAAGCTTCCATACGTGCCTTCCAAACTTGAAAATCAATACCACGAAAGATACAAGGTTTTGCGCAGTATTTCTCCATAATGATTAGTATAAAACACGTACAAATAACAAATATTAGAGCACCATAGCTCTTATACCAATTGTAGGATCGAAGAGCACATGGAAAGCTACAAGAAGGGGTGAATGGTGGATTAAAACCTTTTCAGCGATAGCAATGAAAACCCCTCAGCAGAAAACCAATCTGTTAAAGAAATTGTCTGTGCGACTAATCTAAACGTGATCAATCATGAAAAAACCAGTATAGATTTTGGAGAATCAAGTCACGGAGACACAAAAACAAGAATCATGAAAAATTGTTGAGAAAAACACAAGTTACGACCAAAAGATCGAGCAAAGGTCAATCTGTTCTACCCGATAAAAATCAGATCTGCAACACTCAAAGAAACTCATGTAGATAAAAAACCACATATCCAATGACCTTGAAAATTTCACAGATAATATATAATCAAGTTGTAAAGACAACCCAAAATGAGTCACGTCAATTGGATCTATAAAACTCGAGTTATGATAAAACCACCGAAGCAAGATATTGCTGTACAGAAACTCCACGTGAAAAACTTGTCTGAAACAAGTTGGACGAACAAGGCACAAAAGTTCCTTTCAACTACGAATTTTATTGATAAAACCACAAGAGGAACAGCCCCCAAAGTATTCCACCACGAGCTCTGGCCTCCCTTGCTTATAACCAACCATGAGGCCAACCCAAACCAAACTAGGACTCGTATCCTACTATGTTTCAACCGAAGCTTTCCATAACTGCTCAAGACTCTTCCATACGCAGATAGAAGCAATCTTAATATTTCCAAACTCATTAGGAAAGTATTCCACATTCCTAAAACAACTCAACTTCGTGACCCACACGAAATCCTATCATAACCAACTCAAATCTTTCCATATTTGAGCCAAAACCAACTCAGTGGCAGCCTGAGTCCGTAACCTAGTCGGTTGGACCTTTCTGAACAATTCTTTACGTCCACATCTCTTCATTATGCCTTCGAACCATGTAGCCACGTTCATGCACTCCATGCACATGTGCAAACATCTTCCATTGACGTCCACGATGATTCAAACGTGCTGCGCAACCTCCCGATCAACTCAACCACAATTCCTCCCGAACTTGGTTGTTGAACTTCATCTTCTCCCTAAGACTAGTTCAATGGATCCCGTCACGTGCCATGTCTTGAACTCAAGCAACACCTTCATATGAATAAAAAACCAATACTTCCGAGCAAAAGTCCTTGACTTGACTCATGTTAGTTCCGAAACCACAACACCTTATGTGAGCACCTGACATAAGCATGTTGCAAATCATAGCAAAATGTTAACCACCATGATCAGCCAAAAGACATCAAAATCATAGTAAAATAATAGTAAGCAAACTTTCCATCATTCAGAAAGTAAGTTTGAAACATTGCAAGTTAAAAGTAGAACCATTGCAATCTAGCACCGGACCTTACCAAAGGTAACCGGACCTTGAATTGGAGCTAACCAAAGCTAGCAGGACATAGCGCTGGAGCTTACCAAAGCTAGTCGGACCTAGCGCCGGAGCTTACCAAAGCTAGTTGGACCTAACCAAAATAAGTCGGACCTAGATAAAGAAGTCGGACCTCACGTCGGACCTTGCCGGAGCTATCCAAAACAAGCCAGACCTATCGTCGAACCTTGCAGGAGCTCGGATCTAGAGTCGGACCTTGTTAAAAAGGTGTTTTGGTAGTATTCAAAACTTTTATCGTCAAAGCCAATGTATTCAGCTTACATAGGTCTCACATAATGAACAATGGATAATTGCATAAAATTACAATGAAAACAGTTGAAAATGCAATTATATTATCATTAAGTGAGGTTCTTCCCAAAATAACGGAAGTACCATTAATTTTGTGTCCAGTACCGTGATTTTAACATGAATAACCAAAACCACTATGAATATGCCATATTCAACCCATAACCTCTCATTTACCTTATTTTCATCAATTCCATATACCAAAGCCATTTAATCAACCAATACCAATTCCCAATTCGATTTCAGCCATTAAACCAAGTCAAAGTCCATAACTCTAATCATGTGAGGGTCTAGGTTGCTCATGATCGGGAGCACGACTATCATGATAGTTTTCAACACAATGTGCAGAGGTTGGACCACTTTACCCACAAGTTCGTACTTTCATCACCTTTCGATGACTATGGATTCTCAATTATGTCGTCTCACACTTCCTTAGGTGTGTGGCCAAGAGATCACAAAATAGCCTTTACAAAGTGATTACTAGCATATTTAGACCCCATAGAGGTTTCACCGGTGGTGATGTCTCCAACTGAGCACATCCAACCAAGGGCTCCCTCTTGAGCCACTCGAATCCCAGGGTAGTCCCACCAATCTCTACAAACCTATCTGGCTACCCCTTCCCTTAGCATTCTTAATGGTCCAAATAGTACTGGCAGAACGATAATTAGTAAGATAAGTTGCACCTATAGTTGGCCCTATGGTGGCACTGCAAATCCTGGATGGTCGCTCCACGAACCGGTCCTTATATCCAAAGCAAGCAAACCCACCAAAACAATCCAACCCATTTCACATAACCGGCTTGCATAGATCCCTAGGCACCATGTTCCTAAAGGGTCATTAATATCAATTCTCATCATTCAAGTATCTGTCAAAGTGTTTGAAATGACACTTCCCCCAGACATGCTAAGAAGCTGCCCGCAGAGGTTCTTGTTATGGTTGGGGTACGCAGAGATCAAGATCAAGATGATGGCACCAGATATTTACGTGGTTCAGGCCGCCTGAGCATGACACCCTACTCCACGGGGTTTGTGTTGTTGTATTGTGTGAGTTTGTTCGCTAGTATGCGGGTTACCTTGGATCGGATCAGATGAGATGTCCTTGGATACGTGCGGCACAACCCTTTTATAGTTCTAAGGACTGACAGTTACAAAGCTTGCCTGGCCTGACATGTGGCCCTGACGTATTTAATGGCCTAGTACAATATCTAAAGGGTATTAAACATGATTAATAGTGTGATAACGTGCCTTAATGGCTGCGTTACCCCTATTAACAGTGCTCTGATCACGTGTCGTTAATACAACATCAACGACACATAATTAAATCTTGTAACTGCCGCTTTAATTACCCTTGATTGTTCGCGTTGAAGGAGATCTGCCATTGTATACGTCGATGAAGGTCCGAAGGCTCCACACGTGGAAGCTCCGGAGCATTCACTTACCGGGGGTTAGGTTCTCACTGCGGCTTCTATCCAAGCGTCGAGGAGGATTACTTAGGAGGGAAAGTGTGCACAGTTTGAGGAGTATTTACGCCTTCGATCAAATTTGCGCTCAGAGCCTCCCAAACTCCGCCTAACTTCCCTTCCTCTACTTCACTTTGCCACGATGGAGTTGGGTCTTCCCAAGAGCCGCCTCAAGAGTGACGATGATCTAAAGAAGGTACGGGCCTATATGGGGTGGTCCAGCGACTCCTTCAACCACTTGGTTTGTGCCAGCAAGCTCCCGTTAGAGAAGGAGCGCAGTGGCGACATGGTGTACTTCTCAGCTACGCCATGGTGGGATTCATTCCACCTTTCTCTACTTTTCTATTGATGCTGCTAGATTTTTATGGTCTGCAGCCGTATCACCTTGGCCCCCATTCTCTTCTTATTGTGCCGACGTTCGTCCACATTTGCGAGATGTGTGTGGGTATTCCCCCCTGCGTCGAGCTATTCCGCATCTTCTTCACCATCCGCACCACCGGCAATGGGATTGAGCTTCTTGGCTTCTACTATTTCGTGAAGCGCAAGAACTGTCCGTTCAAATACTTGAAGTCATTTCCTTCTGGGAAATGGGACGACTGGAAGAAATATTGGATCATCATTACAGTGGAGGAGCACGAGAAGTTGGATCTGCCAGAAGGTCTCCCCAACGTTGACACCGACGCCTGGAGTGTAGTTCCGGTGCTGTAAGATGCCTTCAACCCCGTCTTGACCAGGATCCGCGAATGCGTGGAGGGTGGAGTGACTCCTCAGATGGTCTTCTGCAACTTCCTGGTCAATAGATGGGCTTCGCTGAGGAAGAGAGAGAAGCTCGCATGGGCCCTCAATAGCGTGATGGATGATGACTAGATTGAAACTGGTCTGAAATCCAACTTGAATGAAAAAGCTTTGGAGCTTCATCTTAAGAAATTTCAGCATGGGATAAACGTCAATGGCGACGACATAGTTCCGCCGGCGGCTTTTCTCCCTCTCAACATGGAGGCGCAGTTCAGTAGGGAGCTCCGGAGGAGGATGCCAACGCTTGATGACCTTGGTGAGGTAGAAAGGCATCGACCACCAGGTTGGTGATCCCCGGAGCTTCTGAGTGTGGTCCTGCTTCCGCCCCGAGCCAGAGGATTGAAAACATTGACAAGCACAAGGCTAAAGAGCCAGCTGAGCCCTCCATCCGGAAGAGAAAGTTGAAGCACGCTGATGGGAGGTCCGTCATACATGCTCCTTCTACCACAGCTCCATCTCCCCGGTGAGGGAGGTCTTCTGCAGCTACCCCTGCTCTAGTGCAAGCGTCTTCAAGAGGCGTCAGCTCCGGGCAGTCGACCCCAGCCTTAGTGCCGGCTAAAATCTCCAGGCCCGGGAGTTCTTCCCGGACAATAGAAGCTCCAGCCAAAAGGACTCCGGGTGCTACGAGTGGTCCTCAACTAAGGTCCGAAACCATAGTCTCACCAGACTGGGTGAGCTCTAGCTCCGGGCCTCAGAAGAAGAGGTTCCGAGGTGGCTGTGGTGGTAGCATCCCTAGGTAAGCATTGATTGCTCACCTTAAAATGCCAATTTTGTTTTTGATGTGTCTTTAATCTTCTCTTCTCTTTATTTCTAGAGTGTCGAAGAAGGGGTCAGGAACTCTGGCACCTGTCGCGGCGGCTGGGGTTGCACTTGTCGAAGCTCCGGCTTCAAGCACCGAGCTTCCTCCTCAAGTGGAGGCAGAAGTCGCGATAGCTCTAGCGCCAGCTATCGTGGACTTGGAATCGGAGTCCTTGCTTGAAGCTCCCGTGGTAGTGCTGGACCACAGGAAAGAAGCTGAAGATACACCCCTGGCTACGGTGGTAGAGGTTGATGCTCCAGCACCGGGGATGCTAGAAGTTCCGGACTTTGAGCCAGAAGTCGTCGAAGCCCATGCTGCTGTGCCAGAGGTAATTGAAGACCCGACCATTGAGCCAGAACTCACTGAAGCTCCGGCCCTTGTGCCAGAAGCGGTTGAATATCCGGAGGTTGAGCCGGAGACGCCTGAAGCTCTGGTCATTGAACCGGAGGAAGCTGCTGTGTCAGCATCTGAGCAAGCAGTGGTAGAGGCGAATGAAGCCCCTACCATTTCCATGGAGGTAGCCGAAATAGAGTCGAAGCTGCCTGAAGAGGTGGCAGCAGGTCCTCCTTCTTTGGAGCCAACAACTGAAAGCCCGGAGGCAGCACCTTCAGCTTCTACTCTGGTGATGGGAGTTCCCCTAGCAGGTTCCTCTTCTGCTGCTGTGAAAGGGCTTCTGGAGGGCGGCCTCAGTGCCACCAAAGCTCAAGGGTCCTCTCTTGTAGAGTGGGCCCCTATTTTTGTAACAGAAAATCTTTTGGAGCCTATCCCTCTGGCGTTGTCTATAGACAACGCCTGCTCCAGTCTCCGACAAGTCCAAATTGCCTTCGATCATGAGAACAAAGCCCTAGAGGAGGAGCACAACACCTTGAGGCATTGGCGCAACAGACTTCATTTTGAGACCAGGCATGCCCAGACGAGGCTAGCTAACCAGAAGAAATGGATAAAGAGGGAGAAGGCTCGGTTAGAGTACTGGGATAAGTAGCTTAAGGAGAAGGAAGCTGCCGTCCGGGCGCTTGATGCTAACTTAAGGGAAATCCATGAGCAAGCCAAGGAGAGGCGTGATGCTGCTAATGAGCATCACGAATGCCTCAATGAATTGAACGAGGTTCTCCTAAATCGTCAGGCGGACCTGGAGGCAAGGGAAGAAAAGCTCCTGGAGGAGCAGGAGGATTTCATGAAAAGAGAGGCGGAAGTCACCCATAAGTTGTTAACTGTGGTTGAACAGAATTTGGCAGCTCGCTCAAAGAAGTTTGAGCAGTGGAGTGAAGATGAAAGGAAGAAGTACTGGAAGATGGGGTGGGAGCTCTCGAAAAGAGAAGCTAGCATTGCCACCAGGGAAGGGAAGGTGAGAGGCAAGGAGAAAGACCTGGCGAAGAGGCAAAACCGCATCCACCTCCGGGAGTTGGAGCTGACCGAACGCAAGAAGCAGGTTGCTGAAAGTATGCAACAACATGCCAAAGTGATGGAACGCCTTGCTCGGGAGGGTTCGGAGCTAGCGGCCGCCCGTAGTTCATTGGAAGAGTTGCAGAGCTCCAAGTCAACCGAGTCCCTAATGGTATGGGACTTCTTGGGACATGCGAACAGGGCCTTTGTGCCTCTTGGTTTCAGTCCAGTACACCCAGAAGACCCTACGCAGGAACCAGACCAGACGCTGGTGGCACTTGGCTCTACTAGCAGCGAACTCGACGCGATGGGTAATGTCATCGCCGATCAGCTGGAGACGGAGGGTAAATCTTTGGCCAAGAATGGCGCCGAGTATGTCTTGGCGTGTTACAAAAGCCGAGACCTCCAATTCTCTCTTGATCTGCTCTTTGAAGGAATCATCGCCGAGGAAGAGGATGCCGCCAGAGCTTATGTCCAAGAAGCTGCTGAGAAGGTTACTTCGTTTTTCCACAGGACTTAGATCCTCCAGTGGCTAGGACTTTTCTCCTTTTTCCCCTCATAACCCCAATTTTGTAATCCAATACTTTTGATTAATGAAATCCTCCTTTCTGTCATGAATTTCACCTTGTCTTCAATATACTGTGCTCTGTCTTGTTGGCCCCCTGGTACATATGTACACTTGAAGTGTGTACATGTACCAAAGGTTGTGGCAGTATGTTGACGACTTGAATGCTTTGCACTTGTAGATTTTAGGTCCAAAATCTTTAACTCTGAGGCGTCGAAGGCAGGCCCCCTTGGATTGGACGAGCTTGGTAGCTTCGACAATTCCCAGTATCAACATATAAGCGTTGACGGTCGGAGCTTGGTAGCTCTTTATAGTTGAATTTTTGCCTCTAGGGGTTGTCGGAGCTTTGTAGCTCCGATGTCACCCATTGTTAACAAATTAAACGTTGATGGCGGGCCCTCTTGGAGGATGTCGGAGCTTAGTAGATCCAGCATCGTCCACCATCGCTAAGAATTTATGTTTTTCTTACATATTAAATACAAGAAACGAGTAAAATTCGTCCTATTGTCTATAAATCATTTGTGACTTATCATTCTTATTTGAGTTTTAAATATGAAGAAACTCGATATGGTAACAAGTATATTGATGTAATCTTTCTAGACCCATATGCTTTTCTAGTACTCACCCTACTGAGGCCTGCCAGAGTGTAGGTAGAGTGGCGTACTTAGGGTGCAGGACCAGGCTAAGTTGATAGCACACTCCGCACCTATGTTGGCTTGACATTAAGGCAAGTAGACTATATAGTATGTTAAGATCCAAAGAGACCAACAACATAACTTGCAATGCATATGAATAACTTGGTAAAAACTCAATAAGAATTACATAACTTTATTATAGACAAGAAGGTTGAAATAATAAGTTGATAGGTCGAGCCTTGTACAAAAATAAATGCATGTGGAGTCTGTTTTTACACAACAATGTCTTTCATTATAGGTCTGGTTTACAGGGGAGACAAGGACACACTTAGGGTGTAGGACCAAGCTAAGTGCGGAATACATCTTGTACTAAACCATGGTAGGTAGTTACACTTTTAGTGCAGTGACTGTATGAAGTGTACTTGAACTTTTCGGACCCTCTTGGAGGGGTCCGGATGTTCTCCCATAGGACCTACTCCTGTCTGTTTATCGACTCTATAACATATATCATGTGTAATTATAGGCTCACATCCGTGATTCTACGCAGGTGCTCGATCTTACAAGGATTAGGGAGTGGAATCCCGTCCTTAGTTGCCAAGTGAACGTATCCGGGACAGGATACTTTGATCACTCGGAATGGACCTTCCCAGCTGGGGGAAAGTTTCTTCATTTCCTCACGAGTTAGTATCTTCCAAAGCACCAAATCACCTTCCTGAAGCTGTCGGTTGCGCACATGCCTTTGATTGTAGCACCAGAGCACTTGGCGATAACGTGCATTTCAAACAGCTGCTTGGCACCTTCCCTCGTCGACGAGGTTAAGGTCTTCACGCTGGAGCTGGTCCTGCGTGGCTTCATCAAAGGTGCAGACCTGGAGGGACCCCAAGGTGATCTCCGAAGGAAGGACTGCTTCATCTCCATACACCAGGAAGAATGGAGTCTCCCCGGTTGACCGGTTAGGTGTTTTCCTGTTCGCCCATAATGTGGACAGAAGCTCTTCAATCCAGTTGGCTCCATGCTTTTTTAGGCCCTCGTACATGCACGACTTCAGTCCCTTTAATATTTCTGCATTTGCTCTCTTGGCTTGTCCATTACTTGCTGGGTGAGCTACAGAGGTGTAGCTAAGTTGAATGTCGAGGTCTTCGCAATATTCTTGAAATGCAGCACTTGTAAATTGAGTTCCATTATTACATTGTTCAGAACTCCAAATCTGCATATAATGAATTTCAAGAACTTGATTGATGATTGCTTGTTGATTGTCACAACTGGAGTTGCTTTCAGCCACTTAGTGAACTTGTCGATGGCAACATACAGGAACCTGTAACCTCCGACAGCTTTTGGGAAAGGTCCCAAGATGTCCATGCCCCACACAGCGAATGGCCATGCAGGAGGTATCATTTGTAGCGATTGAGCCAGTGTGTGAATCTGTTTTGCATGGAACTGACACGCTTCACATTTTTTTCACTAGCTCAACCGTATCTTGAAGTGCTGAAGGCCAGTAAAAGTCATGCCGGAAGGCTTTAGCGACCAGCGTGCGAGAAGAAGCATGGTTCCCACACTCGCCTCCATGGATCTCTGCGAGGAGCTCGCGGCCTTCTTCTCTTGCAATGCACCGCATTAGGATGCCATTGGCACCGCATTGATAGAGATCCCCTTCTACTAACGTGTATCTTTTAGCCAAACTGACAATCCGGTCAGCGGATACACTGTCTTCAGGAAGGATATTGTCTTTCAAGTAGTTCCGAATCTCCATGATCCATGCATTGGAGCTTACTTGAGCTTCTGAGTCTTGCTTGCTAGGTTGCTCGGAGCTTCTGACAGCACCTATGACCCTTGGTGGATGCCATGGTAACAGGGCCACCAGGACTGCCAGCTTGGAGGTGCTGGTCTCGCCCCCTTCGCTCAGTTCGGCAGGTTGAGCTGTTGGTTTTGACAACCTCCGAATGAAGATTCCGTCAAGAGCCTGAGCTCCGGTTGAGGCTTTCTTCGAGAGTTTGTCGGCTTCAACGTCATGAAGATGCTAAACATGATGGAGATCTAGGACTTCAAAGTCCGTCTGAAGTCTCTGGACTTCAAGGAGATAAGAAGCTAGTTGAGGATTGTTGCATGAACATTCACCTTTGACTTGTTATACGATGAGTTGTGAATCTCCCTTCACCAACAACTGTTTTACACCATAAGATAGTGCAACCTTGAGTCCGTGGATGAGAGCTTCATACTCCGCCATGTTGTTGGTTGCCTTGAAATCAAGGTGTACCATGTACTTGACCTTCTCCCCCGTTGGAGCCAGGAGAAGGATTCCAGCTCCAGCCCCCTGCTTTTGGACGGAGCCGTCGATGTAGAGGGTCCATTGGGGCTCGGTGAATACCGAAACTTTGAGTTCTGGTTTCTCTTCACCGTGGCCCCAGGGTTTGATGGAGAGGGCGTCCACTTCGCCACGAAGTCAGCCAAGGCTTGACTTTTGATTGCTTATCTTGGCACGAATTCTAGATCGAATTCCGCCAGTTCTGTTGCCCACTTTGCAATGTTCCCAGTAGAATTAGGGTTATGCAAAATAGCACGCATTGGAAAAGAAGTTACCACTGATATTTTGTGGGCTTGGAAGTAGTGACAAAGCTTCCTTGAGGCGATAAGAACTGTGTGAATCAGTTTATGCACCTTAATGTATCTTGTCTCTGCATTGTGGAGTACTTCACTGATGAAGTACACGGGGCGTTGGATGGTCCGGACCCTTTCAGAAGGACCCGAAGCTTCTTCTCCATCGACCTGGATCCTACTGGAGGGTTCCAGACCTTCAGGCTATGCTTCTTGGACCCTCCCGAAGGGGTCCAAAACTCTTTCTTGTTCGACTCGGACCTCCCTAGGAGGATCCAGATCATCTTGGTTAGCCAAGTGAACCCCCTCAGATGAATGAGGTTGATCTCCTAGCATTTTGTTTTGAGGTTCCGTGTCCGGGAGCTGAGACCCAGTCACGTCTTCAGGTGATTCCGGACCCTCCCGGAGGGGTCTGGACTCCTGGATTGGTTGTGGCTCCGGTCTTTCCGCAACCAGGACCATACTGACAACTTCGATGGTTGTCGAAATGTAAAGCAGTAAAGGTTTACCAGGATTAGGAGCTACCAATATCGGTAGTGTGGTGAGGAGCTGTTTCAGCTCTTGAAATGCCTTTTCTGCTTCTACAGACCAATGAAACGGTTCGGACTTCCTCAAGAGTTAGAAGAAGGGTATCGCCCGTTCTGCCAGTCTTGAGATAAACCGGCTGAGTGCAGCTAGGCATCCAATTAGCTTTTGGACATCTTTAATGCGGGATGGGGGCCACATATCTTCTATGGCCTTGATCTTCGTCGGATTTGCTTCAATTCCTCGGTGAGTCACCAAGAACCCCAGAAACTTCACTGAGCTGACCTCGAAGACACACTTGTCTGGGTTCTGCTTGGTGCGCGTGGTGCGCAGTTTGTCAAAGAAAGCTTGTAAATTCTCAAGGAGGGACTCCTTGTTTTTGATCTTCACAACGATTTCATCGACATACAACTCCATCAAGTCTCTAATTATCTCTCCAAATGTTTTGTACATAGCTCGCACAAATGTTGAGGCAACATTTTTAAGACTGAATGGCATGGCAGTATAACAGTACAATCCATCTACTGTTATGAAGGTGGTATGCTCTTCATCTTCCTTAGACATTTGGATTTGATGATATCCAGAATATGCATGTAAGAAACACAATTGCTCACACCCGGAGGTGGAGTCCACTATCTGATCTATTCTAGGGTGGAAATGGATCCTTTGGACATGCCTTATTTAAGGTGGTGTAGTCGATACACATCCGAAGCTTCCCACCGGTCTTGGGTACAACAACTGGCTTTGCCAGCCTTTTTTGGATGGAAGACTTCCCGAATGAATCCAGCTTCGAACAACTTCATGATTTCCTGTCAGATGAAGTTTTTTCGCTCAATTGATTGCTTTTGGGGCTTCTGGTGTACAGGCCGTGCGTCTGGGTAAATCTGCAGATTATGCTCAATCACCTCCCTAGGGATCCCAGACATTTGTGAAGGTTGCCAGGCAAACATGTCAACATTAGCCCGGAGGAAAGTGATGAGCGCGAGTTCCTATTTGTTGTTCAAACCCTCCGATATACAGTTAGTCTGAGCAGCATCGGAACCAATTTGGACGACCTCGACGGGAACGTCGGTGTCGCCGCTTGGTTGCACACGGGGTGTAGAGGTAGAGCCTTTATGACGAATGCTCAGAGGGTTCGGAGCTGGCTCCTTGCCGGATGCTTCCTCTTGCGCTGTGGTAATTGCATAGAGTTCTTCTAGACCAGTAACTCCTGCGGTGCGATCTTCGTGGATCTGGAGAACACCCGTGGGTGTTGGCATCTTCAACACTAAGTAACCATAATGAGCTGCAGCCATGAACTTGTATAAAGCTGGCCTGCCCAGAATGGCATTAAACGGCAGACTGATCTGCGCAACATCGAAGACCAATTTCTCAGTTTTGTAGTTCTCATGGGCCCCGAAGGTCACTGGGAGTGTGATGGAACCGAGAGGAGTAATGGTTCTCGGACCTACTCCAGAGAAAGGTCGCGATGGGCGAAGGTTCGAAGGCCAGAGCTGAAGCTTAATGAAAGCTTCATAGCTTATGAGGTTTAGCCCAGAACCTCCATCCACCATTACATGGTGGATTTGAATATTGTTAATGGTGGTTGACACCATCAACGGTAGTTGGCCAGCCCCAATCATGTTTCGGGGGCATTCCAAAACATCGAAAATAATGGGAGTATCCATCCACTTCCGATGTGGCTCCACCTTAGCTGTGGGAGCTGCCACGGCCATGTCCCGCCGCATAGTCTTGAGGATGCGGCGAGAGGTGATGTCCCAACAACCACCATAGATGGTGTTTAGGGTCTTCCGGCACTCGTTGTTAGAGACATCAGAGTCATCGTCGATAGTATTGTAGACAGCTTTCAGGACCTTTTTGGGGTCCTGAAAACCTAGCTCCTCTTCAGCCGGAGCTCCGTCGACTTTTTGCTTTCCTTCCCGTTGACGGAAAGGAGCTTCTTCCCGACGCTTGTTGTAGCGCTCGGCAAGGTTCTGGACCTACCAGCACTCTTCCAAGATATGTCGATTCATCTTGTGAATCAGACACCATGCTTTAGAACTATTATCGTCTTCTGATGAAGGACGAGGTCGTTTCTCGGGGCGTGGCCCCCAGCCACTAGGAGCTGCAGCAACAGCAGCGAATGGTGCGCTGGTTGACAGCTTCTTTTTATTCTTTCCACTACCGGAGGTAGCGGCTTCAGTTTTGGAGGGCTTCTGGTTGGCCTCCGGAACTGGCTTAGAAGGCATTTCACGGCCCTCCGCAGCTCTAGCACATTTGTCGTCAAGGCTAAAGAGTTCCGTGACGCTGGTAACTTCTTTAATAGCCAGCTTCTCCAACATCTTCTTATCTCGAACACGTTGTCTGAATGCAATGATAACAGAATAGCTCAAGATTGAAGGAATAGTATTCCATGTCTGAGAAAACCATTGGATGAAGGATCGCAATGATTCCCCCGATGTCTACTTTACAGCAAACATATCCAATTCAGTGCCAGGCCAGGTGTAAGAACTCCCAAAGTTGGCAGTGAACTGCTGGCATAGCTCCGCCCAACTATTAATGGAGTCAGGCGGAAGACTCATGAACAAGGACCTTGCAGTCCCAGTTAGAGCTACCGAGAAGTAATTGGCCATCACGGCCTCATCACCCACTGCTGCCAATATGGTAGTGGAGTAAATTTGAAGGAACTCAGCGGGGTTGACAGTCCCATCGAATTTTTCCGGCAAGTGAGGCAAGAACTTCCGTGGCCATCTGACCATGCACAAATGCATGGCAAGGGTAGAACAACCTCCTCCTAGTCCCTGAGGAGTTGGTTTGTCTCAATCCTCTCACCATTCACGAGCACACTCGATATGGACACAGTTGTCCTGCTACCGGTAACAGTGATCCAGTTCTGACCGCAGGTCATGAGTCAGAATCCTGGTAATGGTGTGGGTGCGTCGTGCCCCGGGAGGCAATGAAGTCACCTGCTGGGATGCATCACGTCTCCTTTGTTGCGAGACTTGTGGACCAAGTCGGCCGGACAAGGTCCATCATTGTGATGCTCCTCGCCCCGAAGGGGGAGGACCTTGTTTGCTGATGCGTGCAGCCGCAGCTGCAACCAGATGGTCAACATCAACACTCCACTACTCCATAGCACCCTGGGGTGCACCTAGAGGCGGTGGGTGTTGTAAGAGAGCTCGCGCAGCAATGAGCGCGTGCTCAAAATTGTTGTTAGTCGATGCAGTGATCAACGCAGATGTTCCATCTTGTTGACCAGCATTGTTTGCCGGAACATATGGTGAAATAGTGCCTGCTGGAACAATGGCACCTGCTGGCTATGGCGCATTGGGAGTATTGCCACCAGCGGGTTGTTCAGCTCAGTTGCCATTGGAGGATCCTGCAGCGGAATTCATCATCTTATGATTTAGGGACCTCTCCCTACCTGGTGCGCCAAATGTCGAAGTGTCTGAAATGACACTTCCCCCGGACCTGCTAAGAAGCAGCCCGCGGAGGTTCTTGTTATGGTTGGGGTACGTAGAGATCAAGATCAAGATCATGACACCAGAGATTTACGTGGTTCGGTCCGCCTAAGCATAACACCCTACTCCACGGGGTTTGTGTTGTTGTATTGTGTGAGTTTGTTCGCTAGTATGCGGGTTAGCTTGGATCGGATCAGATGAGATGTCCTTGGGTATGTGCGGCACAACCGTTTTATAGTTCTAAGGACTAACCGTTACAAAGCTTGCTTGGCCCGACACGTGGCCCTGACATATGTAATGGCCTAATACACTGTCTAAAGGGTATTAAGCATGATTAATAGTGTGATAACGTGTCTTAATGGCTGCGTTACCCCTATTAACAGTGCTCTAATCACGTGTCGTTAATACAACATTAATGACATGTAATTAAATATTTTAACTCCCACTTTAATTACCCTTGATTGTTCGTGTTGAAGGAGATTTGCTTGTGTATACATCGATGAAGGTCCGAAGGCTCCACACGTGGAAGCTCTGGAGCTTTCCCATACGGGGGGGTTAGGTCCGGGGCTGCTGTACACGTGTCGGCACCGGAGCTCTTCTCTGCTAGGGGGTTAGGTCCGGGGTCGTTGTACACGTATTGTCACCGAAGCTTTCCTTCGTGGGAAGCTTAATTCTGGTTTTCCATTACACGTGTTGACCCAGGATCTACCCATATGAGGGAGCGGGTCCGGTGCAATGTGACATGTGGGGCCCGAGGAGACCATCAACTGTGACAGGTAGAACTCCCTTGTAATCTACGCGGTACTAAGGGGTACCCGGTACGCACGGTACCGACAGTATCCAATAGTTCATAATTAAGCATTATAATTGATTCCCAAACCCCAATTGAGCATCGCAAAGCAAAAAAATGTAAATACCCTTCCCAACTCTTTACATTGTGTTCAAGCGACAAGGGTGGTCATACAAAACTAGTAAACTCCTACGATTGGGTTTTTCCCATCAATTTCGACACAAGCATGCAGTTTTGCAAACAAAACATTTAAAACG
This sequence comes from Tuctoria greenei, assembly GCA_036927565.1. Classification (NCBI taxonomy): domain Eukaryota; kingdom Viridiplantae; phylum Streptophyta; class Magnoliopsida; order Poales; family Poaceae; genus Tuctoria; species Tuctoria greenei. The sequence continues at coordinate 159,619,825 of JAYESD010000008.1, read as the reverse complement.
GGATCAATATGATCAAGGACACTAGCCTTGCTCATGAGCTTGATTTCGATCAAAGACTTCGAAACTCTGGTTCTGCGGGTCCCCGAAAGCACTCTCTATGACAACGCCTTCTATGCTGAGCGTAAAACATGCAAAACAAAGAATCCAATCAAATAATGCTCATATAGTACTCAATACGCCATGATATGCATGTTTAATACAATTATGAGGTAAAACTCGTTAATGAGTTGCTAATAATGTTTCCAACTAGTTATAATTGTTTCCAACAAGTTTGGGCAGGTTTGGAATTGATTCGAGTCAATTTGGAATTAATTCAGCACACTCCAGATTCAGATAGTGGACTAGTCCGGTTTCGGGACCGGACTAGTCCGCACTACGCAGACTGCAAAATTATGGTTTTTCTGATCTACGAGAATTGGGGTTGAATTGACGTAGAAACTTGGATGTAGAGGGTATACCACGTGTTTTGGGATCCAAAGATCAAGATTTGGGCATGAGACTTGAATCTTGGCGATTAGGGTTGATTAAGATGAGTCGATGAAGCTTTGGTGATGAGAATAATCAATTCGTCAAAGAGTCAATGAAGATCGTTCTTGTTGGGACCTCCTTCTCCTTGCTTCTGGACTTGATCTTGACATCGGCAACAAGGCAAAAGTAGTAGCAAGGGTCTTCAATTGGGGTGGAGAGGTGTGTGGTATTGAGTTTTTTATATAGGGGTGGAGAACTAGGGTTTTGGGGTGAATTCCAAGTGGTATTCAGTGGGGGACGTGTAGGGGCTGTGGTGGGGTCCACATGGGCACCTCTAAGGTTGGGAACGAAGTTCTTGGGCCCAAATTAGGCAATTACCCAAAAACAAATCGTGGAGAAATATAAGAATCCGAGTTGATTCCCAAAGGGCGGACTAATCCGCAGTACGGATCGGACTAGTCCATTGGGCAATAGAGAAAAATCGGACAAGTCTGATCGGATAAGTGGAGGGAACATCAGAGAAGAAATCTGACATGTCCGCACATTTGGCCGGACAAGTACGGACTCTTAAGAAGATTGAATTTTTATGAATGAAAATATGGTCACCGAACTAGTCTGGGGTTATGGCCAGACATGTCCGCACTTCTGACAAAAACACGATTTTCTGAACAGAGGATTGGGATACTGGACTAGTCCGGTTCAGACGCTAGATAAGTTCGCACCCTGACAGACTGTAATTTCCAGTTTATCCCTAAATTCACTTTAACCTTGTTCTTTCTTTCATGTCTTAATGTTAAACATGTATGAGGATGTTTTGAAATGCATTATGCATGAAAATGAGGGTGTTACACCCTCTGATGGCAGGTGGCGAGAGGTGATGCCTAATCTTGGAGGGTGACGAGCCCGTCGATTCCTCCATCGCCAAATTAACAATTTGCTAGAAAAAAACATTTCGCATAGCCTCCTTCAGGCTTGCACACCCCATGTATAATAAGGTGGTCTCCCACATGCTCAGGCGAGGTACGCATAGGTGGCTTGTAGTGGTGGCTCACTACGTCACCGTCCTTGGTCTTTAGAGTGTACATGAACTCCTCGCCAGGCTGCAGGTTCGGGAGACACTCGTCTTTTTCAGGAAATAGACGGGTCTTGACTGACTTAAGGCCAGTCGGAGTCTGATGATGTGGAGGCGTCCTCAACTTCATGGGCGTCCTCCGAGGGAGGAGCAACCGTGCAGCACCACGAGGTGTAGTGCTACGCCCACGTAGAGTCATCGTCTGTGGTGGGATCATGGCGAGAGGTACGGCATCTAATGCCATGACAGACTCCAAAGCGAGGGGAAACTTGTCATTGGCCGGCGTGATGTCTCAACTCATGTTGAAGGTTGAGCTAGAGTGGGCATGAGGCACAATTTTCTTGTCTGCCATGACTTGGATGGGAGGAATAGGAGATGGGTTTTCTTGTGACATCTGGTTCCGAAAAATGAACCAAGTGCAGTATATGTGTGACCAGGATGTTTAACGCACATACAAAAGTGATTTACAAATGATAAACAGATAATTACCACAACACAGATGATTAAATAAGTACTTTTATTACAATATTCAAATAATCCTCAAGTTACAACTCTAATGAGAATTAATGATAATACTACTGCAGCGGAAATAATCTAATTAAGCAACTAAGCAAACTGAGCAAAATGGATAGCGCGGCTCCAAGCAACATCACAGGCAAGTCGACGGTAGCACACAACCTAGTACTCCGCGTTATCCTCAGGATACTCCTAAACATCACCTAAAACTATTGGTGGGGGGATTGCAAGGGTGAGTACATGTCGTACTCTGCAAGTGTGGCAAAGTATGACATGTAGCTTAAACAAGGAATCGACAATAAATAATGGCTATGTGCTGAAAAGTACATTAAAAACATATAAAAAGGCATACTAAGGTGTCTATGTGAATTATTCCCTTCATATCCCCAATAATTACCATTTATGAGTCCAATACCATCAATTATCATTATATCACATCCATAAATAATTGTCCATCCATATGCTAAACTCTTACCATCATCATGAACCATATTCAATTACCATAAGTCAAACCATAACCATAACCAATACCAAACCGTATCCCAGCCATAACCATCCAAAATCCCAAGTTCATTCTAGTCATGTAGGTCATCCAAGTGCTCGTGGCCAAGAGAACGGCTATCATGATATTTTTTAACACTGCAGAGGTTGTACAACTTTACCCACAAGTTCGTGATTTCATCACCCGTCAGTGACTAAAGAAACAAGCCTTATGCCAATTACACTTCCTTAGGTGTATGGCCAAAATATCACAATATAACCTTTACAAAGGGACTACCAGCATATTGAGACACACTAAGGTTTCACTAGTGGTGATGCCTCCAACTGAGCACATCCAACCTAGGGCCCCCTCTTGTGCCGTTCGGATCCCAGGGCAGTCCCGCCACTATTAAAACCCAACCGACTCCCATTCCCTGCTCCTTCAAATGATCTGAATCAATGTTGGTAATACTCCTAATTAATTGGCTAAGTCGCACCCATACTTGCCCTTGTGGTGGCACTATTGCCCTGGCCTATTCTCGCATGAACCGATCCTTAGATCTAAAGCAAGCAAACCACCATAACATCCGACCCAATCTAGAAACCATGTTTGTTAGATCTCCCAAGTCTGACATTACCATTTAACCATGTTCATCAATTTACATCATCCATAGGTTCATTACATCATGATTAAGCATTTTGGTTGTTTTCCGATCCCAATTATTTAGAGAGAAGAAAAAATGTAAAAAATCCCTTCTCGACACTCTACAATGTATTCCAAGCAACAAGGATGGTCAACAAGTCTAGTAAACACCTATAAGTGGGTTTCCCGTCAAATTGACAAAAGCATGCAGTTTTGCAAACAAAACATTTAAAAACAGGATCAAAATGATCAAGGACACTTGCCTTGCTCTTGAGCTTGGACAGGGTCAAAAGCTTCAAAGTTCTGGTACTGGAGATCCTCGACAGTACCCTCTAGCGCAGCACCTTCTATTCCGCGCAATAGACATACAAAACAACCATTACAATCAATAAATGCTCATATATTACTCAATATGCCATGACATGCATGATTAATGCAATTATGTGGTAAAACTTGTTATTGAGTTTCTATTAAAGTTTACTCACTAGTTGCAATGGTGTTTAACAATGTTGAATAAGTTCGAGTTGATTTGAATCAAATTTGGATTAATTCAGCCTGGAACAGATTCAAACACCGAACTAGTCCGTTTTCAGGGGTCGGACTAGTTCGCCCTGGATAGAATTGCAAATAAGGGTTTCCTTGATCTGTGAAAATTGAGATTGAATTCTCATGTAAAAGTGAAAGTAGGGGGTGTACCACGTGTTTAGAGATCTAAGGATCAAGAATTGGACGTGAAACTTGAGTCTTGACGATTAGGGCTTGATGTTGGAGGCCGTGTAGGGGTCTCACATGGGCTCCACAGGGGTTGGGAACGACGTTCTTGGGCCCAATTAAGGTAAATACCAATAACAATTTGTGGAGTAAAAGATTGAATCCGAGTCAGACACACCGGACAAGTCCGCTAGGGGCCGGACTAGTCGGCTATTGAATAGAGGCATCAATGGACATGCCCGGTGGGGTGGTACGGACAAGTCCATGTTGGAACAGAGGAATTTTCGGACAAGTCCGGGGCACTAGGCCGGACAAGTCCGCGATGGCAAAGAAAAGGTTTTCCAGACTAAAATTCAACAAGGAACAAACTAGTTCGCTGGGACCATGGACAAGTCCGGACAACATCAGAGACCAAACCGGACTAGTCCATGCATTTTGCCAGACAAGCCCTAGCTCCGACGGAAATTGATCTTCCTGAAGAAAAATAGGGCCACCGGACTAGTCCGGGGTTATGGTCGGACAAGTTTGCACCCTGACATTTTTAAATTGCCGTTTTGTTCTGAATTCATTTTAATCTTGTGCCTTTTGTGTTCCTTAAGGTTACACATGTATAAGAATGTATGCAATGCATGATAGATGAAAATGAGAGTGTTACATTTCTGGATGGTGCAAGTTTCTCCTCTCTGTTCCCGTCAATATATAGGTGGGGAAAGCACGATAGCACCAAGAGTATTGTTGGGATACATCAGGAGAGTTTGCACGAGAAAATAGAAAGCCGACAGTGCAAGGGGGAGGTCGGCTGAACCTAGGGTTCGGTCGAACCCTTCCCGGCTCCGTTTGGGCTAAGTTTCTGTGGATTGGCTTAATGGGCCCCATAGATGAATAATTGGATGGACCCATTAATTGGACGCTGAGACTTTAGATGGAATATAATGAAACGGCTTATAAATCAATAAGATTTATCACGTCAATTTCCTTTTCCACCTGCTCCTCTTGGGATTCAAGAAATAATTTGAGTCCGTGCCCATTCTCTTTAAATAGCTCATCATCACCACCTTGGAGTGTAATTGCTCCATGGGATGAGGTTTCTACTACAGTAAAGGGTCCTTCCCATTTACTTCTGAGCATCCCATGTCCAAAGAGTTTAACCCTAGAATTGAAGAGTAGAACTTTATCTTCAGGTTTGAACTCTTTAGGCGTAATCCTCTTATCGTGCCACCTTTTAGTTCTCTCCTTGTAAATTTTTGAAATATGGTACTCCTTATCTCTCCACTCTTCTAACTCGGAGAGTTGCTTCAATCGGTGTTTTCCTGCTTTGTGAAGGTCCATGTTCCACCGCTTGATGGCCCAATAGACTCTATGTTCCAATTCTACAGGAAGATGGAAAGTCTTCCCATAGACAAGTTTGAACGGAGACATGCCGATGGGAATTTTGTAGGCAGTACGGTATGCCCACAATGTGTCGGGTAGCTTATGCTTCCATCCCGTTCCCATTTCCAAGATGGTCTTTTGTAGAATATTCTTAATTTGCTTATCAGATGTTTCTGCGTGACCACTTGTTTCTGGGTGGTATGAAGGCAATATTACGCTGGACACCAAGCTCCCTCAAAAAGTTCCGGAAGGTCTTATCTATGAAATGAGACCCTCCATCACTTATGACCATACGAGGAGTGCCAAAGCGTGGGAAAACGATCTCATGGAACATTTTCGTAGCTTGCTTAGAATCAGCATTCTTGCATGGCAAAGCTTCTACCCATTTTGACACATAATCTACAGCCACCAGGATGTACTCACAATCTTTGGACCTAGGGAAACGTCCCATGAAATCAATACCCCACACATCAAATAATTCCACTTGGAGATTATGTGTTAGGGGCATCGCATTGCATGCTGAAATTCGTCCATGCTTTTGGCATTTCCAACATCTGCGAATGAGTTCTTTTGTGTCTTCATACACAGAAGGCCAATAAAATCCACTTTGCCAGTCTTTGCCTAGGTACGGTAAGCACCATAATGGCCACCATAGGGGCTAGCATGGCATTTCTCAATAATCTTGGTGCCTTCGATTGATGGGACACACCTTCTAAGAAGGCCATTGGCACAAACTCGATAGAGGTATGGGTCATCCCAAAGGTGTGTACCACTCTCATAGATGAGTTTCTTTTTATTTGCTCCTGGTGGTACGTATCCCGTGACCATGAAGTTCATCTAGGAGAGATCATCTGACACAAAATTCTCTACTCCTTTCTTATCCTTGATTTCTAAGTCAGATTCTTGGAGTAGGAGAATCCAACGGATTAGCCTTGGTTTAGCATCTTTTTGATGAGCAAGTATTCGAAGGCAACATGGTCTATATGGACTATCACCTTGGCTCCAACCAAATAGGACCTAAACTTATCGATAGCAAAAACTACAACCAAGAGCTCTTTTTCAGTTGTTGCATAATTGAGTTGAGCTCCTGTCAGAGTTTTGCTAGCGTAGGCTATTGCATGATGCTTTTTATCTTTGGTTTGGCCTAGGACCGCCCCAATAGCATAATAACTAGCATCACACATGATTTCGAGTGGTAGCATGCAATCAGTAGGTTGAATGATTGGAGCTGAGATGAGTGCCTTATTGAGTGTATCAAATGATTTAAGGCATTCATCATCAAAATCAAATGGAGCTTCATTAGCTAATAGGTTAGTGAGGGGTCTACATACTTTTGAGAAGTCTTTGATGAATCGCCGATAGAACCCCGGATGACCTAAAAAGTTGCGGATTCCCTTAACATTGATAGGAGGTGAAAGTTTTTCAATGACTTCAATCTTTCCTTGGTCCACCTCTATCCCTCTCTCGGACACTAAGTGTCCAAGACCGATGCCTTCACAGACAATAAATGGCACTTTTCCCAGTTAAGTACAAGGTCCTTCTCTTGGCTTCTTTGTAAGACGTTGTCTAAACTTTCCAGACAATGATCAAAAGTTTTCCCATAGATGGAGAAATCATCCATGAAAACTTTCATGATTTCCTCAGTCACGTTGGAAAAAATAGACATCATGCATCTTTGAAAAGATGGAGGAGCATTACACAGTCCAAAGGACATACGCCGGTAGGCATAAGTTCCATAGGGACATGTGAATGTGGTCTTACTCTGATCGTCCGGATGGATTGGGATTTGATGATAACCTTAATACCCATCATGGAAACAAAAGTAGGAGTGTTTTTCCAATCGCTCTAATATCTCATCGATGAAGGGCAGTGGAAAATGGTCCTTCCTTGTAGCCTTATTGAGTTTTTGGTAATAAATGCACATCCTCCATCCCGTGATGGTTTGTTGAGGAATTAACTCATTCTTCTCATTTTGAACGACTCTCATACCTCCCTTCTTAGGCACTACTTGAACTGGGCTGACCCATTCACTATGAAGAACATAGTAGATAATCCCGGCATGCAGAAGTTTCAAGACTTCCTTCTTGACAACTTCTCGCATCGCATTATTCAGTCGCCTATGAGGTTTCCTTGAAGGGACACTCTTGGGGTCAATAGGGATGTGATGGGTGCATTACGCTGTACTAATCCCCTTGAGATCCTCTAGTGTCTCATCATCTGAAAGCTTGTCACTTATGACGACAGGGGCTTCCAAATCGCCATTTAGAATGGCATAACGTAGGCTTGGAGGTAGAATTTTTAGCTCAACAAGTGGTTCTGGGAAGAACTCTTCTTTTGGCAATTCAATTGCCTCCTGAAATTCATCCTCCTCCTGGATGAAATCTTCTTCTCCTTCAACTTCAGGGGGAGCTAAGAATTGAAGAGTTCTAACCTCCTCTAAAGGTTCATCTTGGATGGGAGATTCTTCGAATGTGTTCTTGGAATGCAGGTTAGGAATAGAGAATTTCCTCCCTCCAAGTTTCACATTAAGGATTCCTTCAAAGTGAATTTCCATGAGAAATTTCTCAATGGGAGTCCCTATAATAATATCAAAATCTTGAATTTTGAACACATGGAAATCTAGGATTGCCTCAATATCTTTGTGTCTTACGGACACCTGTTGTAAAACCCCGCATCCTTCAAGGATGTTTCCGAAAGAATCTCGGAAGGATTTACATGTTGGTGCCAATGGCACATCGCCTAGAATGGCGAGAGCACAAGAATCAGAAATGAGATTTGCTCCAACAATGGGATTGTATAGGACCTTCATTGGTGTTCCTCTAATAAAACATAGAATAGTTGCCAAAGGTGAAGTCACCTGAAGAATTTTGGGTGGCTGCTCAACTTCCGGAGTCTATTCCTTGCTTAGAACAGAGGTTAACTCCTTAACCGTCTGTTGGATGAACACTCCATTAGGTGGGTCAGGTGTAGTTAATGGCAATGATGGTTTCCTATGGCAACAATACTTAGAGGTATTTCCAAAATCTTTAAATATCTCTTCCTGGAAGTAGAAGGGAAACTCCGAAGGTTGAATGTCTTCTTCCTTTATAGTTTCTGGTTCGGGAGAGGATTCCTCCGGCAAGGTTTGAGATAAGAAAGGGATAGGTTCTTCCTTGTCCATGGAGTTATCCTCGTTTCATGACACTACTTCTTATTGAGGAGGCTCATTAAGACCCGTAATGAAGGAGGAATTTTCTAGAATTCGGTCTAGAAGATCCTTGCCCTCTTCCGGCGTTTTATGGAGGAAAGATCCTCCGGCTGTAATGTCAAGATGTTGGGCAGACACTTTGTTCAATCCCATATAGAAGTGTTGCAAAAGCAACAGATCAAGATAGACAAATCTGGGCCAGAATTTCTCAAAAGAGAAAATCTATCCCAAGCTGCACCTATGGATTCCCTCTCCATTCGCATGAAGCATAGTACTTCCTTCCGCAAGCAAACTATTCGAGCAATTGGAAAGAAAGCAAGACAAAATTTGTCTCGTAATTTGCTCCAATTTCCGTTTGTCTTCCCACATTTTGATCATAACATTGTTTGGCTTTTTACTTTAGAGAAAAAGGAAACAACTTCCATTTGAGAGTCTCTTGTGTCATACCTTTGATTAGAAGGCATGAACACAATTGTTTGAACTCTTGTAGATGGTGGTAAGGGTTTTCACAATCCGACTAAGAAGGATTGCTCCCGAACCATGGCAATAAAGCCAGGGCGAAGTTCATTGCTAGTAGAACAAATAGGTTATGTCGAAGGCGGTGGCTCACAGAACATGCCCTTTGGGGCAGAATATGAAAGAATGGTGGGCTGCTCCATATATGTGGTGGTGGTAAGAAAAGGAAAGACAAGATAAGAAGATAGATACGAGGGTGAACAAGGTTCGTAGATTAACAGCAACTGCTCCCCGCAAACAACGCGAGAAATGCTTGTTGATGTTTCTTATGTCATAGATAAAAATCTGCAAGAGCACGGAAACTATCGTGTAGCACTTCCCCTTAAGAGAGTAATCCCAAGGGTATCGAATCCAAGGAATGTTTGTGCTAATCTTACGAATTAATTCACCCAAGGACACAAAGTTGTTTAATAATCAAGGAAGAGAGATGAATTCAAAGTACTGATTCTAATTCAAAGTATTTGCGGTAGCTGCTTGCTTCGGGCACGGGTTTACCCATAGCAACACTAGGACAACTCCCTCCTAAAGCCTATGGCATAGCCGAACGTGGAGGATTACTAAGGACATATAGGGCTGTCACCACCTACTGCCTACCTCTTCAATCAGCGGGTCTACGAGATATTCACTGCTGATTTCTAACCTAAGCACCATGCTTACGTTCTAAATCACAACTCTAGTTGTTTCGAACATAAAGCTACAACTAGAGCCTCTAATGAATTAAAGCAGTGAACCCACAAGTAACTACTTGTGCAAACTACTAAGAATTGAGAATCGAACTTGAATTGAATTCACAAAGGGCTTACTTGATTTGAGTACACCTTTGTAGGGATACAAGTGTAGAAGAGGGACTTGACAAGCCCAAGCCTCCTTCTCCTAAACTCTAACCTCACTCTCCATCTACTCTGCAGCCTATAGGACTACTCTAAACCATTGGAGTGGTATTCTATTCTCAACTTTTGGTGTGTCTGTGAAGTGAGGTGTGAGGTTCTATTATAGTGGGAGAAGGGTCGGTTCTCACCACAAAATGCGCGCAAATCAGTCTTCATCGTGATCAGGGCATCACGGAGAGTCGACACGTGGAAGCTGACCGAGTTTAGCGCCAGGAAGGGTTCGGTCGAACCCCCTAGTCGGCCGAACAGAAAAGTTGACCATTTCTGTTGTGCTTCCTTGGGGTGACTTCTAGGTGGGTCCCATTGACTGATATGGGTGCTACACCAATGGATGGCCTCAGATACTTCTGTTCATGGGCCATTTGATCCATGTGATGACATGTGGTGTTGCCTGATTCGCCGAAACCCAATTATATGGATTAGTCCTTGCATGTCTTGGTATTTTGGGTCTAAATTCACCTGCATACAAATAAACACCAACACTTGTGGAATTTGTTTGTTTGTAACCCTACCACTGTGTTGTGTTTTTTTTGTGCACATTGTGAGGTGAATTGGCGGTCTAAATATGGTACTTAAGGACCGTCAACAATGGGTATGCACTAGTCCGTTCTTCCTTGGTGAGACTTTAGGGGCTAAGTCTTGGGAGGCTGGACTTGTCTGCCACAGAGGCCGAACTAGTCCGAAACCCCCAGAATAGTCCATTTTGCGACAGAATAAATGTTTTTGTCTGAGTTCGGACTATCCGTTTTGGTATGGACTAGTCCGTTCTACCCTTAGTGTGAGATACCAAAGCCATGTCCTGGGAGGCCGGACTTGTCCGCCACAAGGTCCGGACTAGTCCGAGCACTCCTAGAGTTGTCCGTTTTCAGCCGAACTAAAGCATCCAGTCCGACTTCAGACTAGTCTTCTTTTTTGGCCGAACTAGTCTAGGTTGCCATGACCGTCTGAAATTCAAGCGTTTGGCTGGGACGTCACCTCTTTTGTCGATCAGTGACATTGAATTGTCGGTGGTCCCAAGAGGCCGGACTAGTTCGCATTTGAGTAGTTGGTAACGGTTAGTTGATGGGACCTCTATAAAAAAGGGACTCCCGACTCCTATTTGACGGATCTGGAACCCTAGTGCTGCCACAGCCATCCCTATGCCTTCCAAAGCCTTCTACTTCGCCTACCTGCCCTATAAGACCAAATCTTGAAGAGATTAGGGTTTCGGAAGGAGAGTGAAGGAAGATCATCGTGATTTGGCCCTCGATTTGATGTCTTGCACTTAGTGTTGCGTTTTGTGGCTTGTGTGAGTTCATCTTCGTGTGCTCCTTGCTATACTCATTTGTGGGAGCCTCAACTTGTGATCAGCAAAGAAAATTGGTGATTATCCTTTGTTGATACTGGAAACCAAGTTGGCCAATTGTGGTGCCTTGGTAAGAAGAGGGTTAAGTGAGACCCGACCCTTGTGTGGACTTATCAACGTGGATGTAGGCTTCTTTGTGGAGTCGAACCATAGGATAAATTGTGTCTCTCTTCTCTCTTTACTTTTTGGTAATCACTAGAATTGCTTTTAGGATTCATATCGTTCCTTGCATTGTTCTTCGTTGAAATCTTGCAACCTAATAGTTTACATTTGTGAATCTAAGTTGTACTAGGTTCTAGACCTTACATCTATCTTTCATGGACCTAAATTCCACAAATAACATGTAGAAATCATGTTTTATGTTTTCACCCTATGCTGAGCGGACTAGTCCGACCCTGACCAGACTAGTCCGGCCTCAGAGTTTTAATCTTGTTTGATTAAGCAATTTCATGTCATATTGCCTATTCACCCCCCCTCTAGGCGACTTTCAATTTGTATCAGAGCATGTCTCTCCACCAAGAGTCTAACAACTCGGAGAGGAGATGGCCAAAAGGGGTGACAACAAGGTCCTAGTGATCATCAACGATGACAATACGAAGAACGTTGATGTGCTCCAAGATAATCCCAATGACAACAAGGAAGTGCGTCTACTCAAGGCACAACTTCATGAGAAGCTAGGTATTCTCAAGAATGAGACCAAGGCGATCGGTTCAATCAACAACGACAATGGAAGTAGTTCACAAGACTACTCCTGATATCCTTACAACTATGAGATATTAGCTGCTAGCAATCACTATTTGTCTATTCCTATTGGGAAACCTCCCCAATTCGATGGGAATGGTTAACATATGTGGAAGCATAACCTGAAGATAAATCTCATTTTCTTAAACCCAAGTTGGTGGCAAATTTTCTTGACAGGTGTGCATTTTCCCAAGAATGAGGAAGACGTTACCCCGGAGCAAGCCGTTCTACTCCATCACAATGCTCAAGCGGTTGGAGTGATCACCTCCTCATTGACTCGAGAGGAGTTCAACTGGATTGCAGGGTTGGAGGTGGGCAAAAAAATATGGGACACGCTCAAGACGGCACATGAGGGCAACCATGTCATTAGGGAGGCAAAGATCGAAATCATTGAAGGAGAGCTTGGGAGGTTCACTATCATGGATGGTGAGACCCCCTAAGACATGTAAACCCACCTCAAGACTCTCATCAAAAAGATTTGATCTTATTGAAGCACCCGATGAACGGACCACGAAGTGGTGAAGAGGATGATTTGGGCATTCATGCCTCGAAAGGTTACTCTTTGCTCATTAATTTGTGAAAGTCCAGAGTTACACAAGATGACTCTTGAAGAAGTGCTAAGGAGAATCATCAAGGCGCAAGGGGCTATGTTCTACAATGACCTTCAAAAACTCTCCTCCTCCAAGAAGAGAGATGTTTCATTCAAAGCAACATCATCAAGATCCCAAGAAAAAGAAGAGAGTGATGAAGAGAGCCCCAACACCGATGAGGAAGAGGCACTCTTCATCAATAATTTCAAAAGGATGATGAGAAGAAGGAGGGGGGGCTACCATCATGAAGGCAAGAGCAAAGAAAAGCCCAAGAAAAGATCAAATATGGCTTGCTACAATTGTGGGGAATACGAACACTTCACTGTGGATTGCCCACATGAAGAAAACAAGAAGAAGAAGGAGGGCAAGTCTCAAGAGAGGAAATACTTCAAGAAGAAGAAGCAATCGAGACCTACCCGCCTTGGGAAGGAGTGGGATTCAAATGAAGACTCCTCCTTTGATGAAGAAGATAAGATAGCAACTGTTGCTATGAAGAAGTCAGCCACGGAGAACAAGCTCTTCCCCAACTTCAAGAACTCAAGGCAAACTTGCCTCATGGCCAAGGAGGGAAGAAATAAGGTTAAATCTAAATCATATTCTTCAATTTATTCACATGATGATTTTGATAGTAGTAGTGAAAATGAATATATGCTTAAAGATATGAGTAGGAGCACATTGAAAAGGTTGAAAATGTTATCGGATGAGATATTTGAGAAGGAAGAGCTCATCAATTGTCAAGAGGACATGCTCATCCAAAAAAGGAGATATGTCAAGAGTTTGAGGAGCTGTTGGAGCTTGGAAGAGAAATAAGCAATGCACTTGAGCGTGAACTCGCTTTGAGCAAGGAAGCTTGCTCAAACCTTGAGAACACTACAATTGTGCTAAAGGACGAACTTGTTAGCTTGAAAAAAGTTGACAAGAATCCTTCAAACACAAGTGGAGTCTCTCAAGGTCAATGCACCTTCTTTCTCTAAGAGCTCACCTTCCACAAGTGCCAAATCCGAAACACCTCAATCTTGCAAGTGCTCTAACTTGATCCTAAAACTTAAAGATGAGCTTAAGGTGGCACAAAACAACCAAGCACCAAAAGGTGGCGTCTTTGACAAGGATAAGATGGCATATGCATGTAGTGCATACACCAACACAAGACATCCTATTGTCAAAGATGGTCTTGGCTATTCTAGGGAGAAGAGGCAAAATGCCAAAACTCCCAAGAATAGCAAAGACTTGATTGTTTTTGTAAAAGGAGGTTCATATAACAATGACAAAGGAAAGAACATTTCTACATCTCATAACATGACTAAAGGAACCCCATCCATTGTTTCATGATTTCGATGCTTCATATGTTTTGTTAAGAAACAAGTTTGGAAAGCCTTATGCTAGGTATGTTGGGCCACATCGCAAGAGTCCAAAACCTTCCGTGTGGGTGCCAAAGTGCCTCTTGACTTACAACAAAGGACCCAACCCCGCTTTGGTACCTAAAGCCAAGGATTAATTCTATTTTGTAGGCATACTCCTCCGGTGGAACCAAGTGGGTTCTTGATAGTGGATGCACACATCATATGACCGGAGAGAGGAATATGTTTGTGGAGTATGAGCAAAATAAGGATCCAAGTGAGGGAATTTACTTTCGGGACAATAGCCAAGGGAAGATCCATGGCATCAGTAAATTGCTATATCCCCTAATCATACTCTTTCCAATGTTTTAAATGTTGATTCACTTGATTATAACCTCTTGTACACATCACAACTATGTGACAAATGTTATAATTGTCTTTTCACTAATGAGAGTGTGACTATCGCAAGAAGAAGCAATGACTCAATTGCTTTTAAGGGTGTACTCAAGGGAAAGCTCTATCTTGTGGATTTCTCCGCGGATAAAGCCCAACTTGATACATGCTTAATTGCAAAAACCAACATGGGATGGCTTTGGCATAGAAGACTAGCCCATGTCGGGATGAGGAATTTGCAAAATCTTCTTAAGGGTGAGCACATCCGTGGTTTAAAGAATGTTGTGTTTGAAAATGATAGGCCATATAGCGCATGCCAAGTCAGAAAGCAAGTTGGAGCTCAACATCCATCCAAGAACATCATGAAGACAACAAGACCATTGGATCTTCTACACATGGACCTCTCGGGTCCAATCGCGTACATATGTACTGGCGGTAACAAATATAGCCTTGTCATTGTCGATGATTTTTCACATTTCACTTGTGTGTTCTTTTTGCATGATAAAAGTGAGACTCAAGGTGTCCTCAAAAAATACTTGAGGAGAACTCAAAATGAGTTCTCCTTGAGGATCAACACCATAAGGAGTGAAAATGGCACCAAATTCAAGAACACTCAAGTTGAATAGTTTTTGGATGAAGAAGGCATCAAGCATGAGTTCTCGGCCTCCTACTCCCCTCAACAAAATGGGGTGGTCAAGAAGAAGAAAAGGACTCTCATTGATATGTGAAGAACCATGCTTGATAAATACAAGATGTCAGACCGGTTCTGGGTGGAAGCAGTTAACACCGCTTGTCATGCCATAAACCGGTTGTATATCCATCGCATATTGAAGAAGACGTCTTATGAACCCCTAACCGGTAACAAACATAATATTTCCTATTTTCATGTTTTTGGGAGCAAATGTTGTATTCTCAACAAGAAGCCTAGGACTTCGAAGTTCACTTCTAAGTTTGATGAGGGTTTCTTTCTTGGTTATGACTCAAAGACTTACGCCTATCATGTTTTCAACAAATCCTCTAGAATTGTTGAAGTAGCACGTGACGTAGTGTTTGATGAGACTAATGGCTCCCATGTGGAGCAAGTTGATCGTCATGTGCTAGATCAAGAAGAAGCTCCACAAGTGGTGATAGGAAGCATGACACTTGGAGACATTCGACCACAAGAACAACCTAAAGAGTCAAGTGATCATCCCACACATAAACCAAGCTCTTCCTCAAATAATCAAGCTCAAGACACTAAAGATGCACTTCAACAATATGAAAATGGAGGCATCGATCAAGGGGGCGATGAAGAAAATGAGGAAGATGAAGATGAAGATCCAAGACCTCAAGCACCACACCCAAAAGTACATCAAAGCATTCAACATGACCATCCCGTTGACAACACCCTTGGAGACATCTCCAAGGGGGTTACTACTTAGTCTCGTGTTGCAAATTTTTGTGAACATTACTCCTTTGTCTCCTCTTTGGAGCCTCACAATGTTGAAGAAGCACTACGAGATCCGAATTAGGTGATGGCCATGCAAGAAGAGCTCAACAATTTTGAAATAAATCAAGTATGGGAGCTCATGAATAGGCCAAATGCCAATGTTGTGGGCACCAAGTGGGTGTTTTGCAACAAACAAGATGATCACGGGGTGGTTATAAGGAACAAAGGATGACTTGTGGCCAAGGGGTACTCACAAGTTGAAGGTTTGGATTTCGATGAAGCCTTTGCTCGCGTGGATTGGCTTGAACCAATTTTTATATTACTTTCCTTTGCTACTCACCATGATTTTAAGCTATACCAAATGGATGTCAACATTGCATTCCTCAATGGTCCAATCAAAGAAGAGGTGTATGTGGAGCAACCCCCCAGCTTTGAAGATCAAGACTTCTCAAGCCATGTCTACAAATTGCGTAAGCCTCTCTATGGCCTCAAACAAGCACCTAGAGCTTGATATGAGTGCCTTAGAGGCTTTCTAACTCAAAATGGTTTAAAAATTGGGAAGGTCGATTACACTTTATTCACTAAGCATTTCAACGATGATTTGTTTGTTTGCCAAATATATGTCGATGACATTATATTTTATTCTACTAACAAAACTTTTTTTGATTTGTTTTCCAAGATAATGACCGAAAGGTTTGAGATGTCCATGATGGTGGAGTTGAAGTTCTTGTTGGGTTTTCAAGTGAGGCAACTCAAGGAATGCACATTCATTAGTCAAACGAAGTACATAGAAGACATAGTCAAGAAGTTTGACATGGACAAAGCCAAACCCATCAAGACTCCAGTGGGAACCAATGGGCACCTCGACCTTAATGAAGATGGTCCAAGTGTGGACCAAAAGGTATATCGTCTCATGATAGGTTCATTGCATTACTTATGTGCATCAAGGCTCGATATAATGCCAAGTGTTTGTATGTATGCTCAATTCAAAGCTGCTCCTAAGGTGTGTCATTTGACCACCGTAAAGTGAATTCTTTGATATTTGGTTCACACTCCAAGCCTAGGACTTTGGTACCCCAATGGCTCTAAGTTTAATCTCATTGGATATTTCAATGCGGATTATGCAGGGTGCAAAGTTGATAGAAAGAGCACATCTGGAACTTGCCAATTCCTTGGTAGATCCCTAGTGTCTTGGGCCTCAAAGAAACAAAACTCCATTGCTCTTTCCACAGCAGAAGCGGAGGATGTCGCCGCCGAAAGTTGTTGTGCACAACTTCTTTGGATGCGACAAACTCTTAGGGACTATGGCATAAACTTGTGCCATATCCCCTTCCTATGTGACAATGAGAGTGCCATCAAAATAGCCCACAATCCAGTTGAACACTCAAGGACCAAACACATTGATATCCGTCACCATTTATTGATAGATCACTCCATCAAAAGAGACATAGCTATTTCCCTTGTGAGAACCGAAAAACAATTGGCCGATATCTTCACCAATCCCCTAGATGAGAAAAGATTATGTGAACTTAGGAGTGGGCTCAATATTTTAGATTCTAAAAATGTGGCTTGAATCTTGCACATCTGATTGCTACTTGTATTTGCTTCAAAATTCACACATGCTTGCGAAAAACTCTTCCCCTCAATTTTCTACAAAACTATTTTGAAATTAATGAATCTTCGTGAGTTATGGTCATTGTTTGGTTGTTGATTGCTTACTGACCATGTTTACAAAGATCTTTTGTGGAAATTTAGTCCAAAAGGATCGAATCTCTTGTCAAAACCTAATATATATATGTGTTTTCATCGTTTGGACCAGACTAGTCCACCCCAATAGCGTGACAAGTCTGGAGTCTAGCTTCGTCGAGCTCTGATGGATAAGTCCAAAACGGATTTGTTCGTCCCTTGGTTGGACTAGTCCAGACCATTAGAGTTGTTCGGGCCCAGTCCGTAGGCCGAATAAGTCCAGGTCTCCAATCGGACTAGTCCTACCCTGGGGAATTAACCTTCCTAGGGGACCCCCGACCTCTTAGTTCCACTCAAGCTCCCTCTCTCCTGAAAACACGAAAACCGCACCCCACAATCGACGATTTTCGATCCTTTTACCAAAAATCGATTACAATCCATGGATTGAAGCTCCAAGGTGTGTGGGAACTCGTCCCCAAGCGTCTTAGGCCGATTATTCATCCACATTTCGTCGATTTGAAGATTTGAAGAGGTATTCTTGACCTAACCCTAAATCCTTTGAAACTCAAATCTTTTATGTCTTTTGCTAGAAATATCTTCACAAAAGTTGTTCT
This sequence comes from Tuctoria greenei, assembly GCA_036927565.1. Taxonomy (NCBI): domain Eukaryota; kingdom Viridiplantae; phylum Streptophyta; class Magnoliopsida; order Poales; family Poaceae; genus Tuctoria; species Tuctoria greenei. The sequence continues at coordinate 159,601,836 of JAYESD010000008.1, read as the reverse complement.
ATATGTCATTGTTATCCTATCCTATGAGTATTGTGGCCAGATCCATAGTTTTTGCAAAACTCCACAGGATTAGGGTTCTTGCCGTGTAAACCGAACTAGTCCGGCCACAGGGCGGACAAGTCCGGCTCGTGCGGACTAGTCCGGCCCTTGGGCAGACAAGTCTGGATTTCATATCAAAAACCCTAACCTTGATTGATTATGTAAATTCTAACACAATTTTCCACTTCCTTGGACTCATATACTCTCTCGTGCATCTCTTCTCAAGGATCATGTCGGACCCCGACTACTCGCCTCTATCTGGTCCCGAGCGTGAGGCAGCAATGCAAAAATTTTATCATCGTGCTCGATAGGAGCGAGACCTTGCTATTGCTCTCCTCAAATCATGGTCTGAGGCAAGGAATGTCAAGATAAAACAAAGAGAAGCACATAACTCAACTGCAACCGAGATAGCCCCAAGGAAGAAGAGACTTGTAAAAATGGGAGAGAAAACAAGAACTCAAGAGGCTAAGAGATCAAAGGACAAGGACAAAGCACCACTTGAGGAGGCATCAAAGAATAAAGCTCCTGCAATTAAGATGCTTGCCACCAAAGCTAAGAAGGGACCCTCTCAACCCATCGGCCCCTTGAGAATGTCTTCACCTAGAAGAAACCCCAATCACCAAGCTACTGTTGAAGCCAACATATTCATAGGCAAAGGGGCGGAGAAGGCCAGGAGACTAAGATTGGTTGATGTGTATCAACTTGAGAAGAGCACCGCCAACCCTCACTTTTAGTGTGATTTCCATTTTGACTACTATCGGACCGTCTACATGTTGAAGCAGACTCAAGTGACGGTTGCCCAATGGATTGATTGGGATTACATGGCACAAAAGAACCATGGTGCATTCAATGCCCTGATTGAGGCCATAGAGTGCCATGGACTAAAGAAACTTATGTCATTAAACTATGATTGGAATGTTGAAGTCATTGTGCAGTTCTACTCCACTATCTACTATCACACCGATGGAAATTGGAGGATCACTTGGATGATGAATGGCGAGCAATACACTATCACCTTATGGGAATTTGCTCCAATCCTTGATTTGGAAAGTCAACCTGAGAATGAGATTATCATTTCCAACCTCAAGGAAGTTGAGCGTGATGTCTTGTATTACATGTATCCAAGTCATGTAGTTTATGAGTCGCGACACATTCAGAACATCAAGCCTTTTTATAGTGTGCTCAACCGTGTGCTCCGGAAGACAATAGCCCCCAAAGATGGAGATGCGGGCATCATTCAAGGCCATTTTGAGACATCTAATGGTACTTATTGATGGACACGTCGGATTCAATGTGGTGGACTATATCTTTGATGACATCTTCAACATCTCTCACACACCCAACCGATCATTTGGCTATGCACCTTATATTATGTACATGATCGAGAAGGTGTCCGAGCTGACTTTCAAGAAGGATATCACTCATAGAAGACTTCCTCCTCAGATTCCTCCTCCAGAGCCTGTTGCACCAGGAAGGAAGAATGTCAATCCTCCTACCTCGTCCTCTCATCCCATGGCTTCTCCACCTCCTCCTCCTCCATCACATTCTGGAAGTGGCTTATTCAAGTGCTTCAAGGAAATTTTCGCCTCTTCCCGGAAGGTGGAAGTTAGGCAACGTCGTATGGAGCTTCACCAACTAAAGCACCTCAAGGCGACGTGTGACAAGCTTGAGGTTCCCCCATCTCCTGCCGTAGAGATTTATAGAGAGTTGACTCCGTTTCCCGAGTTCACCATCGATGAACTCGCTCAATTATGTGATGTTGGCACCTCCACGGCGGCACCCTTCGGAGAAGAAGACGATGATGAAGATGCTGAAGATTTGAGGGCTACGGAGAGCGACAGTGAACAGCAACAAGGAGACAATGATTATGATGAAGAGTAGATCTTAGGGCTCTCCTCTCTTTTCCTTTTTGCTGTCTTGATGCCAAAGGGGGAGAGATTGGAAGGGGGTACTTAGAGTTTTAAAAGTCGTTGTTCCTTTTCATCCTACCATGAACTTATATTATGTTTCAAAAACTCTCGCATTTCAATTTATGTAAGACTTAATCTATTATGGGTTGTATGCACTTTACAAAGTTTGCCATGCTTAATTGTGATGTGATGCTTGAAATGACTTATTTATCACTCATATTCATTGTCTAATCACAAATTATGAACATATCACTTAGGCACCCCACCATAACTTGTATATGTATGATAACTCTCTCAATTTCTTTATTCTTAATGCATACATTGAGGGGAAGTTACTTATACACATACATGTTATGAAAACCAATTAATATCTTTTGGTTGAAGCTTAATGTGTTTTCATCAATCACCAAAAAGGGGAGACTGAAAGTGCATCTATGCATCCCCGTGGGTTTTGGATGATTGATGACAAAAATTAAGAGACTAATGAGCTGAGTTGATCTTAAGCACATGTGTGACAATTGAAATGAGACAAAATCCCTCAAAAACGAAAAGGTTGAAATTGGTGTCGAAGACTAATGCATAGAAATTAGGGTTTCTATTGTGTTGATTTTACACTAGCCATATCAGTATGAGGGTGTGTGTATCAAGTGCATTGAGATAATCAAAGAGGGCTCAAAGTGGTGGTTGAGAGAAATACCTAAGTGAGAAGCCTCTGAGAGAAAATTCCCACAGACTGAACATGTTCGGGCCTCAGGCCGGACTAGTCTGGCTGGCCAGGGTAGTCCATTTTGGGACGGACTAAAGGTCTATGTTTGTGTTTGGACATGTCCGTATGGGTACAGACTAGTTCGTTCTTCCTTGGTGAGAGTTTGTGGGGCTATGTCCTGGGAGGCCGGACTTGTCCGCCATAGAGGCCGGACTAGTCCGGACCCCCCAGAGTAGTCTGTTTTGGGACGGATTAAATGTTTCTGTCCATGTTTGGACTTGTCAATTTTTGTACGAACTAGTCCGTTCTGGCCTTAGTGTGAGATCCAAAATCCAAGTCCTCGGAGGACGGACTTGTCTGCCTTAGAGGCCGGACTATTCCAGGCACTCCCAGAGTAGTCAGTTTTTAGCTGGACTAAAGCATTTTGTCTGACTTTGGACTAGTTCGTTTTTTACCAGACTAGTCTGGGTTGCCATGACCTCTTCGTTTGGTGAGGACATAACCTCTTTTGTTGTCCAGTGACGTTGAATTGTCGGTGGTCCCAAGAAGTCGGACTAGTCCGGGGTCCACGGCCAGACTAGTCTGGGTTTGAGTAGATGACAACAGTTAGTTGCCGAGACCTCTGTAAAAAGGAGATCCCCGACTCCTATTTGAATGATATGGAACCCTAGTGCCACCACAACCATCCAAGAACCTTCCAAAGCCTTCTACTTCGCCTACTCGCCCTCTAAGACCAAATCTTGAAGAGATTAAGGTTTCAAAAGGAGAGTGAAGAAAGATCATCGTGCTTTGGCTCTCGGTTTGCTCTCTTGCACTTGGTGTTGCATTTTTTGGCTTGTGTGAGTTGAGCTTCGTGTGCTCCTTGCTGTACATATTTGTGGGAGCCTCAACTTGTGAGCAGCCCCAAAAAGTTGGTGATTATCCTTTGTTGAGAGTGGAAACCAAGCCGGCCAATTGTGGTGGCTTGGTGAGAAGAGGGTCAAGTGAGACCCAATCCTTGTGTGGACTTCTCAAAGTGTGTCGGTACCCTGCGTACCGGGTACCCTATGATACTGCAAGAAGTGCAAGAGGGTTCCACTAGTTAGAGTTGAAGGCTTCCTCAGGCCCCACATGTCACTCGGCACTGGGCCCGCCTCCCTCATATGGGTAGCTCTGGGGTTGCCACTTGTAATGTAAGACCAGAGCTGAATGCCCAACATAGGGAAGATCCACGGTTGACACGCGTATAAGACCCCAAACCTAATACCCAGTAGAGGGAGCTCCAGTGCTGCCACGTGTATAGTAGCTCCAAACCTATCTCCCCACGAGGGGAAGCTCCGGAGCTGCCACGTGTGAATCCTCCGGACCATACACTACCGAGGATATTGGCGGATCTCCAATAGCGCAGACATTCAAGGGACAGTTAAAGAGACAGTTACAAGATGTGATTACGTGTCATTAATGATATATTGATGACGCATGATCAGTGGGCTGTTAATAGGGGTAACGCTGCCATTAAAGCACGTTATCACACTATTAATCACCCTTAATACTCGTAGTCGTAGATCGTGCATTAGGCTATTAAATGCACTAGGACCACATGTCGTGTCAGACAAGTATTGTAATGGCCAGTCCTTAGACTATAAAAGGACTGCACCACACGGTACATGGGGGAGAGGCTGATACGCACACCAGCACTGCTGAAATCCACAATACAACAACACACACCCCGTGGAGTAGGATATTACGCTCAGGCGGCCCGAACCACGTAAATATTTCGTTTCATCATCTTGTCTAAGATCTCTGCGTGCCCAAACCGATACAAGAACCTCCACGGGCTATATTTTAGTAGTACTGGGGGAAGTGTCGTTCGTACGCTTCAACATTTGGCACGCCAGGTAGGTGAACAGGACAACACCTAACCAGTCAACTGGGGAGACACCCTTCTTCCTGGTGTACAGAGATGAAGCAGTCCTTCCTCTAGAGATCACCATGGGCGGGAAGACCTTGACCTCGTCGACGAGGGAAGGTGCCAAGCAGCTGTTCGGAATGCACGCTATCGCAAGCGCTTCGGTAACTTCCATGAGGGCCGAAAATTGACATAAAGTATAATTCAAGTGAAGATGGCCTAACCACCCAACATTATCTATGATTGATGACAGGTGTCGTCAAACCTACCAAGCTCCAACAACCCCAGGGGGCCCGCCGTTGACGTTCTATGCATTCATAGTGGGTGCCGTCAGACCTATCAAGCTCCAACAACCCCAGGGGGCCCGCTGTCGATGTTCTATGCTTTGATAGTGGGTGTCGTCGGACCTATCAAGCTCCAACAACCCCAGGGGGCCTGCCATCGACGTTCTATGCATTGATAGTGAGTGCTGTCAGACCTATCATGCTCCAACAACCCCAGGGGACCAGTCGTCGATGTTCTACACATTGATAGTGGGTGTTGTCAGACCTATCAAGCCTCGACAACCCCAAGGGGCCCGCCATCGAAGTTCTACAAGTTCATAGTGGGTGCCATTGAGCTCCGACAACCCCAGGGGGCCCGTCGTCGACGTGGCAAAGGGTATCGGAGTTAAATACATCGGACCTAAAATCTATAAGTTTGAAGCTTTTAAGTCATCAACATATTGTCAAAACCTTTTGGTACATGTTCATAATCGATTTGTGCACATATACCAGGGGCCAACAAGACAAAGAACAGTATATTAAAGACAAAGATAAATTGAAATTCATGGCAGAAAGAGTGGATTTCACATTCGAAGTATTGTATTACAAAATCAGGGTTACAACAAAAGAAAAAAGGAAAAGGTCCTAGCTACTGGAGGATCTAAGTCCTGTGGAAAAACGAAGCAACCTTCTCAGCAACCTCTTGGACACTAGCTTTGGTGGCATCCTCCTCTTCGGCAATGAGTCCTTCAAAGACTGGATCGAGAGAAAATTAGGGGTCTCGGCTTTTGTAACACGCCAAGACATACTCGGCGACATTTTTGGCCAGAGATTTCCCCTCTGTCTCCAACTGATCAGTGATGACATTACCCATTGCGTCGAGTTTGCGCCAGCAGAGCCAAATGCCACAATCATCTAGTCCAGCTCCTGCATTGGGTCCTCCGGACGTATTGGACTGAAGCCAAGAGGCACAAGGGCCCTGTCCGCACCTCCCAGAAAATCCCATACCATCAGGGATTCAGTTGCCCTCGAGCTTCGCAGCTCCTCCAATGACCTCCGGGCGGCCGCTAGCTCCGAACTCTCCAGAGCGAGGCACTCAATCGCTTTGGCGTGTTGCTGCATATTCTCAGCTACGTTCTTTTCATGGTTGGCTAGCTCCGTCTCCCGGAGGTGGATGTGGTTCCGCCATTCCTCCAAGTCCTTCTCCCTGCCCCTTACCTTCCCTTCTCTAGCGGCAACATCAGATTCTCTTTGTGAGAGCTCCTGTCCTAGTTTCTAGTACTTCTCCCTTTCTTCCGCACTCCACAGATCCAACTTCTTAGTGCGATCTGCCAAATTTTGCTCAGCCAGTGTCAATTTCTGGGTGAGCTCCTCCTCTCTTTTCAAAACATCCCCCTATTGTTCCAGGAGCTTCTCTTCTCTTGTATCAAGGTCTGCTCGACGCTTTAGGAGGACCTCGTTTAATTCATTGAGGTTTTCGTGATGCTCATCAGCAGCATCACTCCTTTCCTTGGCTTGCTTGAGGATCTCCCGAGAATTAGCGTCAAGCGCCCTAATGGCAACTTATTTCTCTTCCAGGTCGTTTCCCTCTTGACCCACTCCTTCTGATCAACAAGCCTCGCCTGAGCAAGCTTGGTCTCAAATTGGAGCTTGTTGCACCAACGCCTCAAGGTGTGGCGCTCCTCTTCGAGGACTTTGCACTCATGATCAAAGGCGAGCTGAACTTGCTGGTGGCTCGAGCAAGCATTGTCTATGGACAATGCCAAGGGGATAGGGTCTGGACCTGCCGGGGCCATCTTTGCTGGTTCCAGCGGATTCTCCATAACAAAAATAGGGTCCCACTCTACAAGTGAGGTACCCTGAGCTTCTGCGGCACTAGGGCCACCCACCGTAAGCTTCTCAAAAGCCCTTGAGGAAGAGCCCACTAGGGGAACATCTACCTCCGGAGCCGACATCGAAGGTCCTGCCGTTGGATCTAAAATTGTTGGCTCTGTAGGTGGAAAGCGTGCCACCGCCTCTTCATGGTGTTCCGGCTCCGGCATGGACACCTCCGGAGTGATTACCTCTGGGGTGGTTATTGGAGCTTCAACCGGAGCCCCCACCACCGGCGCCTTAGGCGCTAGTACATCAGCCACTTCCGGTTTAGCACCCAGAGCTTCAGCAACTTCTGACTCTAGGGATGGAGCAACAACCATCTTCGGCTCAATGGACGGAGCTTCGATCATGTCAAGCTCATCAGCCAGGGTTTCAACGACTTCCGACTCAAGGGTCAGAGCTTCTGGCGCCATCGGCCCCGCAACAGCTTCTGGCGTAGGAACCGGAGCCTCGGTAACTTCTGGCTCAAATGTCGGAACTTCTGACACCTCCGACTCTCGCACTGGAGCCGCATGATTTGATGCTATTGCCGATGGTTCATCTTCAACTTCACCCCCGTGGTCCAGCGATACCATGGGAGCTTCTGGCATTTCTTCTGGATCTAAGTCCACAACAGCTAGCGCTAGAGCTGCGTGTCTTCTGCCACCACTGGAGGAGGCTCAATGGTTGAAGCCGGAGCTTCAGCATGCGCACCCCCAGTTGCTACGACAGATACTGAAGCATTAGACTCCTTTCTCGACACCCTGGAAATAAAAGGGTGAGAAGATTAAAAACATAGTGAAAACAAGATTAGCATTTTAATGTAAGTCCACAATGCTTACCTGGGGATGCTACAGCCCCAGTCACCGCAAAAGCTCTTCTTCAGTGGTCTGGAGTTAGATCCCACCAAGTTTGGTGAGAGAGCAACTTCGGACCTTTGCCGGGGACCATCTGTAGCCGCTGGAGTCTTATCAGCTGGAACTTTCCTTGGCCAGGAAGAACCTCCAGACCTGGAGCCCCTTGCTGGCACCGGGACCAGAGTCGACTGTACGGAGCTAGAGCCTCTTGAAGACTCCTATACCTGAGGAGGTGTTGCCGCCGAAGACCTCCCTCGCCGGGGAGAAGGGGCAGTTGTCGCTGGAGCAGAACTAACAGAGCTCTCATCAGCATACCTTAGCTTCCTCTTCCGACTGGAAGATTCGGCTGGCTCCTTGCCCTTGCTATTTCCAACGTCTTCAACCCTCTAGCTTGGAGTAGGGGTGGCCACCTCCTCGAAAGCTCTGGGGATTAAAACCCTGTAGAACCTACACTTCTCCACCTCACCGAGGTCATCTAGCGCCGGCATCTTCCTTTGGAGCTCCCTTCTGATCTTTGGAGTCATGTTCAGAGGTAGTAAAGCAGCCAGCAGAATCAATGCATCATCAGTGATCAACACGTGCTGAAATTTCATGAGATGGAGCCTCAGGGCTTCGTCGTCTAAGTTGGAGTCCAGACCTGTTTCAATCCGATCGGTATCCATCACACTGTTGAAATCCTAGATGGGCCTCTCCCTCCTCCTCAACGGAGCCCACCTGTTCATCATGAAGTTCCTAAAGACCATATGGGGGGTCACTCCACCCTCCACACATTCTCGGACATTCACGAATCCTGGTTAGGACAGGGTTAAATGCATCTGACAGCTTCGGAACTACATTTCAGGCATCGGTGTCGACGTTGGGGAGTCATTGGGGCAGCTCCAACCTGTCATGATCCTCCACTGCAATGATGACCCAATCCTTCTTCTAGTCATCCCATTTGCCGGAGGGGGACGACTTCAAGTACTTGAAGGGGCAGTTCTTGCGCTTCACAAAGTAGTAGAAGCCAAGCAGCTCAGTCCCCTTTCCGGTGGTGTGGACTGTGAAAAAAGTCCAGAGCAACTCGTTGCAGAGAGGCACGCCCACCCACATCTCGCAGAAGTGGACGAAAGTTGCCACGAGCAGGAGGGAGCGCGGACCGAGGTGATGTAGTTGGAGACCGTAGAAGTCCAACAGCATAAAGATGAAGCTCGAGAAAGGTGGGATCAGTCCCACCACGACGTATGCCGAGAACTACACTGTGCCGACGTGAATCAAATGGTTGAAGGAGTCGCTGCACCACCCCATGTAGGTCCGAACCTTCATCAGATCGTCCTTGCTCTTGATGCAGCTTTTGGAAAGACCAAACTCCATCGCGGCAAAGTGGAGCAATGGAAAGGAAAGCTAGGCTGAGTTTCGGAGGCTCTGAGCGTGAGTTTGTTCGAAAGCGTAAAGAATCCTCAAACCGTGCATACTTTCCTTCTTAAGTAAGCCTCCGCGATGCTTGGATGGAAACCGCCATGAGAGCAAAGCCACATTTCAAAAGTCTACCATGTCAATGACGAATGGGCCCGGGACACCACGACGAAGAGGTCGAGGTTATCACCCCAGGCAAACCGTTGTCAAGATGGCCAGTGAGAAACCTGTGAGACCTATGTGTGCTGAATACATTGGCTATGGCGATAAAAGTTTTGAATACTACCAAAACACCTTTATCATCAAGGTCTGACGATAGGTACGGCTTGTTTTGGTTAGCTCCGGCATAGTCTGACATAAGGTCCGACTTGCTTTGGCTAGGTCCGACTTCTTTGTCTAGGTCCGACTAGCTTTGATTAGCTCCGACGCTAGGCCCGGCTAGCTTTGGTAAGCTCCGGTTCAAGGTCTGGTTAGCTTTGGCAAGGTCCGTTGCTTGATCGCAGTGTTTTTGCTTTTATCTTGCAATGTTTCGAACTTGCTTTACACTTATGGAATGGTTGCTTAGTATTATTTTACTAAGTTTTTGGTGTGTTTTGGTGGTTAAGGCTGATATCATTTTGCTATGGCTTGCAACATGCTTATGTGAGATGCTCATGTAAGATGTTGTAGTTTCAGAACTAACGAGAGTCAAGTCGAGGACTTGTGCTTGGAAGTATTGGTTGTTTGTTCATGTGCAGGTGTTGCTTGAATTCAAGTCATGGCTGGTGATAGGATCCATTGACCTAGTCTTAGGGAGAATATGAGGTTCAACAACCAAGTTCGGGAGGAATTGTGGTTGAGTTGGTCAGGAGGTTGCGCAGCATGTTTGAATCAAGAACAATGCATGTGAAGGTATCGTGGATGCCGTTGGAAGATGTTTTCATGTGTGCAAGGAGTGCATGGACGTGACTGCATGGTTCCAAGGTGTGATGAAGAGATGTGGACGTAAAAATTGGTCAGAAAGGTCCAACCGACTAGGTTCTGGACTCAGGCTGCGGCTGAGTCGGGTTTGACGCAAATATGGAAAGTTTTGAGTTGGTTATGATAGGATTTCGTGTGGTTCACGAATTTGGGTTGTTTTGGGAATGTGGGATACGTTCCTAATGTGTTTGTAAGTCTTAAGATTGCTTCTATCTGCGTATAGAAGAGTCCTAAGCTGTTATGGAAAGTTTTTATTCGTGATTTTAGTAGGATTAGAGTCCTAGTTGAGATTGGGTTGGCCTAAGGGCTGGTTATGTAAGATAGGGAGTCGATAGATCGTGAGAGATGACCTTTGGGTCTGTTCCTCTTGTGTTCTATTGAATAAAGATCATAGTTTGAAGAAACTTTTGTGCCTTGTTCGTCCAACTTGTTCCAGACAAGTTTTTCTCATCGAGTTTTCTGCACAGAACTATCTTTCTTAGGTGGTTTTTTTTATATCTCAAGTTTTACAGATCCGATTGACGTGATTCTTTTTGGGTTTTCTTCACAACGTGATTATCTATCATCTGTCAAATTTCACGGTCATTAGGTTTGTGGTTTTTGATCTACACGTGTTTCTTTACAGTATTACAGATCAGTTTTTTACTCGGTAGAACAGATTGACCTTCGTTCGATCTTTCGATCGTAACTTGAGTTTCTCTCAACGGATTTGAGTAATTCTTGTTGTGTTGTCTTAGTGACTTGATTCTCTCTGATATCTATCACTTTTTCACTGTGGAACATAATTATATTAGTCTCACACACGATTTCTTTAACGGATCATTTCTCTGCTGAGGGATTTTCATTGCTTCCGCTAAAAAAGTTTTAATCTACCATTCACCCCCCTCTGGTAGCTTTTCACGTGCTCTTCGATCCTACAATTGTTATTAGAGCTACGGTGCTCTAATCTTTTTGATTTGCATGTGTTTTTGACTAATCATCATGGAAAAATACTCTGCCAAACCTTGTGTGTTTAGTGGTATTGATTTTCAGGTTTGGAAGGCAAGTATGGAAGCGTTCATCCAGGCGCAAGGCTTCATAATATGGGAGAAGGTATACAAGCCTTACGAAGTGCCATCAAACGATCAAGTTACAACTACAAATCTGAGAGATGTTGACAACAACAACAACAAGGCTCGGAACTTGATCATACAAGGATTATCTCAAAGCGACTTCGACCGTGTTGCACACCTCCGATCTGCATACGATGTGTGGAAAGCACTTTGTGACTACCACGAAGGATCCAACACGATCAAGGACTTAAGGCAAGACATGTTCAAGAAAGAATACATGCACTTCGAGATGCAACCCGGTGAGTCTATTGATGACCTTTTTGCTCGCTTTAATAAAATTCTCAGCAACTTGCGTAGTTTCAATGTTAATTTTTTAGATGCTGAAAATGCTAGGCAATTGTTAAGTGCACTAGATATATCAATTTGGGAGATGAAAGTCACATCTATTCGTGAATCTACTGTCATGAGTACACTTACTTTAGATATTCTATATTCCAAGTTAAAAACTCATGAAATTGACATAATATCACGTAAGAACTCCAAGTCTATTGCTTTTGTTTCTCAACGTGACATGCCTAGCTCCGGTCAATCATCATCTTGTGGTACACTTGCTTTGTTGTCCTCTCTAACCCTTGAACAGTTTGTGGAATTTCCAGAGGAGGAGCTAGTACTTCTCTCTACTAGGTTCTCAAAAGCATTGCAAAATGTTAGAACTAGAAGGAGAGGAAGCTCCAGACCTCAACGATGTTTCGAATGTGGTAAGACATGACATTTTTATTCAGATTGCCCTAACCTTTCAGGTCCTACTTTTCGGGATGAAAAGCAAACAAGGACGAAGCACTCCTCTACAAACGATAAGAAGAAAAAGAAGGGTTTTACAAGACGTCAATTGGTGAACAGTTTTATCTCCACACTCCAGGAACTTGGCTCAAGCGATGTGGACATTGGAAGTGACAAAGATGAAGATGATTTGGCAAACTTGTGCTTCATGGCGGGCAAATCAAGATCAAGTATGGAGGATGCAGAACACAACAATGACAATGAAGAGGTATGTCCTACTTGCGAAGAAATGTGTGATGCTATTTCTCATGCCATTATTATAGTTAAGAAAAAGGACAAAACTATTAGGGATAGTGCTTCTAAAATTGAATCACTAGAATCTGAAATCAACCATTTAAAAACCTTGATTCCTAGTGATGATGCATGTCCCTCATGTGATTTAATATATGAACAATTGTCCTCATTAAGAAGTGTGGACACCTCCACACTTGATAAACTTGAGTTAGAAATCAAAAAGAATAGAGAGCTTGCTGCACTTAATGATAAAAACTTGAAAGATACTAGCTGTTCTATATTTGATTTGCATTGTTCTACTTGTGATGATCTTGATAAGAAACTACAAGATGATATGAATGAAATTTCTATATTGAACAATGCTTTACGTTCTCATGAAGTTAAATTTTGTTCCAATTGCAAATTACAAGGAAAAACTTCATGTGAAAATTGCCTTGATCTGTCCAATAAACTTGATAACATGCATAGAACATTAGATCGGTTTTGTAATGGGAATAAGAACCTGAACTTGCTGCTGAATTCTTCCAAGTCTTACAATGATAAAACTGGTTTAGGTTTTGATTCTCATGCTCATGCTAAGGCACATCCACCTAAAATTTTAAAGTCATTATGAAGTGGTTTGATTCAAACCGTTCCTAAACAAAAAGAAGTGGTTTTCAAATCTGCAGGAGTGTTGTCTCATTCGGTTTTAAATAAAAATGTTGCTTGCTCATCTAGACATGAACACAAAGTTAAAATTCATTATACATACTGTAGTAGAGATTGTCATGTCATAGATTTTGGTTATAGACTAGTTAAACAACAGAAAAAGGAAAGAATGATTGCTAGAGCTCATAACTTTCATGCAAAATTTGTTGCACTTGCTATACCGAACGATAGTAACATGCAATCTGCTGTAATGAGTCGAAAACATGCAAAGGTTGCTCCCAAAACTACTGTTTTTTTGTGCTACACATGTAACATCTTGTAGGATAGTAGTTGGGTACAAAAATCCTCAAGCTTTGGCTCATAAACCTGCTGTTTTATCTCATCTTTTGCGTGTTATTCCTGCTGGACGTTGTGTGACTCAGTACTGAATTCCTAAATTCCATTTGACTAACCCCAGTATTGAGTCATCGACGTATTGTGCTTCTATGTAGGTTACACGCCTGAGGAAGGAGAACATTTGGATTGTGGATTCAGGTTGCTCACGCCACATGACCGGTAACAAAGAATGGTTCTCCTTCCTCTCTTTTGTGTCACGTGTAGAGAATGTTAATTTTACCGATAATTCTTAAACTCCTATAATTGCTAAGGGTTCGGTTAGAGTATATAATCACTACACTTTGAAGGATGTGGCACTTGTTAAAAATTTGTAATACAACTTGCTTTCTGTTTCACAACTGCTAGATGAAAATCTGAAAATTATTTTCACTAAAAATTCCAATAGTGAGCTTATTTTTAACATGTCTCTGTTTGGAAGAGTTTTTAAAGCTGTTTTTGATATATTTTCCTCTAAGCATAGGTGTCTAGTTGCTAGTAATTCAAATGACTTATATTTTTGGCATCGTAGACTTGGTCATGTAGGCTTTGATCATCTCACGCGTGTTAGTGCTCTTGATCGCATACGTGGGCTGCCTAAGCTTAAAGGGGACAAAGAAATTGTGTGCTCTTCTTGTAGACATGCTAAGATGGTTGCAGGTTCACATACTCTTCTCACAATGATCATGACAACTGAACCGGGTCAACTTTTGCACCTTGACACCGTAGGACCTTCACGCGTTCAATCCTTCGGAGGTAAATGGTTTGTTCATGTGATTGTTGATGATTATTCTACATACTCTTAGGTTTACTTTATGGCATCTAAGAGTGAAGCTTTTAGTCACTTCAGAACTTTATTTCTTAGATTGTCAATTGATCACCCAAAATCTTTAAAAGCAATTAGAAGTGATAACAGAACCAAATTTAAAAATCAATCTTTTGTTCACTTTTGTGCTGAAAATGGAATAGATCATCAATTTTCTTCACCATATGTACCTCAACAAAACAGTGTCGTAGAAAGAAAGAACAGAACCTTAGTTGGGATGGCTAGGTCTATGCTTGATGAATATCAAACTCCTAAAAATTTTTGGGCTGATGCGATTGCAACTGCTTGTTATGTCTCAAATCGTGTTTTCTTGCGCGCTAAGCTAGGTAAAACACCATATGAGCTCCGGTTTGGACATAGGCCTAGTGTTACACACTTTCGGGTCTTTGGTTGCAAATGATTTGTTAAGAAACATGGTAATCTTGATAAATTTGAACCTAGATCCGTTGATGGCATGTTTCTTGGTTATCCATCTCATACTAGGCTACCGTGTGCTTTTACTTGACACTAACAAAATTGTAGAGACTTGTGAGGTGTCTTTTGATGAAGATAGCCCAGGTACTAGCTCAAACATTGCAGGTCCGAATCCATATCCGCAGGGGGAGAGCATTTTTGTTGAAGATGAGGAAGAGGTGGAGCTGCTGCCCGAAAATTCAGCAGCTAATGACATTGTTCCAGCTCGTGATTTTGATTCACAGCCAACACCAACGACCACCATTGCTGGTCCAGATCCTCCTCATGTCACAAGATCATCGATTTGTGACGAACATGAAGAAGAAGAATCTTGTGAAGTGTCCACTCCCCTCCGGGTTCTCAAAAGTCATCCTCCACGAAAAATTATTGGAAGCTTGTACGAACGAGTCACACGGTCTAGGTTTTCTGATCCAAACTCTCATGCTCATTCTGCTTTTGTTGCTTCTTTTGAACCCAAATATATATCACATGCACTCACTAATGAATCTTGGATTATTGCCATGCAAGAAGAGTTAGAAAATTTTGAAAGAAATAATGTTTGGAAACTTGTACCTCCACCTCAAGGTCACACTTTAATTGGAACTAAATGGGTGTTTAAAAATAAAAAAAGTGAGGATGGGGTTGTGGTTAGGAATAAGGCAAGGTTGGTTGCTCAAGGTTTCATTCAAGTTGAAGGTCTAGATTTTGATGAATATTTTGCTCCTGTTGCTAGATTAGAAGCCATAAGAATTGTGTTTGTTTTTGTTGCATCTAAAGGTTTTAAGCTTTATCAAATGGATGTTAAAAGTTCTTTTCTTAATGGCTACATAGATGAGGAGGTTTATGTCAAACAACCACCGGGTTTTGAAAATTCAGAATTTCCTAATCATGTTTACAAACTGTCCAAAGCCTTGTACGGTCTCAAACAAGCCCCTAGAGCATAGTATGATAGGTTAAAAACATTCTTACCTAAAAAGGGGTCTACAATGGGCAAGGTTGATAAAACTCTTTTCGTGCTTAAGCATGGCAATGACTCATTATTCGTTCAACTGTATGTGGATGATATTACCTTTGGTTGGGCTTCTCATGATCTTGTGTCCAAGTTTTAAGCTATGATGAGTTCAACTTTGAGATGAGTATGATGGCAGAACTCACGTACTTTTTGGGGCTACAAATCAAGCAAACCAAGGAGGGTACCTTTGTGCATCAAACGAAGTATACAAAAGACCTCTTATGGCGTTTCAACATGGACAAAAGCAAGCCTCTTCAGACACCAATGGGAACAGCAACAACACTTGAACTTGATGAAGATGGTGAACCTGTGGATCAAAAAGAATATAGAAGCATGGTCGGATCACTTTTGTACCTCACGGCACCAAGACCGGACATATGATGCAGTGTATGTATTTGTGCACGGTTTCAAGCCTCCCCATGTGCTTCACATCATCAAGCCCTAAAAGGATTCTTAGGTACTTACATGGAACTCTAGAATTTGGCATTTTTTCTTCCTTCTTCCTCAACCATTACTTTGAAAGCTTTTTCCGATGCTGATTTTGGAGGTTGTAAGATTGATAAGAAAAGTACTTCCGGTGCTTGTCATTTTCTTGGTAATTCACTTGTTGCTTGGTCCTCTAGAAAACAAAACTCAGTTGGACAATTCACAGCTGAATCTGAATATGTACTTGTTGCTAGTGCTTGCTCACAAATTCTTTGGATTGTTCAAACAATAAAGGACTATGGGGTCGATCTACATAGTGTTCCACTATTTTGTGATAACACTAATGCCATCTGCATTGCTAAAAACCCCGTGCAACATTCAAGAACAAAGTACATAGACATTAGGTATCACTTTCTCCGTGATAATGTTGAAAAAGGAAACATTGTGCTTCACCATGTAGATATCGAACAACAACTGGCTGACATTTTTACAAAACCTTCGGATTTCACTCGTTTTTGTTTCATTCGTAGTGAAATAGGGCTTATGCATCCTCATGGCTTACATTGAGCGGGAGTTTTGAAACTTGAGAAGTCTATGTGTGAATCTGAAATTAAAAAAATATGAGCATAGTATTTCATACATATATGACATTGTGATTCCTTTTACATGCTGAAAGTTCTTACTACATTACTCATGTTATACATTTTGTAGTTTTTGCCATGCCTAGTAATTGGAATAATTACTTACACTAAATCTGGTCATGGTCGAACTTTCTTGCTGTTTTGAACTTGTTGCATGCTCACATGTGCTTTTAATCATAAAGAATTAATCAAGAATTCAACTCACATGTTGAGTTTTTATGAACAAATATAACTTGAGAATATATCAAGAGAATATGCATGCATCGCACTTCTTCTTTTGAGATGGCTTATCATTGCACTTAGATATGAACTTGGAAGAAGTTGTGTATGACTAAAACCATGTCCTTAAGCTTCTGATTGTCAAATGACATAGGCTTGGCATGGTTGGTTAGAATAAGGCAGATGCGCATATAATCTCTTGCAAATATCATATGTTCTAAATTTGTGCTTTGAAAAATAATAAAATGCAGCAACAATTGTCCTGCTTTCAGGTTTTGAAATTGTTAAGTTTGTGAGATCATGACTTGCTAAATTGGAAATTACATTTGATCTCTAGCATGGCTTACACTACTTTATGTATTTCATTGATGTGATAGTGTAAGTTACTTGATTGTATGACTTGGATGAGCTTTGTTTTATATGTATATGTTATAACATGCTCATAACAATTAAAATTTGTCTTATAAACCTTGTTGAATACATTATCAAAGGGGGAGAGACAATATGTGAATTTTTAAAGATAAGTATGCAAGGGGGGGAAATTGATTACACATCGCACATATTCACAATTGTTTTTGGCACGATTCTTCTTATGGGGAGAATTTCTTTTTCTCATTTTATTTTTGTTTTACAAAGGAGGAGAAATTGTTTTCAAAACATTTAATGTGAATAAGCCAATGTTCGGATCTTAAGTGGTGTTGCCAATGCATTCATCAAGGGGGAGATTGTGAGACCTATGTGTGCTGAATACATTGGCTATGGCGATAAAAGTTTTGAATACTACCAAAACACCTTTATCATCAAGGTCCGACGATAGGTACGGCTTGTTTTGGTTAGCTCCGCTATAGTTCGACGTAAGGTCCGACTTGCTTTGGCTAGGTCTGACTTCTTTGTCTAGGTCCGACTAGCTTTGGTTAGCTCCGGCGCTAGGTCCGGCTAGCTTTGGTAAGCTCAAGTTCGAGGTCCGGTTAGCTTTGGCAAGGTCCGGTGCTTGATCGCAGTGTTTCTGCTTTTATCTTGCAATGTTTCGAACTTGCTTTACAATTATGGAAAGGTTGCATAGTATTCTTTTACTAAGTTTTTGGTGTGTTTTGGTGGTTAAGGCTGATATCATTTTGCTATGGCTTGCAACATGCTTATGTGAGGTGGTCACGTAAAATGTTGTAGTTTCGGAACTGACGTGAGTCAAGTTGAGGACTTGTGCTTGGAAGTATTGGTTGTTTGTTCATGTGCAGGTGTTGCTTGAGTTCAAGACATGGCTGGTGACGGGATCCATTGAACTTGTCTTAGGGAGAAGATGAGGTTCAACAACCAAGTTCAGGAAGAATTATGGTTGAGTTGATCGGGAGGTTGCACAACATGTTTGAATCAAGAATAATGCATATGAAGGTATCGTGGACACCATTGGAAGATGTTTGCACGTGTGCAAGGAGTGCATGGACGTGTCTGCATGGTTCCAAGGCATGATGCAGAGATGTGGACGTAAAAATTGGTCAGAAAGGTCCAACCGACTAGATTATGGACTCAGGCTGCGACTGAGTCGGGTTTGACTCAAATATGGAACGTTTTGAGTTGGTTATGATAGGATTTTGTGTGGGTCACGAATTTGGGTTGTTTTAGGAATGTGGGATACATTCCTAATGTGTTTGGGAGTCTTAAGATTGCATCTATCTGCGTATAGAAGAGTCCTAAGCTGTTATGGGAAGTTTCGATTCATGATTTGAGTAGGATTAGAGTCCTAGTTGAGATTGAGTTGCCCAAAGGGCTGGTTATATAAGCAAGAGAGGCCAGAGCTCGTGAGAGACGACTTTTGGCGCTGTTACTCTTGTGTTCTATTGAATAAAGATCATTGTTTAAAGGAACTTTTGTGCCTTGTTCGCCTGACTTGTTCCAGACAAGTTTTTCTCGTGTAGTTTTCTGCACAGCACTATCTTTCTTATTTTGTTTTATCATAACTCGAGTTTTACAGATCCAATTGATGTAATTCTCTTTGGGTTGTCTTCATAAAGTGATTATCTATCATCTATAAAAATTTCACGGTTATTGGATTTGTGGTTTTTGATCTACATGAGTTTCTTTGCAGTATTACAGATCTGTTTTTTACTTGGTAGAACAGATTGACCTTTGTTCGATCTTTCGATCATAACATGAGTTTCTCTCGACGGATTTGAGTAATTATTGTTGTGTTGTCTTTGTGACTTGATTCTCTCTGATATCTATCACTTTTGTCACGGTGAAACACAATTAGATTAGTCTCACACATGATTTCTTTAACATATCATTTTTCTGCTGAGGGGTTTTCATTGCTTCTGCAGAAAAAGTTTCAATCTACCATTCACCCCCCCCCCCCTCTGGTAGATTTTCACGTGCTCTTCGATCCTACAAAATCAAAAGGCGGCAGTCTGACAAGGCGCTCGGAATCAATACGGTTTTTGTATTGGGAACCAACGACCTTAAATTGTGTGAGATCCGCACTCAAAGATCTCATCTGCCACATTCAAAACATGCCACGCAACGACGGTTTAACCCCGAACCATCTCCCCAATGGTACCTCAAAAAACCTTTGAAGCTACAGCACGAGAATTGAGGATGGCCCCACCTACATTAGAATAACTTAACCCAAAGGATTTCCCCCATAGGTAGGCCCGGGGGCCACTGTCGGTACCCTGCGTACCGGGCACCCCATGATACCGCAAGAAGTGCAAGAGAGTTGCACTTGTTAGAGTTGAAGGCTTCCTCAGGCCCCACATGTCACTTGGCACTGGGCCCGCCTCCCACATATGGGTAGCTTCGGGGTTGCCGCGTGTAATGTAAGACCAGAGCTGAACGCCCAACATAGGGAAGCTCCGCAGTTGACACGTGTATAATGACCCCGGAGCTAACCCCCAGTAGAGGGGAGCTTCGGTGCCGCCACGTGTATAGTAGCTCCGGACCTGTCTCCCCAGAGGGGAAGCTCCGGAGCTGCGACGTGTGGATCCTCTGGACCTTACACTACAAAGGATATTGGCGGATCTCCAACGGCGCAAACATTCAAGGGACATTTAAAGCGACAGTTACAAGATCTGATTACGTGTCATTAATGCTATATTGATGACACACGATCAGTGTGCTGTTAATAGGGGTAATGCTGCCATTAAAGCACGTTATTACACTATTAATCACCCTTAATACTCGTAGACCATGTATTAGGCTATTAAATGCGCCAGGACCACATGTTGGGTTAGGCAAGTGTTGTAACGACCAGTCCTTAGACTATAAAAGGTTTGCACCGCACGGTACAAGGGGGAGAGGCTGATACGCACACCAGCACTACTGAAATCCACAATACAACAACACACGCCCCGTGGAGTAGGGTATCATGCTCAGGCAGCCTGAACCACGTAAATCTTTCATGTCATCATCTTGTCTAAGATCTCCGTGCACCCAAACCGATACAAGAACCTCCGCAGGCTACATTTTAGTAGTACTGGTGGAAGTGTCATTCATACGCTTCGACAATGTGGATGTAAGCTTCTTTGTGGGCTGAACCACGGGATAAATCGTGTCTCTCTTCTCACTTTACTTTTCGGTAATCACTAGAATTGCTTTTAGGGTTCATATTGTTAATTTCATTGTTTTTCATTGAAATCTTGCAACCTAATAGTTTACATTTGTGAATCTAAGTTGTACTAGGTTGCTAGACCTTACATCTATCTTTCTGGGACCTAAATTCAGCAATTAACTCGTAGAAATCAAGTTTTTAGGTTTTCACCCCGTGCTTAGCGGACTAGTCCGGCCCTGACCAGACTAGTCCGGCCTCAGGGTTTTAATCTCGTCGGATTAAGCAATTTCAGGTCATATTGCCTATCCACCCCCCTTCTAGGCATCTTTCACTCTTTATCTTACTTCAGATGTCGAGGACCCATAACCAAAGGAATGCTAATGAGGAAGAGAGAATAATGTGGCACCTGAGAACAACAATAATGGACTTGGACCTGAGGCTGGCAACCTTTAGCGGTTGATGGCAATGCAAAATCAGCTCATGCAGATCGTGATGCAATCTTTGGGACAGCTGCAAGTCAATAACCAGAATCAGCCCCACATGCATCCACCACTACCCCCACCACCTCATAACGGATTGGGAGATTTTATGAGGACTAGGCCACCTACTTTTGCTCAAGCTAATGATCCTATGGAAGCTGATGATTGGCTGAAATCCCTGGAGAAGAAGCTTGCCATTGTCCAATGCAATGGCTGGGAGAAGGTTCGCTTTGCCTCCCATCAACTAGTTGGAGCAGCTGCAGATTGGTGGGCATCCCTTTGCAATGCCCATGAAAATCAAGAGAGTATCACTTGGGCTGAATTCAAGGAGAAATTTCATTCTCACTTTGTTACTGAAGGTGTTATGATCCTAAAGAGGGAGGAAATGGAGAACTAAGTCAAGTGAAGTCGAGTGTGAGTGAGTATCTCAATAAATTCACTCAACTCTCAAGGTATGCTCCAGAGGATGCTAACCGTGACAGTCACAAGAAATATTTGTTTATGTGGGGCCTAAACAATGAGATTCAAGTCCAATTGCTTAACTGTGACTATGAAAATTTCCAAAAGCTTGTGGACAAGGCTTTTGTGGTTGAGAGCAAAGTTCATGAGATGGAGAAAGATGACACGAGGAAGATGCCATATCAAGGACATCCACAAAGAAGGAATGGTCACCCCCGCTTTGCACCACAAAATGCACCATACTACAACCCCTCTGCTCCTGCATATTGCGTTGTTATTCCACTGTGCCCGGCTCAGCCTATGCAGTAATGCCCCGCTATGCAAGCACCTCGCCCTCCAATGCCTCATGTGCCCCATGCCAATTTTCCTGCTACTGCTCAAATCCAAGCTTGCCCAAACAATTTTGGTGCAGGAAGGTCATGCTATACTTGTGGTGAGGTGGGAGACTTTGCATCTCAATGCCCTAAGTCAGGCCTTGGTCAAGGAAACAATGCTCCGAGACAGAACCCATTACCAAATAGAGGAGTGCCACAAGGCAACCGTGGATCGCTGAATTTTGTTCGTGGCATGGTGAACCATGTCTCTGCGAAGGAGGCCCAACAAGCGGATGATGTTGTGTTTGGTATGTTTCTCACAAATTCCAACCTGACGACTATGTTGTTTGATTCTGGAGCATCACATTCATTCATTGTATCAAAGTATGTTTCCATGTACAGTTTCTTCATATCTCGCATGAAGTATACCTTGTTGGTCAAATCTCCTGGAGGGGAGATGAGGACAAATATAGTATGTCCAAAAGTATGTCTTATAATAAGTAGGGTAGACTTCCTCTCCAACCTCATTGTTTTGGAATCACAAGGAATGGACATAATACTTGGAATGTATTGGTTACAGAAGCACAATGGGATAATTCAATGTTCCACAAGATGGTAAAGTTGACAAATGAGGAAGGGGTCAGCATAGAATTTGAAGCATCTCAACACACACCAAAGCAAGTGGAGCTGAATCAAATTGACGGTGCAGCAATAGAGGAGATTCTAGTGGTGTGTGAATTTTTGGATGTGTTTCCGGACGAATTGCCAGGTATGCCACCTGATCGTGGCATAGAGTTTAGTATCGAATTAATATCTAGAACTACACCAATAGCTAAGAGGCCACATAGGATGCCTCATATGGTGTTAGCGGAGCTCAAGAAGAAAATTCAAGACCAACTAGAGAATGGCTTCATTCGCCCAAGCTCTTCACCTTGGGGAGCGCCAATGCTTTTCGTGGATAAGAAGGATGGATCCCAAAGGATATCTTTGGATTACCGAGCTCTCAATGAGGTGACGATTAAGAAACAAATACACATTGCCCCGAATATAGGATTTGTTCGACCAGATGAAGGGCACCTATGTTTTCTTCAAGATCAACTTGAGGTCAGGTTATTTTAAAATGAAGATTAGACCATCAGATATACCCAAAATAGCTTTTCGGACACGATATGGGTCCTATGAGTACATTGTTATGTCCTTTGGACAGATAAATGCACCTGCATACTTTATGTACCTCATGAAAAAGGTCTTCATGGAGTACTTGGATAAATTTGTTGTGGTGTTCATTGATGACATTATGATCTACTCGAGAAGCAGGAGGAGCATGAGGAGCATTTGAGTCTCACATTGCAGAAATTGTGGGAGCACTAATTATATGCCAAATTCAGCAAGTGCCAGTTTTGGATAAGGAAGGTGTCATTTTTGGGTCGTATCATCTCTAGAGGAGGAGTATCGATTGACCTAGGAAAAGTGAGAGATGTACTAAAATGGGAGTTGCCGCATAATGTGAAGCAAATTTGAAGTTTCCTTAGAATGGCTATGTCGGTACCCTGCGTACCGTATAACCCTTGGGATTACAAAAAGACCAAAGGAACTTCACCTGTCTGTGTTGAAGACCTGTGAAGGCCCTACGAGACTGGAACTGCCTCCCATCTATGGTTGATCCCGGTGCTGCCACGTTTATACTTCAACCGGACCTACATCCTACACATGGGATAGCTCCAGGCTAAACACTTGTGCAGCATCCCCGGACCTAACCCCGATAGAGGGAATCTCTTGTACCGACACGTGTACATCTACACCGGACCTACCCATCCCAGATAGAAAGCTGCAAATCTGCCACGTGTCCAACCGCCGGACCTTCAGCCTCAACAGTCAGACTGGTGGACCCCCAACGGCTTGGACCTTCAAAGGGCAATCAAAGACTTCAAGACCCGATTAAGCGTCATTAATACCATATTAATGACGCACGATCGGAAGGCCCTTAATACCAGTAACGGCACTGTCAAGATCCGTTACCACACTATAAGGGTAATTAACCTCATTAATTGTGTATTAAGCATCAGTAACCGCCAGGGCCACATGTCGGGCCAGGCTAATGGTGTAACGATCAATCCTTGTACTATAAAAGGACTGGTCGACGATACACAGGAGGCTCTCTTCTCTGGCCTCTCACTCACTGGAAACTCTCGACTCTTAGAAGCTCAATACAACAACAACACACCCCGTGGAGTAGGGTATTACACTCAGGCGGCCTGAACCACATAAATACTTGTGTCTATTTGCCATCGTGTTCTGAATCTCTACGCTCCCAATACCGAACTACAAACTTCGTGGGCTACCAACAGTAGTACCGGGAGAATTGCCGGAACAACACTCCGACAGTTGGCGCGCTAGGTAGGGGTGTGCCCGAGATTCATAGATGGTGAACTCTGCTACTAGATTGTCCAACGGCAACCCTGCAGCGCAACCTGCTAGAGGCAATCCATCCAAAGTGCAGCAGCTAGCAGGTGTTGTGGCTCCAGCAAGAGTCGTGCCTCCGTCGCCATCGTCCGCACCGGCAAATCATGCTGGACAGCGGGATGGAGTGTTTGCGTCGGTCACGGCAGCGGCTAATAACAAACCTGAACACGCGCTCCATGCCGCGCGTGCCCTTCTCCAATGCCCACCACCTCCAAGTGCATCCCAGGGTGCAATGGAGCAATGGAGGGCTGATGTGGAACATTTGGTCGCAGCAGTAGCCGATTGCATCAGCAACAAAGGTCCTCCCCCCCTCGGGCGGGCCCCATCGCAGCATCGGACCGTGTTTGGCAGACTTGGTCTGCACGCTTCCAAACATAGGAGGCGTGATGCATCTCAACAAGAGGCATCGCTGTCTTCTGGGGCGCGACGCATCTATAAGGTAACCAGGCTTTCAACTCACGACCTCCGGGCGGAGCTTGATTGCTGTTACCGTCAACAGGATGGTTGCGTCCATATCGAGCACGCTCGCGAAAGGCGAGAGGCTCGAGACAGTCCTACTCCCGAGGGAGTAGGAGGGGGTTGTTCTATCCTGGCCATGCACCTACGCATGGTAAGATGTCCACGAAAGTTCCGGCTTTACCTGCCGGAGAAATTTGACGGGACTGTCAATCCCACTAAGTTTCTCCAAATCTACTCCACCGCAATCCTTGCGGCCGGAGGCAACGAGGCCGTAATGGCCAACTATTTCCTCGTGGCTTTGATTGGGACCGACAGGTTCTGGTTCATGAGCTTTCCGCCCGACTCCATCAACAGTTGGGCGGAACTATGACAACAGTTCACCACAAATTTCGCGAGTTCATACACCCGACCAAGCACCGAACTGGACCTTTTTGCTGTCAAGCAGAAGGGGGGAGAGTCCCTGCGATCCTTCATCCAGAGGTTCTCCCAGGTACGAAACACTATTCCTTCTATCTCCAGCGTCTCTTTTACTGTGGCATTTAGATAGGGCGTACGAGACAAGAAGATGCTGGAGAAGGTGGCGACCAAGGAGATCACCAGCGTCACGGAACTCTTCAGCTTGGCAGAAAAATGCGCCAAAGCTGCGGAGGGCCGTGAAATGCACTCCCAACCACCTCCGGAGGAGAAAAAAAATCCTCCAAGGGTGAAGCCACTACCACCGGGAGTGGCAAAAAGAAGAAAAAGTCCAACGGCAAGAAAAAGTCATCGGCCAGCACACCAACTGCTGCAGCTACTGCAGCTCCGGGTGGTCGGGGGCCACGCCCCAAGAAACGACCTCGAACATCATCTGAAGACGGTGGTAGCTCCAAGATGTGGTGTCCTATACACAAGTCGAACAGACACAACCTGGAAGACTGCCGGGAGGTCTAGAACCTTGCCGAGTGCTACAACAAGCACGGAGAAGAAGTTCCTTTCCATCAAAGGGAAGGAAAACAGAAAGTCGACGAAGCTCCGGCTGAAGATGAGTTAGGCTTTTGGGACCCTAAAAAGGTCTTGAAAGCTGTTTACACCTCCGTTGATGATGACTCCGATGTCGAAAAACCATGAACACCATCTTTGGTGGTTCGTGAGACATCACCTCCCGTCGTGTCCTCAAGAACATGCGGCGGGACATGGCCTCAGTAGCTCCCACCGCCAGGGCGGAGCCGCACCAGAAGTGGATGGACACTGCCATCACTTTCAATGCATTAGACTGCCCTCGGAATATGATCAGAGCTGGCCAACTCCCATTGATGGTATCTCTGACGATCAAAAACATCCAACTCCACCATGTAATGGTGGACGGAGGTTCGGGGCTGAACCTCATAACCTTTGAAGCTTTCGTCAAGCTTCAGCTCCGACCTTTGGACCTTTTCCCCTCTCGACCTTTCCCCGGAGTAGGTCCGGGGGCCATAACCCCACTCGATGCAATTACTCTTCCGGTGACCTTCGGGACCGGGAAGAATTACCGCACTGAGAAGTTGGTCTTCGACGTGGCGCAGATCAACTTACCCTTCAATGCCATTTTGGGCAGGCCAGCCTTATACAAGTTCATGGCTGCTGCGCATTATGGATACAAAGTGTTGAAGATGCCAACACCAGCTGGAGTTCTTCGGATCCATGGAGATCGCACTGCCGGAGTGACAGCTCTGGAAGAACTCCACGCGCTTGCTACAACACAGGAGGAAGAATCCAGAAAGGAGCAAGCTCCGAAACCCCCTAGCATTCGTCATCGAGGCTCAACCTCCGCACCTCGCATGCAACCAAGCGGCGACACTGACATTCCCATCAAAGCCGTCCAAATCGATTTCGACGCCGCTTAGACCACCCGTATATCGGGAGGCCTGAATGACAAATAGGAACTCGCGCTCATCACTTTCCTCGAGGCTAATGTCGACGTGTTTGCCTGGCAACCGTCACAAATGCGTGGGATCCCTAGGGAAGTGATCGAGCATAATCTGAAGATCTATCCTGACGCTCGGCCTGTACATCAGAAGCCTTAGAAGCAATCAGTAGAGCGACAAAACTTCACACGTCAATAAGTGAAGAAGTTTCTCGAAGCTGGATTCATCCGAGAAGTCTTCCACCCAAAATGGCTGGCAAACCCAGTCGTTGTACCCAAGGTCGGCGGGAAGCTTCGGATGTGTATCGACTACACTACACTAAATAAGGCATGTCCAAAAAATCCATTCCCACTACCTAGAACAGATCAAATAGTGGATTCCACCTCCGGGTGTGAATTACTGTGTTTCCTAGACGCATATTCTCGGTGCCATCAAATCAGAATGTCTAGGGAAGACGAAGAGCATACCTCCTTCATCACAGTAGATGGATTATATTGTTATACTGCAATGCCATTTGGTCTCAAAAATGCTGCTTCAACATTTGTACGAGCTATGTACAGCACTTTTCGAGAGCTCATCAGAGACGTAGTGGAAGTGTATGTCGATGACATCGTCGTCAATATCAAGAACAAGGAGTCATTCCTTGACACCTTGCAAGCTTTCTTCGACAAGTTGTGATTCACTCGCACGAAGTTGAACCTGGACAAGTGTATCTTTGGGGTAAGCTCCTGAAAACTTCTTGGTTTCTTGGTGAATCACCGAGGAATAGAAGCAAACCCGGCGAAGATAAAAGCTATTGAAGACATGCGGCCACCAGCTCACATCAAGGACGTCTAAAAGCTGACTGGATGTCTAGCTGTCGTCAGCCGGTTCATCTCAAGACTGGCGGAACGGGTGCTACCCTTTTTGAAACTATTGAGGAAGTCTGGACCATTCCAATGGTCTGAAGAAGCAGAAAAGGCATTCCTGGAGCTGAAGCAGCTCCTCACCACCCTACCAACCTTGGTAGCTCTGAATCCTGGTGAGCCACTACTGCTTTACATTTCGACAACTGACGAAGTTGTCAGCATGGTCCTAGTTGCAGAAAGACAGGAATCATCCCCAATTTAGGAATCCAGACCCCTTCGTGAGGGTTCGGAGCTACCTGAAGTCGAGTCTGGGTCCTAGCTCCCAGACACGGATCCTCAAGGCAAGACGCTGGAGGATCAATCTCCTTCAAATGAAGGAGTCACTGCTACAGAGCAACAAGATTCGGACCCCTCCGAGAAGGTCGGGGTCACTTCAGAAAGAAGCTCTGGGTTCCTCCAACCGGAACCCAGAGGTCGCCGAACAAGGTCCGACCCCTCCGGGAAGGTCCGGGTACATGAGGAGGAAGCTCCGGGCCCCTTCTGGAAGGTTCGGACGGTCCAACGCCCAGTGTACTTCATCAGAGAAGTATTCCATGACGCCAAGACTCGGTACCTGGAGGTGCATAAGCTGCTCTACGCAGTTCTTATTGCCTCTAGGAAGCTCCGACACTACTTCCAAGCTCACAATATTTTAGTAATAACCTCTTATTGACTACTTGCAATCTTCCATAAGCCCAATTCCACTAGGAACATTGCAAAGTGGGCAGCAGAACGAGCCAAGTTCGACCATGAATTCGTCCCAAGACAAGCGATCAAGAGTCAAGCATTAGCGGACTTCATGGCGGAATGGACCCTCTCTCCATCAAATCCTGGGGGCCCCAGTGAGCAGAAGTCGGAACCCAAGGTTCCGGTCTTCACTGAGCCTCACAGGACTCTCTACATCGATGGCTTCGTGTAGAAGCAGGGGCCAGAGCTAGAGTCCTTCTCCTCGCTCTGACTGGGGAGAAGGTTAAATACAAGGTGCACCTTGACTTCAAGGAGACCAACAACATGGCGGAGTATGAAGCACTAATTTATGGACTCATGGTGGCACTATCGTATGGTGTCAAGCAGCTGTTGGTAAAGGGTGATTCACAGCTTGTTGTAAAACAATTCAAAGGTGAATGTTGCTACAACAACCCTCAACTAGTTGCATACCTACTTGAAGTCCAGAATCTTCAGAAGGACTTCGATGTCCTGGATCTTTGCCATGTCCAGCATCTCAACAACATTGAAGCCGACAAACTCTAGACAAAAGCTTCAACCGGGGCTTTGGCTCCCGACGGAACCTTCGTCCGGAGGTTGTCTAAACCTACAGCTCAGCCTGCCGAACTGAGTGAATGGGGCGAGACCAGCACCTCAAAGCTCAACCTGTTACCATGGCGTCCATCAAGGATCGTAGGTGTTGCAGGAAGCTCTGAGCAACCCAGCACGCAAGACTCAAATTCTCAAGCTAGCTTTGATGCATGGATCTCAGAGATCCGGAGCTACTTGAAAGACAATTTCCCTCCTGAAGATAATGTATCCGCTCACTGGATAGTAAGATCTGCTAAAAGATACACACTGGTAGAAGGGGATCTCTACCGGCGTGTTGCCAATTGAGTCCTAATGCGGTGCATTACAAGGGAAGAAGGCTGCGAGAACCTCGTAGAAATCCATGGAGGCGAGTATGGGAACCACGTGTCTTCCCGCACGCTGGTCGGTAAAGCCTTTCGGCATGGCTTCTACTGGCCTACAGCGCTCCAGGATGCAGTTGAGCTAGTGAAGAAATGTGAAGCATGCCAGTTCCATGCAAAGCAAATTCACACACCGGCTCAGCCTCTACAAATGATACCTCCTACATGGCCTTTCGCTGTGTGGGGGATGGATATCTTGGGAACTTTCCCAAGAGCCATCGGAGGTTATAAGTTCCTGTACGTTGCCATTGACAAGTTCACCAAATGGCCAGAAGCAACTCCAGTTGTGACAATAAACAAGCAATCAGCTATCAACTTCTTGTAGTCCATCGTATGCAGATTTGGAGTCGCAAACAAGATAAAAACTGATAATGGGACCCAGTTCCCAAGCTCTGCATTCCAAGGATATTGTGAAGACCTCGGCATTCAGGTCAGCTACGCTTCTGTAGCTCACCCGGCAAGCAATGGCCAAGCTGAGAGAGCAAATGCAGAAATCCTAAAAGGGCTCAAGACGCACACATACGAGCGCCTAAAAAAACATGGAGCCAACTGGATCGAAGAGCTTCCACCCACTCTATGGGCCAACAAGACAACTCTAAAGCGGCCAACTGGAGAGACACCCTTCTTCCTGGTGTACGGACCTAAAGTTTTCCTTCCTCCGAAAATCACCTTGGGGTCGCTCCGGGTCTGGACCTACGACGACGCCATGCATGACCAGCTCCGGCATGAAGACCTTGACCTCCTTGAAAAGGGAAGGTGTCCAGCAGCTGTTCAGAATGCCCGATACCGCCAAGTTCTCCGGCACTATCACCAACGGCATGTTCATAGCCAACGGCTCGAGGAAGGCGATCTGGTGCTACAGAGAATACAATCCAGAGAAGGGTTAAACAAACTTTCCCCCATCTGGGAAGCACCCTTCCAAGTGACCAAAGTATACCGTCCTGGATGCGTTCGCTTGGCAACCGAGGAAGGGACACCACTCCCTAATCCTTGTAACATTGAGAACCTCCATAAGTTCTATGCTTAATATCACGGAGGTGAGTCTGTAGTTACATGTGATGTATGTTATAGAGTCATTGTACAGAGTTGGGTAGCTCCTCCGGGAGAACAGCTGAACCTTCCCCAGAAGGTCCGCAAAGTTCAGGCAACACTTGTCACAGTCTCAGAACTAAAAGTGTGGCTAGCTACCTAGGTCAAATAAGAAACGAAACACACTTAGCCTGGTTCCGTACCCTAAGAGTGTACTTGTTTCCCCTGTACCCTGGACCTATAATGAAAGACATCATTGTGTGAAAACGGACTCGACGTGCATTTATTTTGTACAGGCTCAATATTTTTTATTTTTCTCTTTCTTTTCTATAACAAAGTTGTGCAAATCTTAAGAAACTTTAACTCGACCAATTCAAATATAATTCAAGTTGCATTGTCAATTATTCCGGGTCTAAGCATTGTTAATGGTCTACTCGTCTGAATGCCGCCAAACCAATCTAGGTCCGGAGTGTGCTATCGACTTAGCCTGGTCATGCACCCTATGTACGCCACTCTACCTACACCCCGGCAGGCCGAAGTAAGGTGAGTCTAGAAACAATCGGACCCGGAGAAAACAATCCAGTGCACTTGATTGTATTTACCATTGCGTTCGACGACCTAAAAATTTCTCGGGAATAGTAAGTCGCAATTGAGTTATAGATAGGGAATGGATTTTACTGTTTTTCTTGACTTCAGTGTGCAGGAAAAATAAAGATTTCATGATGATGGTGAATGAAGCTGGAGCTACTAAAGCTCTGACATCCCCTAGGTGGCTTGTAATCGATGTTTCAAACATTGATAGTGAGCGTCGCTGGAGCTACTCAGCTCCGGTAAAGCCAGGGGGCCAGTCGTCAACGTGAAGAAAAGATGGTGGGAAGACTCCACAGTGGGGTCTGCTGCCAACACACCACGTGTTGACAGAGGTCACTGCCGGAGCTACCAAGCTCCGACACCCCAGAGGACTAACCATCGATGCTCTACGCATTGATGGAGACTACTGCTGGAGGTACTAAGCTCCGACGATGGTCACTGCCGGAGCTACTAAGCTCCGACAACCTCAGGGGGCCTCTACTATCGAAGACTTCGAACCTACGTTTTACAAGTTCGAAGCACGCAAGTCTTCAACAAAGTGCTACATCCTCTTGGTACATGTTCACAATCAAATTTTGTACATCTACCAGGGGGCCAAGTGGGACAAAGGTGTTGAAGACAAAAAATGAAATTCACAAAAAACTTGGATTTCATTCATCTGGAGACAAGAGATTACAAAATTGGAGAAAAAGAAGAGATAATACCAGCCGGAGCTACAAAGAGAGAGTCCTAGACCCTATGGAAGAACGAGGCGACCCTCTGGGCGACCTCCAACACGGAGGCTTGGGCGGCTTCTCCCTCTCCATCGATGGGGCCTTCAAGCAGCGGGTCCAGTGGGAACTGAGGGTCCCGGCTTGTGTAGCATGTCAGCACGTATTCTGCGACGTTCTTCGTCAGGGATTGTACCTCAGTTTCCAGCTGGTCCGCGATGACATCGCCCATCTTGATGAGCTTGTTGCCTGCCGAACTCAACGCCTGCAACCCTTGGTCCAGCTCCGGATACGGATCATCCGGATGCACGAGACTAAAACCTATTGGCGTCAGCGCGTTGTTGGCTTTGCCCAGGAAGTCCCAAACTTGTTGGGACTCTGCAGCCCTTGAGCCTCTCATCTCCTCCAAGGATCTTCTGGTCGCCGCAAGCTCTGAATTCTCCCGGGCAAGGCGCTCAACCTCTTTGGCGTTCTGTTGAATCTTTTCAGCAACCTGACTTTCGAGTTAATTGAGATCCTCCTCCCGGAGGTGGATCTTGTTGCGGCGGTCAACCAGGTCCTTCTCCCGGCCCCGCACCTTCTTCTCCCTGGCAGCAATTTCATCCTCCCTCTTGTGGAGGTCTTGTCCTCGCTGCCAGACCTTCCTCTCCTCTTTCTCACAGCGCTCATCCAACTTCTTGGTGCGCTCCGCGAGACTCTTGTCACCCAGAGTTAGCCTCCTAGTAAGCTCCTCCTCCCTCTTCACGAGGTCATCCCGCAGCTCCAGGAGTTTTTGCTCTTCATCTTCGAGCATTTTCTCCCACTCCTCAAGAGCCTCCCGACGCTTGATGATACTGTCGTGGATGGCGTTCAGCTTCTCCCTGCGGTCATTCACTGCGTTATTAGCAGCTACGGCCTGTTCGTGGATGGCCTGAGACTGGTTGTCAAGGGTTCACACCATGATTTCCCTCTCGTCTAGTAGCTTACCCCAGTACTCCAACCGGACCTTCTCCTTCTTCACCCACTTCTTGTCGTCAACCAGCCTCGACTGTGCCAGGTTGGTCTCGAATTGGAGCCGGTTGCGCCACCTCCTAAGAGTTTGGCGCTCCTCCTTGAGGGCCTTGCTGTCGTGGTAAAAAGCCAGTTGGACCTGACAAAGACTGGAGCAGGCGTTGTCGATAGACAATGACAAGGGGATTGCCTCCGGGCCTGCCGGGTTCTTCTCCGCTGGCTCCAGCGGGTTCCCCGTGAAAAAAATTGGGTCCCACTCTACAAGAGCGGTCCCCTAAGCTTCCACAGCACTAGGGACGCCCTCCGAGATAGCCTCGGCCGCCGCCGAGGAAGGTCCTGCAACAGAAGTTTCG
Organism: Tuctoria greenei; assembly: GCA_036927565.1. Taxonomy (NCBI): domain Eukaryota; kingdom Viridiplantae; phylum Streptophyta; class Magnoliopsida; order Poales; family Poaceae; genus Tuctoria; species Tuctoria greenei. The sequence continues at coordinate 159,569,410 of JAYESD010000008.1, read as the reverse complement.
ACCTCTGGAGTTGGCTCCAAAGGTCCCGCCGCCAGGTCATCAACAACTAGTCCCTCAGGCGGGGGGCCGACAGCTTCATCTAGGCACCCTGGCTCAACCGCGAGCACCTCCGAGACCACCACCTCCGGGGCAAGCGTTGAATATTCGACCGGAGCTGAAGCCACTTCTAGCTCTGACGCTGGCGCCGCCTCCATCGACGGCTCAGGCACTGGCGCTTCGACCGTAATGGGCTCGGGCGCTGGTACTTCTGCAGCAACCGGCTCAGGTGCCGAAACTTCTTCGACAACTGGCTCAGGTGCTAAAACTTCTTCGACGACTGGCTCAGGCGCCAGAACTTCATCAACACCTGACTCTAACGCTAGAGCTTCGTCAAACACCGGCTCCACTGTCAGGGCTTCAAGAAAGTCCGGCTCTAGGGCCGGGACTTCATCTACCTCCGGCTCTGAGGTCGGAGTGTCCATCATCTCAGCATCCAAACCTGGAGCTTCAACCTCTGGAGTTGGTGCCGCTGGAACATCTTCGTTCCCGTGGTCCTCGCTACCACAGGAGCTTATGGGGATGAGTCGAGGTCCAAGACCACGACAGCCGACGCCGGAGCTTTCGCGGCCTTAGCCACCTCTTGGGGCGGTGCTAGGATTGGAGTCGGAGGCTCCGCCTGCACAGCTTCAGCTGCTGTTGCAGGAACCAGAGCTTCAGCCCCTTTCTTGGGCACCTTGTGGATGAAGGACGAAAAAATTTAAAGCACGGTTACAACAAAAAACCATCAACTGAGGTAAAAAATCAAAATTACCTTGGAAGTCTTCCGCTCTAGCTAGCGCGGAAACTCTTGCCCGGACGCTCGGTGCCGGACCCTGTCACCACTGGCGTGGTAGCTCCAGAAGGTTCCCCGAAGCTTCCTGCTACCGTCGGTGCCATCTTGGTTGAGGCCCCCTTGACCGAGAAGGACTTCCGTACCTAGAGCCCTCAGCTGGCCTTGGTACTGGAGCCACATGGCCGGAGCTAGCACCCCGGGGAGATGCTGATGCTGGAGTGGTTGCCGCTGTTGAAGACCTTCCCCTCCAGCGAGAAGGAGCCGCTGTGGAAGGGGCAGGTCTCACGGACCTCCCGTCAGAGTGCTTCAGCTTCCTTTTACAGCTCGAGGGCTCGGCCAACTCTTTGCCCTTGCCCACGACTTCAACTCTCTATCTCAGGGCGGAAGGGGGACCACCCTCAAAAGCTCCGGGGATCGCCAACCCGGTGGTCGAACGCCTCTCAATTTCATCGAGGTTGTCAAGCACCGGCATCTTCCGCCGGAGATCCCTGTTGAACTCCACCTCCATGTTCAGAGGAAGGAAAGCCACCATCGGAGTCAAGTCATCACCCTCGACGTCGATGCCGTGCTTTAACTTCTTGAGGTGAAACTCCAGAGCTGCGCCTTCCATGTTAGACATCAAACCAATCTCGATCCGGTCATCATCCATCACACTGTTGAAGGCCCAGGCAGGCCGGCTTCTAGCCCTCAGCAGGGCCCACCTGTTCGTCAAGAAGTTGCTGAAAACCATCTGCTGGGTCACCCCACCTTCAACACATTCCTGGATTCTATCCAGGATGGGCCTGTACTCCCTCGACAGCTCCGACACGTCACTCCAAGTGTCGGTGTCAACGGGAGGAAGGCCTTCAGGCAGCTTGAGCCCCTCGTGTCCCTCGACAGTGATGACCACCCAGTCTTTCTTCCAGTCATCCCACTTGCCGGATGGGAAGGACCTCAAGTAGTTGAGGAGAGAGTTTTGCCGCTTCACGAAGTAGTAGAAGGCAATGAACTCATCACTCTTCCCGTTCGGGTGGATAGTGAAGAAAATATGGAATAACTCCACGCAAGGGGGCACGCCCACGCACATATCGCAAAAGTGGACGAAAGTCACCACTAGCAAGATTGATTGGGGGCCCAAATGGTGGAGCTGCAGACCATAGAAATCAAGCAGCATTAGAAAGAAAGTGGAGAAAGGTGGGATCAAAACCGCCATGGCGTACCCAAGGAAGTACACCATATCTCTGGCTCGCTCCTTCTCGAAGGGAAGCTTGCCGCAGCGAATGTCGTTGTCGAAGGAGTCACTTGACCATCCCATGTAGGTCCAGACCCTAGAAAACTCCTTCTTGCTCCCGATGCGGCTCTTAGGAAGTCTCAACTTCACCGCGGCACAACGTGGCAAGAGAGGAAAAGCGAGCTAGAGTTTGGAGGATTTAAGTGCAAATTCGAATGAAGGAGTAAAGAATCCCCAAACGGTGCACGCTTTCCTTCTTAATTAAGCCCCTGCAACGCTTGGATGGAAACCACAAAGGAGCCGACGATACAATTTAAAAACATCACCGTGCCAATGACAAGGGGGCCCGGGGCCACCCAGACGATCAAGTCGAGGTCCTTACCCCGGGCGAACGGTTGTCATCATGAAAGGCGGGAAGCCCGAGGGTGGCGGCCTGACAGGGCGCGCGGAACCGATACGGTTCTCGTATCAAGAACCGTCGACCTTCAATTGTGTGAGATCCGCACGCTCAGATATCACCTGCCGCATCCTGGATGTGCCACGTGGTGTTTGTTTAACTGAGAACTACCGCCAATAGCACATCCAAAGACCCTTGAAGACACGGCTCAAAAACCGAAGGATGGACCCACCTCCGGCAGAACGACTTCATCCAAAAGGTCTCTCCCTGAGGTGGGTCCAGGGGGCCACTATCAGTACCCTATGTACCGTATACCCCTTGGGATTACAAAAAGACCAAAGGAACTTCACCTGTCTGTATTGAAGATCTGTGAAGGCCCCACGTGTCACACGGGACCGGACCAACCTCCCATCTATGGTTCGTCCCGGTGCTGCCATGTGTATGCTGCAACCGGACCTACATCCCACACATGGGATAGCTCCGGGCAAAACACCAGTGCAGCACCCCCGGATCTAACCCCCGACAGAGGGAAGCTCCGGTACCGACACGTGTACATCTACACCGGACCTACTCGTCCAAGACGGAAAGCTCCGAAGCTGCCACGTGTCCAACCGCCGGACCTTCAGCCTCAACAGTCAGACTGGTGGACCCCCAACAGCTCGAACCTTCAAGGGGCAATCAAAGACTTCAAGAACTGATTAAGCATCATTAATACCATATTAATGACGCATGATCAGAAGGCCCTTAATACCAGTAACAGCACTGTCAAGGTCAATTACCATGCTATTAAGGGTAATTAACCTCATTAATTGTGTATTAAGCATCAGTAACCGCCAGGGCCCCATGTCGGTCCAGGCTAACAGTGTAACGACCAGTCCTTGTACTATAAAAGGACTGATCGATGATACACATGGGGCTCTCTTCTCTGGCCTCTCACTCACTGGAATCTCTCGACTCTTAGAAGCTCAATACAACAACAACACACCCCGTGGAGTAGGGTATTATGCTCAGGCGGCCCGAACCACGTAAATCCTTGTGTCTATTTGCCATCGTGTTCTGAACTCTGCGCGCCCAATACCGAACTACAAACTCTATGGGCTACCAACAGTAGTACTAGGAGAATTGCCGGAACAACACTCCGACAGGCTGGATATTACCCTCGATTTATTAAGGATTTCTCCAAAATAGGGAAGCCCATAACTGAATTGTTAATGAAGGGAAAGGCATTTCAATGGGCTCAAGCTTGCCAAGAGAGCTTTGAGGAGTTGAAGAAGAGGTTGACAACCGCATCGGTGCTAGCATTGCTAGATGTGAGCAAGAGCTTTGATGTCTATTGTGATGCATCAAGACAAGGGCTTGGATGTACGCTCATGCAAGAAGGCCAAGTGGTAGCTTATGCACTCGAGGCAATCGAAGAAACATGAGCAGAATTATCCTACACATGATCTCGAACTTGCAGCCGTAGTGCATGCCTTGAAGATTTGGAGACATTACATTCTTGGTCATAGGTGTGAAATTTACACAGATCACAGTAGTCTTAAGTACATTTTCACACAAACATATCTGAATTTGAGGCAACGGAGATGGTTGGAGCTCATCAAGGATTGTGATGTGGGAATCAACTATCATCTATGGAAGGCTAATGTAGTGGCCGACGCCTTGAGTAGGAAAGGAGCAAGCCACCAACTCACTATTCAGAAGTTGTCATTTGAGTTATGTAAGGAGTTTGAACGGTTGCATATTAGATTTATAGATGAGATGGGAGTAATGGAGTTATATCCGACTCTAGAACAAGAAATTCGAGAAGTCAAGCAAAATATGAGAAAATTAATGAAAGGACTCAAGAAAGGAGAGAATTCGGACTTGATGAGGATGACCATGGTACCTTATAGCTTGGAAAGAGGATTGTTGTGCCTAATGTGAAGCATATTCATGAGATGATATTAAAGGAGGCACGTGACTCGCCTTACTCCATCCATCCCGGTTGTACAAAGATGTACAAGGATTTGAAAACATGCTATTGGTGGGATGGCATGAAAAGGGACATAGATGAAAATGTTGCATTATGTGACACGTGTCAACGAGTGAAGGCTAAACATGAAGGACCAGCAGGATTATTACAGCCATTGAAGATACCAGAATGGAAGTGGGAAGAAGTTGGTATGGACTTCATAGTTGGTTTACCACGCACCTCACTGGGATATGACTCAATATGGGTTATTGTGGATCGGTTGACCAAATCTGCGCAATTTATCCCTGTCAAGACTACCTATAGAGGAGCAAATTTGGCAGAATTGTATATTGGAAGAATAGTGTGTTTACACGGAGTACCAAAGAAAATAGTATCCCATAGAGGTTCTCAATTTACATCAAGGTTCTGGCAAAAGCTGCACGAGTGTATGAGAACCCAATTGAATTTCAGTTCTGCATATCACCCTCAAACGGATGGACAAACCGAGAGAACAAATCAGATATTGGAAGACATGCTAAGAGCTTGTGCGCTAAAATATGGAGGAAGTTGGGACAAAAGTTTGCCATATGCTAAATTCTCCTACAACAACAGTTATCAAACAAGTTTAAAAATGTCATCGTTGTTGACGTTTCTTACGTCACTGATCATCTCTAGAAAGAGATGAGGTCCGCAAGCGAACTTAAATTATTGTGCAGCATTTCACCCAAGAGTCTTCCCAAGGGTATCGTATTTATGCCAAAGGAAGGCAATGGAGTAATGTGGACACTACTCTTACGATCAGCTATGGGATGCTAATCGATTATTAATACAGGGGTAAGTTGATAATACGGGTACTATGACACACACCTAAGCAATCTATTCTAAAGGGTAAATGTGTCCTGATGGAGATTAAACTAAGAGTTGGGAGAGTTGCTCCTAGAATGCTTCTAATATACATATAAATAGCCTAGTTTAGATACTAATGAGCATGTCATTGGTGAATCCTTATGTTAAGTTGTTCAACATATCGATCACGGGTTTACCCCTAGCAATACTAGGATGACTCCTACGAAGATCCTGTGGCATAGCCGAACGTGGAGGATTACAAAGGACGGATAGAGTTGTCACCACCTACTGCCTACCTCTTCAATCTGTGGGTCTACGAGACATCCAACGCTACTTACTATCCTAGCACCATGCTAGCATACTATGTAAATACCTTAAGAATCATGACATCCTAAGGCAGTGACTGACCTAACATCGTTGAACAAATGATTAGACATAGCATAAATTATTCATATCAACATGATCATATCATAGCTAATTAGACTATAGTGGGGTCTATAGTGTTTATAATGATGGAATAGGAATGCTATAGCATAATTATAAAGGTTACTCCTACCACACACATGTAATCCACAATCAAACAAGAAACGTTTCATCTAAGTATATGAATAAAAGAAGACTAAAGAAAATATCTTTATTATGCTAAAGTCACAAATATAAGAAAAGATACATGAGCCATACCTTTCCCAACATGGACTTGGGACTAGAGGCTCTCCACTCTATAGCCTAACTCCACTAAGAACTAAGAGAACTAGTGTATCCAATAGAATGATGCTCAAGGGTCGGTTCCAGCCACCAAAAGTTAGCGACTCAGACACCACTGACTTCTTCAAGCCAGGAGGAGCCAACACGTGGAAGTTGATTGAGTTTAGTGCCAGAAGTACTTTTGTCGAACCACCACTTTGGCCAAAAAGAAAAGCGGACCAATTCCAATGTGCTTTCTTGGGATGACTTCCAGGTGGGTCCCATTGACTGTTATAGGGTGTACACCATTGGATGGCCTCGGATACCTCTGTTTGTTGGCCATTTCATCCATGTGGTGCCACGTGTCGATGCTTGATTGGCTAGGATGGTATTTTATAGGATTGCTCCCTGCCCTTTACCTCAATTCCTGCATTAAATGTGTGCATACATAAATTCTCCAAGGACAAGTGGAAATAGATTAAATAGAAAGGTGATGTGTGCAAGAAATAATAATTCCTTCACATATTTGAGTTATATTGACGGGTGAAATTGGTATATAACAGCCATCAACAAACTCCCCCAAGCTTATCCTTTGCTCGTCCCGTGCAAAGTTTTGACTTTAGGTTGATGATCAGGAGTTGCTACAATGTTCTATTTTTCAAAAGTACCATGTACACAAGAAAATACTCTACCTAGTATTGCCAAAATTGGCATGGTATTTCACCCATATTATGTCATTATGGGGCTTATGCCATCTCCCATTCATGGGTGGTTGAAAGATAGAATAACAAAATGGAGCACACATATCCTAGAAATTAAGTTATACTCAAATTCCGGAGAGTTCAATTTAGATTTTAAGTATCTCAATTTTATTCTTTCAGTATCTCCTTTATGTGTAGTTGAAATACTTCCTCACCATGGTATTGTGCCTAAATTCATCCTACCTCTACATAAGGCTTGTATGTGGAGCTTGGCAGGGAATATAGTTGGCATATTTGCAACACATAATATTGCTAAGTCAAAAGAGCAAGCCTTAGGAGAAATCAATTCAAAACAATTTGATTCAAGACTTGTGCATGTGTGATGGAATGGAGGTGGATTTGGATATTTGAGATGACTCCTTTTTGAGTGGACTCTCTTATTTTGCAGGGATGAAACATGACTGCTTTTATTTCTTTCTTTCTTCTTTATTTTTTCTCTCATGCTTATGATGTAGCCATGTCTTCTACTCCCTTTTTATGCAATAAACTTGGAGAGAGTACTAAGCATGAAGGGTATGGAGTTTCTATTTTTTAGTGGTATGGTGGAATTTTTCTTACTTCTAGTGTAGAAGTATAGCATGTGCAAGTGAAGTTTTGAATTCAAAAAGTAATGAATGAAATATCACATAGGTCTATACTAGTTTGACAAAGCTCAATGTGAAGGCAAGTAGCATATGCATAAGGTCTATCAATGTAATGTATCATATAACATTGGTAGGTATTTCCAATTAAATGAGAGTAACTCAAATCCTTTTAGAATTTCTCCTAAAATCTAAGTTTTACATTCAAACAAGAATAGCAGCCCTATCACTATATCATATCTCATAACAACTTAGAATTGGATTAAGCTTTTGCTACCCATAATTTCTAAATAAGGGCAAAAGTAATTCTAGCCAATGAAAGCAATATTTTGGAGATTAGTAAGTTGTAAACTAGGGACATAGGAAAATTAAAATAGAGCAACTATTCATCATTTCATCTATGTGAATTCCAAACCGTTCTTACTGCACATCTTTTATTTTATTAACCTAACCTATACTACATTATTATTAATCCTTTTTTAAGTGCACATGTGGTGGAAAGAAATAAATGAAATAATGTGATGCAAATGGGAAGTGATACAAGTTACCTCAAGTGGGGGTCCTCCCCCAAGCTTTTTCTTGTTAAAGGTCCGCACTAGGGCCTAAAACCCGAACGACGGATGTGGGCCATGAGGTTATCCTAACCTTGTTGCAGCATGGCTTTGACATTGGAGGGTTGAGTGTCAATGTTGGGTTGCCTTCTATGGGTTCCACGAGTGTGGTCGAGGAGAGTGTTGTCGGTGTCCGTCATCCACACCTCAAGGATCCAATAGGTTGGATGTACTTGGTTATTCCATGTCTAAGGTAATGATAACCCTTAGATACAAATGAATGACGTGCACTCAAAATGGTTGAGTGTGTTCCATCATTCTTTGGCCGAGGTGTATCATACCTTCTTGCCATAAAGAAATAACTTGTACCTCTCATGCATTGGGTGTGATCTGTCATTCCATGACTAAGGTAATGATACCCTTTAGCCACAAAGGAGTGACATGTACCCAACACGTGTTGATTATGATCCGTTATTCCTTGGCTAAGGTACAACATACCTATAACCACAAAGGGATGACGTGCACTCAACAAGGGTTGAGTGTGACCCGTTGTTCCTTGGCTAAGGTATAAAATACCATCTAGCGACATAGGGACAACTTGCACCCAATATACATTGGATGTGATCTTGTCATTCCTTGGTTAAGGTACATCACACCTCTTAGCCACAAGGGAATAACTTGCACCCAATGAATGTGGCAATTCCCTTGAGCTTGAATGAGTGCTTAGAATAGTTGAGAGCATAATGTGCGCTCATATATTTGTAGCAGCTCATTAGTTTCTCACGGAGGGTTTCCTATCAAATCCCCAGCCTCGTATAGTTATAGTTGACCTTTGGGCTGAATTTCTGATAGATAGCAACCATCCTAATTTACTCCTTTGCCAAGAGATATTAAAATGGAATCCTCTTAGTGTTTCCAACAATCAGATCTTTGAATGCCTGCATAGTTATTTTACTCCAACAAACTTCCTGTAACACCCTAAATTTTCGCATCCTGCATTGCATACATGATCATGCATTAAACATTAGAGGGATAAAAGAATAAAAGAAAAGATAAAACATACATATATGTATGTAGCAAAAGAAGAAATTAAAAAAATAATAGTAATAGATAAAAACATATATATATATATAAAATAATGAATAAATAAATGAATAAGATAAATAAAATAAATAAAATATAAATAGTAAAATATATAATAATAATAATATAAAAAGAATAAAAAAATAATATATATATATATATATAATAATAATAATAATAATAATAATAAATAATATAAAAAAAGAAAAAAAAAACCGCCGGCCAGGCCGCCGACCGGCCCAGCCGGCAACGCCCGCCAGCCGCCCTCCCACGCTGCGGCCGCCCCGGGGGCCCCACCCTGCCGCCGCCTGCCCCGGGCCCCGCTCCGCGGCCTCCCGCCCGACGCCTGATGCGACAGGCACGCGCCCGAGGCGCTGACGCCCCGCCTCCCGCCCCGCGCCCCGAGGGCCGACCGCGCCTGGCCCGCGCGCTGCGCCCCCCAGCGCGCCGATTCCCGCCGGGCCCCGCCGAAACACGCCGCCTCCCTGGCCTCCCGCTCCCGCGTCGCCGTGGGCCCCACCGCGCCGCTTCCCGTGCTCGCAGCGTTGACTGCGCCCTCCCTCGCACAGCGCCCTGCCCCGCCGGCCCCACCCCGCTCGCACGCGCCAGCCAGGCCGACCACGACGCCCGCCGCTTGCCCCATCGCAGCGCGCCCTGCGCTGGGCCCCACACGCGCTTTGGCCCACGCGCGACGCCCCGTACCGCAGCGCCGGCCCTAGCGCCCTAGCAGGTGGCTATAAAAAGCTACGTAGCCTTCGTAGGGTTCCACCAACGCAGAAAAATACAGCCGCCAGAAAGCGCCGCCGGTACAAAGGGAAAGGAAAAGCACCAGAACCGCCGCCAGGGAAGAAAAGAGAGGGAAAAAAAAGAGAGGAAGAGGAAGAAAAAAAGGAGGAGGGTGCCACCGTCCACCGGAGATCGTCGCTGTCGTCGTGCCGCCGAGGGACTGCTGCGCCATCCACTTCGTCTATGCGTCGCATTCGTTCCGCGACCGTCAAGCCGTCAGATCTACGGTAGGATTCGTTCCCGATGCGAATTTTGGCGACGCATTAGATCTAATAGACATAAATTGATTTTAGTTGCACCATAATTTTATTTTCAGCAGCATTAATCCACGTTAAAATCCCCGTAAACTCATATGAACACGTATGAACTAGTTGCATCTAATTAATGAACAACCCTAGTTAATTAATTAATTGGTCCTTGCATGCATGCATATCATCGCATGTTGATTAATGGGTGTGCATCATGTTGAATTGTATGTATTTTCTTGTATGTGTGATCACAAGTAGAGGGAAGTGCTCAAGAGGTCATGTACGAGGATTTCCAGAATCAAGATTTCGAAGCGCTTGAACAACCCCATCCGCCGGAGCAAGGCAAGTGTCCTTGAAGCATATTGATCCTGTTTTAAAATAAATGTTTTGTTTGCGAACTTGCATGCTGTGTCAATTTGATGGAAATCCTATGATAGGAAGTTTACTAGATTTGTTTGACCACCCTTGTCACCTGGAAATTATGGTATAGAGTCGGGAAGGGTTTTTACCTCTTTGCTTCGCTTAATTAATTGGGACGGAAAAACCAACACTACACATTTAATTATGTATTAATGATATTCTGGTTAATGTGAACTGGTCAATACGATGGGTGATCTAAGCAAGCCTGGTATGTGGATGGGTTGGATGTTATGGTGGTTTGCTAGCTTTAGATCTAAGGACCGGTTCATGCGAGAATAAGCCAGGACTACAGTGCCACCACGAGGCCAAGTTATGGGTGCGGCGTAGCTGATTAATTAGGGCTTTGCTAGTGCTGTTTGGACCATTGTGTATGCTCGGGGAAGGGGTAGTCGGATTGGGTTTGTTGATGATTGGTGGGACTACCCTGGGATCCGAATGGCTCAAGAGGGGGCCCTTGGTTGAAGATGTGCTCAGTTGGAGGCATCGCCTCCGGTGAAACCTCAGTGGGGTCTGAATAGGCTAGTAATCCCTTTGTAAAGGCTATTTTGTGATCTCTTGGCCACACACCAACGGAAGTGTGTAATATGACTAACGGGTCATGGGCATAAGGGAGATTCTTAGTCGCCGAAAGGTGATGAAATCACAAACACGTGGGTAAAGAGGTACAAACTCTGCAGAGTAATTAAAACTATCATGATAGCCGTGCTCCCGGTTATGAGCACCTGGACAACTTCCATGATTAGAGTTGGAAATTGGGTTTTTGGGATGGTTATGGTTTGGTAATGGTTATGGTTATGGTTTGGTTATGGTTATGGTTTGGTAATGATTATGGTTTATGGATTATGATCATGGATATGAATTTGAGTTATGGTAATTGGACATGGATAATGGTGATATTGACAATAATTGGATATGGTTTATATTTTGTTCATATGATGATTATGATGCGATTGTTTCACATAGACATAGTATAATGCTTTTCAAATGTTTTACTGTACTTTTCAGCACTTAGCCATTATTACATTCGTCATTTGAATCAGCCACATGTCATACTTTCCACACTTGCTGAGTACGACATGTACTCACTCTTGCAATCCCCCCAACAGTTGCAGGACAGGATTATGAGTTTAATGGCGATAATGCGGAGTTCTAGGCCGTGTCTACCGTCAGCTTGCCTGTGGTGTTGCATGGAGCTGCGCTATCCCTTTTGCTTAGTTTGCTTAGTTGGTTAATTAGTCTATTTCCGCTGCATTAGTTGAACTTATAATTAATATTTATTAAAGCTTGTATTCGAGGATATAATGAATTATGAAATGAGAGCACTTATTTAATAATTTGAGTTGTGGTAATTATCTGTTTATCATTTGTGAATCACTCGTGTATGTGTGTTGAACATCCTGGGCACACATATGCGTTAGCTTGGTTCATTTTCGGAACCGGGCGTCACACTTCCTCTTTATGATATAGAGTGATGTTTAGCTCCCGATACTTGTGCAAATGAATTTCGGGTTCAGTAACCGAATCTTCACTTGTACGTAGAGGGAAGAACAAGACCAAAGATGCATTGGGTCCAATTTCAAGTGTATCCATGAACAATGTGTGATTCATCTATAGGAGTGGTGCTTTATGGATAAATAAATTTGCACATTTTCTAAAGCTCCTACTCATAACAATGCAAGTGATAGAAATACACTATATGGATCCCTTCATTTTACAAAATTTCTAACCATCGTAGCTTTTTACACAAGAGCAAATTTTTATCATTTAGGTCATGGCAAACAAGATTCTCAATTTTATCCTGCTAAACATTTTTAATTTTCTTTCCTATGAATTTGAAATTTAGTGATCTATGCATGAATGAGATTCAAATAAAAATTATGGACATCAATATTCCTAGGTTGCTACAGGCAAATTCAACCATTAAGTCATTCCATAAGCATTTCCTAGGCAGAAAATGTCAAAGTCAATTTTAGCAATGATTATGAAATTCTAGGTCTTGTTTAAATTTATTCCTATGTAAGGTGACATTCCTTTTTGAAGAATCAAAAAGAGTAATGCCAGCACTTACTCTCGTGAGGATGCATATGAATTGAATAATGCGAAAGTGTAAACCTTCTTTACTAATGTAAACAGAAATCATTCAATCCTAATGCAATTCAAACGATGGAAAATTTTAAACTTGTACCCTATGAAGAGCAGTCTGGGTTGAAGGTCGTTGTGTGAGAAAATCACGACCATGGATTGTGGTGTAGGCTTCATGTTCAATGCCTCCTGCCAAGTTGAGGTTGAAGTTGAATGAGTTTCACCTCGTTCCTCCATTGGACCACCATCTTGAGCTTTCCTCCATCATGAACTTGATGGAGGGATATGCGCTTGATGTGGCCTTCCAACCTCTTTACAAAATTTTTTCTTAGCTACACTAAAATCAAGAACAAACAAAACAACTCGAAAAATGGGTTACGTTAGTTGAAAACCATGTTGTACCCTTTGTCAAATTGTTTTGTCCAACATGAAACAACTTGCAAATGCAATGAATATTAGGAGAAATTTTTTTTGGTTTGAATTAGGAGCATGAATTCAAGTGGTTATGCCCAACGTTCATATCCAAATAAATTTATTTTCTAATTCAAAATTTTAATTTTATCATGGTTGGAAATTTTACTTTCCAACATGCAAGTGTGAAATTGAAACATGCTCGATGAAAATGCAAAGGTTGATGGGAATTTCAAATATGCAATTGAGAAAGCAAATATGAGATAACTACCAATTAACCTATTGGCAAGGACTCACCAAAATATTTGATGTCCGATGAGTCGGACTTACCTCCGTCCTGTTTAATGTGATGATTTGTTGTCCAATCACAGAGTTGAAGATGTGGACAACCTCTCTAGATTGACATGCCAAATATCCTTTGGTATGTTAGTTGGACTTGTGGGCCACGTGGTGGCCCTAGCCTCTCCGTCATCTTGATTAAGACTTGTTGATGTAGTGATGGCTTTTCCCTCTTGAAGATATTCTCTTATGAGCATGGTGAGGCTTGTCCTTCTTTTGTTTTGGGGGGGGGGGCACTTCGACCTTCTTGATATTCCTTTGAGTTAACCCATACATTGATCATGGATCAAAAGCTTCCTTGGGCATGATGACATGTGGATTCCACAATCAAACAAGAAATGTTTCATCCACAATGTCACTTGCCCTAGGTTGCATGGGCTTGGTCGAAGGGTAGGAATCCCAACAAGTGATTGTGGGATATCTTGTATCTTGAATGCTCTTTATGTTTCTTGTCCCTGGCCAAGATCTTCATGTTGTCTTGCTTTCTTGCTTGGCCATGAACAAAATACTTCATGGTAGGCCAGTTGGACCTAAATCCATTGAAATTCCATAGCCTCCTTGATTATAAGGTTGGTTTTGACTCCACCCTTAACCTCCGTATGGATACAACCATTGGAGTTGTTGTTTGGAAATGATCCTCATGGGTCATTGGGAAAATTTTCCAAGTGTTCCATGTTGACATGGATTTTCACAATTCATATGAATATTCATGGCTTGGATCATCCGAACACTTCTCCATTGGCTTGACCTTCATGATACCTCAATGGGAGATGTTGTTCCATAGCTAGCATGTCCACCTTGTTAAGTGGTGTGCATGACAAGCTAAAAGGAACTAGATAATTCTTCAATCCACCCCTTGAGTAGAGACCATATTCTCATCCATGATGAATGATAATAGGGCTCCTTCAGCTCCAGCACGAATGTGGTCATGGATTGGTGGAGTCAATCCATGACATGAGTGCTAGATGAAGAGCCAACTATCCACCCCATGGTGGAGGAAAACCAAGAAGAACTCTTGGAGCCTCCCCTAAGCTTGGGAATGGATGACTTGGGCTCCTACAAGAAGCTAATATCTTCCGCTAAAGCAATTGTGTTGCCTAGCAGACATTTATTGAGGTACGCCTTCAATCATCTTGCAGTTGAGCACTAGCATCCTCTTTGGCCATCCCATAAAATGGTTTAGCCAACACTACCCTATTTTCACCATAAAAAGGAGAAAAACAAACAAGGGTAATCCTGTCTAATAACTACTAGAACCTATACCTTAATCACAAGTGATAGCTCTCATTCGCTTCCTTTGCCTTCCCCGGCAATGGCTCCACAAATGCTTGTTGATGTTTCTTACATCACAGATCATCTCTCGAAAGAGATGAGGTGTGCAAGCGCACGGAAACTATCGTGTAGCATTTCACCCAGGAGTATTTCGAAGGATATCATATGTATCCCAAGGGAAGACAATGGAGTAAAGTAGGCACTACTCTTATGATCAAGATATGGCATACTAATCGATTTTTAAGACAGGGGTAAGTTGATAATACGGGTAGTATGACACACACCTAAGCAATCTATTCTAAATGGTAAATGGGTCCTAATGGAGATTAGACTAAGAGTTGGAGAGTTGCTCCTACAATGCTTCTAATATACATATACATAGCCTAGGTTAGATACTAATGAGCATGTCAATGGTGAATCCTTATGTTGAGTTGTTCAACATATTGGGCATGGGTTTACGCCTAGCAATACTAAGACGACTCTCGCCAAGACCCTATTGAATAGCCGAACGTGGAGGATTACAAAGGACAGATAGGGATGTCACCACGTATTGCTTACCTCTTCAATCTGTGGGTCTACGAGACATCCAACACTACATACTATCCTAGCACCATGTTAGCATACTAAGTAAATACCTTAAGAATCATGACATCCTAAGGCATTGACTAACCTCAAATCCAATGTTGAAACATAGTATAAATTTTTCATATCAACATGATCATATCATAACTGATTAGACTATAGTGGGGGTTTGTAGTGTTTATGATGATGGAATAGGAGTGGTATAGCATAATCATAAAGGTTACTCCTACCGCATACATGGAATCCACAATTAAACAAGAAGCGCTTCATCCAAGTATATAAGTAAAAGAAGACTAAAGATAAATATCTTTATTATGCAAAAAGTCACAAACATAAGAAATGATACATGAGCCATACCCAACTTGGACTTGGGACTAGAGGCTCTCTTCTCTATAACCTAACTCCACTATGGACTAAGAGAACTAGTGTATATGATAGAATGATGCTCAAGTGGTGTGTCTTGAAGTGAGGGGTGAGGTGTCCTATTTATAGGTGGAGAATGGTCAATTCCCGCCACCAAAATTTAGCAACTCAGTCACCATTGACTTCTTCAGGCCAGCAAGAGCCAACAAGTGGAGGTTGATCGAGTTTGGCGCCAGAAGCACTTTGAACGAACCACCACTTCGACCGAATAGAAAAGTGGACCAATTCCACTGTGCTTTCTTGGGGTGACTTCTTGATGGGTCCCATTGACTGTTATAGAGTGTACACCGTTGGATGGCCTCGGATACCTCTATTAGTGGGCCATTTGATCCATGTAGTGCCACGTGTTGACGCTTCATTGACTGGAATGGTATTTTATAAGATTGCTCCCTCCCTTTTACCTCAACTCCCACATAGAATGTCTGCATACACAAATTCTCCATGGACAAGTGGAAATAGATTAAATAGAAAGGTGATGTGTGCAAGAAATGATATTTTCTTCACATGATTGAGTTATATTGACGGGTGAAAATGCTATATAACAGCCGTCGACAACCATATGAAGCATTGTATGGGAGAAGCTGCAGAACACCCTTATCTTGCAATGAGATAGGAGAAACTCAAGTATTTGGACCTGATGTAATACAGGATGCCGAAAAGCTAGTTTAGTCAATCCGTGAGAATTTGAGGGCTGCTACGTCAAGACAAAAAAAGCTATGCGGATAATAGGCGAAGAAAAATAGCCTTTGAAGTGGGAGACTTTGAATATCTCAATGTGTCACCCATGCAGGGTCATAAGCGGTTTAACGTCAAAAGCAAGTTGGCACCTCGCTACATTGGACCATTCAAGATTTTGGACAAACGTGGAGAAGCGGCATATAAGTTGGAGATGCCAACACATCTTTCTGATGTTCATGATGTGTTTCACGTTTCTCAGCTCAAGAAATGCTTAAGAGTGCCGGAAGAACAGGTACCAATGGAAGAATTGGATCTTGAGGCAGATTTTACTTATGCCGAGCAACCGGTCAAAATTTTTGAAACAAAGGAGAGAGTCATAAGGAACAAGGTGATTCGATGGTGCAAAGTACAATGGAAGCATCATACTAAATCTGAAGCAACTTGGGAGCTGGAAGATGACCTCAAGAGAGAATTTCCCTATCATTTTCCTTCTACATCGAATCTCAAGGGCGAGATTCAGTTTAACGGGGGTATGTTTGTAACACTCTCATTTTCATTCATTATGCATTGCATACATTCTTATACATGTTTAACATTAAGAAAAACACAGGGGAATAAGTTTCAAATGAATTAGAATCAACCCTCATTTTCATTCATCATGCATTGCATAGATTCTTATACATGTTTAACATTAAGAAAAACAAAAAGGAATAAGTTTCAAATGAATTAGAATCAAAACAGCCATTAAAACATGTATCACTGCGGACCCTTCTAGATTGGACCCCGGACTAGTCCATTAAGCCACCGTTGTCCCCCCGATGTTTCTGCTATTTGCTACAGATTAATTCGAACTCGTTTTTCATGTCCTCCGTACTAGTCTGTTAATTCTCGTGGACTAATCCAGTTTTGGTTATGTTCCTGTCTGGACTTGTCCATTGCCCTATATGGACAGGTCCGATGATCTATGTTGAAAACTCCAAAAACTTGGTCTCGATTTGATTCTAGACATGCCCTAGACTTTTCCGACCTAGCACAAGACTTGTCCGATCAACTCTCTTTTTCGAGACAGACTTGTCTGGCTTGACACCGAACTTCTCTATTAAATCTTCTAGAACTCCCAACGGACTTGTCCGGCCTCCTAGGGACTAGTCCGGTCTTGAGGGTTTCGACTCGGATTCTATTTTTCCTCTATGATGAGTTATTGGGTAATTGCCTTAATTCGGCCCAAGAATGTCGTGCTCCACCCCTAGGGAGCCCAAGAGGGACTCTACCATGGCCTCCACTTGTTTCCACCGCCTTATACTTGGGTTCTACCGTAACCCTACCACCTCTCCTCCAATATAAAGACCCTACCGTCCAACCTTCACCCTTTTGCCCACGATAGCAACCCTTAGTCTTGTCATGTTCTATTCCGCCGCTCTTCGTAAAGGAAGGAGTCCTCACAGCCAGGAGAGAACGGAGAGAAGGAGGAAGGAGGATCAATGGAGATCATTGTCGCTGTTGCGATCTTCTTCGACAATTCTTTGAAGACAACTTTCTCCTTCGTCAATTCTCTGTCTCCATCGATCTAGACGTCAAGATCTCGAGTTTCGTCGAATACTCAGCCCTTGAACCCTAGGATTCAAGGTAAATACTTTAGATCCATCTTTCCTACATCAATTATGGTTCTATATTAACTCAAATTATACTCTAGTTGGAAATTCACCAAAATCCAAGCAATAGCGGACTTGTCTGGTCCTGCGCGGACAAGTCCGTTCAACTTTCTGATCAAGAGTGGACATGTCCGGCCCATGGTGCGGACTAGTGCGGTCTCCCAAATCTGGAAATTTCTATAACTTCTTTAATATTCTCCAAAAGGACTTAAAACTTGTTCTAACATGTAGACATGATTGTAATTAGATAGTAAGTAATAATGCCAACCTAATAACATGCATTATTACATAATTGCACTTTTCATGCATATCATGGATATTGAGTAATATATGAGCATTTAACGATTGTAATGTTTGTTTTGTATGATTGTTGCGCGGAATAGAAGGAACCGCTCTAGAGGGTGCTTTTGAGGACCTCCAGCACCAGAACTTTGGAGCTTTTGATCCTAACAAGTCTCAAGAACAAGTCAAGTGTCCTTGATCATTGTGATCCTGTTTCTAAATGTTTTGTTTGCAAGACTACATGCTTGTGTCAAATTGATGGGAAACCCATGATAGGTGTTTACTAGTCTTGTTTGACCATCCTTGTCGCTTGGAATATATTGTAGAGAGTCGGGAAGGGTATTTTACCTTTTTTCTTCGCTCTAATATGAAAAAACAGCCGAATGGTTTACTTATGAATTAATGCACTTATGGATAATGTGAATTGATGAATATAGTTAATTGGTAACATGGGATTGGGAGATCTAAGCAAGAATGGTTTGCGGATTTGGGTTGGAAGATATGGTGGTTTCGTTTGCTTTAGATCTAAGGACCAGTTCGTGGAGCGACAACCTAGGTTTTATAGTGCCACCAAAGGGCCAAGTATGGGTGCGGCTTAGCCAATTAACTAGGTGTATTGCCAACATTGTTCGGATCATTTGGGAGAGCAAGGAATGGGAGTCGGTTGGGTTTGCAATAGTGGCAGGACTGCCCCGTGATTCGAACGGAACAAGAGGGGGCCCTGGTTGGATGTGCTCAGTTGGAGGCATCACCGGCGGTGAAACCTTAGTGGATCTAAATATGCTGGTAGTCCCTTTGTAAAGGCTATTTTGTGATCTCTTGGCCACACGCCGTTGGAAGTGTGTAATGGGACCGACGGGTCAAGGGCTTGATGGAGGTTCCTTTGTCAATGAAAGGGGATGAGACACTATGGTTTTGTTGTCTTCTTATGTATGGTTTTGATGTATTCATATATCGAGCACACTATCATAGGTTATCACAAACTTGTAGGTAAAGTGGTAAAACCTCTGCAGAGTATTTAAAACTATCATGGTAGTCGTGCTCCCGGTTATGAGCGACCTGGACCCTCAAATGATTAGACTTGGAATTTAGATTTGGTTATGGTTTGATTAAGGTTATGGTTTGGTTATGGGTTGGGTTGTAATAAATGGACATGGTTGATGATGATGGTAAGAATCTGGTATATGGATGGATAATTATTGGTGGATGTGATATAATGGTAAATGATGGTGTTGGACTCATAATTGATAATTATTTGGGATATGATGGGATTAATTCACATAGACATTGTAGGATGCTTTTTACATGTTTTAAATGTACTTTTCTACAGATAGCCATTTATTATCATTCTTTGTTTTTAGCTACATGTCATTATTTTCCCAAACTTGCTGAGTACGACATGTGCCCACCCTTGCAATTCCCCCACCAACAGTTTCTGGTGATGTTTGGGAGTACCATGAGGATAATGCGGTTTTCTAGGTTGTGTGCTGTAATCGACTTGCATGTAGTTATGCTTGGGGTCGTGCTATCCCCTCTATTTAGTTTGCATAGTTTAGATTATTTTCTGCTGCAGTATTAGTAGTAATGATCATTAGAGTTTGTAATTTGAGGGTTATTTGAAAATTGTAATAAACGTACTTATTTACTATTTTAGCAGTGGTATTATTCTGTATATCGTTTGTGGTTTTGTCGTGTATGTGTAATCAAAATCCTGGGCACACATATGCGTTCACTTGGTTCAATTTTTGGAACCGGGTGTCACAATTTGAATATATTGAGAATGAACGAGAATTAATTGATGAGGATTATTTAGTGCAAGGACATACCCTTAAGTATGATCAAGATGGCTCTTTGATATTTTGTTATCCCGACTTTGTCTGTGAAATTCAGTTACATAACTCGAATTATCATTTGTACAAATATCAGAGGCTAACCATTGATCTTCCCACCGAGGAAGCCTGAAGAAGTAATGTCTCTAGAAGGGTAAATAAAAGTTGTGAAAGGAGAGGGGCCATGCCTTCGACAACCTCCACGGTTTATGAGTACGAAGAGGAAGAGGACCCAACGGGTGATGCACCCGGATGGAATCAACCTCCATCGTATGAGACCGAAGGTCCATCTTGGCATGGATGTCCATGTTCCACATGGGAGCCACTCCTATCCACTTCAAGCTCTAGCACCTTGCCTCCAATGTCCATGAGAGGATGTTGTTCCTTTTCGGCTAGAAGTCATCATGACTATAGCCAAGGAATGACGGACCCCACTAGACGTATGGGATATCTTGAAGTGAGGACGGGAGACATCTAGAACACTATCCAAGTGCATGTCCAAGGTACCCAAGATTGGCAACAACACATGGACACCAAGTTCAGCACTATCAACTCCACGCCACAACCACAACAAGCCGATCTCGCGGCATACATCCGTCATCAAGGGTTCAACGCTTATCATAAAGTTGATTCAAGAACAAGCTTGGGGGAGGACCCCCACTTGAGGTAAATTGTATCAAAAACCTTAAATATTTATTTTCCATTCCCCAACCATCCACCTTCCATATAAAAAACTTAAAATAAGTGGAGTAGAACTGCTTCCAAATAAAATAAAAGATTTGTTGTAAGAATGATTTGGAATTCACATAGAGGAGGCTATTCAGCCCTTGCCATGCATCTGCGTATGGTCAGGTGGCCACAAAAATTCTGGCCTCACCTGCCGGAGAAGTTTGACGGGACCGTTAATCCCGTCGAATATCTTCAGATTTACTCCACTGCTATCCTGGCAGCTGGAGGAAATGAGGCCGTAATGGCCAACTATTTTCCAGTGGCTTTAACTGGGACCGCCCGGTCCTGGTTCATGAGCCTTCCACCCAACTCCATCAACAGTTTGGAGGAGTTGTGCCGACAGTTCACCGCCAACTTCGGGAGTTCATACACCCGACTAGGCACCGAACTGGACCTTTTTTGCAGTCGTGCAAAAAGGGGGAGAATCCCTGCGATCATTCATCCAGAGATTCTCTCAGGTACGAAATACTATCCCTTCTATCTCTAGCGCTTCTGTCATTGTGGTATTTAGACAAGGCGTACGGGACAAGAAGATGCTGGAGAAACTGGCGATCAAGGAGATCACCAGTGTCACGGAACTCTTCAGCTTGGCCGACAAATGTGCCAGAGTTGCGGAGGGCCGTGAAATGAACTCCAAACCATCTTTGGAGGATCGCAAGAAATCCTCCAAAGGCGAAGCAACTACCTCCGGGAGTGGCAAAAAGAAGAAAAAGACCAACGACAAGAAGAAGCCGTCGGCCGACACATCTAATGTTGCAGCTGCTGCAGCTCCAAGTGGCCGGGGGCCACGCCCCGAGAAACGACCTCGACCGTCTTCTGAAGACGGTGGCAAACCCAAGGTGTGGTGTCCAATTCATAAGACGGACAGCCACAGTTTGGAAGACTGATGGGAGGTCCAAAACCTTGCCGAGCACTATAACAAGCGTCGGGAAGAAGTTCCTTTCCAATAGAGGGAAGGAAAACAAAAAGTTGACGAAGCTCTGGCTGAAGAGGAGTTAGGTTTCTAGGATCCTAAAAAGGTCCTGAAGGCTGTCAACACCTCCATCGATGATGATTCTGATGTCTCTGACAACGAGCGTCGGAAGACCGTGAACACCATTTTTGGTGGATCATGGGACATCACCTCCCGCCGCGTCCTCAAGACAATGCGTCGAGACATGGCTGTTGTAGCTCCTACAGCTAGGGCGGAGCCTCATCGAAAGTGGATGGACATAGCCATCACTTTTGATGCTTCGGACTGCCCTGGAAGCATGGTGGGAGTAGGCCAGTTACCTTTGATGGTATCTCCTACCATCAATAACATTCAACTCCACCATGTTATGGTAGACGGAGGTTCGGGGCTGAACCTCATAAGCTTCGAATCTTTTACCAAGCATCAGCTCCGACCTTCAGTTCTTCACCCCTCCCGACCTTTCTCCGGAGTAGGTCCGAGAGCCACTACCCCACTCGGTGCTATTACTCTCCCCGTTACCTTCGGGACCCGG
Source organism: Tuctoria greenei (assembly GCA_036927565.1). Taxonomy (NCBI): domain Eukaryota; kingdom Viridiplantae; phylum Streptophyta; class Magnoliopsida; order Poales; family Poaceae; genus Tuctoria; species Tuctoria greenei. Next base: position 159,547,318 of record JAYESD010000008.1, on the reverse strand, counting down.
GAGAAGTATCGCACTGAGAAGTTGGTCTTTGACGTTGCTCAGATCAACTTACCTTTCAACGCCATCTTGGGTAGGCCTGCTTGTACAAATTCATGGCAGTTGCTCATTATGGCTACCTGGTGTTAAAGATGCCAACACCAGTAGGCGTTCTCCGGATCCGCGGAGATCGCACTGTCGGAGTAACTGCTCTGGAAGAACTTCATGCGCTTACTATGGCGCAAAAGGAGGACTCCAGGTAGGAGCAAGCCCCAAAAAACCCGGAGCATTCGTCAACGAGGCTCGACTTCTGCACCTCATGTGCAGCCAACCGGCGACACCGACATTCCCGTCAAAGTCGTCCAAATCGGTTCTGATGCCACTCAGACCACCCGTATATCAAGGGGACTGAATGAAAAATAGGAACTCGCGCTCATCGCTTTCCTCCGGGCTAATGTTAACGTGTTTTCCTGACAACCGTCACAAATGCCTGGGATCCCCAGGGAAGTGATTGAGCATAATCTGAAGATCTACCCTGATGCCCGGCCCGTGCATCTGAAGCCTCAGAAGCAATCCATGGAGCGACATAACTTCATTCAAAAAGAAGTGAAGAAGTTGCTCAAAGCTGGATTCATTCGAGAAGTCTTCCATCCAAAATGGCTGGAAAACCCAGTCGTTGTGCCCAAGGCCGGTGGGAAGCTTCGGATGTGTATTGACTACACAACACTAAATAAGGCGTGTCCAAAAGATCCATTCCTACTACCTAGAATAGATCAGATAGTGGATTCCACCTCCGGGTGTGAATTACTGTGTTTCCTAGACGCATATTCTGGGTATCATCAAATCAGAATGTCTAGGGAAGATGAAGAGCATACCTCTTTCATCACTGTAGATGGATTGTACTATCATACAACCATGCCATTTGGTCTCAAGAATGCAGCTTCTACCTTTGTACGAGCTATGTACACATAGTGGAAGTGTACGTTGATGACATCATGGTCAAGGTCAAGAACAAGGAGTCACTCCTTGACACCTTATAGGCTGTCTTCGACAAGCTGTGGTCACCCGCACAAAGCTAAACCCAAACAAGTGTGTCTTCGGGGTTAGCTCCGGAAAACTTCTTGGTTTCTTGGTAAATCACCGGGGCATAGAGGCTAATCCGGCGAAGATCAAAGCCATTGAAGACATGCGGCCACCAGTCCGCATCAAGGATGTCCAAAAGCTGACTGGATGTCTAGTAGCCCTCAACCGGTTCATTTCAAGACTGGCGGAACGGGCACTTCCCTTCTTCATGTTATTAAGGAAGTCCGGACCATTCCAATGGTCTGAAGAAGCAGAAAAGGCGTTCTAGAAGCTAAAACAGCTCCTCACCACCCTACCAACTCTGGTAGTTCCAAACCCTGGTGAGCCTTTGCTGCTTTACATTTCAGCAACTGACAAAGTCGTCAGTATGGTCCTGGTTGCAGAGAGACCAGAACCATCCCATGCTCAGGAATCCAGACCCCTCCAGGAGGGTTCGGAGGTTCCTGAAAGCGAGTCTGGGTCTCAGTTCCCAGACTTGAGTCCACAAGAAGTTACTTCAGAAGACCCAGACCCCTCCGGGAGGTCCAGGTTGCTTCTGAAGAAGCTCCGGATCCCTCCAGCAAGGACCCAGAGGTCCCTGAAGAAGGTCCGGATCCCTCCAGGAGAATCCGGGTCAATGAAGAGGAAGCCTCGGGCCCCACCAGGAGGGTCCGGGCCATCCAACACCCAGGTACTTCATCAGTGAAGTACTTCATGACGCCAAGACTCGATACCTAAAGGTGCATAAGCTGCTCTATGCAGTTCTTATCGCCTCCAGAAAGCTTCGCCATTACTTCCAAGCTTACAAGATTTCAGTGGTGACTTCTTACCCCACTTCAAGCAATCTTGCATAATCCCAATTCAACTGGGAATATTGCAAAGTGGGCATCGGAATTGGCCGAATTCGATCTCGAATTCATTCCAAGACAAGCAATCAAGAGTCAAGCATTGGCAGATTTTGTGGCGTAATGGACTCCCTCTACATCAATCCTTGGGGGCCCTAGTGAGCAGAAGCCGGAACACAGGGCTCCGGTCTTCACCGAGCCTCACTGGACCCTCTAGTTTGATGGCTCCATGCAAAAACAGGGGGCCGGAGCTGGAATCCTTGTCCTCGCACCAACCGGGGAGAAGGTAAAATAAATGGTACACCTTGACTTCAAGGCGACCAACAACATGGCGGAGTACGAAGCACTCATCTACGGACTAAAGGTGGCACGGTCATACGGTGTAAAGCAGCTGCTGGTCAATGGAGATTCACAGCTCATCATTAATCAAGTGAAGGGTGAATGCTCCTGCAACAATCTCCAACTAGCTGCTTACCTCCTTGAAGTCCAGAGGCTTTAGAAGGACTTCAAAGTCCTAGACCTCCACCACGTCCAGCGTGTCCACAACGCTGAAGCCGACGAACTCTCGACAAAAGCGTCAACTGGAGCTCCAGCTCCTGACGGAACTTTTGTCCGGAGGTTGTCAAAACCTACAGCTCAGCCTGCCGAACTGAGCGAAGGGGTGGAGATCAGCATCTCGAAGCTGACGTTCCCGATGGCCCTGTTACCATGGCAGCCATCAAGGGTCGTACGTGGTGCCGGAAGCTCCGAGCAACCCAACACGCAAGACTCAAATGCTCAAGTTAGCTCCGACACATGGATCTCGGAGATTCGGAGCTACTTGAAAGACAACATCCTTCCTGACGATGATGTATCCGCTGACCGGATAGTCAGATTGGCTAAAAGATACACGTTGGTAGAAGGGGATCTCTACCGGCGCGATGCATCACAAGTGAAGAAGGTTGCGAGCTCCTCGTAGAAATCCATGGAGGTGAGTGTGGGAACCACGCTTATTCCAGCACGCTGGTCAGTAAAGCCTTCCGGCATGGCTTCTACTAGCCTACAGCACTCCGAGATGCAACTGAGCTGGTGAAGAAATGCGAAGCATGCCAATTTCATGCAAAGCAAATTCACACACCGGCTCAGCCTCTACAAATGATACCTCCTACATGGCCCTTCGCTGTGTGGGGGGTGGACATCTTGGGACCTTTCCCAAGAGCCGTTGGAGGTTACAAGTTCCTGTATGTCGCCATTGACAAGTTCACCAAGTGGCCAGAAGCAACTCCTGTTGTGAAAATAAACAAGCAATCTGCTATCAACTTTTTGCATTCCATTGTATGCGGATTTGGAGTCCCAAACAAAATCATTACTGATAACGGGACCCAATTCACAAGCTCTGCATTTCAAGGATATTGCGAAGACCTCGGCATTCAAGTTTGCTATGCCTCCATAGCTCACCCAGCAAGCAATGGCCAGGCCGAGAGAGCAAAT